>CM060915.1:241936818-244436818 GCA_030737875.1 Allium sativum | reverse complement strand
GTCTCGAATCGGTAGAGGACTATCTTTTACCTCGGTTCACAGATGGAAATCCAACTTCCAATACGTGACTTTGCGGTTTTATTTGTAAACCTATATATGGCGACATAGTGGCATGGGACGCTCATGTCGCCTATGATTGATACTTATGATTTGAAATTGTTTTGACACTATACACTTATAGTAATAATAAAAGATGAAATTTAGCATATCAAGCATTCTTTGGCTATTATAAGGTAAAAACCCTATCCTCCGGCTTGCGTTGCATTGTGTGATGGGACCTGGGTTTTATAATAGCTTCATTATTCTTTATTAAGCATTGCGTTGTTGTTTTATGCACTGATGTTCTTGTGAGGAAACCCGTTCCGTGTTATACGGCGTGGTCCCTTGATTTACCTAACTTTAAAATAAAGATCAATAACTGTTTTAGTTCTCACACCAGTCGCATGACTGGCCTAGAGTTTATTGTTTTAACCTAAACTCTGGGTGCCCTTATTTTCCGCACATGCAGCTAGTAGTTTTGGTTTTGCTGATTTATATTCACATGATCCTGATTTAAAGCTGGAACGATACTCGAAAAGCTTTGTATCTGTGTATTACTTCTAGTTGTGTATTGTATTTTTTTCCGCTGCTATGTAAATGTATTGTAATCTCTGATATTTTTCTGATGTATATTATTTGTTTATACTCTGTATATTCTTGCATTCTGATGGAATTGTTGTAATATACAATGAAATGTTTTTCCGTTTGTGTTATGATGTGGTTTGTTCTCAATTCAATCCGGCCTTTCCTTACCAGGGAAGTTCTGGTTGTTTGAATAGTATACGTATATGAGAGCGCGTATTTGTGATATTTTGGTTTTCAAAAACCATATATATACTATTAGTATATCTAAGGATGAAGTCGCACTGCACTGGCACCACTAATGAGATTGTTAATCGTTTTTTCTTTACAAATTTAACGATGAGCCGATATACGAGGAGTAGGAGTTATGGGGCCAACAATGGGAATTTCCCCTATATGAGGACGATGTTTACTACCTTCATGCGAGATATTCTTAGGGATGTTTAGGAAGCAGTCCCAATGATGCTAACGGTGGTGGTGCAGCAGTGCAGGCTCCTAGAGCCGATTTCTCTAAGATTAACAAGGATAATACTAGTCTTGGTGGGAAACCGTTCCACAGAACGGAATCGGCTACGGATGTTCAAGATTGACTTGATAGTTATGAGAGCATCTTCAAGGATTTGGGAATCGATAATGTAATGAAAAGAAAGTTAGCATCACGTTGACTTCAAAGACGAGCTATGAATTGGTGGAATGCTATTAAAGCAGCTACTCCGAGGGATCAATTTACTTGGAATCAGTTTAAGACTCGTTTCAGTGACAAGTTCATCCCAGTTGCTCTGAAGTCAGAATTGTTTAGGAAATTTTTGGAACTTAAGCAGAATTATAGGACAATCTCAGAATATATTGCTGAATTTGGTACTTTATCGAAATATGGAATATCCCTTATCGATACTGCCGAGAAGAAGAACGAGAAGTTCATAACTGGCTTAGATAGGTACTAGGGGGAAAGCTGATAAACCACATCGATGAGAAATTCGAGTCTATTGTGGGAAAGGCATTGAGATCGGAGAGGCTCTACGCTAAGTCAAAGACCAAGGTTGCTATTAAATCTACAGGGGAGCCAAAGCCGCAGGCAAGTGGTGGAGGCAAGAATAATTCGCAGAATAAGACGAAACAGAACCAAGCTAAGGATGGTCAGAAGAAGAATAAGAAAAATGTTGTGTGCTATAGCTATGGCAAGAAGGGCCACTATGCCAAAGATTGTCGAGCAAAGCCAGTGGACAGGAAGTGCTTCAATTGCATCCAAGTGGGACATCACAAAGATAAATGTCCACAACCTCTTAAAGAGAAGCAGATTATGAAAGCATATGCTACCAATGGTTTTACTTCTTCGTTGAATGCCCCAACTGCAGCGGAAAAAGGAAAGGGTGTCATCATTCAAGGCATGCTTTCCGTTTATGATGTTCCTGTTCAAGTACGGATTGATACCGGGCCTTCCCATTCCTTCATATCTAGTGACCTGGTAGATAGGTTGGGATTGGAACCCGAGATTGTCGATAGACCTTTAGTTGTTACGAATCCAATCGGTGGTTGGACTGGCATTAGTATGACTTATCATAATTTGTCTTATCGAGTCATAGATGTATGTTTGCTTGTAATTGCTTTGTTTTGGGCTTTACTGGGTTTGGCATTATTTTGGGAGTCGACTGGCTCCAATGGTATGGGGTGGTGGTAGACCGTGAGGGGTCTTCGGTGACCATTAGAGCGGACGATGGGCAGAGGGTACTGTTTGGTGGCCTACCTAGTGATGGGGTGGTGGCTAGTTTTTCTAAATTCCCTCGACATCCCACATGATGAGTTGCCAGATGTACCTATTGCTAGCGAGTATCCGGACATCTTCGGGGAAGTGGCCGTACTTCCACTATACAGAGAGATCGAGTTTCGAATTGATTCAGTGAAAGATGCCATGCCTATAGTGATGCCACATCATCGTAGGTGCCAAGAGAGGAGCTAGAGCTCGGGGTGCAAGTAAGCGATCTTCTGAAGAAGGGATTTATCAGAAGAAGTATTTCCGAGTGGGGAGCACCAGTTGTGTTTGTTACCAAGGCCGATGTTTCCCTTCACTTATGTGTAGACTACCGCGAATTGAATAAGAAAACGAGGAAGAATAAGTATCCTCTTCTACGAATAGACAATTTGCTTGATCAGTTGAATGGATCGAGAGGGTTCTTCTAGTTAGATCTCGCAACAGGTTTTCATCAACTCCGAGTAGCAGTTGAGAATTTTCCTAAAATGGCATTTCAGATGCCATCTGGATTTTATGAGTGGTTGGTCATGCCATTTGGGTTGACCAATGCACCAGCATGTTTAGTGGATCTTATGAATAGGGTATTCAGTGATCAATTAAATGAGTTTGTTCTTGTGTTCGTGGATGATATATTGGTTTACTCGAGGACAGAGGAAGAGCACAAGGAACATTTGAGGATAGTGATGGAGGTGTTGAGAAAACATCAACTGAAAGCAAAATTCTCTAAGTGTCACTTCTGGAGAAAGGAAATTAGGTTCTTGGGCCATGTTGTTTCAGATAGCGGTATTTCCATAGATCCTGCGAAGGTGGCTACAGTGTTAGATTGGTCTACGCCCAGGAATGCAATAGACGTAAGAAGTTTCTTAGTGTTAGCTGGATACTATCGTAAGTTTATCCAAGACTTCTCCAAGATTGCAGCAATTTTAACTCAGCTGACCAAGAAGAATCAAGCTTTTGCTTGGGACGGAAGGTATGAGGATGCATTTAAGGTCTAAAGGAAAAGTTGACGTGTGCACTAGTATTAGTTATTCCTAGTGGAAACAAAGAGATGACGGTATACACGGATGCCTGTGGTACCGGACAAGGTGATGTACTGATGCAAGGAGGTAGGGTTTTAGCTTATGCTAGTCGAAAACTGAAACCCCATGAGGAAAGATATCCTACCGATGATTTGGAATTGGCAGCGATCAAGTTTGCATAAAAGATATGGAGACACTGTCTCTTGGGAGAAAGATTTGAGTTGTTTACTGATCATAAGTCATTAAAGTATCTTTTCTCTCGAAAGGATTTAAATCTTCATCAACAGAGATGGTTAGAGTTCTTGGCTTCATATGATTTTAATATCACATACACACCCAGAAAGGGCAATGCGGTAGTTGATGCATTGAGTAGGAGACATGCCAGTTTGGTTGCTATGTTTCTTGAATGGAAGAACCTGGATTATATTGTGGGATATGATTTCGGACCTAAGTGCGAAATGGATCCAGAAATGTTAGCAAGTTTGACGATTAGACCCACTTTGATTGAGAGGATTGCTTCTAGTCGGAGGGGCGATCCTAATCTATTAGAAATCATCTCCAAGGTAGAGATAGTTGTGAACAAGTATGGACTTGATAGAGAAAGATGGCTTTGAATGAATGGAAGATTAGTTGCACCCAATGTTAATGGATTGAGAGATGAAGTACTTAGAGAGTGTCATCATTCGAAACTGACCATACATCCCAGTGGTAACAAGATGTACCGAGACATGAAGAAGACTTAATACTGGGAAGGGATGAAGAGAGACATTAGGAAGTTTATGTCCAAGTGCATGAATTGCCAGCTAGTTAAAGCCGAGCAAAAGAAGCCTAGTGGTTTGTTACAACCATTGGAAATTTCTGAATGGAAATGGGAATAAGTCTCGATGGATTTCATTGATGATTTACCAAGAACTAGATCAAGTCATGATAATATTTGGGTGATTGTGGATCGATTGACCAAAAGTGCAATGTTTATACCGGTCAAGTCGAATAGAATAGCAGCTAAATTAGCAGAACTGTATATGAAGTGGGTAGTGAGATTTCATGGAGTACCTAAAGGCATTATGAGTGACTGAGATCCATTATTCACCAGTGGGTTTTAGAAGAGCTTACAAGAGGCTTTAGGGTCAGAATTACATCTCAGTACCACGTACCATCCTCGAATCGACGAACAAATAGAGAGAGTGAATCGTGTATTAGTGGATCTCTTGAGAGCTTGTATATTAGATTTTGGAGGATCACGGGATGACCGTTTGCATCTAGTTAAATTCGCATATAATAATAATTATCAATCTTGTACTGGTATGGCTCCATTTGAAGCTTTATACGGAAGACTATGCAACTAATCATCATGTTGGTTGGAAACCGGTGAGAAATTTTGCTTGGGCCAGATGTAATAAGAGAAACTTCAGATAAGATCAAGGTTATTCAACAACGATTGAAGGCTGCCCAAGATAGGTAGAAGAGTCATGCTGATAAAAGGCGAAGTGAATTGAAATTCTCCGTTGACGACTTGGTATTCTTCAAGATCTCTCCGTTAAAGATTGTGATTCGATTTGTGTAACACCCCATGTCTATTAATGTCACTCACAAAGGGAATGCATCAATGTCCATGGAGTCTTATTGTTGTATAGAACAGATAAATTACAAGAATAAATAAATAAAACAACACAGCGGAAGATAAAACTTATTTCATAGCATCATAAAACTCAAAACAAGTTAACATAAGTAGTTTCCAAAACCATTACAACAGGATCAATAGTCTTTTCCAAAAACTTCAAAGTACATAAAGAAGTAAATAATTAAATAAAATAAATGCATAAATCCCCACTAAGCATAAGCAAAGTCATATAGATGAGAGAGTCGATAGCGATACATCTACTCTTTTCAAGCAACTGAAAGAAATCGGCACTAAGCTGTAGTATTCCCTCCTTGCAAACCTGAGGGGGTAGGGGGGAAGGAAAGAAAAGAGGTGGAAACAAACGGGTCAGACATAAAGTCGGGCGAGTCTAGTAATTTTAACAAATAATAGGTAAGGTAAATGATCAAGGCATAAATAGGCATCATGATATAGTTGTAACTTAGATAAGGTAGATAAAAAGGATGGACAAGATGATTTCGTTCCTAAGTACTTAGACAATCCTACACCTTGGTTAAGCGAACAACCCTCCAAGTACTAACCCCGAAGACTGAAGTCAACATCAGACTAGCACCCAAAGGACTATCCAACTCAACCAACATGTATTTCGTTGCACCGCACTTTTTCTAAGTTACACCACATTACTTAATTACACCGCACATCTACTAGACTATTTTTACTAGAGGTTGATCTCTTCCCACTAACTGTACTCACATGACAAACTTGGTAGTTACTTGTACCAAGCTGCTATTGTAGGTGCCGACTTGCTCCTACCACCACTAAGGTACCCTTAATCTACCCATTCGATCGACTCCCTAAACCCCGTAGGCCCCCGTGTTGGCCCCCCAGTGGGGTCTATCACTCCCCAAAGTGGCAACCCCGATACCAACATGAAATGCACAGCCATACCTACACGATGCAACAATGTCTTACCTACCAGCCCGGACCCATGCACGCACATGAACCTGTTGGACTTGCGTTGCCACCGCTATTCACGTTTTGACCTCTTATATTCAAGCCCAGTAAGCGTGCCCCAACCCCAGTCTAGTACCGGCCCAATTAGATACTCAAACGGGTTACTGGTTGAAACGGGTCCCCATCCGACACAAGCCTCCCACCTATTCTTGGTCCCCACTAGGTTTTTTTCCATTTAACCATTTTAATTTAAATGTCCATGTCTTACACATGCTACGGTTAGGTCCATACTTACATGTCATAATTTACATGTCCTATCTTATTCCGGTTAAGCCCATATTTACATGTCTTAATTTACATGTCACCCCACTTAACCATCTAACCATACCTATGTCTTATAATGGTTAGTATTCTTTAATTCATTCCTTATGACGAACGGTGCATGACCTCTCACATTAGACCGAACACTTTATGGCCACTGGATTTGCCGGGCGGTTCCGGGCAGTCTTACGCCACAAACCGGGTCTAACCTCGTGTCATTAACCGTTACACCAACAATTCATTCCTTTGACCTCTCACATTAGACGTCCAATTGTGACCGCTGGATTTACCGGGCGGTTCCGGGCAGTCTTACGTCACAATTGCGCCTAACCTCGTGTCAAAGGTTCATTAACATTGTATTTCACCCATACCCAATTTTCATGTCATATATATATCCAATTAAACATATAATCATGTCTATAATATTGCCTATTCCAAATTGTCACTAATTACTCATTAATTAGCCTCAATTACAAATTTACAATTTTAGGCAATTTCATTAATTCCGTGTAATTCATACCCAAATATGCCAATTTCACATATTATCCAATTATCCAATAATATCCAATTTTCCAAATTTCCCATATTCCACATCGTTCGCACGCATTCACATTCGCGTGTATTTTTAATATAGGCTCGAAGGTAGCCTAGATCCACAAATCAAAGGAATAGGGGTAAGAAGAGAGAATCAATTCATAGAAAATAGGAATAAAATATAATCATGAAATAAAGAGGCATATAGACTGGCATGGAGGAATAATAAAAGATTCAACATGAATAAAGTGATAAAAGGTATGAACTTTACATAGAAACATAGGCATATGATGACATGAATCAAAAAGGTGAAGACTTGGTGAGATTTTCATTACAAACATATATATGAATCCTTTTTACAACTTTTTCATGTTACTTTAATCCCATTAAATTTTTGAAAATAACTGTACTCACCATTCATGGCTTAAGAAAAGGATTAATGAATTGAAATTGGTGCAGAAATGTTGAATTGACGTTGATTAATCTTCTTTAATTGTTGTTGAAGCTCTAAACTTTGATTTGAATTGTGTATGAACACTTGAGATTTAATTTAGAGGCGGCGACTAGGGTTTAAGAGAGAGCTTGACAGCATAAGGGTGTCATAGATAATATTTTATGAATTAGGTTAGGTCTTAAGGTGTATATATAGATGTCTAGGATCAATTAGAGCTCTTAGATTAACCTAGAAATCATCAGGACCACTCAGATGCAACATCAGCCCTCAGCGCGAATCGGGCCACGGGTTGATAGCCAAACACCCTTGATCGACCCCTAGTCGACCCAACAGGGCTCGGGTCGACTCCAAAAATGGTGTGGTTCGGCTATTCCCCTCCCGATTTACTGTTTTGAACTTTTTTGAATATTTATTTATTTAATTTGTATATATATCTATATATATATTTCTCTCATATGCATACAAACTTCAAGGCTTAATAACATCTTCATAAGGTATCCGTTTCGTGCAAACCAAATGTCTATCTTGACCCAAAATTTAGAGACAAACATAATAGCACAACCCATTTCACTTAATTCTTCTTCTAAAAATAAATTATATTTTAATTTGTGAATTTTAATGTCATAAAATTACGGGGTGGTACATTCTCCTCTCCTTAAAGGATTTCGTCCCCGTAATCTCCAAGTTAAGAAGAATGTATCCTACTATCCAATCATCCATCTACTCAACCATCATCTACAAGAATCCATTGTCCTTAAAAGATTTTTAATGCTTTTCATGTACATATGCATAGTGTGTGTGTATGCCCGTATACTAATGCAAAATCAGGCGGTCCACTGATTCAGTCGACCTCCTTAATGCAAATAATGATAGTGCCATGTATCCATCATGTATGCAAAGAACCCTATACATATCATTACTACATGTGTGCACAACCATTCATTTAAATGGAATATCCATATGATACACACATTTAATGTACATCCATTTTACTAAATACATCCATTTATATGCAATATGCAACATGAAAGTGACTGAGCCGATCTAGTGCCTAAAGTGTGTGTATATGCATCCACGAGCAACCACTAGCAAACACTTGCATCCACATGCATCCACCATACATAACATGTCTCAAACACATGTTTCAACCATAGGACTACCCTATCTAAAGGTCAAAGATACTAGCGAGAGGACATGCTAAAGATAGAACAAGTACAAGCTAAGCGATAAAGGAGAAACTAAAAGTCACCCTCTCGAAAAGAAAAGGGTACAATGAGCGCATCTTCTCTTCCGTCTCCCAAGTAGCGTCGCTCTCATCATCTCCCCATTGCACTTTGACTAGCTTGACCTCTCGATTCCTCAACTTCTTAATCTCCGACCCCAGAATGCATGTAGGAGCTTGTCGAATCGTCGCATCACGCTCTATCTCCACATCTCTAAGCAAGCTCGGCTCTACCATTTCCACGGTCTCATGCAAGCACTTCCTCAAATGTGATACATGGAATACGTCATGTACACCACTAAGTCTCTCGGGCAACTCCACTCTATACGCCATCTGTCCAATCCTATCCTTAATAGGAAACGTCCCGACGAACCTTGGTGCTAACTTCCCAACGGACCCAAAGCGAAAAACATTCCATAAAGGGGACACCTTGTTAAAGACCATGTCCCCAATATCAAACTCAAGATCTGTCCTCCTCTTGTTCGCATATGATTTCTGCCTATCTTGAGCCGTCTTCATCCTCCTTCGAATCAAATCAATCTTTTCCGAAGTCTCTCTAATCATATCGGGCCCAAGCAAGATCTTATCCATAGATTCCCACCAACATGTAGGTGAACGACACGGCCTTCTATAAAGAGCCTCGAAAGGTGCCATGCCAATGCTAGAATGAAAACTATTATTATACGCGAACTCCACCAAAGGAAGATGCTCCTCCCATGTACCTCCGAAGTCTAAAACACATAGCCCCAAAAGATCCTCTAGAATACGATTCACCCTCTCGGTCTGGCCGTCCGTCTGAGGATGATATGCGGTGCTCAAACATAACTGAGTCCATACCACCTCTTGTAAGCTCTTCCAAAACTCGCTAGTAAAAATAGGACCGCGATCGCTTACTATGCTAGAAGGAACACCGTGCAAACGAGCTATCTCTCGAATGTATATGGAGGCTAACCATGGAGCATTCCTCTTACTCTTCACGGGAATGAAATGGGCGCTCTTAGTAAGTCTGTCTACCACGACCCAAATCCCCGTATTACCCTTCCTCGATATCGGTAACCCATCAACAAAGTCCATCGAGACACTCTCCCACTTCCATTGTAGGACCTCCAATGGGTGAAGCAACCCACCGGGCTTCTTTTGCTCTGCTTTTACTTGTTGGCACACCAAGCATCTAGCGACAAACTCGGCCACATCCGTCTTAACACCGGCCCAAAATTAAACTCGTCTCATGGCCATGTACATCTTGTCCACGCTGGGATGAAAGGTCATCTTCGAACGATGTGCATCATCAAGAATGGTCTTCCTCAAGTTCTCGTCTCGTGGTACACAAAGTCTACCGTCCCTACATAACCAACCCTTATCATTTAGGGTATACCTACTGAGATGGCTCGATGACTCCCCCCTTATGAGCTTCTCTACTAACTCAACCAACTGTGTGTCATCTCGCTGTGCCTTACCAATCCGTCCCAAAAGCGTAGGTCTGACCTCTAAGGATGCTAGCAAACCGGGTACAAAGTCATTAGAAGATCTAAAGTCAAACGTAAAGATGAACTCTAAGCTTCGCCGCTCAACAAACAACGGGCTCAAGGACAACCTTTTCCTACTTAAGGCGTCTGCCACCACATTACCCTTGTCAGGGGTATATGCTATCTCGAAATCGTAGGACGCTAAGAATTCCATCCACCTTTGCTGCCTTAAGTTCAAGTCCTTCTGAGAGAACAAGTATTTTATCGATTTGTGGTCTATGAACATTTCGAATTTCTCGCCAAGAAGATAATGGCGCCAAGACTTAAGCGCGAAAACAATAGCGGCCAACTCTAGGTCTTGTGTTGGGTAATTCCTCTCATGCACTCTCAACTACCTTCCTCGATAGGCAATTACCCTCCCTCTTGCATTAAGACAGCGCCTAGTCCTGTCCCACAAGCATCGGTATAAATGGTAAATGGCTTACCCCCATCTGGAAACACTAAGTCTGGGGTTGTTGTCAAAGCTCTCTTTAAACATTGGAACGCATCATCACAATCTACATCCCACGTGAAAACTAGGTTCTTCTTCGTCAAGCGTGTCAATGGGGCTGATATCTTTTCGAAGTCCTTGATAAACTTCCTATAGTAGCCTGCCAACCCCAAGAAACTCCTCACCTTGGTAGCATTTTTAGGGACCTTCCAGTCTTGGATGGCCACCACCTTCGCGGGATCCACAGCTATCCCATCTTTGGAAACCACGTGCCCTAAGAATCACACTTCCTTCCTCCAAAAATGACATTTAGAAAATTTAGCTTTAAGGTTATGCTCTTGAAGGTTCTCCAACACTTCCCTAAGATGTCGGATATGATCTTCTTCGCTCTTAGAAAAGATCAAAATGTCATCCACAAAGACCACCACGAATTTATTAAGGCACTCCCTAAACACCCTACTCATCAAGTCAACAAAGTATGCGGGGGCGTTTGTCAAACCGAAGGGCATCACAAGCCACTCATAGAAACCGTACGGAGTCCTAAAAGCAGTCTTGTCTATGTTATTCTCAGCCACTCTCAATTGATGGAAACCAATGGCTAAGTCCAACTGCGAAAACAATGAGGCGCCAACTAACTGATCGAAGAGATCGTCAATCCTCGGCAGTGGGTGCCTATTCTTCTTAGCAAGCTTATTAAGTTCTCTATAGTCCACACAAAGTCTAAGGGACCCATCCGCCTTCGTGGACAATACTACTGGAACACCCCACTCCGATATACTACGTCTTATGAACCCCTTCTCAAGCAACTCCCCTACTTGCTTATTGAGTTCCCTCCTCTCACGAGGAGCCATGTGGCGTACTGGCAGAGATACAGGTTTTGCATTGTCTACAAGATAACTACGAAAGTCTATCTCACGTTTTGGGGGTAGACCCCTCACCTCATCGAAGACATCAACATATTCACGGACTATACAAACAAAATGTAAATCATCATTGGATGCGTCAAGTGACTCAAGATAACTAAGCATCACCGATCCTCTAGGGTCACAAGAAATATCAATGGTCTTTCCACTACAAGTCAACGATTTTACTACCCTTCGTTCACAGTCTAGGATGGCACTATGTCTGGCTAGCCAATCCATCCCTAGAATCAACCCATAGCCCATGAAACCAAGCACAAAAGCATTACATTCAAAACCAACGCCTAAGATAGACAATCTCAAATCCCTACAAACCATGGATAAATGAGCCGACCCACCAATAGGATTTGAGACTACAACGGGATCCATAACGAGACTAGTATTTAAGTGCAGTGTTTCAACTAATCATGTAGAGATAAATGAATGTGATGCGCCAGAATCAAATAAAGTACGGAAGGATGATCAAACAAGAAAATCAAACTTTTGACAGAAAATTTTCTACCTCCTTCCTGTCCTGGAGCCACGAGAGCGTGAACCTGCCCTCCCGAAGTAGAACCAGCCCTCTGCCCTTGCTTCTTAGGACAGTCCTTGACAGCATAACCTGGATCACCACAATGATAAAAAGCGAACTTCATCTTCTTCTTCCAACAGTCTTTCTTCAAATGGCCGGGTATCCCACAGTTGTGACACTTCCTCTTTTCTTTACCACCTTTCTTTTGTTGTTGGGCTTTCTTTGGATCCTCCTTCTTATCTTGTGGCCTAAAATTACTTACACCCTTCTCTTCTTCATGCATGTATGCCATATCAACAAGCTTTTCATACGTAGCCCCCATTGGAATGTGGGACATAGCCAAACTGTGAAGCGGTTCATTTTGGCCCTTTGCAAACCTCAAGGCCTTCTTGTGAGGCGTATTCACCAACTCTAGTCTAAATCTCGCCAACTTATTAAATTCGGTCACATACTCCTTCACGGTCAAGTTTTTCTACTTCAATGTCAAGAACCTGTCCATGTGCATACTCTCCTCAGCTTGAGAAAGGAATTTCAACTCAAACCTTCCCCTAAAATCTGCCTACGTCTCTACAACACGCTGTCCATTAGTAACCTCCCATCAAAACGAAGCTTCGTCCTTCATCAACCAAACAGGACCTTCTTACAATCGTCCAAATCGAAAATGCCAAATAGATCCTCCACTTCTTTCAACCAATTTCTAGTTTCAACGAACGTTTCAGACCCACTAAAAGGTTTTCCACCCATTGAAAGAAAGTCTTTACATATCTTGGAGAGAGCATCTCCACGCGGAGGAATGACTAGAGCTAGGGGAGGAGGAGGAAAGTCGGTCGGATCCGCGGCAGCGGCCCTAGCCTCGAAATATTGACGAAACCAACTGGGTACATGAACACCCTCTGGTATCTCAGATGCTCCAGACATGCTGAAAAGAAAAAGAAAGAGTTTCAAAACAAGGGAAGCGAAAGAGAGATGTATGGCTTGCGGGGATTATGCTTTTTAAAGTAAACTTTCCTTGAAAATAGCTTCTTTAAAACAAGTTTTTGAAATTACTTTCTAGGAAAATAATACTTTTGAAAACACTTTTCAAAACTTTTTATCTGTTCTTGTAGACATAGCTCTGATACCACGTGTAACACCCCATGTCTATTAATGTCACTCACAAAGGGAATGCATCAATGTCCATGGAGCGTTATTGTTGTATAGAATAGATAAATTACAGGAATAAATAAATAAAACAACACAGCAGAAGATAAAACTTATTTCATAGCATCATAAATCAAAAAAAGCTTACATAAGTAGTTTGCAAAACCATTACAATAGGATCAATTTCCTTTTCCAAAAACTTCAAAGTACATAAAGAAGCAAATACTTAAATCACATAAATGCATAAATCCCCACTGAGCATAAGCAAAGCCATAAAGATGAGAGAGTCCAAAGCAATACATCTACTCTTTTCAAGCAACCAAAAGAATTCGGCACTAAGCTGTAGTATTCCCTCCTTACAAACCCGGAGGGGGGGGAGGAAAGAAAAGAGGTGGAAACAAACGGGTCAGACATAAAGTCTGGTGAGTCCAGTAATTTTAACAAATAATAGGTAAGGTAAATGATCAAGACATAAATAGGCATCATGATATGGGTGTAACTTAGATAAGGTAGATAAAAAGGATGGACAAGATGATTTCGTTCCTGAGTACTAAGACAATCCAACACCTTGGCTAAGCGAACAAACCTCCAAGTACTAACCCCGAAGACTGAAGTCAACATCAGACTAGCACCCAAAGGACTATCCAACTCAACCAACATGTATTTCGTTGCACCGCACTTTTGCTAAGTTACACCACATTACTTAATTACACCGCACATCTACTAGTCTCTTTTTACTAGAGGTTGATCCCTTCCCACTAACTGTACTCACATGACAAACTTGGTAGTTACATGTACCTAGCTGCTATCGTAGGTGCCGGCTTGCTCCTACCACCGCTAAGTTACCCTTAATATACCCATTCGATCGGCTCCCTAAACCTCGTAGGCACCCATGCTGGCCCCCCAGTGGGGTGTATCACACCCCAAAGTAGCAACCCTGATACCAACATGAAATGCACGACCATACCTACACGATGCAACAACGTCTTACCTATCAGCCCGGACCCATGCATGTGCATGAACCCGTTGGACTTGCGTTGCCACTACTATTCACATTCTGACCTCTTATATTCAAGCCCAGTAAGCATGCCCCAACCCCGGCCTAATACGGGGCCTAATTAGATACTCAAACGGGTTACTGGTTGAAACGGTTCCTCATCCGACACAAGCCTCCCACCTATGCTTGGTCCCCATTAGGTTTTTGTCCCACTTAACCATTTTAATTTAAATGTCCATGTCTTACACATGATACGGTTAAGTCCATACTTACATCTCATAATTTACATGTCCTATCTTATTCCGGTTAAGTCCACATTTACATGTCACCCCACTTAACCCTCTAACCATACCCATGTCTTATTATAGTTAGTATTCTTTAATTCATTCATTATGAAGAACAGTGCATGACCTCTCACACTAGACCGAACATTTTGTGGCCGTTGGATTTGCCGGGCGGTTCCGGGCAGTCTTACGCCACAAGCTGGGTCTAACCTCGTGTCATTAACCGTTACGCCTACAATTCATTCCTTTGACCTCTCACATTAGACATCCAATTGTGACCGCTGGATTTGCCGGGTGGTTCCGGGCAGTCTTACGTCACAACTGCGCCTAACCTCGTGTCAAAGGTTCATTAACATCGTATTTCACCCATACCCAATTTTCATGTCATATATATCCAATCAAAAATATAATCATGTCTATAATATTGCCTATTCCAAATTGTCACTAATTACACATTAATTAGCCTCAGTTACAAATTTACAATTTTAGGCAGTTTCATCAATTCCATGTAATTCATACCCAAATATGCCAATTTCACATATTATCCAATTATCCAAAATATCCATTAATATCCAATTTTCCAAATTTCCCATATTCCACATCGTTCCCACATATTCGCATTCGCGGGTATTTTTAATATAGGCTCGAAGGTAGCCTAGATCCACAAATAAAAGGAATAGGGATAAGAAGAGAGAATCAATTCATAGAAAACTGGAATAAAATATCATCATGAAATAATTAGGCATATAGACTGGCATAGAGGCATAATAAAAGATTCAACATGAATAAACTGATAAAATGTATGAACTTTACATAAAAACATAGGCATATAATGACATGAATCAAAAAGGTGGAGACTTGGTGAGATTTTCATTACAAAAATATATATGAATCCTTTTTACAACTTTTTCATGTTACTTTAATCCCATTAAATTTGTGAAAATAACTATACTCACCTTTCGTGGCTTAAGAAAAGGATTAATGAACTGAAATTGGTCCAGAAACGTTGAATTGACGTTGATTAATCTTCTTTAATTGTTGTTGAAGCTCTAAACTTTGATTTGAATTGTGTATGAACACTTGAGATTTAATTTAATGGCGGCGGCTAGGGTTTAAGAGAGAGCTTGACAGCATAAGAGTGTCATAGATAATATTTTATGAATTAGGATTAGGTCTTAAGGTGTATATATAGATGTCTAGGATCGACTAGAGCTCTTAGATTAACCCAAAAATCATCAGGACCACTCAGGTGCAACATCAGCCCTCAGTGCGAACCGGGCCACGAGTTGACAGCCATACACCCTGGATCGACCCCTAGTCAACTCAGCGGGGCTCGGGTCGACACAAAAAATGGTGCGGTTCGGCTATTCCCCCTCCCGATTTGCTGTTTTGAACTTTTTTGAATATTTATTTATTTAATTTTTATATATATCTACATATATATATTTCTCTCGTATGCATACAAACTTCAAGGCTTAATAACATCTTCATAAGGTATCTGTTTCGTGCAAATCAAATGTCTATCATGACCCAAAATTTTGAGACGAACATAATAGCGCAACCCATTTCACTTAATTCTTCTTCTAAAAATTAAGTATACTTTAATTTGTGAATTTTAATGTTATAAAATTACGGGGTGTTGCAGTTTGGCAGGAGAGGTAAGTTGGCACCAAGATTTGTTAGTCCATTCCCAGTTCTCGAACAAGTTGGGAATTTGGCGTATAAAGTTGGATTGCCTGACATGATGGTGGGAGTTCACGATGTATTTCATGTTTCCCAGTTAAGGAAGTTCGTTCACGATTCTGATATGACTATTTCACCAGATCAGTTGGATGACATCGAGGTGGAATCCGAGGCAGTTGGGAGCCGTAGGGCGATTCGTATTGTCGGACACGATACAAAACAACTTCGAAGGAAGACGATGGAACTAGTCAAAGTCCAGTGGGGCGATAACGAGAACGACTGCACTTGGGAAACAGAGGAGAACATAAGGAAGACGCATCCAGAACTCTTTGCCTGGTAAGATTTTAATAGTGATAGTTATTCCCTTATTAGTAAACTGCATGCTTGGATTGGCATATTGTGATATCATGTATGTTTGATTGTTTGTAAATGGTTGATAGTCATGCGGGACACCTTTGTATGTTTTTTGGTTAAGGAATTACGAGGGCTAAATTTCTTTGGGGGGGGGGGGGGGGGAGGCGAGGGGGGAGTGTAACGACCCGCATTCTACACATCGGAGGATCGTAGAATATTTATTTCATTCACATATGAAGTTGTACGGTTGTGTAACTTTGAGGAACGACTATTGGGGTCATTTCTCATGTTCGATATTTTTGCCGACTTTTAAATAACCATTTTACCCTTGGCGAATCTTGTTCTGCCTATAACTTTTGATTGTTAAGGAGTTTTGACGTGAAACCACTTCCATTGGATTCAGATGATGGTTTATCCTTCCGTAGAGATATGGCTGAAATAAGGTTTGGAAAGTGAATAACAATTTAATATGGCTTAATCGGGTAATTAACAACTAAGACCATAACCCATTTCAGGATTAGGGTTATGGGAGGGCTGATAGGGTTTGTGAAATCAGTTTTATTCAATTTTCTAGCTGCCATTTACCTTCCTCTAACCCTAGCAATAGTGAGTGATTTTTACTTTTATTTATTAATTACAGCTAATTAGGAGTAATTAGTGATAATTAGCAAAATTATGACTCAGAAAAATATGGAAAAATATGTAGAAATTCTAAAATATTATTTTATGCCTCTATTAGAAATTTGGATTAATTTGGACATATTTTGCTAATCCTATAGTTAAATTATAGTTAAGGGGGATTAAGGGGAAAATATGGGTTTTGGTAGAATGATTATTCCTTGTTTTGATTTTTATGGTTGATTCAAAATGTTGCTATTACTGTTTGGTATGATTTGTGATTGCATAGAAAAGTTAGATTGGTCAAAAACGTCGTCGTATGACGTAAATAGCTTGCTGGAAAGTTGCAGGAAATAGTACAGGATCCCATTCGTGAAGCACCTCCACGACCCGACCCGGTGCTCTAAGGAGGTACCATGAGCAGGACCCACGAACCGCTCGCGCTTAAGTTCCATGAGCTGCCTACTCAGCACGAACCAGCATATAACGAACCGCAAATCCGTACTATCTGAGTTGACTACATACATCACACGTTCAACCCAAATATCACAGAAATACGAATCAATTTTTTTTAGAAGAAAAAGGTAGAAGAAGAACAGAAATAACAATGCAGAATCTCATATCGCAACGGAAAAAAATATAATATATCATATCTTTGAAATACAAAATTTTAACTGTATAACATTCACTTATTAGAGTACAACACTTACAATATAGAGGAAATAAAAATGCTATATATCTAACACTAAAGCCCCCTACTCAAAGCTCCTTTACATAGATCTGTAAAATCTTGAACTACTTGACTGCCCGTACAAATTTGGGCACCCAAGAGTTTAGGTAAAACAAAACAAAATAAACTCTGGGTCAGTCATAGGACTAGTATAAGTAAACAACTTAAAACAGTTTGAGAAAATAAACGATATCTCAAAAGACCACGCCGTATAACACGGAACAGGTTTTCACCTTATGAGAATCCAAAACACTTGATTTAAATTTCAAAATCCTTTTGAAAGAAACGATAATCTTTATATCAAAACTCTTTTGATATTATAATAATGTCTAAATCAAATAAATAGAAATCTAGTGGAACGCTTTCATTTTACACTCCACATGTATATATTATACAGTCAAAACCATCGACACTTATTAGGTAATGCATTTCCAACTATGACAAGGTACAGAACCAACTTCCAATAGTGTCTCTCTAGAAGAGAATACACTGGATTCAACAAAAACATATTGTAACTGGGCCACGCATGACAGACCACTTATTTCACTTGAGTGTATCGAATGTATATCACCAACGGTTGGGATTAGCAACCGTTTTCCCAAATGGGAAAACATAGAATAGAATAAGGAATTAAATGAACTTCTCTTGGTAGATGATAATACACCCTAATGGGAGCTACCCACATAGACATGCTGCCTGGCACCATTTTTGTCATTTCCCAGTTATTGAGGCCAGAGGCTACAATTACTTTCCATTCATTGATAGCACAATCACTTTGAATGCCATATTGTCAGATCCGTTAATCATAAATGGATTTGCAAAAATATATTCTGGATCTTACGCTAAGAGAATAAATTCTGCACCACCATATATATTTGTACAGAACGACATAAGCGATTATTGGAAATACTTTTTCAGACATTCATCCATATACGTTCGTTCTGGGATTGAACGAAACCAAAATCACAATTTGCATGAATAGAAAACGCCCTTGCACTCTACTCCGTCTCTGATTATCTTCATATAATCTGATTCGCAACGCTACTGCCAATACAGAGTGGTTCTTGGGTAATAATCCAATCGGTCTCTCCATATTGACAATGATATTATCAAATACTTCGATAGTCGGTTATTTAACTATCGAAGAAAAACAAGCATTCATTCAAAGCATCAAACGAATCACTGACCTTTTAATTAATATTTCATTAATTAAAACACTTCTCCATTTCCTTATCCATGTTCGTTAACATAATATTTTCAATAATCATCTTGGCCTCTTATGCTATTTGGAAAACATTTTCATATCTCGCCTTCTTTTATTTTCTATACTTAGAAAATCTCTTCTGTTAATAATTGGAGAACATTTCAATTACTTATCTATTTCCCGACTCATTTAATTCTACTCAAGAAATATTTATTTTACCAATTCCATTATTTAGGTTAAAACGATTGTTGCGTAAAACATCATTACAAACAACCCAAAATACTACATTAAACTGACTCTTATTCAAATATTTCTCTTCGAGATTGGATGTTCGTATATATCAGTAATAATGAAAACAATCGAGTTGGAGTATAATTACCTCTCAGACCTTGAACGAAAACATTCTTAACTTCAAAACAGACAAAACCATTATTCTCGAATAATCATCACCATACAAACCAATTATTCATTTTTTAAACGTGTATACGTTTCTCTTTCTACTATTAGATTATCGATTTCCTTTTTGTTTATAATATTCTACTTTAAATTTGTTTCCTTATCGAATTCAATATACGTTGATATATATTTTCTAGTTATCCAATTTTCTTAAAAATATTCTAACTCCTTAAATTTTCGTAAAACTTCTCCATAACCTCCTTTGTTCGGGTCACTCGGTACAACTACAAAACGCCTCTCTAGGCCCTTTCCATTTAAAAAGAAAATTAAAAAGCCAAGCAACTTGCCGATTCGGCGCATAAAATCTCATATGAAATTTAAATGTGTACCTTTATGTCGAGCAGTCATATTATAATCTTCATACACTTCATTCCATACCTGCCTAACCCATATACATCAATTCCTGATTAATTTCAACTAAATCCGATCATTTGAATTCAATTTTTGCTAATTTATCTTTATTTTGCTCTTTTTTCTATTCCACTTATTAAAATGAACATATCATCTTCAATTTAACTTCCTTATAAACTAATCAAATTCTATTTTTAATTCAATTTTCATATTCGATTTCGAATATAAATTCGCCAGCTCAATTTACTTAATCAAAACAAATTTTGATTCAGAATCTCATTAACTAATTATTCTTCAGATTATTTATTTCTATTAAAAATCCGATTTTTGTTCCAAAAATCATTTTATTACACTGCTTGAGTTCATATTTATTTTACAACTCAAATATGGAAATTCGGATTTTATTTGTTTATAATCCTTTTATTAATATAAATAAATCGTTATGGTTTTAAATGCTTGTGGCGCTGTTTTTTTGAAAATTTGATTTTGAAAATACTCAAGATCTATACGACGAAATTCAGAATTTTCTCCCTCATTAGAAAACTATTACAAATCGTTCCTAATGATTCTTGTCTCAAAGAATTCCAACTTAAATTGAGTTCTATATACTCAATTGAAGTTCGAAATGCCAATTTACGAACTGCCGTGCTGCAGCGAGTTCGTTTTAATAATATTTAATATATAAAAGTTTTAAACTTCGTTTATATATAAATTCTAACCTCATTCTAGTATATTTTAATATATATTAAACCAATTTTCCAAATTCAACTTAATATTTCTAATCTTCCCTAACCATCGATTATTTTATAATTAAGTTATAATTTATTTATAATTAAATATTCTATATCAAATTCCAATCCTTTATAAATAAATTATTTATAAAATTCGATATAATCGAATTTTAATTTTTAAATCCTTGGATTTATCTCAGTTCAGTTTATATTCCGAATATTGGAATAACATTTGTCTTCCCCATTTCGAAACGATTTCAAATTCATTATAAAATTCAAATTTGAATTTAAATTCCTAAATTATCAAATGATAATTTATTTCACTAAATTTATAACACTTTTTATAAATTCAACTTCCTTGAAACAAGTTCCATTTCAAATTCTATTTGAAACTCCATTCCTTTTATATTCCGAATCCTGGGATAAAACTGTCGTTTCTTCTTCTTTTTTCAAAATGATTTCAAATTATAATTTAAATTCATACTTGAATTAAAATTTTATTCTGAATTCATACTTGATTTAAAGTTACCAATTATCTCTTGATAATTTATTCGCCATATTTATAAACAACGTTTATAAATTTACTTGTTTTATATTTAAACAAGTCCATTTCGAAATCTATTTAAAACCAAAATCTTATTTTGGAAATTTCTGTTTATTATAACTTATCTGTATAAATATAGAATCTATTTTCATATTTAAATTTAAAATTCTATTTAATATAATCCTAATATTTTTATTATACATATTTTACTTAAATAAATTCGAACTAATCGAATTTAAATCATAAATCCTTACGGATTTATTTTAGTTCAATTTATATTCTGAACATTAGAATAAATTTCATCGTTTACTTCTTTAAAATGATTCCTCATTTCTATTTTTAAATTCACATTGAATTTAAATATTCAAATTATCAAATGATAATTTTCCACTTTATTTATAAACATTGTTTATAAATTCATTTCAATTCTCTACATTATTTAATTTATAAACAATGTTTATAATTTCACTTCAAAACCCGTATTATTAATTTACAAACAACATTTATAAGTTCACTACTTGCTTTATGTATTCAAGCAAGTTAATATATTTATAGCCCAACTGAAATTCAAATTATATTTTAGATAAATAGATTTTTCCCTTAAAATTTCAAAATACCCTTTTCTCGATATTTTTATATATCAACATTTCAGGTCCAATGATATTTTAACCGATCAAAAATACCAATTATCGACCATGGATTTTCTAACACATCATATATGATAATATATATGGGAACAAACAAATAATATTTTTAAGTAATCCAGTTGGATTCCTCCAACCTGTTTTCCCTGCATCCACAGACGTTAGCCAACATAATTAATACCCATCCTGCTTCGAGGCAGGATATCGCGGTATAGAAGGTCATCCACTATCACAGCGTTGGGCATATAGGGTCATCCGCTAATGATACTACCGACATCCGCTAATGGTACTGTGGGAATCCAACCATCAATATATATAATAACCGCAAACACTAATCCTAAATTAACTAATATATACGATAGCCACAAAAATATTTCGCATGCAAACAACCAACAGATAATTATTTCTAACTAACAAAGATAATTCTACATAAATTGTGAGTGAGATTTACTCATCAGCTTTTTCCATTGCTGAATATCATGTTTAATTCTATATTGTCAGCTATGAATCTTCTAGAATGAATTAGCACCTATGATAATTTTATTTAAATTTACTGATTAACATTTATTTAAATTAAGAATAAATAAATTTCCTATATATACATATATTCTCCTTTTTCCATTTAATTTAATCACTATTTATCATTTTAAATTAAATAAGCTATTTTTTTTCTTATTCTTCTTAAAATAAAAATCATATACCTTAATTTCATACTTAACCGATTTGTTTACAATTCAGCTTCTATTCTAGTCACTATATAGGATTGTATAACCTGTTGTTTCTAATCATATAAAATTATTTCTCATATAAATTCAAAACAAAAAAAAAACTAAAAATAAACCATACTGCGTTGTATCCTCTTGCAATTGAAACGTGAAAAACCCAGTCACTAAGTCCACCTATCTAATTCAACCTAAACCAATGTTGGCCTTCAACGTTCACTACCAAATCTCCCTCCTCAATTTAACATCACTTCGGACTCTAACATCCCTTTTGAACACTAGTAATACTCCTTTCAACAACAATTCGGACTTTACCAAATCTTACTGCCGAATCCAATACCCTCAGCAAAATCACGATACTCCTGCTACCTCAACCTTCTGCTCCACTTTGAAATCCCTACCAGCGAACTCGCCTGCTCTTTATTGATCGCAACTTCGAACAGTAACCACACTTGCGAACCACTTAAACAACGTGACCCCTATGGCATCGAACCACTCCATAATCCCACGTCAGGTATTGTTTCCCCTTCAAACTCCACATTGAATTCGCGACACCCTCCTACCATCAACAACATGAGTCTGAGCCTCGATTAACTCATCGATGCCTTCAAACTTTTCAAATCACAACCCTAGTAGGTATAGCTGCTCGCGCCTTCTGATGTTGAAATCAAAGAGAGTCGCAGCAATCAGTTTTTGCGTAAATCGAAAAACTCGCCTAGATTTCGGATTGAAGAATTTTCCCTAATGTTGATTTCCGAGAGAAGGGATTCATGGTTTTTAAATTTGTTTGATTTTCGTTTGTTCGATTCCTGATTCGAATAAATAAATAGGGCAGAATTGGAAGAGGTTCAGCCATTTTAATTTGTTCGAAGCTTTCCGTTATTTATTTTCTAGGAAATGAATTCTATAGGGAATAAGGGGAAGGTCAGTTCGATTTTATAAGCACAATTACTTCGATGTTAAGGAAATTTTTTCAACGCTGATAGGGTAGGTTTATAGTGTACTTCCTATTACTTTAGGAGGAAGGAATTTTATTTTATTTTTATTCTGTTTTATTTATATTTTAATTAAAAATTGATATCCTTAAAATTTAAATAACCCGTGATTCTGAACTCCTTACTGAACCCAACAACTGATATTTTTAGGGTTATACCACTATTTCGGACACACCGGGACAAGTTTCAAAGCCTCATTTGATCATCTGGGAAAGATATTAATTTAAACCAATAAAGTAAATTCAAAACAATTAAATTACTAGATAATAAATTATTATCATCATTTATATATATCAAAATAAAATTTCTATAAATTATTTGAATCAATTGGACTTAGATTTAATTTTGAATGAATTTGTTCAGATTTTCGTATTATGATAATTATATATATTCGAATTAAATCGTATTTCGATTATTAAATCGATGACTCAGTATAAAAATTGATTTATATTCTTTACTAAATATTTAAAATAAATATTAAATATTTAAAAACAAATCGACCAAAATCTAGGTCACTACATTCTTTCCCCCTTAAAAGAATTTCGTCCACGAAATTACTAAGGTAGAAAAGTGCTTCAAACCCATTAACTTTTCAAAACTCATTTATGTTTAAACTCAACATTTCAACTTTCAAAAAATATTGTTTAACCAAAACTTTTGGTTTTTCTTCATTTAATTTGAATGATCTACAATCAATACATTTACACCCAATATGTATTCCATTAATCTATTCAAATTGTTTCTAGTTAATTTATTTGCTTTGATCCATTTAACTTTCTTTAAGTTAAATTTTAATTCCAAAATTCAAAATCCTGGGTTTTTATTTCAAATTCTTTTGAAATCATATAATTATAAACCTATATTTATAACTCGTCATAAATTCAAAATATTTGAAATTCAAACCCAACTTGCTTTCTTTTAAACAAATATCTATCAAACCTTTCTAAGATAGCAACTCATGACTTAGAAACTCGAATATGAACACTGATGATTTCGCGGTCATCATCAGAATTATTTTCAAGCCACTGAAGTACGTTTAGTGCTTTATCATCAAAAATGATTTTTATTCAAAAATTCCTTTTAAAACAAAGCTATATTACTTTAATATACTTCAAAAATATTTTCCAACTTCCTAGGATTTAAAATTCCAAATTCTGTTTTGAATTTAATTCTAATTCATTTCATTTGTATATCCAATTCTTATTCAAATTCTATTTGGTTATATTTAACTATTCCAATTTTATAATCTCATTTAATTATAGTATTATCAATTAACACATCCAATAATTTTTGAAAATTATTATTTCCATATCAAAATAGAATTTTGAGTAAAATTATTTCATTTACCTACTTAAAACAATATTGTGTCGAACTGCTCTGCTCAAGTGTATAGAAATCCCTATCGACTTCGTGGCATCCCACGATTCGATCAGAATTCATAAACCACTCAAGAGACTAGCCAACACAGTATAAAACAGTTGTTGTAATCAATTAACAAATACGCGTTGTCGTATATATACACTTAACCCATTCTAGGGTATCACTGACCCTATCTCTAATGAGCACAACCCCACCAAAGCCTAGGTATTCTCTCAACCTATGCTCTGATACCACTATAACAAACCGCGAATCTGTACTACCTGAGTTGACTACATACATCACACGTCCAACCTAAATATCTTAGAAATACGAATCAATTTTTTTAGTAGAAAAAGGTAAAAGAAGAACAGAAATCACAACATAGAATCTCACACCGCAGCAGAAATAAAAATTCTATCTAACACTGAAGCATCCTGCTCCAAGCTCTTTTACATATATCTGTAAAATCATGAACTACTTGACTGCCCGTACAAATTTGGGCACCCAAGAGTTTAGGTAAAACAGAAAAAAATAAACTTTGGGTCTGTCATGGGACTGGTATGAGTAAATAATTTAAAACAGCTTGAGAAAATAAACGATATCTCATAAGAACACGCTGTATAACATGGAACAGGTTTTTCCTTATGAGAATCCAAAACACTTGATTTAACTTTCAAAATCCTTTTGAAAGAAACGATAATCTTTATATCAAAACTCTTTTGATATTATAATAATGTCTAAATCAAATAAATTGAAATCTAGTGGAACGCTTTCATCTCACACTCCACATGTATATGATATATAGTCAAAACCGCGAGCACTTATTGGGTAATGCATTTTCAACTATGACAAGGTATGGAACCATCTTCCGATAGTGTATCTCTAGAGGAGATTACACTGGGTTCAACATGAACATCTTGTAACCCGGCCGCACATTACCGACCACTCATTTCGCTTGAGTGTATCAAATGTATATCACCAACGGTTGAGATCAGCAACCATTTCCCCGAATGGGACAACATTGAATAGAATAAGGAATTAAATGAATTTCTCTAGATAGGTGATAATACAACCTAATGGGAGCTACGCACATAGCCATGCTCCCTGCCCGATTTTTGTCATTTCCCGATTGTTGAGGCCTGAGGCTGCGATTACTTTCCATTCATTGATAGCACAAGCACTTTGAATGCCATATTGTCAAATCTGTTAATCGTAAATTGATTTGCACAAATATATTCTACATATTATGCTAGGAGAATAAATTCCCGCCACCATATATATTTGTACAGAACGACATATGTGATTATTGGAAATACTTTGTTAGACATTCGTCTATGTATGTTCATTCTGGGATAGAACGAAACCGAAGGCACAATTTCCATTAATAGAAAAAGCCCTTGCACTCTACTCCATCTCGGATTATCTTCATATAATCTGATTGGCAATGCTACTGCCAATACAAAGTGGTTCTTGGATGATAATACAACCGGTCTCTCTATATTGACAACGATATTGGCAAACACTTTGATAGTCGGTTACTTAACTATCGAAGAAAAACAATCATGTATTCAAAGCATCAGACAAATCACTGGGCCTTTTAATTAATATTTCAATAATTAAAACACTTCTCCATTTCCTTA
This sequence comes from Allium sativum, assembly GCA_030737875.1. Lineage (NCBI taxonomy): Eukaryota > Viridiplantae > Streptophyta > Magnoliopsida > Asparagales > Amaryllidaceae > Allium > Allium sativum. The sequence goes on along the minus strand of CM060915.1, from coordinate 244,410,504 downwards.
TCCATATTCGTTAACATGATATTTTCAATAATCATCTTGCTCGCTTACACTATTTGGAAAACATTTTCATATCTCGCCTTCTTTTATTTTCTATATTTAGAAAATATCTTCTATTAATAATTGGTGAACATTGCAATTACTTATCTATTTCTCGACTCATTTAATTCTACTCAAGAAATATCTATTTTTCCAATTCCATTATTTGTGTTAAAACAATTGTTGCATGAAACATCGTTACAAACAACCAAAAATACAACATTCAACAGACTCTTATTCAAATATTTCTCTTCGAGATTGGATCTTGCTATTTATCAATAAAAATGAAAACAATCGAGTTAGGGTATAATTTTCTCTTAGACCTTGACTGAAAACATCCTTAACTTCAAAACAGACAAGACCACTATTCTCGAATAATCAACACCATACAAACCAATTATTCATTTTGTAAACGTATATACAATTCTCTTTCTACTACTAGATTATCGATTTCCTTTTTGTTTTAGTACATTCTATTTTAAATTCATTTCCTAATCGAATTCAGTATATATTGATACATTGATTTTCTAATTATCCAATTTTCTTAAAAATATTCTAACTCCTTAAATTTCCAGAAAATTTCGCCATAACTTCCTTTGTACAGGTCACTCGGTACGAGTACAAAACGCCTCTCTGGGCCCTTTCCATTTAAAAGGAAAATTAAAAAGCCAAGTGGCTTGGAGATTCAGCGCATCAAATCACATAAGAAATTTAAACATGTACCTTTATGTCGAGCACTCGTATTATAATCTTCATACACTTCGTTCCATACCTGTCTAACTTGTATACATCCATTCCTGATTTATTTCAACTAAATACGATCATTTGAATTCAATTTTTGCCAATTTATCTTTATTTAGCTCTTTTGTCTATTCCACTTTTTAAATTGAACATATCATCTTCATATATAATTTAACTGTCTTATAAACCAATCAAATTCTATTTTTAATTCAAGTTTCATATTCGATTTCGAATATAAATTCACCAGCTCAATTTACTTAACTAAAACCCAATTTTGATTTGAAATCCCATTAACTAATTATTCCTCAGATTAGTTAGTTCTATTTAAAATCTGATTTTTGTTTCAAAAATCATTTTATTACACTGCTTGAGTTCATATTTATTTTACAACCCAAATCTGTATTTTTCTAACGGAAATTTGGATTTTATTTGTTTAAAATCCTTTTATTAATTTAAATAAACCGTTATGGTTTTAAATGGTTATGGCGCCGTTTTTCTGAAAATTTGATTTTGACATAACTCAAAATCCATACGACAAAATTCAAAATTTTCTCTTCCATTAGAAAACTATTATCAAATCGGTCCTAGTGATTCTTGTTTCAAAGAATTCCGACTAAAGTTAAGTTCTATATACTCAATTGAAGTTCAAAACGCCAATTTACGAATTGTCATGCTGCGGCGAGTTCATTTTAATTATATTTAATATATAAATGTGAGAACCCGTTACTTCCTCATGAAGGAAAGAGCGGATACTTTGAGAACAACACACAATAGAACGCAGATGGAAGAACATTTCATTGCTATTACAACAATTCCATCAGATACAAGAATATACAGAGTATAAATGAATAAATTACATTCGATAAATATCAGAGATTACAATAAATTACATAGCAGCGGAAAATAATACAAAGCACAACTAAAGGTGATACACGGATACAGAGCTTTCCGAGCATCATTCCAGCTGTAAACCAGGATCCTGTGAATATAAATCTGCAAAACCAAAACTACTAGCTGCCCGTGTCGAAAATAGGGGCACCCAGAGTTTAGGTTAAAACAATAAACTCCAGGTCAGTCATGTGACTGGTGTGAGAACTAAAACAGTTATCTAAAGCTTTACTTTAAAAGAGAGTAATTCAAGGGACCACGCCGTATAATACGGAACGGGTTTCCTCCCAAGAATGCTAGTGCATAGAATGAACAACGCAATGCTTTTTCGAAAAATGAAGCTATTATAAGACCCAGGTCCCATCATACAATGCAACGCAAGCCAGAGGATAGGGTTTTCCTTATAATAGCCAAACATGCTTGGTACGTTTAAAACAAATCATTTGATACTATAATAAGTGTAGTGTCAAAACAATTTCAATCATAAATATAAATCATAGACGACATGGGTACCGTATATCATGTCGCCATACTAGTTCTACAATTAAAACCGCAATGCACGTATTGGAAATTGGATTTCCGTCATGAGTCGAGGCAAGGGGCAAGCTCCTCTCCGCTTCGAGACACTCTAGCAAATGCCTCGGGACTACACACTCTGGGTAACCCCTGGACGCTTCAGGGTCGGTCCTCTCTTACGTTTGAGGATTAGTATTCCTGAGCACACGTTTCCCGGTCCTTACAGACCTAAAATCGAGGCGCCTCATCCAACAACCACATAGGTGAAAAGTATATAAATGTCAGGGCTGGTAAGTCACTGACACTACCAAAGCTAGAAAGAAACGTCATGCTCTCCCTGCAGTCCTTATCCTGTTTTTAACTCATACCGAGGTGTGAGGCTCGCGAATCCACGTTATACACAAAGCTACGCCACAAAGGCCGCGCTTTGATCATCAACCACAAGACTTTGCTTTTCAACAGAAGCCTTGATCCATGCAACTCAGCGTGCCACATAGGCAATTCATGCCATGCGATTGATATCTATCGATATATAACCTTTAAGCTCGTTACGTCTCAGAGAAGGGCGTTAAGCAAGAGAATAAATTCTTCGCCGCCAAACAGATATATATTTAACAGAAATCAATCAACACAGAATAAAATCCAATGTCAGACACACAATCCATTTACAAGTTCGTTCTGGGTTTGAACGAAACCGGAGGCACTTTCCTCGCATATCCATCGATCTCCAAGTATGTCTGGACGACCACCAACTGATTCCCGCATCTTGGGTGTACAGCCCAATCAAGATCATCAGTAATCACCCAAACGATGTGAAGACTTCCGGTCTTCAACCACCGTCTTCATCTTCGACTTATCGTCGAATCAGTTATTCAGAATGGGTATAAACCCGGCTTTTCCGAACAACCCGCGTATATTAAAAACAAATATTACACAAACACAACATACGCCTCATTCCAATTCAGTAGCTACTAACCGTAAATCAACAAGAGAACAATTTCCCGAATATTAACCCCGAAGGCCGAAACCAACATCTGATCAATACCCAGGAAACCATTCTTCTTAGCTAACCTACACCTAGTTTCTAAATTTCAAATTCTTAGGGAAAGGTTCCCATTAATTTTATCCAAGATAAATTCTTTAAAATTTATCCTTTAATCTTCCTTTGGATGTTGTATTAAACCAAATTATGGTTTTCCAAACTAGTCGAGATTAGCGAACCACACCGAAGTAATTATTTATTTTATTTCCCAATCCCAACCTATTCATCCCATGAAACAAAACTGGTAATACTCCATATCTAATACCATGGTATTATCGGTAAAATTAATTACCATTTCACGTTCAAATCTAATTAAAGATTTAATTATTGCCTGGAGCAAAACTGGTGATACTCCATTCTCGCTCATTTTCCAAATTTGATAATTTAAATTATCAATTCACATTTCAATCTAATTGCAGATTCATTAAAACTCCTTTTACTGGGTTAAAGAACAAATGTTATTTAAAACACCGTTCACGATAAACCCACAAATCAATTCTATTTAAAACTCGTTTCAAATCCAATTTTTTTATTTAAAAATAAACGGGCTTAATTTTAGTTCAAAACTAGTTCATTTCGATAAAAATCTATTTTTATCCGTTCAAATATGGAGTTTTTCATCCCAATTTTTCCCAAATCATTTCTTATGATTTTACACAAATTATTACTATTTTTAATAATTTTATCAAGGCCCGTACAGTCGATTTCCATCAACGGCCATCGAACTGCACTTACAGCGACCTTTTCTGAATTTGATTTGGATGTATCTCCAAATCCAACTGTTAGATTTCAAATTTCTAATATTCGTTAGAAAGATCTTTTCGATACGAACCCAACGATTCTGGTTTTAGGAGAATTCGACGGTCGGATCTCCCGTAATGTTCGTTCGAAATCATAGGTCGAAATTTTCGAACTGCTGCGGCGCGGCGCGTTCTATTCAGGCCATTATATTATATATATATAATATATAAAATATATATTTCGTCGATTACTATTTAAAATGAATTTTATAAATAGTTTTGAATTCGTTTCAAAAACAATTTCAACTTTTATTTCAAATTCAAATCAAAATTGAATTTTCTATTATAAATCCTTTTTGCTTTCATTTCTATTTGATTTCAATTCAAATCGATTTTTAATTTGATTCGAATTCATTCCCTTTTCAATTCAATTCAATTCGAATTCGTTATATGTTCAATTCAAATCAAATTCGTTTCATATTCAAATCAAATTCAATTCATTTTCTATTCAAATCAAATTCAATTCATTTTCTATTCAAATCAAATTCAATTCATTTTCTATTTAATTCAATTCGAATTCGTTTTCTATTCAATTCAATTCAAAAACGAATATAATCGATATAAATATCGTTCGCATCAAAATAGTGCATCTCTAATCAACACGGCTTTATATATTTCAATAATTCCGTTATTCTGTTCAACAAATGAATATTTATTCTATTCAATACCTGAATCTATATTTTTGTCAACACACGACTAATCTCAACGAATGAGTACTGCCCATATGTGATATTTTTGTTATTTGATATATTTTATAAAAATTATGGTATCTGTCGTTTGATTTAAGTCAGACTCCAACCATAAAGTAGTAAGAGAACGATTCCCTAAATATTAACCCCGAAGGCCAAAACCAACATCAGATCAATACCCAGGAGACCACTCATCTCATCTATTTTCCAATTAGTTTCTAATCTTATATATGATAAAGATGTAAATTTTATTGTTAAAATATTTTGTTCAACACATGACTAATCTCAACGGATGAGTACTGTCAACACCTGAACATTTATTTTATAAATATTCTTTATTTTCTAAATTGGAATGAGGCCCAATCAATTACCATATAAAGTTAATTATACGGATTCCATACAACACATGTATATAATAGCAACGATAAGTAATCAACCATCATCCAAAGTGCACTACACTGTATAAACATCAAATATAGATATCTAACGCTTATAACAGTCTGTCAATCAATCGATCGACATACAAATAATTATTGGGATTGGTGTATGCCGTATTTTATCCCAAAACCCATGTGGGGTTTCAAACAATCAAACACAGATTTTATTTGTGCAGTTGGGCGATGTATAAAATTTATCATCCCAATCAATATCAATCAAATCAGTGTATATAAACAAATCGGCCGATTTGTTTATAATTATTTATCTATTCATATTCATGTTAAAAATTATATTTTTAACGATAAAATATTTTTAACTATATAAATATTTTATTTCCTTTCAACACAAGAATATTTTATTATTCAATCATCCCACAACACAATTAGTTTCACAACACATCAATTAAACAAACAAGCCATCCATGGTCTGTGGATGACGGGTGTCGGGTGCTGCTAAACACCGTCTGCATCCTAGTATATATATAACTAGAAAAAGAGATTGAAGAGTCAGAAATTCTCACCGATAGCTATTCCAACTCCACGACACTTCTAAGGTAGGAAATCTTCACCTATTCGTCTTTTGTCACTTTCGTTGCCCGTATTCACTACACATATAAAAATCACATTTTTATATTCTCTCTACTTCACAATAAAATAAAGTTCAGATTTTTATTTCACTCCTTGTATTTACAACGCTTCTTTCTATATAAAAATTATATTTTTATATTTCTACTTCTTATATAAAGATCGAATTTTTATTATCATACCTTATAAAAAAAAATCATATTTTTCTCTCGCCAGTCTCTATATAAAGATTTCGCCTTTTCAAATATAAAGATTTCGCCTTTTCAAATATAAAGATTTCGCCTTTTCAACATTAAAGATTTCTCTATATTATAAAAACCGAATCTTTCATCGTATAAAAATTCTATATTTGTTCCTATAAAAATGTAATCTTTCATATGAACAAAAATCCCCCTTTCATATATGAGAAATCATATGTTTCATCATCTAAAAATCATAATCTTACTCGTCTAAAAATTCAAAGCTTTGTCATGTTAAAATCAAAGCTTTTCAAGTAAAAATCATTTCTTTATACTCTAAATATATAAATAAAAATCATTTATGTTTATCCATGTCATGATATTTATAAAACTGATTTTATTTAATCACTAAAATCTATTTAAACTAAATAAATAAAATTAAATAGAGTAAAAATCACCTTTTCGAATCGAGGAGGGCGCTCAGCCGGAGATGGTGGCTGAGGGTGGGCGCGTCGGGCTCGGCAGGTGATGGGGGAGGTGCGTTGGTGCAGTGGGTGAGTGGGCGGCGCGTGTGGGGGTCTCCAGGAGGGTGGAGCGAGGTACAGGTGGTGGCGTGGAAGGAGAAGGAAGAAGAGGGTGGAGCGGCAGGTGGTGGCGCCCCACCTGGGGCAGCGGTGTCCGACTAGGGGCGGCGGCGGATCGCGATCCCCCCTTCTCTCTCCTTTTTTTTTATTTATAAAAATCGATTTGAAGAAAATTATAGGGGCGTGGGGAGTGTCGGCTGATAAAAGGAGAGAAGTTTTTTTTATTTATAAAAATTTGACTTTTACTTACGACCTCTAAACGAGGCCCACCGCCTGTCGTCCATAGCGTTTCTCCCCCATTCCGAACACAATGGGATATGTACCATAAGCTGATTCGACTGTTTCGATCAGTTTTCGTCAAAATCAACATATAACTCTATATATTGAATTTGAACGCGCATTTCAATTTACTAGGGTCACATACGAACTCTAAAAATTCCATAAAAATATTTTCTAGCTTCGTATTGACGATACGGTCCTAACAAAACTAATTTCGTCGAATTCTGAGACCGTTGGAAAAATGGCCATTTTCCAGTCAATTAAAATCAACTAAAACTGGTCAAATGCGTTTTCCTTTGCCACGCTCACATATTGATTCGAAAAATTATGAAATTTGGAATCTAGCAATAGTTTGACATCACGGACCCAACAAAAGTGGTTTCGTCGAAATCCGAGGTCGTTTGCAAAATTTCCATTTTTAAGGGCCTGAATTCCATAGCGACTATTCAGAATTTTCAACTGGACATATCTTTTGATTCCCGCTATGAAATTTCGATTTTTCGGATTCGTTTGAAAGATATTCACGAATAGATCCTAATGTTTTTGGTTTCACTAAAATCCGTTTTGTTTTGCACCCAGTACATTCAATTGAAGTTTGAAATCGAATTATCGAACTACCGCGCCATTTTCAATTCTATTTATAATTATATATATATTTATTATATTCTAACGACGACGTATATAATATATACGTTCAAATTCCATTCAAAATAAATTTCTCGTCGATACTATTTAAAATAATTCATTTTAAATGTTCAAACTTCGCTAAAATTGCCAAAATAAAAAATTTAAACTAGCCCAGATTTTCGGGTTGTTACAATCTCCCCCACTTAAAACTTTTCGTCCCCAAAAAGGAACAAAGTCGAAAGTGGTTTGATTAGTCAACTCTACGTTCGATCTGGCTTCCATTCTCCAACTCTTCAGTTTCTAAGAATTTTCAAATTCTTCAAAAATTTGGCTAACACCCGGAATTTTCAAAATTTTTTGCCATAACCTCCCCTGCACCGGGAGCCACGGGAAAATCCCGAAATTGCCATATAGGCCTTCTGATCTCAAAAAGAAAAAGAAAAAGCCAAGCGGCTAGCCAATAGGCTCATAAAATCATCATCACCCAAACAAAACATTAAATTATAGTAAATATGTACCTATTTGTCGGGCAAACAAATTTTATTCTCTGCTCTCGCCTCCTTGCTATGACCTGTTCAATGTAAGTACATGTATATGCAAGCAAATGCGACCAATTTTCAATACAATTCAATATTTGGTTCAATTAGGCTAAATGGTTCAAAATTATCAAACAAATAAACAAACAACACAAACATCAATCAATTAGTGGATTAACGTTTCAAATTCATAAATTTGATATATAGTCAAAAATCATGTTTTTGATGCCAAATCACAACAAATAAATCTATCTATATTAGTTTTGGTTCTCACACCAGTCTAATGGAAATATATAGATATCACACCTTCGAAACACGAACATAAATATTGATGATGCCATGGTCATTATCAACATCATCTCCGGGCGACTAGAATGTGATTCTATATCTATCCAGTATATTAAAACCTCGAATATACGTTCATGACGCGTATATGCAAAATCTTTATATATTGGATTGTCCAAATTCAATACAAATGAAATATTCAAATACGTATAAAACGATTTAAATTTCAAAACAAAATTTGTTTTCATTTGAAAAATATACTCTTCACACTCGTTCTAGGATACTACTGATCCTATCTCTAACGAGTCATTCTAATTGGATATTGCTAATCCAATATCTGATGAATTCTTTCGTATGGTTCTAATATGTCTTGTTCTCGAGCTCTATAAACCAAAGCTCTGATACCAAATGTGAGAACCCGTTACTTCCCCGTGAAGGAAAGAGCGGATACTTTGAGAACAACACACAATAGAACGCAGACGGAAGAACATTTCATTGCTATTACAACAATTCCATCAGATACAAGAATATACAGAGTATAAATGAATAAATTACATTCGATAAATATCAGAGATTACAATAAATTAAATAGCAGCGGAAAATAATACAAAGCACAACTAACGGTGATACACGGATACAGAGCTTTCCGAGCATCATTCCAGCTGTAAACCAGGATCCTGTGAATATAAATCCGTAAAACAAAAACTACTAGCTTTCCGTGTCGAAAATAGGGGCACCCAGAGTTTAGGTTAAAACAATAAACTCCAGTTCAGTCATGTGACTGGTGTGAGAACTAAAACAGTTATTTAAAGCTTTACTTTAAAAGAGAGTAATTCAAGTGACCACGCCGTATAACACGAAACGGGTTTCCTCCCAAGAATACTAGTGCATAGAATAAACAGCGCAATGCTTTTTCGAAAATTGAAGCTATTATAAGACCCAGGTCCCATCACACAATGCAACGCAAACCGGAGGATAGGGTTTTCCCTTATAATAGCCAAACATGCTTAGTACGTTTAAAACAAATCATTTGATACTATAATAAGTGTATAGTGTCAAAACAATTTCAATCATAAATATAAATCATAGACGACATGGGTACCATATATCATGTCGCCATACTAGTTCTACAATTAAAACCGCAATGCACGTATTGGAAATTGGATTTCCGTCATGAGTCGAGGCAAGGGGCAAGCTCCTCTCCGCTTCGAGACACTCTAGAAAATGCCTTGGGACACACACTCTGGGTAACCCCTGGATGCTTCAGGGCCGGTCCTCTCTTACGTTTGAGGATTAGTATTCCTGAACACACGTTTAGCGGTCCTTACAGACCTAAAATCGAGGCGCCTCATCCAACAACCACATAGGTGAAAAGTATATAAATGTCAGGGCTGGTAAGTCACTGACACCACCAAAGCTAGAAAGAAACGTCGTGCTCTCCCTGCAGTACTTATCCCGTTTTTAACTCATACCGAGGTGTGAGGCTCGCTAATCCACGTTATACACAAAGCTACGCCACAAAGGCCGCGCTTTGATCATCAAACACAAGACTTTGCTTTTCAACAGAAGCCTTGATCCATGCAACTCAGCGTGCCACACAGGCAATTCATGCCATGTGATTGATATTTATCGATATATAACCTCTAAGCTCGTACGTCTCAGAGAAGGGCGTTTAGCAAGAGAATAAATTCTCCGCCGCCAAACAGATATATATTTAACAGAAATCAATCAACACAGAATAAAATCCAATGTCAGACACACAATCCATTTACAAGTTCGTTCTGGGTCTGAACGAAACCGGAGGCACTTTCCTCGCATATCCATCGATCTCCAAGTACGTCTGGGCGACCACCAACTGATTCTCTCATCTTGGGTGTACAGCCCAATCAAGATCATCAGTAATCACCCAAACGATGTGAAGACTTCCAGTCTTCAACCGCCGTCTTCATCTTCGACTTATCGTCGAATCGGTTATTCAGAATGGGTATAAACCCGGCCTTTCCGAACAACCCGCGTATATTAAAAACAAATGTTACACAAACACAACATACGCCTCATTCTAATTCAGTAGCTACTAACCGTAAATCAACAAGAGAACAATTTCCCGAATATTAACCCCGAAGGCCGAAACCAACATCAGATCAATACCCAGGAAACCATTCTTCTTAGCTAACCTATAGCTAGTTTCTAAATTTCATATTCTTAGGGAAAGGTTCCCATTAATTTTTCCAAGATAAATTCTTTAAAATTTATCCTTTAATCTTCCTTTGGATGTCGTATTAAACCAAATTATGGTTTTCCAAACTAGTCGAGTTTAGCGAACCACACCGAAGTAATTATTTATTTTATTTCCCGATCCCAACCTATTCATCCCATGAAGAAAAACTGGTAATACTCCATATCTAATACCACGGTGTTGTCGGTAAAATTAATTTACATTTCACGTTCAAATCTAATTAAAGATTTAACTATCGCCTGGAGCAAAACTGGTGATACTCCATTCTCGCTCATTTTCCAAATTTGATAATTTAAATTATCAATTCACATTTCAATCTAATTGCAGATTCATTAAAACTCCTTTTACTGGGTTAAAAAACTAATGTTATTTAAAACACCTTTCATGATAAACCCACAAATCAATTCTATTTAAAACTCGTTTCAAATCCAATTTATTTATTTAAAAATAAACGGGTTTAATTTTAGTTCAAAACTAGTTCATTTCAATAAAAAACTATTTTTATCCTTTCAAATATGGAGTTTTTCATCCCAATTTTTCCCAAATCATTTCTTATGATTTTACACAAATTATTACTATTTTTAATAATTTTATCAAGGCCCGTACAGTCGATTTCCATCAACGGCCATCGAACTGCACTTACAGCGACCTTTTCTGAATTTGATTTGGATATATCTGCAAATCCAACCGTTAGATTTCAAATTTCTAATATTCGTTAGAAAGATCTTTTCGATACGAACCCAACGGTCGGATCTCCCGTAATGTTCGTTCGAAATCAAAGGTCGAAATTTTCGAACTGCCGCGGCGCGACGCATTCTATTCAGGCCATTATATTATATATATAATATATATTTCGTCGATTACTATTTAAAACGAATTTTATAAATAGTTTTGAATTCGTTTCAAAAACAATTTCAACCTTTATTTCAAATTCAAATCAAAATTGAATTTTCTATTATAAATCCTTTTTGCTTTCATTTCTATTTGATTTCAATTCAAATCGATTTTTAATTCGATTCGAATTCATTCCCTTTTCAATTCAATTCATTTCGAATTCGTTGTATATTCAATTCAAATCAAATTCGTTTCATATTCAAATCTAATTCAATTCATTTTCTATTCAAATCAAATTCAATTCATTTTCTATTCAAATCAAATTCAATTCATTTTCTATTTAATTCAATTCGAATTCGTTTTCTATTCAATTCAATTCAAAAACGAATATAATCGATATAAATATCGTTCGCATCAAAATAGCGCATCTCTAATCAACACGACTTTATATATTTCAATAATTCCGTTATTCTATTCAACAAATGAATATTTATTCTATTCAATACCTGAATCTATATTTTTGTCAACACACGACTAATCTCAACGAATGAGTACTGCCCATATGTGACTATTTTTGTTATTTGATATATTTCATAAAAATTATGGTATCTGTCGTTTAATTTAAGTCAGACTCCAACCGTAAAGTAGTAAGAGAACGATTCCCTAAATATTAACCCCGAAGGCCGAATCAACATCAGATCAATACCCAGGAGACTACTCATCTCATCTATTTTCCAATTAGTTTCTAATCTTATATATGATAAAGATGTAAATTTTATTGTTAAAATATTTCGTTCAACACATGACTAATCTCAACGGATGAGTACTGTCAACACATAAACATTTATTTTATAAATATTCTTTATTTTCTAAATTGGAATGAGGCCCAATCAATTACCATATAAAGTTAATTATACGGATTCCATACAACACATGTATATAATAGCAACGATAAGTAATCACCCATCATCCAAAGTGCACTACACTGTATAAGCATCAAATATAGATATCTAACGCTTATAACAGCCTGTCAATCAATCGATCGACATACAACTAATTATTGGGATTGGTGTATGCCGTATTTTATCCTAATACCCGTGTGGGGTTTCAAACAATCAAACACAGATTTTATTTGTGCAGTTGGGCGATGTGTAAAATTTATCGTCCCAATCAATATCATTCAAATCAGTGTATATAAACAAATCGGCCGATTTGTTTATAATTATTTATCTATTCATATTCATGTTAAAAATTATATTTTTAACGATAAAATATTTTTAACTATATAAATATATTATTTCCTTTCAACACAAGAATATTTCATTATTCAATCATCCCACAACAAAATCAATTTTCACAACACATCAATTAAACAAACAAGCCATCCATGGTCTGTGGATGACGGGTGTCGGGTGCTGCTAAACACCGTCTGCATCCTAGTATATATATATAACCAGAAAAAGAGATTGAAGAGTGAGAAATTCTCACCGATAGCAATTCCAACTCCACGACACTTCTAATGTAGGAAATCTTCACCTATTCGTCTTTTGTCACTTTCGTTGCCCGTATTCACTACACATATAAAAATCACATTTTTATATTCTCTCTACTTCACAATAAAATAAAGTTCAGATTTTTATTTCACTCCTTATATTTACAACGCTTCTTTCTATATTAAAATTATATTTTTATATTTCTACTTCTTATATAAAGATCAAATTTTTATTATCATACCTTATAAAAAAAATCATATTTTTCTCTCGCCAGTCTCTATATAAAGATTTCACCTTTTCAAATATAAAGATTTCGCCTTTTCAAATATAAAGATTTTGCCTTTTCAACATATAAAGATTTCGCCTTTTCAACATTAAAGATTTCTCTATAATATAAAAACCGAATCTTTCATCGTATAAAAATTCTATATTTCTTCCTATAAAAATGTAATCTTTCATATGAACAAAAATCCCCCTTTCATATATGAGATTTCATATCTTTCATCATCTAAAAATCATAATCTTACTCGTCTAAAAATTCAAAGCTTTGTCATGTTAAAATCAAAGCTTTTTCAAGTAAAAATCATTTCTTTATACTCTAAATATATAAATAAAAATCATTTATGTTTATCCATGTCATGATATTTATAAAACTGATATTATTTAATCACTAAAATCTATTTAAACTAAATAAATAAAATAAAATAGAGTAAAAATCACCTTTTCGAATCGAGGAGGGCGCTCAGCCGGAGATGGTGGCTGAGGGTGGGCGCGTCGGGCTCGGCAGGTGATGGGGGAGGTGCGGTGGTGCGGTGGGTGACTGGGGCGGCGCGTGTGTGGGTCTCCAGGAGGGCGGAGCGAGGTACAGGCGGTGGCGTGGAAGGAGAAGGAAGAAGAGGGTGGAGCGGCAGGTGGTGGCGCCCCACCTGGGGCGGCGGCGTCCGACTAGGGGGGCGGCGGATCGCGATCCCTCCTTCTCTCTCCTTTTTTTTATTTATAAAAATCGATTTGAAGAAAATTAACGAGGGGGGGGGGGAGGGGGGTCGGCTGATAAAAGGAGAGAAGTTTTTTTTTATTTATAAAAATTTGACTTTTACTTACGACCTCTAAACGAGGCCCACCGCCTGTCGTCCATAGCGTTTCTCCCCCATTCCGAACACAATGGGATATGTACCATAAGCTGATTCGACTGTTTCGATCAGTTTTCGTCAAAATCAACATATAACTCTATATATTGAATTTGAACGCGCATTTCAATTTACTAGGGTCACATACGAACTCTAAAAATTCCATAAAAATATTTTCTAGCTTCGTATTGACGATACGGTCCTAACAAAACTAATTTCGTCGAATTCTGAGACCTTTGGAAAAATGAACATTTTCCAGTCAATTAAAATCAACTAAAACTGGTCAAATGCGTTTTCCTTTGCCACGCTCACATATTGATTCGAAAAATTATGAAATTTGGAATCCAGCAATAGTTTGACATCACGGACCCAACAAAAGTGGTTTCGTCGAAATCCGAGGTCGTTTGCAAAATTTCCATTTTTAAGGGCCTGAATTCCATAGTGACTATTCAGAATTTTCAACTGGACATATCTTTTGATTCCCGCTATGAAATTTCGATTTTTCGGATTCGTTTGAAAGATATTCACGAATAGATCCTAATGTTTTTGGTTTCACTAAAATCCGTTTTGTTTTGCACCCGGTACATTCAATTGAAGTTTGAAATCGAATTATCGAACTACCGCGCCATTTTCAATTCTATTTATAATTATATATATATTTATTATATTCTCACGACGACGTATATAATATATACGTTCAAATTCCATTCAAAATAAATTTCTCGTCGATACTATTTAAAATAATTCATTTTAAATGTTCAAACTTCGCTAAAATTGCCAAAATAAAAAATTTAAACTAGCCCAGATTTTCGGGTTGTTACAATCTCCCCCACTTAAAACTTTTCGTCCCCAAAAAGGAACAAAGTCGAAAGTGGTTTGATTAGTCAACTCTACGTTCGATCTGGCTTCCATTCTCCAACTCTTCAGTTTCTGAGAATTTTCAAATTCTTCAAAAATTTGGCTAACACCCGGAATTTTCAAAATTTTTTGCCATAACCTCCCCTGCACCGGGAGCCACGGGAAAATCCCGAAATTGCCATATAGGCCTTCTGATCTCAAAAAGAAAAAGAAAAAGCCAAGCGGCTAGCCAATAGGCTCATAAAATCATCATCACCCAAACAAAATAGTAAATTATAGTAAATATGTACCTATTTGTCGGGCAAACAAATTTTATTCTCTGCTCTCGCCTCCTTGCTATGACCTGTTCAATGTAAGTACATGTATATGCAAGCAAATGCGACCAATTTTCAATACAATTCAATATTTGGTTCAATTAGGCTAAATGGTTCAAAATTATCAAACAAATAAACAAACAACACAAACATCAATCAATTAGTGGATTAACGTTTCAAATTCATAAATTTGATATATAGTCAAAAATCATGTTTTTGATGCCAAATCACAACAAATAAATCTATCTATATTAGTTTTGGTTCTCACACCAGTCTAATGGAAATATATAGATATCACACCTTCGAAACACGAACATAAATATTGATGATGCCATGGTCATTATCAACATCATCTCCGGGCGACTAGAATGTGATTCTATATCTATCCAGTATATTAAAACCTCGAATATACGTTCATGACGCGTATATGCAAAATCTTTATATATTGGATTGTCCAAATTCAATACAAATGAAATATTCAAATACGTATAAAACGATTTAAATTTCAAAACAAAATTTGTTTTCATTTGAAAAATATACTCTTCACACTCGTTCTAGGATACTACTGATCCTATCTCTAACGAGTCATTCTAATTGGATATTGCTAATCCAATATCTGATGAATTCTTTCGTATGGTTCTAATATGTCTTGTTCTCGAGCTCTGTAAACCAAAGCTCTGATACCAAATGTGAGAACCCGTTACTTCCCCGTGAAGGAAAGAGCGGATACTTTGAGAACAACACACAATAGAACGCAGACGGAAGAACATTTCATTGCTATTACAACAATTCCATCAGATACAAGAATATACAGAGTATAAATGAATAAATTACATTTGATAAATATCAGAGATTACAATAAATTACATAGCAGCGGAAAATAATACAAAGCACAACTAACGGTGATACACGGATACAGAGCTTTCCGAGCATCATTCCAGCTGTAAACCAGGATCCTGTGAATATAAATCCGTAAAACAAAAACTACTAGCTTTCCGTGTCGAAAATAGGGGCACCCAGAGTTAGGTTAAAACAATAAACTCCAGTTCAGTCATGTGACTGGTGTGAGAACTAAAACAGTTATTTAAAGCTTTACTTTAAAAGAGAGTAATTCAAGGGACCACGCCGTATAACACGAAACGGGTTTCCTCCCAAGAATACTAGTGCATAGAATAAACAGCGCAATGCTTTTTCGAAAATTGAAGCTATTATAAGACCCAGGTCCCATCACACAATGCAACGCAAGCCGGAGGATAGGGTTTTCCCTTATAATAGCCAAACATGCTTAGTACGTTTAAAACAAATCATTTGATACTATAATAAGTGTATAGTGTCAAAACAATTTCAATCATAAATATAAATCATAGACGACATGGGTACCATATATCATGTCGCCATACTAGTTCTACAATTAAAACCGCAATGCACGTATTGGAAATTGGATTTCCGTCATGAGTCGAGGCAAGGGGCAAGCTCCTCTCCGCTTCGAGACACTCTAGCAAATGCCTCGGGACTACACACTCTGGGTAACCCCTGGATGCTTCAGGGCCGGTCCTCTCTTACGTTTGAGGATTAGTATTCCTGAACACACGTTTAGCGGTCCTTACAGACCTAAAATCGAGGCGCCTCATCCAACAACCACATAGGTGAAAAGTATATAAATGTCAGGGCTGGTAAGTCACTGACACCACCAAAGCTAGAAAGAAACGTCGTGCTCTCCCTGCAGTACTTATCCCGTTTTTAACTCATACCGAGGTGTGAGGCTCGCTAATCCACGTTATACACAAAGCTACGCCACAAAGGCCGCGCTTTGATCATCAACCACAAGACTTTGCTTTTCAATAGAAGCCTTGATCCATGCAACTCAGCGTGCCACACAGGCAATTCATGCCATGTGATTGATATTTATCGATATATAACCTCTAAGCTCGTACGTCTCAGAGAAAGGCGTTTAGCAAGAGAATAAATTCTCCGCTGCCAAACAGATATATATTTAACAGAAATCAATCAACACAGAATAAAATCCAATGTCAGACACACAATCCATTTACAAGTTCGTTCTGGGTTTGAACGAAACCGGAGGCACTTTCCTCGCATATCCATCGATCTCCAAGTACGTCTGGGCGACCACCAACTGATTCTCTCATCTTGGGTGTACAGCCCAATCAAGATCATCAGTAATCACCCAAACGATGTGAAGACTTCCAGTCTTCAACCGCCGTCTTCATCTTCGACTTATCGTCGAATCGGTTATTCAGAATAGGTATAAACCCGGCCTTTCCGAACAACCCGCGTATATTAAAAACAAATGTTACACAAACACAACATACGCCTCATTCTAATTCAGTAGCTACTAACCGTAAATCAACAAGAGAATAATTTCCCGAATTTAACCCCGAAGCCCGAAACCAACATCAGATCAATACCCAGGAAACCATTCTTCTTAGCTAACCTATAGCTAGTTTCTAAATTTCATATTCTTAGGGAAAGGTTCCCATTAATTTTTCCAAGATAAATTCTTTAAAATTTATCCTTTAATCTTCCTTTGGATGTCGTATTAAACCAAATTATGGTTTTCCAAACTAGTCGAGTTTAGCAAACCACACCGAAGTAATTATTTATTTTATTTCCCGATCCCAACCTATTCATCCCATGAAGCAAAACTGGTAATACTCCATATCTAATACCACGGTGTTATCGGTAAAATTAATTTACATTTCACGTTCAAATCTAATTAAAGATTTAACTATCGCCTGGAGCAAAACTGATGATACTCCATTCTCGCTCATTTTCCAAATTTGATAATTTAAATTATCAATTCACATTTCAATCTAATTGCAGATTCATTAAAACTCCTTTTACTGGGTTAAAAAACTAATGTTATTTAAAACACCTTTCATGATAAACCCACAAATCAATTCTATTTAAAACTCGTTTCAAATCCAATTTATTTATTTAAAAATAAACGGGTTTAATTTTAGTTCAAAACTAGTTCATTTCAATAAAAAAACTATTTTTATCCTTTCAAATATGGAGTTTTTCATCCCAATTTTTCCCAAATCATTTCTTATGATTTTACACAAATTATTACTATTTTTAATAATTTTATCAAGGCCCGTACAGTCGATTTCCATCAACGGCCATCGAACTGCACTTACAACGACCTTTTCTGAATTTGATTTTGATATATCTGCAAATCCAACCGTTAGATTTCAAATTTCTAATATTCGTTAGAAAGATCTTTTCGATACGAACCCAACGATTCCGGTTTTAAGAGAATCCGACGGTCGGATCTCCCGTAATGTTCGTTCGAAATCAAAGGTCGAAATTTTCGAACTGCCGCGGCGCGGCGCATTCTATTCAGGCCATTATATTATATATATAATATATATTTCGTCGATTACTATTTAAAACGAATTTTATAAATAGTTTTGAATTCGTTTCAAAAACAATTTCAACCTTTATTTCAAATTCAAATCAAAATTGAATTTTCTATTATAAATCCTTTTTGCTTTCATTTCTATTTGATTTCAATTCAAATCGATTTTTAATTCGATTCGAATTCATTCCCTTTTCAATTCAATTCATTTCGAATTCGTTGTATATTCAATTCAAATCAAATTCGTTTCATATTCAAATCTAATTCAATTCATTTTCTATTCAAATCAAATTCAATTCATTTTCTATTCAAATCAAATTCAATTCATTTTCTATTTAATTCAATTCGAATTCGTTTTCTATTCAATTCAATTCAAAAACGAATATAATCGATATAAATATCGTTCGCATCAAAATAGCGCATCTCTAATCAACACGACTTTATATATTTCAATAATTCCGTTATTCTATTCAACAAATGAATATTTATTCTATTCAATACCTGAATCTATATTTTTGTCAACACACGACTAATCTCAACGAATGAGTACTGCCCATATGTGACTATTTTTGTTATTTGATATATTTTATAAAAATTATGGTATCTGTCGTTTAATTTAAGTCAGACTCCAACCGTAAAGTAGAAAGAGAACGATTCCCTAAATATTAACCCCGAAGGCCGAATCAACATCAGATCAATACCCAGGAGACCACTCATCTCATCTATTTTCCAATTAGTTTCTAATCTTATATATGATAAAGATGTAAATTTTATTGTTAAAATATTTCGTTCAACACATGACTAATCTCAACGGATGAGTACTGTCAACACATGAACATTTATTTTATAAATATTCTTTATTTTCTAAATTGGAATGAGGCCCAATCAATTACCATATAAAGTTAATTATACGGATTCCATACAACACATGTATATAATAGCAACGATAAGTAATCACCCATCATCCAAAGTGCACTACACTGTATAAGCATCAAATATAGATATCTAACGCTTATAACAGCCTGTCAATCAATCGATCGACATACAACTAATTATTGGGATTGGTGTATGCCGTATTTTATCCTAATACCCGTGTGGGGTTTCAAACAATCAAACACAAATTTTATTTGTGCAGTTGGGCGATGTGTAAAATTTATCGTCCCAATCAATATCATTCAAATCAGTGTATATAAACAAATCGGCCGATTTGTTTATAATTATTTATCTATTCATATTCATGTTAAAAATTATATTTTTAACGATAAAATATTTTTAACTATATAAATATATTATTTCCTTTCAACACAAGAATATTTCATTATTCAATCATCCCACAACAAAATCAATTTTCACAACACATCAATTAAACAAACAAGCCATCCATGGTCTGTGGATGACGGGTGTCGGGTGCTGCTAAACACCGTCTGCATCCTAGTATATATATATAACCAGAAAAAGAGATTGAAGAGTGAGAAATTCTCACCGATAGCAATTCCAACTCCACGACACTTCTAATGTAGGAAATCTTCACCTATTCGTCTTTTGTCACTTTCGTTGCCCGTATTCACTACACATATAAAAATCACATTTTTATATTCTCTCCACTTCACAATAAAATAAAGTTTAGATTTTTATTTCACTCCTTATATTTACAACGCTTCTTTTTATATTAAAATTATATTTTTATATTTCTACTTCTTATATAAAGATCAAATTTTTAATATCATACCTTATAAAAAAAATCATATTTTTCTCTCGCCAGTCTCTATATAAAGATTTCTCCTTTTCAAATATAAAGATTTCGCCTTTTCAAATATAAAGATTTTGCCTTTTCAACATATAAAGATTTCGCCTTTTCAACATTAAAGATTTCTCTATAATATAAAAACCGAATCTTTCATCGTATAAAAATTCTATATTTCTTCCTATAAAAATGTAATCTTTCATATGAACAAAAATCCCCCTTTCATATATGAGAAATCATATCTTTCATCATCTAAAAATCATAATCTTACTCGTCTAAAAATTCAAAGCTTTGTCATGTTAAAATCAAAGCTTTTTCAAGTAAAAATCATTTCTTTATACTCTAAATATATAAATAAAAATCATTTATGTTTATCCATGTCATGATATTTAAAAAACTGATATTATTTAATCACTAAAATCTATTTAAACTAAATAAATAAAATAAAATAGAGTAAAAATCACCTTTTCGAATCGAGGAAGGCGCTCAGCCGGAGATGGTGGCTGAGGGTGGGCGCGTCGGGCTCGGCAGGTGATGAGGGAGGTGCGGTGGTGCGGTGGGTGACTGGGGCGGCGCGTGTGTGGGTCTCCAGGAGGGCGGAGCGAGGTACAGGCGGTGGCGTGGAAGGAGAAGGAAGAAGAGGGTGGAGCGGCAGGTGGTGGCGCCCCACCTGGGGCGGCGGCGTCCGACTAGGGGGGCGGCGGATCGCGATCCCTCCTTCTCTCTCCTTTTTTTTATTTATAAAAATCGATTTGAAGAAAATTAACGAGGGGGGGGGGGAGGGGGGTCGGCTGATAAAAGGAGAGAAGTTTTTTTTTATTTATAAAAATTTGACTTTTACTTACGACCTCTAAACGAGGCCCACCGCCTGTCGTCCATAGCGTTTCTCCCCCATTCCGAACACAATGGGATATGTACCATAAGCTGATTCGACTGTTTCGATCAGTTTTCGTCAAAATCAACATATAACTCTATATATTGAATTTGAACGCGCATTTCAATTTACTAGGGTCACATACGAACTCTAAAAATTCCATAAAAATATTTTCTAGCTTCGTATTGACGATACGGTCCTAACAAAACTAATTTCGTCGAATTCTGAGACCGTTGGAAAAATGGCCATTTTCCAGTCAATTAAAATCAACTGAAACTGGTCAAACGCGTTTTCCTTTGCCACGCTCACATATTGATTCGAAAAATTATGAAATTTGGAATCTAGCAATAGTTTGACATCACGGACCCAACAAAAGTGGTTTCGTCGAAATCCGAGGTCGTTTGCAAAATTTCCATTTTTAAGGGCCTGAATTCCATAGCGACTATTCAGAATTTTCAACTGGACATATCTTTTGATTCCCGCTATGAAATTTCAATTTTTCGGATTCGTTGGAAAGATATTCACGAATATATCATAATGTTTTTGGTTTCACTAAAATCCGTTTTATTTTGCACCTGGTACATTCAATTGAAGTTTGAAATCGAATTATCGAACTACCGCGCCATTTTCAATTCTATTTATAATTATATATATAATTATTATATTCTAACGACGACGTATATAATATATACGTTCGAATTCCATTCAAAATAAATTTCTCTTCGATATTATTTAAAATAATTCATTTTAAATGTTCAAACTTCGCTAAAATTACCAAAATAAAAATTTTAAACTAGCCCAGATTTTCGGGTTGTTACAATAAACGTTTTGAACTTTGTTTATATATAAATTCTAACCTCATTCTTATATATTTTAACATATAATAAACCAATTTTCCAAATTCAACTTTATATTTCTAACCTTCCCTAACCATCAATTATTTTAGAATTAAGTTATAATTTATTTATAATTAAATATTCTGTATCGAATCCAATCCTTAAAAATAAATTATTTATAAAATTCGATATAACTGAATTCTAATTTTTAAACCCTTGGATTTATCTCAGTTCAGTTTATATTGCGAATATTGGAATAACATTTGTCTTCCCCATTTCGAAACAATTTCCAATTCATTGTTAAATTCATATTTGCATTTAAATTCCTAAATTATCAAATGATAATTTATTTCACTAAATTTATAACACTATTTATAAATTCAACTTCCTTGAAACAAGTTCCATTTCAAATTATATTTGAAACTCCATTCCTTTTATATTCCGAATCCTGGGATAAAACTGTCGTTTCTTCTTCTTTTTTCGAAATGATTTCAAATTATAATTTAAATTCATACTTGAATTCAAAATTTATTTTAAATTCATACTTAAATTAAAATTTACCAATTATCTCTTGATAATTTATTCACCATATATATAAACATCATTTATAAATTTACTTGTTTTATATTTAAACAAGTCCATTTCGAAATCTATTTAAAACCAAAATCTTATTTTGGAAATTTCTATTTATTATAACTTATCTATATAAATATAGAGTATATTTTCATATTTAAATTTAAACTTCTATTTAATATAATCTTAATATATTTATTAGACATATTTTACTTAAATAAATTCGAACTAATCAAATTTAAATCATAAATCCTTACGGATTTATTTTAGTTCAATTTATATTCTGAATGTCAGAATAAATTTCATCGTTTACTTCTTTAAAACGATTCCTCATTTCTATTTTTAAATTCACATTGAATTTACATATTCAAATTATCAAACGATAATTTTCCACTTTATTTATAAACATTGTTTATAGATTCGTTTAAGTTCTCTGCATTATTTAATTTATAAACAACGTTTATAATTTCACTTCAAATCTCGTATTATTAATTTATAAACAACGTTTATAAATTCACTACTTTCTTTATGTATTCAAACAAGTTAATATATTCATAACCCAACTGATATTCAAATTCTATTTTAGATAAATAGAATTTTCCCTTTAAATTTCAAAATATCCTTTTCTCGGTATTTTTATATATCAAGATTTCAAGTCCAATGATATTTTAACCAATCAAAAATACCAATTATCAACCACGGATTTTCTAACACGTCATATTTGATAATATATATGGGAGGAAACAAATAATAATATTTTTGAGGAATCCAGTTGGATCCCTCCAACCTGTTTTCCCTGCATACACAGGCGTTAGCCAACATAAATAATACCCATCCTTCTTCGAGGCAGGATATCGCGGTATAGAAGGTCATCCACTACCATAGTGTCGGGCGTATAGGGTCATCCGCTAGTGATACTACGGGCATCCGCTAATGGTACTGCAAGAATCCAACCATCAATATATATACATATATACGTACATATATATATATATATATATATATATATATAATAACCACAAACACCAATCCTAAATTAACTAATATATACTATAGCCACAAAAATATTTCGCATGTAAACAACCAACAGATAATTATTTCTAACTAACAAAAATAATTCTACATAAATTGTGAGTGAGATTTGCTCACCAACGTTTTCCATTGCTGAATATCCTGTTTAATTCTATATAGTCAGCTACAAATCTTCTCGAATGAATTCGCGCCTATGATAATTTTATTTAAATTTACTAATTAACATTTATTCAAATTAACTATTTACATGAATAAACCAATTTCCTATATATACACATAATCTCCTTTATCCATTTAATTTAATCACTATTTATCATTTTAAATTAAATAAACTATTTTTCTTTTGATATTTCTTAAAATAAAAATCATATACCTTAATTTCATACTTAACCGATTTGTTTACAATTCAGTTTCTATTCTAGCCACTATTTAGGATTGTATAACCTGTTGTTCCTAATCATATAAATAATTTCTCATATAAATTCAAAATAAATAAAACTAAAAATATACCTTACTGCGCTGTTTCCTCCTTGCCATTGAAACATGAAAAACCCAGACTCTAAGTCCACCTATCTAATTTAACTTAACCAATGTTGGCCTTCAATGTTCACTACCAAATCTCCCTCCTCAATTCAACATCATTTCGAACTCCAACATCCCTGTTGAACTCCAATAATCCTCCTTTCAACAACTATTCAGACTTCACCAAATCTTACTGCCGAATCCAATGCTCTCAGCAAAATCATGACACTCCTGCTACCTCAACCTTCTGCTCCACTTCGAAATCCCTACCAGCGAACTCGCCTGCTCACTATTGATCGCAACTTTGAACGGTAACCCCACTCGCGAACCACTGAAATAATGCGACCCTTATGGCATCGAATTACTCCATAATCGTACGTCAGGTATCGTTTCCCCTTCCAAATCAACATTGAAGTCGTGACACCCTCCTATCATCAACAACGTGAGTCTGAGCCTCGATTAACTCATTGATGCCTTCAACTTTTCAAATTGCAACCCTAGTAGGTATAGCTGCTCACGCCTTCTGATGTTGAACTCAAAGAGAGTCGCGACCATCAGTTTTTGCGTAACTCGAAGAACTCGCCTAGATTTCGTATTGAAGAATTTTTCGTGATGTTGATTTTTGAGATATAGGATTCACGGTTTTTAAATTTGTTTGATTTTCATTTGTACGATTCCTGATTCGAAGAAATAAATAGGGCACAACTTCGAATGTTTTGAATTGGAAGAGGGTTCGACCATTTTAATTTGTTTGAAGATTTCCATTATTTATTTTCCTAGAAATTAATTCTAAAGGGACTAAGGGGAAGGTCATTGCGATTTTATAAGAACAATTACTTCACATTAAGGAAATTTTGTCAACGTTGATAGGGTAGGTTTACATTGTACTTCCTATTATTTAAAGAGGAAGGAATTTTATTTTATTTTTATTCTATTTTACTTATATTTTAATAAAAAATTTATATCCTTAAAATTTAAATAACCCTTGATTCTGAACTCCTTACTGAACCCAACAACTGATATTTTTGGGGTTATACCACTATTCCGTGCACACCAGGACAAGTTTCAAAGCCTCATTTGATCATCTGGGGAAGATATTAATTTAAACCAATAAATTAAATCCAAAACAATTAAATTGCTAGATAATAAATTATCATCATCATATATATATATATATATATATATATCCAAATAAAGTTTATATAAATTATTTGAATCAATTGGACTTAGATTTAAATTCGAACGATTTAGTTCAAATTCCCGTATTATGATAATTATATATATTTGAATTAAATCGTATTTCTATCATTAAATCAATAACTCAATATAAAAATTGATTTATATTATTAAATAAATATTTAAAAATAAATCAACCAAAATCTGGGTCGTTACACGACATCACCAAGCCGCCCTGGACGGAGACCCACCAACCGAGGTGGAGCATCACGACCGTCTGGAGGGTTGATCATGAGCCGATCCCTACGAACCGGAGTTAGGGCCAAACCGTGAACTGAACTAGAGCACCACAAGCCGCACTTCGAGGGTTACGAGCCAAATCAGGAAGAATAAACGAGTCATTTTAAAGGTCACGAACCGGGACAATGACTAAAAAACCCGAGATGCAAAGGTAGTCCAATTGGGAAGTTAGAACTCAGGATCCAGATGAGAACCAACGAGTTAATTTCATGAGTTGGACTTTTCTATGGGACATGTGCAAAGGGGTTATCGATATCTATAGCTTTAGTTCACCACTGAGTGATGGGTTAATGGCTATGGATTAGCGCAATGGGACTGTTAAGACTCCTAAGGGCAAGTGATCGTAGCATGGCCATGGATCAGCTTAATGGGATCATTAAGACTCCCAAGGGCGAGGTGATCCTAGCAAGGGATAAGTGGCTATGGACCAGCGCCCCCAAGGCATGAAAAATTTGGAATCAAATTAAAGTGCTCTTGGCCATATCAAAAGCATACAAATTTTGAATCTGGTTACGCTATTCCAAGGCATCATTGAATCCTGAAAGTCAATAGTTTGACAATCCTTTTGTACTTTTAGGGGTGACCTATTGTCTGAAAGAATATATTCCATAGATCCTTGAAGTCAAAAGTACCACATTATCTCCATCAGAATCATCTCGAACTACAAATTTTCCAATATTATTAAATCTTAATATCGTTTAAAAATAAAATATAAAAATAAATTTATTTACCAATTAAAAATGTAAGTCTATAAATATTACCTAATCTTAATATTACTTAAACTAATATTTAAGAAATAAATTTTATTTATAAAATTACTTTTTATTAATTAATACTAGTTCAAAAATTGAAATTTAAAAATAAAAACTGTATGATTTCAGTGCACACATATGTACAAATACACGTATATACGTATATAGCTCATTTTCGTTTAAATCCATTAAATATAAAAAATTAAGAAAAAACTACACATATATTAAGCGTGTGTTGTGAAGCTTGTAAACTAATGCTTTTGAAATGAATTTGATGGAAACCACAATTTAATATGAGGTTTTTTCCTTTTATATACATCCTTTTGTTATTACTTTTGAGACGCACTTGGTGTACATTTGCTATATCTTAATGTAAGCTTATTTGCGCTTTTCAAATCAATAACTGGCATTGGTTGTGTTTTTGAGATACACCTGATGGATTTATTGATTTTCAACTTATTAGCTCTAGTTAAATCCATAATCAGCATTGATGATACATTGAAGATGTAGTTTGTGAATTTTGTTGGTTTATTTGTGGTTGTATCTTATTCATTATATACAATTCATAGCTAGCATTAGTGATGCTTTTGATATGCATTTTTTGCGTTGGGGTCATGTGGACACAATTCTCCCTGGTCCGGTGGTCCCAACCAATGAAATTACTCCATTTGGGGGTGAGTTGCACTTTACCCCTGAATTACACCTGAAATTCAGGTGGCAAAATGCAAAATCCCCTAAATGGGGTGATTTCATTGGTGCGGACCACTGGACCAGGGAGAATTGGGTCCAGGTGATCCACACATGCATTTTATGAATTATTTTATTATATTTTTGATGTTGAATTTTTTCCTTTTAATGATTCCCTTAATTTAAGCTTATTTGCTCTTTTCAAATGTATAACCAACATTGATGGTGCTTTTGAAGAACAAGTAATAGATGTGTGATTTATTGAGTTTAAATCTGTTGACTCTTTTCAAATTTATAATCAACATCGGTGGTAAAGACTCACTTGAAGAGTTTTATCGATTTATTTGAGGTTGTACCTTACTACTACTGTATCATTCATAACCAACATTTGTTATGCTTTTGATATGTGCTCAGTTGATTATTTTTACTTATCTTTAAAGTGAAACTTTTGAGTAGTGGTGCTATAGTAGAGCACTTTATGGACTCATCTACTTGGACGTTAAGATAGTTTCATTTTAAGGAAAATTGAGCTCTCTAGAGCACTCATGAGTCCTCAAGTTATATGGATGATCATTAAAAACACATATTTAACGTCTAGTTTGTACAAAATGAAAGTATAATACATGTTATAAATCTCAACCAAAATCTTTGTAGTTCACGAGGAACTCGCTACTTAGACTAAGTTTATCGACCCAAATATTTGTAGCTGATGAATAAGAAATTTACTACTTCGATTAAGTTCAAAACTCACCTTTTTATTATCAAAATAATTGAAAGATGTTAGTATTTACATATGAATTTTGTTTGTTCATTTTTCATCCATATTCTTTAAAGTTCAGTGTATATTTAGTCAACGATTATTGGACAGCTATTTTGATAATCAATTTCCTTCTATTTTCTTACCTTTTGCATTCTTTACTGAATAAGAGACGTTTTTATTTGCATGATGCTTATTATGATTGCTGGCCTCAAGTAAGGTACAGAAAATTGTACATTTATTATAATTCTTTCTCATTTATCTTCTCTTTGGAAAAGAATACAAAATTTATAAAGAACAAAATCCATCTTTTTCATCACATTCTCCATAATATCCTCGAAATTAAATCAAATTTCCAAGTATGCTCAAAAGTCTTAGGCATCTGACTTCTATAAATCTCTAAACGCTTTTGACTTTGGGTGTATGAATTTGATGGATCGTTGCATTAATCTTAAAGAGCGAACGATAATTATTAATTACACCATAGTTTTATCGAACTTATCTTTTAAGGCAGTGGTCTCATCCATGACTCAACTCTTATTACATGTTTTTCATGTTGTTTCAGTCCGTTGGCTCCAACATTATTCAACTGAATTTGTTAATATTAGTTAAATTTCTAATTAGGTAAGAGGCGTATATAAATAAATATAAATATATATATATATATACACACACACATGTTTGTGTGTGTGTGCCAGTGTGGGGATATATCTATGCTATACTAATAGAGTTGAGTTGTGCATTCTTTTCTCTCCTTATTCTTCCGACTAGGCATTATTAGCTTACCACTTTATGTCTAAAATTTTCCTTATCATATTCCTCACTCTCATTTATGTATAAAAATTACATTATTTTCTCTCTAATTAATTATTTTTTGAGTCATAACAGCTCCCTAACTCTTGAGTAATCCTCTCATATCTTATGTTCTTTTTCTGTTTTGCCTACTTATTTCATGCTCAAACCTTTTCCATTACTTTTAGAATTTTTAAGCATGCATTCGTAGTGAATAAGGTTAATAAAGTTGACAGTTGTGACAAATGTTTGTGGTTTCAAACCAAAAGTAATGCTCGTATAAGAAGAGCCTGTAGACTTTCTTATGAGAGTAGGACAATCCTGAAGGTGGAACTCAGTAACAGCGAAATGAGGATAGAAAGATTTTAATCAACGTTAACTTTTAGGGTATATCTATTAACACTTGATGTTAACCAATTAATTTACGGCTCATAAACACATAAAAAGGCTAGGTCGTACTAGTTACATGGACTTAGGTCGTCAGTCCCCAAATCGGAATAGATCTTCTTAAAACAAACCATAGATCGTTAAAAGCATTAGTCAATTGTATTCCTTGGGTCGTCCGTCTTTACTAGTTCGTTAGACACCTTAGCCCGTTCAGCATTTTTGGGTCGTCCAAATCTCTTTAAGTTTTTCATCTTATTAAGCCAGCAAAAACTCTTAGGACGCTAAGTATACAAGACCGCGGAAGCCCGTGATGCGTCTTGCTCCTAAGATCGCCCAATCTTTAGTTCGCGCCGCCAAAACACTTGAGGGTTCTAGGCCGCCCCGTGAGATTCGGGTCGTCCTGCCTTGTTTTAGCATGATCCGCCTCACTCTGGCTCGCTCCGTCCTAGTTTAGCATGCGCTGCGTTGGTTTGGAGCATTAGGGTCGATACGACAGTCTAGAGAGGATATGAGATAATTACAACTATTCCACCTTGTCCAAATCTCACCTATAAATACCCCCCATCCTTTATGAAGGGGGACCGAATTTCATGACCCTTAAGGGCTTCCCAATCATATCCTAAGCATTCTTAAGTGATTTATGCCTATCCTAACATCATCTATTGATGATCAAGCACAAAGGCCATCATGGAATCCATAGGAATTTCTTTATTTCTTGAAATCTTATTGATCTACCATTAAGTCTTTTCTCCTCAAAGTCTCTTTTTCATCTTCTTCTATTAATCCATAGAACAAGGGGAAAGTTTGTAAGCATGGATATAATTGAAATGATTGTAGGCATTATTACCCTTGTGAAAGTAATGATAATGGACCGTAAAGTGGATATATAACACATTTGATCGAACCATTATAAAGTTTGGTGTTCTTCACTTGCTTTTCTATTACTTTTTGGCTCCACTTTTTCTACTTAACATTTTGAGAAGTACATTTTAGTACCCTTGGTGTTGGAATCTAATTTGCATTTCAACATTTGGCGCCCACCGTGGGGACGCATACAATCTTCTATTCTCACATATTCTCTCATAAGGTTGAAGCCCTTCCATATGGGTAGACCACCGGAAAAACTACCAATAAAATGTCAAAGATGTCGATAATACCGCCAACAACAAGAATACTCCCCTCACCAGCCTATTCGAGTTAGGGGAAACCTCTAAGGCTGGAGAAGCTATGGCGAGGAAAGAATTGGATGAAGTTGTTGCAGGATTGATAAGTCAAATGGACATTGCAAATAATTCCAGGCTGAAGACACTTGAATCCATGTTTGCCATGCAAGCCGCTGCGGTGAAAGTTGCCATAGATACTGCTCGTGCTAAGTCAAATCAAGCGGATCATACAGAAAATGCGGGTTCATATTCCTTAAGTCTGAATCATGTAAATTATATTCAAGAGGTTGCAAATCCTAATGATCCTTAGCATAAAGAAGATAAACCACCTATGCACAGCCGTTCCGATAAAGCGACCTCTCAACAAGTGCTTGGAACCACCAAAGGGGCACCTCTTCAAGCGGGAGGTCTAGGGCCCCGGAATCGGAATCGAGACGGTTTGCTTAGGCAAACATCCGGCAAAGATAACAATGTTCTCCCCGTGGACCGGCTCAATGAAGAGGAGCGCATATCGGAAGTGGTCCGCAAAATCATGGAAAAGAATTAAAAAAGCATGATGATGAAAAGTAATGGGGATTTTCCCCTACCAAACTGCGCTCATAGAGAGAATCAAAATGGCACTATATCCAAATAAATTTAAGCCCCCGACGCTGAAAGCTTATACTGGGACTAGCAAATCCAACGTGTTCCTGTTCAAATATGATCAGCATATGGACGGAGCATATGCCATAGACGAGTTGAAATGCCTGTATTTTCCATCTTACCTGTAAGGGGTGGCATCGCTTTCGTTCACAAAGTTACCGCCCAAATCTGTTGATGATTTGGCTACCTTGGCCAAACTATTCAGAGAGAAAAGGATGGGAATTATGAGCCTCGTTTGGCTTTAATGGCTTTAAAAGGATCCATAAGCAAGAAGACTAAGTTGGGGCGATGGATTAAAAAGAAGAAACCAAGTACTCCCGAGGAGTTGTTTGACAAAGCCGAGGAATACATAAGTGTGGATGAAGAACCCGCCTATGTTATGGATACTCTTGAAAATAACATACGACCTGAAAAGAAAAGTAATGATGCGGAAGGTGGCCAACGAAATCCCAATAATCAAAAAAGAGGGAATGACGGCAAATATAACCGAGCCAACAAGAAATTTCGCTTCTTTAAAAACTCAGAATTAACACCTCTAAACGACACCGCAGAGAAGATCTTCATGGAAACTAAAGATATGGAAGAGTATCCAACGCCGAAGCAGGCGAAAGTCAATGACACCTCCATCAAGTCAGAGAGGTTCTGTCGATTTCATAACTAGCCAGGTCACAATAAAAATGAGTGCCGACATTTGAGAAGCTTAATTGAGGAACTGATAAGGTAGTACAGACTTCAGCTGTATACTAAGAACTCCAAAAACACTCAAGTTGCTCAGGGTCAAGAAATGTCTACGGGGCAATCAAACCAGAATGAGAATGCTTCAGTCGCTGTCATTCCAAGGCTAATCGCCAATTCCATTTCAAGAGGTCATCATCCAACCGGAAGAAGCTGGGGGGGGGGGGGTATTGTGAAATACGCTAACGAAATAAAAAGCCTTTTGAAAGGAAAAGAACTCATGATCATGGATGAAGCCTTCTTGACAAAGGCACCAAAGACTCCATGGGATGATATTGTATTCAAGAATCGAGACTCTGACGGACTGCTAACACTGATAATAGATCCAATGGTCATCACTATTAGCTTGGGGCCGACCATTGATAGAAGAGTCTTGGTCGACAGTGGAGCATCCGTCAATGTCCTCTTCGTCAATGCATTTAATAGGATGAACCTTTCCATCGATGATGTGAAAGCGTTCCAAAACAAAATCCATGGGTTTACAGGGTAAGCCGTCCAACCAATTGGCGTCATCAACTTGCTAGTCGAGCTCGGAGAAGGAAATCAAAAGGCTGCATTAAGGCAGGATTTATTCATAATCGATGAATTGTCTGCTTATAGTGCCTTCCTTGGAAGGCCAACACTTGCGGCATTTAGAATAACAATGGCTCCATGGTGCCTGAGAATGAAGTTTCCAACAGAAAATGGGGTTGGCATAGTAAAAGGAGAACAACAGGAAGCAAGAGGATGTTATCTGGCTGAACTTGCTGAGGCAAGAAAGAAAGAAGTGAAAAAGGATGTGGAGCCTCCGCTCCCTATTCATGATTCCCCCTTATAGCAATTAGGGAGGGGCCCTCACACCGGCGAGCATAGTGGGGCTTAAAAGGAGATTGATCCAAGAAAAGCCAGTATGGGGGAGAACAGAGCAACACCAACTGAAGACACCATCTCTATTCCGGTGTGTGATAAAGATCCCGACCGAATCCTGAAGATAGGTTCCCAGCTGGGCCTAAAGATGCAAAAAGATTTGATACTGTGTAAAAAAGCAAATTTAGATATTTTCGCCTGGACGCATTCTGACATGTGCTGGATATCACCTGATGTATCTGTTCATAAGTTGAATATTAATCCTAATTTGGCTCCTGTAAAGTAAAAAAGACGAATTCAAGAACCAGAAAGATCTATGGCATTAAAAGAGGAAGTAGATAGGTTATTCGAAAATAACTTTATACGAGAATCTACATATCGCGATTGGGTCTCCAGTCCGGTCCTTGTCGAAAAATCCAACGGCAAGTGGAGAGTGTGCATATATTACTCAGACCTTAACAAGGCATGTCCCAAAGATAGTTTTCCCTTGCAATAATTAATCAGATAATGCGACGAGGGGCAAAACTATTATCCTTTATGGATGCATATTCCGGGTATAATCAAATCATGATGCATAAGCCAGATAAAGAGAACACAAGTTCCATAACTGATAGAGGTTTGTATTACTACGAAGTTATGCCATTTGGAATAAAGAATGTGGGAGCGACATACCTGCGCCTCGTTAATTCCATATTCGAGCCCCAAATCGAGAACACTATGGAGTTTTATGTAGATGATATGCTAATAAAATCAAAGATGGCCAACAATCACTTGGAAGATCTAGCTGAGATTTTTCACATCCTTAGAAAATACGGCATGAAATTAAATCCTCTAAAATGCTCATTTGGTGCCTCGTCAGGAAAATTCCTTCGGTTCATGGTCAACGCCAGGGGCATCGAGGCACATCCCTCTCAAGTCGCCGCCCTACAAGAAATAAGCGCTCCAAGGACAAAGAAAGAGCTTCAAAGCCTGAATGGGAAAATAACAGTGCTAAAACGATTCGTTTCTAAGGTGACAGATTGATGTATTCCACTCTTCGATGCTTTGAAGAAAGAAAGGAGTTCCAATGGACTTTAGAATGCCAAACAGCCTTTGAAGAGATGATTAAGCACATGGAATCGCTGCTGATGCTTTCTAAACCTAAGGATGGAGAGGAACTGTACCTATATTTAGCCGTCTCATCACATGCTTTAGGCGCCGCACTTGTCCGAGAATACGATAAAGTCCAATGGCCAGTTTATTACATTAGAAAAAGGCTCGCTGGAGCAGTATTTAATTATCCAAAGCTAGAAAAGCTTGCATACTGACTGCTCATCGCCTCAAAAAAGTTAAGGCCGTACTTCCAGTCCCATCCTATAAAAATTCTCACTGATCATCCACTAAGATAGGTTTTCTTTTGCCGAAAAACATCGAGGACGTTGTTAAAATGGAATATTAAGCTCAGTCAATATGATATCACTAATCACCCTCGAATGGCTATTAGTGGGCAAGCCTGGGTAGACTTCATTGCCGAGTTCATGGATAGAGGAGAGGAAACAGAGGAACCAGCAGAGACATTTACTAGTTGGAAGTTATACATTGATGGGTCCCGAGATGACTATTGTTCGGGGGCAGGAATCGTCTTAGAGACCCAGTGGCCGTTCTCTATGTTACGCCCTAAGATCGTAATTTCACATCGACTAATAATGAGGCTGAATATGAAGCTTTAATTGCAGGTCTGAAGTTGGCAAACAAATTGAATCTGAGAACTCTACAAATTTTTAGTGACTCGCAGCTAGTGGTATGCCAAGTCCTAAAGGAATTCCAGACCAAACTTGGAAACCTCCCTTCTTATCTTACAAAAGCCATGGAACTTCTCAACGACCTCGATCACTGTACTATATCTCATATCCCAAGAGAGGAAAACTCAAAGGCAAATTCTCTTGCCAAATACGCCAATTTCTTAGATGTAGAGACACTAGGCTTAATTCCCATCGAAGTCCTCTCGACCCCCGCCATCGCAGAAGCAGACATTGATTGGATCATGGCAACAGTTGAAGAGCCTATGGCCTGGATGACATCGATCAAGGAATATATTCTCAATGGAACACTCCTAGAGGAGCCAAAAAAGCGGAAAAATGTATTGCGCAAAGCCTCATTATATCTTATTCAGGATGGAAGTTTGTACATACGAGGATTCTCCATGCCACTGCTGCTATGTATAACCAAGAAAGAATCAAAAGCGATCTTAGCATAATTACATGAGGGAGATTGCGAAGGTCACATAGGAGGTCAAACACTGACCAAGAAAATTCTATGATACGGCTACTTCTGGCGTGATGTGAACCTAGATGCAATGACCTATGTTAAGAAGTGTGATAGATGCCAAAGTTTTGCAAAAATTCCTAGGGTACCTCCTACTGAATTAACTCAAATGGTCAATCCTTGGGCATTCGCCGTCTGGGGCATAGACTTGATCGGGGCATTGCCCACAGCTAAATCAAATATGAGATATGCAATAGTAGCATTTGAATATTTCACTAAATGGGCTGAAGCTGAACCACTGGCTACTATTACTTCAAAAAAGGTGATCAATTTTGTCTTAAAGAACATCATTTGCAGGTTTATGGTGCCACAAAAAATAATCACCGATAACGGACCTCAAATTGAGAGTAGTGAGTTCTTAGATTTCTATGCTTAGTACAAGATTAAGAAAATCTTTTCAGCCGTTGCTCATCCGCAGGCCAAATGGCAAGTTGAAGCGATCAATTTTTTTTTGAAGTCAACCATTAAGAAGCGACTCAAAAAAGCAAAAGGTGGTTGGGTAGATGAGCTTCCTCTTGCAATATAAGCATACCGTACCACTCATAAAACTGCAACAGGGCACACTCCATTCTCGCTTGCGTTTGGATCTGAGGCCCTAATTCTCGTAGAGCTGGAAGTTCCAACTCATAGAAGAATCCACTACAACCAAGAAGAGAATGAGAAACTACAACTAGAAGCACTCGACATACTTGAAGAAAAAAGAAGAGAAGCAAAACTCAGAGTTATGGCTCATCATAGAAGAATAGCTCATCATTTAAATGCTAAGGTAAAATGGAGAACCTTCCAAGTTGAGGACCTCGTTCTAAAAAGAATCACGACAGGGACTGTGGTACTTGGATCTAACTGGGAAGGGCCGTATATGATAAGCCAGAAATTCTCAGACAGCACATTCGAGTTGAAAACAACATATGGGCTCCAACTTCTAAGAGCATGGAACAACATCCATTTTCGACACTACTTCGTTTAAATTACTATTTCATTTTGGCAAATTGTAAATATCATGCACTGTAAATACCATGCGACATTATTACAAGTTCTGTACATGTTAATGAAAGAAGTTACTTTACTTGCCTAAATCGTACATTTGCAAATTCTTGTTTACAAGTCACTCAAAGTCGATTTTGATTACAAAACATCTAAGAAGAACGTTGACGCATCAATGACCTAAATAGACCTGATGACCATTACAGCACATCCCGATTGATATACTTCGAACACCCCTTGTTCAATGCTAAAAGGATGTGAAGCACAGCAATGCAGATTAGGCAAGCCAGGATCTAAAAGGTTAACCGGTGCGATGTTTGAGTTACAAATAAAGTTGTACGTTTCATTGTAGGGGCATCTCCTTTACAGAAAGGTCTGAGGCCCTAGTTCTAAAAATCGTGATCAAAACGATAAATGAACTAGCGTCCACCCCGGGAAACGATGCGACTTTAAACCAAAGACCTCCCCGAGGGGCACCAAGTTAATTGCCAGTGCCATTAACATGTGGTTCGATTGCGACAAACACTGGGATTTTAAACCAAAATACCTCCCCGAGGGGCACCAGTTTGATCGTCAGTACCATTTATAGATGGTCTGATTACAACAAACCCCGGAATTCAAAAACCTCTTCGGTGGTGTCTGACCATATGTTGGGTCCTCTAAATCCATTTAGTGACGGATTCAAAAACCTCTTCGGGGGTGTTCGATCATAAGCTGGGTCTTCCAAATTCGGTTAGTGACGGACCCAAAATACCTTTTCAAAGTCATCCGACAAATTCTAAAGGTGGCCGGATCATTCAGTCACCACGAATAACAGATTTACAAAGACCTCTTCGGAGGTACGAAAACCAAGACCTCTTCGGGGGCATATGTTCAAATCTAACCTCCAAAGGACCTAGATTACCAGGTTAGCGGGGAATGTGATTGAATACACTAAAATATAGGACCTTTCAGTCTTGAGTATAGTAATGAAGGTCCTACTTTGCTAGAAGCATGAGCTTGGTCGACTAATCCGTAAACCCTTCGGCTCGTAAGAAAGTCAGAAGATTCCAAACATAATCGATTGCAAATTTCACGCCAAACCCTTATAGTTTATGACGAATTTTGGTATGGAGGCATTACCACTGCATCAAAGGGAAATCAATAATTCTCGTTTAAACATATCATAAATTCGTCATAACTTCACATTGAAAGTTTAGTACTTATAAGGGTTATTTTGACTAATAGAGTTAAATCTTAAAACGGCGGCTAAGGAAAACTTAGAAACTTCGATGCAATGATAAGCGCAAAGGTGATTAATCGTAAGGGAAAAGTTTTAGGTATTGCCTCAGTGGAAACTAAAGAGGTTTAACAAAGATGGTTTGTGTCTGTGCTGTAAGCATGAAGATAAAGCATGTGAGAAGAACGATGTGAAAAAATAACATGCTGCAGCAGCTAAATGAACGATCATGATGCAGCATCCAAAATACTGTTTCAAACATGCCAACACAAGCGTAAGTTGCAATACATACCAACATAAAGTTAAAGGCGAGGATTGACACTCGCTTATACAACCGATCTAAATCATAATTCACAAAAGAGAAGTGATCATAAACAAGACAAGAATATTACAGATACTTATTCTTCCTAGGCCTACCAACCTTCCTTTTAACCTTAGTAGAGAAGTACGGAGGTTCACCATCCAGGGGCTTCTTGCGTTCTGGACTTGCCAGCTCAACATCCCCTTGAGCAAAAGAGGCAACAACACTGTCCCAGGATCTTAGAGCCTGGATTAACTTCGCCTTGTCTTTCTCTAGGATGGAGATGCGCTCAAGATTATCTCAGTGCAGCTTTTGGAGATCGCAAGCTAGTGTGTGCCAACCACTCATTTGTTTCGCAATATGATCCTTGAGCTTATCCATTTGCTTCCTAAACTGGTGCATAGCGGTTTCAAATCGGGCAAGCATCTGGGTTTTCGTGACGTTCATATCACTATAAATTGCTTGCTGATCGAATGGAGATATATCCATGTGGGAGGACACTCCTTGCAGACTCCAGCCTTTGAATCATTTGGCAAGATTAGGATTGCATGGCCTTGGGTAGGGCTGGCAATTAGAACCGAGAACCGAAAATCCGAACCGAACCAACCCGAAAAGACCCGAACTGAAACCGACGGGTCTCGGGTCGGGTTTAGGTGATGAAAAATACCAACAAGACCCGATCAAACCCCACCCACATAGACCTAACCCTAAAGGCCCGACCAAAAAAATTGAAATATATGTATTTTTAGTGTTATTATTCAATCGGACCCAAACCGACCCGACCTGAGCTTCAACCCGACCCGAACCGAAGCTCGAATCGGGCCGGGTCCATATTTTTTAAATGTATAGTTTAGACCCGACAAAACCCGACCCGACTAGAACCGAGACCCGTCGGGTCGGGTCCGAGTCCATCGGGGCGGGTCTAATTGCCACCCCTAGCCTTGGGCCATAATGAGTCCTGCTAACAATTGTTTGAAGCTCTGCATAAGCTGGACTGACGAAGGAAGAATTCATGGATGGCTCGTCAGTCATTTGAACTCCAGTCATCTGAGCATCTAAATCGAAAAACCTTTACATCTTGCATTGGTTCAAGGATGGTTTCATTCTGCATAAATGGTAGTTTTTAAAAGTAAATAAATAGGCGTAGGGGCAAAGTCATGAAAAATGTAAAGTGTTCAGAACTTTGGATTTCGAAATTCAGGCATTCAAGTTTCAAGTCGTCCTAAGGATTAGAGGCTTTATTTCAAAACCATAATTTTAGGTCATGCTAGGGCTTGGAAAGTCAGATCGTTGAGGGGTTCTCAGCCTAAGGTCTCCATCGGATCTCAAAAGTCTCGAACCTTCCCAACGACCTAAAAACTTTCAAGCACCCAAACAACTTATAACCACGATCTTTACATTTGGGTAGCTTACGCTATCCCGTATCCTAGGTCGTCTTCAATCTAGAGCCTTAGGTCGTATTCATGGAAAAAATCTATAACGTCCTAGAGCTCTGGATAAAGGAAATGGCCCAAAGGCCGAGATGAAATGTAACAACCCGGAAATGCGAGCCAGTTTAAAATTTTTATTTTGGCAATTTTAGAGAATTTTGAATATTTAAAGTGGACTATTTTAAATAATATCGATGAGAAATTTATTTTGAATATAATTAGAACGTATATATTTATATACGTCGTTGTTAGAATATAAATAATTATTTATAAATAATAAAAGGAATTGAAAATGGCGCGGTAGTTCGATAATTCGATTTCAAATTTCAATTGAATGAACCAGGT
Organism: Allium sativum; assembly: GCA_030737875.1. Lineage (NCBI taxonomy): Eukaryota > Viridiplantae > Streptophyta > Magnoliopsida > Asparagales > Amaryllidaceae > Allium > Allium sativum. The sequence goes on along the minus strand of CM060915.1, from coordinate 244,371,638 downwards.
GCAAAATAAACAGGATTTTAACGAAACCAAAAATAATGGAATCTAATTGTGACTATCTTTCCAATGAACCCGAAAAATTGAAATTTCATAGCGGGAATCAAAAGATATGTCCAGTTGAAAATTCTGAATAGTCGCTATGGAATTCAGGCCCTTAAAAATAGCCATTTTGCAAACGACCTCGGATTTCGACGAAACCACTTTTTTTGGATCCGTGATGTCAAATTATTGCTAGATTCCTAATTTCATAATTTTTCGAATCAATATGTGAGCGTGGCAAAGGAAAACGCGTTTGACCAGTTTCAGTTGATTTTAATCGACTGGAAAATGGCCATTTTTCAAACGGTCTTAGAATTTGACGAAATTAGTTTTGTTAGGACCGTATCGTCAATACGAAGCTAGAAAATATTTTTTGGGTATTTTTAGAGTTAGTATGTGGCCCTGGTAAATTGAAATGAGCATTCAAATTCAATATATAGAGTTATATGTTGATTTTGACGGAAACTGATCGAAACAATCGAATCAGCCTATGATACATATCCCATTGTGTTTGGAATGGGGGTAATTAGCTAGGCACGACAGGCGGTGGGTCCCGTTTCAAGTTCGAAATAAGAAGTTGCTTTTTGAAATTTAAAAATAATAAAATATATAAAGATTTATATAACCCCCTTTGGCTTCTCTCTCCCCTCAAAAGTCAAACGCAGCAATAAAAAAACCGCCTCGTTCACCGCCGCCTGTCGCGGTAACAACCACCGCGGCCCCCCCATCACCGCGCCGCCCCGCAACCATCTCATCCCTCCCCGCGTTCTTCACCTCGCCCCTCTCTCCTCTTTCCCTTTCTGAACGAAAACTGGCCCCCTAAAAAACCCTACCCCCAAAACCCCACGCTCTGACCACCGTGGCCCGCATCCGACCACCAACGCTAGGTCGCACTACCCCAGGCCACCCACGACCCCCCTGCGCCCCCTTCGACTACGACTCTGACCAGTGGGCCCCATTTGCAGTGAAGATGCAAATTTTGTGATTTTCCTCTTCGCATTTACCACCCTGAGAGCCACCGTGAAGCACCGATGCCGGAGCAACCCCAGTCGATGCCTCCACGAACTCTCGCTCGACCGAAACACCGAAAATAGTGAGTTTTAATTATTTGTTTACATTTCTTTTATTTTCAGTTTAAAAAAAATGTATGAAGCATAGTTAAAAATATAATTTTTAAATAAGGTAAAGAGCATATTTTTAATTAAAGAAAGAACGTATTTTTATAATGCAAACGAAGTAAAGTTATGATTTGTATATATGTTGTAGCGATGAAAAGATATGATCTTTATTTTAAAAAAGATTCGATTTTGAAAATAGAAAAGAATAAATTTTTAGAAGTGAAAAGAATAAATTTTTAGAAGAGAAAATATCGGATTTTTAGAAGTATAAAGGACTGTTTTTCCGAATTAGATAAAAATGTGATTTTTTATTCTGTGTATAAAATATAATTTTTATATAGTAGAGAGTATAAAAATGAAATCTTTATATTTGAAAAGGCGAAATCTTTATATTTGAAAAGGCGAAATCTTTATGTAGAGAATAGCGAGATAAAAATATAATCTTTATTATATGAATAGCGGTGTAAAAATAGAATTTTTATCTATATAGTAACAATATAAAAATGTGATTTTTTTATATAGGTAGTGGTTACGGGCAACGAAAGTGACAAAAGGCAAGAACAGCAATGACTTCTACATAAGAAGATTCGAAGCGTTTTGATTAGCTAGTCGATGAGAACTTCTCACTTTAACTTTTCTTTTCTAGTTATATAAATATATAATAGGATGCAGACGGTGTTTAGTAGCACCCGACACCATCGTCCATAGACCATGGACTTGTTTGTTTGGTTGTGTAGTTGGTTAGATTATTTGATTTGAATTTGATTGTTTGGTGAAATGGAATGGATTTGATTGATATGTGTATGGCGTGGGCCATTATTAGACCGGGGATAAGGCTAGGCCTTGTTCCGTTTCTAGTATCGTGCCGTTATGCCGCCGAAATTTTCTAAAATAAGTTAGAAAAGTAAAGATATCATTTTATTTAATAAATGAACCGAATAGAATACTCATAGGTTGAATAAAATAATTTGGTCGTTAAAAATATAATTTTTAACGTGAACGTGAATAAATAAATATTCATTTACAAACCGGATGGTTTGTTTATGTACACCTATTTGAAGGATATTGATTGGGACGATAAATTTTACACATCGCCCAATTGCACGAATAAAAATATGTGTTTGTTAATTTGAAACCCCACACGGGTATTGGGATAAAATACGGCACACTAATCCCAATAATTAGTTGTATGTCGATCGATGGATCGATAGGCTGTTATAAGCGTTAAATATCTATATTTGATGCTTATACAGTGTGGTGCACTTTGGATGATGGTTGATTATTTATCGTTGCTATTATATGCATGTGTAGTATGGAATCCATATAATTAACATTATATGGTAATTAATTGGGCCTCATTCAAATTGGAAAAATAAAGAATATTATAAAATAAAGGTTCATGTGTTGACAGTACTCATCCGTGGAGATTAGTCATGTGTTGAACGAAATATTTTAACAATAAAATTTACATCTTTATCATATATAAAATTAGAAACTAACTGGAAAATAGATGAGATGAGTGGTCTCCTGGATGTTGATCTGATGTTGGTTTCGGCCTTTGGGGTTAATATTTAGGGAATCGTTCTCTTACTAATTTACGGTTGGAGTCTGATTTAAATCAAATGATAGATACCATAATTTTTATAAAATATATCAAATAACAAAAATAGTCACACGTGGACAGTACTCATTCATTGAGATTAGTCATGTGTTGACAAAAATATAGAGTCATGTATTGAAAGAAATATAAATTCATTTGTTGAATAGAATAACGAAGTTATTGAAAAATATAAAGCCATGTTGATTAGAGATGCGCCATTTTGACATGAACGATATTTATATCGATTATATTCGTTTTTATAATGAATATTGAAAAGAAAACGAATTCGAATTGAATTGAAAAGAAAACGAATTCGAATTGAATTGAATTGAATTGAAAAGGAAACGAATTCGAATTGAATTGAATTGAAAAAAAATGAATTCGAATAGAATTGAACTGAATTGAAAAGGAAACGAATTCGAATTGAATTGAAATGAATATTGAAAAGAAAACGAATTCGAATTGAATTGAATATAAAAGAAATTCGATGTGAATTGAATATAAAACGAATTCGAATTGAATTGAATATAAAATAAATTCGAATAGAAAATGAATTCAAATTGAATTGAAAACGAATTGAAATATAATAAAAATCAATTTGAAATGAATTCAAATTGAATTGAAATTTGAATTGAATTGAAATGAATTTAAAACGAATTTATAAGGAAAAAATTCAATTTTGATTTGAATTTGAAATGGAAGTTGAAATTGTTTTTGAAACGAATTTAAAACTATTTATAAAATTCGTTTTAAATAGAAATCGACGAAATATATATTATATATATTATATATATAATATAATGGCCTGAATAGAACGCACCGCGCCGCGACAGTTCGTAAATTTCGACCATTGACTTCGAACGGACATTACGGGGGATCCGACCGTCGGATTCTCCTAAAACCGGAACCGTTGGGTTCATTTCGAAAAGAGATTTCTAACGAATATTAGAAATTTGAAATCTAATAGTTGGATTTGGAGATATGTCCAAATCAATTTCAGAAAAGGTCGGTGTAAGTGTAGTTCGATGGCCATTGATGGAAATCGACTGTACGGGTCTTGATAAAATTATTAAAAATATTAATAATTTGTGTAAAATCAAAAGAAATTATTTGTGAAGAACTGGGATGAAAAATCCCACATTTGTAAAGATAAAAATGGATTTTTATCAAAATGAACTAGTTTTGAACTAAATTTAAAACCCAATTATTTTTAAATAAATAAATTGGATGTAAAAAGGGGTTTTAAATAATCGGAATTTCTAATATGTTTGATTGGAATTGAATTGGAATTGATTTGTGGGTTTATCGTGAACGGTGTTTTAAATAACACTTGTTCTTTAACCCGATAATAAACAGAATGTGATTTGGGTTTGTCGTGAACTGTGTTTTAAATGACATTAGTTCTTTAACCCAGTAAAAGGAGTTTTAATGAACCTGTAATTAGATTGAAATGTGAATTGATAATTTAAATTATCAAATTTAGAAAGTGAGCGAGAATGGAGTATCACCAGTTTTGCTCCAAAACGATAGTCAAATCTTTAATTAGATTTGAACGTGAAATGGTAATTAATTTTACCGATAACACCGTGGTGTTAGATATGGAGTATTACCAGTTTTGCTTCATGGGATGAATAGGTTGGGATTGGGAAATAAAATAAATAATTACTTCGGTGTGGTTCGCTAATCCCGACTAGTTTGGAAAACCCTAATTTGGTTTGTAAAGACATCCAAAGGAAGATTAAAGAATAAATTTAAATAATTTATCTTTGAATAAAATTAATGGGAACCTTTCCCTACGAATATGAAATTTAGAAAATAGCTGTAGGTTAGCTAAGAAGAATGGTTTCCTGGGTATTGATCTGATGTTGGTTTCGGCCTTCGGGGTTAATATTTGGGAAATTGTTCTCTTGTTGATTTACGGTTAGTGGCTGCTAAATTGGAATGAGGCGTATGTTGTGTTTGTGTAACATTTGTTTACTATATACGCGGGTTGTTCGGAAAGGCCGGGTTTATACCCATTCTGAATAACCGATTCGACGATAAGTCAAAGATGATGACGGTGGTCGAAGATCGGAAGTCTTCACATCGTTTGGGTGATTACTGATGATCTTGATTGGGCTGTACACCCAAGATGAGTGAATCAGTTGGTGGTCGTCCAGACGTACTTGGAGATCGATGGATATGCGAGGAAAGTGCCTCCGGTTTCGTTCAGACCCAGAACTAACTTGTAAATGGACTGTGTGTCTGACATTGGATTTTATTCTGTGTTGATTGATCACTATTAAATATACATCTGTTTGGCGGCGGAGAATTTATTCTTTTGCTTAACGCCCTTCTCTGAGATGTACGAGCTCAAAGGTTGTATATCGATGGACATCAGTCGCATGGCATGAATTGCCTATGTGGCACGCCTAAGTGGCAATTGATCAAGGCTTCTGTTGAAAAGCAAAGTCTTGTGGTTGATGATCAAAGCACGGCCTTTGTCGCACAGCTTTGTGTATAACGTGAATTCGTGAGCCTCACACCTCGGTATGAGTTAAAAACGGGATAAGGACTGCAGGGAGAGCACAACGTTTCTTTCTAGCTTTGGTGGTGTCAGTGACTTACCAGCCCTGTCATTTATATACTTTTCACCAATGTGGTTGTTGGATGCGAGGCGCCTCGATTTTAGGTCTGTTAGGACCGGGAAACGTGTGTTCAGGAATAATTAATCCTCAAACGTAAGAGAGGACCGGCCCTGAAGCATCCAGGGGTTAACCAGAGTGTGTAGTCCCGAGGCATTTGCTAGAATGTATCGAATCGGAGTGGAGCTTGCCCCTTGCCTCGACTCATGACGGAAACCCAATTTCCAATACGAGATACTTTGGTTTTATTTGTAGAGCCTAGTATGACGACATGATAGATGGTACCCATGCCGCCTATGATTGAAATTGTTTTGACACTATACACTTATTATAGTATCAAATGATTTGTTTTAAATGTACTAAGCATGCTTGGCTATTATAAGGGAAAACCCTATCCTCCGGCTTGCGTTGCATTGTGTGATGGGACCTGGGTCTTATAATAGCTTCATTTTTCGAAAAAGCATTGCGCTGTTTATTATATGCACTGGTATTCTTGGGAGGAAACTCGTTCCGTGTTATACGGCGTGGTCCCTTGAATTACTCTCTTTTAAAGTAAAGTTTTAAATAACTGTTTTAGTTCTCACGCCAGTCACATGACTGACCTGGAGTTTATTGTTTTAACCTAAACTCTGGGTGCCCCTATTTTCTACACGGGCAGCTAGTAGTTTTGGTTTTGCAGATTTATATTCACAGGATCTTGGTTTACAGCTTGAATGATATCCAGAAAGCTCTGTATCCGTATATCACCTTCAGTTGTACTTTGTATTATTTTCCGCTGCTATGTAATTTATTGTAATCTCTGATATTTATCGAATGTAATTTGTTCATTTATACTCCGTATATTCTTGTATCTGATTTAATTGTTGTAATAGCAATGAAATGTTCTTCCGTTTGCGTTCTATTTTGTGTGTTGTTCTCAAGGTAATCCGGTCTTTCCCTACCGGGGAAGTTACGGGCTATCACAGTTGGTATTAGAGCTTTGGTTTACAGAGCTCGAGAACAAGACACATTAGAACCATACAAAAGAATCCATCAGATATTGGATTAGTAATATCCAATTAGAATGACTCGTTAGAGTTAGGATCAGTAGTATCCTAGAACGAGTGTGAAGAGTATATTTTTCAATTAAAAACAAATTTTGTTTTGAATTTTAAATCATTTTATACGTATTTGAATATTTATTTATTTTGAGTTTGGACAATCCAATATATAAAGATTTTGCATATACGCGTCATGAACGTATATTCGAAGTTTTAATATACCGGATAATTATAGAAACGCACTCTAGTAGCTCGGAGATGTTCTGATGGTGGTTCAAAACATCATCAGCATTTATTTTCGAGTGACGAAGGTGTGATATCTATATATTTCCATTGACCGGTGTGAGAACAAAAACTACATAGATTTATTTGTTGTGATTTGGCATCAAAAACATGATTTTTGACTATATATCAAAATTATGAATTTGAAACGTTAATCCACTAATTGATTGATGTTTGTGTTGTTTGTTTATTTGTTTGATAATTTTGAACCATTACGTCTAATAGAATCAAATATTGAACTGTATTGAAAATTGGTCACATTTGCTTGCATATACATGTACTTACATTGAACAGGTCATAACAAAGAGGCTAGAGCAGAAGAATAAAATTGTATGCCCGACAAATAGGTACATGTTTACCATAATTTACTGTTTTGTTTAGGTGATGATGATTTTATGAGCCGATTGGCTAGCCGCTTGGCTTTTTCTTTTTCTTTTTGAGATCAGAGGGCCTGTATGGCAATTTCTGGATTTTCCCGGTGCAGGGGAGGTTATGGCGAAATTTTTCGAAAATTTAGGGTGTTAGCCAAATTTTTGAAAAAATTTTAGAAACTGAAAAGTTGAAGAACTTAAGCCGTAACGGAAATAATGAAAGTTGAGTTGATTAGTTAAACAACTTTCGACTTCGTTCCTTTTCGGGGATGAAAAGTTTTAAGTGGGGGAGATTGCAACAACCCGGAAATGCGAGCCAGTTTAAAATTTTTATTTTGGCAATTTTAGCGAATTTTGAATATTTAAATTGGACTATTTTAAATAATATCGATGAGAAATTTATTTTGAGTATAATTAGAACGTATATATTTATATACGTCGTTGTTAGAATATAAATAATTATTTATAATTATAAAAGAAATTGAAAATGGCACGGTAGTTTGATAATTCGATTTCAAATTTCAATTGAATGTACCGGGTGCAAAATAAACTGGATTTTAACGAAACCAAAAATAATGGAATCTAATTGTGAATATCTTTCCAACGAACCCGAAAAATTGAAATTTCATAGCGGGAATCAAAAGATATGTCCAGTTGAAAATTCTGAATAGTCGCTATGGAATTCAGGCCCTTAAAAATTGTCATTTTGCAAACGACCTCGGATTTCGACGAAACCACTTTTGTTGGATCCGTGATGTCAAATTATTGCTAGATTCCAAATTTCATAATTTTTCGAATCAATATGTGAGCGTGGCAAAGGAAAACGCATTTGACTAGTTTTAGTTGATTTTAATCGACTGGAAAATGGCCATTTTTCAAACGGTATCAGAATTTGATGAAATTAGTTTTGTTAGGACCGTATCATTAATACGAAGCTAGAAAATATTTTTCGGGAATTTTTAGAGTTAGTATGTGGCCCCAGTAAATTGAAACGCGCGTTCAAATTCAATATATAGAGTTATATGTTGATTTTGACGAAAACTGATCGAAACGATCGAATCAGCTTACGATACATATCCCATTGTGTTCGGAATGGGGGTAATTAGCTAGGCACGACAGGCGGTGGGTCCCGTTTCAAGTTCGAAATAAGAAGTTGCTTTTTGAAATTTAAAAATAATAAAATATATAAATATTTATATAACCCCCCCTTTGGCTTCTCTCTCCCCTCAAAAGTCAAACGCAGAAGAAGAAAAACCGCCTCATTCACCGCCGTCTGTCGCGGCAGCCACCACTGCGTCCCCCCCCCATCACAGCGCCGCCCCGCAACCATCTCCTCCCTCCCCCCCTTCTTCACCTCGCCCCTCTCTCCTCTTTCCCTTTCTGAACGAAAACCGCCCCCCTGAAAAACCCTACCCCCAAAACCCCATGCTCCGACCACCGTGGCCCGCATCCGACCACCACCGCTAGGCCGCACTACCCCAGGCCACCAACGACCCCCCCTGCGCCCCATTCGACTACGACTCTGACCAGTGGGCCCCATTTGCATTGAAGATGCAAATTTTGTGATTATCCTCTTCGCATTTACCACCCCGAGAGCCACCGTGAAGCACCGGCGCTGGAGCAGCCCCAGTCGACGCCTCCACGAACTCTCGCTCGACCGATACACCAAAAATAGAGAGTTTTAATTATTTGTTTACATTTCTTTTATTCAGTTTTAAAAAAAAATGTATGAAGCATAGTTAAAAATATTAATTTAAAATAAGGTAAAGAACATATTTTTAATTAAAGAAAGAACGTATTTTTATAATGCAAACGAAGTGGTAAAGTTATGATTTGTATATATCTTGTAGCGAAGAAAAGATAGGATCTTTATTTTAAAAAAGATTCGATTTTGAAAATAGAAAAGAATAAATTTTTAGAAGTGAAAAGAATAAATTTTTATAAGAGAAAAATCGGATTTTTAGAAGTATAAAGGATTGTTTTTCCGAATTAGATAAAAATGTGATTTTTTATCTATGTATAAAATATAATTTTTATATAGTAGAGAGTATAAAAATGAAATCGTTATATTTGAAAAGGCGAAATCTTTATATTTGAAAAGGCGAAATCTTTATATTTTAAAAGGCGAAATCTTTATATTTGAAAAGGCGAAATCTTTATATAGAGAATAGCGTGATAAAAATATAATCTTTATTATATGAATAGCGTGTAAAAATAGAATTTTTATCTATATAGTAACAATATAAAAATGTGATTTTTATATATGTAGTGGTTACGGGCAGCGAAAGTGACAACAGGCGAGAACAGCGATGACTTCTACATAAGAAGAGTCGAAGTGTTTGGATTAGTTAGTCGGTGAGAACTTCTCACTTTAACTTTTCTTTTCTAGTTATATAAATATATAATAGGATGCAGACGGTGTTTAGTAGCACTCGACACCATCGTCCGCAGACCATGGACTTGTTTGTTTGGTTGTGTAGTTGGTTAGATTATTTGATTTGAATTTCATTGTTTGGTGAAATGGAATGGATTTGATTGATATGTGTACGGTGTGGGCCATTATTAGATCGGGGATAAGGCTAGGCCTTGTCCCGTTTCTAGTATCGTGCCGTTATGCCGCCGAAATTTTCTAAAATAAGTTAGAAAAATAAAGATATCATTTTATTTAATAAATGAACCGAATAGAATACTCATAGGCTGAATAAAATAATTTGGTCGTTAAAAATATAATTTTTAACATGAACGTGAATAAATAAATATTCATTTACAAACCGGACGGTTTGTTTATGTACACCTATTTGAAGGATATTGATTGGGATGATAAATTTTACACATCGCCCAACTGCACGAATAAAAATCTGTGTTTGTTGATTTGAAACCCCACACAGGTATTTGGGATAAAATACGGCGTACACTAATCCCAATAATTAGTTGTATGTCGATCGATGGATCGACAGGCTGTTATAAGCGTTAGATATCTATATTTGATGCCTATACAGTGTGGTGCACTTTGGATGATGGTTGATTGTTTATCATTGCTATTATATGCATGTGTAGTATGGAATCCATATAATTAACATTATATGGTAAATGATTGGGCCTCATTCCAACTGGAAAAATAAAGAATATTATAAAATAAAGGTTCATGTGTTGACAGTACTCATCCATTGAAATTAGTCATGTGTTGAACGAAATATTTTAACAATAAAATTTACATCTTTATCATATATAAAATTAGAAATTAACTGGAAAATAGATGAGATGAGTGGTCTCATGGATGTTGATCTGATGTTGGTTTCGGCCTTCGGGGTTAATATTTAGGGAATCGTTCTCTTACTAATTTACGGTTGGAGTCTGATTTAAATCAAACGATAAATACCATAATTTTTATAAAATATATCAAATAACAAAAATAGTCACATGTGGACAGTACTCAATCGTTGAGATTAGTCATGTGTTGACAAAAATATAGAGTCATGTATTGAAAGAAATATAGATTCATTTGTTGAATAGAATAACGAAGTTATTGAAAAATATAAAGCCGTGTTGATTAGAGATGCGCCATTTTGACGCGAACGATATTAATATCGATTATATTCGTTTTTATAATGAATATTTAAAAGAAAACAAATTCGAATTGAATTGAATTGAAAAGAAAACGAACTAGAATTGAATTGAATTGAATTAAAAAGGAAACGAATTCGAATTGAATTGAATTGAAAAGAAAACGAATTCGAATTGAATTGAATTGAAAAGGAAACGAATTTGAATTGAATTGAAATGAATATTGAAAAGAAAACGAATTCGATTTGAATTGAATATAAAAGAAATTAGAAGTGAATTGAATATAAAATGAATTCGAATTGAATTGAATATAAAATAAATTCGAATAGAAAATGAATTCAAATTGAATTGAAATGAATTTAAAACGAATTTATAAGGAAAAAAAATTCAATTTTGATTTGAATTTGAAATGGAAGTTGAAATGGTTTCTGAAACGAATTTAAAACTATTTATAAAATTCGTTTTAAATAGAAATTGACGAAACATATATTATATATATTATATATATAATATAATGGCCTGAATAGAATGCGCCGCGGCAGTTCGTAAATTTCGACCATTGACTTCGAACGGACATTACGGGAGATCCGACCATCGGATTCTCCTAAAACTGGAACCGTTGGGATCGTATCGAAAAGAGATTTCTAACGAATATTAGAAATTTGAAATCTAATGGTTGGATTTGGAGATATGTCCAAATCAATTTCAGAAAAGGTCGCTGTAAGTGCAGTTCGATGGCCGTTGATGGAAATCGACTGTACGGGTCTTGATAAAATTATTAAAAATATTAATAACTTGTGTAAAATCAAAAGAAATGATTTGTGAAGAACTGGGATGAAAAATCCCACATTTGTAAAGATAATAATGGATTTTTATCGAAATGAACTAGTTCTGAACTAAATTTAAAACCCAATTATTTTTAAATAAATAAATTGGATTTAAAAAGGGGTTTTAATTAATCGGAATTTCTAATATGTTTGATTGGAATTGAATTGGAATTGATTTGTGGGTTTATCGTGAACGGTGTTTTAAATAACACTTGTTCTTTAACCCGATAATAAATAGAATGTGATCTGGGTTTGTCGTGAACTGTGTTTTAAATGACATTAGTTCTTTAACCCAGTAAAAGGAGTTTTAATGAACCTGTAATTAGATTGAAATGTAAATTGATAATTTAGATTATCAAATTTAGAAAGTGAGAGAGAATGGAGTATCACCAGTTTTGCTCCAAAACGATAGTCAAATCTTTAATTAGATTTGAACGTGAAATGGTAATTAATTTTACCGATAACACCGTGGTGTCAGATATAGAGTATTACCAGTTTTGCTTCATGGGATGAATAGGTTGGGATTGGGAAATAAAATAAATAATTACTTCGGTGTGGTTCGCTAATCCCGACTAGTTTGGAAAACCATAATTTGGTTTGAAATGACATCCAAAGGAAGATTAAAGAATAAATTTAAAGAATTTACCTTTGAATAAAATTAATGGGAACCTTTCTCTACGAATATGAAATTTAGAAACTAGCTGTAGGTTAGCTAAGAAGAATGGTTTCCTGGGTATTGATCTGATGTTGGTTTCGGCCTTCGGGGTTAATATTTGGGAAATTGTTATCTTGCTGATTTACGGTTAGTGGCTGCTGAATTGGAATGAGGCGTATGTTGTGTTTGTGTAACATTTGTTTACTATATTTGCGGGTTGTTCGGAAAGGCCGGGTTTGTACCCATTCGGAATAACTGATTCAACGATAAGTCGAAGATGATGACGGTGGTCGAAGACCGGAAGTCTTCACATCGTTTGGGTGATTACTGATGATCTTGATTGGGCTGTACACCCAAGATGAGGGAATCAGTTGGTGGTCGTCCAGACGTACTTGGAGATCGATGGATATGCGAGGAAAGTGCCTCCGGTTTCGTTCAAACCCAGAACGAACTTGTAAATGGACTGTGTGTCTGACATTGGATTTTATTCTGTATTGATTGATCTCTATTAAATATACATCTGTTTGGCGGCAGAGAATTTATTCTTTTGCTTAACGCCCTTCTCTGAGACGTACGAGCTCAGAGGTTGTATATCGATGGATTTCAGTCGCATGGCATGAATTGCCTGTGTGGCACGCCTAAGTGGCAATTGATCAAGGCTTCTGTTGAAAAGCAAAGTCTTGTGGTTGATGATCAAAGCACGGCCTTTGTGGCGCAGCTTTGTGTATAACGTGAATTCACGAGCCTCACACCTCAGTATGAGTTAAAAACGGGATATGGACTGCAGTGAGAGCACGACGTTTCTTTCTAGCTTTGGTGGTGACAGTGACTTACCAGCCCTAACATTTATATACTTTTCACTTATGTGGTTGCTGGATGCGAGGCGCCTCGATTTTAGGTCTGTTAGGACCGGGAAACGTGTGTTCAGGAATAATTAATCCTCAAACGTAAGAGAGGACTGGCCCTAAAGCATCAGGGGTTACCCAGAGTGTGTAGTCCTGAGGCATTTGCTAGAATGTCTCGAATCGGAGAGGAGCTTGCCCCTTGCCCCGACTCATGACGGAAATCCAATTTCCAATACAAGATACTTTGGTTTTATTTGTTGAGCCTAGTATGGCGACATGATAGATGGTACCCATGCCGCCTATGATTGATATTTATGATTGAAATTGTTTTGACACTATGCACTTATTATAGTATCAAATGATTTGTTTTAAACGTACCAAGCATGTTTGGCTATTATAAGGGAAAACCCTATCCTCCGGCTTGCGTTGCATTGTGTGAAGGGACCTGGGTCTTATAATAGCTTCATTTTTCGAAAAAGCATTGTGCTGTTTATTCTATGCACTGGTATTCTTGGGAGGAAACCCGTTCCGTGTTATACGGTGTGGTCCCTTGAATTACTCTCTTTTAAAGTAAAGTTTTAAATAACTGTTTTAGTTCTCACACCAGTCAAATGACTGACCTTGAGTTTATTGTTTTAACCTAAACTCTGGGTGCCCCTATTTTCTGCACGGGCAGCTAGTAGTTTTGGTTTTGCAGATTTATATTCACAGGATCCTGGTTTACAGCTGGAATGATATCCGTAAAGCTCTGTATCCGTATATCACCTTCAGTTGTGCTTTGTATTATTTTCCGCTGCTATGTAATTTATTGTAATCTCTGGTATTTATCGAATGTAATTTATTCATTTATACTCCGTATATTCTTGTATCTAATGGAATTGTTGTAATAGCAATGAAATGTTCTTCCGTCTACGTTCTATTTTGTGTGTTGTTCTCAAGGTAATCCGGTCTTTCCTTACCGGGGAAGTTACGGGCTATCACATGAAATGGCAACCCAAGGTTAGGGATTCAAGCAACGACCTAATGCTCTTAATTGTATCAACAACGTGGGACCGACAATGTCTGAAAGCAATTTAAATTCCAGAGTTTAGCCATTTGGACCATATTAACAGCAAAGCTTCACATCAGATCGTATATCATGAACAATTGAAGATCGCATATGGAAGTTTGAAATAATATACAATCTATAAAAGTTGAAGTTACATAAGGGAAAATTACTCCACTGTTGTCATCAAATACATGAACAAGTTACGAAGATTCACAATTTCTCGAATTACAACGATGTCGAATTTAACCCAAAACAGCTTGCGTAATAGAGATACTTGAATCATATTCAAATTCAGAGATCAAAAAGAAGGTCGAACTTGTTTGTAATGGCAAAAATTTCAGATCTACGCGAATTGCTTTTTGAATCGGGATTTGAGAATTAATTGAGTTTGTTGAAAAACAAAAGTTTTCTAAACGGTGGCAATTTAGCAAGAATAAACGGTGGTGTTCGGGATATGAAAGGATGTCTCAAGAAGTTATCGGTTTTCAGTAGTAAGCTGCTACCATTGATGAATTTTGAGCTGAAGAAATGTTAAAGAAAGGAAATGGGAACTTAAAGAGTAGATATAAAAGGAAATTCAGCAAACGGTTGAAGATCGAAAGGCCCACGATGAACTTGCAACAATTTAAAGCCCAAAGCGACCTAAAGCGTCACACAATTTGAAGTTCTACACGACCTAGCATCACCTATGAGAAATAAACGGCCTAGCATGTGTTAAAAATGTTTAAACCGAAGCCTATATTATTTTCAGTAAATACAGACTTCGAGGGCAAATGTTAACCCATGAATTTACGGCTCATAAACACATAACATGGCTATGTTGTACTCGTTACATGGCCTTAGGTCGTTAGTCTTGAAATCGTAAATGATCTTCTTAAAACACACCATAGATCTTTAAAGGCATTATTCAATCAAATTCCTTAGGTTGTCCGCCTTTACTAGTTCGTTAGACACCTTAGCCCGTTCAGCATTTTTTGGTCATCCAGATCTCTTTAAGTTTTTTAGCTTATTAAGCCCACGAAAACTCTTAAGACTCCAAGTATACAAGACCGCGGAAGCCCGTGATGCGTCCTGCTCCTAAGGTTTCCCAATCTTTAGCTCGCGCCGCTATAACACTTGAGGGTTCTAGGCCGCCCCGCGAGATTCGGGTCATCTCGCCCGGTTTTAGCACGCTCCACTGCACTCTAGCTCGCTCCGTCCTAGTTTAACACGTGCCGCGTTGGTTTGGAGCATTTGGGTTGGTCCGACGGTCTAGAGAGGATATGAGATAATTACAACTATGCCACCCAGTCCAAATCTCACCTATAAATACCCCCCCTCATTCCTTCATGAAGGGGACTGAATTTCGTGACCCCGAAGGGTTGCCCAATCATTTCCTAAGAATTCTTAAGTGATTTTCGCTTATCTTAACATCATCTATTGAAGATTAAGTACAAAGGTCATCATGGAATCCATGGGAATTTCTTCATTTCTTGAAAGCTTATAGATCTACCATTAAGTCTTTTCTCCTCAAAGGCTCTTTATCATCTTCTTCTTTTAATCCATAGAACAAGGGGAAAGGTTGTGAGAGTGGATGTAATTGAAATTATTGTATGCATTATAACCCTTGTGAAAGTAATGAGAATTAACCATAAAGTGGACGTAGATCACATTTAATCGAACCACTATAAAGTTTGGTGTTCTTTACTTTCTTTTCTATTATTTTATGGCTCCACTTTTTCTGCTTAACGTTTTGAGAAGTACATTTTAATGCCCTTAGTGTTGGAATCTAATTTGCACTTCAGCACTTGATTTTGGTCTTAACCGTCCGTTGAATAGGAAAAAAATACGCACCCTATCCTTTTCTCTTTCCATCTGCTTATCTTGAAAATGCCCTTATAACTTTTTCATTCTTAATCCTTTTTACCTTCTTCTTTGGCTTCCAGTCTCTTGTTTGTTTGTGATGATCTCTCTCTCTCTCCATTTAAAATCTTGGTCAAATTAATTAACATTTGTATGCGATGACGTTAATTAAAATAAATCAATGTGAAACCATATCATTTGTTAGAGTAATCCACGCTCCACCTAAGCACTCATTTATTCGAACTAGAACCATTTATATTGATGATTTATTTCCTTATTGTTCTACCTATGCAATTTTTGTATCCTGATGATTTTCTCATTTTTAATATACATGATCATATACTCTATAACAACCTAAATTCCGATAGACCCATTTTTTAAAAAATTCTATTCTATCGAAACTCCTGTTGGTTTGTCTGGTATCCTGCAGAATAGACAGAGACATATAATATACCAGAGGTCAGAAAACATCTCACAGTGGAATGGATAAAATATAATATAATCAAAATATAACCTTACCCAGATAATAGTACTACCTAACCAATATCCAAAGCTATCACATCTATGCCACAAATCTAACCTGCGAGTATGTTATGAGGAGGGGGTTAGAACACAAGTTCCGGTGACTGGAATTAAACTACACATTTTGGATAACTTTATATATGTCGTTCTGTTACATTTTCTTATTTATTAGGTTACTTGGGTTAACAACACTCAAGGCTTATACACACGTCGTACCCATCTACGTCCCACTGGATTAACCTAATATAGTATATATGTAGCTACCCCCAACATCAAGGTACACCCCCATGGTACCCCACTCGTACTGTCTCCGCCGTAACGCCAACAGAAATATATGATGTCCCTCATCTTACGCCGGAACAACGTATGGATCTCTGTATAACAACGCTATATTTCGCATAGAACCGCCATCGCCATGCTATGTAAGTGTACGACTGCTTCCTTCAATCAAATCAGATTCCATCACAAAGTAATGCCCTAGATTCTACGATAAACCACCCAGAGCAGACATGCATGTATCTAGACTTTTTCACGTGTGTATCGTCAATCGTGCTCGATGCCTTTTGGTTGCGGTACATGCCAATTAGGATGTTGTTCGTTGTTTTTATAGACGACATCAACAACTCTCAATTCTTTTTGTCTTTCACTAGTTGAGGGAGGGGTCTTGTGGGACCATAGCCACCGTGAAAATGCAGACCATAGCATTTGTGTATACAAATATCTGAAAAAGCTCTCGACCGAGTTTCATGTTTCTGATACAGCCCTATAGCAGAATTCGGTGCACAGTAGAGAATACGTGCGGATACTTGCATACCGTTTTCGGATGGCGTATAGCCTTGATGATGAAAGGTCGATGGTCTGTAGGTTTAGCTTCCTGTCTTTCCACATCGCGCATCACGCGGACTATCGGTGGCTGGTACCCGACGATTTATCAATCGGATAGTTAGACCCACCAAAGGTAAACAAATAAGATGGTCGAACCCGCCCAGCCACAAGGCAATAGGATTGTCGAATCACTTATGCCACCCTTCAGCCTTCTGACTGCCCCTTATTGAGGCAGCCAGGGTATACTTACCGGGTAGTAAAGCGGAGACCTAACCCCTGCAAGCACAGCCTAGCGTTGCCATCGTACAGAGGACTACCAGGAGTACCCTCCACGTCCCACGAAGCTAAGTGCTTCCCCTTCTAGTGATTTGGAGCCAGCAGAACAACAGGAAGAACATGCAAAATAATCAGATGGACGTGCGCTCCCCTCTTGTTTCATGACACCACGATGATCTACCTCTTTGGGTTATTCATCTTCAGACATACGGACTGGTCCAAGCACCTAAGATTGATGTGTTATTAGACCCTATGTCTAAACATTTAATTATGGGCTTGCTCCAACTCATCAGATTTCCAGTTAACTTGGTTATTTCAAATCATATTTACTTCTTATTCAAGTTAGCAAGTTCCTCTTGCTTATTAATTTCTGCTATATAACTTAACCCATTTAAGTTCAATAACAAGCTTTTTAACATGTTATTCTTATCATTAGATTTCATATTCTCAGGTTACAGATAACATGTTCTTCTTATTAGCAGGATTCAGATTCTCAGGTTTACAGGTTACTTAATGCATAATTAAGTACAACTTATTGCATTTCATAAGTTTTCCATTCTTCTTCCCTACTTATTACAAACAACAGGTTTCAGATTCCCAGATTACTTAATTTATAATTAAGTACAACTTAGCTCATAACATAAGTTGTCTCATTTTCTCTATCATTTATTATAACCTATGTTATAATTTCCACTTGTCTTTAGGACAATCCTACCTATTATCTTTCATTTCCCCCCTTCAAGTTTATTCATAATGGGTTATTATCATTCCCCGTTCATTCCAATTCTTTTACTATTGTAACTTTCATTTATTTCCATTAATTACAATCAATGCCATTTATTTCGATCCTGTTATATACATACATTCATATTCATATAAATATATATATATACACACACACACACACACACACGCACACACACCAGACCTCTCACATTAAGTAGACGACTTGTGGATGCTAGATTTGCCGGGTGGTTACGGGCAGACTTCTACCACAATTTTGACTTAATCTCATGTCTTAGCACAACTATATGTATTTTTATGCACCAGACCTCTCACATTAAATTAACCACTTGTGGATGTTGGATTTTCCGGGCAGTTTCGGGCAGACTTCTACCACAACTTGAATTTAACCTCGTGTCTAAGTGCGGTTACAACTTTCTATTTATGGTAAATTTAGGCTTATTCATTCTTCCAAATTTTATTGTAATTCTTATTTACAATCTTTTGGCACAATAATATTCTTAACAAATGTACATTGTAAATTCATAATTATAGTGTTCACAGAAATTCCCAATTCAGACAGATGATTAATGGAAATAGGTTTTCATATAACCCCAACAGATTGAACATGTTAAGTATTACTGGTTAACAGGTTCATTTAACTCCAACTGTAACAACCTGAATTCCGACTGATCGATCTTTTTTTAAATACTAATCCATCGAAACTCGTTTTGGTTTGTCTGGTATCCCGCAGAAAAGACAGAGATATAAAATATATTAGAGATCAGAAAACATCTCACAGCGGAATGAATAAAATATAATATAATCAAAGTATAGCCTTACCTAGATAATAATACTGCCTAACCAGTATCCAAAGCTATCATATCTCTGCCACAAATCTAACCTACGGGTATGTAATAAGGAGGGGATCAGAACACAAGTTCTAGTGACTGAATTTAAACTACACATTTTGGATAACCCTACATATACCGTTCAATTACATTTTCTTATTTATTAGGTTACTTGGGTTAACAACACTCAAGGCTTACACACATGCCGAAGCCATCAACTTCACAGTGGATTAACCAAATACAATATATATGTAGCTATCACCAATATTTAGGTACACTCCATGGTACTCCACTTGCATGGTATCCACCGTAAGGCCATAGACACATACGCAGTCACATATCCTATGCCAGAATGACATACGGATCTCTATATAACAACGTTACGTTCCACAAAGATCTACCATCGCCATGCTACGTAAGCATACAGACTGCTACCTTCGATCGAATTAGATTCCATCATAGGCTAGTGCTTTAGAGTCTAAGATACACTACCCAAAGTGGATATGCATGTTTCTAGACTTTCCCATGTACGTATCGTCAATCGTACTCGATGTCGTAATGGCACATATCCTCTACTGTGCACCAAATTCCGCAATAGGGTTGTACAAGAAACACGAAACTCGATCGGGAGCTTTTCATATATTTGTATACACATATGCTAAGGTCGGCATTTTCAGTGGCTATGGTCCCACCCGACCCCTCGCTCAACTAGTGAAAGACAAACATAATTGAGAAATAGTGACCTGGCAAAAGAGAAAACAACAAACCCTAGTTGGCCTGTCCCTCAACCATAGCCATGATAACAAAGGGTCTATGGTTCTTTGGTATAGCTCTCCGTCTTTCTGCATCAAGCATCACGTATCATGCTGACTGTCGATGGTAGGTACCTGACGAATTGCTATCAACAGATGGTTAGAACCGCTGGTAACAAAATGGTCGTAACCTAGCCTAGTCACAAGGCAACTGGGATCATTGAATCGCCTATGCCACCATATAGTCTTTTGATTGCCCAATATCATGGAATCAAGGTATACTCATCGGGTAGAAACGTGCGGACCTAACCTCTATGAGCACAGTCAAACGCTTTAACAACACAAAGAACTACGAGGAGTACCCTCCACGTCCCTGGAAGCCGTGTACTTCCTCTTCCACTTCTTCGAAGCCAACATAATATCAACAAGCAAAACAGGCAGAATAATCAGATGGACGTGCGCTCCCCTTGTATCCCATGACACCACTATGATCTACCATGATGGGATATTCACCTTCAGACGTATGGACTGGCCCAAGTGCTTCAGGTTTATGTGTTATTAGACCCTATGTCTAAACATTAAATTACGCGCTTGATCTACCTTATCAGATTTCCAGTTAACTTGGTTATTCCCATTTACATTAACTTCTTATTCTGGTTACCAAGTTCCTCTAGCTTATTAATTTCAGTTATAACTAAATCCATTTAAGTTTATTAATAAGCCCATAACAGTTATTCTCTAGATTGTAATCCATGATCTGTAATCTACAATCTCTTAATTATTCATTGTCTGATTTCATAGTTACAATAACATGTTCTAGTTAATATGTAATTAAGTATACTTCATCTCAATTCACATGTTTTCTGTTTAACATGTCACTTATTATTTATGATTAAATATAACTTATTTCATCCTATATATTTACCTCGTTGTTTCTTATTTAATCATAATTCCATCTTATACTGTCCCTACAACTTGTCATTGTTTACTTATTAACTTAGTTCTCTTAACTAAGGTTTAGTAATAAGCTTTTAACATGTTATTATTATCAGTGGATTTTAGATTCTCAATTTTACAGATAACTTAATTTACAATTAAGTACAACTTATTGCATTTCATGAGCTTTCCTCCTTTTCTTTACTTATTACAAACAACAGGTTTCAGGTTTCCTAATTTACAGATTACTTAATTTACAATTAAGTACAACTTATCTTATTACATAAGTTATCTCGTTTTCCTTATCATTTATTATAAGCTAAATTTTAATTTCCACTTGTCCATAGGACAAGCCTATCGATTATCATTCCTTTTTCCCCTTTAAGTTTATCAATAATAGATTATTATCATTCCCTGTTTATCCCACTTCTTTTACTGTTTTCACTTTCATTTATTTCCTATTCATTTCCATTAATCACAGTTAGTGCCATTTATTACTACCCTTCTATATACATATATTCATATATATGTTTTTGCTTTAGACCTCTCGCATTAAGTCGACCACTTGTGGATGTTGGATATGTCAGGAGGTTCCAGGCAGACTTATTTCACAAGTTGACTTAACCTCGTGTCCTAGCACCATTACATGTACATTTACGCACTAGACCCCTCACATTAAATTAACAACTTGTCAATGTTGTATTTCCCAGGTGGTTCTGGGCAGACTTCTACCACAAGTTGAATTTGACCTCGTGTCTATGTGTGGTTATAGTTTTCTATTTACTGTAAGTTAAGTATATTTAAACTGATTATCATGTCGCATGTTTTTCCTATCATGTAACTAAATTCATTTTAAAATAACATGTAATCATGGAATCATGTAATTATTCCAATCTAACAAATAAACATACAATTATCCCAATTCTTACAGTTAAGGATTCAAGTACATAATATGCCACAGATTAACATGTAATTAGAACATGTATGTATACAACAGAAACCATTTCCATATATTTTAACAGGTTTATACATTTCCACATGTTATCATTTTAGCAGACTTAAACATTTCAGTAGGTTTACATTTCAACATATTAACATTTCAGTCTATTAACATTTCAACAGATTTATTATGCATATTGACGGGGAATGTCAAACGTAAAATATATCATTATCAAAAAGCTATAACTTAAATCTACTCACCTAATTGCTTTCCAAATCATGAATCTGGTCCAGATCTAGAATTCCATGGTTCTCCTAACTGAAATTAGAACCTAAACAACCATGGATCCATAATTCTCAACTAAAAGAAAAAGGGAAGAAGGAGGAGAAAATTAAATTGACCAAATCCAAGAATTTACCTTACTTCGAGTAGAATTCCGAACACCTTCTTTATTAATATACATCCTTTTCCTCTAGATCTTAAAACAGAACTTTCCTAAACTAATTATTCCATTTTTTAGAAGAGATTAGAGGAGGAAGAAGAATGGCAGAGCTTAGGCAGCCTCTCAGAAAATGTGAGATTTAGGCTAGGCTCTGCTAGCCTATTTATAGGTTAACACCCCGTATTTTCTATTAATGTTATTATAATGAAACCTAGGAAACTTAATTTAAAATATGAGAATTAATGGAAACAGGTTACACCATTGTGTTCGTCTCGGAATTATGGTTGAGATAGAGTCCAAGTTTGCATAAATTGGACTTCGTATGAAGAAGTTATGGACTCCAAAGTTTCAGAAATTCAAATAAATTCAAACATCTCGAAGAAAAGCAAGTTCAAATTCAAACAGAAACCAGAAGCAGGCTGGGCGGGAAAATTCCCATCCAGGCAGGTCGACTAGGGGGTCGACTCTAGTGCCGACCTCCCCCCTAGAGGTCGACCTTAGGGTCGACCTGGGGCTCGACCTGGCCCTAGGCCAGATCTGAAATTTGAACGACTGATGACATGCTTCTGAGTCACTAGGGTTTCTGGATGGTCCTGATCAGGTCTGAGTAGCTGTGATTAACTCTAGGTTCATCTGACGGCTATAATTAAACTGGAATTCTATATAAACAACTCAATTCTCAACCTAAACACATACAGAAAAATAATCCTAGAACTGAAATGTCGTCAGTAGAGAACTTGGTGCACCCTTTTTCAATTCAAAGACGAGTTAAAAGCTTACATCTAAAATCAAAATAAAAACTAGTCTAATACAACGATCTTCTTCAAAGGCACGCATCTCCAATTTCAGAATTCAGATTTCAGAACGCAAGAATTCTTTTTAGTTTGTAAGTGGGTTATTACGTAGATTTAAACATTCTTTTGCTTGAATCATGACATGTTGTAATTGGGATATAGAATGATGCTTATGTATAGGATTTGATTCTCATTTATCTTAAAGTATCGTTGTAATTAATTATGTCTATATGATTACGGCGATGAACATGTTGTATATTTCATGTCTATAGGCTTATGGCGATGAACATGTTGTATATTTTATGTTTATATTCTTGTGGTGATGAACAACATTGTACGTTATTAGAATCTATTACGATTGGGTAAAGAACTTATTATGCCAACAAATTGGTAAAAACATGTCATGTTATAAATTGGTGGTTATTTGCAAGTTTAGGATCTAAATCACATGCTTACATGTTAGATTAACATTCATGAATATTTAGAACTATGTCAAGTTGAATCTATTTATGTTGCAGATTAGATTTGTAGTCCTCTTATGTTTTAACACATAAGTTACCATGCTAAGTTGTTATTTAAATAAGTTTATAGTGGGTTTCTTATGTTTTGACATACATAAGTTAGTATGCTAAATTGTGGTTTAAATTTGTGTTTATATGTTAAACCTCCATGTTAGACCCATATCAAGTTTACATGAAAATTAGATCCAACTTAGTCACAAGTTCACCTTTACTTGTTTAGTTAAGATAATGATACATCTGTGCCAAGTTACATGTGATGTTTATTTCATGTTCCTTGTTTATTACCCTTTCTTTTATAGGTTTGGGCAAATTTGCTAGCCCAACATTTTATGTAATACATACGTACATTCTATGGGGATAACGATGGGAAAACATGAAAATTCATGGCATAGGTTTGTTCATAAAATGATATATTAGATATACCATTTATTGTGAGCAATATTTGAAAAGATAATTATGGCATGAGTAAATTAAAATTAATTTACATAAGGAAATTTGATATATATAGGAAAATACGAATTTAGAAAAGACGAATATGCCTAACTCGAGGTTAGACTGAGTTGTGGTGTAAATCTGGCCGGAACCGACCGGCATATCCAGTGACCACAACAAGACCTGTCTAATGTGGATGCTTAGTGCATCAAGCCCAAAAAGAACCCGAGGTTAGACTGAGTTGCGGTGTAAATATGCCCGCAACCGACCGGCACATCCAGTGACCACAACAAGTCCTATCTAATGTGAGTGGTTGGTGCTTTAATAAATTAAAGCTAAGTCACGATTGGTAGGGTTAAGTCAATTTAGGAAAACACTTAACTGATTCAACATGTTAACTAAATGAATGGGAGGGTTAGGTAAACTTGGACACATAACCAAATAAACATGTTGATTAGAAAACCCTAGTAACAGGGGCCCATTTCAGCAGTAACCCACATAGCTATCATGGTACCCTGAAACTAGGCAGCGTGGGGCACGATTACTGGGATGAATTATAAGCGGTCAAAACATCAGCGGTTGGTGGGCCAGTGTAGATTCCGACGGAGTATGGTCGTGCACGTACTCCAGAGTGGAAAAATCAGGCATTGGGCATCAGTAGTGTACACTATGCATCTTGAATCATGTCAGGTTGCCACCAGAGGGACTAATACACTACATGGTGGGACCAGCACAGGTAGCTACAGTCAAGCGCGGCCGAATGACACAGGACATGAATGCATACGAGTAGGAGCCGATCATTAAGGGGATCGTTTGTTATAAACACGTGGGCTGGTTGAACCAATGGTTAAGTAGGTGCAGAGACTATAGTAATGGGTGCGATCACATGTTCCTCTTTTCTTATTTTCGGGTATTGTCCTATGTTCAGTTATCACTGTCATGATCCCTTTCCTTGTTTAAATACTAGTAATCACTGAACTTACCAGACTTATTGTCTGACCCATTTTCTCTCATCTTCTTTTCTTCCGTTCCCCCCTCGGGTCCATAAGGAGGGAATACTCCAGCTTAGTCAGACTCTTTGCAAGCTTCAAGAAAGTAGATGTATGATTTGGACACTCTCTCACCTTTGCTATTGATCTTGGACATTATCCTTAGGGATTTATGCACTTTAACTTTTGGTTTATGCTTCTTTATTTAATAATCAAGACAGAGATTATGTTGTAATGTTTTGGAAGTTATTTTGAGACAATTTGATGTAATGCTTTCGTATTAAACTACGTAAGCGATAAATGTTTGAATTTACGCTGCTTAAATTTATCTGTCTTGTAAATTTTTCTATGACTTGTACCTGTAACCCTCCACCAACGTTAAGGCATTCCCTTTGTGAGTGACCTTAACGGAGATGGGGTGTTACACATGGTGTCAGAGCAAAGGTTTACCAGATCTGATAAGAATTTTTGAAAACTATTTTTCAAAAAGAATTATAAAGAAGCATTTTATAAGGAAAAGTGTTGTTTTAAATTTAAAAAGGCATAAACCCCAAAGCCATATGCACTACCTTTCTATCCTTCGTTTTGAATCTTTTCTTTCTCGTTTCAGCATGTCTGGGAATCTTAACCTTCCAGAGAGTGTACCGATACCTGGCTGGTTCAGGAGGTACTTAGAGGCTAGGGCCAATGATGCAGGCCCATCAGATATTCCTCCACCAGGTGCAGTAGTTCGTCCTCCTCCTCCTCCCCGTGCACATGCTTTCTCAAAGATTTGTAGAGATTTTAGGGCCATGCGTGGAAAGGATTTCAAGGGAACTGAATCATTCGTAGAGCAAGGAACTGGCTCAAAGAAACAGAGGATTTGTTCATTATCTTCGAGGTGGACGATAGGCAGAAGATACAGTTGGCTGTATGGTTGCTCAAAGACGAAGCTTCCTATTGGTGGGAAGTCACTAACGCTGAAAGACCAGTTGACACATGGATGGATTTAAGGATAAGGTTTGAGATGAAATTTCTCTCACAAGATGAACGAAGTTTACAGCTAGAAAAGTTATTATCTCTTAAACAAGGAAGTATGACGGTCAAGGAGTACGTCAATCAATTTAATCAGCTGGCCCGATTTGGACTAGACTTAGTGTATATTCCTCATAAGAAGGCTCTCCGTTTTGTCAAGTGATTGAATGAGCCACTTCACAGTTTGTTTATGACCCATATACCTATGGGGGATACTTACGAGAGGTTAGTGGATGTGGCGCTCTTACATGAGGAAGACATAGGCAAGAGTGAGGCAAAAGCGGAAGCGCCTCAAGATAAGAAGGGGAAAGGGCCGCAGAACAAGAAGGCTGATTTAAAGAAAGGCGGGAAGAAAAACAAACCCCGTGAAAAGAGAAAGTGTAATTTCTGTGGCGTTCCCGGGCATCTGATCAAAGACTGCAAGAAGAAGAAGAGGGAGATTGGTGGCTATTTCCACTGTGGTGAGACCAGACACATGGCTAGGGCATGCCCAAAGAAGCAAGGGCAAGGAGCTGGACCTTCTTCTGGAGGACAAGTTCACGCTCTCACGGCACCTCCGCAAGAACGAGGTAGAAATATTTCTGTCGAAAGTTTAGTCTATCTTTTTGATTATCCTGTACATACATTATTTGATTCTGGCGCATCACACTCTTTTATATCTACTGCTTTAGTGGGATCTCTGCACCTAAACACCATTATAGTAGAGGATCCCTTGGTTGTTTCAAATCCAATTGGGGGCTCAGCCAATTTGTCAATGGTTTGTTTGGATTTGAAAATATCTATACTAAGCGATGGGTTTAGATGTAATGCCTTTGTTTTGGGCTTCATGGTCTATGGATTGATTCTAGGCATGGACTGGCTATCCAGTAATGGTGTCGTCATCGATTGTGAAAAGAGAGTGGTTAGACTCATGACTCGCCTCGGTAACACTCTCGAAATGTCTTGTAATCCCATGAACTCCATCATGCTTAGTTATCTATAATCTCTTGATGCGTCTGTTGAGAACTTACAGTCTGTAAGGGTAGTCTGTGAATACTCGGATGTGTTTGAAGAGGTAAAGGGCTTACCTCCGAAGCAGGAGATAGACTTCGGCATATACCTCGTCGATAATGCAAAGCCCGTTGCTTTACCTATTAGGCACATGGCCCTAAGGGAGAGAAAGGAGCACAGCAAGCAAATCAAATAGCTACTTGAAAATGGGTTCATAAGACGAAGTATTTCTAAATGGGGTGCTTCGATAGTGTTCGCAACCAAAGCTGATGGTTCGCTTCACCCGTGCGTTGATTATAGGGAGCTAAACAAGTTGACAAGGAAGAATAGACACCTACTCCCAATAATAGATGATTTATTCGATCAGCTTGTAGGTGCATCAGTTTTCTCCCAATTAGATTTAGCTACCGAGTTTCATCAGCTTCGAGTGGCCGAAGACATCATTGATAAGACCGCATTCAGAACTCCCGATGGTTTCTTCGAGTGGCTTGTCATGCCCTTCGGCTTGACAAACGCACCCGCTTACTTCGTTAATTTAATGAGCAGGGTGTTCTAAGAGTTCCTCAATAAGTTTGTGGTGGTCTTCGTAGACGATATCTTGTTCTTCTCAAAGAATGAGGAAGAGCATGCTCAGCATCTAATGGAAGTCATGGATACTCTCTGTGCATATCAGTTGAAGGCGAAATTCTCTAAATGCCACTTCTGGAGAGAAGAAGTAAGGTTCCTTGGACATGTGGTGTCCAAAGAGGGGTTAGCTGTAGACCCCGCGAAAGTGGTTGCTGTGCAAGATTGGAAGATTCCACGAAACGCAACCGATGTCCAAAGTTTTCTCGGGCTAGCAGGCTTACATCGAAAATTCATCAAAGATTTTGCAAAAATCTCGGCTCCACTTACAAGGTTGACAAAGAAGTACCTAGCTTTCAATTGGGATTTGGATTGCGATATTGCTTTCCAACGATTAAAGAGGGCTCTGACAAAAGCCCCAGTTATGACATTGCCTGATGGAAGCAAGATGTTTACAGTATACTCCGATGCTTGCGGAACAGGACTAGGCACTGTTCTGATGCAAGAAGGGAAGGTAGTGGCTTATGGTGGAAGACAGTTGAAAGCACACGAGAAAAACTACCCAACCCACGATCTAGAATTGGCAGCCATCGTTTTTGCGCTTAAGTCTTGGTGCCATTATCTCTTAGGTGAGAAATTTGAACTGTATACTGACCATCAATCATTGAAATACTTATTCTAGCAGAAAGATCTCAACTTGAGGTAGCAAAGATGGATGGAGTTTCTTTCCTCGTACGATTTTGAGATTTCCTACACTCCTGGCAAGGGTAACGTAGTAGTTGATGCCTTGAGTAGAAAGAAACTGATCTTAAGCCCTCTCTTTGTGGAAAGGCAAAGCTTGGAGTTCATAGCAAGCTTTAACTTCAGACCCTCCACTGACCTTGTACCTTGCTTGCTAGCAACATTAGAAGTGCAACTAACTCTATTAGACTCAATCGGAGCCGCGCAAAGAGAAGTCCCTCAGCTAGCCGAAGTGATGGACAAATTTATTAGGGGTGAGACTTCTAGTCACCTAAATAGATACTCCATGGATGCCAAGGGCTGGTTGAGATGAGATGGAGGACTATGTGTCCCACAAGCAAGGGGTTTGTTAAGGTGGTTCTAGAAGAGGCACACCATTCCAAGCTGACCATAAACCCAGGTGGGAACAAAATGTATAAAGACATCAAAAGAGTTTTCTTTTGGAATGGCATGAAGGACGTAGTTGAATTTGTTTCTAAGTGTTTAATATGCCAACAAGTCAAGGCGAAGCAGAAGATGCCTGGTGGTCTGCTTCATCCACTAGAGATCCCACAGTGGAAATGGGATAGCATCTCGATGGACATTATAGATGGGTTGCCTAGATCAAGAAGGGCAATACCAGCATTTGGGTAATAGTGGACAGGCTCACATAAAGCGCCCACTTTATACCCATCAAGAGTAGAAGGACTGCCTCGTCTCTAGCATCCATATATCTTAAGGAGATAGTTCGAATCTATGGAATACCCTCCAGCATAGTGAGTGATCGAGACCCTATCTTCACGAGCGAGTTTTGGAAGAGTTTACAAGAGGCTGTAGGCACACAGTTATGCTTAAGCATGGCCTATCACCCTCAAACTGATGGCCAGACGGAAAGAGTCAACAGAGTATTAGAAGACCTCTTGAGGTTATGCATTATCGACTTCGGAGGAACATGGGAGGATCATCTACCTTTGGTGGAATTCGCTTACAACAATAGCTACCAAGCCACCATAGGCATGGCACCTTTCGAAGCTTTATATGGAAGACCGTTCAGGTCACCAACTTGCTGGTGGGAGTCCACAGACATGCTCATACTTGGACCAGACATGATTAGGGAGACTTCATAGAAAG
Organism: Allium sativum; assembly: GCA_030737875.1. Taxonomy (NCBI): domain Eukaryota; kingdom Viridiplantae; phylum Streptophyta; class Magnoliopsida; order Asparagales; family Amaryllidaceae; genus Allium; species Allium sativum. The sequence goes on along the minus strand of CM060915.1, from coordinate 244,342,364 downwards.
TAGACTTGATACGAAGAAGAATGAAGACTGCCCAAGATAGACAGAAGTCCTATGCAGACAAAAGAAGTACTGACCTTGAGTTCGAAGTTGGAGACAAGGTGTTCCTTAAAGTATCTCCTTTGAGGAACGTCGTTTGCTTTGGATCCACAGGAAAGCTAGCACCAAGATTTATAGGATCGTTCCCTATCATCGAGAAGATTGGGAAGATGGCTTATAGGGTACAGCTGCCCAAAAGATTGGCTAGGATTCGTAATGTCTTTCATGTCTCTCACCTGCGGAAATGCTTACACGAGTCTGCAAAGTGGTAGAACCAAGTATGCTAGAAGAAGTTGAAGTTGAACGTGAAGCAACTGTGAGGAGAGTTCCAACCCGTATCTTGGGAACAGAGGTCAAAAAGCTACGTAATCGGGAAGTTAAACTCGTCAAAGTTCAAGGAAGCGACATCGAGGAAGACGCGACTTGGGAAACTGAGGACATAATACACGCAACCTACCCTTTTCTTTTTGAGGGTACGTCGTTAATCTCTTTTTCCTCAAGTTTATGCTCGTATCTATCTTTTTTTATTAGGTATATTTCCTTGATCATATCCATTATCCTTAGGTAGGAACCCATTTGGATGTAAACATGTAATTGAAACATGTTATGATTGATGGTTGCAAATGGTTGCTAATGGTTGCTAGTGGTTGCTAGTGGATGCATATGCACACACATTTGGTATTAGATCGGCTCAGTCACTTCCGTATTTCATATGCATATATGTATTGGTTTATGGATTAAAACTTGATGTGTTATCATATGGACGTTGCATTTGTATGAATGATTGCGCACTCATGTAAGAAATTTTGAGTAGGAAAAATTGCATTCATAATGGACTTATGGCACTGACATAATTTGCATTAAGGAGGTCAACTGAATCAGTAGACCGCCTTATTTTGCATTAGATAAGGACATATACACACACAATGCATATGATCATGAAGAATTAGAAATCTTTTAAGGACAATGGATGCCTGTGCTTGATGGTTAAGTAGATGGGTGTTGGATGGTAGGATATAAGTTCTTCTCGACTTGGGGATTTCAAGGACGAAATCCTAAAAGGATGGGAGAATGTAACACCCCGTATTTTCTATTAACGTTATAATAATGAAACCTAGAATACTTAATTTAAATATGAGAATTAAGGGAAATGGGTTAGGCCATTATGTTTGTCTTGGAATTCTGGTTGTGATAGAGTCCGAGTTTGCGTAAATTGGACTTCGTATGAAGAAGTTATGGCCTCCAGAAGTTTCAGAAATTCAAATAAATTCAAACAACTCGAAGAAAAGCAAGTTCAAATTCAAATAGAAGCCAGTAGCTGGCTGGGCGTGAAAATTCCCGCCCAGGCAGGTCGACCCTAGTGTCGACCTTCCCTCCTAGAGGTCGACCTAGGGGTCGACCTTAGGGTCGACCTTAGGGTCGACCTGGGGGTCGACCTTAGGGTCGACCTGGCCCCCGGCCAGATCTGAAATTTGAATGACTGATGACGTGCTGCTGAGTCACTAGGGTTTCTGGATGGTCCTGATCAGGTCTGAGTGGCTGTGATTAACCTTAGGTTCATTTGATGGCTATAATTAAACTGGAATTCTATATAAACAAATGAATTCTCAACCTGAACACACACAGAAAAATAATCCAATAATCCTAGAACTAAATTTCTGTCAATAGAGAACTTGGTGTAGCCGTCACCCTTTTTCAATTCAAATACAAATTAAAAGCTTATATCTAAAATCAAAATAAAAACTAGTCTAATTCAACGATCTTCTTCAAAGGCGCGCATCTCCAATTTCAGAATTCAGATTTTAGAATGCAAGAATTCTTTTTAGTTTGTAAGTGGGTTATTACGTAGATTTAAACATTCTTTCGCTTGAATCATGACATGTTGTAATTGGGATATAGAATGATGCTTATGTATAAGATTTGATTCTCGTTTATCTTAAAGTATCGTTGTAACTAATCATGTCTATATGCTTATGGCGATGAACATGTTGTATATTTCATGTCTATATGCTTATGGCGATGAACATGCTGTATATTTTATGTCTATATGCTTGTGGTGATGAACAACATTGTATGTAATTAGAATCTATTACGATTGGGTAAAGAACTTATTATGCCAACAAAATGGTAAAAACATGTCAAGTTATAAATTGGTGGTTATTTGCAAGTTTAGGATTTAATCACATGCTTACATGTTATATTAACATTCATGAATATTTAGAACTATGTCAAGTTGAATCTATTTATGTTGCAAGATTAGATTTGTAGTCCTCTTAAGTTTTAACACATAAGTTATCATGCTAAGTTGTGATTTAAATGTGTTCATAGTGGCTTTCGTATGTTTTGACATACATAAGTTAGTATGCTAAATTGTGGTTTAAAATTGTGTTTATATGTTAAACCTCCATGTTAGACCCATATTATGTTTACATGAAAATTAGATCCAACTTAGTCACGAGTTCACCTTTACCTGTTTAGTTAAGATAATGATACATCTATGACAAGTTACATGTGATGTTTATTTCATGTTCCTTGTTTATTACCCTTTTTTGTTTATGGGTTTGGGCTAATTTTCTAGCCCAACATTTTATGTAATTCATATGTACGTTCAATGGGGATAATGTTGGGAAAAAATGAAAATTCATGGCATAGGTTTGTTCACAAAATGGTATATTAGATATACCATTTATTGTGAGCAATATTTGAAAAGATAATTATGGCATGAGTAAATTAAAATTAATTTACATAAAGAAATTTGACATATATAGGAAAATACGAATTTAGAAAAGACGAATATGCCTGACCCGAGGTTAGACTGAGTTGTGGTGTAAATCTGGCCGGAACCGACCGGCATATCCAGTGACCACAACAAGACCTGTCTAATGTGGGTGGTTAGTGCATCAAGCACAAAAAGAACCCGAGGTTAGACTGAGTTGTGGTATAAATCTGCCCAGAACTAACCGGCACATCCAGTGTCCACAACAAGACCTGTCTAATGTGAGTGGTTGGTGCTTTAATAAATTAAAGCTAAGTCAGGATTGGTAGGGCTAAGTCAATTTAGGAAAACACTTAACCGATTCAACATGTTAACTAAATGAATGGGCAGGTTAGGTAAACTTGGACACTTAACCAAATAAACATGTTGGTTAGAAAACCCTAGTAACGGGGACCCATTTCAGTAGTAACCCACATAGATGTATCATGGTACCCTGAAACTCGGCAAGGTAGGGCATGATTACTGGGCTGAATTATAAATGGTCAAAAAGTTGGCGGTTGGTGGGCCAGTGTAGGTTCCGACGGAGTATAGGCGTGCACGTACTCCGGAGTGGAAAAATCTGGCACTGGGCATCAATAGTGTACACTGTGCACCTTGAATCATGTCGGGTTGCCACCAGAGGGACTGATACACCCCATGGTGGACCAGCACAGGTAGTTACAGTCAAGCGGGGCCGAATGACACAAGACATGAATGTGTACGAGTAGGAGCCGATCATTAAGGGGATCGTTTGTTATAAACACGTGGGCAGGTTGAACCAATGGTTAAGTAGGTGCAGAGACTATAGTAATGGGTGTGATCACATGTTCTCCTTATCTTATATTAGGGTATTGTCCTATGTTCTGTTATCACTGTCATGATCCCTTTCCTTGTTTAAATACTAGTAATCACTGAACTTACCAGACTTATTGTCTGACCCGTTTTCTCTCGTTTTCTTTTCTTCCGTTTCCCCACCCTTAGGTCCACAAGGAGGGAATACTCCAGCTTAGTCAGACTATTTGCAATATTCAAGAAAGTAGATGTATGATTTGGACTCTCTCTCACCTTGGTTATGGCTCTTGGACATTATCCTTGGGGATTTATGCACTTTAACTTTTGGTTTATGCTTCTTTATTTAATAATCAAGACAGAGATTACGTTGTAATGTTTTGGAACTTATTTTGAAGCAATTTGATGTAATGCTTTTGTATTAAACTACGTATGCAATAAATGTTTGAACTTCCACTGCTTAAATTCATCTGTCTTGTAAAATTTTCTATGTCTTGTACCTATAACCCTCCACCAACATTAAGGCATTCCCTTTGTGAGTGACCTTAACGGAGGTGGGTTGTTACAGTTCAGGATCTTATCGTACAAGCAACGCTGAGTCAACAACGAATTTGGTTAAGAAAACAGTCCAGATTCATCAATGAATCTGCCTGAATCTGTGGTGGGTCGACCCCCATGTGTGTGTGTCATCCCTAGGGTTGACTCCCTTATGTTTGTGTTGACCCCAGTGTCGATCCCTAGGTCCCGCTAACGTTTTTGAAGGTAGATATATATCGTTTTAACATTTTTAATTTTAAACATTTAATTAATATCCTATTGTACTTTCTTTGATTTATTTTAAATACTATATTTACATATAATATTCTTATATATATAAAAACCTTCAAATGCCCATTAAATTCTTACCATATTTTTTGATTGCAACCTTATTTTGAACTTTTCTCTTGTATATATATTTCTGCACATATATACACATATATTTTCATATACATGTATACATATTTTTTTTTTACTTCCTTGTTTGTATAATTTTCCTTATACGTGCGTTTATACATATTTTCTCTTATGATCATGTGTTATTTTAGCCGTTCCTTTAAAATAAAAATATGGCGCCTGCGCGGATCGAACCTGCGTCACTCTCTTGAAAGCCACATGCTTTAACCAACCGGACCACTTAGGCTTTTGTTAACAAGGCTTAGGACATTGGTGTTCATTGTTCTGTTCTTATTCCTCGTTTTCACGTTTGTTACAATATTTTATATAAACCATTGCATGTAACCTTATCAATTTGCATGCATCTTTTACTTTAAAATTTCTTATTAATGGATAATATTTTTGAATCATTGCATGCAACACAATTACACTACATGCAACCGATTTGTTTTTTTTCTTTTAACGCATGCATTGCATTGTTATTTGCATTAATCTTTTCTTCTTTTAAATATTTATGTCTATACACATATGCACTATTTATTTAATTCTCATAAAATGCGGGGTGTTACATTCTCTAACCCTTAGGAAATTTCATCCTCGAAATTTGATAAGGGTAAAAATCAAATAACCCCTTGCATAATATCCATCCATCATGTATGCATCCAATTTTTGTAAACATCGTGCATTTGTGCAAAGAGTAATACGACATAGTAATACATGTATGCCTAAGCGGTACCTCCTTTATGTATGCAATTTTTTCAAAAATCCTTTAAAAACATGATGCACACATCATAAATATACTGGTAATTCCACATGAATGCAATATTTGAAAATCAAAATACATTTTCATCCAAATTTTTCGACACTCTCGCAGAGCAAGAGCGCATTTCAGCTAATTTCTAAATTCGATTTCTTATGTTAAAAAAGGTGGAAAAAGGAAAATTTTACATCTTCCATTTTTCTTTTAGTCACCTTTTACTGTCTGTACTTGGATTTTATTGAAACTATTTTATAAAGATTCCCTATTTTCCTATCGAAGCACAACCCACATAAGAAAACTTTCTTTGTTACAGATTTTCCTTTTAAACTTATCTTGGAAAAATTTATTTTTATTCGCCTTTTCTCAGAATTTTCCATCTTTCTTTAACTTTCGTGTTTGTTGCTTTACTGAATTGGTTGTTCCCTTTTTAGTTATGCCATTACTCTTTTTAGCTTATTTTACTTGTTCCTCTTATCTAAGTTAGTTTCAAATAAGCCTTCTAGTCCTTTAATTAAATCAGGAAAACAGACACTATACACAACTACTGTTAAGGGCCAAGAATCTCAGGACTATATCCCCTTCAGAAAAGTTCAAACCACGGGATCAATGACAGGTTTAGGTGTTACCCTAACTACAAAACATGTACAAAATAGCAGAACGATCCCAAAAAAAATGTAACAATGGGTTTTAACCCAACAAGATCTAAACACTTACTTGCCCTTCACTATCTAGTAGTCGCCACTACTCCTTGCTGTGTACTAACATAATTTTTTAAGCAACACCCTTGGCTTCTAAATGCTTACGCATTCTACGGGAACTTACCATTATTTCAAGATAATTCTTGCTATCTACTTCATAGCCTCAAAACTTTTCCCAACTTCCCTAGGCAGTAATCCTTACCTACTCCATACTTTTTAAAACATGGTTTGGCCTTTTCATTTCACTTTTCTTCCAAAAGTTAAAAGTATTAAAACTTTATTTTCCTCATCAAAACTTACTTTTTCCAAACCATAAAAACATGTCATCTTATAAAAATGTAAATCATCATTTTTTTTCAAATCACAAAAACTGGAGTAGATTAGAAAAACTATTTCTTAATCAGGGTTACAACTTGTTCTTGCCTATAAAGTCGGTTTAGTTTCTTACTACAAGGTGCAAACATCTACTCTATTCTTAATTTCTACGACTTATTTTGTCCACCCAACAAAATTTTCTCTTTCAAAATAATTTATCAAAAATGATTGTCAAAAGAATAGAGATTTCAAAACTTTCTTTACTGAAAATTCTAGTTTTTGACAAAACCCCACATCAAAATGCGACATTTTCTATGTTTTGCTTTTTAATCCTTTCATACTATATAACTTTAAAACTAGCGAGCTATACATGCTCTATAATATGTACCTTTTGCTGAGAGAATATTTATAGACAAAATTTTCACAAGAAATCACTATTTCCAAAATATACCCTATTTTACATCAAAACTCAATATGTAATTTTTTAATATGTTCTTTACACATTTTAGAAATATAACTTTTAAGATTAAAGCTTGAAAATACCATAAATCATCTTCTAAAAGATTTTACTATTTCAAGTTCTTAAAAGTTAATGATGGGATTAGACTCAGAGTGGGTTTCTATTCTTAACCAAGCTTTCCTGGACACTCCCACAAAGTCAATTCACTCAACTGTATATATTCCTAATTAATTCATCTCTTTTTAACATTTTCCAATTTATAAGGGTTTACTGCCAAACCCACTAATATCAAATATTAACGTAAGGGACCCGCCTTTCACTATTTCAAAACATATTGTACACTTTCCGTCCAAATTTCCAAAGGGTCTCAGATTTCCATATCCATTTCTTTAGTATACAAAACAGACACCCCAATTCTTACCATATTAAAATCTTTCTATTTGTGGGTTCCTCTATGGATCTAGGTATATATATATATAATATTTATATTTATAAAAATAAAAATACGTTCGCTCATTGTCTATACAGGAATCCTAAACCTAGGCTCTGATACCAGATGTAACAACCCGAATACCGACAGATCGATTATTTATAAATTCGAATCCATCGAAACTCATGTTGGTTTGTCTGATATTCAGTAGAAAAGATAGAGATATAAAATATGTCAGAGCTCAGAGAACCTCTCACAACAGAATGGATAAAATTTAATATATTCAAAATATAGCCTTACATAGATAATAATATTGCCTAACCAGTATCTAAAGCGATCATATCTCTGTCACAAATCTAACCAGCGAGTATGTGATGCGGAGGGGGGTCAGAATACAAGTTATGGTGACTGGATTTAAACTACACATTTAGGATAACCCTACATATACCGGTCAATTACATTTTTTTATTTATTAGGTTACTTGGGTTAACAACACTCAAGGTTTACACGAACGTTGTACCAATTTACTTCCCAGTGGGTTAACCTAGCACAATGTATATGTAGCTACCCCAATGTTAAGGTATAACCCATGGTACCCCACTCACGCGGTCTGCACCGTAACACCACAGAAACATACATAGTCCCTCACCCTATGCCAAAATGACGTACAGATCTCTATATAACAAAATTACGTTCCGCATAGATCTGCCATCGCCTTGCTATGTAAGCGTATGGACTGCCAACTTCGATCGAATCAGATCCATCACAAAGTAGTGCCTTAGAGTCTACGATACAACACCTAGAGCGGATATGCATGTATCTAGACTTCCCCATGTACATATCATCAATCGTACTCGATGCCTTAACGTTATATATCCTCTATTGTGCACCGAGTTATGCAATAGGGCTGTACAAGAAACACGAAACTCGGTCGGGAGCTTTTCAGAAATCTGTATACATAGATGCTAAGGTCTACATTTTCAGTGGCTATGGTCACACCCGACCCCTCCCTCAACTAGTAAAAGACAAACATAATTGAGAACTAGTGACCTGGCCTAAGAGAAAACAGGAAATCCTAGTTGGCCTATCCCTTACGCATAGCCATGATAACAAAGGGTCTATGGTCTTTTGGTTAGCCTTCCGTCTTTCTACATAATGCATCACGTATCATGCTGACAGTCAATGATAGGTACCCGACGAGTTGCTATCAACAGATGGTTAGACCCACCGGTAAAAAATGGTCGTAACCCAGCCTTGTCACAAGGCAACTTGGATCGTCGAATCACCTATGCCACCCGACAGTCTTATGATTGCCCAATATCGTAGAAATCAAGGTATACTCACCGGGTAGAAATGTGCAGACGTAACCTCTGTAAGCACAGTTGAACGCAATCATAGCATAGAGGACTACCGGGAGTACGCTCCACGTCACAGGAAGCCGCGTGCTTCCCCTTCCAGTCCTCTGAAGCCAACAGAATATCAAAAAGCAGAATAGGAAGAATAATTAGATGGACGTGCGCTCCCCTCGTATCCCATGACACCACGGTGATCTACCACGTTGGGTTATTCACCTTTAGACGTATGGACTGGCCCAACCGCTTCAGGTTGATGTGTTATTAGACCATATGTCTAAATATTTAATTACGCGCTTGCTCTACCTTGCAAGATTTCCTGTTAACTTGGTTATTCCTATTTACGTTAACTTCTTATTCAGGTTACAAAGTTCCTCTGGCTTATTAATTTCAGTTATTACTTAATCCATTTAAGTTTATTAATAAGCCCATAACATGTTATTCTCTAGATTGTAATCCAGGATCTGTAATCTACAATCTCTTAGTTATTCATTGTCTGATTCCATAGTTATAATAACATGTTCTACTTAATATGTAATTAAGTATACTTCATCTCAATTCACATGTTTTCTATTTAACATGTCACTTATTATTTATGATTAAGTATAACTTATTTTATTCCATACACTTACCTCATTCTTTCTTATTTATTTATAATTCCATCTTACACTGTCCCTACAACTTATCGTTGTTTACTTGTTAACTTAGTTCTCTTAACTAAGGTTTACTAATAAGCTTTTAACATGTTATTCTTATCAGTGGATTTCAGATTCTCAAATTTACGAATAACTTAATTTACAATTAATTACAACATACTGCATTTCATGAGTTTTCCTCCTTTTCTTTACTTATTACAAAAAACAGGTTTCAGATTTCCCAATTTACACATTACATAATTTATAATTAAGTACGACTTATCTCATTACATAAGTTATCTCATTTTCTTTATCGTTTATTATAACCTAAGTTATAATTTGCACTTGTCCCTAGGACAAGCCTACCTATTATCATGCCTTTTTCCCTTTCAAGTATATCAATAATAGATTATTATCATTCCCTATTTATCCCACCTCTTTTACTATTGTCACTTTCATTTATTTCCTATTCATTTCCATTAGTCACAGTTAGTGCCATTTATTACTATCCTTCTGTACACATATATTCATATATATGATTTTGCACTAGACCTCTCACATTAAGCCGACCACTTGTGGATGTTGGATATTCCGGGCAGTTCTGGGCAGACTTCTTCCACAAGTTTACTTAACCTCGTGTCCTAGCACTGTTACATGTATAGTTACACACAAGACTCCTCACATTAAATTAACAACTTGTGGATGTTTGATTTTCCAGGTGGTTCCGGGCAAGATTCTACCACAAGTTGAATTTAACCTCGTGTCTAAGTGCGGTTACAGTAAGCAAATTCATTTTAAAATAACACGTAATCTTCGAATCATGTAATTATTTCAATCTAACAATTAAACATATAATTATCCCAATTCTTACAGTTAAGGGTTCAAGTACATAATATGCCACAGATATACATGTAATTAGAACATGTATGTATAATACAGAAATCGTTTCCACATATTTTAATAGGTTTATACATTTCCATATGTTACCATTTCTGCATATTTACACATTTTAGCAGGTTTACATTTCAATATATTAACATTTCAACATATTTGTTATGCATATTAATGGGGAATGTCAAACGATAAATATACCATTATCAAAAAGGTATAACTTAAATCCACTCACCTAATTGCTTTCCAAATCCTGAATCTGATCTAGATCTGTTATTCCATGGTTCTCCTAACTGAATTTAGAGCCTAAACAACCAAGGATCCACAATTCTCAACTTAAAAGAAAATGGGAAGAAAGAGGAGAAAATTAAATTGACCAGATCCAAGAATTTATCTTATTTCGAATAGAATTTTAACACCTTCTTTCTTAATATACATCCTCTTCCTCCAGATCTTGAATCAGAATTTTCCTAAACTAATTATTCTATTTTTCTAAAGAGATTAGAGGAGAAAGAAGAATGGCAGAGCTTAGGCAGCCTTTCAGAAAATGTGAGATTTAGGCTAGGCTTTGCTAGCCTATTTATAGGTGTTTGGGATTTTATCGTACAAGCAGCGCTGAGTCAGCAACGAATTTGGTTAAGAAAGCAGTACAAATTCATAATTGAATCTGCGCGGATCTGGGATAGGTCGACCCCAGTGTAAACCCCCTATGTGTGCCGACCCTAGGGTCGACCCCCCAACGTGTGTGCCGACCGCAGGATCGACCCCCTAGGTCCCACGAACGTTTTTGGGCAGATGTTCACCGTTTTGACATTTTTGATTTTAAACGTTTGATTAGTATCCCATTATATTTTCTTTGATTTATTTTGAATATTATATTCACATATAATCTTCTTATATGTATACAAATCTTCAAATGCCCATTATAAACATATATATATACGCACAACTTTTATTTCGTTTTCAAAATTCAAATGATGTTATGCCGTTATTTAATTCTTACCATATTTTTTTATTACAACCTTAGTTTGAAATTTTCTCTTAGTATATACATATTTCTGCACATATATACACACATATTTTCTTATACATGTATTCATATATTGTTGTACTTTCTTATCTGTGCGTTTATACATATTTTCTCTTATGAACATGTGTTATTTTAGTCGTTCCTTTAAAATAAAAATATGGCGCTTGTGGGGATTGAACCTGCGCCACTCTCATGAAAGCCACATGCTTAAACCAACTGGACTACTTGGGCTTTTGTTAACAAGGCTTAGATCGATGGTGGCCAGTGTTCTTTTCTTATTCCTCCGTTTCATGTTTGTTACAATATTTCATTTAAACCATTGCATGTAGCCTTATCAATTTGCATGCGTCTTTTTCTTTAAATTTTCTTACTAATGCATAATAATTGTAAATCATTGCATGCAACATAATTACACTACATCTTACCAATTTCTTTTTCTTTTAACGCACGCATTAAATGTTTATTTGCATTAATCTTTTCTTCTTTTAAATATTTATGTCTATGCAAATATATATACACATATGCACTATTTAAATATTTAATTGTCATAAAATGCGGGGTGTTACACCAACAGATTAAACGCTTTTACTTAACTTCACAGATTTAACAGATTCCATAGGTTACTTACAGTTACGTTAACATGTTCTATTTAATATTGAATTAAGCCTATAGATTTACATGTTCATACAGACTTAAGCATGTAATCATTTCGATTGATTAAACATTTCAACAGCTTTACAGTTAAGTAGATTAATCGTTTCAACAAATTATAGTTGGTTAAACATTTCAGCAGATTTATTATACATATTAATGAGGAATGCCAAACGATAAATATACCATTATGAAAAAGGCATAACTTAAATCCACTCACCTAATAGATTTCCAATTCAAGAATCTGGTCCAGACCTAGCATTCCATGGCTCCCCTAACTGAATCTAGAACCTAAATAACCATGGATTCACAACTCTCAAACTAAAAGAAAAGAGAATAAAGAAGAGAAATCTAACTTGACCATATCCAAGAATTTACCTCACTTCGATCGGAATTCTGAACACCCATTTGTAGATGTACATTCTATTCCTCCTGATCTTGAATTAGAATTTCTTAATACTAATTATTCTATTTTCTGAAGTGGTTTGAGGAGGAAGAAGAATAGCAGAGTCTATATAGCTTCTTAGAAAATATGAGATTTAGGCTAGGCTATGCTACCCTATTTATAGGTGTTCTTGCACACACAGTGTTGATCCCGCAATGAATATAGCCACATAACTATTCAAATTCGCACTCTAGAATTTTCCCGGATCGAGGGGCGTCATCCCCTAGGTCTACCCACCCCTTTGGGTATCGACTTAGGGGGTCATCCCATGTGTCTACCCAGCTCTTAGGGGGCTCGACCCATTTCCTGCCTTGATGAGTCGTTTTGAATTTTTTTTTGAAATATATATATATATAACCCCTTGTGTGCATACAAACTTTAATGCTCATAACTTCTTCATACGTTGTCCGTTTTACGCAAACATAGGGTCCATCTGAACCAAAATTCCAAGACGAACGTAATGGTAATGCCGGTTCCACTTAATTCTGAATATATAATTAAGTTATTACCATTTTATTATCTTCAAGTATGGCTGCAGTGTATTAAATTTTGGGGTGTTACATTCTCCTACCCTTAGGAAATTTCATCTCCGAAATTTGATGATGGTAAAATTGAATAATCCCCCGCATAATATACATCCATTATGTGTGCATCCAATTTTTGCAAACATCTACGCACTTGTGCAGAGTGTAATACAACATAGTAATACATGTATGCCTGAGCGGTACCTCCTATATGGATGCAAACTTTTCTTGAAAATCTCTTTGAAGACATGATGCACACATCCTAAATATACTGGCAATTTCTATATGAATGTAATATTTGAAAATCAAAATACTTTTTTTAAAAAAAATTCCCACAACTTTATTAAGCAAGAGCATAGTTCATCCAATTTTTGCATAAAAACCCTACCAAGCAACTTTATTTTTGAATTTTAAAAAAAAATCTAATTTTCTAAATTTGATTTCTTATATTACAAAAGGTGGAAAACAAAAAACATCACATCTTTCGTTTTTATTTTATATATCGTTTTCTATCTGTACTTGTATTTTATGAAACTATTATATAATGATTCCTATCTTCCTATCCTAGCACAACCCACATAAGAAAACTTTCTTTTTTATAGATTTTCTTTAACTGTCATGTTTGTTGCTTTACTTAATTTATTGTTTCCTTTTTAGTTATGCCATTAATCTTTTCTTAGCTTATTTAACTTAATCCTCTGATCTAAGTTTAGATTCAAATAAGCCTTCTAGTCCTTCAACTAAAACAGGAAAACAGACTCTCTACACAACTACTACAAAAGGCCAAGAATCTCAAGACTATATCCTCCTTAGATTGAACAAACCATGGGATCATTGATAGGTTTAGGTGTTACCCTAACTATCCAACAAATATAAAATAACAGAATGATCCCAACAGAAATGTAATAACAGGTTTTACCTCAACAAGAAAATAAGCAACAAGATCTAAACACTTACTTTCCCTTCACTATCCAGCAGTCACCACTAGTCCTGGCTGTGTACTAACAGTCATTTCCAAGCAACATCCCAGGCTTTTCCATTCTTACGCATCCTACGGGAACTTACAATTATTTCAAGATAATTCTCACTATTTTTTCATAGCCTTAAAACTTTTCCCATCTTCCCTAGGCACTAATCCTTGCCTACTCCGTACTTTTTAAAAACATGGTTTAACCTTATCATTTCACTTTCCTTCCAAAAGTTAAAAATATCAAAATTTTATTTTCCTCACCAAAACTTACTTTTACAAAACTATAAGGTCAATTCAGTTACTTACTACAAGGTGCAAACATCTACTCTATTCTCAATTTCTACAACTTATTTTGTCTATCCAACAAACTTTTATGTTAAAACAATTATAAAAAATGATTGTAAAAAGAATTGAGATTTCATAACTTTCTTTACTAAAAATTCTAGTTTTCAACAAAATGCAACATCAAAATGCAACCTTTTCTATGTTTTGCTTTTTTTATCTTTTCATACTATATAACTAGAAAACTAATGTGCTATACATGATCTATAATATGCACTTTTTATGAGAGAATTTATTTCAGGCAAAATTTTCATATGAAATCACCACTTCCAAAATATACCTCATTTTACTTCAAAACCCAATATGTACTTATTTACATATATTTAAAACTGTAAATTTTAAGATCAAAACTTGAAACACCGTAAACCATCTTCCAAAAGCTTTTACTATATCAAGTTCTCAAAAGTTAAAAATGGGGTTAGTCTCAAAGTTGATTTCAGCTTACCTAGGTTTTCCTAGACACTCCTACAAAGTCAATTCTCTCAACTATATATATTCCTAATCCATTTTTCTCTTTTTAACCTTTTCCAATTTATAAGGTTTTACTGCCAAACCCACTAACCTGAAATACTAACACATGGGATTCGCCTTTCTTCCATATAAAGGATATTGTACACTTCCCACCCAAATTACATAAGGGTCTCAGATTTCCATATTAGTTCCTTTAGTGTACAAAAGATATATCCCAGTTCTCACCATATTAAGCTCTTTCTATTTAGTGGGTTCCTCTATGGATCTAGGTGTGTGTATATATATATATGTGTGTGTGTGTGTGTGTGTGTGTAATATTTATATTTTAAAAATACAAATACGTTCACTCACTATCTATATAGGAATCCTAAAACTAAGCTCTAATACCAAATGTAACAACCCGAATTCCGACAGACCGATTTTTTTCAAAATTCTAATCAATCGAAACTTGAGTTGGCTCGTTTGGTATCCTGCAGAAAAACAAAGATATAAAATATATCAAAGCTCAGAAAAAATCGCACAACAGTATGGACAAAATATAGCCTTACCTAGATAATAATACTGCTTAACTAGTATCCAAAGCTATTATATCTCCGCCACAAATCTAATCTGTGAGTATGTGATGAGGAGGGGGTCAGAACACAAGTTTTGGTGTCTGGATTTAAACTACACATTTTGGATAACCCTACATATACCGTTCAGTTACATTTTCTTATTTTTTAGGTTACTAGGGTTAACAATACTCAAGGATTATACACACGTTGTACCGATCTACTTCCCAGTGAATTAATCTAATACAGTATATATGTAGCTACCCCCAACATCAAGATAAACACCCTGGTACCCCACTCGCACGGTCTCTTCCGTAACACCAACAAAAATATATGCAGTCCCTCTTCCAACGCCGGAACAACGTACGGATCTCTACATAACAATGTTATGTTCCACATAAAACCGCCATCTCCATGCTACGTAAGAAAATGGATTGCCACCGTTAATCGAATCATATTCCATCGCAGAGTAATGCCCTAGTGTCTACGATACACCACCCAGTGCAGACATGCATGTATCTAGAATGTCTCATGTACATATCATCAATCGTAATCGATGCCTTAAACTTTTTGATACACCATCCAGAAATGGTATGCACATCTCCGCACATATTATCTACTGTGCATTGAGTTCCGTAACAGGGCTGTATTAGAAACATAGAACTCGGTCGGGAGTTTTTTCAGATATCTATATACACAGATGCTATGGTCTGCATTTTCACGGTAGCTATGTTCCTACCGGACACCTCCCTCAACTAGTGAAAGACAAACAGAATTGAGAGCTAGTGACGTGGCCTAAAAAAACAACAAACAACATCCTAATTGGCCTTTCCTACAACCAAAGCCATGATAGTGAAAGGTCGGTGGTCTGCAGGTTCAGCTCCTCGTCATTCCGCATCACGCTGACTATCGATGGCTGGTACCCTACGATTTATCAATCAGATGGTTAGACCCGCCAAAGGCAAACAAATAAGATGGTCGTAACCAGCCTAGTCGCAAGGCAACAAGATCATCGAATCACCTAAGCCAACCTGCAGCCTTCAGACTGCCCCCTATCGTGGCAATCAAGGTATACTCACCAGGTAGTAACGCGCAGACCCAACTTTCCAAGCACCGAGTACCATCCATGTCCCACGAAGACGCATGCTTCCCCTTCCATTCCTTCAGACAGTAGAATATTAGCAGAACAACAAGCAGAATAGGTAGAATAATCATATAGACTTGCGCTCCCTTCTTGTCTCATGACACCACGATGATCTATCTCGTTGGGTTATTCACCTTCATACCTATGGACTAGTCCAAGCGCCTCAGGTTGATGTGTTATTAGACCCTATGTCTAAACATTTAATTACGCGCTTGCTCTACCTCATCAGATTTCTAGTTAACTTGGTTATTTCAAATCATATTAGCTTCTTATTTAAGTTACCAAGTTTCTCTTGTTTATTAATTTCAGTTATATAACTTAACCCATTTAAGTTCATTAATAAGACTTTAACATGTTATTCTTATCAGCAGATTTCAGATTCTTAGGTTTATAGATAACATGATCTTCTTATCGGCAGGATTCAGATTCTTAGGTTTACAGGTTACTTAATACGTAATTAAGTACAACTTATACATTTTATAATTTTTCCCTTCTTTTTCCCTACATATTACAAGTAGCAGGTTTCAGATTTCTAGATTATTTAATTTATAATTTAGTACAACTTATGTGACGGCCCGCCCCGCATTAACCAACATTTCCTCCGAAAGTGCGTTGTCCACTAGCACGGGACGGTCGTCAAAGAAAGGAAAGAAGATGAAAGAACTAACAAAGAAACCGATAGAATATCTCACAGCGCATGGAAGAAAATATAATAGTAAAATACTTGACATAAAACAGGCGAGACAGTGCATAAGCTGAAAACTAAAGCCATCATCATCATAGCAGCGAAAATCCAAAATATAGCTTATGATCCAACATAATTATTACAACTTTAAAACTGTCTATAAAGCAAAAGAAAGTAAAAGAAGGAGGTACACTACTAATGCCCAAGCAGTGACCTTCAACAACACAGGGAGAATATCTATATATCATACGTGGGAGCCTCCTGCTCGTCTCTGATACAACTACTCGTACATACCACCTAACCAGTCTGCTCGTTTAGGAGCACCCAGAGTAATAAGAAGAGACATAAAATTCTTGGTCAAACAAAAGTCTGGTGTGAGCGATAAGCAACAAAACAGAACAATAACAGGTATAATCCAATCATACTTGAACCTGGACCTGCAACTAAAGAGTTAGCACTACACACCATACAATACTCTAAGGTGCCACTATCATATGGTGTAAAGGTACGGGGGAGGGGTTGTGCATTTTATAGTGAAGGCAAACGATCAAGCAAAGCAACCATCCTTACATCTCTCACTCAGTGCGTAAAGCATAAGATATCCACTATTAGGTCACCTAATCCTTTGGCCCAGACGAAGTCCAACCCCGACGACTATCACTACAAGCCCACTATTCATCTCTGAGTAGTGAACCAAAGTTATGAATACCGACAACCCCTTTGCACACGTCCCGCAGCAAAGTCCAACCATGAAGTTAACTCATTGGTTCCCAACTGGATCCTGAGTTCTACTTCCCATTTGAACTACCTTTTCATCTCGGGTTCTAGTCGTCTCCGAATCGGTTCGGTCTTCTCTCTTCACTTTGCTTCAGATCGGTTCGTCCATGTCAACTCCTCTGGTTCGGATCATGGGCACCCATTGGGTTTGGGTCGGATCGTGGTGCTCGCCCTCCATCGGATCGTTTCGTGCTTCCTCCATCGGATCGGGTTGTGGCACATGACCAACTCGTGGCTCCTCCTCTCAAGCGGATCGGTTCTACACAGGTTCGGAGGAGGGTCGGACCGTGACTTCGTGGCGCACTCCAAGAGAACGGGTCGGGACAGAGCTGCATGGTGCTCCACGGTTCGGATCGTGCCCTCCTTCTCCTTCTCCGATCCGGTTCGGCTAATTAACTGCACTTCTTTCCAACGACTGTTTTATGCCACACGACGGCGTTTCCGACCATTCTAACTGTTCTAAACATTCACAAAGCATACCACATAGCCATAGCAACATGTATAAACATCCACAAACAGCAAAAAAACAATATGATATGTCAAAACGGACCAAACATACCCCAAAACCCTTATTTTTCCCTTAAGCATGTTTAACAACAACTAATGATAAGATTAGTAAAACTTAACCAAATCAACCCAAATTTCTATCAGAGGCATAAAATAATATTTTAGAATTTTACAAATTTTTCTAGATTTTTTTGAGTATAATTTCGCTAATCTTCGCTAATTACCCTAATTAGCCATAATTAGTAAAAACAATGCAAATCACTCACCTTTGCCACAAATTAAACTATAAATCTGAAATATCCTCTATTTTGGGTCGAATCCCAATGCTTAGCAGTAGCCCCAACTCTGATTTGATGATATCTGGCTTGGTTCGATGTTGATTAGCTTAATCCTTGATAAGAAAGTGATTTAGAGTTGTTTTGAAGAGATTTAGAAAGTGGAGGCCGTGGATAGGGTTCAAAGGAGGTTAGTGGCGGCTGAAAAATATTGAAAAAGAATGTTTTCTAAACCTTAGCAGCCCTCGTATACTCCTAATCCCGAAATCCCCCAATGGGCCTAGCTACTAATCACCCAGTTAAGCCCAATTAAGTTGTTTTTCACCCTCTAAACCTTAATTCAGTCATATCTCCCAAACGGTAAATCCATTTGACTAATGTGACCACTCTACGGGAAGGTAAACCATCAAACGGATCTAATGGAAGTGGTCATAGGTCAAAACTCCTTACCAATCAAAAGTTATGATCGAAACAACATCAGCTAGGGGCAAAAAGGTCATTTAAAAATCGACAAAAATCAAGAACATGGGAAATGTCCCCACTAGTCGTTCCCCAAAAGTACATGACCATATGACTTAACAGGAAAATAAAAATAAATAAATAAATATTCTATGATCCTTTGATGCATAGAATACAGGTCGTTACATTCTCCCCCCTTAAGAAATTTCGTTCCCGAAATTCCTTAACCGAAACATACAAAGAATTCTGCATGCCTACCAATCATTTTCAAACAATAAAACATACAACACAACACAACAAGCCTATCCTAGCATGCGGTTTACTAACAAGGGAAGAAATATCACTACCAAAAGCTTACCAGGCAAAGTGTTCTGGATAATTCTTCCTTATGTCCTCCTCTGTTTCCCAAGTGTAGCCTTTCTCATCATCACCCCCATTGAACTTTGACTAGTTTCACTGCCTTCCTTTGAAGCTGCTTCGTATCGTTCCCAATAATACGCATATGCTTGCAGTTCCCAACCGCCTCGGGATCAACCTTGATATCGTCCAACTGATTTGGTGAAATAGCCACATTAGGGTCTTGCACAAGCTTCCTTAACCGGGAAACATGAAATGCGTTGTGAACTCCCTCCGTCTTGTCCGGTAACTCAACTTTATATGCCAAATTCCCATCTTGCTCGAGAGCTGAAAATGGACCAACAAACCTTGGTGCTCTTTCCCAACAAAACGAATCACATTCATCAATGGAGAGACCTTGACAAACACCAGTCGTTAACGAAGAATTCCAAATTTCTTCGTCTCTTATCGACGTAAGTTTTCTTCCTATCTTAGGTAGTCTTCATTCTCTGTTTGATAACCTTGATCTTGCCTGAAGTCCCTCTTATTATTTGTGGTCTAAGCTCAAATTTTTCACCATTCTCCAACCAACATGGTGGTGCCTTGCACGGTCTTCCGTACAAAGTTTCAATTGGAACCATACTAATACTGGGCTAATAACTATAATTCAACCAGATACAAATGGCCATCCCATGACCCTCCAAAATCCAATATATAAGTTCTCAAAAGATCCTCTAGTATACGATTCACTCAAATACCATCTTGACCAGAACTAGTCCTTGGTAAACCATTAATATAATCCATTGAGACTTGTTCCCATTTCTATTTAGGAATTTCTAATGGTTGTAACAACCCACTAGGCTTCTTTTGCTCAGCTTTAACTAACTGGCAATTTATGCATTTGGACATAAACTTCCCAACGTCCTTATTTATCCTTTACCAGTGGTAGGTCTGATCCATGTCTCAATACATTTTGTTACCACCGGGATGTATAGTCAGTTTCGAGCGATGATATGCTCTAAGAACTTCATCTCTCACTCTGTCTACATTGGGTACAACTAGTCCTCCATTCTTTCGAAGCCATCCTTCTCGATAAAATCCTTGCTTGATCATTCTCTTTCCATTGATACCCATCTCTACCCTAGAGATGATTTCCAATAGGTTATGATTGTCCTTGTAACGGGAACCAATCCACTCAATCAAAATCGATCTAATCGTCAAGCTTACTAGCGTTTCTGAATCCAACTCACTCTTGGGTCTGAAATAATATCTTGTGATATACTCTAGTTGCTTCCAACCCAGAAACATAACCTCTAGACTGGCATGCCTCCTGCTCAATGAAACTGTTACCGCACCTAAATCCTTTGGTATGTCCACTCTGCCCCATGAAGTCATGACAACTTCACTGCACTGTCTCATAGCCTTGCTACGATCACTCTGCCCCATGGAGTAATGACTACCCCACTGCACTGATAAATAGCCTAATGTCCGTCTATTTGTTCCCCATCGCTAGAACCCTACAGGTGATAGTCTACTCAAGAGAAGAAAGATAGGGACAAACATAGCAACCATAACATCCATACAAACAAGTCCTACCTACCACCTGCTAAAGCCATGAGCATGTCGACACCTACATGACTGGTCTAACCAATCCCCATATGTCGATTCTTGTATGTCTAGTCCAACCAACATCAAGAACCAATGGAAGCCCAACCTCCAAATGGACTACCACATGTCCAACGTACGTTTTATCCTCCAAGGATAACTAGATCACGTCCAACGGATCCAAAGTAATGGGCGTCCCTAGATACCCTAGTTGTAAGTCCACCTAAAATACTTGAGTCCAACCAAAGTCTATCCATTATCTTGCTGCCCTCTCGACTCCAACTTCAGCCAAATCCAATTCCTTGCAGCCTTCTTGAGTCCAACTCGAGTCAATCTATAACTCAGACCTATTCTTGAGTATCCATTACCGAAAAACTCTAGTCCAACGTGAGTCGTCTCCCTATTCGTTGCATCTCCAAGATCAACAAACACCCATTTTCTTTTACGAGTTCAAGTCTAACTTGAATCGTCCTAATCTTCGTTGCATCTTCCATGATCAATGAACACATCCTGTTTCTTCAAAGTTCTTCTATCCAAAGAGTACATCAGCATAGGGTCCTAAACAATCCATTACTTTGCATCTTTCTCGAGTTCCAGTCGGGCTATCTCGTAACCCTATCAAGTCCAACTCAGGGCAGTCTATACCATTGAACAGTCTTATCATGTCACGATTGCCCATCACTCCTCGAGTAAACCAAGATATCATCCAATGAAGAATCGTAACAACTATTTATCTCTCATGCAAACCATCCTAGTCGAACTCGGCATTCCCCAAGCAGAAGCCCCAAAGGCCTAAACCAATATCAGGCAAGCACCCAAGGAACATCTCCTTCGAATTCGGACAATCCGCGTGAGGTGATACTGGCAAAACAACTAAGAACTGAGCACTCATGTGCCTCCCAGAGACAACTAGAACTCATTACAACGATAACCTCTCAACATCCTTAACTCCAATTACTAGCGCCATCACTAGGTAGGTACCTAATACCACCCTATTCCTTTAGAGTAGACCGACTCCCCAAAATAATGCTAAACCCAGTAAAGACCAAAACAAAGAAATCACAAACAAACATACATCCATGACTCGATAAGACTACGTTACGACAAATCATTCTAAGGCTAGTCGAACCACCAACCAAGTTCGTCACTACTAAAGGTCTATTGACTATTTCGGGTTTGTCAAACAATACTCGAACAGAAACATCTTAAATAGAAAGCATACCTTTGATAACGACACCTTTTCCCTTCTACGCCGCAGTTGGAGCATTCAACGAAGAAGGAACAATGTTGATAGCATACACTTTCACAAACTGCTTCTCCCTAGGAGGTTGTGGACAATCATCCTTGTGGTATCCCCCCGGCCGTAGTTAAAGCACTTCCTTTCCCTAGGCTTTTCTCGATAATCTCTGGCATAGTGGCCGTTCTTGCGACAACTAAAGCACTCGCCACCATTCTTATTCTCCTGATTCTAACCATATTTGGTCGGGTTCTGCTTCCTCTTGTTCTGAGAATTCTTCTTGCCTTCACCGCCTGCTTGCAGCTTTGGTTCCTCTGTAGATGCAATAGCAACTTCGGTCTTTGACTTAGGGAAAAGACTCTCTAACCTTAATGCCTTTCCTATAATAGACTGGAACGTCTCATCGATATGGTTTATAAGTCTTTCCCCCAAGTACCCATCTAAACAGTTATGAACTTTTCTTTCTTCTTTTAGACTGTATCGATAAGGGACAATCCATATTTCAATAAAGTGTCGAATTCAGTGATATACTCCGAGACTACTCTACCATTCTGCTTAAGCTCCAAGAACTTCCTAAATAATTCTGATTTATGAGCAACTGGAATAAACTTATCACAAAGCGAGTCTTAAACTGATTCCAAGTAACTTGATCCTTAGGAGTAGCTGCCTTAATAGCATTCCACCAATTCATAGCTTGTCTTGTAGTTGACGCGATGCTAGCTTCCTCTTCATTGCGTCTTCGATTCCCAAATCTTCGACGATGCGCTCACAACTATCTAGCCAATCTTGAACTTCTGTAGCCGACTCCGTTCCATGGAACGACTTCCCACCAAGGCTAGTGTAATCCTTGTTTAGCTTGGCGAAATCGACCCTTGGTACCTACACTGCTGCACCACCACCATTAGCAACATTAGGAACGACTCCCCGAGCATCCCTAAACATCTCTCTCATGAGGCCAGTAAACATCGTCCTCATCTTAGCAGCATTCCCATTATTGGCTCCTCTACCAGTACCCCTCGTATATCGGCTCATCTTTCAGTCTGTAAAGAGAAAACAATTTATCATCTCCATAGTGATGCTAGTGCAATGCGACTTCATCGTTAGTTATACTAATAGTACATATATATAGCTTTTTAAAACCAAAATAAACACAAAAACGCGCTCTCATATACGTGTACTATCTCTCCCTGATGACTTCCCTAGGTTAACTACGCAACCTAGAGCTCTGATACCAAATGTGACGGCCCGCCCCGCATTAACCAACATTTCCTCCGAAAGTGCGCTGTACACAAGTCTGCTAGCACGGGACGTCATCAAAGAAAGGAAAGAAGATGAAAGAACTAACAAAGAAACCTGTAGAATATCTCACAGCGCATGGAATAAAATATAACAGTAACATACTTGACATAAAACAGGCGAGACAGTGCGTAAGCTGAAAACTAAAACCATCATCGTCATAGTAGCGGAAATCCAAAATACAGCTTATGATCCAACATCATTATTACAACTTTAAAACTGTCTCTAAAGCAAAAGAAAGTAAAAGAAGGAGGTACACTACTAATGCCCAAGCAGTGACCTTCAACAACATAGGGAGAATATCTATATATCATACGTGGGAGCCTCTTGCTCGTCTCCGGTACAGCTACTCGTGCATACCAGGTAACCTGTCTCTAGTCTGCTCGTTTAGGAGCACCCAGAGTAATAACAAGAGACATAAAACTCTGGGTCAGACAAAAGTCTGGTGTGAGCAATAAGCAACAAAACAGAACGACAACAGGTATAATCCAATCATACCTGAACCTGGACCTGCAACCAAAAAGTTTGCTACACACAATACAATACTCTAAGGTGCCACTAAAATATGGTGTAAAGATACGGGGGAGGGGGTGTGCATGTCATAGTGATGGCAAACGATCAAGCATAGAAACCATCCTCACATCTCTCGCTCGGTGCGTAAAGCATACGATATCCACTATTTGGTCACCTAATCTTTTGGGCCCTGACGGAGTCCAACCCCGTACAACTATCACTACAAGAGCACTATTTGTCTCTTAGTAGTGAACCAAAGTTATGAATACCGACAACCCCTTTGCACATGTCCCGCAGCAAAGTCCAACCATGAAGTTAACTCGTTGGTTCCCAACTGGATCCTGAGTTCTACTTCCCATTTGGACTACCTTTGCATCTCGAGTTCTAGTCGTCTCCGGATCGGTTCGGTCTTCTCTCTTCACTTCGCTTCGGATCGGTTCGTCCATGTCAACTCCTCTGGTTCAGTTCGTGGGCACCCATTGGGTTCGGGTCGAATCGTTGTGCTCGCCCTCCATTGGATCGGTTCGTGCTTCCTCCCTCGGATCAGGTCATGGCACATGACCAGCTCGTGGCTCCTCCTCTCAAGCGGATCGGTTCTACACAGATTCGGAGGTGGGTCGGATCGTGACTTCGTGGCGCACGCTAGGAGAACGGGTCGGGTCAGAGTTGCATTGTGCTCCACGGTTCGGATCGTGCTCCCCTTCTCTAATCCGATCCGGTTCGGCTAATTTCCTGCACTTCTTTCCAACGACTGTTTTACGCCACACGACGGCATTTCCGACCATTCTAAATGTTCTAAACATTCACAAAGCATACCATACAGCCATAGCAACATGTATAAACATCCACAAACAGCAAAACAATAATATGATATGTCAAAACAGATCAAACATACCCAAAAACCCTTATTTTCCCCTTAAGCATGTTTAACAACAACTAATGATAAGATTAGTAAAACTTAACCAAATCAACCCAAATTTCTATCAGAGGCATAAAATAATATTTTAGAATTTTAAAAAAATTTCTAGATTTTTCTGAATTATAATTTCGTTAATCTTCGCTAATTACACTAATTAGCCATAATTAATGGAAAACAATGCAAATCACTCACCTTTGCCACAAATTAAACTATAAATCTAAAATACCCTCTATTTTGGGTCAGATCCCAATGCTTAGCAGTAGCCCCATCTCTGATTTGATGCTATCTTGGCTTGGTTTGATGTTGATTAGCTTAATCCTTGATAGGAAAGTGATTTAGAGGTGTTTTGAAGAGATTTAAAAAGTGGAGGCCATGGCGAGGGTTCAAAGGAGGTTATTGGCGGCTGAAAAATATTGAAAAAAAATATTTTCTAAACCCTAGCAGCCCTCATATACTCCTAATCCCGAAATCCCTCAATGGGCCTAGCTACTAATCACCCGGTTAAGCCCAATTAAGCTGTTTTTACCCTCTAAACCTTAATTCAGCCACATCTCCCGAACGGTAAATCCGTTTGACTACTGTGACCACTCTATGGAAAGGTAAACCATCAAACAGATCTAATTGAAGTGGTTTTAAGTCAAAACTCCTTACCATTCAAAAGTTATGATCGAAACAAGATCAGCTAGGGGCAAAACGGTCATTTAAAAATCGACAAAAATCATGAACATGGGAAATGACCCCACTAGCCATTCCCCAAAAGTACATGACCATACAACTTACTAGAAAAAATATAAATAAATAAATAAATATTCTATGATCCTCTTATGCATAGAATGTGGGTCGTTACAACTTATCTCATTACATAAGTTATCTCATTTTCTCTAACGTTCATCATAACCTAAGTTATAATTTCCACTTGTCCCATGGACAAGCCTACCTATTATCTTTCAATTTCCCCCTTCTAGTTTATTCATAATAGTTTATTATCATTCACCGTTCATCCCAACCTTTTACTATAGTAACTTTCATTCATATCCATTAATTACAATCAATGCCATTTATTTCTATTCTGTTATACACATATATTCATATATATACATATATATGTAGGGACTCGTTACTTCCCCGTGAAGGAAAGAGCGGATACTTTGAGGACAAAACCAATCAAAACGCAGACGGAAGAACATTTCATTGCTATTACAACAATTCCATCAGATACAAGAATATACAGAGTATAATTGAATAAATTACATTCGATAAGTATCAGAGATTACAATAAATTACATAGCAGCGGAAAAACAATAGAAAACACAACTGAAAGTAATACACGGATGCAGAGCTTTCCGAGCATCGTTCCAGCTGTAAATCAGGATCCTATGAATATAAATCTGCAAAACCAAAACTACTAGCTGCCCATGTCAAAATAAGGGCACCCAGAGTTTAGGTTAAAACAATAAACTCCAGGTCAGCCATGTGACTGGTGTGAGAACTAAAACAGTTATTTAAAACATTACTTTAAAAGAGAGAAATTCAAGGGACCACGCCGTATAACACGGAACGGGTTTCCTCCAAGAATACCAGTGCATAGAATAAACAGCGCAATGCTTTTTCGAAAAATGAAGCTATTATAAGACCTAGGTCCCATCACATAATGCAACGCAAGCCGGAGGATAGGGTTTTCCCTTATAATAGCCAAACATGCTTGATACGTTTAAAACAAATCATTTGATACTATAATAAGTGTATAGTGTCAAAACAATTTCAATCATAAATATCAATCATAGACGGCATGGGTACCATATATCATGTCGCCATACTAGTTCTACAATTAAAACCGCAATATCACGTATTGGAAATTGGATTTCGGTCATGAGTTGAGGCAAGGGGCAAGCTCCTCTCCGCTTCGAGACACTCTAGCAAATGCCTCAGGACTACACACTCTGGGCAACCCTTGGATCTTCAGGGTCGGTCCTCTCTTACGTTTGAGGATTGGCAATTCTTGAACACACATTTCCTGGTCCTTATAGACCTAAAATCGAGGCGCCTCATCCAACAACCACATAGGCGAAAAGTATATAAATGTCAGGGCTGGTAAGTCACTGACACCACCAAAGCTAGAAAGAAACGTCGTGCTCTCCCTGCAGTCCTTATCCCATTTTTGACTCATACCGAGTTGTGAGGCTCACGAATTCACGTTATACACAAAGCTGCCACGTAGGTCGTGCTTTGATCATCAACCACAAGACTTTGCTTTTCAATAGAAGCCTTGATCATTTGCCACTTAGGCGTGCCACACAGGCAATTCATGCCATGCGACTGATGTCCATCGATATACAACCTCTGAGCTCGTACGTCTCAGATAAGAGCGTTAAGCAAGAGAATAAATTCTCCGCCGCCAAACAGATGTATATTTAGTAGAGATCAATCAACACAGAATAAAATCCAATGTCAGATACACAATCCATTTACAAGTTCATTCTGGGTCTGAACGAAACCGAAGGCACTTTCCTCGCATATCCATCGATCTCCAAGTACGTCTGGACGACCACCAACTGATTCCCTCATCTTGGGTGTACAACCCAATCAAGATCATCAGTAATCACCCAAACGATGTGAAGACTTCGGGTCTTCAATCACCGTCTTCAACTTCGACTTATCGTCGAATCGGTTATTCAGAATGGGTATAAACCCGGCCTTTCCGAACAACCCGCATATATAGTGAACAAATGTTACATAAACATAGCATACACCTCATTCCAATTCAGCAGCCACTAACCGTAAATCAGCAAGAGAACAATTTCCCAAATAATAACCCCGAAGGCCGAAACCAACATCAGATCAATACCCAGGAAACCATTCTTCTTAGCTAACCTACAGCTAGTTTCTAAATTTCATATTCTTAGGGAAAGGTTCCCATTAATTTTATCAAATATAAATTCTTTAAATTTATTCTTTAATTTTCCTTTGGATGTCATTTCAAACCAAATTATGGTTTTCCATTCTAGTCGGGATTAGCGAACCACACCGAAGTAATTATTTATTTTATTTCTCAATACCAACCTATTCATCCCATGAAGCAAAACTGGTAATACTCCATATCTAACACCACGGTGTTATCGGTAAAATTAATTACCATTTCATGTTCAAATCTAATTAAAGATTTGACTATCGTTTTGGAGCAAAACTGGTGATACTCCATTCTCGCTCACTTTCTAAATTTGATAATTTAAATTATCAATTCACATTTCAATCTAATTACAGATTCATTAAAACTCCTTTTACTGGGTTAAAGAACTAATGTCATTTAAAACACATTTCACGACAAACCCAAATCACATTCAATTTATTTTCGGGTTAAAGAACAAGTGTTATTTAAAACTCTGTTCACGATAAACCCACAAATCAATTCTAATTCAATTCCAATCAAACATATTAGAAATTCCAATTATTTAAAGCCCCTTTCAAATCCAATTTATTTATTTAAAAATAATTGGGTTTTTAAATTTAGTTCAAAACAAGTTCATTTCGATAAAAATCTATTTTTACCTTTACAAATGTGGGATTTTTCATCCCAGTTCTTCCCATATCATTTCTTATGATTTTACACAAATTATTGATAATTTTAATAATTTTATCAAGGTACGTACAGTCGATTTCCATCAACGGCCATCAAACTGCACTTACACCGACATTTTCCAAATTTGATTTGGACGTATCTCCAAATCCAACCGTTAGATTTCAAATTTCTAATATTCGTTAGAAAGCTCTTTTCGATACGAACTCAAGGGTTCCGATTTTAGGAGAATCCGACGGTCGGATCTCTTGTAATGTCCGTTCGAAGTAAATGGTCGAAATTAGCGAACTGCCGCAGCGCGGCACGTTCTATTCAGGCCATTATATTATATATATAATATATATTTCGTCGATTTCTATTTAAAACGAATTTTATAAATAGTTTCAAATTGGTTTCTAAAACAATTTCAACTTTCATTTAAAATTCAAATCAAAATTGAATTTTCCCTTGTAAATTCGTTTTAAATTCATTTCAATTCAATTCAAATTTCGTTTTCTATTCAATTCAATTCAAATTCGTTTTCTATTCAATTCAATTCAAATTCGTTTTCTATTCAATTCAATTCAAATTCGTTTTCTATTCAATTCAATTCAAATTCGTTTACTATTCAATTCAATTCAAATTCGTTTTCTATTCAATTCAATTCAAATTCGTTTTCTATTCAATTCAATTCAAATTCGTTTTCTATTCAATTCAATTCATATTCGTTTTCTATACAATTCAATTCAAATTCGTTTTCTATTCAATTCAATTCAAATTCGTTTTCTATTCAATTCAATTCAAATTCGTTTTCTATTCAATTCAATTCAATTCGAATTCATTTTCATTATAAAAACGAATATAATCGATATAAATATCGTTCGCTCAAAATAGCGCATCTCTAATCAACACGGCTTTATATTTTTCAATAACTTCATTATTCTATTCAACAAATGAATCTATATTTCTTTCAATACATGACTCTATATTTTTGTCAACACATGACTAATCTCAACGAATGAGTACTATCCACGTGTGACTATTTTTGTTTTTTAATATAATTTTATATAAAAATTATGGTATCTATCGTTTGAATTCAAATCAGACTCCAACCATAAATTAGTAAGAGAACAATTCCCAAACTATTAACCCCGAAGGCCGAAACCAACATCAGATCAATATCCAGGAGACCACTCATCTTATCAATTTTCCAGTTAGTTTCTAATTTTATATATGATAAAGATGTAAATTTTATTGTTAAAATATTTCGTTCAACAGATGACTAATCTCAACGGATGAGTACTGTCAACACATGAACCTTTATTTTATAAAGAATTTAGTTTCTAATTTTATATATGATAAAGATGTAAATTTTATTGTTAAAATATTTCGTTCAACACATGACTAATCTCAACGGATGAGTACTGTCAACACATGAACCTTCATTTTATAATATTCTTTATTCTTCAAATTGGAATGAGGCCCAATCAATCACCATATAAAGTTAATTATATGGATTCCATACAACACATGTATGTAATAGCAACGATAAATAATCAACCATCATCCAAAGTGCACTACACTGTATAAGCATCAAATATAGATATCTAACGCTTATGACAGCCTGTCAATCAATTGATCGACATACAACTAATTATTGGGATTAGTGTATGTCATATATTATCCTAATACCCGTGCGGGGTTTCAACTCAACAAACACAGATTTTTATTTGTGCAGTTGGGCGATGTGTAAAATTTATCGTCCTAATCAATGTCCTTCAAATAGTGTACATAAAAAAACGTCCGGTTTGTAAATGAATATTTATTTATTCACATTCACGTTAAAAATTATATTTTTAATGACCAAATTATTTTATTCAACCCATGAATATTCTATTCGGTTCATTTATTAAATAAAATGATATCTTTATTTTTCTAACTTATTTTAGAAAATTTCAGCGGCATAATGGCACGATACTAGAAACGGGACAAGACCTAGCCTTATCCCCGGTCTAATAATGGCCCACGCCATACACATATCAATCAAATCCATTCCATTTCACCAAACAATCAAATTCAAATCAAATAATCTAACCAACTACACAACCAAACAAACAAGTCCATGGTTTGTGGACGATGGTGTCGGGTGCTACTAAACACCGTCTGCATCCTAGTATATATTTATATAACTAGAAAAGTTAAAGTGGGAAGTTCTCACCAATAGCTATCCCAACTCCGCGTTACTTCATATGTAGAAATATTCGTCGTTCTCGCCTTTTGTCACTTTCGTTGCCCGTAGCCACTACATATATAAAAATCACATTTTTATATTGTTGCTATGTATATAAAAAAATTATATTTTTTATAATCACTCCATATGGATAAAAATTCTATTTTTACATCGCTATTATATAGATAAAAATTTTATTTTTACATCGCTACTCTATATATAAAAATCTAATTTTTACTTTGCCATAAAAATCACATTTTCTTTTCAACATATACATAATAAAAATTAGATTTTTATTTCGCTACATATATAAAGATAATATTTTTACTATCTACATCATAATAAAAATCGTATTTTTATTCTTTCTATAATATAAAAATTATATTTTAAATCCTTACATCATATAAAAATTATATTTTTAATCCTTCTATAATATAAAAATCATATTTTTATTATGCTAGGAGTATAAAAATCATATACATTAAAACTGAATTAAAAAAATAAAAACTGATTTATAATAATCCTTAATATATACATACTGATTTTATAATTAAACTGATTTCAATAAAGTTTTATGTTAAAATAAAATCAGAATTTGAAAGGAAAACTCACTGTAGGTGGAGAGGGAGGGTGCTGAAGTTCGTCAGAGGCGGCAGTAGGGGGTGCGACAGAAGCCCGCAGGTGGCTGCGCGAGGGGAACTCACGACTGGGAGGAGGGGGTCTCGAGCCTCACGCGAGGTCGTTGAGATGGAGGAGGGGTCGCCTGAGGGAGCGCGACCGCCGGAGGAAGGAGAGGGGGAGGGCGCGGCCTTGGGTGCGACGGCCTTGGGGAGGAGGGCGATGGGTCTATGGGGAAGAGACGAGAAGGAGTCAGCGATTTTTTCTTCTTCTGTTATTACGATTTGGGAGAAATGGGGGGGGGGGGGGGGTTGACCACAAAAGGGGGAAGAGATAAATTAAAGGGGGGGTTTATAATAATTTATATATTTAATTTAATTTGAATTTCAAAAAGTAAATTTTCATTTCAACTTCAATTCGAACCCATCGACTGCCGCCCCTAGCTAATTACCCCCATTTCGAACACAATGAGATATGTTTCGCAACCCAATTCGCTTGTTACGATTAGTTTCCATTCAAATTGAAATATAAATCGATGTATATTGAATTTGAACTCACATTTAAATTTACTGGGGTCACATATCGATTCAGAAAATTACAGAAAAATTATTTCTGGCTTCGTATCGACGATATGGTCCTAACAAAACTAATTTTGTTGAATTCCGAGACCGTTTGAAAAATGGCCATTTTCCAGTCGATTAAAATCAATTGAAACTGGTCAAACGCGTTTTCCTTTCCCACGTTCACATATTAATCAAGAAAATTATGAAATTTGAAACCTAGCGATAATTTGACATCACGGATCCAACAAAAGTGGTTTCGTCAAAATCCGAGGTCGTTTGCAAAATTCCCATTTTTAAGGGCCTGAATTCCATAGCGACTATTCATAATTTTCAACTGGACATATCTTTTGATTCCCGCTATGAAATTTCGATTTTTCGGGTTCATTGGAAAGATATTCTCAATTAGATTCCATTATTTTTGGTTTCACTAAAATCCGGTTTGTTTTGCACCCAGTACATTCATTTGAAATTGGAAATTGAATTATCGAATTACCGCGCCATTTTCGATTCCTTTTATAATTATATATAATTATTTATATTCTAACGACGATTCGAATAAATATATACTTCTAATTCTATTCAAAATAAATTGCTCGTCGATATTATTTAAAATAATCTATTTTAAATGTTCAAACTTCATTAAAATTGCCAATAATTTTATTTTTAAATTGTTTCAATCTCCCCTACTTAAAACTTTTCGTCCCCGAAAAGGAACGAAGCTGAAAGTTGTTTAACAATTCAACTCAACTTCCGTTATTTTCATTACGGCTTAAGTTCTTCAACTTTTCATTTTCCAAGAACTTTTCAAAATTTTCAAAAATTTGGCTAACACCCTAAATTTTCAAAAAAATTCGCCATAACCTCCCCTACACCGGGAAAATTCCGAAATTGCCATACAGGCCTTCTGATCTCAAAAAGAAAAAGAAAAAGACAAGCGGCTCATAAAATCATCATCACCCAAACAAAACAATAAATTATGGTAAACATGTACCTATTTGTCGGGCTTACATTTTTATTTCTCTACTCTAGCCTCCTTGCTATGACCTGCTCAATGTAAGTACATGTATATGCATGCATTTGTAACTAATTTTCAAACAATTCAATATTTGATTCAATAAGGCTAAATGGTTCAAAATTATCAAACAAATAAACAAACAACACAAACATCAATCAATTAGTGAATTAACGTTTCAAATTCATAATTTTGATATATATACAGAAAATCATCTTTTTGATGCCAAATCACAACAATAAATCTATCTATATAAGTTTTGGTTCTCACACCAGTCTAATGGAAATATATAGATATCACACCTTCGAAACACGAACATAAATATTGGTGATGTCCGGACATCATCAGAATTATCCCCGAGTGTCTAGAATGTGATTCTATATCTATCCAGTATATTAAAACTTCGAATATACGTCCATGACGCGTATACGCGAAATCTTTATATATTGGATTGTCCAAATTCAAAATAGATAAATATTCAAATACGTTTAAACGATTTAAATTTCAAAACAAAATTGGTTTTCATTTGAAAAATATACTCTTCAGACCCGTTCTAGGATACTACTGATCCCATCTCTAACGAGTCATTCTAATTGGATATTACTAATCCAATATCTGATGAATTCTTTCGTATGTTTCTAATGTGTCTTGTTCTTGAGCTCAGTAAACCAAAGCTCTGATACCAAATGTAGGGACCCATTACTTCCACGTGAAGGAAAGAGCGAATACTTTGAGGACAAGACCAATCAAAACGCAGACGGAAGAACATTTCATTGCTATTACAACAATTCCATCAAATACAAGAATATACAGAGTATAATTGAATAAATTACATTCGATAAATATCAGAGATTACAATAAATTACATAGCAGCGGAAAAACAATAGAAAACAGAACTGAAAGTAATACACGGATGCAGAGCTTTCCGAGCATCGTTCCAGTTGTAAATCAGGATCCTGTGAATATAAATCTGCAAAACCAAAACTACTAGCTGCCCGTGTCAAAATAAGGGCACCCAGAGTTTAGGTTAAAACAATAAACTTCAGGTCAGTCATGTGACTGGTGTGAGAACTAAAACAGTTATTTAAAACATTACTTTAAAAGAGAGCAATTCAAGGGACCATGCTGTATAACACGGAACGGGTTTCCTCTCAAGAATACCAGTGCATAGAATAAACAGCGCAATGCTTTTTCGAAAAATGAAGCTATTATAAGACCCAGGTCCGATCACAAAATGCAACGCAAGCCGGAGGATAGGGTTTTCCCTTATAATAGCCAAACATGCGTGATACTTTTAAAACAAATCATTTGATACTATAATAAGTGTATAGTGTCAAAACAATTTCAATCATAAATATCAATCATAGACGGCATGGGTACCATATATCATGTCGCCATACTAGTTCTACAATTAAAACCGCAATATCACATATTGGAAATTGGATTTCCGTCATGAGTCGAGGCAAGGGGCAAGCTCCTCTCCGATTCGAGACACTCTAGCAAATGCCTCAGGACTACACACTCTGGGCATTCCTTGGATCTTCAGGGCCGGTCCTCTCTTATGTTTGAGGATTGGCAATTCCTGAACACACGTTTCCCAGTCCTTACGGACCTAAAATCGAGGCGCCTCATCCAACAACCACATAGGTGAAAAGTATATAAATGTCAGGGCTGGTAAGTCACTGACACCACCAAAGCTAGAAAGAAACGTCGTGCACTCCCTGCAGTCCTTATCCCATTTTTGACTCATACCAAGGTGTGAGGCTCGCGAATTCACGTTATACACAAAGCTGCCACGTAGGCCGTGCTTTGATCATCAACCACAAGACTTTGCTTTTCAACAGAAGCCTTGATCATTTGCCACTTAGGCGTGCCACACAGGCAATTCATGCCATGCGACAGATGTCCATCGATATACAACCTCTGAGCTCGTACGTCTCAGAGAAGGGCGTTAAGCAAGATAAAAAATTCTCCTCCGCCAAACAGATGTATATTTAGTGGAGATCAATCAACATAGAATAAAATCCAATGTTAGACACACAATCCATTTACAAGTTCGTTCTGGGTCTAAACGAAACCGGAGGCACTTTCCTCGCTTATCCATCGATCTCCAAGTACGTCTGGATGACCACCAACTGATTCCCTCATCTTGGGTGTACAGCCCAATCAAGATCATCAGTAATCACCCAAACGATGTGAAGACTTCTGGTCTTCAATCA
This sequence comes from Allium sativum, assembly GCA_030737875.1. Classification (NCBI taxonomy): domain Eukaryota; kingdom Viridiplantae; phylum Streptophyta; class Magnoliopsida; order Asparagales; family Amaryllidaceae; genus Allium; species Allium sativum. The sequence goes on along the minus strand of CM060915.1, from coordinate 244,307,378 downwards.
CCGTCTTCAACTTCGACTTATCGTCGAATCGGTTATTCAGAATGGGTATAAACCCGGCCTTTCCGAACAACCCGCGTATATAGTAAACAAATGTTACACAAACATAACATATGCCTCATTCCAATTCAGCAGCCACTAACCGTAAATCAGCAAGAGAACAATTTCCCAAATATTAACCCCGAAGGCCGAAACCAACATCAGATCAATACCCAGGAAACCATTCTTCTTAGCTAACCTACAGCTAGTTTCTAAATTTCATATTCTTAAGGAAAGGTTCCCATTAATTTTAGCAAAGATAATTTTTTTAAATTTATTCTTTGATTTTCCTTTGGATGTCATTTCAAACCAAATTATGGTTTTCCAAACTAGTCGGGATTGGCGAACCACACTGAAGTAATTATTTATTTTATTTCCCAATCCCATCCTATTCATCCCGTGAAGCAAAACTGGTAATACTCCATATCTAACACCACGGTGTTATCGATAAAATTAATTACCATTTCACGTTCAAATCTAATTAAAGATTTGACTATCGTTTTGAAGCAAAACTGTTGATACTCCATTCTCGCTCAGTTTCTAAATTTGATAATTTAAATTATCAATTCACATTTCAATCTAATTACAAATTCATTAAAACTCCTTTTACTGGGTTAAAGAACTAATGTCATTTAAAACACAGTTCACGACAAACCCAAATCACATTCTATTTATTTTCGGGTTAAAGAACAAGTATTATTTACAACACCGTTCACGATAAACCCACAAATCAATTCTAATTCAATTCCAATCAAACATAATAGAAATTCCAATTATTTGAAACCCCTTTCAAATCCAATTTATTTATTTAAAAATAATTGGGTTTTTAAATTTAGTTCAAAACTAGTTCATTTCGATAAAAATCTATTTTTACCTTTACAAATGTGGGATTTTTCATCCTAGTTCTTCCCATATCATTTCTTATGATTTTACACAAATTATTGATATTTTTAATAATTTTACCAAGGTCCGTACAGTCGATTTCCATCAACGGCCATCGAACTGCACTTACAGCGACCTTTACCAAATTTGATTTGGACGTATCTCCAAATCCAACCATTAGATTTCAAATTTCTAATATTCGTTAGAAAGCTCTTTTTGATACGAACCCAACGGTTCCGGTTTTAGGAGAATCCGACGGTCGGATCTCCTGTAATGTCCATTCGAAGTCAATGGTCGAAATTCACGAACTGCCGCAGCGCGGCACGTTCTATTCAGACCATTATATTATATATATAATATATATTTCGTCGATTTCTATTTAAAACGAATTTTATAAATAGTTTCAAATTGGTTTCTAAAACAATATCAACCTTCATTTCAAATCCAAATCAAAATTGAATTTTCCCTTGTAAATTCGTTTTAAATTCATTTCAATTCAATTAAAATTTCATTTTCTATTCAATTCAATTCAAATTCGTTTTCTATTCAATTCAATTCAAATGTTTTCTATCCAATTCAATTCAAATTCGTTTTCTATTCAATTCAATTCAAATTCGTTTTCTATTCAATTCAATTCAAATTCGTTTTCTATTCAATTCAATTCATATTCGTTTTCTATTCAATTCAATTCAAATTCGTTTTCTATTCAATTCAATTCGAATTCATTTTCATTTCAATTTTCATTATAAAAATGAATATAATCGATATAAATATCGTTTGCATCAAAATAGCGCATCTCTAATCAACACGGCTTTATATTTTTCAATAACTTCGTTATTCTATTCAACAAATGAATCTATATTTCTTTCAATACATGACTCTATATTTTTGTCAACACATGACTAATCTCAACGAATGAGTACTGTCCACATGTGACTATTTTTGTTATTTAGTATAATTTTATATAAAAATTATGGTATCTATCGTTTGATTTCAAATCAGACTCCAACCGTAAATTAGTAAGAGAACGATTCCCTAAATATTAACCCCAAAGGCCGAAACCAACATCAGATCAATATCCAGGAGACCAATCATCTTATCTATTTTCCCGTTAGTTTCTAATTTTATATATGATAAAGATGTAAATTTTATTGTTAAAATATTTCGTTCAACACATGACTAATCTCAACGGATGAGTACTGTCAACACATGAACCTTTATTTTATAAAGAATTTAGTTTCTAATTTTATATATGATAAAGATGTAAATTTTATTGTTAAAATATTTCGTTCAACACATGACTAATCTCAACGGATGAGTACTGTCAACACATGAACCTTCATTTTATAATATTCTTTATTCTTCAAATTGGAATGAGGCCCAATCAATCACCATATAAAGTTAATTATATGGATTCCATACAACACATGTATGTAATAGCAACGATAAATAATCAACCATCATCCAAAGTGCACTACACTGTATAAGCATCAAATATAGATATCTAACGCTTATGACAGCCTGTCAATCAATCGATCGACATACAACTAATTATTGGGATTAGTGTATGTCATATATTATCCCAATACCCGTGTGGGGTTTCAACTCAACAAACACAGATTATTATTTGTGCAGTTGGGCGATGTGTAAAATTTATCGTCCCAATCAATGTCCTTCAAATAGGTGTACATAAGCAAACCGTCTGTTTTGTAAATGAATATTTATTTATTCACATTCACGTTAAAAATTATATTTTTAACAACCAAATTATTTTATTAAACCCATGAATATTCTATTCGGTTCATTTATTAAATAAAATGATATCTTTATTTTTCTAACTTACTTTAGAAAATTTCGGCGGCATAACGGCACGATACTAGAAACGGGACAAGGCCTAGCCTTATCCCTAGACTAATAATGGCCCACGCCATACACATATCAATCAAATCCATTCCATTTCACCAAACAATCAAATTCAAATCAAATAATATAACCAACAACACAACCAAACAAACAAGTCCATGGTTTGTGGACGATGGTTTCGGGTGCTACTAAACACCGTCTGCATCCTAGTATATATTTATATAACTAGAAAAGAAAAGTTTAAGTGAGAAGTTCTCACCAATAGCTATCCCAACTCCACGACACTTCATTTGTAGAAATCTTCGTCGTTCTCGCCTTTTGTCACTTTCGTTGCCCGTAGCCACTACATATATAAAAATCACATTTTTATATTGTTGCTATGTATATAAAAATTTTTTTTTTTTATAATCACTCCATATGGATAAAAATTCTATTTTTACATCGCTATTATATAGATAAAAATTCTATTTTTGCATTGCTACTCTATATATAAAAATCGAATTTTCACTTTGCCATAAAAATCAAATTTTCTTTTCAACATATACATAATAAAAATTAGATTTTTTTTTCGCTACATATATAAAGATAATATTTTTACTATCTACATCATAATAAAAATCGTATTTTTATTCTTTTTATAATATAAAAATTATATTTTTAATCCTTACGTCATTTAAAAATTATATTTTTAATCCTTCTATAATATAAAAATCATATTTTTATTAAGCTATGAGTATAAAAATCATATGCATTAAAACTGAATTAAAAAAATAAAAACTGATTTATTATAATCCTTAATATATACATACTGATTTTATAATTAAACTGATTTCAATAAAGTTTTATGTTAAAATAAAATCAGAATTTGAAAGGAAAACTCACTGTAGGTGGAGAGGGAGGGTGCTGAAGTTCGTCAGAGGCAGCAGCAGGGGGTGCGGCGGATGCCCGCAGGTGGTTGCGCGAGGGGAACTCGCGACTGGGAGGAGGGTGTCTCGAGCCTCATGCGAGGTCATTGAGATGGAGGAGGGGTCGCCTGAGGGAGCGCGACCGTCGGAGGAAGGAGAGGGGGAGGGCGCGGCCTTTGGCGCGACGACCTTGGGGAGGAGGGCGATGGGTCTACGGGGAAGCGACGAGAAGGAGTCAGCGGTTTTTTTTTCTTTTTTTTCTGCTATTCTGATTTGGGAGAAATGGGGGTGGGGGGTTCACCAAAAAAAGGGGGAAGAGATAAATTAAAGGGGGGTTTATAATAATTTATATATTTAATTTAATTTGAATTTCAAAAAGTAAATTTTCATTTCAACTTCAATTCGAACCCATCAACTGTCTCCCCTAGCTAATTACCCCCATTTCGAACACAATGAGATATGTTTCGCAACCCAATTCGCTTGTTACGATTAGTTTCCATTCAAATTGAAATATAAATCGATGTATATTGAATTTGAACTCACATTTAAATTTACTAGGGTCACATATCGATTCAGAAAATTACAAAAAAATTATTTCTAGCTTCGTATCGAAGATACGGTCCTAACAAAACTAATTTCGTTAAATTCCGAGACCGTCTGAAAAATGGCCATTTTCCAATCGATTAAAATCAACTAAAACTGGTCAAACGTGTTTTCCTTTGCCACGTTCACATATTGATTCAGAAAATTATGAAATTAGAAACCTAGCAATAATTTGACATCATGGATCCAACAAAAGTGGTTTCGTCGAAATCCGAGGTCGTTTGCAAAATTCCCATTTTTAAGGGCCTGAATTCCATAGCGACTATTCAGAATTTTCAACTGGACATATCTTTTGATTCCCGCTATGAAATTTCAATTTTTTGGGTTCGTTGGAAAGATATTCTCAATTAGATTCCATTATTTTTGGTTTCACTGAAATCCGGTTTGTTTTGCACCCGGTACATTCATTTGAAACTGGAAATCGAATTATCGAATTACCGCGCCATTTTCAATTCCTTTTATAATTATATATAATTATTTATATTCTAACGACGATTCGAATAAATATATACTTCTAATTCTATTCAAAATAAATTGCTCGTCGATATTATTTAAAATAATCTATTTTAAATGTTCAAACTTCATTAAACTTGCCAATAAAAAAAATTTAAATTGGCTCGCATTTCCGGGTTGTTACAATATATATATATATATATATATATATGTTTATACACCACACCACTCATGGTAAGCCAACCAATTGTGGATGTTGGATTTGCTGGGTGGTTCCGAGCAGACTTCTACCACAAGTTTGACTTAACCTCGTGTCTTAGCACCATTATATGTACGTTTACGCTCCAGACCTCTCACATTAAAGTAAGCACTTGTGGATGATGGATTTGCTGGGTGGTTCCGGGCAGACTTCTACCACAAGTTGAATTTTACCTCGTGTATAAGTGCAGTTACAATTTTCTATTTATGGTAATTTAGGCATATTCATTCTTCCAAATTATACTGTAATTCTTATTTACAATCTTTTGGCACAATATAACAAATGGTCATTGTAAATTTCATAATTACAATGTTTAGAGAAGTTCCCAATTCATACAGGTGATTAATGGAAATAGAGTTATATAACCCAACAGATTAAAAATGTTAAGTATTACAGGTTAACAGGTTCATATAATCCTAATAGACTAAACATATTTACTTAACTCCACAGATTTAACAGATTCCATGGGTTACTTATAGTTTCATCAACATGTTCCACTTAATCCTGAATTAAACCTACAGATTTGCAAGTTCATATAACCCCAAATTTCCAGTCATATTTCACAGTATTTAATTTCAATAGATTTCAATGTGTAAATCATTTCATTAGATTAAACATTTCAACTGGTTTACAGTTAAGCAGATTAGTCATTTCAACAGATTATATAATGTTATACATTTCAACAGATTTACTGTACATATTAATGGGGAATGCCAAACGATAAATATACCATTATCAAAAAGGCATAACTTAAATCCACTTACCTAATAGCTTTCCAATTCATGAATCTTGTCAAGATCTAGCATTCCATGGCTTCCCTAACTGATTCTAGAACCTAAATAACCATGGGTTCACAATTCTCAAACTAAAACAAAAGAGAAGAAAGAAGAGAAATCTAACTTGACCAGATCCAAAAATTTACCTCACTTTGATCAGAATTCTGAACACCCATTTGCAGATGTACATTCTTTTCCTCTAAATCCTGAATCATAATTTCTTAACACTAATTATTCTATTTTCTAAAGAGATTTGAGGAGGAAGAAGAATGGAAAAGTCTAAAGAACTTCTCAGAAAATATGATATTTAAGCTAGGCTCTGTTAGCCTATTTATAGGTGTTCTTGCACATGCAGCACTGAGTCAACAACGAATATGGCCACAAAAAAGTCCAAATTTGCACTCCAGAATTTTCCTAAATTTGGGGAGAGGGGCCAACCCCTAGGTCTACCCACCCCTTAGGGGGTCGAACCATTTCCTACATTGACGAGTAGTTTTGAATTTTTTTTAAATATATATATATAACCCTTTTGTGTGTATACAAACTTCTAATGCTCATAACTTCTTTATATGTTGTCCGTTTTACGCAAACTTGGGGTCTATCTGAACAAGAATTCTGAGACGAACGTAACATTGATGTCTTTTCCATTTAATTATGAATATTTAATCAAGTTATTCCCATTTTATTATCTTTAAGTATGGTTATAGTGTATTAAATTTTAGGGTGTTACATACACTGCATATTATATAGTTATAAAATTTTCCAATGTTTGCAAATTTTAACCATTAATTTAGTTGATTTTAATCATTGCTTGTGATTGCACTCTTGAATTTCTTTATATTCGTGTACGTTTTTTATTTTAAATTTTAATCTATTATTTGTAATTTAGCCTCAAACATCCATATATGTATATAGCTTATTTTTATTATTTTATAATCACTGTACAACATTAGCTACGTTGTCTAGTCAATTGTTAAAACATACAATTGAAAATATAAGTTTAATTTTTAATCGAGTAGTAAAGGCCAAATATTATTGTGTTTATAGCATATCGCCTGTCCTAACTTTTTTCAAGAAAATATCTTTATAAATTTTTTTAGAGCGGAGTCAGGCGCAGCCTATGGGGAAGCCCACCAAGCCCATGAGCTAGGGAAACACCCTAAGAAAGGGGAAAAAATAATCAGAAAATATTATCTTTATAAAGAAGATATAAGAATTAGTTATTAGATTTGTTATTGGTAGGTTTGTCATGATGGTCGGTTGACTGGGATTTTTTCTTATAGACCCATGATCAAGTTCGAGATGTGGTAATGTAACACCCCACGTCCATTAATGTCACTCTCAAAGGGAATGCATTAACTTTCATGGAGTATTATTGGTAAATAGAACAGAATATAACAAGACAGATACATATATTGGTACTTGGAAAATTTCAAAACAGCTTTTAATGCAGCGGAGAAATAGTTTGATTGCAACAACATCATAAACCAACAGAAAAACCAAGTACACTTAGTAACCATCTTGACAAACTGTTTTCTGAGTACATAAAGTAAAAAAAGCATAACCCCGACATAAGTAGCCATAAAAGTGATAAGTTGGATTTTACTTTCAACAATCCAAGCACTTCTAAAAGAGAGAGAAAGATCCAGATCAAGCTCCACTAGTACTTGTCCCACCTTGAGAACCTGGGGAGGGGGGAGGAAGAAAAAAGGCGAAAACAAAGGGGGTTAGACATAAAGTCTAGCGAGTACCATAACTTTAACAATATAATTATTAAAGTAATTAGGATAAGGCATAAACTGGTAAAACAACGAATGACTGTGAAACAAGTGGGCAAGACAAAACAAACAAGAGGAATATTCTAGCATTAATCTCGCTCCTAATCATTAAAGGATAATTACTATACTGCACCACTACTAGTCACCCTAGAAGTTGATCCCGCCTACTGAACATAATAATCATAATGGTGGTTTCGTGTATCCCTAGCTGTCTCCATAGGTGCAGCCTGCCCCTATCTCCACTAGTTGTACCCACTACCCCCATGTGATCGGCTCCCTACCTCGTAGATACCCGTGCTGGTCCCACAGTGGGGTGTATCATTCCCCAAAGTGCCAACCCAAGACCACTTAAAATGCACGGCTTATATCTACGCGATGCAACAACGCTTACCTACCAGCCCGGGCCCACGCACGCACATGACCGCCGTAATAACCCGGGAATCTGAGCCAGTTAAATTTTTTATTTTGGTAATTTTAGCGAATTTTGAATATTTAAAATGAATTATTTTAAATAATAACGTCGAGAAATTTATTTTGAATAGAATTAGAATGAATATATTTATATAGATCGTCGTTAGAATATAAATATTTATTTAATTATAAAATGAATTGAAAATGGCGCGGTAGTTTGAAATTTCGATTTCAAATTTCAAATGAATGCATATGATTCAAAATAAACCGGATTTTAGCGAAACGAAAAATATTAGAATCTATTTGAGAATAGCTTTCCAACGAATCCGAAAAATTGAAATTTCATAGCAGGGATAAAAATTTATGTCTAGTTTAAAATTCAAAAAAGTCGTTATGGAAAATATAGCCCTTAAAAATAGCCATTTTGCAAACGACCTCTGTTTTCAACGAAACCACTTTTGTTGGAACCGGAATGTCAAGTTATTGCTAGATTCCAAAATTCATAATTTTCTGAATCAATATGTGATAGTGGCGAAGTCAAATGTGTTTGGATAGTTTAAGTCAATTTCGATCGACCAGAAAATGGCCGCTTTTCAAATGGTCTCAGAATTTGTCGAAATTAGTCTTGTTAGAACCGTATCGTCAATACAAAGCTAGAAAAAAAAAATTTTTGGGAATTTTTAGAGTCCGTATGTGACCCCAGTAAATTGAAATGTGCGTTCAAAATTCAATATAATGATTTAAATGTTAATTTAAATGAAAACCGATCGAAACGATTGAGTTGGCTCACGAAACATATCCCATTGTGTTCAGAATGGGGGTAATTAGCTAGGGGCGACAGTCGTTGAGTGTCATTTAGAGTTCGAATGAAAAATCAACTTTTTGGAAAACTAAAATAATTAAATAATTGAATAAATGAGTAGGTTACAGCCCTTTTCTCCCTAAACCGGTCAAAGCCCTCCCTCCCGTCATTGTTCACAACGGATCAGAAAAAACAACGAGGATCCCCAAATCAATCGAACGTGTTCCCCCTCCGCCTCATTGCCGACGGCGAACTTCACCCCCACGTCGCGGGTTCGCCTCGTCTCCAGTCTAGGCGCCGCTGCCCCCCTATGCTCCTCCCTCCTCTAAACAGCCCTAAAACCCGAACCCAAGCCCAAATCGAGGTAAGCCGCCACCATTCAGCCGTAGAGGGACCCGCCGCCACCCATTGGCTCCGCCTCCGACTGCCGTGCCCAGAAACCTGCCTCCCCTCCTCTTCGAACGCCGCAAAGAAAACCCCCTTCCCATTTCTATTCGCAACAGCGCCACCTGCTGCCAGAACCGCAAGTGCCGCCACCCTCACCACAGTTGTTTCCTTTTCCATTAGAAGAAAACTACATGATATTTCCTATTTTAAATTCTTCGATTAAGGTTATTTTTTTAACACCATAAAGTTATGATTTTTAATGCCATAAAGGTATGATTTTTAAATTATGTAAAAATTGGATTTTTATTTGTGAAGTAGCTATAAAAATATGATCTTTTATATGTGTATAACATATAAAGATTTGATTTTTATTTAGATTGTAACATATAAAGATTTGATTTTTAATGTATGCATAGCACCATAAAGATTTGATTTTTATTATGTGAGGAGCATTATAAAAATACGATTTTTATAATATAAAGATGTGGTTTTTCATAACATAAAGATGTGATTTTTACCCTGTACGTAACGTCATAAAAATAGAATTTTTATGTATATAATTTCAAAATATAATTATGATTTTTATATATGGAAAGCACTATTAAAAATGTGATTTTTAATTATATATATAACAATGTTAAAAATATGATTTTTAACATATACCGCATGAAATAGTTCTGGTTGGAAACACGGCAAAGATTTTCTACATATGAAGAGTCGTGGCATTTTGTTTAGCTTCTCGGTGAGAACTTCTCACTTTAATTTTATTTCTAGTTGAAATATATACTAGGATGTAGACGGTGCTTAGCAACACCCGACACCCATCGCCCACAGACCATGAATGGCTTGTTAGTTTGATTGATGTGTTGTGAAAATTGATTGTGTGTTGTGGAGTGGAAATAATTATTTTATAGTTAAAAATATAATTTTTAACGTGTATATAAAATAAATATTTATAAACAAATCGGATGATTTGTTTATGTACACCCAATTTGACTGATAATTGATTAGGACGATAAATTTTACACATCGCCCAACTGCACAAATAAAATTTTGTGTTTGTTGATCTGAAAACCTACGCGGGTATTGGGATGATATTTGACGTACACTAATCCCGATTGTTTAGTTGTATGTCAATCGATGGGTTAAGAGACTGTGTAAGCATTAATTATTTATATTTAGTGCTTATGCAGTTGTGTGGTGCACTCTGGATGATGGTTGATGATTTATCGTTGCTATTATATACTTGTGTTGTAGGGAATCCATATAATTAAGATTATATGGTAATTGATTGGGCCTCGTTCCAATTTGTAAAATAAGGAATACATAAAGGAATATGTATGTGTTGAATAAAATATATATTCATGTGTTCAATAAAAGAAAATTCATGTGTTGAATAAAATGTATATTCAAGTGTTGAATAGAAAGAAAATTCATGTGTTGAATAGAATATAAATTCATGTGTTGAATAGAATAAATATTCATGTGTTGAATAAAATATATATATTCATGTGTTGAATAAAAATATATATTCATGTGTTGAAGAAAATATTCATTTGTTGAATAGAATAACGAAGTTATTGAAATATATAAAGCTGTGTTGGTTAGATATGCGCCATTTAGACGCCAATGATATTTATATCGATTATATTCATTTTTATAATGATTATAGAAAAGAAAGTGATTTCAAAATATAACGTTTTGAAAATATTATCATTAGTATATCGATGATATGGAATATTCAATTTTGATTAGAAATTGAATATGAAGTTGAAATCCTTTTGAAAATGAACTAAAAACAATTTATAAAATACGTTTTAAAAGGAAATCGATGAAATATATATAATATATAATATTATATATATATATATATATAATGGCCTGAATAGAACGCGCCGCACTGCGGCAGTTCGCGAATTTTGACCATTGACTTCGAATGGACGTTACGGGAGATCCGACCGTCGGATTCTCCTAAAGCCGGAACCGTTGGGTTCGTATCGAAAAGAGATTTCTAAGAATATTAGAGATTTGAAATCTAACTGTTAGATTTGGAATTATGTCCAAATCAAATTTGGAAAAGGTTGTGTAAGTGCAGTTCGATGGCCGTTGATGGAAATCGACTGTACGGGCCTTGATAAAATTATTAAAAATAGTGATAATTTGTGTAAAATCATAAGAAATGATTTGGAAAGAATTAAAATGAAAAAATCCATATTTGAAAGGATAAAAATATATTTTTATCGAAATGAACTAGTTTTGAACTAGAATTATAATTCCATTTATTTTTAAAATAAATAAATTGGATTTGAAATGGTTTTGAAAATAACCAGAATTTCCAATAATTGAATTGGAATGGATTTGAATCGAAATTGTCTTTGGAATATTTCGATGTTGGATTTCGAGATTACACAGATATTATTGTGAAAAATCGAAAGATATATTTATATCGTTATTTCCAATACGATATTTGTTGGTCGTAGAATTTGATATTGAATATAAGACGATATATTTTCTATTCAGAGCCTTGTATTTAATATCAAATGGGACTTGAGCTTATAGTGAACCGTGTTTTAAATGACATTGGTTCTTTAACCCAGTTAAAGATAGGATGTGATTTCCCAAATTAAACAATTATTAATATTGATTTTTGGGAAGATTAAAACCATGTGGAGTTTTAATGAATCTTTAATTAGATTGAAATGATCGAGAATGGAGTATCACCAGTTTTGCTCCAGGCGATAGTTAAATCTTTAATTAGATTTGAAAGTGAAATGGTAATTGAATTTACCGATAACACCGTGGTGTTAGATATGAAGTATTACCAGTTTTACTTCATGGGATGAATAGGTTGGGATTGGGAAATTAAAACAAATGATTACTTCGGTAATCCCGACTAGTTTGGATAAACCGTAATGTGGTTTGAATTGATATTTAAAGAAGATTAAAGAATAAATTTAAAGAATTTATCTTTGATAAAATTAATGGGAAGCTTTTCCAGAGTATAAGAATATTTGAATAAAAGAATATTCTGAATTGGAATGAGGCATATGTTGTGTTTGTGTAACACTTGTTTGTTATATACGCGAGTTATTCAGAAAGACCGGGGTTATACTATTATGAATAACTGATTCGACGATGTGTCGAGGATGAAGACGGTGGTCGAAGGCCGGAGGTCTTCACATCGTTTGGGTGATTACTGATGATCTTGATTGGGCTGTACACCTAAGAGGGGAAATTAGTTGGTGATCGTCTAGACGTACTTGGAGATCGATGGATATGCGAGGCACAAGGTGCCTCTGGTTTCGTTCAGACCCGGAACATACTTGTAAATGGATTGTGTGTCTGACACTGGATTTTATTCTGTGTGATTGATTTCTATTAAATATATATCTGTTTGGCGGCGGAGAATTTATTCTCTTGCTTAACACCCTTCTCTGAGACATACGAGCTTAGAGGTTATATATTGATGGATATCAATCGCAAGGAGTGAACTGCCTGTGTGGCATGCCTAAGTGGCAAATGATCAAGGCTTTTGTTGAAAAGCAAAGTCTTGTGGTTGATGATCAAAGCACGGCCTGTGTGGCATAGCTTTGTGTCGCGTAGATTCGCGAGCCTCACACCCCGGTTGTGAAAAAGAAACGGGAGAGGACATCAGGGAGGGCATGCGTTTCCTTTTAGCTAGGGTGGTGTCAATGACCTATCAGCCCTGACATTTATATTATTTTCACCTGTGTGGTTGTTGGATTGCGAGGCTCCTCAGATATATCGGTGACTATGTGGAGCCGTCATTTGGCTCATTTGCGCCCCAAAGGGTGGGGAAACGCAGTCTTCAGGCATTTTAGTCCACATCGGTGGACCGGCCCTGACGATCCAAAGGCTTGACTGAGTACTTGCCTGGGACACGGGCTAGATTGTCTCGAATTTGGTAGAGGACTATCTTTTTCCTCGGTTCACAGATGAAAACCCAACTTCCAATACATGCCAATTGCGGTTTTGATTGTAGAGCCTAGTATGGCGACATGATATATGGTACCCATGCCGTCTATGATTGATATTTATGATAGAAATTGTTTTGATACTATACACTTATAATAGTATCAAATGATTTGTTTTTAACGTACCAAGCATGTTAGGCTATTATAAGGAAAAACCCTATCCTCCGGATTGTGTTGCACTGTGTGATGGGACCTGGGTCTTATAATAGCTTCATTTTTCCAAAAAGCATTGCGCTATTTTGTTATATGCACCAGTATTCTTGGGGGAAACTCGTTTCGTGTTATACGGCTTGGTCCCTTGATATATCTGATTAAAAGTAAAGTTTTAAATAACTGTTTTAGTTCTCAGAATAGTCACATGACTGACCTGGAGTTTATTGTTTTAACCTAAACTCTGTGTGCCCTTAATTTGACACTGGCAGCTAGTAGTTTTGGTTTTGCAGATCTATATTCACAGGATCCTGATTTACAACTGGAATGATATCCGGAAAGCTCTGTATCCGTATATCTCCTTCAGTTGTGCTTTATATTATTTTCCGCTGCTATGTAAGTAAGAAAAACAATGCCCCTTTCTCTAATAATAAGGTGTATTGTAATATCTGATATTTATCGAATGTGTAATATTTATTTATACTCTGTATATTTTTGTATTATGATGAATTGTTGTAATTAACAATGAAATGTTCTTCTGTTTGCGATCTAATTTGTCGTGTTCTCAAAACAATCAGGGGTTTCAAATGGTCTTGGTCAGTTTAGCGATTGATTCGGATCGAGCGAAATTCTCAATTGTCACAGTTGGTATCAGAGCTTTGGTTTACAGACCTCGGAGAACAAGACACGTTAGAACCAAACGAAAGAATTCATCAGAGATTGGATTAGTAATATCCAATGAGAATGACTCGTTAGAGATAGGATCAATAGTATCCTAGAACGAGTGCAAAGAGTATATTTTTAAAAATGAAAACAATTTTTGTTTTGAAAATTTAAATCAATTATTCGTATTTGATTATTTATTTTATATTGAATTTGGACAATCCAGTATATAAAGATTTTGCGTATACATCTGATCCGCGTGTATTTGAATTTTTAATATACTGGATAGATATAGAGTCACACTCTAGTCGCCCGTGGATGTTCTGATGGTGGTTCGAAACATCATCAGAATTTATGTTCGAGTGACGAAAGTGGGATTTCTATATGTTTCCAATTGACTGGTGTGAGAAGCAAAACTAGGTAGGGCTTATTGTTGTGAATTGGCATCCAAAAACATGAATTTCTGTATATGTATCAAAATTATGAATTTGAAATGATAATTGTTAGCCTACTTTGTGAACTAGGCTACACAAAGAGCAAATAGTGGGAAAGCCATCAACCTGTTCGGATAGGATGGAACCAGCGCAGGAATGAAGCAGAAATCAAAGATGCAGACATCACATCGGTTCGGTTCGAAGAAATACTTCAGCGGCACCAAAAAAAGCAGGTAGCCCCATCGGATCGGATCGGAGGTGGCCGATCCGAACCCTTTTTTTTGAGACGGTGACCGTTGCTACACACGTTTCCTGAAGACTCGGACCAAGAACAACCATTTACTCCCACGATCTCCCACTAAATCGATGCGCTATCACCATCTAGAGGCCTCCGAACCCGACTCTTATGGGATGGGTGCCACGCAGTTCCGAACCGGAGCCACTTCGAGGAGATTTTTCACCTATAAATACACCATCAAGAGGCATTTGAAAGGATCTTTTGGCAAATTCTCAGTTCTAACTTCCTTCATAGATGAATTTCATAACCATATTCAGATCAAAATCATCTCTTAAAGTCTATTTTTGAGAGATCAGAGTGAGTTTATTCATTGTAGTTGTGAATTTGAGTGAGAATCATTGCTGTATTTGCATTCAAATCATTAATCAAAAGAATAGAAAGTGGAAGTAGGCCCTTTAGTGCTGAACCACTATAAATCACGTGTTCTTCGCTGCTTTTTAGTTCTATTTCATTAAAATCAAAGCTAATTTGGGTGTTAGAATCAATTTTTGGTCTAGCATTTTGGTGCTTTCGCTGAGAAACCTCCGAATTCTCAGCCTTTTTGGGATTATCCTTCTACTATTTGGACTTTCAAGTTCAAAGAAGTTAATCCTTTGTCTCTGACATCTTTCAGTACTTGTTGACTAACTGTTGAAGAATCGAGTAACATGGCTAAGACATAAGGAAAAGAAGTGCAAGGTGCTAGGGGAAACGATGCTAGAGAAGATCAGCAAGCCAACGTGTTAACGAGATCACACGCCAAAGCCCTGGAGCAGACCGCTCTGATCAGGAGGATCTGAACCGGATGGGAGGCGCCGATCCGAACCGGATGGAAGTCACCGATCTGATTCGGTCTAATGAGGTCGAGGGCACTCACTTTCTCCATCCGAACGGCCTCGACCAGGCCACTGTGAACCGATCCGATCCGAATCAGAGTGAAGCTGGAACTTCTACTCGAGCTCCTTCCAACGCTCCGATTCCAGCCACGATGACTAATGTTCAGCCTGATCCATCTGCACCCATTACCCAGGGAGACTTTTCACGAATTCTTGACATGCTCCAAAGCACTTAAGAAGCATTGGAAGCCCAAAGGCGTGACAGCCTTCGTATGCAGGAAAACATTATCACTATGGGTAGAGAACTACAGGAGCTCCGGAGGCAGAAGACTCCTTCCCCAACGCGCCGCCTTGCTACAGATGATTTGTCTTCTTCGGACGAGGAACGCCCTCGCGAGAGAAGGCCGCTTGAACGACCTCAAAACCTCGTTCAATTGACTTTTGGATCCCGAGAAGACGCCGCTAGTGTAACACCCCGTAATTCTGATAATATTAATATTCACAATAACTAATATCAAACGTGAGAATTGTGGGAAACGGGTTGCGCAATTGTGTTCGTCTCGGAATTCTGGTTGAAATAGAGTCCGAGTTTGCGTGAATTGGACTTCGTATGAAGAAGTTATGGCCATCGGAAGTTTCAGAAATTTTAAAACAGCTCGCAGGAAATTTATAATTCAAACAGAAAGTGCAAAAGCGGGCTAGGCGGGAATTTTTCCGCCCAGGCAGGTCGACTAGGGGGTCGACTCTATTGTCGAGCTCCCCCCAGGTCGACTACCATGTCGACCTCCCCCCCCTCCCTAAGTCGACTATAGTGTCGACCTGGGTGTCGACCTGGGTCTGGCGGCTAGGGTTTCTGACTGAGCCTGTTTTTGACTGAGTGATGACCCATTAAGGTTTTGACCTAATCTGGTTGGCTGGGATTAGTTCTGTGTTGATCTGACAGTCTAAAATAAATCCTAACTCTATAAATACCTAGGTAGTCTCTCACCCTAATTCATAAGAAAAATAGAATAGCTACCATCATACCGCCGCCATGGAACTCAGTGGAGCCGCCTCCAACTAAGAAGGAAGAAAAGCTAATCAAAATACTAATTCTACTCAATTCTAAAGCAAAGCAAGACTCTTTTCTTCTCTAAATTGTAAGTATGATAGTCTTAACAAGATTATTATTAAATTAATTAGGTTAAGTCATGAATGGATTATGAGTAGATGATGTGAATTGTCATATATGTTGTTGTAAACTTTATGCTATCATGTATGTTATCAATCCTATGCTATGTATCCTATATGTTGTAAATCATGCTATGATGATGTTATGTATGTTGAGAGTTTCTATGCTAAATTGTGATAAATCATACATGCTTTAAAGTCATGATGTTATTGTTTATGCTAATTAGTTCATGTTAATCACATCATGATGTTAATGTTATTTGGGTTATGTTAATCTATATGACAAGTCACATATGAAAGTTTAGGTTGAGATTATGAACATATGCTATGACCTCTATTTTGATCTAGAATTATGACATATAGAATTATGCTATGACATATCTGAAATTCTATGCTGGTTCACACCATTATTATGTTGCCTAAAAACCCCCTTATGCAAGTTTATACATAAATTTGGGTATGATCATATCATGTAAATTGTGACATTTAACAAGTTGACACCTTTACATCCTTAACATCGGTAGTTTATGCAAGTTTCACCCCTATTATGATTAGATTCATTTTAATTGTCTATATGTTGTGATAATTTATTTTCTGCTATGAGTTAGACTATTCGAGTCTAATGTATATTCTGCGTTGAATAAGCGAACGTATAAACGTGGGGTAGGGGTAATATTAAGGATTTAATAATAAGAAGTTGGGGTGCAATTGATATGATTTTGCATGCCATGAGTGGATGACCATAATTGAGTCAATTATGGACATCAATAAAAGTGTACTTAATTAATAATTTGAATAGGGAATTATTAAAAACCGGGGTAAAAGATTATAAGTGATAATCAATGCTTAGGACACGAGGTTGGACTCGTTTGTGACGTAAACCTGCCCGGAACCGCCCGGCAAATCCAGTAGTCACAAATGTAAGTCCAATGTGAGAGGTCCTAGGCCTAAATTAAAGCATAACAGTTGTAAAGACATGAGGTTAGACTCTTTTATGTTGTTAGACTGCCCGGACCCGCCCGGCAAATCCAGCTGCCATAAATGCCAGTCTAATGTGAGAGGTCTTTATGAGGTTATGGCCTAAATAAATTAAGAAATACTTAACCAGATAAACATGTAAAGTGGGACATGGGTGTTAAGTAGGTGCCTTGGGTGGCATGAGGAATCTAGTGGGTGCCCTTAGTGGCATGTGAAATACGATTAGTAAGACTTAACCAAACACACATGTAAATGAACATGACTAAGAGGGTTAAGCGGGATATACTAGTGGTGACAAGCTTAGGTGGGTAGCTTGTGGGGGCCCATTTCAACCAGTATCCCAAACGTATCTTTGTGGGCTCGACCCAAGTCGAGGACAGGACACGCATACTGGGTTTGGCTATAAGAGGCCAAAACGGGGAGCGGTGGCAACGCAAGTCTAACGGGTTTCATATGTGTGTGTGGACCCGGGCTGGTAGGTAAGACGTTGTTGCATCGTGTAGGTATAAGCCGTGCATTCTCAAGTTGTATCGGGTTGCCACTTTAGGGGAGTGATACACCCCACTATGGGGCCAGCACGGGTATCTACGAGTAGGGAGCCGATCGAAAGTGGGTAGTGGGGTACACCTAGTGGAGATAGGGGCAGACGGCACCTATGTAGTCAGCTAGGGGTACGTAAGGCTATTTATATTGTTTCTGTGTGAAGCAAGTGGGATCAACCTTTCGGGTGACTGGTGCGGTGCAGTGTAGTAATGTGCGGTGCAGTGTAGTAATTATTCGTTAGTAATTAGGTGTGCCTTTACCGTTATCTTTAACGTTATCTTAAACGCTATCTTTATCTTCCTAATAGTTCATAGACATTTACTTGTCTTCTAGCTTATGCCTTAGTCTAGTTATTTTGATAATAGTGTTTATGTCTGACCCCCTCCATTTCTATCCTTTTTCCCCTCCAGGTCCTCAGGTTGGACCCAGCTCTAGTGGAGTTTGATTGGATTGCTTCATCTCTCTTTGGAAAGCTTGGACCGTTGAAGTAAAGTCCAGCTTGTTATCTTCTTTAATGGCTATTTGTGTAATGGGATTATGTAGTTTTGTTTTAGCAAGATGGATAATGTACTTGACTATGATTTATGGTTTGATGATGTAACAAACAAGTTTAATTTCCGCTGCAATAAAATGAGGTTTTAGATTTCCAAGTACTACTTATTATCTGTCTTGTTGTAATTTTTCTGTTCTATATTCACTTATAACCTCCATGGAAGTTAATGCATTCCCATTGTGAGTGACATTAATGGACGTGGGGTGTTACACGTGGTATCAGAGCTTAAGGTTAGCAGAACAGATAATTTTTTTAGAAAAACTATTTTTCTAAAGTATTTTTGGAATTTCAAAACATGTCTTAATGAGAAATTTAAAGAGGAAAGTTTTTATGAAAAACATAATCCCCAATAGCCATATATCTTTACCTTTCGAATTCTCCATTTTGAATCTTTCCTTTTTCGTTTCAGCATGGCTGAAGATCTTAACCTACCTGACGGTGTAACAATACCAGGATGGTATAGGACGCTATTAGAGGCTAGGGCCGCCGCAGATCCGGCCAATGTTCCTCCACCACCAGTTGCACCCGTTCCTCCTCCTCCTCCTCCTCGCGTAGATACTTTGCAAAGACGTGCAAGGAATTCAAGGCTATGGGTGGAAAACCTTTTCTAGGGCCAGAAACGTTTGTGGAAGCTAGAGATTGGCTTAAGGAGGTGGAAGAATTACTAGAAATCTTTGAAGTAGAAGAAGGGAGGAAAGTTCGTTTAGCAGCTTGGTTAATGAAGGGGGAGGCCTCATTTTGGTGGGAGGTCACTAATGGGGAGCGTCCTGTTGACTCTTGGGCGGAATTCAGACGTAGGTTCGAGGCGAAGTTTCTCTCAAGGGCGGAAGAAAATCTATTTATGGAAAGGTTATTGACATTAAAGCAAGGAAGCTCATCAGTGAAAGAATATGTTAACAAATTTAATCAGTTTGCAAGGTTTGGCTTGGACTTAGTGAACACGCCGGAGAAGAAGGCGCTGAGGTTCGTTAATGGCTTGAATGAACCATTGCAAGGGTTGGCTATGACCCACATCCCTATGGGGGCCACCTTTTGAGAAGCTAGTACAAATGGCGCTCATGCACGAGGAGAAAAGCACTAATGCTGATAAGGCACCCGAGAAGAAAGGGGATCAGAAGAAACCAAAACAGCAAAACAAGAAGGGTGGTAAAGATAATAATGGCAAGGGGAAGAAGAAATGCTTTAACTGTGGGACACCAGGCCATCTCAGCAAGGATTACCGAAAGAAAAAGAAGACTGGCTGTTTTCATTATGGCGACGCGGGACATCTAGTGAAGGACTGCCCAAAGAAGGGGCAGAGGGCAGGGACTACCTAGGGAGGACAGGTGTAGGCTCTTATGGCACCAGGGCAGGCAAGGGGACAAGTTCAGGCTCTCGCGGTCCTACCGCTTCAAGAACGAGGTAGAACCATTTCTGTTGAAAGCTTAGTTTTTCTGTTTGATCATCATGTCCGTACCTTTTTCGATTCGGGCGCATCACATTCGTTTATCTCTATATCATTAGTTGAATCACTGCACTTAAACACCAGTTTAGTAGAGGATCCCTTAGTTGTTTCGAATCCAATTGGGGGCTCAGCTCATTTGTCCATGATGTGTTTGGATTTGAAAATTTCTATACTTAGCGTTGAGTTTAGATGTGATGCTTATGTGTTGGGCTTCACGGGCTATGGGCTAATTTTAGGAATGGAGTGGTTATCCAGAAATGGGACGTTCTTGATTGTGAAAGGAGAGTAGTTAGGCTCGTGACTCGCCTTGGCAACACTCTCGAAATCTTTTGTAATCCCATAAATTCTGTTATGCTAAGTTATCTAGAATCGCTTGACGCGTCTGAGGAAAATCTACGATCTGTTAGAGTGGTCCGAGAGTATTCGGATGTGTTTGAGGAGGTGAAGGGCTTGCCTCCGAAGTGGGAGATAGATTCTCGAATATATCTTGTGGATAATGCGAAACCAGTATCTTTGCCAGTACGCCACATGGCTCCTCGTGAAAGGAGGGAACTCGATAAGCAAATGAAGGAGTTACATGAGAAGGGGTTCATAAGACGAAGTATATCGGAGTGGGGTGTTCCAGTAGTATTTGCCACGAAGGCGGATGGGTCCCTTAGACCTTGTGTGGACTATAGAGAACTTAAGAACTTAATAAGCTTACTAAGAAGAACAGACACCCACTACCGAGGATTGACGATCTCTTCGATCAGTTAGTTGGCGCCTCAGTGTTTTCGCAGTTGGACTTAGCCACTGGTTTCCATCAATTGAGAGTGGCTGAGGATAGCATTGACAAGACTGCCTTTAGGACTCCAGACGGTTTCTATGAATGGCTATTGATGCCCTTCGGTTTGACAAATGCCCCCGCATACTTTGTTGATTTGATGAGTAGGGTGTTTATGGAGTACCTTAACAAATTCGTGGTAGTCTTTGTAGACGACATCTTGATCTTTTCTAAGGATGAAGAATAGCATGCCCTACATCTTAGGGAAGTGTTGGATACTCTTCGAGCGCATAGCCTTAAGGCTAAATTTTCTAAGTGTCACTTCTGGAGGAAGGAAGTACGGTTCTTGGGGCACGTGGTTTCCAAAGAAGGGATAGCTGTGGATCCCGCGAAGGTGGTGGCCATCCAAGATTGGAAGGTCCCTAAAAATGCTACTGAAGTGAGAAGTTTCATAGGGTTGGCTAGCTACTATAGGAAGTTTATCAAAGACTTCGCAAAGATATCAGCTCCATTGACACACCTGACGAAGAAGAACCTAGTTTTCACATGGGACGTAGATTGTGATGATGCGTTCCAACGTTTGAAGAGAGCTTTGACTTCAGCCCCAGTCTTAGTATTGCCAGACGGGAGTAAGCCATTTACTGTTTATACTGACGCTTGTGGGATAGGACTAGGCGCAGTCTTAATGCAAGAGGGCAGGGTAATAGCCTATGGTGGAAGGAAGTTGAGAGCGCATGAGAAGAATTACCCCACGCATGACGTAGGGTTGGCCGCTATTGTTTTCGCACTTAAGTCTTGGCGTCATTATCTTCTTGGTGAGAAATTCGAATTATTCACTGACCACAAATCTTTAAAATACTTATTCTCTCAGAAGGACTTGAACTTAAGGCAGCAAAGGTGGATGGAGTTCTTGGCATCCTACAACTTTGAGATATCATATACCCCTGGCAAGGGTAACATGGTGGCCGATGCCTTAAGTAGAAAAAGATTATCCTTAAGCCCTTTGTTTGTTGAGCGGCGAAGTTTAGAGTTCATCTCTATGTTTGATTTTAGACCTTCCGTTGACTTTGTACCCGGTTTGCTAGCATCCTTGGAGGTCAGACCTACGCTTTTGTGACGGATTGGCGAGGCACAGCGAGACGACCCGCAGTTGGTTGAGTTAGTAGAAAAGCTCAAAGGAGTGGAGTCATCAAGCCATCTCCGTAGGTATACCCTAGATGATAAGGGTTGGTTACGTAGGGACGGTAGATTTTGTGTACCAAAAGACAATGACCTAAGGAAGACTATTCTTGACGAAGCACATCGTTCGAATATGACCATTCATCCCGGTGGGGACAAGATGTACAAAGACATGAAGAGAGTTTACTTTTGGGCCGGCATGAAGAAAGATGTGGCCGAGTATGTCGGTAGATGCTTGGTGTGCCAACAAGTAAAAGCGGAGCAAAAGAAACCCGGTGGGTTGCTTCACCCATTGGAGGTTCCACTATGGAAGTGGGAAAGTGTCTCGATGGATTTTGTGGATGGATTACCAAGATCAAGGAAGGGTAATACGGGGATTTGGGTTATAGTAGATAGACTTACTAAGAGCGCCCATTTTATTCCCGTGAAAAGTAAGAGGACTGCTCCATGGTTAGCTTCTGTATACGTTCGAGAGACAGTTCGGTTGCACGGTATTCCTTCTAGCATAGTGAGTGACCGCGATCCTATTTTCACTAGCGAATTTTGGAAAAGCTTGCAAGAGGCGGTAGGGACTCAGTTATGTTTGAGCACCGCATATCATCCTCAGACGGACGGCCAGACCGAGAGGGTGAATCATATTCTAGATGACCTATTAAGGCTATGTATCCTAGACTTTGGGGGTACGTGGGAAGAGCATCTTCCATTGGTAGAGTTTGCATATAATAACAGCTTTCAGTCCAGCATTGGCATGGCACCTTTCGAAGCTCTTTATGGACGACCTTGTCGATCACCTACATGTTGGTGGGAATCTACTGATAAGATCTTACCTGGGCCCGATATAATTAGGGAGACTTCGGAGAAGATCGATTTGATTCAAAGGAGGATGAAAGCAGCGCAAGATAGGCAGAAATCTTATGTGGATAAGAGGAGGACAGATCTCGAGTTTGAAGTTGGAGACATGGTCTTTGTCAAAGTGTCTCCATTACGAAACGTGGTTCGCTTTGGGTCCATTAGGAAATTAGCACCAAGGTTCGTAGGGCCGTTTCCTATTAAGGAGAAGATTGGACAAATGGCGTATAGAGTGGAGTTGCCTGAGAGACTTAGTGGTGTACACGACGTATTCCATGTGTAACATTTGAGGAAGTGCTTGCACGAGACCGCGGAAGTGGTAGAGCCGAGCTTGCTTAGAGAGGTGGAGATAGAGCATGATGCGACGATTCGACGAGCTCCTACGCGCATTCTTGGGTCAGAGATCAAGAAGTTGAGGAATCGAGAGGTCAGACTAGTCGAAGTACAATGGGGAGATGACGAGAGCAACGCTACTTGGGAGACAGAAGAGAACATGCGTTCACGATACCTTTTTCTTTTTTAGGGTATGTTTTTTAATTTCTCCTTTATCGCTTATCTTGTACTTATCATATCATTAGAGTATCCTCTCGTTAGTATCTTTGACCTTTAGTTAGGATAATCCTATGGTGGAAACATGTGTTTGAGACATGTTATGTATGATGGATGCAAAGTGGATGCAAGTGTTTGCTAGTGGTTGCTCGTGGACGCATATACACACACTATTAGGCACTAGATCGGCTCAGTCACTTCATATTGCATATTGCATATATATATATATGGATGTATTTAGTAAAATGGATGTATGACGATTGTATTATCATATGGATGTTGCATTCGTATGATGATTGTGCATGCATATAGAGATAATATGTTGCATTAGGGAACTTTTGCATACATAATGGATGCATGGCACTATCATGGTTTGCATTAAGGAGGTCAACTGAATCAGTGGACCGCCTAATTTTGTATTAGATAAGGAACATATACACACACTTTTTGCATATGTTCATACAGTATTAGAAGTCTATAAGGACTATGGATGCCTGTGTTTGATGGTTGAGTAGATGGACGATAGGATATACATTCTTATTGACTTGAAGATTTCGGGGACAAAATCCTTTAAGGAGGGGAGAATGTAACACCTCGTAATTCTGATAATATTAATATTCACAATAACTAATCTCAGACGTGAGAATTGTGGGAAACGGGTTGCGCCATTATGTTCGTCTCGAAATTCTGGTTGAAATAGAGTCCGAGTTTGCGTGAATTGGACTTCGTATGAAGAAGTTATGGCCATCGGAAGTTTCAGAAAATTTAAAACAGCTCGCAGGAAATTTAAAATTCAAACAGAAAGTGCAGAAGCGGGCTGGGCGGGAATTTTCCCGCCCAGGCAGGTCGACTAGGGGGTCGACACTATTGTCGACCTCCCCCCCAGGTCGACTACCATGTCGACCTCCCCCCCCCAGGTCGACTATAGTGTCGACCTGGGTGTCGACCTGGGTCTGGCGGCTAGGGTTTCTGACTGAGCCTGTTTTTGACTGAGTGATGACCCATTAGGGTTTTGACCTAATCTGGTTGGCTGGGATTAGTTCTGTGTTGATCTGACGGTCTAAAATAAATCCTAACTCTATAAATACCTAGGTAGTCTGTCACCCTAATTCATAAGAAAAATAGAATAGCTACCGTCATACCACCACCATGGAACTCAGTGGAGCCGCCGCCAACTAAGAAGGAAGAAAAGCTAATCAAAATACTAATTCTACTCAATTCTAAAGCAAAGCAAGACTCTTTTCTTCTCTAAATTGTGAGTATGATAGTCTTAACAAGATTATTATTAAATTAATTAGGTTAAGTCATGAATGGATTATGAGTAGATGATGTGAATTAGCATATATGTTGTTGTAAACTTTATGCTATCATGTATGTTATCAATCCTATGCTATGTATCCTATATGTTGTAAATCATGCTATGATGATGTTATGTATGTTGAGAGTTTCAATGCTAAATTGTGATAAATCATACATGCTTTAAAGTCATGATGTTATTGTTTATGCTAATTAGTTCATGTTAATCACATCATGACGTTAATGTTATTTGGGTTATGTTAATCTATATGACAAGTCACATATGAAAGTTTAGGTTGAGATTATGAACATATGCTATGACCTCTATTTTGATCTAGAATTATGACATCTAGAATTATGCTATGACATATGTGAAATTCTATGCTGGTTCACACCATCATTATGTTGCCTAAAAACCCCCTTATGCAAGTTTGTACATAAATTTGAGTATGATCATATCATGTAAATTGTGACATTTAACAAGTTGACACCTTTACATCCGTAACATGGGTAGTTTATGCAAGTTTCACCCGTATTATGATTAGATTCATTTTAATTGTCTATATGTTGTGATAATTTATTTAGTGCTATGAGTTAGACTATTCGAGTCTAACGTATATTCTGTGTTGAATAAGCGAACGTATAAACGTGGGGTAGGGGTAATATTAAGGATTTAATTATAAGAAGTTGGGGTGCAATTGATATGATTTTGCATGCCATGAGTGGATGACCATAATTGAATCAATTATGGACATCAATAAAAGTGGACTTAATTAATAATTTGAATAGGGAATTATTAAAAACTGGGGTAAAAGATTATAAGTGATAATCAATGCTTAGGACACGAGGTTGGACTCGTTTGTGACGTAAACCTGCCCGGAACCGCCCGACAAATCCAATGGTCACAAATGTCAGCCCAATGTGAGAGGTCCTAGGCCTAAACTAAAGCATAACAATTGTAAAGACACGAGGTTAGACTCTTTTATGGTGTAAGTCTGCCCGGACCCGCCCGGCAAATCCAGCTGCCATAAATGCCAGTCTAATGTGAGAGGTCTTTATGAGGTTATGGCCTGAATAAATTAAGAAATACTTAACCAGATAAACATGTAAAGTGGGACATGGGGGTAAATTAGGTGCCTTGGGTGGCATGAGGAATCTAGTGGGTGCCCTTAGTGGCATGTGAAATACGATTAGTAAAACTTAACCAAACACACATGTAAATGAACATGACTAAGAGGGTTAAGTGGGATATACTAGTGGTGACAAGCTTAGGTGGGTAGCTTGTGGGGGCCCATTTCAACCAGTATCCCAAACGTATCTTTGTGGGCTCGACCCAAGTCGAGGACGGGACACGCATACTGGGTTTGACTATAAGAGGCCAAAACGGGGAGCGGTGGCAACGCAAGTCCAACGGGTTTCATATGCGTGTGTGGACCCGGGCTGGTAGGTAAGACGTTGTTGCATCGTGTAGGTAAAAGCCGTGCATTCTCAAGTTGTATCGGGTTGCCACTTTAGGGGAGTGACACACCCCACTGTGGGGCCAGCACGGGTATCTACGAGTAGGGAGCCGATCGAAAGTGGGTGGTGGGGTACACCTAGTGGAGATAGCGGCAGACGGCACCTATGTAGTCAGATAGGGGCACGTAAGGCTATTTATATTGTTTCTGTGTGAAGCAAGTGGGATCAACCTTTAGGGTGACTGGTGCGGTGCAGTGTAGTAATGTGCGGTGCAGTGTAGTAATTATTCGTTAGTAATTAGGTGTGCCTTTATCGTTATCTTTAATGTTATCTTAAACGCTATCTTTATCTTCCTAATAGTTCATAGACATTTACTTGTCTTCCAGCTTATGCCTTAGTCTAGTTATTTTGATAATAGTATTGTTAGAATTATCATACTTGCCAGACTTTATGTCTGACCCCCTCCATTTCAATCCTTTTTCCCCTCCAGGTTCTCAGGTTAGACCCAGCTCTAGTGGAGTTTGATTGGATTGCTTCATCTCTCTTTGGAAAGCTTGGCCCGTTGAAGTAAAGTCCAGCTTGTTATCTTCTTTAATGGCTATTTGTGTAATGGGATTATGTAATTTTGTTTTAGCAAGATGGATAATGTACTTTACTATTATTTATGGTTTGATGATGTAACAAACATGTTTAATTTCCGCTGCAATAAAATGAGGTTTTAGATTTCCAAGTACTACTTATTATTAGTCTTGTTGTAATTTTTCTGTTCTATATTCACTTATAACCTCCATGGAAGTTAATGCATTCCCATTGTGAGTGACATTAATGGACGTGGGGTGTTACAGCTAGTGGATTGGGCCCTGATGACCTGAGCCTGCAACAGCTTATGTTGCTACCCATGCGCGAATCCCACGTCCTACCCAGGGATCCTAATATTACCAACCCCACGCAACAACAGCTTCTCCAACCTCTACCTCCTGAGATTGACCGGGAGCACAGAGAGCAACGTAGAGTAGCTGCCGCCAGAAACAGGAGGTTATCCCCTAATCAGGAACCCGGGGGTAATCCGAACATCAGACCTAGAGAGCCTGTGCAGAAATTAACAAATGCCGATGTGTGGGAAATGGTGCGCCAGATTATGTCCGAAAGTCAGCGGTATACTAACGAAGATTGGGGCATTGAGCGAAGTCATACCCCCTTCACAGATGACATACTGGATTTCCAGTTCCCTCGGCGATTCAACTTTCCTGAGATGGATCGATATTCAGGAAGAACAAACCCAGGGCAGCATCTGATGAGGAATGCATGGTTCATGAACGCGGCAGCAGCCCCAGATGTCATAAAATGCAAAGCCTTTCCAATCTATCTTGAAGACGTAGTGTTAATGTGGTTCACTCGACTCCTCCCCTCGATCGATATCAAATTTCACAGAACTGAGTGAGCGCTTCATGAATCAATTTCGACTCCATGCCTGAAAGTCTAAGAGCGTCATAGAATTGTCAAGAATTAAATAGGGCCCAGGAGAATCTTTGAAGTCATATTTGGATCGTTTCAACCTGGCTGTCACCGAAGTTAGTGATCCCCATGAGCCCACTATCCTGATGGCCTTGATAGAAGGGGTAGATCCTGACACAGAGTTCGGGGATTACTTGGCTGGAAAACCACCTCCTACTAGAGAATTGTTCTATGAAAAGGCTAATATCGGCTTAAGGCGAGAAGAAGCTAAGGCAAATCGGAAAAGAAAGTCCGAAGGGGCCTCGGAGGAAGGTGTCCAGAGTAACGTTGCTGTGAAACAATCTGGCGACAGTTCAGGGAAGGTGGAAGTAAATGTTTGCAACCAGAGTAGGGGTAATAGCAACAGAAATGGGAACGACAACAGAAGGAACAGAAACCGAGGGAATAGCTCTAATAGAAGACCCAGATTCCAGACTTTTGAAAATTATACGCCATTAAATGATACGTTGGAGAATATTTATTTAGATATATATAGCATATTGCAGCACAAAAAACCACCACCCAGAGACTCCACCGAGAAAGAGATTGCAACAAGAAAGTTTTTCTTATTTCATGGTACCCACGATCATTCCACCAATGATTGCCATCATTTAAGAGATGTCGTCGAACGGTTGCTGCGAGATGGGAAGTTAGACGAGTACAAGGTCGCCCCAAGGGACAGGGGGCAAGGGGGACAAGCCCCGGACCACAACCAGCCTGCTTCAAAACCTATAGCTCAGCAAAAAGGTAAGGGGATCGTCATTAATACTATTACAGGCGGACCTCACTTAGTTGGTCGTAGTTTTAAAGCAAATGGACCAGTACATCAACGGCGCCAAGCATTTTGAGGTAGGAGAATGCAGTAGCCTCCAAGACGTTACTCCAGTAAAACAACAAAAGGAGATGTCAGACGACGCCGTATTCTGCAATAGAGACGATTCCGGAGTTCAATCTCCAACCGACAATCCACTAGTGATTACCACAACAATTGGCCCTGCTTTAGTCCATGTTAACCTGCTTTGTAACCATACTATCCAAAGCCCAAGAACTCTATTAGGAAGGCCACTCAGGGCTTGAATATGAACTGGCAGAGATCAGCATCTGCTTGGACGAAGTAACAAAGGATGGGAAAACTCGTGTTTCTGCGCACATAAGCTTTGTGTTGGATTCCACCATTTTGTATCAAGCTAAAGCGAATATTTCTGACTGACCAAACCAGATCGGGTAAACCGGATCGGGTCATCCGGATCTGGTCAACCAGATTGGGTTATCCGGATCGGGCCATCCGGATCGGGCCATCCGGATCGGGCCATCCGGATCGAGTCATCCGGATCGGTCTATCCGAATCGGGTCACTCACCCTAACCGAATTCTGGGCAATTAAAGGCCATTTCCCCATGTTCTCTACTACTTTCGAGATTTACTCTGAAGTTGCCATGTGGCCACTCAACCCTAACCGAATTTCTGCCTATAAATACACATACAACGCATCATTTTGAGGGACTTTTTGGCACTTCATTTATTCATGGCAGCATGGCCGAATTCCTCCATAAATGACCACCTTATTCTCCAATGAAAATAATGAATTCAGAGAGAATGATTCATTGTATTTGAGTGTTTGAGTGTAAATATTCAGTGTAATTGTAATTTCGGAATGAAATAAGGAACTATAAAGTGGATGTAGGCTCATTAATGCTGAACTACTATAAATCTTGTGTGTTGATTGATTTCTCTTCCTTTTTCGTACATGATTTCTTATTATTCTCTGCAAAACATGATCAATTGGGTGTCAGTGCCATTTTTTGGTCTAACATTTTGGTGCTTTCACTGAGAATGGACTGATTCTTAACCGTAGATCTCCTCATCTACTAATGGATGTCATAGTTCATTGATGGGGGATCCGTTTTCAATTCTGAAAGAGTCGCTTACGGCTTAGATGGGATGAAGGAGTTGGTGATGTGATGAACCTACAGCGTTTTGATTAGAAGTCAAAGTTGGATATACTGAAGTAGATTTGAACAAAGCTGTACAGGCCTTGCGGATCGGATCGAGCAAAAGGTCAAATCGGATGGAAATTGGTGTGGACACGGTAGATAAATAGACCACTGGCTCGGATCGATGTAACTGGCTCGAATCAAAGTATCTGGGATTGAAGTAACCGGTTCGGATAAGGGAGATATGTATACCACCGACCCGAGGGTGACACCACGATCCGACCTGGAAGAGTAACCCGAACCGAACCGTAGGAGGGGCACCCGAACCGATCAGCTGACGATGCTCCGATCCGGATCAGAGGAACTGGTCCAATCCGACCTAACATGAAGACATCTCTGAACCGCCACTTGAAGGCATGATCCGATCCGACCCGAAACAGTTGTTTTTGGGGAAAAAAATGCATTTTTTGATCATTTCATAAAAGGTTCCACATTCCAAAATCAAAAAAGTCGTGTGGTGTGCCTGGACCCCGGACCCCCACTGGCGCTGCGCCCGGACCCGCTGACAGCCTGTCCTTCGGCTCAGAGCACGGCTCACCTTCGGCTCGACATATATTTTGGCCAACAGTAGTCATCAAAGCTTGTCAATGAAGATTAGATGGATAGTCTAAGAATATCACAGAAAAATGAGAACGATTGGGATTTTTCCCAGAGCCATGACACTTACTTACATCGGTAAGCCAGTGTGAGGAGCTATCGATCAGATTCAGCTTGTTATCATCGACAGTATACAAGACAATGATTGTCTCATAGCAGCCTCCTCTTCCATAGCTTGGATGGTGTATAGATTCCACCGATGCAACTGATGTTTCTCCCTAACGAGTAGAGACCACCTTATTTATGTGACTTAAACTTATTCAATCGGCGGAGCAACGAATGACGGTTACATGGAACAGTCTGAGCACTACTCTGAAGACGATTCATATGATCTTAGTGACCATATTTGTCAATGATGGGATACCAGAAACAGCTATGGATCCCAACATCCTAAAGCTACACTTCAATATTATGATGTGACGAATAAAATATGTCCTGCGGTTCACCTCCCAAGAAACATGGCTAACTTTGCAATGGCTATTTGCTTTCAACTGCATCGAGGAAGACTGATTTCCATCGAATAAGGGTTAGGTCAACATACTTTCGTGCCCAGATTTAGGTACTAGTTGAACCACCACATGCCATGATTGAACCTATGGATCCTTTCACGGATTGTAACAACTTGACAACTCACCAGCCACAATATGACCTTAGTCAAGTGATAAGAGCCTGAGATTAAAGCAAATATGAATCAAGCATTATCTCTCTATTTCTTATTTTTATTGTGACATAACGCATGAATATTACTTGAAGTCTTGCAAGCTATGCTATCATACTCAAGTTTATCTGATCAAGGTCTAAACCGACCAGCTGCAGCAGAATTCAAAGCTTAAATTGCACCCTAGTGTCTACCGCTCAATCCCCAAAACATTAGCCAAATCCATTGCTGAATTTACCATTCCCGAAGAGGATGTGTTAGATGAAGAAGATAGACCTTCAAAACGAAAAATGAATACAAGCACCCATTACTGTATACCGACGGTGCAATGAATGATCGATGACCCGGCGTTGGAGATGTATTGAATCGAAGGAAATTCCAGATGAAGGGACTATAACTTGTAGCTTACCTAGAATAGGTAGAAGAGCTGTTGGATGAATTGGAACGTTACAACATATCTTACGTCCTACAAACGGAAAATCAAAAGGTCAATAATCTGGCCAAGTTAGACAGTTTTGACAACTCAGAAGAGAGTCATAGACAACCCCATGATGAACTTCCTGTAGCACTGAATGCATTTAGCAAGGAGAAGTGAAAGGCTTTCCATCGCTCTTTATGCCTCAAGATATGACATGCAAGGCGACCATGCTTATTTCCCTTGGAAGGTTGTCCTAAGACAGACACCAACGAGCCTCATTACTGAATTCACCGCCCTAAATGATTGGACAAAATCACAAATCAGCCTCCTGCTAGATGGGAGATGAATGCAAATGAAACTTTTGACAAACGACGTTTTGGAGTTAGAAAGTGAAGATTTACAATTTCACTCCCTTCATCGAGGATTAGTCAAGTAACTCATGTCCCAGACATTGGGTGCAACGAGAGACTCGAACATCGATTGCTCATGATTACATCATTTAATTCAAAGCTGATACATAATAGGTTGGCATGATAGACTGCCTCAGCCTTGCTCGAAAATTGACGAGTTAAAAGTTTAGAGCACTTAAGCCTAGATGTTGATTGATTATCTATTCATTTATTGACATTAATTGACGAGTTAAAAGTTTAGAGCACTTATCCCCTAGGCGTGATGGTGCACCACGATTAAAAGACCGCCTTGATTCCACTCTACCCTAGGCATTCGACGGGAGAGTATAAAGGCGCCAGGGACTGAGCGCTGCAAATGAACTCCTACCCCACTGAAGGATTCGGGGGCAGGATGAAAGCTGAGTTCGAACTCTACCCTGGGCATACGACAGGAGAGTGTAAAGGCATTGCGATTAAATGCCACGGAAGGGCTCCTATCCCACTGCAGGATCGGGGGCAAGAATGAAAGTTGAGCCCGAACCCCTCATTCCCGGACATGGGGGGCAATGCACTATCGATCCTAATCCAAACAAGCCCTGGCCAGGCACTTAATTCACTATTGATTGGGGCATACACACACATCACACCCTATGATGGTTATGATATGATATGCTATTTATTTGCAGGGATTATGATTTGCAGGGATACCGAATTGAAACCCTTATCAGATTTGTGATGTGATTTATTGCTTACTACTCAGTGTAGTAATGCTCTGACTACAAATATATTCGATTGAAATATATAACAAACTTGCAAACGTATGATATTGCAGGAATACCACTTTGTTTGCTGATTGCAGATTTACAAAGCATAACTGGTCAAGAACGCGAGGCCTGCACTCACAACAACAGCAGGCTAGTAGAAAACAAATAAAAAGACACGTCGAGAAGGCTGATTTTGATTCCTAATGATAAGCATCCTACATAACTCGAGGCGGCAATCCAAAAGTGGCCTCGAGAGTGAATTATTCAATGACATGTCATGAGACTTAATACTCGTGGCTGGGAAGGACCCGACGAAGCTCTGGGATTCTTGGATTTCTACTCGACCTTAATTAGTGATCGTCGATTTTTCGGTCTTAATACGATTTGACACAGTCATAGCATTCAGGATTTCTATGGATTGAAGATTTCCCTGACTATCAAGAATACGCCTCCCTTTGTCTATATTTGAAAAGTACAAGATCTAACCACCACCTGTCTTATGCCGTTACCCCTGGATTGGAGGCCGCTTGAGGACCACTGAACGGATGTAGAGTGAACGTCCATTTGCTAGTCTCGACCGATTTCTTGATTGAAACACCCCGAATGAGGGGGCATGCTATTACTTTGACTTCGAGCTTGTAAGGAAGAGAATTGATTGATAATCCGACTCAAGGGATAAGAAGAAAGAAGATAGAAATTTCTTCCATTCAAGGATGTTGGTGCAGAAGGCGCTAGGAACAAAGAAAGCCAGCAGATTTCTTCTTATAATGATCCCTGAGCATGTCAGACTAGATATGAAATGAATGGTGCCATTGCTGAATTTAGAACCAGATACTTAGCAAGACGAACTTCTCCAGAAACGATGGAAAATGATGGATAACTTCTTTACTTGGATAGATGGAAGGCCAAGAAACTATGATTTACTCGTAAAAGCGAGCACCGTGGGAATTCAAGCGACAACAAACTTGACTCAAACACTCCCTCCTCCATGGTACAGATCATATGAGACCCTTGGACAAGTTGGCATAGTCGTCTTTAATGAAACAAGATGCAACCAACCTCCTCCTAGACATTTGTAGCATGCAAATTCTGACCGTAACATTTTGGATGAAAACGATGGATATGCAAGAGCCATTGAAAACTTAAACGGAGCCCGACCAACCTCTGCTCCAATTCAGATGAATGTTTAAAATCCATCTCAACCTCAACATGAGGCTCCCCATGTAGGGGGTAAACAAGAGCATTTGAGACAGCTATAATCTGATTTTATCGCCACCCTACTCTGAACCTCAGAGCTTGGATGGGGAGACCAAAGACTAACATGAGTTAGACATGAACAAATCATTTTATATTAAACTCTAACTCACAGCTTGATAAGGGAGTATGAATCCAGAGAATACGTGGATTTGATGATTACCATTTAGTAAAATCCCCGTGGACGGGGAGTACGGGATACGAGCATCGAGCAACATAATGTGACTACCCGCCAACTTTAGGGACATTTACTATTATCGGAATTCCACAAGATCCCAGACTATAACCAGAAGAATGGATCCTCAAGAACAACCTGCATACATCCGAGTAGTGGATCACAATCCATAATTAAAAGACAGAAGCCTGATTGATGGCTATTACATATGCACAACCAAGAAGCCAGAGACTGGCTTCCACCAACTTCAAGACTTCATACCAGGGGCACCAACGCTAAATTGGACAACTGGCGACAACTTCTCAAAGATGAGGTCCAGATTGCCAACATTAATTGATGCTTCAATAGAGCTCTGGCGAGACCTTTCATGCATTCCTTGAAAGATTCAATGCCGCAACGGCATCGGTAAATCGACCTGGACCATGTATGGTATTGATCGCAGCAGTATCTGGTATTCTGGATATCTAAACCTTCAAAATCTCTCTGCAACGAGACCCACCAAGAGGACTCGGCAGATTCACCTCTGAAACAAACCTCGGTATCTCTCTACCATGAGATTTTCCTAGAAACGTTGGAAAATCCTATCCTGAGATAGACAGATTCATGCAACAAGAGGGTGCTAATATTGAAATGGATGATCTCAATGTCTTCACGACAAAATGGAGCACCATCTGACTCTTGAAATGATAAAGGAAAAAGAAAAGCCCCAGGAATTTACAATTCCAGAAAAGACCAATGTCATTAATCGGGCCCGCGATCTTGATTGTCAAGCTTAATGGAACCAAGCATGGGCGATAGACTCAACAAGACTATGATGGCTATTTTGGATCATGCCAAAGTATGAACAAAAGAGCTTGAATAACTCACTAACGATGTTTATTCGCTTGCAAGATTGACGAGCTTACTCAACTCTGTGGCTGATGCGAGGAGAGTATTAAAGTTCGCTGATACTCAATAAGGCGATCACTACATTCTGACTAAACAGATGGGATGACCCCGACGCGAGTGTAATTTGACCATTCGCATATATAACTCCAACCCTTAATGACTTAGGAACGTGCACAAAACGACATAGGGTGACTAAGATTGTTGAACCTGCATCTCTAACTCGATACGGAGGAAAAAGGTATAAAGGCTAAAAGGATGGATGTCTGATTGACTTTGCATAACCCCCACCGATGCTAAGGGCATAAGCACTGACTTGGCCCCTCCTCCACTGATGTTGGAAGCATCACCTTCAACCGAAAGATTGACTTTGAACATGACCCTGACTCAATGCATTATTCAGAATGTATACATTCTATCTTTAGAATATGACGTGATTCATCTCGACCAACCAATTGAGCCAACTAACGAATCAAGCATAAATCCAAAGACTTGATCCGTAACTACATCAAGTGGAGTGTATGATGAACTCCTCTACTGCCTCACGATTGTGATAATCCTACAAGCTATTGGCTTGCATACTTTCAACAACATCTCTTATTTACTCGTATGTGATCACGGGATTATAAAACGATCCGGAGTGATCATGGCTTTCGGATACCCTATTATTACGATTAGATGCAATCATGGAGTACTAGATTAATATCCTGATATCGAGATAGTCCAAATCCAAGAAAAAATGACAGATTCATATGCCAACTCTGATGCGCTACGTCCCAACGGTCCAGATGCTAGCTCAAAACACGAAGATTCTGACGCCACCCTATGACTTGGATGGCTATTTTATACATTGACTTATACATAAATGAAATACTAGCTTAGTAATGCACTTGACTTGTTTAGGAAGACGGCGTTGTTTGGCATTAACTTGTGCGTGTACGATCTCACACGGGAGCCAACGATATTGCATGACCTATGATGAAGGAATTCAACCTCTTTATTCGATGAGGTCTAAACGATTACTTGATCATCTTGACCACTCTAGCCATGGAATTTGGCCTGATAAACATCAATGGAAGCAGTGTGATATATGACAAGCCATTTATACAGGAAAAGATCCATATGACGGAACTACTCAATACTCAATAGGACACAACAGTCTGACAAAGCCTCCTCAAGGGTGGACGACATTCCAAAAAGATTCAACTCGACTTATTCAAAGCACATCTCATTTGCAATAAGATGTACTTAGGGGGGCAAAATGTTAACCTGCTTCGTAACCAGACTGTCCAAAGCCCAAGAACTCTATCAGGAAGGCCACTCAGGGCATGAGTATTAACTGGCAGAGATCGGCATCTACTTAGATGAAGTAACAAAGGATGGGAAAACTCGTATTTCTGCGCACATAAGCTTTAGATTGGATTCCACCATTTTGGATCATGCTAAAGCGAATATTTCTGACTCACCAAACTGGATCGGGTAAACCGGATCAGGTCATCCGGATCGGGCCATCCGGATCGGGCCATCCGGATCGGGCCATCCAAATCGGGTCATCCGGATCAGGCCATCCGGATCGGGTCACTCACCCTAACCGAATTCTAGGAAATTAAAGTCCATTTCCCCATGTTCTCCACTACTTTCGAGATTTACTCTGAAGTTGCCACTTGGCCACTCAACCCTAATTGAATTTCTGCGTATAAATACACATACAGCGCATCATTTTAAGGGACTTTTTGGCACTTCATTTATTCATGGCAGCATGGCCGAATTCCTCCATAAATGACCACCGTATTCTCTAATGAAAATAATGAATTCATAGAGAATGATTCATTGTATTTGAGTGTTTGAGTGTAAATATTCAGTGTAATTGTAATTCCTGAATGAAATGAGGAACTATAAAGTGGATGTAGGCTCATTAATGCCGAACCACTATAAATCTTGTGTGTTGATTGATTTCTCTTGCTTTTTCATACATGATTTCTTATTATTCCCAGCAAAACATGATCAATTGGGTGTTAGTGCCATTTTTGGTCTAACAGTCCATAAAGTGTTAGCGGACAACGGGAGCTCGGTCAATATCCTCTTCAAGAAAGCTTTCGAACAAATGAGTCTCGAACCAAAAGATTTAAAGCCATGTGAAGGATGGATACGTGGCTTTAACGGAGAATCTACAGCTCCGAAGGGTTTTGTGGAACTACCAGTCATACTAGGGCAGGGAGATCGCCAGAGAGTAAGGATCCTGCCGTTTGTAGTTTTGGATGTGGAGTCGCCTTATAATGTCTTCCTAGGCCAACCGGCCCTTGACGAACTTAGGGTATGCATTGCACCTTGGTGCTTGTTGCTTAAATTCCTGACTGACTCAGGAGTTGGGCTGATGAGGGGCGATCAAGCTACGGGATGATCTTGTTACATGACGGAGTTAAAGATGTTAATGAAGGGGTTGAATATAGAAGCTCAGGGCGATCTCGCACCTCCAAAGGAGGCCTCAGCATAGTAATTAAGGGGTCCGACCCCAAGAGAGTCGCCCTCAGACGTGCTCGAGGATATAGACCCCAGAGAGGATAGAGAACCCGGGACAGGAAGGCAACTCCCAATGAAATAACAATAGATATACCTATTGATGAAACAGATCCAACAAAAGTACTAAAGATTGGCTCGCAACTGGTTCCAATTAGAGCGAGGGAATTGGATGATTTCTTAAAGGCAAATCTGGATGTGTTTGCCTGGACTCACGCTGACATGCGTGGGATTTCGCCTACCATCATGAGCCACTCCTTTTGTATTAATCCAAAGCACCCACCAGTCAAGCAGAAGAGATGGATGTTAGGCCCAGAGCGGTTAGCAGGTTTAAAAGAAGTAGAGAAATTAAAAGATAATGGATTCATTAAGGATTCGAAATATCCCGACTGGATATCGAATCCTGTCCCGGTCAAAAAGTAAAACGGGAAGTGGAGAACGTGTATTGACTTTTCTTATTTGAACAAGGCTTGCCCGAAGGATAGCTTTTCTCTCCCTAGAATTGATCAACTAGTAGATTCGACGGCCGGGCATGTGCTTTTATCCTTTATGGACGCCTATTCCGAGTATAATCAAATTCCCATGCACATACTAGATCAAGAGCATACAAGCTTTATCACAGACTTGGTGTTATATTGTTACGTGGTAATGCCATTTGGGTTAAAGAATGCGGGAGCCACGTATCAGCGCCTAGTCAATCTCCTGTTTTACAATCAAATTGGGAAAACCGTGGAATTTCACGTAGATGATATGCTCGTGAAATCCAGGCAATCACCCAATCATACGAAGGCCTTAACAAAAATGTTCGGCATAATACGAAGGTATGAGATGAAGTTGAATCCCTTGAAGTGTTCTTTTGGAGTGGCATCAGGCAAGTTCCTTGGCTTTATCGTGAGTTCCAGAGGAATTGAAATCAATCCGAACCAAATAGTAGCAATCCGGAACATAGAGGAGCCGCGAAAGATCAGGGATGTTCAAAGCTTGGCTGGGAAGGTTGCAGCACTGGGCAGGTTCATCTCCAAAGCAACGGACAAGTGTGTACCTTTCTTCGACCTGATAAAACGGGGAAAGTGAAATTTTGAGTGTACTCCCGACTATGTGGAGGCGTTCCAGAATCTATTAGAATTCTTAGAAAAGCCTCCAATATTATCAAAGCCTGTGGAACATGAGGATTTGTTCAACTACTTGGCGGTATCATCTCACGCCGTCATCGCAGCATTAGTACGTGAAGAGGATAAAGTCCAGAAACCTATGTATTACGTAAGCAAAAAACTAGCTGCTGCAGAGCGTAATTAACTGAAGATAGAGAAGCTTGCTTATAGCCTCCTGGTTGCTTCCCGCAAACTTCGCCATTATTTTCAGGCACAACCGATAGTTGTATATACCGATCAACCTTTGAGACAAGTGTTGCAGAAACCCGAAGCATCGGGGTAGTTACGTAAATGGAATATTGATCTAAGTCAATTTGATTTGAACTTTCAGCCATGAAGATCAATAAGGGGGCAGGCATTGGCTGACTTTATAGCTGAATTTACAATATCTGAAGAGGAAACGGTGGGTGACAAGGTAGTTACTTTGGATCGAGAGTTAGAACTTAGTCCATGGAAACTATATACGGATGGGGCCAAAAATGATTGAAAGTCGGACGCCGGAGTTGTTTTGATAACTCCCGAAGGACGATCTATCTACTATGCATTACAGTTAGAGTTTGCTGCTACTAACAACGATTCCGAGTATGAAGCCCTGATTGCTGGGCTGAAACTCGCCAAAGATCTGGGAGTGAAGACACAAGATATATATTGCGATTCCAAGATAGTTGTATGCCAAGTTTTGGAAGAATTTGCTGCTAAAGGACCTCGACTCATCACTTATCTCAAAAAGGTAAAGGAGTTGTTGGGAGGTTTGGAGCATTATAGCATAACACACATTCCAAGAGTGGAAAATCAGAAAGCAGATCGAATGGCGAAGCTAGCAAGTTCTGATATTCCTAAAGAAAACGAAATGGTTCCGATAGAGGTGTTGGAATCACCGAGTTTCGACCTAATGGAAGCAGAGCTAGCCTTGGAAGTTGAACCAGAAAGAGAATCCTGGATGACATTGATTAAGAATTTTCTCAAGAATGAAACCCTCCCGTTAAAAAAAAGTGAAAGACGAGCTGTAAGACGCAAGGCTGCAAGATACGTTTTACAGGACGATGTCCTTTATCGCCAAGGGTTTTAAATGCCCCTATTACGGTGTATCGCACACGACGACATTAAACGTGTACTACAAGAAGTACATGAAGGTGAGTCTGGAGATCACACTAGGGGCCAAACCTTAGCAAAGAAAGTATTA
Source organism: Allium sativum (assembly GCA_030737875.1). Lineage (NCBI taxonomy): Eukaryota > Viridiplantae > Streptophyta > Magnoliopsida > Asparagales > Amaryllidaceae > Allium > Allium sativum. Next base: position 244,267,608 of record CM060915.1, on the reverse strand, counting down.
CGGTACGGATATTTCTGGCCTACCGTGAATAAAGACGCGGCTGATTATTCACGACATTGCGATAGATGTTAAAGATTTTCCAAAGTTCCCAGAGCGCCTCCGACCATGCTCAAGTCGATGGTAAGTCCATGGCCATTTGCCATGTTGGAAATTGACATTATTGGAGTGTTACCTATTGCCAGAAGAGGAGCTAAGTACGCGATCGTTGTCGTGGACTACTTCACAAAATGGGTGGAAGCTGAACCTTTAACAACCATCACGGCGAGGAAGGTGATCAGTTATGTGGTCAAAAACATTATTTGTCGATTTCGGATACCGAAGACCATCATAACCGATAATGAGACGCAGTTTGACAGCATCGAGTTCAGAAAGTTCTGCCAGAAATATAAGATTGATAAAAGATACATTGCAGTAGCTCATCAGTAGTCAAATGGCCAGGTCGAAGCCATAAACAAGGTCATTAAATCAATTCTAAAGAAGCTGTTGGAGCGGGCCAAAGCTAGATGGGTAGACGAATTGCCATTAGCTTTATGGGCCTATAAGACAACCTTTAAGAAAGCAACCAATTATACTCCCTATTCACTTTCCTTTGGGTCAGAAGCAGTGATCCCGGTAGAATTGGAAGTCCCTTCTCATCGAGTTGCGTATTATGACCCTATGACAAATAAAGCACTCCTCCTAGAATCTCTTGATATGATTGAAGAAAAAAGAGATGAAGCCGACTTGCGTGCCTCGAGACATCGACATCGAGTAGCACATTATTATGACCGGAAAGTTCGCTTCAAAACTTTTGAGCCAGGAGACTTAGTACTGAAACGAGTTTTCCCGCCTTCAACCCAATTGGGTCCAAAATGGAAAGGGCCATACACCATCCAATGGAAGCTTGATACAGGAGCATTCAAGCTAATGACTGTGGACGGTGAGGAAATTCCCAGAGCTTGGAACGCTCAGCACTTACGACGATATCTGAGCTAAATATGAAATGTCATCCCTTTTGTTTTTATAAGATATGTAAAATGGCACAACATGCCTTAAAAAGTCTGTTTATGTGAACAAAGGATTATGAAGTGGATGTAGTTTACGACTTAGCTGAACCACTATAAAAATATCGTGTGTCATTTACTTTTTCTGCATTATTTTATCTTCAACAATTATTCTATTGTGACTATGAAACACGAAATATTAAGTTAGATTTGGAAAGTTGAAGATGACCTGTGTGCAGGAACAAATAAAACGATCGTTTACAAAATAAAAGAATGGGAAGACAAGATGCTTGACTCTAACTCTCAAGAATCGAGAGAGAGTATAAAGGACGGGAAGATGACGTCCCTTGAGGCATGAAAGTGCATCCAGATGAGAGACCGCCTCAACGATACTCTAACATGGTTATGAGACAGGAGAGTATAAAGATGCTAGAAAGAATAGGCATCAATGATGAAAGGAATATGACCCCGTCGGAGAATTGGGGGCAATTGAATTTTGAATTTAATCAACCTTGAATAATTCTTGCTCAATCATCCAAGATTAAATGGGGGCATATATGTGTACGCATATTCCCCTCAATATTGACTTCATTATATAATTGTAATATGACATGCTCTTGCATTTTTACCTAAGTACTAAATAACAACTATCAGACATTTTAGGTGATAAACTATTATTATTTACAAACACGTGAGTTTGTACAGGGAAATCAAGCAAAGGATGCGAGTTCCGCACTCGCTGCAACAATTGCGGACCAATTAAATGCCAAAATAAAGCAAAGCACTCTGTCACTTGGGCTTTGGAGCAGACTTGGATTTTTTGGCAGCTTTATGAGTAGCCTTAGCTTCCTTTTCAGCATCAGTCATAATGCGTTTCGGCCTTTTCTTCTCTTCAGTCGAAGTGCTAGAATCGGTTGATTTTTTACCAAGAGTTGGAACACTGGAATCAAGAGAAGATTTTTTAGTAAGTTCCTTTGTAATAGACCTAGATGAAAGCTTAACGACTAACCTTGATCCAGAATCCACCATTGCAAGGGGTTTAAGGCTTTCGGGGTTCAAGTCTTCAACTTTTAACTGCATATGCTTGTCTTGTTCGGCTTTCATTTCAGCCAAAGTAACGTCATCAGCACTTTTTGAGTCCCTAATTATAGCCACATCAGGATCTTCTTCGTGCCCCTCGCTACCATCATCATATTTCAAGGCATCTATCATCTCGTCATCATGAGAAGTATCAGCCTTAGACAGTTCAGCTCCTCCTCCTGTCTCTACAATGGTAGCCTTATCCTGTTCTCCTTGAGTCTTTTCCATAGATTTTACCCCAGTGGTGGTTCCCTGATGCATGTCAATCTTCTCGGCCGGTTCATTACCTACAGAATGAGAAGCAACAATTATCAACTCTGGAGAAAATAAAGGATCCTCCATCAATTGCCCTATCATATGGTGAAAAGTAGAGATGGCCTTAACGAATTGAGGTGATAAATTAGAAATACCTTCCGATGGTTGCTCAATTGGAGTGACTACCGTCTCTAACGCTGATTCGGGTATAAGAGATAAAAGAGACGCCTAAGGGATCCCCGGGTTCTCGGGATCATATCCTTCGACTTCAGAAGTTTCGGAGTAGTGGATGAAGAACCAGCCTCATGGATATTCTTATGTTTGGCCATCCGCTTCTCCTCCTCCTTAGCAGCGGCAATGAGGCGACACCCCTCGGCCAGGCGTGCCGACTCGTCATCTCTCGGATACTTTTCCATAAGTTAATCTTCGTCGATGAAGTATACCTTAAGTTCCTCTTTCTCCCATTCGATGATTTGACTCCATACGTGAACTAAGGTAGTTGGATAGTCTTCAATCCAAGAGATGTTCCGACGACGAATTATGTGCGCGAAGAATTCAATTAGTAATTCACCAAAACCGTGCACTTCTTCCTGAGCCTCTGATAGTTGTTGACGGGTCTCTTCAGCAGACTTAATAACATTTTCCACATTCCCCTCAGCTAGGGCAGCCCTATTCTCGGCTTCCATTAACTTGGATTCCAAGTCAGCGTTTTGTTTCGCCAATTCAGCATTTTTTCTCTCGCTAACTCGGCTTTTTCTTGCTCAAGTGTATTGTAAGCCAGTTGCATTTTGACATTGTCCGACTTAGCATCTTCTGCTTGTTACTTCAACTCCAAACGATCTTGACTATGAGATTCCAGCAAGTCATGATAACGCTTCTGTAACTCCTCGAATTGTTGTTTGAAGTTGTTAGCATCTTGTTGAGTGATGACAAGTTGAGCCTGCGTGTCCTCAAGGTACTTCTCCAAATTTTTCAAGGCCATTTCATCGGCATATGCAGTCTTTTTCATCGAATTAACATCTGTAATTAAAGTCTGAATGATTCTGGAGAGATTCCGTGAATACTTGAACATCTCCGAGTATTGCTTCTCGACTGCATCAATCTTCGCTTTAGCCTCGTCTGCCCACTTTGAGAAAATAGACTCGAGAGCAGGTAAGAAAGTCAGATTTTCAAAATAATGGTCTGAGAATTGCTTCTCCAGATATGCACGCTTAACTTTGGACTCAGCATCCAGTGGTGGAGGTTTGCAGTATGTTAGCTCAGTGTCTGTACGCTTAGTAGGCACAATGGCTGTATCACCCTTTCTAGGTCGCTTCTTAGAAACCTTATGTTTGACTTGTGAATCGGTATGTTTCGGTGGACTTTTTCCCGACTGTGTTCATCTTCAGGAGAAGATTGGTCTTTAGGCTGCGATGTGTCCTCTCCTCGACGACTCTGATAGCTTTTATATCGATCTGGATCCAACCGGACGGGGGAGCGAGAGCGCGAGGTGTGTGGCCGATAAGAATCATGAGGCCTTCTGTCCTCTCTACTCCGGCTTTCACGGTGATCATGCTCGACATCGGAAGGGGGTCTAAACATGCTACGACATATTTTCCTGACATCATAGTCGGAGCGAGACATTGTACCTACGCAACAATGTAACAGAATTCAGAATCAGTATTCACATGAGAAGTGAGTGCTGTGAAATGTGGTGCTATTGTGTTGGGTGCATCCTAAGTGGTGTTTCACCCCCAACAAACTCGAGTCCGAAGCCAGGCCAGCGCGAGTGGGCTCTTTGGCCTTCACGGGAGTAGCCTCCTCTGAAGAAGTGAAAATTAAAATATTTGTGCCAAAGTCCTCTGAAGAATAGATGGTTTCAGGTAGGGGGAGATGTCCCAAACCGTGAAATGTGGAATCATCGGTAGTAGGGACATCTCCTTGAGAAGCGTCACTTGGCAGCTCTTTAGGGAACGTTGAGTTCTCAGGAGAAATAGCATCATCAGGGATGGTATACCCTTCTCTGTGCTTTTCAGCTATGTTGGCTAACTCGTCGTTTTGGGTTGAAGATGGAGAAGGTGAAGTCCGAAGAGGTATTGTTGGGCTTTTCAAGCCCTCGCCCGTTTCAGGAATAATGTCCACTGGGGGGATGTATACATATGGACCCGACCCATGACCTATGCTACGGTTAATGGATAGTAACCCGTGATGATGGAGATACTCATCCTTAAGAACTTCGTCGATGGTTAGAAATTTTTGATCGCCATTGAGAAGCTGATGCAACCGATCAGAGTACAATTGATCCGATATTTGTTTTGGGTTATCAACTGCGAACAAAAGAGAAAGCAGGTTAATATGTTGGCATGATCATTCAAAATTGAGATATAGAAAATCGAAGCTTTACTTGATTTGGTCCATCTCCTGGCGCACCCTGGCTGTTGCCTGATATAAATTCATTCGAGCTTAGAATCGCCGGCCTTGCTGCTAGATGGAGCTGAAATAATTTTCCTCTTTGGAACTGATTTGAAATAGTAGAAGGAAGGAGTCTCTTGAGTCCGATGCTTGAAATTATAAAAAAAGTGGACGTCATCGAAGGTAGGCTCTATACCTAAAACCTCTCTGTATGCTATATATAAGGTATATAAATAAGCATAAGAGTTGGGGTGTAACTTCATGGGGGCAATCCGCATCTGTCTCAGAAAGTCGACGACAAAAGGCGGGAACGGTGGAATAGCCCCAACCATACACATCAATCGAGTGACTGCCATAAATCCTTCTAGAGGATTGTGGGGACGATCATCTTTCGATGGCACTAGGGTATCTCTTTTCAGTATCCCGTGCTTTAAACATATTCGAACAAGTCTGTCGTCATCAATCGTCGATTCGACAGAATCTTTGGGTAACTCCAATATAACGGCAGACTCAAACTCATCAGGAGCTCGATTATCTCCTATCCCTCCTTCCTCTTCATCGCCCATAGAAAATTCACTATCGGAAGTTGTTTCGCTGTTATGTGCTCCTACTTCATAATCTGGGCCCTCATCGTCCCATTCAGGGTCTGAGGAAGAAGATATGCCATCAAGAGCAAATTTCTCAGAAGTTTCTGCAACTTCTATCTTCTTTGCTAACCTAGATGAACGTCTCTCGGCCATGATCACTAGACTACTGAAGAAGTAATAACATAAGTTAGAGTAAGATAGCCCGCATCCCCCCGTGTGTGTATGTGAACTAAAGTGTGTGCTACGTATACCAAAGATGCAAAGTAAACACATGAGAGCATGATATAAAGATTCAAAGGAGTAATAATGTTTCAGAACAGTTCTTGATTCTTGTTTATAGGGCACTATCCTGACTGTCTCTTAAATGGAAGATTGTGTCAAGCCTTGATTTATCCAGTTAAATAGGTTCTTGTTCATTAAGTCTTGATAATTAAGTTCGGTTCGGATACGTGTGGGGATCGGATCGGGGAGCAGAACCTCGTCTTGGTTTAAAGAAAAAGTTAGAGCCCGACAGGCAAACCAGATCGTCTCGGAAGAAGAAATTCAGAGCGGTTCAGATTGACTTGAGTATCGATGTCGCTCTTCTTCCTAATTTCTCACTCTGACCCGACCCGGTCAAGTGAGTTTTGTTTTCCCCTTTGCCTTTTTTCTCCGTCCCGATCCGATCGCGTGAACTTCTTTCCCTTCCCTTCACTCCAAAGTTTCTCCATCCAAACCGATCCCAGTTCCTCTCCTCTTCTTCATCCTCACCATTTTTCCATCCCGCTTAGTCGATATCGAACCCAACTTCATGTTGAAAGCCCCCATTAAGACTAAGCGCTTATGTACTCAAATGTTCTACAATGGATCCTAACACCCTCCATCACTGCCTCGAGATGGAGCTGGCGCCATTAACAACGATGGCGGAGGGTGGAGAAGGCCACGGCGTCAGAATTAAGCAAACACCATGTTCGAATCGTCCAATTTTACCACAAATCTAAACTGAAAACGATTACATCAAGGTAATTCGAGATTTCAAACCTGCCAAGTTGTTTAATTTAAAGACGAATGAGAGAGTTTCGGAGTTTTTGATGTTTTAGGGTTTCGATGCAAAATATGTTGGGCGAGAGCAATAAAAGAAGGAGAGGAAGAAGAAGACGGGAGGCAGACTTATATAAGTTTATGGTGACTACTCGTATTCCCAGTCTTTTTTACCCCGTTCGGACCGGGATTCAGGCCCACAAAAAGCATTCTGTCCTGTTAGTCCACTGTTAAGCAATACAAGAGAGAAATCCGTTTTGGTTGGAATCCGAACCGAGAGGGCTATACACATTGGCTTGGCATGCAGGTTGAATTCAAGGAAAAATAAAGAAAAAGCTTGCCTGGAGGAATCACTGGACATTAAAAAGAGCTCTCAATGTTGTTTGAAAATGAAGAAAGTAATTCTTATGGTTTATGGATATATATAAGCAACAAAAGGCATAACTTTATGAAGTGGCACATCTCAATAAGTAAATGGAAGCGATCATTCAATGGCATTAATTCAAAGAATATTTTGTAAACTACTTAGAAGAACACTTTATCTTAAATAAGAGTGTACTTCGAGGGGGCAAAATGTTAACCTACTTTGTGAACTAGGTACACAAAGAGCAAATAGTGGGAAAGCCATCAACCGGTTCAGATCGGAGGGAACCAGCGCAGGAAAGAAGCAAAAATCAAAGATGCAGACATCACATCTGTTCGGTTCGGAGAAACACTTTAGCGGCACCAAAAGAAAGCAGGTAGCCCCATCAGATCGGAGGCGGCCGATCCGAACCCTTTTTTCTGAGCCTGTGACCATTGGTACACACGTTTACTCAAGACTTGGACCGAGCACAACCATTTCTAACCACGATCTCCCACTAAATCGATGCGCTGTCACCATCTGGAGGCCTCCGAACCCAACTCTTATGGGATGGGTGCCACGCAGTTCCGAACCAGAGCCACTTCGAGGAGATTTTTCACCTATAAATACACCATCAAGAGGCATTTGAAAGGATCTTCTGGCAAATTCTCAGTTCTAACTTCCTTCATAATCGAATTTCATAACCATATTCAAATCAAAATCATCTCTTAAAGTCTATTTTTGAGAGATTTGAGTGAGTTTATGCATTGTAATTGTGAAGTTTAGTGAGAATCATTGCTGTATTTATATTCAAATCATTAATCAAAAGAATAAAAAGTGGACGTAGGCCCTTTAGTGCCGAACCACTATAAATCGTGTGTTCTTCGTTGCTTTTTAGTTCTATTTCATTAAAATGATAGCTAATTTGGATGTTAGAGCCAATTTTTGGTCTTACAATAATCAACTAATGGATTGATGGTTGCGTTGTTTGATTATTGTTTGATTAATTAAATGTTGAACCTTTAGCCAAATTGTATCAAATAGTGGACTGTATTGAAGATTTATCACATTTGCATGCATGTACATGTACTTACATTGAACAGGTCATAGCAAGGAGGCTAGAGAAGAGGAATAGAATTGTTTGCCCGACAAATAGGTACATGTTTATTGTATTTCTTGGGTTTTTGATGATTTAATTAGCCGATTGGCTAGCCGCTTGGCAGTTTCTTTTTCTGTTGGATTGGTGAGGGCCATGGGAGGCTATTTGAAATATCCTGAAGCTCCCGGTGCAGGGGAGGTTATGGCTAAATTTTTCGAAAATTTAGGGTGTTAGCCAAATTTTTGAAAAATTTGAAAAGTTCTTAGAAATTGAAAGGTTAAAGAACTTAAGCCATAATGAAAAGAATGACTGTTGAGTTGATTAGTTAAACAATTTTCGGCTCTGTTCCTTTTCGTGGACGAAAAGTTTTAAGTGGGGGAGATTGTAATAACCCGGAAATCTGAGCCAATTTAAAACTTTTATTTTGGCAATTTTAGCAAATTTTGAATATTTAAAATGAATTATTTTAAATAATAACGTCGAGAAATTTATTTTGAATAGAATTAGAATGAATATATTTAGATCGTCATTAGAATATAAATATTTATTTTAATTATAAAATGAATTGAAAATGGCGCGGTAGTTTGAAATTTCGATTTCAAATTTCAAATGAATGCAAAGAAATCAAAATAAACCAGATTTTAGCAAAATGAAAAATATTAGAATCTATTTGGGAATATCTTTCCAACGAATCCGAAAAATTGAAATTTCATAGCAGGGATAAAAAGATATGTCGAGTTTAAAATTCAGAAAAGTCGCTATGGGAAATATAGCCCTTAAAAATAGCCATTTGGAAAACGACCTCTGTTTTCGACGAAACCACTTTTGTTGGAACCGGAATGTCAAGTTATTGCTAGATTCCAAAATTCTTAATTTGCTGAATCAATATGTGAGCGTGGTGAAGTTAAACGTGTTTGGAAAGTTTCAGCCAATTTTGATCGACCAGAAAATGGCCATTTTTCAAATGGTCTCAGAATTTGATGAAATTAGTCTTGTTAGAACCGTATCGTCAATACAAAGCTAGAAAATATTTTTTTCAGGAATTTTTAGAGTCCGTATGTGAGCCCAGTAAATTGAAATGTGCGTTCAAAATTCAATATAATGATTTAAATGTTAATTTAAATAAAAACTAATTGAAATGATCAAGTTGGCTCACGAAACATATCCCATTGTGTTTGGAATGGGGGTAATTAGCAAGGGGCGACAATCGTTGGGTGTCGTTTAGAGTTCGAATGAAAAATCAACTTTTTAGAAAATTAAACTAATTAAATAATTGAATAAATGAGTGGGTCACAGCCCTTTTCTCCCTAACCCGGTCAAAGCCCTCCCTCCCATCATCGTTCACAACAGATCAAAAAAAAAAACGAGGATCCCCAAATCGATCGAGCGTGTTCCCCCTCCGCCTCATCGCTGACGGCGAACTTCACCCCTACGTTGCGGGTTCGCCTCCTCTCCAGTCCAGGTGCCGCTACCCCCTTAAGCTCCTCCCCCCTCTAATCAGCCCTAAAACCCGAACCCAAGCCCAAATCGAGGGGAGCCGCCACCATTCCGCCGCAGAGGGACCCGCCGCCACCCATTGGCTCCGCCTCCGACTGCCGTGCACCAGAAATCTCCCCCTCTTTGAATGCCGCAAAGAAAACCCCCTTCCCATTTCTATCCGCAACAACGCCACCTCCTGCCGGAACCGCAAGTGCCGCCACCATCACCACAGTTGTTTCCTTTTCCAATCGAAGAAAAATACGTGAGTTTTCCCATTTTAAACTCTTCAATTAAGGTTATGATTTTAACACCATAAAGTTATGATTTTTAACGCCATAAAAATATGATTTTTAAATTGTGTAAAAATTAGATTTTTATTTATGAAGTAGCTATAAAAATATGATCTTTTATATGTGTATAACATATAAAGATTTGATTTTTATTTAGATATGTAATATATAAAGATTTGATTTTTAATGTATGCATAGCACCATAAAGATTTGATTTTTATTATGTGAGGAGCATTATAAAAATACGATTTTTATAACATAAAGATGTGGTTTTTCCTAACATAAAGATGTGATTTTTACCATGTATGTAGCGTCATAAAAATAGGATTTTTATGTATATAGTTTCAAAATAAAAATATGATTTTTATATATGGAAATCACTATTAAAAATGTGATTTTTAATTATATATAAAGCGATGTTAAAAATATGAGTTTTAACATATACCGCGTGAAACAGATCTCGTTGGAAACATGGCGAAGATTTTCTACATATGAAGAGTCGTGGTGTTTGGTTTAGCTTCTCGGTGAGAACTTCTCACTTTAATTTTATTTCTAGTTGAAATATATACTAGGATGTAGACGGTGTTTAGCAGCACCCGACACCCATCATCCATAGACCATGGATGGCTTGTTTGTTTGATTGATGTGTTGTGAAAATTGATTGTGTGTTATGGAATGGAAATAAATATTTTACAGTTAAAAATATAATTTTTAACGTGTATATAAAATAAATGTTTATAAACAAATCGGGCGATTTGTTTATGCACACCCATTTGATTGATAATTGATTGGGACGATAAATTTTACACATCGCCCAACTGCACATATAAAAATCTCTGTTTGTTGATTTGAAACCCCACACGGGTATTGGGATGATATTCGACATACACTAATCCCGATTGTTTAGTTGTACGATGGGTTGACAGATTGTGTAAGCGTTAATTATTTATATTTAATGCTTATGCAGTTGTGTGGTGCACTCTGGATGTTGGTTGATGATTTATCGTTGCTATTGTATACATGTGTTGTAGGGAATACATATAATTAACATTATATGGTAATTGATTGGCCTCATTCCAATTTGGAAAATAAGGAATATATAAAAGAATATTCATGTGTTGAATAAAATATATATTCATGTGTTGAATAAAAGAAAATTCATGTGTTGAATAAAATATATATTCATGTGTTGAATAGAAAGAAAATTTATGTATTGAATAGAATAAAAATTCATGTTTTGTATAGAATAAATATTCATGTGTTGAATAAAATATATATATTCATGTGTTGAATAAAAATATATATTCATGTGTTGAAGAAAATATTCATTTGTGGAATAGAATAACGAAGTTATTGAAATATATAAAGCCGTGTTGGTTACATATGTGCCATTTAGACGCGAACGATATTTATATCGATTATATTCGTTTTTATAATGATTATAGAAAAGGAAGTGATTTCAAAATATAACGTTTTGAAAATATTATCATTAGTATATCGATGATATGAAATATTCAATTTTGATTAGAAATTGAGTACGGAGTTGAAATCGTTTTGAAAATGAATTTAAATCGATTTATAAAATACGTTTTAAAAGGAAATCGACGAAATATATAATATATATATATATATATATATATATATATATAATGGCCTGAATAGAATGCGCCGCGCTGCGGCAGTTCGCAAATTTCGACCATTGACTTCAAATGGACATTACGGGAGATCCGACCGTCGGATTTTTCTAAAGCTAGAACCGTTGGGTTCATATCGAAAAGAGCTTTCTAACGAATATTAGAGATTTGAAATCTAACGGTTGGATTTGGAATTATGTCCAAATCAAATTCATAAAAGGTCGTTGTAAGTGCAGTTCGATGGCCGTTGATGGAAATCGACTGTATGGGCCTTGATAAAATTATTAAAAATAGTGATAATTTGTTTAAAATCATAAGAAATGATTTGGAAAGAATTGGGATGAAAAACTCCATATTTGAAAGGATAAAAATAGATTTTTATCGAAATGAACTAGTTTTGAACTAGAATTATAATTCCATTTATTTTTAAAATAAATAAATTGGATTTGAAATTGTTTTGAAAATAACCAGAATTTCCAATAACTGAATTGGAATGGATTTGAATTGAAATTGTCTTTGGAATATTTCGATGTTGGATTTCGAGATTACACAGATATTGTTATGGAAATTTGAAAGATATATTTATATCGTTATTTCCAATACAATATTTGTTGGTCGTAGAATTTGATATTGAATATAAGCCGATATATTTACTATTCAAAGCCTTGCATTTAATATCAAATGGGATTTGTGTTTATAGTGAACCGTGTTTTAAATGACATTGGTTCTTCAACCTAGTAAAAGACAGGATGTGATTTCCCAAGTTAAACAATCATTAATATTGATTTTTGGGAAGATTAAATCCAAGTGGAGTTTTAATGAATCTTTAATTTGATTGAAATGATCGAGAATGGAGTATCACCAGTTTTGCTCCAGGCGATAGCTAAATCTTTAATTAGATTTGAACGTGAAATGGTAATTGAATTTACCGATAACACTAGATATAAAGTATTACTAGTTTTACTTCATGGGATGAATAGGTTGGGATTGGGAAATTAAAACAAATGATTACTTTGGTAAGGTTCGTTAATCCCGACTAGTTTGGATAAACCGTAATGTGGTTTGAATTGATATTCAAAAGAAGATTAAAGAATAAATTTAAAGAATTTATCTTTAATAAAATTAATGGGAACCTTTCCCAGAGTATAAGAATATTTGAATAAAAGAATATTCTGAATTGGAATGAGGCGTATGTTGTGTTTGTGTAACACTTGTTTATTATATACGCGAGTTATTCAGAAAGACCGGGGTTCTGAATAACTGAATCGACGATGTGTCAAGGATGAAGATGGTGGTCGAAGACCGGAGGTCTTCACATCGTTTGGGTGATTATCGATGATCTTGATTGGGTTGTACACCTAAGAGGAGGGAATCAGTTGGTGATCGTCTGGACGTACTTGGAGATCGATGGATATGCGAGGTACAAGGTGCCTCCGGTTTCGTTCAGACCCAGAACGAACTTGTAAATGGACTGTGTGTCTGATATTGGATTTTATACTGTGTGATTGATTTCTATTAAACATATATCTGTTTTGTGGTGGAGAATTTATTCTCTTGCATAACGCCCTTCTCTGAGACGTGCGAGCTCAGAGGTTATATATTGATGGATATCTATCGCATGGGGTGACCTGCCTGTGTGGCATGCCTAAGTGGCAAATGATCAAGGCTTTTGTTGAAAAGAAAAGTCTTGTGGTTGATGATCAAATCACAGCCTGTGTGGCATAGCTTTGTGTAGCTTAGATTCGCGAGCCTCACACCCCGGTTGTGAACCAGAAACGGGAGAGGACATCAGGGAGGGCATGCGTTTCCTTCTAGCTAGGGTGGTGTCAGTGACCTACTACCCCTAATATTTATATTATTTTCACCTGTGTGGTTACTGGATTGCGAGGCGCCTTGGATATATCGGTGACTATGTGGAGCCGATGGAGTCATTTGGCTCATTTACGCCCCAAAGGGCGGGGAAACACAGTGTTCAGACATTTTAATCCACATCGGCGGACCGACCATGACGATCCAAAGGCTTGACTGAGTACTTGCCTGAGACATAGGCTAGATTGTCTCGAATTCGGAAGAGGAAAATCTTTTGCCTCGGTTAACAGATGGAAACCCAACTTCCAATACGTGACATTTGCGGTTTTGATTGTAGAGCCTAGTATGGCGACATGATATATGGTACCCATGCTGTCTATGATTGATATTTATGATTGAAATTGTTTTGACACTATACACTTATAATAATATCAAATTTTTTGTTTTAAACGTACCAAGCATGTTTGGCTATTATAAGGAAAAACCCTATCCTCCGGCTTGTGTTGCATTGTGTGATGGGACCTGGGTCTTATAATAGCTTCATTTTTCCAAAAAGAATTGCGCTATTTTGTTATATGCACCAATATTCTTGGGAGAAAACCTGTTCTGTGTTATACGTCTTGGTCCCTTGATATATCTAATTCGAAGTAAAGTTTTAAATAACTGTTTTAGTTCTCACATCAGTCATATGACTAACCTGGAATTTATTGTTTTAACCTAAACTCTGGGTGCCCTTAATTTGACGTGGGCAGCTAGTAGTTTTGGTTTTGTAGATTTATATTCACAGGATCCTGATTTACAGTTGGAATGATATTCGGAAAGCTCTGTATCCGTATATCTCCTTCAGTTGTACTTTGTATTATTTTCCGCTGCCATGTAATGTATTGTAATCTCTGATATTTATCGAATGTGAAATATTTATTTATACTATGTTTATTCTTGTATTCTGATGAAATGTTGTAATTAACAATGAAATGTTCTTCTGTTTGCGTTCTGATTTGTCAAGTTCTCAAAACAATCAGGGGTTTCAAACGGTTTGGGTTGGTTTAGCGATCGATTCGGATCGAGCGAAATTCTCAATTATCACAACCCCATTGGACGTGCGTTGCCACCGTTAACCCATTTTGACCTCTTACAATCAAACCCATTAAGCGTGTCCCTTCCTCAATCTAACTCGAGCTCACAAAGATACTTAATGGGTTACTGGTTTGAAAAGGGTCCCCCATGTTTGACACAAGCCTTCCACCTATGCTTGGTCCCCACTAGAATTTTCCACTTAACCCCTTCTTATTCATGTCTTCTTACATGTTTCAATTTGGTTAAGTGTTTCTAATTGTATTTCACATGTCACCCACTTAACCCCCATGTCCCACCACATGTTTATCTTGGTTAAGTGTTTCTTAATTCATTATAACCGTAACCTTGTAAGACCTCCCACATTAGACTCCCATTTGCGGTTGCTGGATTTGCCGGGTGGGTCCGAGCAGTCTAATATCGCAAACGTGTCTAACCTCGTGTCTTTACAACCGTTACGCATTTAATTTATGCCTTCGACCTCTCACATTAGACTACCGTTTGTGGTTGCTGGATTTGCCGGGCGGATCCGGGCTGTCTTACACCACAAACAAGTCTAACCTCGTGTCTTAGGCGTTTATTATTACACATTATTTCACCCCAATTTGAATTAATTATCCCAATTCAAATTGTCAATAATTTCCAAATTAATTATGTCCACAATTTTCACATAAATTATGTCCGTGCTTTTTAGGTATAAAAATTATACCAATTAATGTCTCAATTTAATTATATGCTTTTCAAGCCATCTTATGTCAATTCACAATTTACATAATTAATATTTTCCCATTGTCCCCACGCTATTCGTATGTTCAAATGTGAAATATGTTAGACTCGCAAATAGTTTAACTTATAAAAAAACATCACAACTTGCATAACACATAAAAGTAGATCTAACTTGCAAATAGGAATTGTGACATAAATTTGCATAGCCAATAATTTACATAGGTAATGGTCATATAGAATCATATATTTGCATAAACTACCATGGATCTATATATGGATCTAAACATGAAATTGTGAACTTGCATATATGAATTATGGGTCTCACTTAAACTTGCATATGTGAATATAACTTTCACCTAAAAATGTGAATATAGTTTTCACCTAAACTTGCATATGAATTTATACAACTTGCATATGAATTTATCACATGTTTTTGCATATAAACTAGCATATGTATATACTTGATTCACATATAAACTTGTGTACAATAAACTTGCATAAGATTCATATACAATTTAACATCCCAAACTTGCATAAAATTCACAAACGAATTAGCATATGATTCACATCCCAAACTTGCATAAAATTCTCATACGAATTAGCATATGATTCACATCCCAAACTTGCATAAAATTCAGATATGAGTTAGCATATGATTCACATCCCAAACTTGCATAAAAAGAATCAAGTTAAACATGTATAATTTGACATATGAAATAGATCTACCAACATAAGATAACAAAGTTAAACAACATCACATGATTCAACAGACATGTTCTCATAATCCAATTACAAATCATCATAATTAATTTATTAATTATACTGTGAAAGAAATAGTACTCACAAAGATAGGTTATAAAAGAGAATGGTTCGTTCGTCCTTTGAATTGGAATTCTGACTTGCTAAATCCTAAGCTTTAGGTAGGAGAGTTATCCTGGGAGCAGCGTGGTGGCCAAGAGACAAATTTTTGCTTAGGTTTGGGGTTTGAGTCTAGGCACTCTTTTATAGAAGTTTGAATCAATCTAAGCCGTTAGATTATCATAGGAATAAATCCAACCATCCAGACTAGATAGAGTAATCTAGAATATTCACATCAGCCCTAATGACTCAACAGAGAATCAGAAATCGTCACATTTCAGATCTGCCCGGGGGGGTGGGTATGTCGACCCCCTAGTCGACCTTTATGGGTAGGTCGACCTGGCCCTTGGGCAGGAGAATTCCTGCCCAGCCTGCTCCCTTGTATGAATTTTGAATTTCTTCTATTCTGAACTGTTTTAATTTATATAAAATTACTGGAACTTCTGAGGGCCATAACTTCCTCGTACGAAGTCCGATTTATGAAAACTTGGTCTCTATTCCAAGAAGAATTTTGAGACGAACGCAATGGCGTAACCCATTTCCCTTAATTTTAACTTTAACAATTAAGTATTCTTAGTTTTGTTAATTTTAATATTCACAGAAAATTCAGGGTGTTACATTCTTCCCTCCTTAAAGGATTCCGCCCCTGAAATCTCCTAGTTAAGGAGAATGTATATCCTAACATCCAATCAACCATCTACTCAACCATCAAACACAGGCATCCATTGTCCTTATAAGGTTTCTAATGCCGTATGAACATATGCAGAAAGTGTGTGTATATGTTCCTTATCTAATGCAAAATCAGACGGTTCACTGATTTAGTTGACCTCCTTAATGCAAATCATGATAGTGTCATGCTTCCATTATGCATGCAAAAGAATCTTAACGGTACATATTACTTCTACATGTGTGCACAACCATTCATCAAAATGCAGCATCCATATGTTAACACAACCATTATACATCCATTAATTTAAATATGCACACACACTTATATGCAATATGGAAGTGACTAAGCCGATCTAGTGCCTAATATGTGTGTACATGCATCCACTCGCAACCACTTGCAAACACTCGCAACCGTCAATCATAACATGTTTCAAATACATGTTTACATCCATTGGTTTCTACCTAAGGCTAAAGAGTAGGACTGAGGAGATAAACTTAAAAGATAGATATAAGCATGAATAAATTTATGGAAAAAGAGATCAAGGAGGTACCCTAAAAAAGAAAAGGTTAGGCCGCGCGTATTTTCCTCTCAGTTTCCCAAGTCACATCTTCCTCAGCGTCACTCTATTGGACTTTAACATGCTTGACTTCACGGTTGCATAGCTTTTTGACTTCCATACCCAAGATACGAGTTGGAACTCTTCTCATAGTCGCTTCTCGTTTCACTTCTACTTCCTCTAGTATACTTGGCTCCAGCACTTCCGCAGATTCATGTAAGCATTTTCGTAGTTGAGAAACATGAAAAACATTATGAACTCCAGCCAGTCTCTCGGGTAACTCTACTCTGTAAGCCATCATCCCAATCCTTTCGATGATAGGAAATGGTCCTACAAATCTCGGTGCTAGCTTTCCTACGGACCCAAAGCGAATGACATTCCTCAAAGGAGATACTTTAAGGAACACCCTGTCTCCAACCTAAAACTGAAGGTCGGTCCTTCTTTTATCTGCGTAGGACTTCTGTCTATCTTGTGCAGTCTTCATTCTTCTACGTTTCAAGTCCACTTTCTCTGAAGTTTCTCTAATCATATATGGTCAAAGTATGAGCTTGTTTGTAGACTCCCACCAATAAATTGGTGATCGGCATGGTCTTCCATATAAAGCTTCGAAGGGTACCATGCCTATGGTGGATTGGTAGCTATTGTTGTAGGCAAACTCCACCAAAGGAAGATGATCCTCCCATGTTCCTCTAAAGTCAAGAATGCGTAATCTCAAGAGGTCTTTTAATACTTTGTTCACCATTTCCGTCTGACCATCGGTTTGGGGGTGATAGGTCGTGCTTAAGCATAGCTGTGTGCCTACATCCTCTTGCAAGCTCTTCCAAAGCCTGCTCGTAAAGATAGGATCACGGTCGCTCACAATGCTGGAGGGTATCCCATGGAGTCGAACTATCTCTTTAAGATAAATGGATGCTAAAGATGAGGCAGTCCTTCTACTTTTAACGGGTATAAAGTGAGCGCTTTTTGTGAGCCTGTCAACTATTACCCAAATACTGGTATTGCCCCTTCTTGACCTAGGCAACCTATCAATAAAGTCCATTGAAATGCTATCCCATTTCCATTGTGGGATCTCTAGAGGATGAAGCACACAACCAGGATTTTTCTGGTTCACTTTTACTTGCTGGCATATCAAACACTTAGCGATGAACTCAGCTACATCACTCTTCATGTCATTCCAAAAGAAAACCCTTTTTATGTCCTTATACATCTTGTTTCCGCCTTGGTGTATGGTCATCTTAGAATGGTGTGCTTCTTCGAGGACTGTCTTCACTAAATCCCTTACTTGTGGGAAGCATAGCCTTCCATCCCTTCTCAACCAACCCTTATCATCGATGGAGTGTCTAGTGAGGTGACTAGAAGTCTCACCCCTAACTAGCTTATCCATCATGTCAACTAGTTTAGGGTCTTCTCGTAGCGTAGTTCCTATTAAGTCCAAAAGATTAGGCCGCACCTCTAGCGATGCTAACAGACCCGACACAATTTCAGAGGAGGGTCTAAAGTTCAAGTTTTCTATATACTCCAAGCTTTGCCTTTCTACAAAGAGAGGACTCAAGGTCAGCTTCTTCCTACTTAAGGCGTCTGCTACCACATTACCCTTTCCACGGGTATAGGAGATCTCAAAATCATAGGATGCCAAGAACTCCATCCACCTTTGTTGCCTCAAGTTAAAATCTTTCTACGAGAAAAGGTACTTCAACGATTTATGGTCAGTATACAATTCAAACTTCTCACCTAGGAAATAATGGCGCCAAGACTTACGTGCAAAGATGATGGCAGCCAACTCTAGATCGGGGGTTGGGTAGTTTTTCTCATGTACTTTCAACTGTCTGCCTCCATAAGCTACTACCTTCCCTTCTTGCATCAAGACAGCACCTAGTCCCGTACAACATGCGTCCGTGTATACGGTAAGCATCTTGCTCCCATCCGGCAATGTCAGAACTGAGGCTGTTGCTAGACCACCTTTCAAATGTTGAAAGCAATATCACAATCCAAATCCCAAGCGAAAGTTAGGTTCTTCTTCGTTAATCTTGTGAGTGGGGCTGAGATTTTTGCAAAGTCCTTAATGAATTTTCGGTAAAAGCCCGCTAGCCCGAGGAAGCTTCGGACTTCGATTGCATCCCGTGGAACGTTCCAATCTTGCACCGCAACTACTTTTGCGGGGTCAACCGCTAACCCTTCTTTGGACACCACATGTCCAAGAAAACTCACCTCTTCTCTCCAGAAATGGCATTTGGAGAATTTAGCTTTCACCTGATTTGCACGAAGAGTATCCATGACTTCCCTTAAATGCAATGCATGCTCTTCTTCATTTTTCGAGAAAATCAAAATATCGTCTACGAAGGCCACCACAAACTTATTAAGGAATTTTCTAAACACCCTGCTCATCAAGTAAACGAAGTAAGCGGGTGCATTTGTCAAGCCAAAAGGCATGACAAGCCATTCAAAGAAACCATCCGGGTTTCTGAATGCGGTCTTATCATTGCTGTCTTCAGCCACTCTTATCTAATGGAACCCAGTAGCTAAATCTAGTTGGGAGGAAACTGATGCACCTACAAGCTGATCAAACAAGTCATCTATTCTTGGAAGTGGGTGCCTATTCTTCTTGGCCAGCATTTTTAGCTCCCTATAATCAACGCATAGGCGAAGTGAACAATCCGCTTTGGTTTCAAATGCTACTGGAGCACCACTTTCAGAAATACTCTGCCTTATAAACCCCTTTTCGAGCAGCTCTTTGACCTGCTTACTGAGAACTTTTTCCTCCCTTGGAGCCATGTGCCTAACGGGTAGAGCTACCGGTTTTGCATTATCAACAAGGTATATGCGGAAGTCTATCTCCCTCTTCAGAGGTAAGCCCTTCACCTTTTCAAATACATCTGGGTATTCACGGACTACTCTAACAGACTGCAAGTTTTCAACAAACGCATCAAGAGATTCTAGGTAGCTAAGCATAACAGAATGTTTGGGATTACAAGAGATTTTGAGAGTGTTGCCAAGGTGAGTCATAAGTCTTACCACTCTCTTTTCACAATTGAGGATGGCACCATTACTGGATAAATAATCCATGCCTAGAATCAATCCATAGCCCGTGAATCCAAGAACGGAGGCGTTGCATTCAAACTCAACGCTCAAGATAGACACTCTCAAATCCCGACAAATTGTTGAAAGATGAGTCAAACCACCAATAGGATTTGAGACTACTATGGGATCCGTAACTAGAATAGTATTTAGGTGCAGTGTTTCAACTAACGAAGAAGACACAAACGAGTGTGAAGCGCCAAAATCAAACAAAGTACGAACTGGATGATCAAACAGAAAAACCAAACTTTCAACATAAATGTTTCTACCCCTCTCCTGTCCTGGTGCCATGAGAGCGTGAACTTGCCCTCTTGCCTGTCCTATTGCCATGAGAGCTTGAACCTGCCCTCCAGAAGTAAACCCTGCCCTCTGCACTTTCCCTTGTTTCCTCGGGCAGTCTTTGAACAGACGTCTTGCCTCACCACAGTGGAAGCAGCTGGTCTTCTTCTTCTTCCTACAGTCCTTTCTCAGATGGCCTGGTGTCCCACAATTAAAGCATCATTTCTTTCCTTTGCTACTGTTGTCCTTACCACCTTTCTTAGGTTGCTGCTGCGACTTCTTTTGATCCCCTTTCTTTTCTGGTGCCTTATTAGCATTAGCGCCTTTCTCCTCTTCATGCATAAGCGGCATGTCAACCAGTTTCTCAAAGGTAGCCCCCATAGGAATGTGGGTCATAGCTAACCCATGCAGCGGCTCATTTAAACATTTAACCAATCTCAGGGCCTTCTTTTCAGGTGTGTTTACCAAGTCTAAGCCAAACCTTGCCAACTGATTGAACTTGTTGACGTACACCTTTACTGATAAATTCCCCTGCTTCAATGCCAAGAAGCTTTCTATATATAAATTCTCTTCTGCTCGTGAGAGAAATTTCATCTCGAACCTTTGTCAGAAATCCACCCATGTGTCTACTGGATGTTCTCCATTTGTGACCTCCCACCAAGACGAGGCTTCGTCCTTCATTAACCAAGCAGCCAATTGGACCTTCCTTCCATCTTCTACCTCGAAGATACCAAAGAAATCTTCCACCTCCTTAAGCCAATTTCGAATTTCAACAAACGTCTCTGATCCGTGAAAAGGTTTTCCGCCCATTGCTTGAAAGTCTTTGCATATATTTGAAAAAGTATCAACACGAGGAGGGGGAGGAGGAGCGGATGCACCTGGGGGAGGAGGGATGTTTGTTGGGCCTGTGGCGGTGGCCTTAGCCTCCAGATACCTTATGATTGTGTAATGACCCGCATTAGCAGAAGTGTTATAATTAATTTATTTAATTATATAAATGGTGAATTAAAGGATTTAATGGTCGTGGAATTAAATAACTGGGAATATTTAATTAAAATATTAAATTAAATAATATATTAAATTCAGAAATAATCAAAAATATTGGAAATCACAATATAAGGTGAACATGGTCATCCCTAAGATTTAATTCAGCTTAGAGTTGAATTATATTGATGAATATATTCAATCGACGTCATTTTGAATGTATAATTATAATATAATTAAAATTGAGCTCGAAATGGCGCTGCAGTTCGTAAAATGGCGATTCGAACTTCAACTGAATGTACAGGATTCGTTTTAAGCCGGATTTCTGTGAAATAAGAAACGTGTGGAGCTGGTGGAGTATATCTTTCTAATGGAAGAGAAAAATCGGGATTTCGTCGTGTAGATTTTGATTCACGTCCAAATCAAATTTTAGAAAAGTCGCTGTGGAATTCCTTTATAATTTATAAAGGAATTATTTATATTTTAAAAAGGGATTTCAATATAAATCGAATATCGGGTTGACCCAGAAGTGAATATCGAGTTAGAAATTCATATAGGAATATTCTAGAGCTGTATAGTATTCCAATGTGAATATATACGATAATATTAATTTATTAATATTTATTTTAATTATATTTAAATATATTTATATATTTAAAAGGGTCATCCAGAGCTTAAAAAATAGCCACTTTTGCAAACGAAGTCGAAATTCGACGAAACTAGTTTCGTTGGATCCGCAATATCAAATAGTTGTTAGATTTCCAGTTTCGTGATTTTTAGAGTCACTGTGTGGCCGTACAGATTTTTAGAGTGTAAAACAATTAGTATTTTGACAGTTAAAAATACGCTGTGTGAGCATACGAAGTCGGAATTCGACGAAACTAGTTTCGTTGGGACTTTAATGTCAAACTCTAGCCACATGTCCAGTTTCGTGATTTTTGAATATCATGTGCGATCACACGGATTTTTAGAAGGCAAAACGAATTAACAAAAAGGGAATATACTGGGAATATTCTCTCTATAAAATATCTAGATATTTGTTTTCTTTATAAATACCCCCTTTGGAAAACCTTAAGACCTAATTCATTCTCCATTTAGTCAAAAACTTCCGCCGTCGCTACTTTCTGTTTCCAACAGTTAAAATCCACCAAAGGAAAATCAAAAGAAATTCGAAATAAAATCCTAAAATTCTGACAGAGTATATCCAATGGATCGCGTAAGTTGATCTGTTCAAACGTATTCACGTTCGGTGGTGGAGGAATTCGTTTCTCTTAGCTATATACCCGTGTTATTTTTGGATAAGTCAATTTGTGATTTGGCGGGTATGACGATGTGACATTCTAAGTGAATGAGGATGACTTGTGTTGATGAATGTATGACAGAGTATTTCCAGAAAGGTCACGTACATTGATTTCTTCAACTTTACCAAGAGTGGAAGCGGAGAAGGAAACTTCTTTAGCTAACACGTAACGTACTGTTGTAGACGCCAATTAGTGATTTTCGATGGATCTGACAATGTGGCATTCGAAGTGAATCTGATGTGATGATAAAGCGTAGCTTCTAGCCTCATCAACCGGTAAATGACAGAAATCGGGCAGGCAGCATGGCTAAGTCGGTCGCACCGAAGTAGGGTGTATAATCACCTATCTAGAGAATATTCATTTGTTTCTTAAATCTATCAATACTGTCCCATATATATACGAGAACGGTTGCTGATCCCAACCGTTGGTGATATACATTCGATACACTCAAGAAAAATGAGTGGTCGGTCATGTGTGGCTGAGTTACAAGATGTTCTTGTTGAACTCCAGTGTATCATTCCTAGAGTACACTGATCAGAAGGTGGTTCCATACCTTGTCATAGTTGGAAACCCATTATCCAATACGTGCTTGCGATTTCAATTGTATACTATACGTAGAACGTGAGATGAAAGTGTTTCTGCTAGTTGATATCTATTTGTACATAGACATTACTATAATATCAAAAGGTTTTTGATATAAAGAATATTTTGGATTCTCATAAGGGAAAAACCCATTCCGTTCTGCGGCGTGGTCTTATGAGATATCGTTTACTTGTTCATATACATGTTTAAACTGTTTTACTCACACCAGTCCCATGACTGACCCGGAGTTTACTTTGTTGTTTTCCCTAAACTCTTGGGTGCCTAAATTTGTACGGGCAGTCAAGTAGTCGGGATTTACAGATATACTTGAAGAGCTGGAGCAGGATGCTTCTGGATTCTATAGCTATTATTATTTTCGCTGTTGTTGTAAGTGATGTACTCTGATAAGTGCTATTGTATATATAACTGTTTGTATTTCAAAAGCTATGTTATATTTTATTTGTTCCGCTGTGAGATTCGTGTTTACTCTGATGATGATGTTCTTCTTCTTCTTCTATTCTATTAGTTCTATCTTATCTTTCCTCACCCTCTAGTTTCTTTCATTAATTACTGGGATTTTTCGATGTTTTGGTTATCGACATCGAGCTTATGTCGATAACCAAAGTCGCTCAAAATCCGGGTCGTTACAGTTGGTATCAGAGATTAAGTTAAGTGAATTACCTTGGCTCCGTGGCGTGACTCGATAGAGATAGGGTTAGTAATGCCCTAGATTGAGTTTGAGTGTATATATACGAGTGAACGTATTTGTTATTGATATAAAAATTGTTTTATATTGTGGAGATTTATTGGTTAAGTCGTTTATGAGTTCTGGTCGATCAGTTTGATCCACTGTATCGGTAGGAGTTTTATAAACACTTGAATACGACGAACCGTCATGGTATGTTTTGAAAAGAGGGTAAATAAAAAAATTTTACCCAAATTATATTTGATATATATTGAATTTATAATATATGAGATATATTGGTTGTTATTATAATCGAGTAAGATTATAAAAGTGAAATGGTTATAAATAACTGATCAGAATTCATATAAGTAAAGTATATGAAATAAGATGAATTAAATTTGAATTTAAATCATATTTGGAATTAAAATAAGGAAATTTTAAGTTCCTGGGAGATTTTGAGATGTTTTCAAAATGGATGTATTTAGTAAGGGTTTTGAAATGATATAGTATTGAAATCACTTGGGTCGCTGGAAAATAATTCCGATGATGACTGCGCAGTATCATCGGTGTGATTTTCGAGTTTCTAAGTGGTGGATTACTACCAAAGATTTTGATTTGAATTGTTTTGAGAAAACAAGTTGTTTAGAAAATTCAAATGTTTTGAATTGGCAGTATGATTTCAAATTGATTTGAAATTTACCCAGGAATTTAAGTTCTAGAAATAAAAATTTAACTTGTGAAGTTAATTCGAATGGGATGGTAAAAGTAAATAATAAACCAGAATTTAACTTCAGATGATAGGTTAAGAAAAACTGGAAGTGATTAGAAAATAATCTGGATTTGAATTTGAAATGATAAATTGAGAGTTTGGAATTTGAAACTCGGATTTGAAATTAAATTCGGCTTGAATAAGCGAATGGTTGTGTTAAGAATAACTTGGTTGGAGTTGATTGGTATGGCATTTGTATATGCCGAGTTGATAACAGATGGTAGGGATATAATGATATGCCCGATAAAAAGGTACCTGTTTATATTATATATGGATATGAGATTTATGAGCCGAATTGGCAAGCCGTTTGGCTTTTTGATTATCTTTTGGGTTGAAGAAGGCCCAGAGAGGCGAGTTGGAGTTTGAGCTATTGACCAGTACAAAGGAGGTGCTGGCGAAATTTTTAGAAAAGTTAAGGCGTTAGAAAATTTTCAGGATTTTTTCGTTGATAAGAATAATTAATAATTTAAATGAAATTAAATTGGTTCAGTTGAAACTGAAGTTAAGAAGTGAACAAATATGTTCTAACCAATCGATAGGGTCGTCCTCTAACTTAGCAATTTCGAGGACGAAATTATTTTAAGTGGGGAAGAATGTAATGACCCGCATTGGCAGAAGTGTTATAATTAATTTATTTAATTATATAAATGGTGAATTAAAGGATTTAATGGTCGTGGAATTAAATAACTGGGAATATTTAATTAAAATATTAAATTAAATAATATATCTAATTCAGAAATAATCAAAAATATTGGAAATCACAATATAAGGTGAACAGGGTCATCCCTAAGATTTAATTCAGCTTAGAGTTGAATTATATTGACGAATATATTCAATCGACGTCAGTTTGAACGTATAATTATAATATAATTAAAATTGAGCTCGAAATGGCGCTGCAGTTCATAAAATGGCGATTTGAACTTCAACTGAATGTACAGGATTCGTTTTAAGCCGGATTTCTGTGAAACAAGAAACGTGTGGAGCTGGTGGAGTATATCTTTCTAATGGAAGAGAAAAATTGGGATTTCGTCGTGTAGATCTTGATTCACGTCCAAATCAAATTTTAGAAAAGTCGCTGTGGAATTCCTTTGTAATTTATAAAGGAATTATTTATATTTTAAAAAGGGATTTCAATATAAATCGAATATCGGGTTGACCCAGAAGTGAATATCGAGTTAGAAATTCATATAGGAATATTCTAGAGCTGTATGGTATTCCACTGTGAATATATACGATAATATTAATTTATTAATATTTAATTTAATTATATTTAAATATATTTATATATTTAAAAGGGTCATCCAAAGCTTTAAAAATAGCCACTTTTGCAAACAAAGTCGAAATTCGACGAAACAAGTTTTGTTGGATCCGCAATATCAAATAGTTGTTAGATTTCCAGTTTCGTGATTTTTAGAGTCACTGTGTGGCCGTACGGATTTTTAGAGTGTAAAACAATCAGTATTTTGACAGTTAAAAATACGCTGTGTGAGCATACGAAGTCGGAATTCGACGAAACTAGTTTCGTTGGGACTTTAATGTCAAACTCTAGCCACATGTCCAGTTTCGAGATTTTTGAATATCGTGTGTGATCACACGGAATTTTAGAAGGCAAAACGAATTAACAAAAAGGGAATATACTGGGAATATTCTCTCTATAAAATATCTAGATATTTGGTTTCTTTATAAATACCCCCTTTGGAGAACCTTAAGACCTAATTCATTCTCCATTTAGTCAAAAGCTTCCGCCGTCGCTACTTTCTGTTTCCAACAGTTAAAATCCACCAAAGGAAAATCAAAAGAAATTCGAAATAAAATCCTAAAATTCTGACATAGTATATCCAATGGATCGCGTAAGTTGATCTGTTCAAACGTATTCACGTTTGGTGGCGGAGGAATTCGTTTCTCTTAGCTGTATACCCGTGTTATTTTTGGATAAGTCAATTTGTGATTTGGCGGGTATGACGATGTGACATTCTAAGTGAATGAGGATGACCTGTGTTGATGAATGTCTGACAGAGTATTTCCAGAAAGGTCACATACATTGATTTCTTCAACTTTACCAAGAGTGGAAGCGGAGAAGGAAACTTCTTTAGCTAACACGTAACGTACTGTTGTAGACGCCAATTAGTGATTTTCGATGGATCTGACAATGTGGCATTCGAAGTGAATCTGATGTGATGATAAAGCGTAGCTTCTAGCCTCATCAACCGGTAAATGACAGAAATCGGGCAGGCAACATGGCTAAGTCGGTCGCACCGAAGTAGGGTGTATAATCACCTATCTAGAGAATATTCATTTGTTTCTTAAATCTATCAATGTTGTCCCATATATATATGGGAACGGTTGCTGATCCGAACCGTTGGTGATATACATTCGATACACTCAAGCAAAATGAGTGGTCGGTCATGTGTGGCTGAGTTACAAGATGTTCTTGTTGAACTCCCTTGTATCGTTCCTAGAGTACACTGATCGGAAGGTGGTTCCATACCTTGTCATAGTTGGAAACCCATTATCCAATACGTGCTTGCGATTTCGATTGTATACTATACGTAGAACGTGAGATGAAAGCGTTTCTGCTAGTTGATATCTATTTGTACATAGACATTACTATAATATCATAAGGTTTTTGATATAAAGGATATTTTGGATTCTCATAAGGGAAAAACCCGTTCCGTTCTACGGCGTGGTCTTATGAGATATCGTTTACTTGTTCATATACATGTTTAAACTGTTTTACTCACACCAGTCCCATGACTGACCCGGAGTTTACTTTGTTGTTTTCCCTAAACTCTTGGGTGCCTAAATTTGTACGGGCAGTCAAGTAGTCGGGATTTACAGATATACTTGAAGAGCTGGAGCAAGAGGCTTCTGGATTCTATAGCTATTATTATTTCCGCTGTTGTTGTAAGTGCTGTACTCTAATAAGTGCTATTGTATATATAACTGTTTGTATTTCAAAAGTTATGTTATATTTTATTCGTTCCGCTGTGAGATTCGTGTTTACTCTGATGATGATGTTCTTCTTCTTCTTATATTCTATTAGTTCTATCTTATCTTTCCTCACCCTCTAGTTTCTTTCATTAATTACCGTGATATTTCGATGTTTTGGTTATCGACATCGAGCTTATGTCGATAACCAAAGTCGCTCAAAATCCGGGTCGTTACAGATTGGTATCAGTATTCCCTCGGGTATCTCGGGTAACCCAGACATGCTGAAAAGAAAATGAAGAGATTCAAAATGGAGAATTCGAAAGAAAGATATATGGCTCCTGGGGGTTATGTTTTTTTTTTTAAAACTATTCTCTTGAAAATACTCTCCTTAAAACATACTTTTGAAAGTATTACTTTGTAAAACGCTTTTGAAAAATAGTTTTTCAAAATCTCTTATCAGTTCTTGTAACCTTTAGCTCTGATACCACCTGTAGCACCCCACGTCCATTAATGTCACTCTCAAAGGGAATGCATTAACTTTCATGGAGTATTATTGGTGAATAGAATAGAATATAACAAGACAGATACATATATTGGTACTTGGAAAATTTCAAAACAACTTTTATTGTAGCGGAGAAATACTTTGATTACAACAACATCATAAACCAACAGAAAAACCAAGTACACTTAGTAACCATCTTGACAAATTGTTTTCTGAGTACATAAAGTAAAAAGCATAACCCCAACATAAGTAGCCATAATAGAGATGAGCTGAACTTTACTTTCAGCAATCCAAGCACTTCCAAAAGAGAGAGAAAGATCCAGATCAAGCTACACTAGTACTAGTCCCACCCTGAGAACCTGGGGGGGGGGGAAGGAAGAAAAGAGGCAAGGGCATAAACTGGTAAAACAAGTAATGAATGTGAAACAAGTGGGCAAGACAAAACAAACAAGAGGAATATTCTGGCATTAATCTCGCTCCTAATCATTTTAGGATAATTACTATACTGCACCACTACTAGTCACCCTAAAAGTTGATCCCGCCCACTGAACATAATAATCATAATGGTAGTTTCGTGTATCCCTAGTTGTCTCCATAGGTGCCGCCTGCCCCTATCTCCACTAGTTGTATCCACTACCCCCATGCGATCGGCTCCCTACCTCGTAGATACCCTTGGTTGTCCCACAGTGGGGTGTATCACTCCCCAAAGTGGAAACCCGATACCACTAAAAATGCACGGCTTATATCTACACGATGCAACAATGTCTTACCTACCAGCCCGGGCCCACGCACGCACATGACCCCATTGGACTTGCATTGCCACCGTTAACCCGTTTTGACCTCTTACAATCAAACCCAGTAAGTGTGTCCTGTCCTCGATCTAACTCGAGCTCACAAAGATACTTAATGGGTTAGTGGTTTGAAAAGGGTCCTCTATATTTGACACAAGTCTTCCACCTATGCTTGGTCCCCACTATAATTTTCCACTTAACCCCTTCTTATTCATGTCTTCTTACAAGTTTCAATTTGGTTAAGTGTTTCTAATCGTATTTCACATGTCACCCACTTAACCCCCGTGTCCCAGCACATGTTTATCTTGGTTAAGTGTTTCTTAATTCATTATAACCATAAACTTGTAAGACCTCCTACATTAGACTCCCGTTTGCGGTTGCTGGATTTGCCGGGTGGGTCCGGGCAGTCTTATACCGCAAACGTGTCTAACCTCATGTCTTTACAACTGTTACGCATTTAATTTATGCTTTCGACCTCTCACATTAGACTACCGTTTGTGGTTGCTGGATTTACCTGGCGGGTCCGGGCAGTCTTACACCACAAACGAGTCTAACCTCGTGTCTTAGGCATTTATTATTACACATTATTTCACCCCAATTTGAATTAATTATCCCCATTCAAATTTTCAATAATTTCCAAATTAATTATATCCATAATTGTCACCTAAATTATGTCCATACTTTCTAGGTATAAAAATTATACCAATTAATGTCTCAATATAATTATATGCTTTAAAGCCATCTTATGTCAATTCATAATTTACATAATCAATATTTTCCCATTGTCCCCACGCTATTCGTACGTTCAAATATGAAATATATTACACTCGCAAATAGTTTAACTTATAAAAAAAACATCACAACTTGCATAACACATAAAAATAGATCTAACTTGCAAATAGGAATTGTGGCACAAATTTGCATAGCCAATAATTTGCATAGACAATGGTCATATAGAATCATATATTTGCATAAACTACCATGGATCTAAATATGGATCTAAACATGAAATTGTGAACTTGCATATATGAATTATGGGTCTCACTTAAACTTGCATAGGTGAATATAACTTTCACCTAAAAATGTGAATATAGTTTTCACCTAAACTTGCATATGAATTTATACAACTTGCATATGAATTTATCACATGTTTTTGCGCATAAACTAGCATATGTATATGCTTGATTCATATATAAACTTGTGTACAATTCACATATAAACTTGCATAAGATTGATATACAATTTAACATCCCAAACTTGCATAAAATTCACATACGAATTAGCATATGATTCACATCCCAAACTTGCATAAAATTCAGATACGAATCAACATATGATTCACATCCCAAACTTGCATAAAATTCACATACGAATTAGCATATCATTTACATCCCAAACTTGCATAAAATGAATCAAGTTAAACATGTATAATTGGACATATAAAATAGATCTACCAACATAAGATAACAAAGTTAAAAAACATCACGTGATTCAACAGACATGTTCTCATAATCCAATTACAACTCATCATAATTAATTTATTAATTATATTGTGAAAGAAATAGTACTCACAAAGATAGGTTAGAAAAGAGAATGGTTCATTCATCTTTTGAATTGGAATTCTGACTTGTTAAATCCTAAGCTTTAGGAAGGAGAATTATCGAGGAGCATCATGGTAGCCAAGAGACAAATTTTTGTTTAGGTTTAGGGTTTGAGTCTAGGCACTCTTTTATAGAAGTTTTAATCAATCTAAGTCGTTAGATTATCATAGGAACAAATCCAACCATCCAGACTAGATAGAGTTATCTAGAATAGCCACATCAGCCATAATGACTTAGCAAAGAGTCAGAAATCGTCACATTTCAGATCTGACCGGGGGACGGGGTAGGTCGACCTATATGGGTGGGTCGACCCCCTGGTCGACCTAGCCCTTGGGTGGGAGAACTCCCGCCCAGCCTGCTCCCTTGTTTGAATTTTTAATTTTGAATTTCTTTTATTCTGAACTGTTTTAGTTTATATAAAATTACTGGAACTTCCGAGGGCCATAACTTCCTCGTACGAAGTCCGATTTACGAAAACTTGGATTCCAAGCATAATTTCGAGACAAACGCAATGGCGTAACCCATTTCCCTTAATTCTCACTTTAACAATTAAGTATTCTTAGGATTGTTAATTTTAGTATTCAAAGAAAATTCAGGGTGTTACAGGTAAATTTGTTCTCTTTTCATTTTTTTATGTTAAACAATTGGCTCCAAGTGGAAATGGGCTTAGGAGGCATATCACATGGATCGACTCTAACGAGAGTAAGCATTAGTGGTGAATCAATTTCTAGGTCTAAACTGTATTACACAATTTATAGATCCAAAACTACAAGCGATAGAGAAGATTCGAAACTATATCGCTATCATATATGATCACTGATTAAATAATTTGCTCAAAAAATACCTTTATTTATGTACATATGCATAATATTTTTGCTTCAAAATTCAAAATTTTACACGAATTGGATGCATGTAGATGCATAGGCTATTGGGAATGAATAAACATGTGTTGTTAACTATTTGTGAGTAGGATTAATTGTGTTATATGCTTGTATTTTATATTGTATTTATTTACGGACAATCAATAAAAATGAATCAAGTACATATGCATACACCGTGTAAACTTTTGATATTTGACCTTATGATGTACCTTTTGATATCAATGACATGTTGATATTTAGTTATTCTCTCTTTTATTTCATGTAGATTAAATATTTAAATATTAACATATGACTGATGTTAATAGCCATTATAATGGAGCCAAATAAAATGGCTACACCACAAGTTTTTCATCGGTTCCTTTGTTTCCAACTTGCACGTAAGAAAAGGTCTGTACTTGATCATAGACATTCATCAGTAGTTAATTGATTAAATTAATTAAGCGGAAATAAAGATGTTGAGTTTTGATAGGCCCGACCCTATATATAGTCTAATGAGAGAATGACCTAGGGCATCAAATCACACCAGGGAAACAAATCATATATAGGCAACATCAAAAATTTACAATGAGAACTCTCCAGCATGAATAGATTCTTCCATGCTTTACAACTAATCCATTAGCTTGTTTCTACAACTCATATTATTCGACTTCATGCTCCAGTAAGTGTTGTTATATAACTCATGTACCCAAGCTTCTCTATAATCAAATCGGATTGCTCGAAAATAGCGTATGTAATTAATTTTGTACGTAATGACCCACCTTCCTAGATATTAAAAGTCGACACTAAATACGACCACTGTAATCTAATGTCCAAAATCCAATCGTCGAAAATCCTAGATTGTTAGGGTAAAATGAAAAAAAAGAACAGAAGAAACACAAAATCTCATACCCGAATCGAAAACGCAATAATAATAATACTGATAAATGAACTGTCACTCCAAAATACAAAGTGTATCAGAGTTAAAAATCATTACTATCAGCTAGACAATTAGAAATTCTGACATTATAAATGATGATAGGTAAAATAAAATATAGAAGAAATAAAATAATGCAACAAGCAAACTTCCAACTTTTCCACATGAGCTTCATATCCAACAGAAGACAACCGGGAAACAAGCTTGTTCTGACCCAAGCATTATAATAAACTAATGCACGGATCAGTTTGGAATACCAACATGAGAAAACTCAAGTATAAGGAAACATAAAATAATTCTATGAGATAAGGCTGTTGATTGGAAAACACGTTTTTAACTCATAAGGACAATATATTGTTAAGGATGAGGATCAAGGATGTTAAGGAAATACAAACACTAAAGGGGGGTGAATAGTTGTAATAACCCAGAATTTTGGCAGTATAAGTTATTAGAATTACGAAAATAGGAATTTCTACAAATTATGGAATTTGGCCACGAAACTTTAACCGTTGCGTTCATCTCAAAATTCTGGTCAACTTTCATGTTTGGAGTTTTGCGAACGGAGTCCGTATGAAAAAGTTACAGACGAAATACGAATACGTACTGAAAATAAATAAACAAAAAAAATTAATTAGTAATTTACGATTTATAACCCAGCCGACCTGGGCAGTTTAATGTCCACGAGGTCGATCGGTGGTCGACCGCCCAGGTCGATCTACTAGGCGTCAAACTCCCCAGAGACGGCTAGGTTTTGGTGAATTGTTTTATTATATTATTATTACAGATGGACGGAGATAACTTAAAACTAATATGATGGTTCTAAGCCATTTCCACCCTTATAAATAAAGGGTAATTATGAAGGCAGCGGAGCTCTACCATTTTTCTTCCTCTTCTAACCTAAATTCTAAATAAAATATATTCATACATATACCAAATCAAATCAAATTCATATGGAATTGAGAAGAGAAATAGATTCAATGAAGAGGGTGCTCATTGATAGGTTTCTTAGCTCTTTTCCCTTTTTCTTACGTTTCTATAGATCTAGAATTTTCCCTTTTCTAGAAAAACTGTTGATTTGTAAGGATTTGGGGATTGTAAGCCTAATAAGGTTCATAATTCAGATATTGGAAGCTATACGGTGAGAGGGAAATTTACTAATACAGATATAACAATTTATCTATTTCATTTGAATCCAACCTATGTTTTATGCCTATCAGATCTGCTATTTAAATAATTATAAATTGTGATAACCATTAGATCTGATTATAAATATGTTGGTAAATGATATAGTTGTGATTTTGTTTAAATATGAATTGTAGGATTTTTATACAAATTCTCACATATTCCTACAAGTTACGTCATAAATTAAGAAATATGTTGTATATGCCATGTAACACTATGTATCTGGAAATCGGTCCCATTAAACATAAATTTGTTTTAGTTATGTTCCGGATCTTTAGTTCAGTGTTGAAATATGAACATGTATATTTAGGAAAACAGATGAATTTGTGTATTATATAATTATCAGAATAAAAGAAATATTCCTTGTTTACATTTAGTATAGTTGGGTATTTGGCTTAATCATTGTAATTTATGCCATTTTCCTCATTTTTAAATAAGAGGCATTATTATATAATCACAAGAAGTATGAAAAAAAGAATTAAAAGGGGAAAAGTGGTGCGGAGGTACATATAAAAATAAATACATGTTTTGTATGTAATTTGCATCGACTATTCGAAAATAAAAATATAGTACATATATTTCTTTAGATTTGGAAATATGTCAATGTTACAAAATACACATGATTTACAGTGGTTTGGGTTAACGGTCCTTATGAGACTTGAAACCTTCTTGACAAGATTGAATGTAAAAAGGGAATGTTTGGTTAGCACGATAACATAAAAATGAATATATACATATTATCCATCCAAATCAGCGTAAAACAATGAAATATAAATTGCATGGAATGTTTGGATAAGATTCAATTATGGAATTATATGAAAATATAATCCATTTTGAATTAACATATTTGTGGTGATCATTTGTAGCAATAAATGTAATTAACTGCTACAAATGAGACCGCAAATAAAGAAATAACCGTTGTAACCAATATTGATTTGGGGAAAATAAATGTGAATAGGAAAATGGTTACAATTCCTAAAATCAATTAGGATAATTGTTGTGGACCCCAATTAGGAAATTTAAATTATAACCGCATTTAGACACGAGTTTAAACTCAACTTGTGGTGTAAGCCTTCCCGGAATGGGCAAATCCAGCAACCACAGGTAGTTAGTTTAATGTGAGGGGTCTAATGCATAAATATAACCATACTAAGGCACGTGGTTAAGTTCACTTGTGGTAGAAGTCTGCCTGGAACCGGCACGCATATCCAGCGTCCACATGTAGCCAACTTAATGTGAGAGGCCTGTTATGTGTGTGTGTGTGTATATATATATATATATATATATATAACAGTCAATAAATAAATAAGAATAGGAATTGTCCTGGGTACAACAAATAGATAACTTGGGACTGATAAATAGTTGCCTTAGGAAAATATGACCGTTAGAGTCATAAAAGGCAATAAAAAGGAAATAAAAAGAAATGAGTGTCAAAATGGGGATTAATGGATATTTATTGTCATTTAATACTAAGTCCAAATTAGGGAAGAAATTAAATAAAATATACTGAAGAAAAGGGAAAATAATATTCCTTATTTATGTCAATAAAACTTATAATTAAAAATATAGTTGGACTTAGTAGGCTAATAATATAAGACATTATTAACCATATAAACCCGTGATACAAATAAATGGTGTACCTATAGTATTTCCGTGTAAAGGAATTAAACGGGAATGACTTAACAACATATCCAACTTTATCCCAAAAAAGGAAAGGTGTTAAAGGAAAATGGGGGATGAACGAATAACCTTCGCGTGTAGTCCACTTTCTGGGTTAAGGCTAAGTGACTAGGGTTAAAGAGTCCACCTAGGCATAGGTTTTCAGTGTAGGGGTCTTAAATGCTAGTGTGTGTTGGCCCATCCAAACCTGGAAATTTAAAAGGGTCAGATATGGCCACCTATCCTATGGGAAGTAGAAAGTGACTAAGAAGGTTATCTAACAAGGTCAGTTGGAAGGTATAACGAATGATAAAATACCTACGCTCACCTTATGCAGGGTAACAGTATATGCGTGAATGACGGAAGCTTTAACTAGTAGGGCCATAGCTAGTGTCCTCTTGTTTTATGTTAGCATTTATTATATTATCGAGGGTTAATAAGTGACCAATAGGTCCGCCTAAGGTCTTAAGTGAGGGAAAATCCACCTTATCTATCACTGATAGTGGGGCATTAAATAATAAAGAATAGATAATGAGGATATAGATAGAAACCCCGAAATTAGGGGCACACTGTCGATATAATTAATCAGTTAAACTCTGGTATAATTCTGTGCAGTAAAAGTGCTCAACGGACCCAATGTAGCGGAGATGCAAAAAGTTGTATAGGGGATAATGCAAGGAAATAGCAGGATATAGCAGATGAGTCTAAACTAGCATATAAAATTTGTTTTTAATGCTTTTACAAATATACAAATGATAAATATGTGGAAAATAAACTTTCAATTTAATTCTAATTAGTATAGTCTTAATTTTAAATAAAAGCATGTACAAATATATGTAAATAAATGTAAACGTTTATTTAATTTGATTAAATTTAACAGGATATTGTAGTATTTTCTATTCTGAAAAATGTATGTTAATTTTTTTATCAATATACTAATTTTATAATGTGAGAATGGCCATTTTCAATTCATTTCATTTATAGAAGTTATATCAGAAATAGCGGAATGTAGCTGAAATAATAGGATATATCGGGAATATCGGAATATACCGGGTCTTAAAGCGGAAAGGCTATTTAGAAATAGCGTAGCGGTAGAAATCCGCTACACAATATTGCGGGGATATGGAGGGGAAATATTGGGGCTTAAACTGCACAGGATATAAAAGCTTCACAAATAAAATGTATGTAAATGTCCTATCTCGGTAATATTATTTGGGAATACTACTTCGGGAAGAATAGTAAAGTCGTATGTAAACATTTATTAGGTTGCGCTAGAATCACTAACCTGGTTGGGCATA
The DNA here is from genome assembly GCA_030737875.1 of Allium sativum. Classification (NCBI taxonomy): domain Eukaryota; kingdom Viridiplantae; phylum Streptophyta; class Magnoliopsida; order Asparagales; family Amaryllidaceae; genus Allium; species Allium sativum. Next base: position 244,231,321 of record CM060915.1, on the reverse strand, counting down.
CAACTTATGTTGAACCAAACAAAATATATTTGTGTTATAGACTGTGTTGTACATTCCTTAGTCACCAGAACTTGTTGTTCTGACCCTTTCCTCATGACAACCTCCAGGTTTTATAGAGAAGATCGGGTTCTCAGAGATGTTTAAGTTTGGCTTTCGGTTCTCGTTGTCTCCCATGCTCGGTATTTGCAAAGTGACTTACTTTGAAGAAGGTAATTGCTTGAGTTAATACTAATTTATCCTATATTTTTTTCCCATCGTGAGCTATATTTATCGTATTTTGATTATGCTCATGCGCATTTATTGAAGGTACCAGGTATACGCTATATGCTTGGATGTGTTCAAGTTTTGTTTTTTGTCAAAATTTGGGTGCAGACAAGTGTGGTGTGTTACAATATTATTATTTTAAACAATTTACAAAAATCTCAACTAATTATCAATTACTCGAACTACTATATGAATCATGGAATGAATATTATAAAAGAAATGATTACAGACACAAATATAAACAAAAGTAAAATACAAAAAAGGAAAGAGAACACCGAAATTTATTGTAACATCCCATAAAAGACATAAATATTAACTATATATAAAAATTAAAAAATAAGGCTGGAAAATGAGTTTTTGCTTCTTTAAGAATTTGGCTATGAAAATCATTTATTTGGAATCGTGGCGAAATTCTGAATCGTTTTCATACATAATATGCTGAAAACGGTGAAAGTATGAAGAACTTACAAGCAAATGAAATTGGATAGCATAACGCAATATATATATATATATATATATATATATATAAATCAAATGAGTAACACACACACACACACACAAATATATATATATATATATATAAATCAAAAATATATTAAAATAAATATGAGTGGATTTGAATTTCAAATAGAGAATAAGAAAGAACGGACATAGGATATTGTATGTAAGGAAAGAGATTAAGAAAATAAAGTAATGTATTATTTAATTAAACACCTCAGCGCCATATACGATCATTTGGCATTTCAGCGACTAGGAGGTCGACCGCCCCTAGAAGTGGTGTCGACCGCCTAGTAACTGAAACGCTCAATGAATCTATGTTTGGTTAGGGTTTTTAGGGGAATATATAAATATATGGCTAGGATTACGTCTAAATAATCTAACAGCCCACGCTTACACAAGCAACTATATATAGGCCCTCAAATCTCACAACTAAAACCCAAGCCACTCTCTTTATATCCACCTTCATATTATCCTTCTGCCATTGCTAATTCTAGAAAGGATAGGAATTTCTCTTCTATTCCTCCAACCTCCATTCTTATCTTTTCTTTAATATAAGTTCACATAGATTCAGTATAAATTCTGGAATTTAGTTTTATATATGCATAAGATTCTAAAGATGAGTAACTTACATATATATATATATATATATATATATATATATATATATATATATATATATATTAGAAGGATTAAAGAATGTTTATCATGAAGGCTAAATCCAGATTTTAATCTACAACAAGAATCCTATTGTTCTTCTTTTTAGATCTATGAGTGGAACATTGTGTTTCTTTGGCATATTCTATTTTTAATAGATTAACATGTTGTAAGTTAAGCCTAAGAGGATTTGGCAATGATAACATCAATACGAAAACTCCCAAATCCCCTATTTTATGTTTTGCATAAGAATTGTCAATTTATTGGGTTTGAGGATCTTGATCTTAATATTGAATTGAGAATAAAAAGTGTGTTGTGTTTTTACTCTATGTAATTCATCCTTATGTAAATATTTTATTGCAACCTAAATTTGGTTTAATTCATGACTTGACTAGGTTTGGGTTCTATTTTGAATCCGAACATATTCATACTTGAAATCTATCAAATATAAATGTTATTAAGTCCAATACACCCAAAAAAGGGCTAATTAGATAAAATGGAGCCTATAAATATACATGTATATATATCATATATGTATATTGTACTCTATTCTTGATCCATTATTGAAATCATTCCAATAAGCCTACGATGCAAGTAGAAATTTGTTGGTATGTTGTATTTTCCATTCCCTGCTATCTGTTATTATGCCATTATGCCATCATGCCTAAAATGTAGTGGTAAAGATATGGAAATTAACTTGTATACCTTAATTTAGACAATTTTGACATTTTTGTCTCGTTAGAACATTCTCTTATTCCTACAAACGTTAGCGTTATTTATGCATTATAATTATTATATTTATTAGTGTAATCCACGTAATTAACGTAATAAATGTGATTAGGATAAAATTTGAATTTGAAATGTCCCCACATACATATTGATTGCTTGTGTGTGTGTACTGAATGGCTATACATATATATAAATAGTGACAAAGGGACACGAGGTTAGTTGCCAATTGTGGCATAAGCCTGCCCAGAACCAACCAACAAATCTAGCAACCACAAATAGGCCCAACTAATGAGAGATCCCTGGGTGCTATGAGCCATTCAAACTTATTACACTAGGACATAAGGTTAAACCTACTTGTAGTAGAAGCCTGCCCGGAACCGCCCGACGTATCCAGCATCTATGTAACGTCCCGTATTTTTACGATATTATAACTAATTTATTTAATTATATAAATAATGGTTTAGAGATTTATATGGTTGTTTAATTAAATAATATTGAATATTTAATCAATATAAATCATAGAATAACATATTTATTTCGTAAATAGTCGGAAATAGTGGAATTCACAATATTGTGCGAATTAGATGATTTAACTAATTTAATTCAGTTTAAAATTGAATTTTAATAACGATGCTATTTAATAAACGGAGTTAGAACGTATAAATTATTTTATAATTTTAATTTGGCGATTCGAACTTTAAACGAATATACATAATCTGTTTTAAGTTGGATTTCTGTGAAACAAGAAACATTCGGATCTGGTAAACTATATTTTTCTAATGGATGAGAAAAATCAAGATTTCGTCGTACAGATTGTGAGTTATGTCCAAATCAAATTTTAGAAAAGTCGCTATGGAATTATTTTATGATTTATAAAGATTTATTTATATTATAAATGGATTTTTAATATAAATTGAACACTGATTTAATCTGGATTTGAAATGTCGAGTTATAAATTCAGATAGGAATATTTTGGAGCTGTATGACATTTTATGTGAATATATATGATAATATTTATTTATTTATATTTAATTTAATTATTTTTAAATATATTAATATTTAAATGGATTTATTTAGAGAATTAAAAATAGCAAGTTCTGCAAACGACCTCCGTTTTCGACGAAACTAATTTTGTTGGATCCGGAACATTAAATCATTGTTAGATTCCAATTTTCGTCATTTTTGGAGTAAGTATGTGTTTGCGAACAAATCAAAAAATTGTAAACAACTGTAAAATTCATTCGGCTTTCCTAAACAAAAAGGATTGTTGTAGAGGGTGTCGAACTCTGGGACCAAAAATATTTTAATTAATAAATCCAATCAAGTTATTCTAGGATTTTGATTGATTGAAAACACAGAAAATAACACCAATTAAATAAAAAGATAGATTTATATAATCAGAGAAAGCAATTAGGGGATAATGACATAGATTGGATTCACACTCATCAATAGCCAACAAATAAATATAGATCTAATTCATGTTTCTGCCACACACATGAATCGATGATAATTAGGTACTTAGAAACAAATAAGTAAATAACGACAAGCTTAGCCTATGCAGGAGATGAGCTCTTAAACAACCATAGACTATCAGGAAAGATTCACTAATTAATTTCTAAAACCCTAAAATTAGATCTAAATCTGATAATTGTTAGATCGAACACAAATATACCCTGTGAAGGAGCATAGCTCTTAAATGACACAGAATATGAAGGTTCAGATCTAACCCTTGATTCAGATCCAGATCTACATGTATAAAGTCTTCATCTATTGGCTATGTGATTCATGTTGAATCATATCTATTAGCGTCATCACCCCCTAATCAAAGGGGATTAGCAAGACATAGCTAAAGTAGAAGAGAAAAATAAAATAACAGACATAGATAAAATAAAACTAAAACTAAATAGAACAGAGGAAGAAGAACGATTTTATTCCAAGAAGAGAATTATAGAATAAAACCTAATGTGTTTTTACATGAATAAGGTACAAGGTATTTATAGTTGTATTGGCCAAGGCTAAGAGGCTCATTCCACAATGTGGAACAAAATCCCATTTTCAAAATAACCAAGTAGCTAAGTGTGAACGCGTGTGAATGGAAAGCCTTTCAAATGAGCAAATGTGAACGCGTATGAATGGATTGACCATTGTAGTAGCTTGCGGGCATCAAATGACGTCAATAGCAATTGTTTTGAGCATGAATAGGAACTCCATAACATCTGCAACAAGCTATATTTATGAAAAGGCATTGTATTAACATATGCGGCAGAAGGTGGTTGAACAACAACATTTCTTCAAGCTTTAATCTTACTCTCAAAATCAACACTCTTCATACACCAATTCTTCAAGCTTTTCAACAATTAGGTCCATTAATCCATTCATCATAAATAATCTGAAAACACAACTATAAATATACGGTATAATTTTTTTTAAAATAAAATAAGATTAATAAGCGGATAAAATATACACAATTACGTGTATATCAAATACCCCTACACTTATCTTTTTATTCATCCTCGTATAAACTAAACTAAGATATGTCACACTTTCGTAGGAAACACGATTTCATTTAGCGTATGCAACAAGTCGTTAAACCTCTGGGTGTACCCAGTAGGACGAGTGTTGTCTCGTGAGGGTTTTCAGCGGATACTACCCACAAAATCCAAAGCGCCTTATGTACGCGGATTAATCAAACAATATATTTAAGGTCTTTCACATTCCAAGGACTTTACCTAACTCCAATAATAACGGTTCAATCCCAAATTGTCCATCCCATTGTTGGTGAAAAAATGAATAAAAAATTTCAAGCTGAATCGTAATTCCTTGATAACACTGTAATTGTCTTGAAGGTTAGGAGCGTGGTGTCAACCAAAGTTCTACACATCGATAATGTGCACCCAATCATTTATTCAACTTATTTTTTTGAATAATTTTGCACCAGTGTAACTGTAATATATTGGATGTGAGTTATGCATAGATGAAGGAGAATTTTGTAAGTTCTAAAAATATTCTAGATAAGAGGGCAAGTGTATTAGTTAAACTTCAGGCTACAAAAGATAAAGTAATACTAAGGCACATATGAATATTTTTATTTCCTTTCATCTCCTCTACTACAATCCTCACTTCCAAGTACGGTATAATGGATGTGGATGGAATGGAACTGAATGCTTTATAGTCAAGAATGATGAATGACTATTTTATTCTGAGAGACTCTCTTTATTTCATTTTTTTCTATCTTTTTTTTTTGCATGATGAATGATGAATGGAGATGGATTGGAATGATGTCGTACATTATTTCATTTGATTCCTTCTCTACTAAACCAACACTTCATGAAAGGAAAGTTTTGTGCCCTAGTTACTCTACTTCTATAATCCTAATTCAACACATAAGTCTGGATTGATGTTATACAAAAAGATGAAAGGAATGATAAGCAAAGTTTTATAAGATAGATAACCCATATAAAATAAGATGTGGTATATGGTTATCCTACCTTAAAACAAGTACGGAGTGGGTAGTGTAATATTGGTATAAAAAGTGACGTTTTTGACCTTTAAACAAAGGTTCTTGAGTATACCAATATAAGATAAACTTGTCGAAACATGGATGTAAATCGACTAAAACTTGGGTTTGAATAATGTGGGGTATCGAAGAAGAACGCTACAATGAGTCATTTCTCCTTATTTGGGCCACGTGGATTTTAGAACTTACGATTTTGAAATTTTGAGTGGAAAAGAAAATATTATGCAAGAAAACGAACTCAGAAAATCCAACAAATGTAAGTGCAAAAATCATTATTATTTGATTTTTTTTTTATTTTTTTACTTGCACATTCTAACATGTATAACAAGGGTTGACACGCTTACTCAAGAACACGACTAATGTCTGCACAGTCTCAAGCTAGCATCTTAAAAAGACACATTACAACTCAACGAATAGATAATGTTCATTCCCATCACCCAACAATTCAACTTATCAAACAAGAACCAAGGTGTTATTTATGAATTTAAGTTAATCCTTGTTCAATGAATGACCTAGTTCGTAAAATTTGATTGCTGATGTAATGTAAATTCCCCCTACACTTGAGTGTGACTGTGTCCTCACAGTCTTAATCAGACATATCTTAGTGAAAGGGAAAAACAAATAAGAGAATATTTACATATGTACAAAAGAGGGTTAGTGCGTCTTACCGAATGTAATGTGGCTCATGGAGGACCATGAGCTCTTCCTCTTGGTTGGGTATTGGTTCCAAGTAAGGTTTAAGGCGTTGACCATTGACCTTAAAGGATGATCCATCGATTGGATTCTCAATTTCTACCGCACCATACGGAAAAACAGTCCATACAGTGTAAGGTCCTGTCCATCTAGATTTTAACTTACCCGGAAATAAATGCAGTTTTGAGTCATACAACAGAACTTTTTGACCTGGCATGAAAGTTTTACGTAAAATTGATTTATCATAAAAAACTTTTGTTCTGTCCTTCTAAATTCGTTCATTTTCATAGGCATCTTTTCAAATTTCATCAAGTTCATTAAGTTGAAGCTTCCTATGTTCACCTGCTTGCTCTAAATCAAGATTCAAAGTTTTTATTGCCCATAACGCCCTATGTTCTAGTTCAACTGGCAAGTGACATGGCTTACCAAAAATCAACCGATAAGGGGACATACATAAGTTTTTTTTAAAAGCAGTGCGGTAAGCCCAAAGAGCGTCGGTTAACTTTTGGGACCAATCTTTACGATTTCGATTCACAGTTTTCTCAAGGATTTGTTTAATCTGCCTATTCGATACTTCAACTTGCCCACAAGTTTGAGGACGGTAAGGAGTGGATAACTTGTGGGTTATCGAATACTTTCTCATGAGAGCTTCAAAAGAACGATTACAGAAGTTTGTTCCATTATCACTGAATATTGTGCGAGGTGTGCCAAACCTAGAGAAGATATTTTCTTTCAAGAAGCTCACAACAAACTTGTTATCGTTTGTTTTGCATGGAACAACTTCGACCCATTTTGTAACACCCCGTAATTCTGATAATATTAATATTCAAAAATTAAAGAATAACTAATCTCAGACGTGCGAATTGTGGGAAACGTGTTGCGCCATTGTGTTCGTCTCGGAATTCTGATTGAAATAGAGTCCGAGTTTGCGTGAATTGGACTTCGTATGAAGGAGTTATGGCCATCGGAAGTTTCAGAAAATTCAAAACAGCTAGCATGAAATTTAAAATTCAAACTGAAAGTGCAGAAGCGGGCTGGGTGGGAAAAATTCCCGCCTAGGCAGGTCGACTGGGGAGTCGACACTAGTGTCGACCTACTCCCCCAGGTCGACCTACCCCCCCCCCCCCCCGGTCAACTATAGTGTCGACCAGGATGTCGACCTGGTCAGGCGACTAGGGTTTTGACAGAGCCCAATCTTGAGCTGCTGATGTGTCCTTAGGGCTGAGTTGGCAAATTAAACGGTTCATGTTAGTCCTGAATTGATCTGACGGTCTAAATAAACCCTAAACTCTATAAATACATAGGTAGTCTCTCACCCTAATTCATAAGAAAAATAGAATAGCTACCGACATACCGCCGCCATGGAACTCAGTGGAGCCGCCGCCAACTAAGAAGGAAGAAAAGCTAATCGAAACCTAATTCTACTCAACTCTAAAGCAAATCAAGACTCTCTTTTCTCTTCTAATTGTGGGTATGATGATCTTAACAAGATTATTGTTAAATTAATTAGATTAAGTTATGAATGGATCATGAGTAGATGATGTGAATTTTCCTATATGTTGTTGCAAACCTTATACTATGATGTATGTTATAAATCCTATGCTATGTGGTGATGATATCCTATATGTTGTAAATCATGCTATGATGATGTTATGTATATTGAGAGTTTCTATGCTAAGTTATGATGAATCATACATGTTAAAAAGCCATGATGTTACTATCTATGCTAATTAGTTCATGTTAATCAAATCATAATACTATTTGGGCTATGTTGATCTATATGACAAGTCACATATGCAAGTTTAGGTTGATTAGTAAAAGTTATGAACATATGCCATGACATCTATTATGGCATCTAGGATTATGCTATGACATATGTGAAATTCTATGCTAGTTCACACCATCACTATGTTGCCTAAAAACCCCATATGCAAGTTTATACATAAATTTGGGTTATGATCATATCATGTAAATTGTGCCATTTAACAAGTTGACACCTTTAGATCCTTAACATGTGTAGTTTATGCAAGTTTCACCCCTATTATGATTAGATTCATTTAAATTGTCTATATGTTGTGATAATTTATCTTTGTGCTATGAGTTAGACTATTCGAGTCTAACGTATATTCTGCGTTGAATAAGCGAACGTATAAACGTGGAGTAGGGGTAATATTAAGTATTCAATATTAAGATGTTGGGGTGCAATTGATATGATTTTGCATGCCATGAATGGATGGCCATAATTGAGTCAATTATGGACATCATTAAAAGTGGACTTAATTAATAATTTGAATAGGGAATTATTAAAACTGGGGTAAAAGATTATAAGTGATAATCAATGCTTAGGACACGAGGTTGGACTCGTTTGTGACGTAAACCTGCCCGGACCCGCCCGGCAAATCCAGTGGTTACAAATGTCAGCCCAATGTGAGAGGTCCTAGGCCTAAACTAAAGCATAACAGTTGTAAAGACACGATGTTAGACTCTTTTATGGTGTAAGACTGCCCGGACCCGCCCGACATATCCAGCTGCCATAAATGCCAGTCTAATGTGAGAGGTCTTTATGAGGTTATAGCCTGAATGAATTATGAAATACTTAACCAGATAAACATGTAAGGTGGGACATGGGGGTTAATTAGGTGCCTTGGGTGGCATGAGGAATCTAGTGGGTGCCCTTAGTGGCATGTGAAATACGATTAGTTAGACTTAACCAAACACACATGTAAATGAACATGACTAAGAGGGTTAAGTGGGATATATTAATGACAAGCTTAGGTGGGTAGCTTGTGGAGGCCCATTTCAACCAATATCCCAAACGTATCTTTGTGGGCTCGACCCAAGTCGAGGACGGGACACGCATACTGGGTTTGACTATAAGTGGCCAAACCGGGGAGCGGTGGCAACGCAAGTCCAACGGGTTTCATATGCGTGTGTGGACCCGGGCTGGTAGGTAAGACGTTGTTGCATCGTGTAGGTATAAGTCGTGCATTCTCAAGTTGTATCGGGTTGCCACGTTAGGGGAGTGGTACACCCCACTGTGGGTCCAACACGGGTATCTAGGAGTAGGGAGCCGATCGCAAGTGGGTAGTGGGGTACACCTAGTGGAGATAGGGGCAGACAGCACCTATGTAGTCAGCTAGGGGTAAGCAAGGCTATTTATATAGTTTCTGTGTGAAGCAAGTGGGATCAACCTTTAGGGTGACTGGTGCGGTGCAGTGTAGTAATGTGCGGTGCAGTGTAGTAATTATTCATTAGTAATTAGGTATGCCTTTAAAATTATCATTAACGTTATCTCTAATGGTATCTTTATCTGCTCATTCCATACCCAATAGTTCATAGACATTTACTTGTCTTCCAGCTTATGCCTTAGTCCAGTTATTTTGATAATAGTATTGTTAGAATTATCATACTCGCCAGACTTTATGTCTGACCCCCTCCATTTCTATCCTTTTTCCCCCTCCAGGTCCTCAGGTTGGGCCCAGCTCTAGTGAAGTTTGAATGGATTGCTTTATCTCTCTTGGAAAGCTTGGACCGTTGAAGTAAAGTCCAGCTTGTTGTCTTCTTTAATGACTATTTGTGTAATGGGATTATGTATTTTGTTTTTATGAAGATGGATATTGTACTTGACTCTGATTCATGGTTTTATGATGTAACAAACATGTTTAAATTCCGCTGCAATAAAATGAAGTGTTAGATTTCCAAGTACTACTTATTATCTGTCTTGTTGTAAATTTTCTGTTCTATATTCACTTAAAACCTCCATGGAAGTTAATGCATTCCCTTTGTGAGTGACATTAATGGACGTGGTGTGTTACACGTGGTATCAGAGCTTAAGGTTGCCAGAACAGATAAATTTTTTTGAAAGACTATTTTTCTAAAGTATTTTTAGAAGAAGTGCTTTCAAAAATATGTTTTAATGAGTAATTTAAAGAGGAAAGTTTTTATGAAAAAAACATAATCCCCAATAGCCATATCTTTATCTTTCGAATTCTCCATTTTGAATCTTTCCTTTTTCGTTTCAGCATGGCTGAAGATCTTAACCTGCCTGACGGTGTAACGAAACCAGGAAGGTATAGGAGGCTATTAGAGGCTAGGGCCGCCGCAAGTCCAGCCAATGTTCCTCCACCACCAGTTGCACCCGTTCCTCCTCCTCCTCGCGTAGATACTTTTGCAAAGACGTGCAAGGAATTTAAGGCTATGGGTGGAAAACCTTTTCAAGGGTCAGAAACATTTGTGGAAGCTAGAGATTGGCTTAGGGAGGTGGAAGAATTGCTAGAAATCTTTGAAGTAGAAGAAGGGAGGAAAGTAAAATTAGCAGCTTGGTTAATGAAGGGAGAGGCCTTGTTTTGGTGGGAGGTCACTAATGGGGAGCATCCTGCTGATTCTTGGGCGGATTTCAGACGTAGGTTCGGGGCGAAGTTTCTCTCAAGGGCGGAAGAAGATTTATATATGGAAAGGTTCTTGACATTAAAGCAAGGAAGCTCATCAGTGAAAGAATATGTTAACAAATTTAATCAGTTAGCAAGGTTTGGCTTGGACTTAGTGAACACGCAGGAGAAGAAGGCTCCGAGGTTCATTAATGGATTGAATGAACCGTTGCAAGGGTTGGCTATGACCCGCATCCCTATGGGGGCCACCTTTGAGAAGCTAGTAGACATGGCACTCATGCATGAGGAGAAAGGCGCTAAAGCTGATAAGGCACCCGAGAAGAAAGGGGATCAGAAGAAACCACAACAGCAAAACAAGAAGGGTGGTAAAGACAATAACGACAAGGGAAAGAAGAAATGCTTTAACTGTGGGACACCAGGCCATCTCAGCAAGGATTGCCGAAAGAAAAGGAAGACTAGCTATTTTCACTGTGGCGAAGCGGGACATCTAGTGAAGGACTGCCCAAAGAAGGGGCAGAGGACAGGAGCTAACTCGGGAGGACAGGTGCAGGCTCTTATTGCACCAGGGCAGGCAAGGGGACAAGTTCAGGCTCTCGAGGTCCCACCGCTGCAAGAACGAGGTAGAACCATTTCAGTTGAAAGCTTAGTTTTTCTGTTTGATCATCCTATCCGTACCTTATTCGATTCGGGTGCATCACATTCGTTTATCTCTACATCATTAGTTGAATCACTGCACTTAAACACCAGTTTAGTAGAGGATCCCTTAGTTGTTTCGAATCCAATTGGGGGCTCAGCTTATTTGTCCATGGTGTGTTTGGATTTGAAAATTTCTATACTTAGCGTTGAGTTTAGATGTGATGCTTATGTGTTGGGCTTCACGGGCTATGGGCTAATTTTAGGAATGGATTGGTTATCCAGAAATGGGGCCGTACTTGATTGTGAAAGGAGAGTAGTTAGGCTCATGACTCGCCTTGGAAACACTCTCGAAATCTTTTTTAGTCCCATAAATTCCGTTATGCTAAGTTATTTAGAATCGCTTGACGCGTCTGAGGAAAATCTACAATCTGTTAGAGTGGTCCGAGAATACTCGGATGTGTTTGAGGAGGTGAAGGGCTTGCCTCCGAAGCGGGAGACAGATTTTCGAATATATCTTGTGGATAATGCGAAACCAGTATCTTTGCCAGTACGCCACATGGCTCCACGTGAAAGGAGGGAACTCGATAAGCAAGTGAAGGAGTTGCTTGAGAAGGGGTTCATAAGACGAAGTATATCGGAGTGGGGTGCTCCAGTAGTATTTGCCATGAAGGCGGATGGGTCCCTTAGGCTTTGTGTGGACTATAGAGAACTGAATAAACTTACTAAGAAAAACAGACACCCATTGCCGAGGATTGACGATCTCTTCGATCAGTTAGTTGGCGCCTCAGTGTTTTCGCAGTTGGACCTAGCCACTGGATTCCACCAGTTGAGAGTGGCTGAGGATAACATTGACAAGACTGCCTTTAGGACTCCGGACGGTTTCTATGAATGGCTAGTGATGCCTTTCGGTTTGACAAATGCCCCCGCATATTTTGTTGATCTGATGAGTAGGCTGTTTAGGGAGTACCTTAACAAATTCGTGATAGTCTTTGTAGACGACATCTTGATCTTTTCTAAGGATGAAGAAGAGCATGCCCTACATCTTAGGGAAGTGTTGGAGACCCTACGAGCGCATAATCTTAAAGCTAAATTTTCTAAGTGTCACTTTTGGAGGAAAGAAGTGCGATTCTTAGGGCACGTGGTTTCCAAAGAAGGGATAGCCGTGGATCCCGCGAAGGTGGTGGCCATCCAAGATTGGAAGGTCCCTAAAAATGCTACCGAAGTGAGAAGTTTCTTGGGGTTGGCTGGCTACTATAGGAAGTTTATCAAAGACTTCGCAAAGATATCAGCTCCATTGACACGCTTGACGAAGAAGAACCTAGTTTTCACATGGGGCATAGATTGCGATGATGCGTTCCAACGGTTGAAGAGATCTTTGACCTCAGCCTCAGTCTTAGTGCTTCCAGACGGGAGTAAGCCATTTACTGTTTATACCGATGCTTGAGGGACAGGACTAGGCGCAGTCTTAATGCAAGAGGGAAGGGTAATAGCCTATGGTGGAAGGCAGTTGAGAGCGCATGAGAAAAACTACCCTACACATGACCTAGAGTTGGCCGCTATTGTTTTCGCGCTTAAGTCTTGGCGTCATTATCTTCTAGGCGAGAAATTCGAATTATTCACTGACCAAAATAGCTAAAATACTTATTCTCTCAAAAGGACTTGAACTTAAGGCAGCAAAGGTGGATGGAGTTCTTAGCGTCCTACGATTTCGAGATAGCATATACCCCTGGCAAGGGTAATGTAGTGGCCGACGCCTTAAGTAGAAAAAGATTATCCTTAAGTCCTTTGTTTGTTGAGCGGCGAAACTTAGAATTCATTTCGATGTTTGACTTTAGACCTTCCGTTGACTTTGTACCCGGTTTGCTAGCATCCTTGGAGGTCAGACCTACGCTTTTGGGACGGATTGGCGAGGCACAGCGAGACGACCCACAGTTGGTTGAGTTAGTAGAAAAGCTCAAAGGAGGGGAGTCATCAAGCCATCTCCGTAGGTATACCCTAGATGATAAGGGTTGGTTATGTAGGGACGGTAGACTTTGTGTACCAAAAGACGATGACCTAAGGAAGACCATTCTTGACGATGCACATCGTTCGAAGATGACCATTCATCCCGGCGGGGACAAGATGTACAAAGACATGAAGAGAGTTTACTTTTGGGCCGGCATGAAGAAGGATGTGGCTGAGTATGTCGCTAGATGCTTGGTGTGCCAACAAGTAAAAGCGGAGCAAAAGAAACCCAGTGGGTTGCTTCACCCATTGGAGGTTCCACTATGGAAATGGGAAAGCTTCTCGATGGATTTTGTGGATGGATTACCAAGATCAAGGAAGGGTAATACGGGGATTTGGGTTATAGTAGATAGACTTACTAAGAGCGCCCATTTCATTCCCCTGAAGAGTAAGAGGACTGCTCCGTGGTTAGCTTTTGTATACGTCCGAGAAATAGTTCGTTTGCACGGTGTTCCTTCTAGCATAGTGAGCGACCACGATCCTATTTTTACTAGCGAATTTTGTAGAAGCTTACAAGAGGCGGTTGGGACTCAGTTATGTTTGAGCACCGCATATCATCCTCATACGGGAGGCCAAACCGAGAGGGTGAATCACATTCTAGAGGATCTTTTGAGGCTATGTATCCTAGACTTTGGGGGTATATGGGAAGAGCACCTTCCATTGGTAGATTTCGCGTATAATAATAGCTTTTAGTCCAGCATTGGCATGGCACCATTCGAAGCTCTTTATGGACGACCTTGTCGTTCACCTACATGTTGGTGGGAATCTATGGATAAGATCTTACTTGGGCCCGATATGATTAGGGAGACTTCGGAGAAGATCGACTTGATTCGAAGGAGGATGAAAGCAGCACAAGATAGGCAGAAATCTTATGCGGATAAGAGGAGGACAGATCTTGAGTTTGAAGTTGGGGACATGGTCTTTATCAAAGTGTCTCCATTACGGAACGTTGTTCGCTTTGGGTCCGTTGGGAAGTTAGCACCAACGTTTGTAGGGTCGTTTCCTATTAAGGAAAGGATTGGACAGATGGCGTATAGAGTGGAGTTGCCTGAGAGACTTAGTGGCGTACACGACGTATTCCATGTATCATATTTGAGGAAGTGCTTGCATGAGACCGCGGAAGTGGTAGAGCCGAGCTTGTTTAGAGAGGTGGAGATAGAGCGTGATGCGACGATTCGATGAGCTCCTACGCGCATTCTTGGGTCAGAGATCAAGAAGCTGAGAAATCGAGAGGTCAGACTAGTCAAAGTACAATGGGGAGATGATGAGAGCAATGATACTTGGGAGACAGAAGAGAAGATGCATTCACGATACCCTTTCCTTTTCGAGGGTATGTCCTTTAATTTCTCCTTTATCACTTATCTTGTACTTATCTTACCTTTAGAGTATCCTCTCGCTAGTATTCTTGACCTTTAGTTAGGATAATCCTATGGTTGAAACATGTGTTTGAGACATGTTATGTATGATGGATGCAAAGTGGATGCAAGTGTTTGCTAGTGGTTGCTCGTGGATGCATATACACACACTATTAGGTACTAGATCGGCTCAGTCACTTCATACTGCATATTGCATATAAATGGTTGTATTTAGTAAAATGGATGTATAATGATTGTGCTATCATATGGATACCACATTTTGGTGAATGGTTGTGCACGCATGTAGAAATAATATATATCACTAAGGAACTTTAGCATACATAATGGATGCATGGCACTATCATGATTTGCGTTAAGGAGGTCAACTGAATTAGTGGACCGCTTGATTTTGCATTAGATATGGACATATACACACACTGTGCATTTAAACATGAAAGCGTTAGAAGTCTATAAGGACAATGGATGTCTGTGTTTGATGGTTGAGTAGATGGATGATTGGATGTTAGGGTATACATTCTTCTTGACATGAAGATTTCGGGGACGAAATCCTTTAAGGAGGGGAGTATGTAACACCCCGTAATTCTGATAATATTAATACTCACAAATTAAAGAAACGGGTTGCGCCATTGTGTTCGTCTCGGAATTCTGGTTGAAATAGAGTCCGAGTTTGCGTGAATTGGACTTCGTATGAAGGAGTTATGACCATCGGAAGTTTCAGAAAATTCAAAATAGCTCGCAGGAAATTTAAAATTCAAACTGAAAGTGCAGAAGCGGGCTGGGTGGGAAAAATTCCCGCCCAGGCAGGTCGACTGGGGAGTCGACACTAGTGTCGACCTACCCCCCCAGGTCGACTATAGTGTCGACCTACCCCCCCCCCCCCAGGTCGACTATAGTGTCGACCTGGTCAGGCGGCTAGGGTTTTGACAGAGCCCAATCTTGAGCTGCTGATGTGTCTTTAGGGCTGAGTTGGCAAATTAAACGGTTCAGGTTAGTCCTGAATTGATCTGACGGTCTAAATAAACCCTAAACTGTATAAATACCTAGGTGGTCTCTCACCCTAATTCATAAGAAAAATAGAATAGCTACCGTCATACCGCCGCCATGGAACTCAGTGGAGCCGCCGCCAACTAAGAAGGAAGAAAAGCTAGTCAAAACCTAATTCTACTCAACTCTAAAGCAAATCAAGACTCTCTTTTCTCTTCTAATTGTGAGTATGATGATCTTAACAAGATTATTGTTAAATTAATTAGATTAAGTTATGAATGGATCATGAGTAGATGATGTGAATTGTCATATATGTTGTTGCAAACCTTATACTATCATGTATGTTATAAATCCTATGCTATGTGGTGATGATATCCTATATGTTGTAAATCATGCTATGATGATGTTATGTATGTTGAGAGTTTCTATGCTAAGTTTTGATGAATCATACATGTTAAAAAGCCATGATGTTACTATCTATGCTAATTAGTTCATGTTAATCAAATCATAATACTATTTGGGCTATGTTGATCTATATGACAAGTCACATATGCAAGTTTAGGTTGATTAGTAAAAGTTATGAACATATGCCATGACATCTATTATGACATTTAGGATTATGCTATGACATATGTGAAATTCTATGCTAGTTCACACCATCACTATGTTGCCTAAAAACCCCATATGCAAGTTTATACATAAATTTGGGTTATGATCATATCATGTAAATTGTGCCATTTAACAAGTTGACACCTTTAGATCCTTAACATGTGTAGTTTATGGAAGTTTCAACCCTATTATGATTAGCTTCATTTTAATTGTCTATATGTTGTGATAATTTATCTTTGTGCTATGAGTTAGACTATTCGAGTCTAACGTATATTCTGCGTTGAATAAGCGAACGTATAAACGTGGGGTAGGGGTAATATTAAGGATTCAGTATTAAGATGTTGGGGTGCAATTGATATGATTTTGCATGCCATGAATGGATGGCCATAATTGAGTCAATTATGGACATCATTAAAAGTGTACTTAATTAATAATTTGAATAGGGAATTATTAAAACTGGGGTAAAAGATTATAAGTGATAATCAATGCTTAGGACACGAGGTTGGACTCGTTTGTGACGTAAACCTGCCCGGACCCGCCCGACAAATCCCGTGGCCACAAATGTCAGCCCAATGTGAGAGGTCCTAGCCCTAAACTAAAGCATAACAGTTGTAAAGACACGAGATTAGACTCTTTTATGGTGTAAGACTTCCCGGACCCGCCCAACATATCCAGCTGCCATAAATGCCAGTCTAATGTGAGAGGTCTTTATGACGTTATGGCCTGAATGAATTAAGAAATACTTAACCAGATAAACATGTAAGGTGGGACATGGGGGTTAAGTAGGTGCCTTGGGTGGCATGAGGAATCTAGTGGGTGCCCTTAGTGGCATGTGAAATACGATTAGTTAGACTTAACCAAACACACATGTAAATGAACATGACTAAGAGGGTTAAGTGGGATATATCAATGACAAGCTTAGGTGGGTAGCTTGTGGGGGCCCATTTCAACCAATATCCCAAACATATCTTTGTGGGCTCGACCCAAGTCGAGGACGGGACACGCATACTGGGTTTGACTATAAGAGGCCAAAACGGGGAGCGGTGGCAACCCAAGTCCAATGGGTTTCATTTGCGTGTGTGGACCCGGGCTGGTAGGTAAGACGTTGTTGCATCGTGTAGGTATAAGCCGTGCATTCTCAAGTTGTACCGGGTTGCCACTTTAGGGGAGTGATACACCCCACTGTGGGGCCAGCACGGGTATCTACGAGTAGGGAGCCGATCGCAAGTGGGTAGTGGGGTACACCTAGTGGAGATAGGGGCAGACGACACCTATGTAGTCAGCTAGGGGTACGCAAGGCTATTTATATAGTTTCTGTGTGAAGCAAGTGGGATCAACCTTTAGGATGACTGGTGCAGTGCAGTAATGTGCGGTGCAGTGTAGTAATTATTCGTTAGTAATTAGGTATGCCTTTAACATTATCTTTAACGTTATCTCTAACGGCATCTTTATCTGCTCATTCCATACCCAATAGTTCATAGACATTTACTTGTCTTCCAGCTTATGCCTTAGTCTAGTTATTTTGATAATAGTATTGTTAGAATTATCATACTCGCCAGACTTTATGTCTGACCCCCTCCATTTCTATCCTTTTTCCCCCTCCAGGTCCTCAGGTTGGGCCCAGCTCTAGTGGAGTTTGATTGGATTTCTTTATCTCTCTTGGAAAGCTTGGACCGTTGAAGTAATGTCCAGCTTGTTATCTTCTTTAATGGCTATTTGTGTAATGGGATTATGTATTTTGTTTTTATGAAGATGGATATTGTACTTGACTCTGATTCATGGTTTTATGATGTAACAAACATGTTTAAATTCTGCTGCAATAAAATGAAGTTTTAGATTTCCAAGTACTACTTATTATCTGTCTTGTTGTAATTTTTCTGTTTTATGTTCACTTAAAACATCCATGGAAGTTAATGCATTCCCTTTGTGAGTGACATTAATGTACGTGGGGTGTTACACATTTGGAAACATAATCAACAGCTAAGAAGATCTAAAGGTTCCCAAAATAATTAGGGAAGGGTCCCATGAAGTCTATACCCCAATCCTCAAAAATTTCGACCTCTAGAATGGGGTTTAGGGGAATCACATTCCGTTTAGAAATTTTCCCTAAGAATTGACATCGATCACAAGTTTTGCAAAATTCGTACGCATCTTTGAAAAGGTTGGGCCAGTAGAAACCCGATTGGAGAACCTTTTCGGCTGTCTTTTTGGGACCGAAGTGACCACCATAGGCTTGGTCATGGCAGAAAGAGAGGACACTGTGAGTTTCAGTGTCAGGAACACACCTTCGAATGATTTGATCAGGACAATACTTCAAAAGATAGGGGTCGTCCCAGAAGAAATGTTTCACTTGGGAAAAGAATATTTGTTTATCCTGCTTGGACCAAAAAGAAGGGATCTGCTTGGTGACTAAGTAGTTGACAATGTCAGCGAACCAAGGATCAGTGGATAAAGAAAATAGCTGTTCATCAGGGAAATTCTCGTTGATCGGAAGAGAAGAAGACGGGGCAATTGGAAGACGAGACAAATGGTCCTCAACAACGTTGTCAGATCCTTTTTTATCCTTAATGGTAAGGTCAAATTCTTGAAGTAGAAGGATCCAACGAATGAGACGAGCCATAGCATCCTTTTTAGAGAAAAGATACCTAAGTGCGGAGTGATCAGTATGAACAGTGATGTGTGAGCCAACTAAATAAGGCCTGAATTTTTCAAGAGAAAAAACAACTGCCAAAAGATCTTTTTCAGTGGTCGTATAATTGATTTAGGCATCGTTCAAAGTCTTACTCGCGTAGTAAATGAGACGAAGAATTTTATCGATGCATTGTCCTAAGACAGCGCCAACAGCGAAATTCAAGGCATCACACATGATTTCAAAAGGCAGCTTCCAGTTGGGAGAGTAGATAATTAGAGCAGAGATAAGTTAATTTTTAAGATGCTTAAAAGATGAAATGCAATCAGAATTGAAGTCGAAAGGAACATCCTTACCAAGAAGATTGGTCAAAGGTCGAGTGATTTTGCTAAAATCCTTTATAAAGCGATGATAGAAACCAGCATGACCTAAAAAGGATCGGATGTCCTTAACGGATTTGGGAATGGGAAGATTCGAGATGACCTCAATTTTGGCTTTGTCTACTTCAATTCCTTTATTAGAGATGACATGTCCTAAAACAATGCCATGTTTAACCATGAAGTGACACTTTTCCCAATTAAGCGTTAAGTGTTTATCTTTGAAATGGTTAAGAACAAGATCCAGGTGATGTAAACACTCAGTGTAGGAATCCCCGAAGATGGAAAAGTCATCCATAAAAACTTCCAAAAATCGCTCGATCATATCAGAAAAAATGCTAATCATGCACCTCTGAAAGGTTGCAGGTGCATTACAGAGACCAAAAGGCATACGTCGGTACGCAAATGTACCAAATGGATAAAAAAAGTGGTTTTCTCTTGGTCCTCAAGAGCGATAGGGATTTGATTATAGCCCAAGTACCCGTCAAGGAAACCATAGTACTCATGACCAGCTAGTCGTTCTAGCATTTGATCGATAAATGGCAGAGGGAAATGATCCTTACATGTTGTAGCGTTAAGTTTCCTATCGTCAATGCAAACACGCCAACTGGTCTGGGTGTGGGTTGGGATAAGCTCGTTAGCTTCATTTTGGATCACGATAATCCCTGGTTTCTTAGGTACGACATGAATCAGACTAACCCATTGACTATCAGAAATTGGGTAGATGGTTCCATTGTCAAGACATTTAAGAATTTCAGCACGGACTGCTTCTTTCATGATGAGGTTTAGTCGATGCTGGGGATCACGAGTGGTTTTGGCATCATCTATAAGGTGGATTCGATGTTGGACTATCGAAGGACTAATCCCCTTAATATCAGCCATGGTCCAACCAATTGCTTCCTTATTTTTCTTAAGGATGGGAAGGAGCAATTGTTCTTGCTCTAAAGTAAGGTCAGAAGTGATAATGACAGGAAAAGTTTCATTGTCTCCTAAGTAATCGTACTTAAGATGGCTGGGTAGCACTTTGAGTTCAGATTTTGGAGACGACTCTACTGAAGAAACTGGTTGAGGGACAGACTCAATTGTGGGCAGCTCGACAGGAATCGAATCAGAGACATTTTCGGGAATATCTTGAAACAAGGTTTCGTAATTCGATTCAATTTCGTTATTCAGATGGTCGAGCTCGGGTTCATTGTCGTGGACAACATGGATTTCAGAAAACTGGTCCACATAAGAATTAGGAGAGTTTTCAGTTCTAAAGATGTTTAGTTCGACAGTCATGCTACCGAAAGAAAGTTTCATAGACCCATTTTTACAGTTGATGAGAGCATTAGAAGTTGCTAAGAAGGGTCGTCCTAGAATCAAAGGGATCTGGTTTGCAGGATTGCTTACCTATTGAGTTTCTAAGACAATGAAATCAACTGGAAAGATGAATTCGCCAATTTTGATCAACACTTCCTCGATTTCTCCCACAGGTTTCTTAATTGATCGGTCAGCAAGCTGAAGGGTAACCTTGGTGGGTTTAAGTTCTCCTAGCCCTAACAGGTGATAGACGGAATATGGAAGCAAGTTAACACTAGCACCTAAGTCTAGAAGTCATCTATTGATTTTCTTGTCCCCAATAGTACATGATATTGTGGGGCAGCCATGATCTTTGTATTTCACTGGCATTGATTGGGACAAGACTTCACTTAGAGTTGCCGCTAGAAACACTTTCTTAGGTACATGTGTATGATGTTTTTGAGTGCACAAATCTTTTAGAAATTTCGCGTACTGTGGAACTTTTTGTATAATATCTAAAAGAGGAATGTTCACTTTAACATGCTTAAATATTTCAAGGATCATTTCTAGCTGATCCGTCTTTTTCCTAGGTCGGAGTCTATGAGGAAATGGAGCAGACAACTCAGTAGGCTGGGACACTTGAGTTTGAGGATGACCCTTGTCAGAAATGGGCTCAAAGTTTTGATCTGAGTTGGTCGAATTTTCGGTCGGAGTTGGAATATTGTCCAGTAAATTGCTTGGGTTGACCACATGATTATCAATCTTTTTGCCAGATCTAAGAGTCATGACCACATTCAAGTGTCTAACGTTTGAATCTTGAATGATGTGAATTTGGTTGGAGTTAGGATTTTGACGGTCTGGGTTTGGAATGGGTTCACTCGAAAAAGTGCCTCTTTCCCGTTTGCTTACGAAAGTGGCTAACTGACTCATTTGCATTTCAAGTTTAGCGATCGATTGACTCGTGTTTTGCATGTGCGAAGTCGATAAATTTTGAAGATTGCTATTTGATTGGAGATTTTGAGTCGTCGCTTTAGTCAATTCTTCAAGAGTTTTCTCAAGAGATGTCAATCGTTTATCGTCTTGGGGAACAAAAGATTATTGCGCTTGATTTTGAGAAGGTGGCGTAAGATGTTGGAACTGAGTTTGTTGAAAGTGATGTTTCGAAGGATTATTCAAAAATGACTGAAAAGGAGGTCGAACAACATTCGAATTTGCATTGTTTTGGACCCAAGAGAAGTTAGGATGGTTTCTCCAACCTGGATTGTACGTTGGGGAGAATGGGTCATTTCTAGCTTTGTTAAATGTGTTCAGTTGTTCCAATGAATGTGGGCATTGATCAGCTATGTGGTTAGGATCATTACATTTGTAACATGAGGTTTGAGACGCTTGAGCTTGATTTATTTGAGTTGATGACAGGACATTATCGAATTTGGATATCATCGTGTCTATTTTTGCTTCTAAGGCTACTGATGATCCTACCGAATGAGCGTTAGATCGGGAATAAATCGATTTGTCGTTAGATCTTTCCCGTTGAGCTGATTTTTCGGCCAAATTTTCGAGAAATTGCCAAGCGGCATTGTGATCTTGGGCTAGAAAATTTCCTTGGCACATCGATTCGAGCATGGTTCGAGAGTTATTTCCAAGTCCATCGTATAAAATTTGACAAAGAGTCCATTTTTTGAAATTGTGATGTGGACATTTGACTAGAAGCTCTTTAAATCTTTCAAAATATTTTGCAAAGGATTCACCCCCAAATTGATGAAAATTGACTATTTCGTTTCGAATTTTGGATGTTTTTTCTAGAGGGTAAAATTTCTTTAGAAAAATGTTCACAAATTCACCACAAGTTCCAATCGTATTTGAAGGCAAGCTATACAACCATTTCTCAGCATAATCGGTAAGTGCAAATGGAATTAACCTAAGTTTGATTCCATCGTCACTTAATTGTTGAAATTTCATGGTTGCACAAACTTGTTCAAATTTGGTTAAGAAAATATAAGGATCATCACATTCTAGATTGCCGAACTTTGGAAGAGTATTTATGTGATTCGAATGAATTTCAAAGTGGTTACCCGTTGGGGCGGGCAATATGATGCAAGAAGGAATATAAACCCGATCGGGGAAGTATCTATCCACAAGAGATCGAGGGGGATTTCATTCAGCCATGGTTAAAGGACTGTTTGTTCGAACTAAACGATTATCTGAAGGACCACGAGTCCAATTACGCATGCACTAGCAAGAAGAATAAGGAAGATGAGAAAAAAAACAAATTTGAGAAGCGATTTTTTTTTTACAAAACGAGTTTTGATTTTTTTTTAATAAGGATGAACCTAATGCAAATTACTTATTTACAATTTCTAGAATTATATAATGACAGTTTGATTTATTTCAGCAAAAGATTTCTCGGCCAGTTGACGGACAGGAGTTATCGGTGCACCAGGAATCACACTAGCAATGCAGCCGAAGGCTTAAGTACCTTCAGAGGAACAACCGATATAATATTTACGAATCACCATAATATTTATAAACGGTTATTACTCTGTCGTAGTCTAGACACCGAGAAATAATCCGTTAGAACTAAACCAATTTGTCAAAATATAATGAAGTCCTTAGAAAATAAAAACAAAACTAAGGTGAATGCGATTTTTTTAGTCACAAAATGAACAGTCTCAAAACAGTCATAGATTAGGAAATTACAGATTTTTTTTACAAGCAAGCCGATGCCCTGCAGAAGATTTTTACAAGCACTATCTATATCTATATATATATATATATATATATATATATTATTTGTAGCAGCAATCCCTGTAGAGTTAGAAAATACTCACCTTGAGCGGTAGTCCGTCCAGTGTAGTTGAGCAGCACTGACAATTCAAATCAAATATTTGCAAATCCGATGACCTTTGAATCTTTGTTCGGTTGCTTGAAATCCTTCTTCACTTTGACCCTATGATTTTTTTTTTGTTTTTTTTTTGAAAAAAAAGAAAGCAAAAGAAAATAAGAACTGACTCGAAAATAAAATAAAAACTAAACTAAAAACCGACTTGATTGATAAAGTAAAAGAAACAAACCAAACTCAACTGCACAAGAAAATTAAACTAAGAAAAGAAAAGAAAAGAAAAAAAACTAATTGAATTGGAGCTAAACAAAACAATTGTTGCTCTGAAACAAAATCTATCACTCGCTCCAGCAATTTAAAACAGGCCTTGCAAAGTTTTCCTCCCGTATCAAGTGCACTCCATCAACGTACAAACCACACTAGTCAAGGGTCAAAACGCACTTGGTGTTTAAATACACGAGACAGAAGTTAGTCGCATTCAAATCCACTTAAGGACAAAATATACGCAAGGACTAAACTCAACGAGTTCCAATTCACACCGCCTGGTATTTTATTTCTTTCTCAGGTAACCCAATGGCATAAGGAAACAAATTATTTCCCAAATATATAAAGATGGCAACAGTAACAACAACATCCACAAAATCAAGTACCTTCCTCCTTTTTTTTTCTTTTTTTAATAAATTACCACAATTAAACTATCCAGAAAATCGAACCACTGAGTCCACGCCTCCTTTTCTTTTAGAAAGCAAATTCGAAATTAAAATCAAATCGAATTCGAATTAGGTTTCCGAATTGATGATTTGGGTATCCGAGTTGTTCGAGTTTCAATCGGTGACTGGGTGGGAAGGTGAGAGATGAATTTGTGTATGTGGTTTTCAATTTACGTTCTAGGTTTTGCAAGGTAGTTGAGCAGTTCGATTTTGGTGAAGTTGAATGAGTTCGAACTGGCTTGTGATTTGTAAGGGTTTCGATCTGGATTCGAAGGAGATTGGTTTCCTATCGTTGTAATTTGCTATGGTGGATGTTGATGTTGTACTGTAGATGAACTAGGAGATGTACAGGAGGGAAGGGGCGATGAGGTCTAGATTTGCGCAGGAGTACGGGTTCCGATGGGGAAACAGAGGGGAATCTGCGAGGGTTGTAAGGTCGATGAATGTGAATATTGGGAGGATTAGTTTCATGGCCGTATTGGTTTGAAGGGCGTGGATTGCTAGGTTTGTGGAGAGGGAAATGGAGTTGCTGGGTTGTAGAATTGAGCACTGCAGTGGGGGATTCAGTGATAATGGTTATCAGAGCTGTGGGGTTTATTGTTTGCTATTTGCTTTGGTTTTTAGATGGTGGATGTGGGTTTGTTTCAGAATTTGATATTTTTGTGAAGGGTGGCAGAGAAGGAGTATAAGTAGGAGAAGGAGAAGTGTAAAGAATGGGAAGGGAACAATAAAGAACGGGAAAGAAATTGTAGAGAAAATAAGGAAGGCCTTTTTTTTATTTGTATGAATTGTAAAACCGAAAGAGATTAGTAGAAAAGTGGATAGAAACAAGGAAAAACATGAAACATGTTTTTTTAATTATTTCTTCTATGAGAAGAAATATGAAAAAGTAGGAAGAAATTTGAAAAGAAAGGAAAGAATAGGGGAAAACTAGCGGAAAGAAATTGAACAAAAATTGGCAAGTGTTTTATTTATTCCTTATTTGAAAGATTATGGTATCAATGTTTTAATACCCAATCCACCAATCAAGAATTTTTTCCTTTATATGAAAGAAAATACAGGGAAAGCAAAATTAAAGCTAACACGAATTGGAAAATAAAAATATTTTTGTGTTTTTTTATGGAAAATAAAAATAAAAATTATAACCCGAAGGATTTGAAAATAGAATATTATTTTGGTCCCCGGCAACCGCGCCAAAATTTATTTGCGAACAAATCAAACAATTGTAAACAAATGTAAAATTCGTTCGGCTTTCCTAAACAACAAGGATTGTTGTAGAGGGTGTCGAACTCTGGGACCAAAAATATTTTAATTAATAAATCCAATCAAGTTATTCCAGGATTTTGATTGATTGAAAACACAGAAAATAACAGAAATTAAATAAAAAGAGAGATTTATATAGTGAGAGAAAGCAATTAGGGGATAATGACATACATTGGATTCACACTCATCAATAGCCAGCAAATAAATATAGATCTAATTCATGTTTCTGTCACACACATGAATCAACGATAATTAGGTTCTTAGAAACAAAAAATTAAATAACGACAAGCATAGCCTATGCAGGAGCTGAGCTCTTAAACAACCATAGACTATCAGGACAGATTCACTAATTAATTTCTAAAACTCTAAAATTAGATCTAAATCTGATAATTGTTAGATCGAACACGAATATACCCTATACAGGAGCATAGCTCTTAAACCTCACAGAATATGAAGGTTCAGATCTAACCCTTGATTCAGATCCAGATCTACATGTATAAAGTCTTCATCTATTGGCTATGCGATTCATGTTGAATCATATCTATTAGTGTCATCACCCCCTAATCAAAGGGGATTAGCTAGACATAGCTAAAGAAGAAGAGAAAAATAAAATAACAGATATAGATAAAATAAAAATAAAACTAAATAGAATAGAGGAAGAAGAACGATTTTATTCCAAGAAGAGAATTACAGAATAAAACCTAATGTGTTTTTACATGAATAAAGTACAAGGTATTTATAGTTGTATTGGCCAAGGCTAAGAGGCTCATTCCACAATGTGGGACAAAATCCCTTTTTCAAAATAATTAAGTAGGTAAATGCGAACACATGTGAATGGAAAGCCTTTCAAATGAGCCAATGTGAACGCGTATGAATAGATTTGCCATTGTAGTAGCTTGCGGGCATCAAATGACGTCAATAGCGATTGTTTTGAGCATGAATAGGAACTCCATAACATCTGCAACAAGCTATCTTTATGAAAAGGCATTGGATTAACATATGCGGCAGAAGGTGGTTGAACAGCAACATTTCTTTCAGCTTTAATCTTACTCTCAAAATCAACACTCTTCATACACCAATTCTTCAAGCTTTTCAACAATTACGTGCATTAATCCATTCATCAGAAATAATCTGAAAACAGAACTATAAATACACATTATCAATTATTTTAAATATAAAATAAGATAAATAAGCGGATAAAATATACATAATTACGTGCATATCAGTATGTAGCCGTACGGGATTTTAATGTGAAAAATAGTCAATAATCTGACTTTAAAAACACATTGTGTGAGCAAACGGAGTTGGAATTCGACGAAACAAGTTTCGTTGGGTCTGTAATGTCAACATGTAGCGGTATGTCCATTTACATCAAATTTGAATATTTTATATGATCATAGGAATTTTTAAATGATAAATAAAAATAACGATACGATATAAATAAATATTTAAATATACGAAGCTTCCTTGGTAAGCTAACCTTTCCTATAAATAAACCAACCTAAACCTAAAGTCCTTCATTTCTTTGGTCAGTATTTTTCCGCCGTCACTTTTCTTCCTATTTTCAGCAAATGAGAGTTTTTTAAAATAAAAAACAAACTGTGTAAAATTCTATAAATCCTAAATTATATATCTTTGAAATTGTCTTGAGATGGGCTTCGATCCTATATCAATTATATAGGGTGCACAACTTTTTCTGGAGTTTGGAAAAAGACAGCGCACAATCTAGGGTTGAGTGGTTCATGATTTCCAAGCTTGGATTCGAAAACTGGATGTTGTATTTGAGTTCGTGGGTTATAGCAGCACTTGTAGGAAAAAAATTTGGATCAACGATGAGAATAAAGTTCACTGATTTCAAATGACCGTGCTTAATACCACTTCGACACATCTATGATGGATGATGCGAGTTTGAGGACAGTAGTATCGGTGGAAAGAGAAATCGTAGAGGGAAATTTCTGTTAGCTTTGTTTGATTTTTAAAAAGAGGGAGAGGGAGATTCATGGATGGAAAGGGGAGCGGCTATGGAGTTTTGGGTTTACTGCAGTTCAAATCGGGATGGAAGAAATGATGCACGCGAGCTTTGTAACAGGGTGTTGAGGTTGAAGAGCATTCGAAGGGGAAGTGGACAGTGTATTTTGTTTTATTTTTATGATTTGAAGTCGGAGCTCGATATTTTGAAAGAATCAGCAATGGCAAAAAGTAATACTATAACTCGCGGTTTAAATCTGCAAAGACGAAGAAGATAATATCAGATCGGGTGGAAAGTTATAAATGGGCCAACGTTATTGAATAGGGTAAGGTCCATTAGAGATTAAAAATAGAGTTTAATTTAATTTAATGGAGTTTATGAACTTGTTATTGAGATATATCATTCATATATTATAAGTTTTACGAACGGTCGGATCCGATGGGATCATATGGATTGGGGATACACAATGGACCTGACTGGGAGTGAATTTGAGCTCATTACAATTTATAGCAAAATAAATTGTGTGTCTGCATTAATTGATAGTTATCGTTATTTAACGATGATCATCCAATGTGAGTAAATCTCACTAACTCTACCCAGTTATATTTTTATAACATATTTTTAGAATTGACAAATGATGGTTGATTGCTGCGTGTTGATTGTTTGGATGAACTGCTAATTGATTGTTTAAAATTATAGATAACGATATATATATATATATATGTATATCGTAAATCAAATATTGATTCTGTTTATCAGAATATTTCATATTGAAATGAAGTTGATGTTAATTATATTATTTAACATCTGCGGATGCAGGGAAACAGGTTGGAGGGATCCAACTAGATTCCTCAAATATTATTACTGTTTATTTTCATATATTGTGATATATGATGTGATATATATTTTGTGACTGAATTTGTATGTGTGGATGACACTGGCACTATGATTTGGTATTTCTAAAATACCATAAGTAATACTGGGATGTAAAATGGGAATTTTCAAAGTGTATATTGAAAATAATATATTTATAAAATCAAAGGATTTTATAAAAGAAATTATTTATAAAATCTTTCTTTTATAAAATCAAAGGATTTAATAAAAGAAATTATTTATAAAATCAAAGGATTTTATAAAATGAATATTTATTTAGAAAATAAATAGAATTATAAAAGGAATATTTGTTCAGAAAATAAATAAAATTATAAAAGGAATATTTATTTAGAAAATGAATAAAATTATAAAAGGAATTATTTATAAAATGCATAGAATTTTATAAAAGGAAATATTTGGGAAATGAATAGAATTTTATAAAAGGGAAATCTGTGGAACATAAATATTAAATGGAAATCTGTTTTAACAGATAAATTGAGGAGAATAATTTATAAATGATGTTTATAAATTAAGGAAATATTTATCATTTGATAACTTAAATATATAAATCTGAATTTATATAGAGAAGTAAAATCGGTTTTAACATCGACATTTGAAATGGAATGTGAACGTAGTAGTTATAAAGGAAATATGCAAAGAGATTATAAATGTTGGAAATGAAATAACATTTGTACGATTAATTCTACAAATAAAAAATAAATAGAATTTGGGTTTGAGATATTGTTTTAAATACGAAATCAAACTGTTTTGATTATATAAAGAAATATTATTCACATTTTATGTAAAAAATTATATTAGAGTAAATATTTTGCAAATAAAGTATTATAAAGGAATTTGGGGTTTGAATTGAATGGATTTCTGGGTATCGATCTGATGTTGGTTTCGGCCTTTGGGGTTTATACTTGGGAAGTTGTTCTCTTACTGGTTTATAATTAGAGACTGACAGATGTGTGAATATATTGATGCATGAATCAGAAATGGAAATGTTTTCCAAAGTTAATAACGTATATTTTATAAATTTAAAAAATAAGGAATTTATGAATATATGGAAACGATTAATGGGAAATTGGGAAGTGAAATGATGATTTATCGGTAAGATTTCCAGTTGGATATACGATCATTGTTTGTACACATGTTTTCCTTTGATAGTTAAATCACCGACTACCAAAGATTTTGACCATTTTTTGTTGTTAATACGGAGAGACCGGGATCAGATATATTATCTGAAAACCACTCCATATGGCATTAGCATTGCGAATCAAATATGATGAAGATAATTAAAGACGGAGTTATGCAAGGGTTGTGCAGTAAATCCTAGGTATAAATTGCCTAAGATGGATTTACAGAATAGTGCCTTCGGGTTGAACAGTAAATCATTTTAGCGTATACCCAGGGTATTTTTGGGGAATTCAATTTGTGATTTGGCGGGTATGACGATGTGACATTCAAAGTGATTAAAGATGTGATCTGTATTGTGATACGTTATGTCCTCAAGCCTCATCAACCGAGAAATGATAGGAATCGGGCAGGCAGCATGTCTAAGTGGGTTGCACCCAAGTAGGGTACATTGTCACGATCTAGAGAATATTCAT
The DNA here is from genome assembly GCA_030737875.1 of Allium sativum. Taxonomy (NCBI): domain Eukaryota; kingdom Viridiplantae; phylum Streptophyta; class Magnoliopsida; order Asparagales; family Amaryllidaceae; genus Allium; species Allium sativum. The sequence goes on along the minus strand of CM060915.1, from coordinate 244,201,412 downwards.
ATTTGTTACTTCTTTCAATTCTGTATCTCCCGGGAATGGATATGTTTGTATACCAATCGTAAGGTGACAATATATTCGGAACATTCAAGTGAAATGAATGGCCGGTCAAGTGTGGCCGAGTTATAAGATGTTCTTGTTGAACTCCAATGTATCGCTTCTAGAGTACACTGATCAGAAGGTGGTTCCATACCTTGTCAAAGATGGAATTCCATTAACCAATAAGAGCCCACGGTTTTTGATTATCAATTATATATGTGGAACTTGAGATGAAAGCGTCCCACTAGATTGCTAATTATTTTATTTAGACATTATTATAATATCAGAAGTATGGATTTTAAAGAAATGTTTTAGGTTATCATAAGGTAAAAACCATCTGTGTTTATGTGTGGGTCGGTCTTACAGTTATTCTTTCCTTCAAAAGGATTTTAAAAGTTAAACAAATGGTTGGAGTTTACTCACATTAGTCACATGACTGAACCAGAGTTTATTTTGTTTTGCTTTTTCCAAAACTCTTGGGTTCCGAATTTTGTACGGGCAGTCAATTAGTCGGGATTTTATAGGTACTTGGAGAGCTGGAGTAGGAGGCTTCAGGATTATATAGCTATTGTTATTTCCGCTGTGTATCATGTGTTGTACTCTGGTAATAGTATTGTATATACATCTGGTTTTATTTCAAAGTTATGTTATATAATATATTCATTCGTTCCGTTGTGAGATTCATGTTACTCTGATTCTGCTGTTATGTTCTTCTTCTTCTATCTTATCTATTCTCACCCTGTAATTTCTTTTTATTGACGTTCCTGTATTTTCGATTCTGGAATAGTCGACATTGAGTTTATTTTGATTACTAAGATCGCAAATCTCCCGGGTAGTTACAATCTACAACTACACGGTTTAATGTGAGAGGTCTAGTGTATATAACTATATATAAGTCTATTGTGTATGAAAATAGGCAGGTTTACTACACCTTGAGAAGGTCTTAAGTAGATGACTCTCTTCTTATCTAATTTTGGTCTTAATTGGTTAGGACTAGGATTCCTTCAAAGGTTTATTCCTTGGATAGGAACCAAAGTCATAGGACTCACCTTTATTAGATTCAAAGTAAGTATATGGGTCCTCCTTCTCTAAAAGTGGTTAGGAATCAGTGGTAACGAAGTAGGGTAGTTCACGGGGATGTCCACTTCCTTTAAAAGCTTATAGGGGCTGAACTAAGGACACAATTCCTATATAAAAGATATGTGGCCATTGCATGCTTACCAACTATCTAAGGAAAGTCTTAAGCGACATAGGTGCTCTACTGTAATATCAGGTAAGTACTAACGTTCGCAATACTACTTCTCTTATTACAATTGAGAGTATAGAATTAAGAACAATGATGTATTAGGACGGGGTCTTAAGAGGCTAGGGTTTTCCTTAGGGTTATAAGAGATCATAAGAATCCACATTTAATAAGCCATATGTGACCCATAATGTTAGGGAATGCGGAATGGATCGTTAAGGAAAAACAAACACTAGAGGGGTGATGAATAGTGTTTTTGAGAATTTAAACAAAATATACAATTTATGTGAACTATTATATGAATCAAACACCATAGAGACAATCATAGACACAAAATAAAACACAAATGAAAAGATAAAAAATAAAGTACAGAAAAGGAAAGAACACATTGGATTTTATACTAGTTTGGAATTGCTCCTACGTCCAGTCCCACACAACGTTGGATTGTGCAGAGTTTTATTAGTATATCGATATCCAATTACAAACCTCCTTAATTTCACGACTACAAGGGATACCACTGATTCCACACACACACACAGTTGATCAAGTATACCTTTCTTGATTTCACGGCTACAAAGGACACCACCGATTACTAGTCCTTTATGGCTACAAGGGATACTAGCGATTCCTTTACTCAACTTAAACAATTGCAAACATCCCTATAATTGCTAGACCCCACTTCTATTAATGTCACCCATTAAAAGAATGCATTAAGTTTCGTGAAGCGTTATAGGTAGATAGAAACATAAATATTACATGACAGATATTGAATAGCAGCGAAATTTAAATTTTTATTAAAACATAAATCATCGAGGTTCAAAGCATAGTTACATCATAAGCCTGAAATGCATAAAGCCCAGTACATCAATTTAAAACTTCTTTCTTGTACTAAAATCATCAAAGTACAAAAATAAAAGAAGCATAATCCCCAAAAACATAGCCATAGTAGAGAAGATACGAATCAAGCAATACATCTATGCGGCTCCAAGCAAAACTAAGAAAAATACTGATCAAGCTTGAGTATTCCCACCCTAAGAACGGGTTTGGGGCCTGGGGGGGGGGGGGGACGGAAGAGAAAGAAGAGGAAACAAAATAGGTGAGACATAAAGTATGGCGAGTCCAATTACTTTTAGCATATAAATTAGTAACTGCATCATGACAGGCATATAAACTGAATAAGAAAGATAACAGCATATAAGACAGGTATGACAAGGTAAACAAGATAAACATAGTAGAATAAATAACGCTTCCTTAACACTTTACTTTCTATGCACCGATACTAGTACAACAGATATGTAACATGATTACATACTCCCTAATTACTTAACAGAAATAGGAAGATCCCAACAGAAATATAACGGTAGTTTTAGGTGCACTCTAGTAACGGGTTTTAACCCAAACAGAATTAACCAGTACCTAAACAGAAATAACGGGTGTTAGCCTAGACAGAAACACAGGTACCTCACAGAAATAGATAGGACTAGATGTACCCTATTTACTACCTACAGTCGATCGACTCCCTATCCCGTAAGTACCCTATGTCGGCCCCACAGTAGGGTGTATTACTTCCTAAAGTGGCAACCTACAGAAGGAAACACACCTATTTACTGGTGCTACAGCGGCTTATTTTCCCAGATGCAGGTCGTACTCATGCACACACATGAGTCCGTTGGAACACGCCTGTACACACCTCCTCTCAGATGAACCTTTTACAATCAGTTCAATAAGCGTGCCCTGACCCATACCTAGTGCGGGGTCCCCCTTTAATACTAGAATGGGATACTGACTAATATGGGTCCCACATAATAGATGACACAAGCCAACCCTTACAGATCTTATGTCCCCAACTAACTAGGATTTTGACAGGTTATGCCTAACAGATTTAACAGATTCACATAACCCTCTATAGATTTATGGGTTAAACTTTACAAGCTTTCAGGTCCATATAACCCCAATAGATTTAACATGTTAAGTTTTCTAAATTAACAGGTTTATATAACCCCCATAGATTTAACAGGTTTACTTAACCCCACAAATTTAACTAGATTACTTAACCCCACCGATTTTACAGGCTTACTTAGCCCCACATACTTAATAGGTTTACTTAACCCCACATATTTAACAGGATCATACATTCCTTATGGATTTAAATAGGTTAAGTATTACAAGTTCATTACCATACATTCATTTATAGTTATAATGCACTAGACCTCCCACATTATGTGTACCACTTGTGGACGCTGGATATGTCGGTCGGGTCCAGGCAGACTTCTTCCACAAGTTGGACTTAACCTCGTGTCTTAGCACCGTCACTTGTTTATGCACTTAGACCCCTCACATTAGATTCACCATTTGTGGTCGCTGGATATGCCGGTTGGGTCCGGGAAGACTTCCACCACATGTGTAATCTAACCTCGTGTCTAAGCGCGGTTACAATTTTCTAATTACTGTAATTGTAGGCATCTTCATTCATTAACAAGTATTCCTATTTCATTAATGGTTTTCATGCCCCTTTCCCAAGTCATATTCATCATGTATTATATGCCTAAATTAAGATCTTTAATCATAGTTTGGCTTATGCCCCAAAATCCATATTCATGCTTTTAATTCAAGTTCTGCCCCAAATTTCCCAATACAAGTTATGCTCCAATTTTAATGGATTAAACAAGCTTCATAGATTCTTTACAGTTCCAGTAACATGTTTCTCTTAATCTTAAATTAATCCTACATATTTTTATGTCTCAAACCAGAAGTCATAATTTACAATATAGTGTATGCCCCTAGATCCCAATTGTGATTCAAAGTACAAGTTATTCCCCTAAATTACCATTTCCAATCATTCCCAATTAAACCCAATTTCGTCCATGCGCATATTTCAGTGACATCGGCTGGGCTCGAAAGTAGCCTGCCTATTATTGACAGAAAAAAATGTCGTAAACACCAAAGATTCCAATTACTAGGAATAGTTAATTTGGTCGCACAGAAAAGAGTAGAAAAGCAGCAAATAACACAAGAGATTTATAGTGGTTCGGTCTTGTGAGGGGCCTACGTCCACTTTGAAGCATTGTTAGAATATTATTAATCACTCAAAGTTACAAGTATTTGACCATCACATTACATCTCCTTACATTCATCTTTATGTTAGATGATGTCATAATTAAGCTATATGATTCATCCTTGAGGCTATATGATGTCACCTCTAAGACATGATGTTATCCTTCTTATATATGATGTTATAATTATTATATATTAAATATATTAAGAAACGGACACTTTTTCCCTTCTTTTTCTTCAAATGGGAGATGCCATTAATAGAGCTCTCTAGAGGTCCCAAGGCCTCAAATTCCAAACCCTTTCAAGAGTGAATTCATGGGGTATTTATAGGAAGGGAGTAGGTAGGGGTTAGATAGGAGTAGGTAGAAATATGGGACCATATACAGAAATTCACACTTGGTGCCTACGCATATAGAAAATTCGCACCTAGCCCCAAGGGCGCGAAATTTCGCACCTCGTGATTACGAAATTTCGCACCTTGAAGGGGCGAGATTTCGTGCCTCGAGGGTGCGAAATTTCGCGCCTAGAGGGTGCGAGATTTCATGCCTCGAGGGTGCGAGATTTCATGCCTCGATGGCTACACAAATGGGAGTTTTCGGGGTGCCGTGTGGTCTCTAGTTGCGCAACCCATCTTTATCCTGTTCCTTCGCTCCCAAGCGTCCCTTTCGGCTTTAGTTTCACGCGATGCGTTAAGTCGAGCATGTCTTTTGTACTTTTAGGAACCAAAACAAAAAGCCGGTTAACATTTGGCCCCGAAATTACATCTTGTATTGACATGATGTGTTTTGGATTGGGTGAGTTAGTAATTGAGTTACTGGTTTATCCTCTAAGTTAAAGGAAAACAAACGTTAATTAACAGGCTTGTTCGCTGTATGGTTGCGAGCGAGCTGTCGCTGGCGTGGCGTCATGCTCACATTGGTAAGTATTCGCAGGGTGTTGCCCCGCGTTTCCGCGAGGTAAGTGTGCGCAGGGAATACATGCACATGAGCATGTGGCACGAAGTTTCAAACCCAGAGGGGTGGGGGGGAGGGGGTGGGTGGGTTCGATTTTTTCCTCCTTTGTTTTTTTGGTTGGGTACGAAATATCGAACCATAGAGGTTCGAGATTTCGACCCAAGGGGGTTTGGAACTTCGAACTTGTGGGTTTGAAATTTCGAACCCACGGACTCGAAATCCTTGGGAATGCGAAGGGACTATTTACTTTTATTATAAATAGCCCCCTCCTTTTTTTCTCTTTCCAATATTTTTTGCTATCTCAACCACCATTAGTTTCGAGCTTCGAAGCCTAATACTTTTTGAACTTAGACTTAATGCATGCGGTCGAGGAGCAAGGAGGAAGGAGGTCAAGGCGTCAAGGCTTGGCCGGAGTGGTTCGACGCGAGGGAGAGAGAGGCGAAGGCCTGAACTGGGCCAGAAATTTCGACCCTCTCGAGGTTCGAAATTTCGAACCTCTGGGGTTTGAATTTTCGAACCTTTGTGAGTTCAAGTTCCTGAAATTCCAGGGTTCGAAATTTCGAACCCAAGGGGTTCAAGGTTCCGGACCTTTAGAGTTTGGATATTCGAACCTTATGGGTTCGAAATTCTAAATCTTGAAGGATTCGAGTCCCCGACTCTGGGGTTCGAATTTTCGACCCTTTGGGATTCGAATTTTCGACCCTGTGGGGTTCGAATTTTCGAACCCTGCGGTGTTCGAATTTTCGAACCCTGCGTTGTTCGAATTTTTGAACCATCGGGGTTGAATTTTCGAACCCTTAGGAGTTCGAATCTTGGAACTTTGAAGCTCGCACTTCCAAACTTCGAAGCTTGTTGGGGCCTCTCTTTCTCATCGTGGTCTTTTGGTTTGCCGCTAGCCTAACTATTTTGTGCCGCGCCTTGGCGGGGTATCGTTATTCTGGTTCTGTACTTTGATATCCTGACCGCCCGCCCTTAAGTTTACATATCACATGTTTGCTTGCAGGATTGCATCCATGCATAGGGTGATTTTTGCGCAGACAAGGACATGAATTCTTCACGTAGGATAGCGCATACATCCGTACTATATAACAACTTGAATTTTTGAGCGTTCAAATCGACAATATACCACACATGTCAATCCATACAAATCACCAACATAGGTAGTTATTGGGAAGAAGAAGAAAAGAATAAAGAAGAGAAAACAATCACAGAATCTCACAGCGGAAGCACAACATATAATAAACAAATAATGGTTCAAAAGCATTTAAAAACATATAAATTCGAGTTACATTTTCCATTCATCAGAGTTACACTAATACAAGTTTATATGGTAATGCAGCGGAATTAAAGTGCAGCAGAAAAACATACTTATAATTGATATATATACCAAATCCTCGTCTTCATCCTCCAAGCTATTGCAATCTTCGCTAACTGCCGCTTCTGCTGACCCGAGCATATTGCATAAAAAAACACAACAAACACTCGGATCAGCACTAAATCATTATCGTATTAGTCAAATTAAAATATGAAATAACATGGGTGTCGTGGATGCAGTAACTCAAGAGATGTTGCAGGATTTTTCCATCTCTTAAGGATCTGTTAAACTAATATATACATAGTATAATACGCTATTATTGTAATGTCTATTCAGTAAAGTAAACATAATGAAAATAGCGTAAGCGGGATTATATTTTTACCCTTACACCGTTTATAATACAGTAGTCTGTACAGTACCGTAAACCCACCGTAACTGATGATATCAGAGGGCACTCCATAGGTACGATACAAATCAAAATCATATAGGCTCGATAAGGATAAATATGACAAGGCACGGGAAGGCAATGATTGGATCGAGGAATTCGAATGATGACGAAATAGCCCTGATCTTCGGGTCAGAATTAAAATGACTAAAACAGGAGCTGTACCGTGACTAATAGAGGTAGCACCTCTGATCGGACACATTTCTTCTATACTATTCTATGACTATGATGATGATGATTTGGGTCCATTTGATTTGGGAGTGTGTTCCGAGGTGGGCGGTAGTGGCTGCTATGCGTTACCACCGGTCTGATCATAGGTGCTACCTCTATTAGTCATGCTATAGCTCATGTTTTAATCATTTTAATTCTGTCCCAAACGTCGGGGCTATTTCGTCATCATTCGCATTCCTCGATTCAATCGTTACCTCCAAGTCATCATGCTTCATTCCAGACACTTCAACACGTGCAAAGTGGTTAAAGTGGTATCGGCACTAATAGAGAGTATGCCACTTACCGACTCCGGTCTCTTTAACAACCAACGCTTACATTTTCCACATCGGTCAGTTCTTTTATATTTCGCTAAGGTTTTCTTTCATATCCAAAGCATCATGTTTGTTTCGAACCCAATTTTATATTAAAAATAGAATATAATTTCATATCAAAATATCAAGCATTTAAAACATATACATTTGAGTTACACTTCTTCCAATAATCAGAGTTACACTAGTCCAAGCATATACAGTAATGTAGCGGAAACAAAATGCAGTGGAAAAATATATATACAATAGAGGTATATACCAAATCTTCATCTTCGATCTCAAAGGCAAAGTAATCTTCGTTAATTGCAAACTTCTATCCATTTTCCGTGTGGTGACCCAAACTTCCACCTAAAGGAAAGCCCGGATTGCTTCAAGAACAAGACAAATCGAAACAAAAACAGAAGAACATTTCATTGCTTATTACAACTATTCCATCATAATACACGAATATAACAGAGTATGTATAAAAATTATACATTAGAAATATATCGGAGATTTAAATTACATTTAAATACATAGCAGTGGAAAAATAATACATAACACAACTGGAAGAAATACATGGATACAGAGCTTTCCAAATATCATTCCAGCTGTAAACCAGGATCCTATAAATATAAATTTGCAAAACCAAAACTGCTAGCGCCCGTGTGGGAAATATGGGCACCCAGAGTTTAGGTTAAAACAATAAACTCCAGGTCAATCATGTGACTGGTGTGAGAACTAAAACAGAAATTAATCTCTATTTTAAAGCTAGGTAAATCGAGGGACCATGCCGTATAACACGAAACGGGTTTCCTCCCAAGAATACCAGTGCATAAAACAAACAACACAATGCTAAATAAAGAACAATGAAGCTATTATAAGACCCAAGTCCCATCACACAATGCAATGCAAGCCGGAGGATAGGGTTTTCCCTTATAATAGCCAAATATGCATGATACGTGAAATTTTAGCTTTTATTATTACTATAAGTGAAGAAAACAACTTCAAATATAAATGTATCAATCATAGACGGCATGGGTACCATATATCATGTCGCCATACTAGGCTCTACAATTAAAACCGAAAAATGTCATATCGGAAAGTTGGATTTCCATCATGGTGGCTCTTGATCCGAAAGATCGATCGCGTAGTGCAATCCACAATGGCTTACGTCTTATTGAGAGAAAACACCGTAATGCACATACGCACTTTTGGGAAATCAAGTATCACTACGGCTTACGTCACGGCGAGAGAAAACAGTGCTTACTCTATCCCTCAGGGAATCGGGGGATGTGCCCTATCCCTCTGAGCACTCAGCTCATCTCAGTCGACCGAATCCATGACAACCCATAAGGTGTCTATCCTCATCTCAAAAACATACTGATCTAAACATCAGTTTACCACCACACCGGTGTTTGAGGCTCGTAAATTAACGCTACACGAAGCCGTGCTATATTAAAGCTGTGCTTTGATCATCAATCACAAGACTTTGCTTTTCAATAGAAGCCTTGATCATTTGCCACTTAGGCCTGCCACACAGGCAATTTACGCCATGTGACTGATGTCTACCGATAAACAACCTCTGATCCCGTACGTCTTAGAGAAGGATAAAGTAAGGGAATAAATTCCCCTTCACCAGGCAGATGTATATTTAATAGAGATCAATCAGCACAGAATAAAATCCAATGTCAGACACACCATTTACAAGTCCGTTCTAGGTCTGAACGAAACCGGGGGCACCTTATTCCTCGTCCCGTATGTCCAATACACGAGACAGGCCCTCGCATATCCGTACAATCAAAAACTACGTCCCGACGGCTACCACTGTAGCCCCTTCAAGGTAGCTACTCCAACCATGAGCAATAGTAGCAACCCTTCCATTCGATGTGAAGTTCGTCGGTCTTGCACCGTCTTCAATCTCATCGACTTTTCGTCGTATTAGTTATACAGAATGGGTTAAACCCGGCCTTTCCGAATAACTCTCGTATCTTATAATCAAGTGCTATAACAACACATCATATGCCTCATTCCAATCCAGAATATTCTTTTATTCAAATATTCATTTCCTTTGGGAAAGGTTCCCATTAATTTTACCAAAGACAAGTTCTTTAAATTTATTCTTTAATCTTCCTTTGGATATCAAACCATATTAAGATTTTCCAAACTACTCAGGATTAGCGAACCACACTGAAGTAATTATTTATTCTATTTCCCAATCCCAACCTATTCATCCCATGGAGCAAAACTGATAATACTCCATATCTAACACTACGGTGTTATCGGTAAATATTAATTACCATTACACGTTCACATCTAATTAAAGATTTAACTATCGCTTGGAGCAAAAATGGTGATACTCCATTTCGATCATTTTCTTGATTTGATAATTTTAGTTATCACATTCACTTTTCAATCTAATCAATGATTCATTAAAACTCCACTTAGTTTTAATCTTCCTAAAAATCAATACTAATGATTATTCAAAGCTAAGAAATTAATCTTATCTTTAACTGGGTTAAAGAACTATGTCATTTAAAACATGGTTCACAATAAACCCAAAATCACATTCCATTCCATCAGCCCCTAACCGTAAATTAATAAGAGAACAATTCTCTAAGTATTAATCTGGACGGCCGAAACTAACATCGGATCAATACCTAGGAAACCATTCAACTTAGTCAATCTTCAGTTAGTTTCTAATTTTCTTAACTCCATTGGCTTTAAGAATAGTATTTTTAAAGTTACCATTCAAGACAAATCCAAAATCTCATTCCATTGTTAATCGGGTTAAAGAACAAGTGTTATTTAAAACACCATTCACAATAAACCCAAAATCGAATCCTTTTATTCCATTCCAATTATATATTAATTAACTGGAAGTTTCTACTAAATCTTAAAAAAAGTTTTATTATTTTCTCAACTGGGCTTAAGAATAGTATTAATGAAGACACCGTCCATGACAAACCCATAATCCAATCTGATATCAAATACAAGGCTCTGAATAGAAAATATATCGTCTTATATTCAATATCAAATTTTGAAACCAACGGATATCGTATTGGAATAATGAAATATATATCTTCCAAATTCCTCCACAATGTCCGTATAATCACGGAATCCAATATCGAAATATTCCGAAGATAATTTCGATTCAAATCCATTCCAATTCGCATATTGGAAATTCTTGTTATTTTAAAACCATTTTCTAATCCAATTTATTTATTTTAAAAATAAATAAATTATTATTCTAGTTAATAACTAGTTTATTTCAATAAAAATATATTTTTATCTTTTCAAAACTGGAATTTTTCATCCAAAGTCTTTCCAAATCATTTATTATGATTTTACATAGTTTTTCCAAATTTTATTATCGCCCGTACAGTCGGTTTCCAATAACGGCAACCGAACTGCATCCATAGCGACCTTTTCTGAAATTGATTTGGACATATCTCCAAATCCAACTGTTAGATTTCAAATCTCTTATATTCATTGAAAAGTTCTTTTCGATATGAACCCAATGGTTTCAGTTTTAGGAGAATCCGACGGTCGGATCTCACGTAATATCTTTGAAGTTAATGGTCGAAATTCGCGAACTGCCACTACGCGGCGCATTCTATTTAGGCCATTATATATATACATACATACATACATATATATATCATCGATTTCCATTTAAAACGAATTTTATAAATCGTTTTAAATTCGTTTCAAAAACGATTTCAACTTCCCTTTCAAATTCAAATCAAAATTGAATTTTCCTTTATAAATTCGTTCTAAATTCATTTCAAAACGATTTCAATTCAAATCGATTCCATTCAATTTCAATTCGCTTTAAATTCAATTCAAAACGATTTCAATTCTATTTAAATTCATTTCAAAACGATTTCAATTAAAATCAATTTCAATTCTATTTTATTTTAATTTCAAAACGATTTCAATTCAAATCGATTTCAATTCTATTTTATTTTCAAATTCAAATCCAATTTGACTATTCCATATCATTTCAATATTAAAATGATAATATTTTCAAAATATCAGATTTTGAAATCACTTTTCGATATTCATTATAAAATGAATAAAATCGACCAAATTCCCGTTCATGTTAAAATGGCATTTAACTACTTAACACGGCTTTACATTTCAATATTTATTGAATATTATTTTAAAATATTCGTTAATTCTAAACTGGAATCAGACTCAATCAATTACCATATAATTTTATTTATATGGATTTCAACTCACATATATACATCAATAATGATAAGCGATCATTAAAAATTCAAACATCATCCAAAGTTCATTCTATAACTGTATAAGCATTAAAATAAATAAATAAAGCTTATACAGTCTATCAACACATCGATTGGCATACCACTAATTATTGGGATCAGTGTACGTCAACTGTTATCCGAATACCCATGTGGGTTTTCAGACAACAAATACTGTTTATTATTTATGTAGTTGGGCGATGTTTAAAATTTATCGTCCCAATCCATATCAGTCAAATCAGTGAACATAAACAAACCATCTGGTTTGTAAATGAATATTTATTTTATTCAGAATATTTATTTTATTCATAAACACGTTAAAAAATATATTTTTAACGATAAAATATTTTATTTCACACATGAATGTTTTATTATCCATTTCACATCAAAATCACAAAAAAACTTCATAACACATCATAACGAAGCAAGTCGTCTATGGTCTGTGGACGAAGGTGTCGGGTGCTAGTAACCACCATCTGAATCTTAGTATATATTTTTAACTAGAAATTAAATTTAAAGTGAGAAGTTCTCACCTTTTGTTTCCACACCGCCAGCTTTATTTTTGAATTTCAGAACCGTTTGGATTCAAGTTTTCCTCAAATTCCAACTTGATCCATTTTGATTCCAGTCAGTTCCATCGCGAAGTTCTCATTGAGATGATTCCAACGCAAGTTGTTTCGTTCCAATCTGATTTAAAATGAACGGGTTATCAATGTTTATAGCTAATACATTTGTTAATTAATTAAATAAATAAATAATTAATTAAATTCAACCCTCCTCTAATTACTATTCCTCTCTCATCAACTATTCTTCAGTAAGAAGAACCCAAACTGTCGATTTGCGAATCCCAAACGCCGGCCACCCACAGACGATCGGAACTCGATCCATCTACACGGCGTCGAAGCCCGACGTTCCCCCTCGCCGTCGCAAGTGGAGGCGCCTGACCCGAGGCTCCATGGAGGCCTGAAATGGCCAACGATCGGCGTCACTTCTAGCCTAGAAATCGAGATGCACAGCGTACGAAACTCCATCAATATTGGATCAAACTAAAGATCAAAAACCCTCTTCCATCTTCGTTTTAATTATTTCCTGAATTGGTTCATAAATTGAATGAAAATAAGGATCAAAATTGGGACTAATTTGGTCGTTGATAACCTTGTGGCAGCGGGATCCGATATGAGGGAGAACTAGTGTTTCTGGGGTGGGTGTTTTATAGTTTTTTTTATATTAATATTTTTATTAATAATACTCTAATTCGAAAATAATTTGCTTTATGTAACGAACACCAATTTGAATCCAACGACATTCGCCCCTAGCTAATTACCCCCATTCCAGACACAATGCGATATGTCCCGCAAGATGATTCGACTGTTTCGATTAGTTTAAATTTAAATTAAAATATAAATCAATATATATTTGATTCAAACGTACATTTTAATTTACCGGGGCCACATACTAATTTTAAAAATCACAGGAAAATTATTTCTAGCTTAGTATTGGCGATACAATCCTAACAAAACTAATTTCATTAAATTTGGGGACCGTTTGAAAAATGACCAATTTCTGGTCGGTCCAAATTGACTGAAACTGTTAAAACATGTTTTCAATTGCCACGCTCACATGTTAATCCCAAAAATTATGAATTTTGGAATCTAGCAATAATTATACATCCTGGATCCAACAAAAGTGTTTTCATCGAAAATGGAGGTCTTTTGCAAAATGGCTATTTTTAAGGCCTTTATATATATTAAAAAATATATAAATTCCACAGCGACTTTTCTAAATTTTTAACTGGACGTAACTCTCAACTTCTAAAGTGAAATCTCAGTTTCTTACATCCGTTAGAATGATAAAGTTAAACAGATTCGAATATTTCTTGTTTCGCTGAAATCCGATTTATTTTGAATCATGTACATTCATTTGAAATTCGAAATCGAACTGCCGCGCCATTTCAGGCTCGAATTATAATTAAAATAAATTTATTCGTTTTATCTTCATTGAAAATAAATTTTCATTCGTTATTATTTGAAATAATTCATTTTAAATATTCAAAATTCATTAAAATCGCAAAAATAAAAATTTTAAATTGGTTCTGATTTTCCAGGTTGTTACAATCTCCCCCACATAAAATCTTTTTGTCTTCAAAAAGGAACGGATCTGAAAGTTGTTGAACTAACCAGCTCAACTTTCATTCTGGCGTTCATTCTTCAACTTTTCTGTTTCTAAGAATTTCTAATTTTTTAAAAATTTGGCTAACACCCTAAATTTTGTAAAAATTTCACCATAACCTCCTTTGTACGGGAAGGGGTTTGAAAATTTATTGGGTCGTATTAGGCACACAATAAATCCTAAAAATCATACACATATTTATAGTGATATATTCTTGTGTCCACATGGGAGTGTGTGTAGATGATAACTCCAGAGAAAAAATTCTCGTCACCCTATAAATAGTTTTTGTGCCTTATTGACTAGAGGGACGTGATTATTGTCAACTCCAGACCCGTGTGGGGTTTTTATTAATCTGGCTATTTGCCGTTACATTTTATATAGTCCATATCAGTCTTTGGTTCAGCCTGAAATATAGTCATCGCCATACAAGCCTCTTGCTTGTATGGTAATCTTCAACCTCGTCACATAAGCTCCAAATGCTTATATGGTATATGATAGAGTATACTATCTTCATGCAGTATTCCATGTAGTGTAGTTCAAAATTAATTGTTACTATCCTATGGCGACGTTTATGATTTCACACAGAACAACCAGCACTCCGCATCCAACGGCATTCACAGGAGTTTATGTAATAATAAAATTGCTCAGCCAACACATTAAGGCATACCTATTTGGCGGGCATGCAAATAAATTCTGTACTCAACAACAAATCCATTTACCTGTTTAACAATGTGTATATATATATGTACATATATGCAATTTCAAACAATTTTCGACTCAGTTCAATATTTCGATTCGATTTGGCTAATGGTTCAAAATTTTAGTTAATCAAACCAACAACCAGACAACACAATCAGCAATCAATTAGTTGATTATCATTTCAAATTCATAATTTTGATATATATACAGAGAAAATCATATTTTTGATGCCAATTCACAACAATAAACCATATCTAGTTTTGGTTCTCACACCAGTCGATTGGAGATATATAGATATCCGACCTTCGAAACTCGAACATACATGCTGATGATGCTATACCGATCATCAAAATGATCTCCGGGCGACTGGAGCGTGATTCAATATCTACCTAGCATATTTGAGACTTCGAATACATGCTTGCAAGGCGTATATTCAAACCTTTCTTCCACTTGATAGTTCGAATTCTATGTAAAATAAATATTCAAACAAGAATAATAGGTTATAAATTTTAAAAACAAAAATTGTTTTCATCTTTATTTTAAAAATAACACTCTTCACGCTCGTTCTAGGATACTGCGGATCCCATTTCTAACGAGTCATTCTCACTGGATATTACTAATCCAATCTCTGATGAATTCTTTCGTTCGGTTCTAATATGTGTTGTTCTCGAGCTCTGTAAACCAAAGCTCTGGTACCAAATGTTGTGACCCGAACTTCCCTGTAAAGGAAATCCCGGATTGCTTCGAGAACAAGACAAATCAGAACATAAACAGAAGAACGTTTCATTGCTTATTACAACAATTCCATCAGAATACACGAATATAACAGAGTATGAATAAATATTATACATCATAACAATATCAGAGATTTAAATTACATTTAAAACACATAGCAGTGTAAAAATAATACATAACACAACTGAAAGAAATACACGGATATAGAGCTTTGCGAATATCATTCCAGCTGTAAACCAGGATCCTGTAAATATAAATCTACAAAACCAAAACTACTAGCTGCCCGTGTGGAAAATATGGGCACCCAGAGTTTAGGTTGAAACAATAAACTCCATGTCTGTCATGTGACTGGTGTGAGAACTAAAACAGTTATTAATCTTTATTTTAAAGTTAGGTAGATCGAGGGACCACGCCGTATAATACGGAATGGGTTTTCACCCAAGAATACCAGTGCATAAAACAAACAGCGCAATGCTAAATAAAGAACAATGAAGCTATTATAAGACCTAGGTCCCATCACACAATGCAACGCAAGACGGAGGATAGGATTTTCCTTTATAATAGCCAAATATAATTGATACATGAAATTTCAGCTTTTGTTGTTACTACAAGCGGATAAAACAACTTCAAATATAAACGTATCAATCATAGACGGCATGGGTACCATATATCATGTCGCCATACTAGGCTCTACAATAAAAATCGAAAAATGTCGTATCCGAAAGTTGGATTTCCATCATGGTGGCTCCTGATCCGAAAGATTGATCGCGTAGCGCAATCCACAACGGCTTACGTTCCAGCGAGAGAAAACACCGTAATGCACATCCGCACTTTTGGGAAATCAAGTATCACAGTGGCTTACGTCCCGGCGAGAGAAAACACCGCTTACTCTATCCATCAGGGAATCGTGGGTGTGCCCTATCCCTCTGAGCACTCAGCTCATCTTGGTCGACCAAATCCATGACAACCTATAGGGTGTCTATCCTCATCTCAAAAGCATACTGATCTAACCCTCAGTTTACCATCATACCGGTGTGTGAGGCTCGCGAATTAACGCTACACAAAGTCGTGCTATATTAAAGCTGTTCTTTGATCATCAACCACAAGACTCTGCTTTTCAACAGAAGCCTTGATCATCTGTCACTTAAGCCTACCACACAGGAAATTTACGCCACGCGACTGATGTCTATCGATATACAACCTATGATCCCGTACATCTCAGAGAAGGGTGAAGTAAGGGAATAAATTCCCCTTCACCAGGCAGATGTATATTTAATAGAGATCAATCAGCACAAAATAAAATCCAATGTCAGACACACCATCCATTTACAAGTCCGTTCTAGGTCTAAACGAAACCGGAGGCACCTTATTCCTCGTCCCGTATGTCCAGTACAGGAGAGAGGCCCTCGCATATCCATACAATCAACATGTACGTCCGAATGGCTACCGCTATAGCCCCTTCAAGGTAGCTACTCCAATCATGAGCAACAGTAGCAACTCATCCATTCGATGTGAAGATCATGGGTCTTGCACCATCTTCAATCTCTTCGACTTTTCGTTGTATCAGTTATTCAGAATGGGTTAAACGCGGCCTTTCCGAATAGCTCGCGTATCTTATAATCAAGTGCTATAACAACACATCATATGCCTCATTCCAATCCAAAATATTCTTTTAATCAAATATTCTTTTCCTTTGGGAAAGGTTCCCATTAATTTTAACAAAGATATATTCTTTAAATTTATTCTTTAATCTTCCTTTGGATATCAAACCATATTAAGGTTTACCAAACTAGTCGGGATTAGCGAACCACACCGAAGTAATCATTTATTTTATTTCCCTATCCCAACCTATTCATCCCATGGAGAAAAACTTGTAATACTCCATATCTAACACCACGCTGTTATCGGTTAATATTAATTACCATTTCACGTTCAAATATAATTAAAGATATAACTATTGCTTGGAGAAAAACTGGTGATACTCCGTTCTCGATCATTTTCTTGAATTGATAATTTTAATTATCACATTCACTTTTCAATCTAATCAAAGATTCATTAAAACTCCACTTAGTTTTCATCTTCTCAAAAATCAATATTAATGATTATTTAAAGCGAATATATTAATCTTATCTTTAACTGGGTTAAAGAACTAATGTCATTTAAAACAAGGTTCATGATAAAACCCAAAATCACATTCCATTCCATCAGTCTGTAATGACCCGCATTCAACGCATCGAAGGATCGTAGAATATTTATTTCTCTCACATACGAAGTCATATGGTCATGTAACTTTGAGAGACGACTATTGCGATCATTTTCCTTGTTCATGATTTTTACCGATTTTCAAATGATCGTTTTGCCCCTAGTTGATTTTGTTTTGGCCATAACTTTTGATTGGTAAGGAGTCTTGACCTGAGACCACTTCCATTAGATCTGGATGATGGTTTACCTTTCCATAGAGTGGTCACATTAGCCAAACGGACTTACTGTTTGGGTGATATGGCTTAATTAAGGTTTAGAGGGGAAAACAGCTTAATTGGGCTTAACTGAGCGATTAGCGGCTAGGCCCATTGGGGGATTTCGGGATTTGGGGTATTTAAGGGCTGTTAGGTTAGGGATTTCAGTTTTTACTCATTTTCCAGCCGCCACATACATCATAGAAACCCTAACGATGACCTCCAACATCTAGAATCATTCCCAATCACCATTTAATCAAGGATTAAGCTTAGCAACGTCAAATCAAGGAGAAATAGCACCATTTCAGAGTTAGACCTGCTGTTAGACATTGGTATTTGCCCAAATCAAAGGAGTTTCAGTTTTGAAAGTTTCATTTGTGGCTAAGGTGAGTGATTAGCCTTGTTTTTACACTAATTATGGTTAATTAAGGGTAATTAGTGCTAATTAGCGAATTTAAACATGATTGAATTCTGGAAAAATATTTATAAATTTTGAAATATTGTTTTAGGCCGCTGTTAGAGATTTGGGTTGATTTGGCTAAGTTTTGCCAATCCTAACATTAGATTTACTTAAACATGATTAAGGGGAGATTATGGGTTTCAGGTATGTTTGATCCATTTTAACATATCAAATTGTTGTTTTGGTATTTGTGGTCAATTCTACATGTTGCTATGACTGTATGGTATGCTTTGTGATTGCTTAGAATAGTTAGAATGGTCGAAAATGCCGTCGTGTGGCGTAGAACAGTCGCTGGAAAGTTACAGGAATTTGTGCATAACAGGATCAGACCGCCACCCTCTCCGAACCAACTCCACTCGTGAAGCATGTGTCACGAACTGAAACCATCTCCGACTTGTTCACATGAAGTGTGTCACGACTCGCTTGCATCTGACCTGGAGAAGGAGCTCGAACCGATGCCATCCCCGAACCCGCTCGTGAAGTGTCTTCTCCGAACCAACCTGCTCGCGTCTAGGACTCCGAACCTCTTAGTGACCACGAACCGTACTGATGAAGACTCGACTATGAGCAAATGGAGGACCTCGATCCAAAGAGACTCACGACCCGACTCGGAGGACCTTCCACGAACCGATCCGACTTAGGGAAGATGGCACGACTCGAACAAGAGTGATTATCACGATCCGAACCAGAGGGGTGACTGCGAACCGAACCAAGGTGCCTGGACTACAGGCGTGAGCCATGAATCGAACTGGGAGTGCAACCTGAAGTGAAGAGAAGTGGACAATCGAACGATCCGGAGAAGACCAAAATCCGAGATGCAAAGGTAGTCCAAATGGGAAGTTTGTACTCAGGATCCAGTTGGGAACCAACTAGTTAACTTCATGGTTGGACTTTGTTGCTTGATGTGTGCTAAGGAGTTATCGACGTCCATAACTTTGATTCACCATCAAAAGACGAATGTTAGGCTACGTATCTGTGTAGTGGGTTAGTTATTACTCCATGAGGCAGAGTGATTGTAGTATGGCTATGAGCCCATGTAGTGGAGTCGTCATGACTTCATGGGGCAAAGTGGACATAGCAAGGATTAGTGGCTATGGATCAGTGTTGTGGAGTCGCCATGACTCCGTGGGGCAGAGTGATCATAGCAAGGATATGGGTGATCAAAGCAGTGGATACCGTTTGTTTTACGCACTGAGTGAGAGATGTCCAGATGGTTGCTATGCTTGATTGTTTGACATCACTATGACATGAACACCGCCACCCTCGTATCCTTTACACCACATGTTAGTGGCACCTTAGAGTATTGTACGGTATTTTGTGCTAACTCTTTGGTTGCAGGTGCTGGTTCAAGTATGGTTTAGTATACCTGTTATTGTTCTGTTTTGTTGCTTATCGCTCATACCAGACTTTTGTCTAGCCCAGAGTTTTATGTCTCTTCTTATTATTCTAGGTGCTCCTAAACGAGCAGACTAGAGACAGGTTAGCTGGTTATGCACGAGTAGCTGATCTGGAGACGAGTAGGAGGCACCTACGTATTAGCTACATATATTCTCCCTGTGTTGCTGATGGTCACTGCTTTGGGCATTAGTAGTGTATCTTTCCTTTCTTTTTCTTTAGAGATAGTATTTTGAAGTTGTAATAATGGTTATGGATCATAAGCTGTATTTTGGATTTCCGTTGCTATGATGATTATGGTTTAGTTTTCAGCTTATGCACTGTCTTGCCTGTTTTATGTCAAGTATGTTATTATTATATTTTATTCCATGCGCTGTGAGACATTCTATAGGTTCCTTGTTAGTTCAAATTCCTTTCTTTTGCGACCGTCCTGTGCTAGTCGGGCATTAGTACAGCGCACTTTCATTGGAAATGTCGACTGGTGCGGGGCGGGTCGTCACATTTGGTATCAGAGCTCTAGGTTGCATAGTTAAACTAGGGAAGACACCAAAGAGAGATAGTACATATATGAGAGCGCGTATTTGTGATATTTTGGTTTTCAAAAGCTATATATATACACTATTAGTATATTTAAGAATGAAGTCGAACTGCACTGGCACCACTGAAGAGATGGTTAATCGTTTTCTCCTTACAAATTGAACGATGAGCCGATATACGAGGGGTACTGATAGAGGAGCTAATAATGGGAATGCTGCTGATATGAGGACAATGTTCACTGACCTTATGAGAGAGATGTTTAGGGATGTTCAGAGGGTAGCTCCTAATGCTGCAAATGGTGGTGGTGTAGCGGTGCAGGCCCCTAGGGCCAATTTCGCCAAGCTATGCAAGGATTACACTAGTCTTGGTGGAAAGCCATTCCATGGAATGGAATCGGCTACAGATGTTCAGGATTGGTTGGATAGCTATGAGCGTATCTTCGAAGATTTTGGTATTGAGGATGCGATGAAGAGAAAGTTAGCATCCCAACAGTTGCAAGGACGGGCGATGAATTGGTGGAATGCTATAAAGGCAGCTGCTCCAGAGGATCAAGTTACATGGGATCAGTTTAAGGCCCGATTCGGTGAAAAGTTTATCCCAGCTGCTCAGAAGTCAGATTTGTTTAGGAAATTTCTGGAGCTTAAGCAGAATAGTAGAGCTGTCTCGGAGTATATTGCTGAGTTCGATACTTTATCAAAGTATAGAATATCTCTTATCGACACTCCTGAGAAGAAGAACGAGAAGTTCATAACAGGGTTAGATCAGTACTTGGGGCAAAGGCTTATTAACCATATCGATGAGACATTTGAATCGATTGTGGGGAAAGCATTGAGGTCTGAGAGTCTTTACCCTAAGTCGAAGACTGAGGTTGCATCTACATAGGAGCCAAAGCTGCAAGCAAGCGGTGGAGGCAAGAATGGTTCTCAGAATAAGAGAAAGCAGAATCGGACCAAGGATGGCCAAAAAAGAATAAGATAGATGTTGAGTGCTTCAGCTGTGGTTAGAAGGGCCACTATGCCAAAGAATGTCGGGCCAAGCCAGCGGATAGGAAGTGCTTCAACTGTGGCCAAGTGGGACATCATAAGGATAAGTGTCCGCAACCCCTTAAAGAAAAGCAGATTGTGAAAGCATATGCTCTTAATGTCGTTCCTTCTTCGTTGAATGCCCCAACTGCGGCGGAGAAAGGAAAGAATGTCGTCATTCAAGGTATGCTTTCTGTTTATGATATTCCTGTTAGAGTATTGTTTGATACCGGAGCTTCCCGTTCCTTCATATCTAGTGACCTAGTAGATAGGTTGGGATTGGAACCCGAGATAGACGATAGACCTTTAGCGGTGACGAACCCGATTGTGGTTCAACTAGCCATAGCATGATTTTTCATAATATGGTCTTATCGAGTCATGGATGCATGTTTGTTTGTGATTGCTTTGTTTTGGGCTTTACTGGGTTTGGCATTATTTTGGGAGTCGATTGGCTCCAAAGATACGGGGTGGTGGTAGACTGTGAGCGATTTTTGGTGACATTTAGAGCGGATGATGGGCGAAGGGTAGTGTATGGTGGTCTACCTAATGATGGGGTGCTGGCTAGTTTTCTAAATTACCTCGACATCCCGCATGATAAGTTGTCAGATGTGCCCGTGGCTGGCTAGTATCCGGACGTCTTCGAGGAAGTGACCGGGCTTCCCCCACACCGAGAGAATGAGTTCCGTATTGACTTAGTGAAAAATACCAGACCTTTAGTGATGCCACTTCGTCGTATGGCACCAAGAGAGCAGCGAGAGCTCGGGGTGCAAGTAAGCGATCTGTTGAAGAAGGAGTTTATCAGAAGAAGTGTTTCTAAGTAGGGAGCACCAGTTCTGTTTGCTACCAAGGCAGAAGGTTCCCTTCGCTTGTGTGTGGACTACTGCGAATTGAATAGGGTGACGAGAAAGAATAAGTATCCTCTACCGCAGATAGATGATTTGTTTGATCAGTTGAGTGGCGCGAGATTGTTCTCCCAATTGGATCTCGCGACAGGTTTTCATCAGCTTAGAGTGGAAGCTGAGAGTATAGCTAAAGCGGCCTTTCGGACGCCGTCTGGATTGTATAAGTGGTTAGTCATGCCATTCGGGTTGACCAATGCACCAGCATATTTTGTGGATCTTATGAATAGGGTATTCAAAGATCAGCTGAATAAGTTTGTTCTTATGTTCGTGGATGATATACTTGTTTATTCGAGGATAAAGGAAGAACACAAGGAGCACTTGAGGATAGTGATGGAGGTATTGAGAAAACACCAATTGAATGCAAAGTTTTCAAAGTGTCACTTCTGGTGGAGAGAAGTGAGATTCTTGGGCCATGTTGTTTCAGAGAATGGTATTGCCGTGGATCATTCGAAGGTGGCTACGATACAAGATTGGTCTACGCCCAAGAATGCAACAGACGTAAGAAGTTTCTTGGGATTGGCTGGATATTATCGTAAGTTTATCCAAGACTTCTCCATGATAGCAGCACCGTTGACTCAGTTGACCAAGAAGAATCAAGCTTTCATCTGGGATGAAAAGTGCGAGAATGCATTTAAGAGCCTAAAGGAAAAGTTGATATGTGCACCAGTGTTAGTCATTCCTAAGGGGAACAAAGAGATGACAATATATACAGATGCATGTGGTACCAGACTAGGTGATGCATTGATGCAAGGAGGTAGGGTTGTAGCTTATGCAAGTCGGCAATTGAACTGCACGAGAGAAGATACCCTACCCATGATTTGGAATTAGCAGCGATCGTGTTTGCGCTGAAGATGCGGAGACATTATCTCTTAGGAGAAAGATTTGAGCTGTTTACCGATCATAAATCGTTAAAGTATCTCTTCTCTCAGAGAGTTCTAAATCTTCGACAGTAAAGATGGTTAGAATTCTTGGCTTCCTATGATTTCGACATCGCATACACACCAGGAAAGGGCAATGCGGTGGCTGATGCATTGAGAAGAAGACACGCCAGTTTAGGGGCTATGTTTCTAGAATGGAAGCAACTGGAGTACATCACTGGGTATGATTTCAGACCAAAGTGTGAATTGGATCCAGAAATGTTAGCAAGTTTGACGATCATACCCACTTTGATTGAGCGGATTGGTTCCAGTCAGAGGGACGATCCTAACCTATTGGAAATCATCTCAAAGTTAGATATGGGAAGCGGCGAAGAGATGAACAAGTATGGGCTTGATCGAGATGGATGGCTTAGAAAAAATGGAAGACTAGTTGTGCCCAATGTCATTTGATTGAGAGATGAAGTGCTTAGAGAATGTCATCACTCGAAACTGACCATACATCTGGGTGGTAACAAAATGTATCGAGATATGAAGCAGACCTACTACTAGGAAGGGATGAAAAGAGATGTTGGGAAGTTCATATCCAAGTGCATGAACTACCAGCTAGTTAGAGCTGAGCAAAAGAAGACTAGTGGTTTGTTACAACAATTAGAAATTCCAAAATGGAAATGGGAACAAGTCTTAATGGATTTTGTTGATGGGTTACTAAGAACTAGATCGAGCCATGATAGCATTTGGGTGATTGTGTACCGATTGACTAAGAGTGCAAGGTTTATACCTGTCAAGTTGAACAGGACGGTAGCTACGTTAGCGGAACTGTATATAAAGTGGGTAGTGAGATTTCATGGAATACCCAAAGGCATTATGAGCGACCGAGATCCATTGTTTACTAGTGGATTTTGGAGGAGCTTACAAGAGGCGTTAGGATCAAAATTACATCTCAGTACCGTGTATCATCCTCAAACCGACGGTCAGACAGAGAGGGTGAATCGTATATTAGAAGACCTCTTAAGAGCTTGTATATTAGACTTTGGTGGATCATGGGATGACCATTTGCATCCAGTAGAGTTTGCATATAATAATAGTTATCAATCCAGTATTGGTATGGCTCCATTTGAAGCTTTGTACAGAAGACCGTGCAACTCACCGTCATGTTGGTTAGAAAATAGTTAGAAATTTGTGCTTGGACCAAATGTGATAAGAGAAACTTCAGCTAAGATTAAGGATATCCAACAGCGAATGAAGGCTGCCAAAGATAGGCAGAAGAGTTATGCTGATAAGAGGAGAAGAGAATTAAAGTTCTCCATTGGCGACTTGGTGTTTGTCAAGATTTCTCCGTTAAAGAGCGTGATACGATTTGGAAGGAGAGGCAAGTTGACACCAAGATTTGTTGGTTCATTCCCAGTTCTTGAGCAAATTGGGAATTTGGCGTATAAAGTTGAACTACCAGAGAAGATGGCAGGAGTTCATAACATATTTCATGTTTCCCAGTTAAGGAAATTCATGCACGACCCTAGTGTGACTATTTCACCTGATCAGTGGGACGATATCGAGGTTGAACCCGAGGCGGTTGGGAACCGCAGGCCTACGCGTATTGTTGGGAACGATACGAAGCAGCTTTGAAGGAAGGCGGTGAAACTAGTCAAAGTTCAGTGGGGGGGTGATCAAGAAGACTGTACTTGGGAAACAGAGTATAATATAAGGAGGAAGTATCCAGAACTCTTTGCCTGGTAAGGTTTTTATATTGGTATAGTACTCCTTTGTTAGTAAACCGCATGCTAGTTAGGCTTATTGTGTTGTTTTGTATGCTTTATTGTTTTGTTAATGATTGGTAGGCATACAGAATCCTTTGTTTGTTTCTTAGTTAAGGAATTTCGGGGGCGAAATTTCTTAAGGGGGGAAGAATGCAACGACCCGCATTCTACACATCGAAGGGTCGTAGAATATTTATTTCTCTCACATACGAAGTCGCATGGTCATGTAACTTTGGTAGACGACTATTGGGGTCATTTTCCATGTTCATGATTTTTAAATGACCGTTTTGCCCCTAGTTGATCTTGTTTTGGCCATAATTTTTGACTGGTAAGGAGTTTTGACCTGAGACCACTTCCATTAAATCTAGATGATAGTTTATTTTTCCGTAGTGTGGTCACATTAGCCAAATGGACTTATCGTTTGGGAGATATGGCTGAATTAAAGTTTAGAGGGTGAAAAACAGCTTAATTGGGCTTAACCGGGCGATTAGCAGCTAGGCCCATTGGGGAATTTTAGGATTTGGGGGTATTTAAAGGCTGTTAGGGTAAGGGATTTCGGTTTTTACTCATTTCCCAGCCGCCACATACATCATAGAAACCCTAACAATGACCTCCAACATCTAGAATCATCCGTAATCACCATTTAATCAAGGATTAAGCTTAGCAACGTCAAATCAAGGAGAAATAGCACCATCTCAGAGTTAGGGCTTCTATTAGACATTGGTATTCACCCAAATCAGAGGAGTTTCAGTTTTGAAAGTTTCATTTGTGGCTAAGGTAAGTGATTAGCCTTGTTTTTACACTAATTATGGTTAATTAAGGATAATTAGTGTTAATTAGCGAATTTAAACATGATTAAATTCTGGAAAAATATTTATAAATTTCGAAATATTGTTTTAGGCCTCTGTTAGAGATTTGGGTTGATTTGTTTAAGTTTTTTTAATCCTAACATTAGATTTACTTAAACATGATTAAGGGGAAATTATGGGTTTCGGGTATGTTTGATCCATTTTAGCATATCAAATTGTTGTTTTGGTATTTATGGTCAATTCTACATGTTGCTATGACTGTATGGTATGATTTGATTGCTTAGAATAGTTAGAACGGTTGGAAACGCCATCGTGTGGCGTAAAACAGTCGTTGGAAAGTTACAGGAATTTATGCAGAACTGGATCAGATCGCCCCCCTCTCCGAACCAACTCCACTCGTGAAGCATGTGTCACGAACTGAAACCATCTCCGACCCGCTCGCATGAAGTGTGTCACGAGTCGCTTGCATCTGACCTGGAGAAGGAGCCCGAACCAATGCCATCTCCGAACCCGCTCGTGAAGTGTCTTCTCCGAACCGACCTGCTCGTGTCTACGACTCCCAACCTGTTGGTGGCCATGAACTGAACCGATGAAGACTCGACTATGAGCAAATGGAGGACCCCGATCCAAAGAGACTCACGACCCGACTCGGAGGACCTTCCACGAACCGATTCGACTTAGGGAAGATGGCACGATTCAAACAAGAGTGATTATCACGATCCGAACCAGAGGGGTGACTGCGAACCGAACCAAGGTGCCTGGACTAGAGGCGTGAGACATGAATCGAACTGGGAGTGCGACCTGAAGTGAAGAGAACTGGAAAATTGAACCGATCCGAAGAAGACCAAAACCCGATATGCAAAGGTAGTCCAAATGGGAAGTTTGTACTTAGGATCCAGTTGGGAACCAATGAGTTAACTTCATGGTTGGACTTGCTGCGGGACGTGCGTTAAGGAGTTATCGACGTCCATAACTTTGATTCACCACCAAAAGATGAATGTTAGGCTACGTATCAGTGTAGTGGGTTAGTTATTACTCCATGGGGCAGAGTGATCGTGGTATGGCTATGAGCTAGTGCAGTGGAGTCGTCATGACTTCCTGGGGCAGAGTGGACATAGCAAGGATTAGTGGCTATGGATCAGTGCAGTGGAGTCGCCATGACTCCATGGGGCAGAGTGATCATAGCAAGGATATAGGTGATCAAAGCAGTGGATATCGTATGTTTTACGCACTGAGTGAGAGATGTGAGGATGGCTACTATGCTTAATTGTTTGACATCACTATGACATGCACACCCCCACCCTCGTATCCTTTACACCACATGTTAGTGGCACCTTAGAGTATTGTACGGTATGTTGTCTTAATCTTTGGTTGCAGGTTCAGGTATGGTTTAGTATACCTGTTACTGTTCTGTTTTGCTGCTTGTCGCTCATACCAGACTTTTGTCTGACCCAGAGTTTTATGTCTCTTCTTATTATTCTAGGTGCTCCTAAACGAGCAGAATAGAGACAGGTTAGCTGGTTATGCACGAGTAGCTGATCCGGAGACGAGCAGGAGGCTCCTACGTATTATCTATATATATTCTCCCTGTGTTGTTGATGGTCACTGCTTTGGCATTAGTAGTGTATCTTTCCTTTCTTTTTCTTTAGAGATAGTATTTTGAAGTTGTAATAATGGTTATGGATCATAAGCTGTATTTTGGATTTCCGTTGCTATGATGATTATGGTTTAGTTTTCATCTTATGCACTGTCTCGCCTGTTTTATGTCAAGTATGCTATTATTTTATTTTATTACATGCGATGTGAGACATTCTACAGGTTCCTTGTTAGTTCAAATTCCTTTCTTTTCCTTTCTTTGGCGACCGTCCTGTGCTAATCAGGCATTGGTACAGCGCACTTTCATTGGAAATGACGGCTGGTACGAGGCGGGTCGTCACATAGTCCCTAACCATAAATTAGTAAAAGAACAATCCCCTACGTATTAATCCTGAAGTCCAAAACCAACATCAGATCAATACCTATGAAACCATTCAACTTAGCCAATCTTCAGTTAGTTTCTAACTTTCTTAACTCCATTGGGTTTAGGAACTGTATTTTTAAAGATATCATTCACGACACACCTAAAATCTCATTCCATTGTTAATCGGGTTAAAGAACAAGTGTTATTTAAAACACCATTCACGATAAACACAAAATCCAATTCTTTTATTCCATTCCAATTAAATATTAATTAATTGGAAATTTCTACTAAATCTTAATAAGCGATTTATTCATTTCTCAACTGGGCTTAAGAACAGTGTTAATAAAGACACCGTCCATGACAAACCCAAAATCTAATTTGATATCAAATACAAGGCTCTAAATAGAAAATATATTGGCTTATATTCAATCTCAAATTCTGAAACCAATGGATATCGTATTGGAATAACAACATATATATATTCCAAATTCCTCCACAATGTCCATATAATCACAGAATCCAATATCAAAATATTCCGAGGATAATTTTGATTCAAATCCATTCAATTTCGCATATTAGGAATTCTGGTTATTTTATAACCATTTTCTAATCCAATTTATTTATTTTAAAAATAAATAAATTATTATTCTAGTTATTAAGAAGTTCATTTCGATAAAAATATATTTTTATCTTTTCAAAACTGGAATTTTTCATCCAAAGTCTTTCCGAATCATTTGTTTTGATTTTACATAATTTTTCCATATTTTTAATAATTTTATTATCGCCCGTACAGTCGGTTTCCAATAACGGCAACCGAACTGCATGCACAACGACCTTTTCTGAAATTGGTTTGGACATATCTCCAAATCTAACCGTTAGATTTTAGATCACTTATATTCATTGAAAAGTTCTTTTCAATACTAAACCAACGGTTCCTGTTTTAGGAGAATCCGTCGGTGGGATCTCCCATAATATCCATTTGAAGTTAGTGGTCGAAATTCGCAACCTGCCACTGCGCGACACGTTCTATTCAGGCAATTATAATATATATTATATATACATATGTTATATATTTCGTCGATTTCAATTTAAAATGAATTTTATAAATCGTTTTAAATTCATTTCAAAAACGATTTCAACTTCCCTTTCAAATTCAAATCAAAATTGAATTTTCCCTTATAAATTCGTTTTAAATTCATTTCAAAACGATTTCAATTCAAATCGATTTCAATTTAATTTCAATTCGCTTTAAATTCAATTCTAAACGATATTAATTTTATTTAAATTCATTTCAAAACGATTTCAGTTCAAATCGATTTAAATTCTACTTTATTTTCATTTCAAAACGATTTCAAGTCAGGTCGATTTCAATTCTATTTTATTTTCAAATTCAAATCCAATTTGAATATTCCATATTATTTCAATATTAAAATGATAATATTTTCAAAATATCAGATTTTGAAATCACTTTTCGATATTCATTATAAACTGAATAAAATCGACCAAATTCCTGTTCATGTTAAAATGGCGTTTAACTACTTAACACGACTTCACATTTTCAATATTCACTGAATATTATTTTAAAATATTCATTAATTTTCAACTGGAATCAGACTCGATCAATTACCATATAATTTTATTTGTGGATTTCAACATCACATATATACAACAATAATGATAAGCGATCATTAAAAATTCAAACATCATCCAGAGTGCATTCTATAACTGTATAAGCATTAAAATAAATAAATAACGCTTATACAGTCTTTCAACCCATCGATTGACATTCCACTAATTATTGGGATCAGTGTATGTCAAATATTATCCCAATACCCATGTAGGGTTTTCAGAAAACAAATGCTGTTTATTATTTGTGTTGTTGGATGAAGTGTAAAATTTATCGTCCCAATCCATATCAGTCAAATCAGTGTACATAAACAAACCGTTCAGTTTGTAAATGAACATTTATTTTATTCTGAATATTTATTTTATTCATATACACGTTAAAAATTATATTTTTAATGATAAAATATTTTATTTCACACATGAATGTTTTATTATCCATTTCACATCAAAACCACAAACAAACTTCACAACACATCATAATCAAACAAGTCGTCCATAGTCTGTGGAAGACGGTGTCGGGTGCTGCTAAGCACCGTTTGCATCCTAGTATATATTTTTAACTTGAAATTAAATTTAAAGTGAGAAGTTCTCACCTTCGGTTTCCACTCTACCTGTTTTTTTTGAATTTCAGAACCGTTTGGATTCAAGTCTTCCTCAAATTTCAACTTGCTCCATTTTAATTCCAATCAGTTCCATCGCGAAGTTCTCGTTGAGGCGATTCCAACGCAAGTTGTTTCGTTCCAATATGATTTAAAATGAACGAGTTATCAATGTTTATAGCTAATACATTTGTTAATTAAATAAATAAATTAATTAACTCAACCCTCCTCTAATTACTATTCCTCTCCCATCAGTTATTCTTCAGTACGAAGAACCTAACCCGTCGATTTGCAAATCCCAAACGTCGGCCACCCACAGACGATCGGAAATCGATCCATCTACACAGTGTCGAAGCCCGACGTTCCCCCTCGCCATCGCCAGTGGAGGCGCCTGACCCAAGGCCCCACGGTGGCCTGAAATGGCCAATGACCAGTGCCACTTCTAGCCCAGAAACCGAGATGCACAGCATAAGAAACTCCATCAAACTTGGTCAAACTAAAGATCAGTAAACCCTCTTCCATCTTCGTTTTAATTATTTCCTGAATTGGTTCATAAATTAAATGAAAATAAGTATCAAAATTGGGAATAATTTGGCCGTTGATAACCTTGTGGCGGCAGGATCCGATATAAGGGAGAACTAGGGTTTCTGGGGTGGGGTTTTTGTAGTTTTTATTATATTAATATTTTATTTAATAATACTCTAATTCGAAAATAACTTGCTTTATGTAACGAACTCCAATTTGAATCCAATGACCATCGCCCCTAACTAATTACCCTCATTTCGGACACAATGGGATATGTCGCGCAAGCTGATTTGACTGTTTCGATCAGTTTTCATTTAAATTAAAATTTAAATCAGTATATATTTAATTCAAACGTACATTTTAATTTACCGGGGCCACAGACTGATTTTAAAATTTATAGAAAAAATATTTCTAGCTTTGTATTAACGATACGGTCATAAAAAAACTAATTTTGTCAAATTTGAAGACCTTTTGAAAAATGACCAATTTCTGGTCGATTCAAATTGACTGAAACTGTTAAAACACATTTTCCTTTGCCACACAAAAATATTAATCCCAAAAATTATGAATTTTGGAATCAAGCAATAATTTGAATTCCTGGATCCAACAAAAGTGGTTTCGTCGAAAATGGAGGTCATTTGCAAAATGGCTATTTTTAAGGCCTTTATATATATTAAATACATATAAATTGCACTGCGACTTTTTTGAATTTTAAACTGGACGTAACTCTCAACTTCTAAAGTGAAATATCAATTTCTTACATCCTTTAGAAAGATATAGTTAAACAGATTCAAATATTTCTTATTTCACTGAAATCTTATTTATTTTGAATCATGTACATTCATTTGAAATTCAAAATCAAATTTTCAAACCGTCGTGCCATTTCAGGCTCGAATTATAATTAAAATAAATTTATTCATTTTAACTTCATCGAAAATAAATTTTCTGTCGTTATTATTTAAAATAATTCATTTTAAATATTCAAAATTCATTAAAATCGCCAAAATAAAAATTTTTAATTGGTTCTGATTTTCCAGTTTGTTACATTCTGTTTCATTCCAAAAATAATTTTGGTTAAAACTTGAACTCACTTTACTTTTCCAATGAAATCGATTATATTAAATCCTTACTTCATTAACAAGGATCACTCAAGCTAGTATTTTAATGCCCTCAAGATACCTACAGAACCAAGCTAGTATTTTAATGCCCTCAAGATACCTACAGAACCAAGCTAGTATTTTAATGCCCTCAAGAAGATTCAGTTCCCCAAACATGCTGAAAAGTAAAGGAAAAAGGATTCAAATAGAGAACCGAAGGATATTTTATATGCCATTGGGGAATATGTCTTTCAAAAACAAACTTTTTTTAAAATACTATATTTTTTAAAAACAATTTTCAAAACTTTTATCCGATCTTATAACCTTTAGCTCTGATACAAAATGAGACACCCCATGTCCGTTAATGTCACTCTTTATCAGAATGCATTAAGTTTCGTGAAGAGTTATAGGTAAACGGAAGCAGAATATCAAAAGACGGATATAAAATAGCAGCGAAATTTAAAACTTCATTATTTAGCCGAAAAAACATCCTAGTCTCAAAACCAGTTACAACATCAAGCTAAAAATATTGAAGCTAAGTACATGAAACCAGAACATCTGTCTTGCATTAAAAACCATCAGAGTATAGTAATGTAAAGTCATAATCTAGCCATAACAAAGTAGAGAAATAGTCAAAGAGATACATCAAAGTAGATCCAGATCTAAGAAGAAATAGAAGAGAGTGTCCTAATCAAGCCCAAGCATTCCCACCCTGAGAAACCCGGGGAAAGGAAGTGAGAGAAAAGGAAACAAAATAGGTCAGACATAAAGTCGGGCAAGTCCAGTGACTTTTAGCATATAAAGAAATAGAAGTATCATGATCAACATATAAAATGGATGAGAGATACTAGTGTTATATAACAAGATTAAACAGGATGAATAGAATAAGCAGAGTACACAGGATAATATGAACCAAGTTATGCTTCTCATATATATTTTTCTGCACCAATACTTGTATAATAGATATATGACAAGATTAGGTATCCTCTAATTACTTAACAGAAACAGAGTGATCCCCACAGAAATATAATGGTAGGATTAGGTATACTCTAGTAATGGGTTTTATCCAATTGGAAATAACATACACCTCAACAGAAATAACGGGTGCTACCCGAACTGAAATAACAGGTGTCTCGATAGAAACAGACAGGACTAGATGTACCCTAATTACTACTCCTAAGGGATCGGCTCCCTAGCTTGTAAATACCCTGTGTCGGCTCCACAGTAGGGTGTATTACTTCCTAAAGTGGTAACCTACCGAAGCCACAAACCAATTTACTAGTGCTACAATGGCTTATTCCCACTACAGACTGGACTTATGCACACACATGACTCCATTGTAACGCACCCATATACACCCCCTTTCAGATGAACCTCTTATAATCAGTTTAGTATGCGTGCCATGACCCCTACCTAGTGCGAGGTCCCCGTTCAATACCAGAATGGGTTACTGACTGATATGGGTCCTACATAACAGATGACAAAAGTCAAACCCCTAAACTTTTGTCTGCCAATTGACTAGGATTTTTAACAGGTTAAGCCTATAGATTAACTGGTTCGCTTAACCCCCACAGATTAACAGGTTAAGTTTCACAGGTTAACAAGTTTATTTATCCCCAACAGATTAAAAGGGTTTACTTAAATAGGTTTCACAGGTTACTTATAATTTCATTAACATGTTCCGCTAAATCTTTAAATTAAGCCTATAGATTTATATGCCCCCTAATATTAGTCATATTTCACAGTATAGGTTATGCCCCCAAATTCCACTCATGATTCATAGTACAGGATATGCCCCCAAATTATC
Organism: Allium sativum; assembly: GCA_030737875.1. Lineage (NCBI taxonomy): Eukaryota > Viridiplantae > Streptophyta > Magnoliopsida > Asparagales > Amaryllidaceae > Allium > Allium sativum. Next base: position 244,168,147 of record CM060915.1, on the reverse strand, counting down.
ATTCTCAATTTATCCCAGTTTCGTTCATACACATATTATAGCGATATTGGCCTAGACTCGAAGGTAGCCTAGGCTATAAAATAAAAAAAAGTAATGAGGGATGGAGAAGAATTGAAATAGGCATATAATAACAGAAATATGCATATGACAACAGAAATAGGCATATAAGATCTGAACAGAAGAACAGGTGTCCATAAAATCATATGTAGTCATAGTAGAACTATTTAGGTATCAATTTCTTAATAGGCATAGGTATAGATCATGGTCTATAAACATGTCAGGTTTACTGTTAAATTTTTATATCTAAAAGTAACATAAACTCATAGAAATTGGATCGATGTACAAGAAATGTTTCTGATGTATGTATAGGCTGATGTTCGAAGAAGATTGCCTGATTCAATCCAAGCTGGGGCAGCATCTCGTTGTGTCCATTATTTTAGGTGTAGGAAAACAATAGATATGTTGTCCGTTATATAGCCTATCCTCAATGAATCCAATCAACAAATGCGTCCATAAACACTTAGAAGAATTCAGTCAAATCGTGGTTAGGTCGACCCACCCCAACCTGGGCCGACCCCTGGGTCGACCTATAGGTCGACCAACCTGACCTTGGGTCGACCTATAGGTCGACCCAGACTAGGCATGGGTCAGACACCCAATGGTTCTGGTTCCTGCCCACTTTTGGCTTTCGTTTCGTTTGATTTTATTTGAATTTTTCGAGTTGTTTTATTCACGTATATTCTGCTTATATATATACAAATTTCTATCCTTTATATCTTCCTCAAACATGTTCATTTTATGCAAACTCGAAGTCTATCTTAAGCAGATTTCCGAGTAGAATGCAATGGTACAGTTCGTTGTACTTAATTCCCAATATTTAATTAAGTATTTTTTAGTTTGTTTTAAAATGTCCTTTAAAATTACAGGGTGTTACAGACTATATCTAATAAAATATACAATAATTGATATATTTAGCCACCAGTCCATATCTGAAAAGCATATATCTATATCTGATCGATTTGTTTAGGACACGAGTTAAGATAACAAAATTTGTACAAGAAAAAATTTCATCTGATCAGTGTCTGGTTAAAATTTATTTAAGACTAATACTGAACTCGCCTCCATCTAGTCCAATTCGGTCGATTTACACCCTACTCATAATGGCCAAATCATTGGTTGCAGGTATAGGGGAAATATAGGCATGTTGTGTGACATGCAGGTTTAACCTGGTATATTCGTTTCTTCAAACTAGGATGCGGGAATTTGTGATTAATTTCATATAAGTCCTCCTTTTTTGTTTTTCATTTTGTACCGAAGTAGATATAATATCTGTAGTGGACTAGCAGTTTTTAACATGCCATCTGCCTCCTCAACAACCTGTTTCGTGGGAGTGAATGGGTTGTTCGATGACAAGTGGCCAAACACCTTAAACTGCTCATATATATTAGGAACCAAATAATATTCCAATTAAAAAATATATCATGATCATCGAAGATGGTATAGGGACTTGAGTTGGCAATAGTTTGGATGGTTTGATTTCCACTAGTCTTTTTCATACTAAAATAGTAATAATCCGAGTTTTGGGGTACTTGGGTAACAATTTTTAATGAAATTTTTGATTTGAGATTAGAGAAAATAAAACACGAATTTATAAAGAAGAACTCGTATAATCATCTTAGTTAATTATATACATAACATAAACCTTAAAAAACATTGAATTTTTATTAAAAAGTGCAAATTTGAATTTAATCGAGTGTAAATATAATATGAAAGTTAAATAATGATTGAAAATCTATATTTAAGCATTTAAAATATTTTAACGTGATTTGTACAATTGTTTCAAACAAGTAAAAGAATTTTTTTAAATGTGAGATTTTAAAATGTAAGTTTTGAATTAAAGAACGGTGAAAGGTAAATTTTAACAAACATGAAATTACTGATGTGTTATATTGAAATTTATATTTAAATTGGTATAAGAATAATTATTTCATTTTTGAATATTTTATAAAGTACTAATAGAAGAAAGAATAAACAAGGATTTGGTGAAAATGTGTTAAGTTATATTATTTTGTGTTGTATTGAAAAGAGTTTGCAACACTTTGAGTTAGTAACACTTGTTCTTATTGGGTAGGTTGAAATCAAACCCAACACGTAGAACTATTTGTGGGAATAAAATGTGAAAGCATGCAAATTACTTTCTCTCCCAGTTCATTCTCGATTTTTCCTGAGAATAAAAATGGTTTTTCTTCCTCCTCAAAATCGAAAACTAATAGTTCTAAAAACCATAACAAATCAAACAGAATTACAGAAATCCACAAATTTTGATATGTTATTGCTGATATGATCCAGCACCTCTTCTCCAAATTTCTTGGCATTTGATCTTGTTTTCTGAGGTCAAATGTCTTCTTTTATTTATTTGTTTTTGTGTTAGAACTCGGTTAAAACGAAGGAAAATACTTAAATTTGTTGTGCAAAACCTTCCTGCACCGAGGGCAAAATTGCAGTTTTTATGGAATTATTGGTGTGTTGATGCACACAAATTTGAGATGTTAAGGTGAGTTGTTACACTCGCTCTTTGTAGTGTAAACATTTTTATACATTAGAATCTGAGTATTATCACTCCCCTTTTGTTCATGATCATTATGACGATTTTGTTAGCTTGTTTGGTGAAAACCACTCATTGTAAACTTGATTTTATAAACTGCTGCAAACATGACTTGAGTCCATGTTTGAGTCAATTTGTCTCTTCCAATACTTATCGAAATTTATTAATTTTGGAAGTTCTAAAAATCCAAGATTATCTCCAATAATTTTTATGTTTTTAGTTTTGTTATATTTTATGGTTTATATGGTCAAAAATTTATCTTTATGTCGTTGTCCCGAGACTGAAACGACAGCGGTACTATAATTTTAGGTCTGAGAATTGTTTTAGTCATATCTTTTTCATCACTTATTGGAATTTGACAAATCTGGGTATTGCAGAAAGCTTAGATTGTGTTTTACAAGTTCCATGTTTTGAGTTTTTTAAGGTTTTGAAGTTAACTTATTCAAATTGTGTTTTTCTACTGTTGTGCCCGGAGCAAAATTGACAGTTTCTTTATGTTGAATCTAAAATAGAATCTACCATAACTTTTTTGTTCCTAATCTAAATTTGACTAGCATAATTTTTTTGGAAACCTTAGAACATGTCTATAAGTTTTGTATTTTTAGTTTTCCAAGATTTTTAAGTTAACTTATTCAAAATTTTGCTTTTCTATTGTTGTCCCGAGAGAAAAATTTACAGTTGTTTTGTATTGAATCTAAAACCAAATCAACTATAAATCTTTCATTTCTTACCCAAATTTAGTTATCTTGTATGTTCTAAAAGTTTAAACATAGAGCTATAAATTTCGTATTATGAGTTTTTCAAATTTTTTATGTTTGCTTGATAGAAATTATGCTTGTTTTTTCTGATCACAAGAGAAAATCGACAACTAGAATTATAATTCCTTTGCGATGAGTATTATGACATTTTTTGTTTGCTAAAAGTATGCATTTCTAGTGATATTTCTTGTGATTCAATAACACATATACGGGTTTTATAAATCATTTTTGAAAGGTTTTAAGTATAAAAATATAGTTTGTAACAAAGCATTATTTGACAAGGTTTTATAAATATATTTGAATTCTTATTTAACGGGTATCTCCAAACTTTACGGTTTTCAAATATTTTTCCAAGAAACTATATTTTTTAAATTATTTCAGTGTTTTTTATATGAAAATTACATGTGTTTCCACCCGTCTAAATGGCATGCTGGTGATTGATATCATAAACACCATGGTATGGGATGTAACATTATACCATATTGATTCATCTTAGATCTATCCAATCGAAGCACCAATCTACCATGATTTTCTATGTTCCTATTGTAACACCGTACCTCCGTTAAGGTCACTCACAAAGGGAATGCCTTAACTTTGATGGAGCGTTTTAGTAGACAGAACAAAATGTTACAAGACAGATATAAAATAGTACTTGAAAAACTTTATAACTTTATTGCAGCAGAAAAAAACAGAAATCAGTTTGGTTACAACTTTACCAAAAACTCAAGTACATATATATCAGCCTTGTTCAAAACCATCAGAGTACAAAACTTTAAAATCATAATCCCCACAGAATAGAAGCTATAAAGAGCCAAGCCATACTTTAAGCACTTCAAGCACTTCAAGCAGAAGGAATCCGGATCAAGCTAGAGTATTCCCTCCTTGGAAACCTAGGGGGAACGGAAGAAAAGAGGCGAAACAACAAGGGTCAGACATAAAAGTCTGGCAAGTCCAGTGACTTTCAGCATATGAACAGATAATAATAATCATAACATGAAAATAAAGCTAGATAAGAGATGACAACAACAGGAGTAACAAATATACTTAAACTAAACAGAAGAGACAGGATGATATAAGCTATTACTTTTCACTTCCGTGCACTAATACTAGTATAACAGGATTAGGTGTCACCCCAATATCCAAACTGAAAATGAAACAGAAACAGAATAATTTCTACAGAAACAAAATGCTAGAAATGGGCTTTTACCTCCCTAACGGAAACAGACGGTACAGAAACATAATGCTAATAATGGGCCTTTACCACCCGAACAGAAACAGACGGTACAAGAACAGAATGCTAAAAATGGGCCTTTACCACCCGAACAGAAGGTACAGAAATAGAATAATCCCTATGGAAACAGAATGTATAATTAGGTGTACACTAGTAAATTGGCCTTTACCACCCCAACAGACGGTACCACGCAGAAACAGACAGGTGTTACCACCCAACAGAAAACAGAAGGTACCCTACAGAAACAGACAGAGCTAAGTGTACCCTAAGTCCTATCCACTGCGATCGGCTCCCTAATACATAAATACCCTGTGCCAGCCCCCACAGAAGGGTGTATCACTCCCTAAAGTGGCAACCTTTGAATGACATAGACCTATTTACAGATGTCACGGCGTCTTACTTCCTCAGAGGCAGACCGGGATCCATGCACCCACATGACCCGGTTGGAACGCACCATCAACACCCCTCTCCATTATCAGAATGAACCGCTTATAATTAGTTCAGTAAGCGTGCCCGGACCCTACCTATTGTTGGGTCATAGTTTTTGATACAGAAAGGGTTACTGACTAATATGGGTCCCAAACAACAGATCACACAAGTAATTTTCCTCCTAACCTTATGTCCCCAGACTAACAGATTTCAGGTTAACTTGTTTACAAGTTCAGACATACAGAGTTTAGATCAACTAGTTCACAGATCAAACAACTAAATTAACAAGTTTTCAGACTAACGAATCAGATAAACGGATTTAACAGATTTACAGATTTGTCTAACTTTGTATTGGGCCTACAGATGAACGAAAAGGGTTTGTTAAATTCATTAGTCCGGTTGGTTTAACCCTATCCACCCAACACATTTTAGACATCATATTTATTTCAGATTTGCAATAATTAGTTATTAGTGCGCAGACCTCTCACATTAGGTCGCTAGCTTATGGCCACTGGATGTGCCGGGTGGTTCTGGACAGACTTCTGCACCAAGCCAGACCTAACCTCGTGTCTAAGCATATTTTAGTCATGCCTACTACCTCTCACATTAGACTGACAGTTTGCGGTTGCTGGTTAAGCCGGTTGGTTCCGGGCAGGCTTCCACCGCAAACGGAGTCTAAACTCGTGTCATAGCCACTTTATTCCCTTATAGAAAATATCAGACTAATAATGTTCATTTAACAAATTTAACTTCTTCTCAAGTCGCAGCAGATTAATCAAATTAACATGTTTTACTCAATCTTAGGTTGCCTACAAATTACAATTATTCAGCTTTTCAACTGATTTAACAGATTAGGCGACACAACAGATTTAGCAGATTAGGCAGTTTAACATAATTAGTAGATATGGAGTTTCAACATATTTAGCAGTTTAGGCAATTCAACAGATTAAACAGATAACAGATTTAGCAGATTTGGCAATTCAATAGATTAAACAGATTTAGCAGATCTAAAACATTCCTTAAGGTTTCATTGACAATTCTTGCCTAATTATAAATTAGGCCTAAATTCACATGCCTAAATCATGGTCATGATTCATAATATGACATATACCCAAATTTTAGTTAAATTTGCATAGTACAGAATATGCTCAAAAATCCCAATCGTGATTCACACATAAATTATGCCAAATATAACCATTAATTACAATGCATGCCACATATCCAAAAATCCCCATTTAGGTGTATTCACACTTTATAGTTATCAAATATTAATATAGATTTTTACAGCTAAGTCTTATGCAAATTAATTCTCTTTTTTTCTTCCAAATTTCATACTATAATATGTATAGTACGTCCAGATCTAGATCTTGAATTACAACTTGTACTATGCGTCCAAATCAGTTACATGTTCATAGTTAAATTTTATGCCCCAAATCCCATGTCATATGTCCAATATTTTTTGTACCTCAAAACTATGTTCAATTATATGCCTCAGATTTATGTTTCTAAGTTGCAACCTATTTTATGTTTAAAGTCACAATAATCCTCTTCTTCCAAGTCATAGGTCATCTTATGCAATATGCCTCAAATATATGTCCAGAATTACAACATGTATTGTGTCCTCAAATTAGTTACAAATCAATTATGCCCAAATATGCCTCATTCAATATTCTTCCCAAAATTTAGCGTTTATACGTTCATCTCTTATGAGATTTGGCTCAAGCTCGTGGTAACCTGACTATCAAACAAAAAGAAAGAAAGAAGGAAGAAATACATAACAAACAGAATAATAACAATAAAGCAGAAGAACAGATCTGATAAACAGAAAAAGACGTAACCTCAGATTCAGATTAATTATCATGCTAGGATCATAATTAAATTTCATATCGGAAAATAACTGTACTTGCCTTGGTTGGATTCTAAAAGAAAAAAGGTGTTGTAGTTGTTTTCTTTTAATCCTAATCAGAATTGGAGGAAGTGAGTAGAGACGCCATTGATTTATTTTTTAGAGAAGAAGAGAGCAATGGAAGTTATAGAATTGTGTAAGAGATTTAGGTTTAGGTTAGGGATGTATATATAGGTGTAGGAAGTTATTTAGGACCATTAGATTAACCCTGAACCATGAGAACCAATCAGATGCAAAATCTGCATTTGAGCGAATCGGCCCACGGGTTGACAGCCAAACACCCTGGATTAACCCCTAGTCGATCCAGTTGGGCTTGGGTCGACCTCAAAAATGGGCCGGTTCAGTTATTCCCCCCCTAGTTCGCTGTTTTGAACTTTTTTGCATATTTATTTAATTAATTTTTATATATATATCTATATATATATTTATATATATTTCTCTCATATGCATACAAACTTCAAGGCTTAATAACTTCTTCATAATTAACCATTTTCACACTAAACTACTTTTTTGAACTGCGTTCAAACTAAGCCACTTTTTAGCCATTCCCCTAAAACAAAAATATGGCGCTGGCGGGGATTGAACTCTTTACCTCTTCTATGCAAGTCACCGAATGAGCTACTAAGTCTTTTGCTTACAAACCTTAGAACAATGCTAAACATTATTCTTTTCTCATTCCTTTTTTTCAAATTAAATATTCTTTAATTTGTTATTTTAATATTCTCAGAAAATATGGCGTGTTACATTCTCCCCTCCTTAAAGGATTTCGTCCCCGAAATCTTCAAGTTAAGAAGAATGTATCCTAACATCCAACATCCATCTACTCAACCATTCAATCACAGGCATCCATTGTCCTTAAAAGGTTTCTAATGTCGTATGAACATATGCAAAGTGTGTGTAAATGTTTCTTATCTAATGCAAAATCAGGCGGTCTACTGATCCAGTTGACCTTCTTAATGCGAATCATGTTAGTGCCGTGAGTCTAAATATGTATGCAAGAAATCCTATTTGATACACATCATTTCTATATGAGTGCATAACCATTCATCCAAATGCAACATCCATGTGAGGAGTCAACCATTCTGCAACCACAAAAATTGAAAAATGCACACACATCCATATGCTGTATGAGAGTGTTATTGAGCCGATCTAGTGCCTAGTGTGTGTATATGCATCCACGAGCAACCACTAGCAACCACTTGCTTCCACTTGCAACCATCAAACAAAACATGTCTCAAACATATGTTTATATCCATAGGATTCCTATCTATAGGTTGAATACTCGATCAATAGGATACAGTCGAGTGATGGAAGCGAGTACAGATAAAACAAAAACTTGGTTCCCATCAGACATTGGTTGAGAGAATACTTCCCGTAAGTATCAACCCCGAAGACCGAGATCAACATCAGGTTGACACCCAGAGGATTACACTCTTTAGACAATGTCAAAACTGGAAATCTTAACCTTTTCAGAAATATCCAGATGCTTACGGACTACTAGTACAGATCATATTATCGAATGATTCTTAGAAAACTAAGCATGGAAAAATCCCACCATATCCCTCAAAAACCCAGAATGTATGCATTACAATCGACTTGACGCCTAACACAGATACCCTCAAACCCCAACCTATCACCAACAGATGATTTGTAACCCCTATGTGGTTTGAGACTATAACCAGATCAGAAACAAGACTAGTATTAAAGTGTAGAGACTCGACTACAGAATCAGAATGCCATAATCGGAAAGAGTTCTAACTCAATAATCAGATAAGGAAACTAAACTCTCTACGGAAATTTTCCTACTTCTATCCTATCCACCAACAATGAGAGCATTCGCCTGCCTTCCTGAAGTAGGTCATGTCCTCTGTCCTTGCCCCCGTTTCATCGGGCAGTCCCTAGTGAAGTGTCCCATCTCACCACAGTTGAAGTGAGTGTCCTTCCTCTTTCGGCAATCCTTGTTCAGATGAGTCAAGCTTCCATAAGTAAAGCACTTTTCTCCTCATTTATCTTCAAACTTTTATTCCTTCTTTTGTGTTTCCTTTTTGCCTACTTTGTGAACCAAGTCCATATCCATGAGTTTCTCATCCTTGGGTTGTGCTCCTTAGCCAAACTCCCTCATTCTCATCTTTACTATCCGTGTGTAACACGTTGACAAGTCCCTCGAAAGCGGCCTCCATCGCATGGGAAATCCTCAAAGCTCAAAAGAAAATCAGCCGTAGGTGAGAGTACTGTGGCTACAGATGGAAGTCGGGCGCTTGTTTGCCCTTTGACCGGTGTCATAGTCTTATCAAGCCTACAGAACTGTAATACCCCACCTCCGCTAGGGTCACTCACAAAGGGAATGCACTAGGTTTGGTGAAGCATTATCGAGGTAAACATGCACAGAAATATTACAAGATAGAACATATATAAAACAGCGGAAGTAAAACAAATTTCATTACCTTATAAAATAAGGTCTAAAGCCTTTTACATCAGAATACATTAAAACCTGTCTTGCAATAGTAAAGAAGCATAAAACCTTTTCATAAATTATTCCCCAAAAAAAAGCGGTGAAGCAGCCATAGCCAAGAGAAGACCAAGCTATTCATGATGACCTTCAAGCATAAGAGGTCCGAACTAAACAACATCATTTCCTCCCTGAAAACCTGGGGGGGGAAACGGAAGACAAAGAGGCGAAAGAAAACGGGGTCAGTCATAAAGACGGGTAAGTCCTATCTACTTCTAGTATAAAAACAGGTAAAGGTAACATGACATGCATAAACTGAAAGTAAACATAAGGATGACGACAAGATAGATAAGCTAAACCAAGATAACTGGATGAACTACTGAAGCAAGATGAACTAAGGTATCATGATAAACTACGGTGTCAAGATAAATCAAGGTATCACTTCATCAGGTTCCTATCAAGTATACTATAACATCCTACGGTATTTATCATGTATATTTGCTCTGCACCTCTCGTACTATTATCCCAACCCGCGTCGTGTGTTAACTATGAATGTCCCTTGCCCAATGTCATGTAATGGTCCATGTCAACCTAATATATAGCATATGTAGGTTTTCCCAACTCGTATGTTTATTTCCATGTATAAGTTTAGTCCTTTGCCATAGGCCGTACGGCTTTCCTATGTAAATCTATACCATCTCAACGTAGTACCATTTTATCCTTGAAGTTGTTTTGGACTGCTACCCTTGGTCTGGTTATGTTTTCTTACCATGAACTATCGCGTGTTCACCTAGGGTTTATGCCACTTAGGACCGCTAGGGATTATGCTACCTAATGAACGTTTTCGTATCTCGGTTTGGGTTTTAGCCACCTAGGGCTACTAGGGATTATGCTACCCGTCAACCGCGCCCTTTTTATCCCACGTATGAATCGTGAATCGTTTTCCATGTCTAGGCGCACATGTATCTCAATGTGCCATCCAAGTTCCGTGCCAGGGCAAATCAAGAAATACGGAACTCTGTCGGGAGTTTTAAGTCATCTGCCGATGCAGATATCAAGGTCTGCTTTTGTATCCGTAGCTATGGTCCCACGTGACCCCTCCCTCAACTACTGAAAGGCAAAACAAGAAAAGTCATGTATGAGAACTACACTAAGGCCATCGATGCCCCCTTCCGGACGGCCAACCTCACCCGAACCTAGATAGAAGATATGGTCTGTTGGGTGTTCTCTGCCTTTCCGTACGTCCACGATTGACTAAAGATGGTAGGTGGCCGACGATGTACTATCTAGGGCTACCATGAAAAATGTCGCCGACCCCATGCTAATCCACCACAGTCTTTAGGTTGCTCGAACAGCAACCAAGGCATACTCTTGGCTCTTCTACCGCAGACCTTAACCTCTGTGAGGCCAGGTTTCATGGACCATCTGCCACCTCACAGAGGGATACCAAGAGTACCCTCACGTCCCTCGAAGCTACCGCTTCGTCACCCAGTTCGTTGGAGCCTTTATCTAAGTCAGATAATTTGCTCCTCCTCGTATGTTTAAGCGATGACGTACCGTATTGGGTTACTCATCTATCTGTGAACTGGTCCAAATCCCTTGACTAAGAATTATTACTTAGTTTCCTAAACTGAGGTTCACCACTTAGTCTCTTTTCCCGTTATCCTTGTTAACTACGATTTTCCACCTAGTCCCCTGAACTAGGGTTTTGTCAAATGGGTTAAGTATTGTCATTTAAGTTCATGACTTAACCTGCCTACGAATCATGTCAAGATTGGATAAGTATTTAAGCTCAAGACTTAGCCCTACAAGTTGGTTAAGTATACCAAGAAGCTCATGACTTAACCCTATTCAATCATCAAGTCAAATTGGTTAAGTATTTGTTTATCTTAACCCTATCAGATTATCGTGTTAGATTGGTTAAGTATAGATTATCTTAACCTCATCAGATTATCGAGTCGGATTGGTTAAGTATATGTTAACTTAACACCATCCACTAATCGTATTAGAATGGTTAAGTATATTTAAACGGTCTTGTGACTTAACCCTATCAAGTTCCCATATTAGATTGGTTAAGTATGGTTGCTTAACCTCATCAAATTATCATGTATAATTGGTTAAGTATAAGTCACTTAACCTCATTGAATTACCAAGTTTAGATTGGTTAAGTGTTTAACTTTAACCCCATCGAATTACTGTGTTTAGATTGGTTAAGTGTAAGTTACTTAACCTCATCTAATTTCCACGTTTAGGTTAGTTAAGTGTAGGTTACTTAACCCCATCTAATTACCGTGTTTAGATTAGTTAAGTATAGATTAGTTAACCCCATCTAATTACCGTGTTTAGATTAGTTAAGTATAGATTAGTTAAGTATAGATTAGTTAACCCCATCTAATTATCGTGTTTAGATTAGTTAAGTATAGGTTAGTTAACCTCATCTAATTACCGTGTCTAGATTAGTTAAGTATAGATTACTTAACCCTATCTAATTACCAAGTCGGATTATTTAAGTGTAAATTACTTAACCCCATCCCCTAATTGTCTTGTTTAGTTAAGTGTCGTTAAGAAATCAAGTCCAGTTCCACTTAACCTACCCATTCGTGTCATATCGGTTAAGCGTCATTAGTCAAAATTACTTGACCTTTTCATGTGGCATTAATTAGATTAATGCACCCCAACCTCTCACATTAGACCTTGTTGTGGTTACTAGTTAAGCCGGGCGGGTCCGGGTAGATTTACACCACAACCTAGTCTAACCTCGAGTTTTAAGTGCTATATGACCAACTACTCACATTGGGTCCTATTGTTTGTAGCCACTAGTTAATTGGGGCGGGTCCGGGTAGATTTATGCTACAAACTCAACCCAACCTCGAGTTGGCCACTTTCATGTTTGGTCTAGTGTCATATTACACTTACAACCCATACGTGCCTAGTTTCAAGTCCCATGTTTACCCCCACATGTCATGTCCACATTTAGGTGTATCATGAGTGCCATGTTTTCATGAAATCCCATATCAAATTATCATGTCACAATCGCGCACGTCTAACCTACCCCAAATCGTGTTTCCAACCCAAGTAAAAGCGAGTCAACATAGTAAGGATGCTATGCTACATATTGGCCTCAAAACATGCACGATGTCAAAAAGGGATTGGCCACAAACATGCATGGTATCATAAGGGAATTTAGCCTCAAACATGCATAGTATCATAAGGGAATTTGGCCACAAACATGCATAGTATCATAAGGGAATTTGGCCACAAACATGCTTGGTATCATAAGGGAATTTAGCCACAAACATGCATAGTATCATAAGGGAATTTAGCCACAAACATGCATGATAACATAAGGGGTTTGGGTTCATTTACATGCATAAGCCTCAAAGTCAAGTCTTTGCCAATGTTTCACAAGTCAAATGGTTCCCAAAGGTTCATGCTAACATTCCATTGATAAAGATTCAAACTTGCAAGATAAACTAGGTTAAACATGACATGAGTGGCATGATTAATTCGCTAAAACTTAGCCCAAGGTCATAGATCATAGAAAAGGGGCAAAGTTAGGTTCACATAGGCTAGCATACTTATGTTTCATCGCATTTTATTCCATGTCACATTAGAACCACCGTTAGAATCTACAAGTAGCTAGAACTTACATAGCGAGGCTTAGAGATTTAGGAGCATGAATCGTCTTGTCGAAGAATCCATGTTGAGATGATGATCAAAACCCTTGATTTGGTGTAGAAAGCTTGCACCTTTGTCTTGGATCAAGTTTGAATGAATAGGCTCTTGAAGTTGGAGATGGAGGCCATGATCAAGAGGGATTTGGGAAGCACTTCGTTGTTAGATTGATTTTGAGTGATTTAGGTTAGGTCCTAGGGTGTTTTTATAGAGATTAGGAGTAGTTTAGGCCATAGGATAAACCCTAGGATAGATCTGAGCCCTCAAAATCCGTCACAGGTCTTAAAACATGTCTTGAGGAACAAGTCAGGTGCACCCAGGCCAAACAGGCCGACCACCCAAGTCGGCAGGGGTGTCGACTGGGCAGTCGACACCACCTGGGGTGTGTCGACTCCCAAGTCGACTCCCCAGTCGACTTGGGGGTGGCGGGAATTTTTCCCGCCTCTTCTGGTTGGCTGAATTTGAATTCTGAATTCAAATTTGAACTGTTTTTGAACTTGAAATTTTCTGAAAACTTTAACGGACCATAAATTGGTCATACGGACTCCGATTTTCAAAAACTCGGACTATATTTCGCGTATTTTTCCGAGACGAACGCAATGGCGCCGCCCATTTCCCTTGATTCAGAATTTATAATTAAGATCTGCCTTGATTCTTGTCTTAGCATGTTGTAAAAATCCGGGTTGTTACATCCTCCCCAACTTAAAGGATTTCGTCCCCGAAATCTCCAAGTTAGGAAGAACGTATCCTACCATCCATCATCCATCTACTCAAAACATCATCCACAGGAAACCATTGTCCTTAGACGATTTCTAATGCCATATGAACATATGCAGAACGTGTGTGTATATGCTCCTTAGCTAATGCTAATGATCAGGCCTGAATGATCTCTCTAATGCAAAATATGTTTAGTGCCATGAGTCCAACATGTATGCAAATAGTCCTAGTCATATAAGTACTATATGTGTGCACAAACATTCATCCATATGCAACATCCGCATGACAACACATTCAATTTCATCCATAAACAAGTATTCGTGCATGTGCAACATGAAACATGACCGCGTCAATCTAGTATCTAATGTGTATTCGCGCATCCACGAGCAACCACTTGCAACCATATCAATCATAACATGTTTCAAATACATGTTTACATCCATAGAGTTCTATCTAAGGTTCCCAAGATAGGATCGAGAAGATAAACAAGACAAACTCCTTATGGGGTTTGCAACAGAAACAGGACCGAGAGGATATCCACCAAGCGATAGCATGCAAGCAAGCTCTACAGGAGAACCAGGGATCAACGATATACTCTTAAAAAGAGACATGATGCGCGCGCCTAAGCCGCATTTCCATGAGCTTAATTCCATTGTGCCTTGACCGCCTTTGACTTCATGATTTCGTAACTCCTTGATTCCTATTTCCAAGGTATGAGTCGGAACTCATTTCACTGTCGCCTCTCGTTTCACTTTCACTTTTTCTTTCCCTAGTATACTTGGCTCAACCATATCTGCGTACTCATGCAAGCTCTCCAAAATTCACTAGTTAATTCTGGATCTCGTTTACCGATGCCAATCCATGTTACCATGTGCACTTACTAGGGTGATTCCTATAACCCATGCTCAAGCGGAATGAACCATCCGTCTTATTGGCGAACGTTACTCGATTGGATCAGAGATTTCCGATAAATGCATCAAGAGATTCTAGGTAACTAACCATGACAGAACCCAAAAGGTTACACGAGACTTCGAGGGTATTACCAAGGCAAGTTAAGAGTTTAACTATCCTCCTTTCAAAACCGAGAATGGCATCCCTTACTGGATAACCACTTTATCCCTAGAATCCATCCATAGCTCAACAATAGAAGCATTGCTTCTAATCTCGACACTTGGCATAGACGTTCTCAAATCCAAACAAGTCATGAATAAATGGACCGACTCTCCAACCATATTTTGGGACAAAAGTGGGATCTTCTACCATGCTAGTGCTAAGGTGCAGAGACTTAACTATCAAGGCATACTTAGATGATGCGATGATCAAACCAAAGTCTGGACGGGATGATAGAAAAGAAAGGCTAAACCTTTAATAGAAACGGTACTATTCCTCTTAGGTACGCTAGAAATGAGAGCATACAATTTCCCTCTCACTGATCTTGTCCTTATCTTCCTTTGTGGATCCAGCCATACCAACAAGTTGCTTATTCTTAAGCTCGTGTCCTTTATCCTTACTCTTATTATTCCTTCTTATAACTTCGGTGACAGGTCTCTCGAGAACTTCCTCCATTGCACGGGAAAACACTTACGTAGCTAGACAAGAATTAGTCGCAGTTAAAACTACCGTGACTACAGATGGAGGAAAGAAAGGAAAAGAGATTCAATCAAGGAAACAAAGGATAGTGCTAATGGCTTTTGGGGAATAGCCTTTAAAAACTTTTCTTGAAAAATGCATCTTTGTAAACGATTTCTCAAATAGTTTTCAGAAGGTTTTAAAAACTTTTTCCCAATCTGGTAACCTGGCTCTGATTCTAAATGTAACACCCCACCTCCTCTAGGGTCACTCACAAAGGGAATGCACTAGGTTTGGTGAAGCATTATCGAGGTAAACATGCACAGAAATATTACAAGACAGAACATATATAAAACAACGGAAGTAAAACAAATTTCATTACCTTATAAAATAAGGTCTAAAGCCTTTTACATCAGAATACATTAAAACCTGTCTTGCAATAGTAAAGAAGCATAAAACCTTTTCATAAATTATTCCCCAAAAAAAAGCGGTGAAGCAGCCATAGCCAAGAGAAGACCAAGCTATTCATGATGACCTTCAAGCATAAGAGGTCCGAACTAAACAACATCATTTCCTCCCTGAAAACCTGGGGGGGAAACGGATGACAAAGAGGCGAAAGAAAACGGGGTCAGTCATGAAGACTGGTAAGTCCTATCTACTTCCAGTATAAAAACAGGTAAAGGTAACATGACATGCATAAACTGAAAGTAAACATAAGGATGACGACAAGATAGATAAGCTAAACCAAGATAACTGGATGAACTACTGTAGCAAGATGAACTAAGGTATCATGATAAACTACGGTGTCAAGATAAATCAAGGTATCACGTCATCAGGTTCCTATCAAGTATACTATAACATCCCACGGTATTTATCATGTAAATTTCCTCTGCACCTCTCGTACTAGTATCCCAACCCGCGTCGTGTGTTAACTATGAATGTCCCTTGCCCAAAATCATGTAATGGTCCATGTCAACCTAATATATAGCATATGTAGGTTTTCCCAAATCGTATGTTTCTTTCCATGTATAAGTTTAGTCCTTTGCCATAGGCCGTACGGCTTTCCCAAGTAAATCTATACCATCTCAATGTATTACCATTTTATCCCTGAAGTTGTTTTGGACTGCTACCCTTGGTCTGGTTATGTTTTCTTACCATGAACTATCGCGTGTTCACCTAGGGTTTATGCCACTTAGGACCGCTAGGGATTATGCTACCTAATGAACGTTTTCGTATCTCGGTTTGGGTTTTAGCCACCTAGGGCTGCTAGGGATTATGCTACCCGTCAACCGCGCCCTTTTTATCCCACGTATGAATCGTGAATCGTTTTCCATGTCTAGGCGCACATGTATCTCAATGTGCCATCCGAGTTCCGTGCCAGGGAAAATAAAGAAATACGGAACTCGGTCGGGAGTTTTAAGTCATCTGCCGATGCAGATATCAAGGTCTGCTTTTGTATCCGTGGCTATGGTCCCACGTGACCCCTCCCTCAACTACTGAAAGGCAAAACAAGAAAAGTCATGTATGAGAACTACACTAAGGCCATCGATGCCCCCTTCCGGACGGCCAACCTCACCCGAACCTAGATAGAAGATATGGTCTGTTGGGTGTTCTCTGCCTTTCCGTACGTCCACGATTGACTAAAGATGGTAGGTGGTCGACGATGTACTATCTAGGGCTACCATGAAAAATGTCGCCGACCCCATGCTAATCCACCACAGTCTTTAGGTTGCTCGAACAGCAACCAAGGCATACTCTTGGCTCTTCTACCGCAGACCTTAACCTCTGTGAGGCCAGGTTTCATGGACCATCTGCCACCTCACAGAGGGATACCAAGAGTACCCTCACGTCCCTCGAAGCTACCGCTTTGTCACCCAGTTCGTTGGAGCCTTTATCTAAGTCAGATAATTTGCTCCTCCTCGTATGTCTAAGCGATGACCTACCGTATCGGGTTACTCATCTATCTGTGAACTGGTCCAAATCCCTTGACTAAGAATTATTACTTAGTTTCCTAAACTGAGGTTCACCACTTAGTCTCTTTTCCCGTTATCCTTGTTAACTACGATTTTCCACTTAGTCCCCTGAACTAGGGTTTTGTCAAATGGGTTAAGTATTGTCATTTAAGTTCATCACTTAACCTGCCTACGAATCATGTCAAGATTGGATAAGTATTTAAGCTCAAGACTTAGCCCTATAAGTTGGTTAAGTATACCAAGAAGCTCATGACTTAACCCTATTCAATCATCAAGTCAAATTGGTTAAGTATTTGTTTATCTTAACCCTATCAGATTATCGTGTTAGATTGGTTAAGCATAGATTATCTTAACCTCATCAGATTATCGAGTCGGATTGGTTAAGTATAGGTTAACTTAACCCCATCCACTAATCGTATTAGAATGGTTAAGTATATTTAAACGGTCTTGTGACTTAACCCTATCAAGTTCCCATATTAGATTGGTTAAGTATGGTTGCTTAACCTCATCAAATTATCATGTATAATTGGTTAAGTATAAGTCACTTAACCTCATTGAATTACCAAGTTTAGATTGGTTAAGTGTTTAACTTTAGCCCCATCGAATTACCGTGTTTAGATTGGTTAAGTGTAAGTTACTTAACCTCATCTAATTTCCACGTTTAGGTTAGTTAAGTGTAGGTTACTTAACCCCATCTAATTACCGTGTTTAGATTAGTTAAGTATAGATTAGTTAACCCCATCTAATTACCATGTTTAAATTAGTTAAGTATAGATTAGTTAACCTCATCTAATTACCGTGTTTAGATTAGTTAAGTATAGGTTAGTTAACCCCATCTAATTACCGTGTCTAGATTAGTTAAGTATAGATTACTTAACCCTATCTAATTACCAAGTCGGATTAGTTAAGTGTAAATTACTTAACCCCATCCCCTAATTGTCTTTTTTGGTTAAGTGTCATTAAAAAATCAAGTCCGGTTCCACTTAACCTACCCATTCGTGTCATATCGGTTAAGCGTCATTAGTCAAAATTACTTGACCTTTTCATGTGGCATTAATTAGATTAATGCACCCCAACCTCTCACATTAGACTTTGTTGTGGTTACTAGTTAAGCCGGGCGGGTCCGGGTAGATTTACACCACAACCTAGTCTAACCTCGGGTTTTAAGTGCTATATGACCAACTACTCACATTGTGTCCTATTGTTTGTAGCCACTAGTTAAGCCGGACGGGTCCGGGTAGATTTATGCTACAAACTCAACCCAACCTCGAGTTGGCCACTTTCATGTTTGGTCTAGTGTCATATTACACTTACAACCCATACGTGCCTAGTTTCAAGTCCCATGTTTACCCCCACATGTCATGTCCACATTTAGGTGTATCATGAGTGCCATGTTTTCATGAAATCCCATATCTAATTATCATGTCCCAATCGCGCACGTCTAACCTACCCCAAATCGTGTTTCCAACCCAAGTAAAAGCGAGTGAACATAGTAAGGATGCTATGCTACATATTGGCCTCAAAACATGCACGATGTCAAAAAGGGATTGGCCACAAACATGCATGGTATCATAAGGGAATTTAGCCACAAACATGCATAGTATCATAAGGGAATTTGGCCACAAACATGCATAGTATCATAAGGGAATTTGGCCACAAACATGCTTAGTATCATAAGGGAATTTAGCCACAAACATGCATAGTATCATAAGGGAATTTAGCCACAAACATGCATGATAACATAAGGGGTTTGGGTTCATTTACATGCATAAGCCTCAAAGTCAAGTCTTTGCCAATGTTTCACAAGTCAAATGGTTCCCGAAGGTTCATGCTAACATTCCATTGATAAAGATTCAAACTTGCAAGATAAACTAGATTAAACATGACATGAGTGGCATGATTAAGTCGCTAAAACTTAGCCCAAGGTCATAGATCATAGAAAAGGGGAAAAGTTAGGTTCACATAGGCTAGCATACTTATGTTTCATCGCATTTTATTCCATGTCACATTAGAACCACCGTTAGAATCTACAAGTAGCTAGAACTTACATAGCGAGGCTTAGAGATTTAGGAGCATGAATCGTCTTGTCGAAGAATCCATGTTGAGATGATGATCAAAACCCTTGACTTGGTGTAGAAAGCTTGCACCTTTGTCTTGGATCTAGTTTGAATGCATAGGCTCTTGAAGTTGGAGATGGAGGCCATGATCAAGAGGGATTTGGGCAGCACTTCGTTGTTAGATTGATTTTGAGTGATTTAGGTTAGGTCCTAGGGTGTTTTTATAGAGATTAGGAGTAGTTTAGGCCATAGGATAAACCCTAGGATAGATCTGAGCCCTCAAAATCCGTCACAGGTCTTAAAACATGTCTTGAGGAACAAGTCAGGTGCACCCAGGCCAAACAGGCTGACCACCCAAGTCGACAGGGGTGTCGACTGGGCAGTCGACATCACCTGGGGTGTGTCGACTCCCAAGTCGACTCCCCAGTCGACTTGGGGGTGGCGGGAATTTTTCCCGCCTCTTCTGGTTGGCTGAATTTGAATTCTGAATTCAAATTTGAACTGTTTTTGAACTTGAAATTTTCTGAAAACTTTGACGGGCCATAACTTGGTCATACGGACTCCGATTTTCAAAAACTCGGACTCTATTTCGCGTATTTTTCCGAGACGAATGCAATGGCGCAGCCCGTTTCCCTTGATTCAGATTTTATAATTAAATTCTGCCTTGATTATTGTCTTAGCATGTTGTAAAAATCCGGGTTGTTACAAGAACCATACCGCGATGAGGTTACCTCCCAGAAAGACGGGAGCCCCGGAGAAAGAAGGAAACAAAGATTCAAACAGAGGATCAAAAGATAGATATATGGCTTTTGGGGATTATGTTTATCAAAAATAAGCTTTACTTTTGAAAATACTTCCTTTTTAAAACCTTTTTGAAAATAGTTTTCAAAACTTTTTATCAAATCTGGTAACCTTCAGCTCTGATACCAAGTGTAAGACCCCACCTCCATTAAGGTCAATCATAAAGTGAATGCCTTAGCTTTGATGGAGCATTTTAGTAGATAGAACAAAATATTACAAGACAGATATAAAATAGTACTTGAAAAACTTTGTAACTTTATTGCAGCGGAAAAAAAAAACAGAAATCAGTTTGGTTACAACTTAACCAAAAAATCAAGTACATATATATCAGCCTTGTTCAAAACCATCAGAGTACAAAACTTTAAAATCATAATCCCCACAGAAGAGAAGCTATAAAAAGCCAATCCATACTTTAAGCACTTCAAGCAGAAGGAATCCAGATCAAGCTAGAGTATTCCCTCCTTGGAAACTTGGGCGGGGGAAATGGAAGAAACGAGGCGAAACAACAAGGGTCAGACATAAAAGTATGGCAAGTCCAGTGACTTTCAGCATATGAACAGATAATAATAATCATAACATGAAAATAAAGCTAGGTAAGAGATGACAGCAACAGGAGTAACAGATATACTTATACTAAACAGAAGAGACGGGATGATATAAGCTATTACTTTTCACTTCCCTGCACTAATACTAGTATAACATGATTAGGTGTCACCCCAATGTCCAAACTGAAACAGAAACAGAATAATTTCTACAGAAATAGAATGCTTGAAATGGGCCTTTACCTACCTAACAGAAACAGACGGTACAGAAACCGAATGCTAATAATGGGCTTTTACCACCCGAACAGAAACAGATGGTACAGGAACATAATGCTAATAATGGGGCTTTACCACCCGAACAGAACGTACAAAAACAGAAATAGATTAATCCCTACGGAAACAGAATGTAGAATTAGGTGTACACTAGTAAATGGGCCTTTACCACCGCAACAGACGGTACCACACAGAAACAGACAGGTGTTACCACCCAATAGAAAACAGACGGTACCCCACAGAAACAGACAGAGCTAAGTGTACCCTAAGTCATATCCCCTGCGATCGGCTCCCTAATACATAAATAACCTGTGCCAGCCCCACAGAAGGGTGTATTACTCCCTAAAGTGGCATCCTTTGAATGACACAGACCTATTTACAAATGTCACGGCGTCTTACATCCTCAGAGGCAGACCGGGATCCATGCACGCACATGACCCGGTTGGAACGCACCATCAACACCCCTCGCCATTATCAGAATGAACCGCTTATAATTAGTTCGGTAAGCGTGCCCGGACCCTACCTACTGTTGGGTCATAGTTTTTGATACCAGAAAGAGTTACTGACTAATACGGGTCCCAAACAACAGATGACACAATTAATTTCCCTCCTAACCTTGTGTCCCTAGACTAACAGATTTTAGGTTAACTTGTTTACAAGTTCAGACATACAGAGTTCAGATCAACTAGTTCACAGATCAGACAACTAAGTTAACAAGTTTTCAGACTAACGGATCAGATATACGGATTTAACAGATTTACAGATTTGTCTAACTTTGTATTGGTCCTACAGATGCATGAAACGGGTTTGTTAAATTCATTAGTCCAGTTGGTTTAACCCTATCCACCCAACACATTTTAGACATCATATTTATCTTAGATTTGCATTAATTAATTATTAATGCGTCGACCTCTCACATTAGGCCGCTAGCTTGTGGACGCTGGATGTGCCGGGCGGTTCCGGGCAAACTTCTGCCACAAGCCAGACCTAACCTCGTGTCTAAGCATATTTTAGTTATTCCTACGACCTCTCACATTAGACTGACAGTTTGCGGTCGCTGGTTAAGCCGGTTGGTTCCGGGCAGGCTTCCACCGCAAACGGAGTCTAACCTCGTGTCATAGCCACTTATTCCCTTACAGAAAATATCAGACTAATTATGTTCATTTTACAAATTTAACTTCTTCTTAAGTCGCAGAAGATTAATCAAATTAACATGTTTTACTCAATCTTAGGTTGCCTACAAATTAAAATTATTCAGCTTTTCAACAGATTTAACAGATTAGGCGACACAACAGATTTAGCAGATTAGGCAGTTTAACATAATTAGCAGATTTGGCGTTTCAACATATTTAGCAGTTTAGGCAATTCAACAGATTAAACAGATAACAGATTTAGCAGATTAGGCAATTCAATAGATTAAACAGATTTAGCAGATCTAAAACATTCCTTAAGGTTTCATTGACAATTCTTGCCTAATTATAAATTAGGCCTAAATTCACATGCCTAAATCATGGTCATGATTCATAATATGACATATACCCAAATTTTAGTTAAATTTGCATAGTACAGAATATGCTCAAAAATCCTAATTGTGATTCACACATAAATTATGCCAAATATAACCAATAATTATAATGCATGCCACATATCCAAAAATCCCCATTTAGGTGTATTCACACTTAATAGTTATCAAATCTTAATATAGATTTTTACACCTAAGTCATATGCAAATTAATTCTCTTTTTTTTTTTTTTTTACAAATTACAGACTATAATATGTCCATATCTAGATCTTGAATTACAACTTGTACTATGTGTCCAAATCAGTTACATGTTCACAGTTAAATTTTACGCCCCAAATCCCATGTCATATGTCCAATATTTTTTATACCTCAAAACTATGTTCAATTATATGCCTCAGATTTATGTTTCTAAGTTGCAACCTATTTTATGTTTTAAGTCACAATAATCCTCTTCTTCCAAGTCATAGGTCATCTTATGCAATATGCCTCAAATTTATGTCCAGAATTACAACACGCGTTGTGTCCTCAAATTAGTTACAAATCAATTATGCCCAAATATGCCTCATTCAATATTCTTCCCAAAATTTAGCGTTTATACGTTCATATCTTATGAGATTTGGCTCAGGCTCATGGTAGCCTGGCTATCAAACAAAAAGAAAGAAATAAGGAAGAAATACATAACAGACAGAATAATAACAATAAAGCAGAAGAACAGATCTGATAAACATAAAAAGACATAACCTCATATTCAGATTCTTTATCATGCTAGGATCATAATTAAATTTCATATCGGAAAATAACTGTACATGCCTTGGTTGGATTCTAAAAGAAAAAGGTGTTGTATTTGTTCTCTTTTAATCCTAATCAGAATTGGAGGAAGAGAGTAGAGACGCCATTGATTTATTTTTTAGAGAAGAAGAGAGCAATGGAGGCTAGAGAATTGTGTAAGAGATTTAGCTTTAGGTTAGGGATGTATATATAGGTGTAGGAAGTTATTTAGGACCATTAGATTAACCCTGAACCATGAGAGCGAATCAGATGAAAAATCTGCATTTGAGCGAATCGGCCCACGGGTTGACAGCCAAACACCCTGGATTAACCCTTAGTCGACCTAACGGGGCTTGGGTCGACCTCAAAAATGGGCCGGTTCGGTTATTCCCCCTCCCAATTCGTTGTTTTGAACTTTTTTGCATATTTATTTATTATATATATATATATATCTCATATGCATACAAACTTCAAGGCTTAATAACTTATTCATAATTAACCATTTTCACACTAAACCACTTTTTTGAACTGCATTCACACTAAGCCACTTTTTAGCAATTCCCCTAAAACAAAAATATGGCGCTGGCGGGGATCGAACTCTTTACCTCTTGTATGCAAGTCACATGTTCTAACCAAATGAGCTACTAAGTCTTTTTCTTACAAACCTTAGAACAATGCTAAACATTATTCTTTTCTCATTCCTTTTTTTCAAATTAATTATTTTTTAGTTTGTTATTTTAATATTCTCAGAAAATACGGGGTGTTACACCTATGATTCCTTTTATTTTCTAATCTGAAGCAGACTTATGGTGTGTGAACCGTTAAGTAAGAACATGAAGTATAGGACACAAGATTACCACTTTTCGGGTTACTATTTGTCAGACATACACATTCCGGTTACATTACCAATACTTGACTGTTGATACCAGATTTCGACACCGAAATCAAACGATGGTGAAGATGTATCAAAGCACAGCTAATACCAAAAGAATGCCTCGGAAGCAAGTAACCGACACCAAACCACTGAGATAGCCGATACCGAAAGTAAAAAGAGATAAATCTGGTCAATATGCTATCGGTACCAAAGAAGGAAGCAAAGCTTCGTACCGATACAAGGAAGATAGCGGCTAGACGACACCGAAAGTAATATGGGAACAATGAACTATCGAGAGTGGTTACAGTACCACCACTGAAGGTACTCAATCTGGTTTTGATTTCGGAAGCACACACTTCGACACCACAATCCAGAGCCATGAAAGGGAAAGCACAAAGCTAAGATAGGATGGAGCAAAGAGCTATCGATATCAATATACTTGGTATTGATACCGACACTAGGAAGCAGTTCAGAAGTCATCAGAGAAGATCCATAGGCAACGCTATCGCAAGGTTGATACCAGAACTAGAGACTATTGAAGTAGGCCAAGGAAAGAAAGGTCATCCATACTAACATGCTTAGTGTTGATACCGATACCAAGGTGAATGTTAAAGCAAAGACAATACCAAAACGTCACAAAAACAGGGCAAATCTTAGGATTTTCTATCGAAACGAAAGCAACTCAAAAAGTTATCTATACCAACTTGCTTGGTGTCGATACATGGCATGGAAAAAGCACCAACTCCATAAGAAAAGGGGAGCCTATAACAACAATCAGAAGTGAAAAAGTGGCCAAAATCCAATAGCCTGCACTGAAAGCCACTGGTGCGGCCAACATCTACATCAAATATCATTGCTGAATCCGAAAGCGGGCTTCTGTTGATCGTTACCAAAAGGGCACCCAATTTATCTATAATTAAGACCCCAGGGGTCTCATTTCGGGGTACTTTTCTCTATTCCACAATATATATTCATTTCTTAGAGAGAAAACCCTAATTTATTAATCAATTTGGGGATTTCACTTGTAACGACTTATGTAATTAAATTAATGATCAATAAAGAGAGAACCAACAATTACGATCAATTTATGAATTTCCTTATCACTTATGTCACTTTATTTCCTGTTAATACTTTGTGACAAAGCCTCATACGAAAGCCTAATTACCAAAATATCCTTTCTTAAGCCATTTAGCTTCCTAACTTGTGTTGCGGAACCCTTATCCCAAGGTAACTCTTGGTCCTTGAGTCTCATAAGTGTGATACTTACCTCTTGAAGGAAGAGTAACTAATCTTCGGGCTCAAGAACTTGTTATCTAAGAAACGGTGAACTAACTCAAACTTGTGGGAACTAAATTATCCCTTAATCACCCTAGATCCACATCCTAAGCAATCATTCTGGTGTTGACGAAACATATCGTTAACATAGACCTTCAAGTCAATTCAGTTTCGAGTGTTACCCTATGTATAATGACTTATTTGGTCATCTTATAAGGTAGCTTTATAAGAATATAGTACTAAATACGCCTCATGCCATTCTGGTGTATTAGCACGTGCAAGCGTCGCTTCGACTTGCCAATCCGGTGGTTGGATCCAACAGCCTGGTGTTTTGGCATTTTGGTAAATCTGGTGATTTTGGTGAATCCAGTGTTTTTGGTACTTTTGTGATTATATTGATTTTGGCGATTTCGGTGTTTAGTGCTTTCACCATTATACGTGTTTTGCTCCCCTATAATCGGAGATTACTGTTTGTGCATGGTGATTTCATTTTTATGCTTCGAACTCCTAATTGAGTTCCATGAGTTTTGGGATTTTTATGATTCAAACTTTTAACCGAGTTAAGTGATTCTTGGGATTTATGTTATTTTTGAGATTTCTGAGTTTTCCATCCTACATTTATGTGATTCGAAGTATTATTTACCCTCATTGTAGTGTTGACGGAAATACCTGAGCCTACATTCTTGTTACTATTGAGTGACTAATGTATTGATTTTGTGAACTCATCCCGCTTGTATAGTATTACTTTCTAATGGAAAGGAATTATCGCATTTGCGTATCGAGTAAAATCTATGATTATTAATTTCTATTTTATGAATGGGAATTAGTGTTTATTGACATTCTACTTCACTTATTATGTTATTACAGATATATTTAAACCAGACCGAACCATGTATTTACACTCGGATCAGGCCGAATTGTTTCAGGTTATAGCTTACTACTGATTTGAAATTAGCCGACTCATCTTGGACATGATGTTTGTGTGTGGTTCATATGAAACCATTTGAGTATGTAGCATATGTATATGTTGTATTCTGTTGTTGTACCTATATGTATTATGTTCCGTGATACGTTATCTGTTATGCATTGTAATTTGTTCTAAATACAATCCTTAGCCATCATAGTTTTATGTTGGACATGAATTGAGTACGTCGATCCACTAGAAATAAGAAAATAAAAATACTATGCCCCCAATTTGATGTATTCAATACTCATCTAATACAACATTATGAATGGTCGCTCCTAACCAACCCTATACTCCGTTCTAATAGATGGTATTACTCGTTAATGCTCTTTAATAGGGTAGGTCTTAGGATTGGGCACTACAAAAATCTTTTCATTAGTTCCATAGAATCATTAAAATGGATCACTTTGCCAATGTAACTGGTGATTCATTCAATACCTATAAGGGTCCAAAGCACAGTCGGAATTTTAGATAGTTAAACCCTAATTGGTATCAATTTTACTTGCAATTGGATTGTGCCGATGGAAGGCGTCCATTGAGCAATGATAAACACCTTACTGCTTGTAATTACAAGGTCCAATTGAAGAATTTTAGCCCTTTTATTATCATCCTTAACAACGAAATAGAAGAACTTTCTGTTATATTTAATAGTAATCCCTTTATGACTACCCTAAGTAAGTCCTAAATAATTTAACACAACAATATACAAAAGAGGAAAATCTAAAAAGAACCCAAGATTATTGACTATGACTTTCCACAACTTCTTTGGAAGGAACAATAGATTCAGATTTAGAGTGAGTAAATTTCACACCTTTTGTAACAATAGGGAATTTCAGAATGAATTTTAAATTTTAATTTAAGCTATTTTGAGGAATATGGAGTATAAATTGGTTATTTAAAAAAAAGTGTATACGATAAAATTCCTTTTTATTTGTTTACGTGAAACATAGAAATTGTGTCCACGATAAATTCTTAATGTGAATTTAAGTTCTAAATGTAAGCATCTAATTTTGCCACAATAAATTCTTGGGGGTAATTTAATCCTTAAAACCCAGTATAATATGGTAAAGACTATCATACTGATCCTAACATCATTTTTACGTAGATAAACAAATTGATTAGAAGGGATAATTAATTAAATCTTATATATAGTCACTTTGCCCTCTCCCTTTAATATAGATTTTAAAAACAGTTCCCTTTCTTAAATCCATTTAATCCATGATACTATAAAAATATCTGAAAATGGTAAGTTGCTTATGTTGCACTATAAAATCAAAATTAATGGCGCTGAAATGGCAGGAACTGACTTTTGTTAGAAACAACTTTCCAAGTAAAAATTATTACACCTAAAAACAGAAAGAAATAGTTATAGGATGAACTCATGTCAATTAGAATAATCTTTTTCTTGATTATCAATAAGAAAGGAAAAGAAAAAAAATATTAGCCATAAGACATTAATACTAATTAATCACTCCACTATTAAAAGTACATGTAAATGTAGAGTTATGAGTTTGTCGCCATGTCAAACGTTTTCCTAATATAATAAACTAATCACATATTATGCAATATCTTTTTCCATCCCTGCCTGCTTTACTATTCTAAAAGAAGTATAGTTTCTTCACTCATTCTTAATTCTTTATTGATCAAACTTGGCAAAACATCCTTTTATACCAACGCTGCAAGAACTTGATATAATGCTACAAACTCAAGCACATGTTGTAATATTGATTTAGTATTTAATATGCTTATATCAATTTATAAATGGAAATTATGTCATATAATATATTTACACGCTACTTTATTCCATTGGCCTTTCATTTTCAGGCACGTTTTTTTATTAAACGCAATACATTGATTCCTTTGTTAACCGTTTAATGCATGCGGTCCATGTCCTAAATGAATGCAAGCCACATTTTATATTCTCCCATTTATGTGAAATTTTTACCCTTTTAAATATTGAAACACACATCATATATTTATTTATCTATATGTAAGGGTTAAGTAAATTAAATGAATGATTAAAGACGTATGAAACAGTTCAAATTCATCTAGAAACAAAACTATGCCACTTATTTCTCCTTTTTTCTCTTTGTTATTTACTTTTGAAATATGAATGAAAAATAATTAAATAGAATAAAACATAAGGGGTTAAAAAGAGAACTAAATAAATTTATAAATATCCTAAAATTAATCGATAACCCTGATTTCAGAAAAGAAACGTTGTCGCCGTCCCTTCTCTTTTCAATGGCTGAAATAATCTCTCGTTCTTCCTCATTTTTCTTTCAATCTAGTCGATGGTTTCCAAAATTTCTAAAGGAAAAGATGCAGAGCTAGGGGAGCTCGTCACAACCAACGGTTGAGATCAATTCTTGTGCGCTAATTTATGGGAAATCAAGCTTCAAAGTGGCAGTGTTCGCATCGATTTTCGTGGAGACGGGGAGCAATTGGGTTCACGGTGACAGGCAATTCACGTAGAAGAGGAAAAAGAAGATAGCGGCCTTGTTTTGCAAACCCATGTATTAATGTTTAATTTAAAATTAATTACTTAATTAAATTGTATAAGTTTAAAAAATAAACAACTTATTCATATATCCTTAGAGCTGAGTGTCGTTCGATCCGTTGGAATCGCATAACCCAGATCTATATAATGAAACAAATCCAGTGGAAACAAAAGACATTAGAACGTATTCTGAATCCGTTAGAAAGTTAGATCTGATTCAAACCAAGGTGAGATATCTATTTTTAATAATTAATTAAAATTTAATTATTTTATCACTATTTAAATCGATGTGTGTATGTAATGAAATCAGATCTGTGATGTTGAGATTGAAATTGGTTGTTTATTGTTTGTGTTGATTGTGATGTGAAGTCCATACATGTATGTTAGGGAATCCATATTATTGATTGTTATGAAATCTGAATTGATTGAGTTTGATGTGATGATCTATTGTATGTATGAATAGCCATAATCTGAATTGGTTAAATCACATTTTTATTGTTACTTTGTTTTAAGTAAAAAGACAAAATAGATTAGTTGAATTAAAATTATCATTTTTTTGACAAAATAGTTTAGTGAAACAAAATTATCTTTTTGTTGAATGTGAATGGGCAAAGTAAAGCTCATTAATTTAGTCGCATTAAAATTTACAAATAAAACTCATTATTATATTATATTAAAAAGATCGCATTGCAAAGTATTATTTTTATTACATTAAAAAGGACATAATTTCATTTTCAATTTGTTGAAATTAAAAGGGACATAATTTCATTGTCAATTTGTTGAAATTAAAAAGTTCATATTTTCATCGACAATTTGTTTCAATGAAAGATAAAAGGAAAAGATTACATTTTTATGACTTTTTGTTTTAAAAGTAAAAGATTACATTTTTATGACTTTTTGTTTTAAAAGAAAAAGATTACATTTTTATGACATTTGTTTTTAAATAAAAAGATTACAATTTTTGTCAACTAGACTTAGTTAAAACAAAAACAACATTTTTGTCAATTGGATTTGTGCTAAAACTTATCATTTTTGTTAGGCAGATTTGTTACATTAGAAATGACACACAAAAATTACATCTTTGATTGGAAGTAGAAATGACACACAAAAATTACAATTTTGTTAAATTAGAGTTGACACGACAAAATTATACATTTTGTTAAATTAGAATTGACATAACAAAAGTATTGTTTTTGTTAAAATAGAATGGTTAAAATAAAAGTGTCATTTTATTTATTTTGTTAGAATAGAATTATCAAAATAAAAATACTATTTATTTGTTCTATTTTAATTGGCGTTAGGAATGTAAGAAATGCCATGTAAGTAAATTACATTTCAGTTGACATTAGAAATGTAGGAATTGCCATGTAAATGAAATACATATTTATTTGCCATTAGAAAAATGTACATTATAATCAAAATAATCATTTTTGTTATTAATGTTATGTTAGATAAAATATCACTTTTGTTAGAAAATGTACATTAGAATCAAAATAATCATTTTCGTTATAAATGTTATGTTAGATAAGATATCATTTTTGTTAGAAAATGTACATTAGAACCAAAATAATCAGTTTTGTTATAAAAATGTTATGTTAGACAAGAATATCATTTTTATCAGAAAATGTTACGTTTACTTAAAAATATCATTTTAATTTGAATCATGTCATGTTAACATAAAAACATCACCTTTGTCAGAAATGTTTATTTAGATTAAACATGTCGTTTATTTAGTAATGTTAGAATAAAAATGTCATTTTATTTAGAAATGTCATTATATTAAAAAAATGTCATCATGTTAGAAATGTCATTTATTTGATAATGTCATGTTAGGAATGCCGTCATATTAGAAATGTCATTAGTATAGAATGTCATTATATAAAAATGTCATATTAGAATATTAATGTCATTCTATTAAGAGATGTCATATTAATATAACGATGTCATTTATTTAGAAAATGTCATATGACCATGTCATGTTAACATAATAATGTTACCATGTTAGACAAAAATAAAAACAATTACTTGTCAAACTATATGTCTTGTTGAAATTATAAATATTTATTTTTAATTTAATAGGGAAAATTGGTTAAATAGAAAATAATTCAAACCGAATTATAATTGGTTAAAGTTATAAACCAATAATTTATTTAGACGAACTGTTGTTGTTTGAAAACCCCATATGGGTATTGGGATGATATTTGTCATACACAAGTCCCAATGTTTAGTTATATGCCAATAGATAGATTGACAATCTGTGATGAGCAATATTTATTTATTATTTTAATGCTCACACAATTATTAATTTCACTCTGGATGTGAATGGATTATTTGTTGATTATTTATCATTACTGTTATATACATATGTGATGTATGGAATCCATATAACTGAAAATATATGGTAATTGATTGAGTCGCATTCTGATTCAGAATATCTTTTAAATAAATAATATTTGAAAATAAAGAACATTTTTATATAACGAATAGTCTAAAAATAATGAATATTTTTCAGTTAAATAATTACATTTAAACAAATTATAATTGCACTTTTGACACGAGGTTAGGTTGCATTTATGGTGGAAGTCTTCCCGGACCCGACCGGCATATCCAACAGCCACTAATGGTGTAACGACCCAGAATTCGATTTAATAATAATTGAGATGAGCTTCTGTAAAATAAGACTGTTACTATATATGGAATTTAAGAGGCTTTGTCGTTATTCCATTTATATTATTGGTCTGATACAGAAATTTATATCGATCATATATTGATTTATTTCTGTGAAATTTCCATATTTAACGGAAGACGATTTTGGGTTTATTGTAAACTGTGTTTTAAATGACATTGGTTCTTTAACCCAGTTAAAGATAAGATTAATTTCTTAAATTCGTATAATCATAAAGTAATGATTTTTGATATTAAAACCAAATTGGAGTTTTAATGAATCTTTAAAAAGAAGATTAAAGAATAAATTTATAGAATTTATCTTTGATAAAATTGATGGGAATCTTTCCCTAGTAATGTGAATATTTTATCTAAAGAATATTCTGAATTGGAATGAGGCGTTTGATTTGTTTTTTATAGCACTTTATTATTGATTATAAAATACGCGAGTTATTCAGAAAGACTGGGTTTAACTCATTCTGAATAATTACTACGACGATTAAAAGTCGAAGATAAAGACGGTGGTTGAAGATCAGAGATCTTCACATCGTTTGGGGGATTACTGATGTCTTGATTGGGAGGCATCCCAAGACAAGGTAATAAGTGATGATCGTCTAGACATACTTGGAGATCGATGGATATGCGAGCACCTCACTTTTGTATTTGACATATGAGACGAGGAATAAGGTGTCTCTAGTTTCGTTTAAACCCAGAACGAACTTGTAAATGGATGTATGTCTGATGTTGTATTCGTTTATGTTATATTTATTGATCTCTGCTAAATATATATTTGTTAGTGGCAGAGAATTTATTCTCTTGCATAACACCCTTCTTTGAGACGTACGAGCCTAGAGGTTATTTATTAGCACATATCAATGGTATGGTATGGATTGACAATGTGGCATGCCAAGATGCAAATGATCAAGGCTTATTATTGAAAAGCATAGCCTTGTGGTTGATGATCAAAGCATAGCTTTAATTAGCATAGCTTTGTGTAGCGTTACTTCGTGAGCCTCACACCCTCGTATGAACGAAAAATGGGCGTAAGGACTGCAGGAAGGACATACGTTTCTTTCTAGCTAGAAGTGGTGTCAGCATTTACAAGCCCTGACATTTTACATATGTGGATGTTGGAATGAGGCGCCTCGGTTATTTAAACCCCTAGTGACTCTATTTACGCCTCATAGTGTGGGGAAACGTATTGTTTAGGCATTTCTAATCCACTAACATATTAGTGGACCGGCCCTGAAGATCCAAGGGCTCACCTGAGTTTGAGTCCTAAGGCACGGGCTAGAGTGTCTCAAAAATCGGTAAGGACTATCTTTTGTCTTGGTTCATGATGGAAACCCAACTTCCAATACGACACCATACAGTTTTAATTGTATAACTAGTATGGTGACATAGTATATGGTAGCTATGCCATCTATGATTGATACATTATGATTGAAATGTTTTTCAAACATATATACACTTCTAATAATATCAAATCCGCTTTATCATATCAAGCATTTTTTACCATTATAAGGTAAAACTCTATCCTCCGGTTTGCGTTGCATTGTATGATGGGACTTAAGTCTTATAATGCTTTCATTTTTCTATAGAGCATTGCGTTATTTGACGATTTACTTTATTTCATGCACTGACAATCCAATGTAGTAAACCGATTCTGCATTAGCGGCGTGGTCCTGCGATTAGCCTTCTTATTAGATAAGTTAAGTTAGATTTCTCATATCTGTCCCGTGACTGACCAATAGTTTGTTTCACATTGCAAACTTGGGTGCCCTCTTTTCAACACGGGCAATCGAGTAGCTTATTTTGCAGATATATTGAGCAAGATTCTGGATCGAAGCTTAAAACTGTGTCCAGAGCATTGATAGTCTTCCGCTATGTTAGTGTTATTAGTTCCGCTGCCTTGTATTACATTTAATGTAATTTAGTCTTCAGCTGTATTATTATTTATCGATGTAGTCTGATATTCTGTATTCTGATGTAACATTATTCTAATGTTTAAAAAAGTCTTTTGTTATTTGTTCTGATGTGTTGTATGTCCAAAGTTAGCATATTCGGGTTTCGAACGGTCTTGGTCGATTTAGCGATCGATTGGGTTCGGGCGAAATCCTTATCGTTACACCTTTCGAATGAAACGTACGACATTATGTGGTAGTTTTTAAAGAAACCAGACCAGATCTTAGCAAGGTTACCATATGATGACCTTAAACTGGATAAGTAGTGTAACAACCCGCATTTTATGTATCGGAGGATCGCAAAATGTTTTTATTTTATTCCCTAAGGGTAGGATCATTATCATATTTTAATATGTTGTTTATGGGTATATGAGATATGTCCATAATTTTTACCAATTTTATTTTTGACCATTTTTAAACTGTCATCCTTGTACAGGGCATAAATTTTGACTGCGATCGAATCAGGTGTTGAGACATGTGCCATTGGAAAAGAAATTATGATTCTCTTTCAGTAGAGTGGTTACATTAAAGATTTGGCTTAGCATTTTGGGAGTAATCAGTGTTTTAAGGTTTTACAGTTGGATGTTCAAGTTTGGTAAGCCATAATGGGCTGATTTGGGGAGGCCCATTAGTAGGCTGGTGGAGGTTATAAATAGGGGATATGAGGCTTGGAGAATAATTTAATTTCTCCATTCTCTCATTTGGAAGAGGTAAAGTTCCTCCATTTCTCCATTCTACTACATCTTTCCACCATTGAAGCTTAGAGAATTTAAGATCTACATCATTCAAAGCTAGATCAATGCCATTCCAAGAGGGAGTTCATCGAATTGAAGATTTTAGAGCAAATTCTTCACTTTCCGGATTTAGATCTAAATATTTTTGGGTTGTTTTAGAGAATTGGTGAGTGATATGCATCTCTCACGGAGATTCAATCAAGTATATGAGACATATAATCTGGATGTTATGAGTGCTATTGTTTGTTGCTTCTTATAGCTATGAATTAATAGTTGTTTTGGTTTCCATGGATGAATGGTTGAAATTTTGATGTAAAGGCTATCACTGTCCATTGTGGGAAAAAGGAAAGTTGAGTTCTTCCCTGGTGTTATGGGTAGATTAGTTCATTTATTTACCCATTCTCGTATACTTTATTGATGATGTTTGTTAGCTGTTTTATCACTCACTAAGACAATTGTCTGACTCAAGGTTTTATGTTTTCCTCTAATTACCTTAGGTTGTTCGTCCGATTTTTGGATAGGCTGACTAGATGGCAGGTAATAGGTGCTAGCTTAGTGAGGACGATGTTGTAGTTCGGAGGCGAGTTGGGGGACATCGTATTATCTTTCTTACTATATTGTATTTGGATTTCTATTGTTTTTTATTCTTCTCTGAGAGTTGTAGAGAGGCAAAGTTATGTAAAAACTATTGTTGTAATCCACGTGTATGGATATTACTTTCTAGTTGTTATGGAAGTTTGGTGTTTTTTACTTCACTATTAATACCTGTTGTATATGTTTTATTATATTTTATCCTTGCGTTGTGTAAAGAATTGGGATTTTCGAGTCCGAAAATCAACACCAAACTACCATGTTGACCATTCAGACATCGAACATTCCAGATCATTAATAGAAAGAAGTTAGAGGGTAAGAATAGATAATATAGAAAACTATAATAGAAGAAGAAGAAGATCACAACAGAACAGAATCAGAGTAATACGAATCTCATAGAGGAACGGAAAAAATATAATATACAACATAACTTTGAAATAAATGGTGTATATATATACATATATGCAATAACACTATCAGAGTACAACACTTACACATAGCGGAAATAACAATAGCTATATAATCCAGAAGCCTCTTGCTTCAAGCTCCTCCAAGTATATCTGTAAAGACCTGGACTATTTGACTGCCCGTACAAATTTGGGCACCCAAGAGTTTAGGGAAAACAAAACAAAATAAAACTCATGGTCAGTCATGGGACTGGTGTGAGTAAACTCAAATCATTTGGTTTAACTTTTCAAAAAAAAAAAAATCAAAAGAAAAGATAATCGTAAGACCGATCCACACATAAACACGGATGGGTTTTACCTTACGATAACCCAAAACAGTTTGGAAATCAATACTTCTCTGATATTATCATAATGTCTAATCATAAGTAATTAACAACCTAGTAGAACGCTTGCATCTCACGTTCCACATATATTGTATACAAACAAAACCACGGGCGCTTATTGGAGATTAGATTCCAACTATGACAAGATATAGGACTACCTGCCAATAGTGTGTCTCTAGAGATGAATACACTGGGTTCAACAAGAACGTCTTGCAACCCGGCCTACACATGACCGACCACTCATTTCGCTTGAGTGTATCTAATGTATATCACTAACGGTTGGGAGCGACCCACCGTTTCCCGAAAAGGAACATCATCAATAATAGCTAAAAGAATGAAATGGATTTTCTCTAGATAGGTGATATACACCCTAATGGGAGCAACCCACTTAGCCATGCTTCCTGCTCGATTTCTATCAATTCCCGGTTGATGAGACTTGAGGTCATAACGTATCTTTGACAGATCATACATTCATTTACTTTGAATGCCACATCGTCATACTCGCCAAATCACTAATTGATTTCTCCAAAAATACCACGGGTATAAAGCTATGAGAAACGAATTCCTCCGCCACCAAACGTAAGTACGTTTGAAGAGATCAATTTACGCGATCCATTAGATGTACTCTGTCAGACATTCGTCCATTCACGTTTGTCCTGGGACCGGACAAACCGAAGGCACTATTCTGTAAACAGGATAGCCCTTGCATAACTCCGTCTTCGATATTTGATAGCAACGCTAACGTTCATACAGAGTGGTTTTCAGATAATATATCTAATCCCGGTCACTCCGTGTTGACGACGGAAAATGGTAAAAAACTTCGGTAGTCGGTGATTTAACTACCGAAGAAAAATAGGTGTGCAAACAACGATATCATTTCCAGATGGAAATTCTATCAATCAATCATCATTCAAAGGTTTATTTCTTTTAATTAAATTATCATTAATTAATCCATTTCCCCATTTCTATATATTTGTAAATTCTTATTTTCTAAATTTAGAAAATATACATCATCAATCATTGGAAAACATTTCCATCTCTGTTTCACGTATCGATGTCATTCCAGTATTCTTTCTCATTAAATTTTCATTTTCTATGATAAGAAAATATCCCTAGTTATATTTGGAAAATGTTTCCAAAATTTATTCAACAGATGTTTAAATAAAACATCACTAAGCCGATTTAAACCATTACACTCAATAATTAAATTCACTTAATCAACCTTCACTATTGAACCTTACCCATCCCTTAGTTAAAAACGAAGTAAGTCAAGTTGGGGTATAATTACCTCTCAGACCTTAACTGAACAACATTTCTAACCTTGAAATAGACAAAGCTCACCTTTCAATTCTTTAACAAACTTCCTTACGAAACTCTCGGATTCTATTTATGAATCTACTTCTTTATTTTAAGACATTGGTTGTAACCATAGCGTTATAATCCCTTCTTCTTAAATATCCAACTTCAAAATATATCTTTTATTCCTTAATTTAACTAAATAACTAAACTATTAATTTTATTAATAAATAAGTAAATCTTGATTAAACCGAAAAGTAAATATTACTTCACCGAATTCGATATATTCGAATTCAATGTATAATTCTCCTTTCCGAATACTCTCTATTCGATAACTCCTTTTCGAATACTATATTCGATAAAACTTTCTTTGAATAACTATATTCTATCATCTCTCTTCGAATGATTTACATTCGATTAATCTCCTTTCGAATAAACTATATTCGATTAACTCCTTTAACTCTATTCGAATAAACGATTTCGAATAACTCCTTTGGATTAACTCATTTGGATTAACTCGGTTTGGTTAACTCATCATGACTAACTCAACTCAATTAACTCAACCTAATTAACTTACTAGATTAACTCAACTTATTTAATTCCTATCGAATAACTAATATTCGATTAACTTATATTTGAATAACTATGTCTATTTAACTTTATTTCGAATGGCTAGTCTTCGATTTAACTCCATTCGCTTGACTCTAGATTGCAGCGATCACAGTGGTTACGCTTGATTCCCTCAGGAAACATCCGACCGCCGTAGGCTATCCGTAGCCCTGCGAAATACGAATAACTATTTTTGCCTAACTCTATCTCAAATAACTATATTCGATCCACTCTAATTGAATAACTAATATTCAATATATTCTAATTCGACTAACCCGATCTAATTAACTCTAACTGATTAACTCTAACTGATTAACTCCTAATCGACTAACTCTTTGTCCATATCCAGTTTCAAATATCGATGTTGAAATCAACATTTACTTCTCTATATAAGTCCTGACTTATATATTCTCTTTATCCGACGATAAACATTTCATTTGATTTATAAAATATTATTTATAAATTTATCTTCTTACTTTTTCTGTTAAAACAGTTTCTATTTAAAATCTTTGCTTTAAATCCATAGCATGTTATTCCCATGTGCGAAGCACGGGTTTAAACCTTTCAAATGTAAAATTCTCCTTTATACTATTCTATTCACTTTTCAAGTATTTCCTTTTATAATTTATTTATTTCGAAATAAATCCCTTTTTAATAATTCTATTTATTTAAAAAAATATTTTCCTTTTATAAAATCTATTGATTTTATAAGTAATTCCTTTAATAATCTAACTATTCCCTTTTCTATTTGTTTTACAAATATTTGCCCTTTCTATTCTATTTATTTTCAGATAAATATTCCTTTTTAATTCAATTTGTAAATGGTTTACAAATATTTCTTTTCAATCCATTCTATTTGATTAACAAATAAATATTCCTTTTATATCTACTATTTTCTAAATAAATATTTTCTTTTTATAAAATCTTTTAATTGTATAAATATTTCTTTTTCAATATAACATTGAAAATTTCCTTTTTAACATTCCGGTATTCCTTATGGTGTTTAACATACCATATAACAATGATCATTATCATTCGATCATACAAAATCAACAACATATTTCATATCACATCATATAACACAATATATGAAAACAATAAAATAAAATTTGAGGAACCCAGTTGGGTCCCGCCGACCTGTTTCCCTGCATCCACAGATGTTAAACAATAAAATTAACATCAATTTCATTTCACTATGAAATATTCTGCTAAACAGAATCAATATTTGATTAACGATGTATATCTATATTGTTATCTATATTTTCAATCAATTGACTAGCAGTTCAACCAAACAGCCAACACACAGCAAACAACCATTATTTATAAATTCTAAAAATATTTTATAAAAATATAAACTGAGCAGAGTTAGTGAGATTACTCACATTGGACGGTTATCGTTAAATAACGATAATGGTCGCTTGATTTAGACGGACAATTTATTTTGCTATAATTTGTAACGAGCTCCGATGGACTTCTAGCCAATTCCATAATGTATTATCCGTCCATACGATCCTAATGGATCCGACCGTTCGTGATTCTGATATCGTACGAGAGAGTTACGCATTTTTAAAGTTTGCACGAACATTTAAATAAAAATCTAACTTAAATTAAATAAATGACTCGGGCCTCACCCTTTCCTATATGGCCCATTACCAACAAAGCCCAAGACCGAAATGTCTTCTTCCTCGAACCAAGCAATGTCGTGACTCCAGGAAACCCAAACAACGAAAATGGAAAACCATTTACTACCATTCCCTCCTTCTATACTTCCCTTAAAATCACATAAAAATCACGAGAATTCCTCTCAGCTCATCATTTTTCCAACGACACCCTTCACGATTCACTCAACGTCATCCTTCTCAGTGAACATCAACAGCATCGCACCCCCTCAAGTGCCACCGTACCTCACCAGAATCTTGCCACGAACTCCATTTCACCTCACCAACTCACCTACAACACTTAGTCTAAGATCAACGCCTCCAATATCACCAATTACCGAACCTTAATCCCACTGTGTTGAGCGCCGAACCCCAAACGTTTGATCGAGCCCAGTAATATTCACCTAGAATCGAAGATGAATCCACCAGAATCACTAATACACAAGTGAATTGATTTAAGGAAATTTTATAGAATTCCTATGATTTTTGGAAGATCTTGTTTTGCTGTGTTTATCCATTTTTCTGGCGGCGTGGTTTATTGACCAATAAAATGAAGTCAGTAGGGTTAAGAGATGGAAGTTAGATATTTATAGGGTAATATATTATTTTAATATTCGATTATTCTATTTTATTTTAAGCAATCGCTGTTTGTATACGCTGTTCAAAAATCCCTGTGATCACACACAATACCCAAAAATCACGAAACTGGACATGCAGCTACAGTTCGACATTGCGGACCCAACGAAACTGGTTTCGACAAATTTTGACTTCGTTTGCTCACACAGCGTATTTTTAACCGTCGAAATACTGACTGTGTTTCACTTTAAAAATTCGTACAGCCACAAACTAACTTCAAAAATCATGGAAATTGAAATCAAACAATAATTTAATATTGCGGATCCAACAAAATTAGTTTCGTCGAATTCTGAGGTCATTTGCAAAACTGGCTATTTTTAAAGCTTTAAATAGCCCTTTTAAATATATAAATATATTTAAAAACATTTAAGTTTAATATTTAAAAATAAATATAATCATATATATCCACAACAGAATATCATACTACTACACTGGGATTTATAACTCGATATTCCAAATCCAATGTTACATTGATATTTGATTTATATTTAAAAATCCATTTTAAAATATAAATAAATCGATATAAATTATAAAGGAATTCCATATCGACTTTTCTAGAATTTGATTTGAACATATATCAAAATCTACGAGATGAATTCCCAAATTTTCTCTTCCACTAGAAAAATATACTTCACCCGCTCCTAACGTTTCTTGTTTCACAGAAATTCAATTTAAAACGAATCCTGTACATTTAGTTGAAGTTCAAATCGCCAAATAGCGAACTGCCGCACCATTTCGAGCTCGATTATAATTATAATATAATTATATGTTCAAACTTCCATTCAAATAATATATACATTATTCTAATTCAATTCTAAACTGAATTAAATATCACAGATGATCCAAGTCACACTATTTTGTGAATTCCACTATTTCTGACTATTTCAGAAATTAAATATATTATTTATTTTAATTAAATATTCAATACTATTTAATTCTGGTCATTTTAAATAACCAAACCATAATTTAGATAATTAAATAAATTATTTATATACCGAAAAAATACGGGTCGTTACATTCTTCCCCCCTTAAAATAATTTCGTCCTCGAAATTGCTAAGGTGGAGAACAAACCCTGTTGACTAGTACAAATTTATTTGTTTACTTACCAACCTTATTTTCAACTGAACCAATTTAATTTTAATTAAAATATTCATTTATTTCTATTAACGAAAATTTTCAAAAATTCTGAAAATTTTTCTAACACCCGAAATTTTCGAATTTTTTTGCCAGCACCTCCTTTGTACTGGTCAGTAGTTCAAACCCTAACTCGCCTCTCTAGTCCTTCTTCAACCCAAAAGAAAATCAAATAGCCAAGCGGCCTGCCAATTCGGCTCATAAATCACCAAATCCATAAAAATAAACGTGTACCTTTTTGTCGGGCATATCATTAAATCCTTTTATTCTGCTGCCAATTCAGCATATACCAAAGTCATCCCAATCGATCTCCAATCATCTGTTCTCAAATCCAATCATCCTTTTTTCAAACCAAATCTCATACCCAATCTCAAATTCCATTACAATTTCAACACTTACTTACCTGTCCAATATATTTAAACAAATTCATAACTCACAAATCCAACTTTATTCGATATCATTCTATTTGAATTCAATTTCCCCTTACTGGTTTTAATTCAATTCCAGTTTGCATTCACAAATTTCTATTTGATTTCCATTTCTGGTTTTAATTCAATTTCAATTTTCTTTCGCCAATTTTCTTTAAATTTGTTTTTAATTCATACTATCTCCCTGTGGATTTTAAAAGTTTAGTTCATCTAAAATAAATTATTCCATTTCGGGATTCAAAACAACTTCCTTTTACCAAAATAATTCGAAAACAAAATCTTTGGTAGTAATTCGTCACTTACAACTCGAAAATGAACAGTGATGATGTGGCCAGCACCATCAGAGTTATTTCCCAGCTATCGAAGTGAGTTCAAAACTATATCACTTTTCAAAACACCTATTTAAACATTTCCATTTTGAAATTTATTTCAAAATATCATTCCAGATACCTGTAAACAATTTAAAATTTCCCAGGATTTTAAAATTCTCATATAATTGATCCAAATTCATTTACAAACACCCGTCCATATTTTGGGAATTTCAATTCCAATTCTTATTTAAATTTCAGATTTACTTCATCTTATTCCATATGTTACACGTATATGAATTTTATTTGGTTATATATACATAACCAACTAACTTTAAGCTTCATTCGATTTAGATAACAACCAACACATCCAATGTACTATAATACTTCAAATATTAATATTTTGTTTACATCAAAATATAATTTGGGTAAATTATTTCATTTACCCTTTTTCAAAACATACAGTGTCGGTTCATCGTATTCGAGTGTTTAGAAACTCCTATTGATACAGCGGATCAAATTGATCAATCAGAACTCATAAACAACTCAACCAATAAATCTCCACAATATAAAACCACTTTTAATCAAATAACAAACACGTTCACTTGTATATATACACTCAACTCAATCTAGGGTATTGCTAACCCCATCTCTACTGGGTCATGCAACAGAGCCAAGGTAATCACTCAACCTTTAGCTCTGATACCACTATAACAAACTGGAATTTTCGACTCCGAAAATCAGATCTAAACTACCATGTTGACCATTCAGACATCGAACATTCCAGATCATTAATAGAAAGAAGTTAGAGGGTGAGAATAGATAAGTTAGAAAATTAGAATAGAAGAAGAAGATCACTACAGAATAGAATCAGAGTAATACGAATCTCACAGCGGACGGATAAAATATAATATACAACATAACTTTGAAATAAACGGTGTATATATATATACAATAACACTATCAGTGTACAACACTTACACACAACGGAAATAACAATAGCTATATAATCCAGAAGCCTCCTACTTCAAGCTCCTCCAAGTATATCTGTAAGACCTGAACTACTCGACTGCTCGTACAGATTTAGGCACCCAAGAGTTTAGGGAAAACAAAACAAAATAAAACTCTGGGTCAGTCATGGGACTGGTGTGAGTAAACTCAAATCATTTGGTTTAACTTTTCAAAAATCCTTTTCAAAAGAAAAGATAATCGTAAGACCGATCCACACATAAACACGGATGGGTTTACCTTACGATAACCCAAAACAGTTTGGAAATCAATACTTCTCTAATATTATAATAATGTTTAATCACAAGTAATTAACAATCTAGTAGAATGCTTGCATCTCACGTTCCACATGTATAGTATACAAACAAAACCGCGGGCTCTTATTGCAGATTGGATTCCAACTATGACAAGGTATGGGACCACCTGCTGATAGTGTATCTCTAGAGACAAATACACTGGGTTCAACAAGAACGTCTTGCAACCCGGCCCACACATGAGCCACCACTCATTTCGCTTGAGTGTATCTAAAGTATATCACCAACGGTTCAGAGTGACCCACCGTTTCCCAAAAAGGGACAGTGTAACAACCCGTATTTTTGAATAACATGTTATAACATAAATGGAGGCAGAATTAAACTGTAAAATCTGAATCAAGGGAAACGGGCTATGCCATTGCGTTCGTCTCGGAAAAATACGCGAAATAGAGTCCGAGTTTTCGAAAATCGGAGTCCGTATGACCAAGATATGGCCTCGCGAAGTTTCACGAAAAATTCCCAAATTAAAGTATACTTAATTAAGTGAAATGGGTTGCGCAGAGAAATATATATATATTGATATATATATATATATATATATATATAATTGAAAATTAAATAAATAAATATGCAAAAATGTTCAAAACAGCGAATTGGGAGAGGGGAATAACCGAACCGGCTGATTTTTGAGGTCGACCCGAGCCCGCTGGGTCGACTAGGGGTTAATCCAGGGTGTTTGGCTGTCAACCCGTGGGCCGATTCGCTCAAATGCAGATTTTGCATTTGGATGGTTCTCATGGTTCATCTTTAATCTAAAGGCCCTAGATGGTTCCTACACTTGACTTCTTCCCCAAGACATGCTTTGATGGCTTGGATTGAATCTAGGTTTAATCCTATGGCCTAAAACACTTGCCTACTCTATAAATAAGACCCTAACCTACCCTAAATCATCATTATTCATTCATACAACTAAACTATGGCAAAATCAATCCTCTCATGGCCTCCACTCTCTTCATAAAATTCCTAAATCAAATTTCTAAGAGATTTCCATGCATACAAGTGTATTTAGGCTTATATGATCCTCTTTAGCTTGCATTAAAGTCTTGTTTCTCTATTGGCATCATAAAGGAGGAGTCTTGATCAAGTTTGCTTGCATTTTGGGGTTTTAATTTGTTGCATAAGGGGTTTCTTACATTTGCTATACTCATTTGAGTCCACATAAGCATTGTAAGCCTATTTCTACTCTTGTATTTTAACTATGAAGTTAATATGTTATGTTGCAAGTTGAGTTTGGGGTTAATCATGATATGTGCTTTGATCTTATGATTTTATGCATAAGC
Source organism: Allium sativum (assembly GCA_030737875.1). Classification (NCBI taxonomy): domain Eukaryota; kingdom Viridiplantae; phylum Streptophyta; class Magnoliopsida; order Asparagales; family Amaryllidaceae; genus Allium; species Allium sativum. The sequence continues at coordinate 244,123,844 of CM060915.1, read as the reverse complement.
TTACTCTATGCATGTTAGTAAAGTCATTACCTTGGCTTTATGCATAGAAAGATGTGATCTTTGGTTGGAAATGTTGCATGATGCAACTTTGAAACTCTCATAAACCTTGTATTAACATGCATATAATGTTATATGCATGTTACTAGTCCTTATCTCATGCTATCTATGGCCATGTTCCGCCTATTTGCCAAGTTTGATGTTATGCATGCATATGAACCTTATGCAAGTTGAAACCATGTTATGCATGCATATGAACACTATGCAAGTTAAAATGATGTTATGCATGCTTAGGAATATTTTGCAAGTTGATAACATGATATGCAAGTTTGTGATCACATCTTTGTCTCATATGCCACCATGTTTAACTTGTGGCTCCAACACCTTTATGTCATGATTTTGCCAAGTTTCCTCTTTCTATCCTTTATGCGCTATTGCGATATGTAAGCGAGGGGATTGCGTTTGGGGTTGGGTAAACTTAAAAGACATAAAAACGTAAGCTTGGGAATTTACCTATTAAGTTAGGTCTACCCATTGGGAATTTATTTATTAAGTTAGGTCTACCCAATTGCTTGAAAATTTGTAATGTGTTTTGGAAACATGATGGACATGACACTTAGAAAACATGAGGATGGCCAACTCGAGGTTGGGTTGAGCTTGTAGCATAAACCTACCCGGAACCGACCGGCTTAACTAGTGGCTACAAGCAATAGGACCCAATGTGAGTAGTTGGTCATGTTGCACGTGAAACCCGAGGTTAGACTAAGTTGTGGTGTAAACCTACCCGGACCCGCCCGGCCTAACTAGTAACCACAACAAGGTCTAATGTGAGAGGTTGGGTGCATTAAATTAATTAATGCCACATGGTAGGGTTAAGTCATGGACCGCTTGAATACTTAACCAATTAAACACGATGGGTTGATAGGGTTAAGTCATGAACCTTGGGTACACTTAACCAACTTGGTACTTGGATGAGTTGGGTTAACCACGTTTAACCCATTAAGGAAACCCTAGTTACGTGGTCCTTTGCACCAGTAACCCTCTTAGTTGTATCATGATACCCTAGGGACTAGGCTAGGGTGGGGCACGATTACTGGGATGACATGTAAGCGACCAAGACGACGGCTGTGTAGGTGCGCCAGTGTAGGTTCAGGCGGGCCATGGTCGTGCACATGGTCCGGAGTTGAAAAAGCAGGCACGGGCACCAGTAGGTTTAAACTGTGCGTGCTTGGTTTGTGTCAGTGGTTGACACACTAGGACTTGATACACCCTAGGGTGGACCTAGCACAGTTTAGCTACACTTCGTAGTTGGGCCGTATGACACCGACACTTGACGAGTTAGGCTTTAGGAGAGCCGATCGACTAGACCGTGCTAGTTGGACCTTGGTTTAGGTCATTCATGATGTTGGGCCAAACTTGGGCCTGGGGATCACTTCTTGTTTACACTTGACATGACCTGTGATACTAGTACACTTGGTGCAAACCTCAACCTTGTATATGCGGTGCCACACTTGATCTATCTTGTTGACTTTTTCCATGCCAGTTATCATCCTATGACTCATCCTTGTTTACATATACAGTTAACTTTATTAGTTGTTGTACAATAGTAGGTAGGACTTACCAGTCTTTTGACTGACCCATTTTCTTTCGCCTCTTTTCTTTCGTTACCCCCCCCCCCAGGTTTACAGGGCGGGAATACCAGTATTTAGCTTGGATCTTAGCTGCTTTTCCTGGATAGCTCATGTATGCTTTGGACTTGAGCTCGCTATGGTTTTCTACCTTGGGGATAGCTACTTTATGTTTTCCTTTCCAGTTTCCAGTTTTATGTTTCTAGACTTTGTTTATGGAAAATAATGATCAAGTACTGTGTTGTAACTTAACTTATGGTTTTGATATGCTAGTTTTTATCCGCTGCTATATTTACTCTGTTTTTTTACTTATATGTTCTGTCTTGTGATATCTGCATGCATGTTTACCTTGTTTAAACGCCCCTCCAAAGTCAGTGCCCTTGCAAGAGTGGCACTGGCGGAGGTGGGGTGTTACATTTGGTATCAGAGCATAAGGTTTACAAGATTGGAGCAAAAAGGGTTTTAAAGTTACTTTTAAAAGCTATTTTCAAAACCAATTAAGTATTTTCCAAAGAAAAGTCTAGTTTATTTTGAAAGGCTATCCCCCAAGAGCCATAAGCACTATCCTTCGTTTCCTCGTTCTAAATCTATCTTTTCCTTTTTTTCAGCATGGCCGATCTCAATCTTCCTGAGGGAGTCACCATTCCCGGATGGTTCCGGAGGTACTTGGAAGCTAGGGCCAACAATGCAGGTCCAGCAACCACTCCCACTATCACTGAGGTTCCACCCCCTCCTCCTCCTCCTCAGCAACCATAAGCCGATTTCGCCAAGGTTTGCAAGGACTTCAAGGCAATGGGTGGAAAAAAATTTATTGGGACGGAGACTTTTGTGGAAGCAAGAAATTGGTTGAAGGAGACCGAAGATCTCTTTGCCATCTTTGATATAGAGGACCGTAGAAAGGTTCTGTTGGCGGTTTGGCTACTAAAGGAGGAAGCTTCTTATTGGTGGGAGGTCACCAGTGCTACTAGGCCCGTAGAAACCTGGGCCGACTTTAGGGCAAGGTTTGGGCTTAAGTTTTTATCGTCTGCGGAGGCAAATTTGCAACTAGAGAAGTTCATAGCCTTGAAGCAAGGAGACATGACGGTGAGAGAATATGTGAATAAGTTCAACCAGCTTGCCCGATTCGGTTTGGACATGGTCAATACTCCCGAGAAGAAGGCTCTACGTTTTGCACGAGTGTTAAATGAGCCATTACAAGGTTTAGCCATGTCACACATACCCATGGGGGCCACTTTCGAGAGCCTAGTAGACATGGCATTGCTGCAGGGAGAGGATAAGAATGGGAAGAAAGAAGTCAAGCCCAATGAGACTCAGCCTAAGAAGGCAGACTCCAAGTGGGGAGGGAATCAGAGTAATCAGAACAACAAGGGCAACAAGAACAAGGCAAAGGACACAAGAAAGTGCCACTTCTGTGGGATTGTTGGGCACGTGGCCAAGGACTGTAGGAAGAAGAGAATGAAATTGGGTGGATGCTTTCATTGTGGAGAGACGGGACATTTTAGCAAGGATTGCCCTAAGAAGCAGGGGCATGGACAAACTTAGCGCGCAGGTTCATCTGGAGGGCAAGTGCATGCTCTCAACACCACTCCAGTTCAGGACCGAGGTACTATTTCTGTGGAAAGTCTTGTTTATATTTCTGGTTTTCCTGTTCGCACTTTGTTTGATTCTGGCGCATCGCATACCTTTATTTCTTCTGATGTTGTTGGAAGTTTGCACCTAAGTACTAGTCTTGTTGAGGATCCCGTTAGTGTTTCAAATCCGATTGGGGGTTCAGCCCATTTATCTATGATCTGTATGGATTTGAGGATTTCTATCTTGACCGTAGAATTCTCGTGTGATGCTTATGTTCTCGGGTTCACGGGATACGGGTTGATCTTGGGAATGGATTGGTTGTCCCGCTATGGAGCCATTCTCGATTGTGAGCATAGGGTGGTGAGACTCATGACTCACCTGGGTAATACCCTAGAGATTTCTTGCAACCCGCTAGATCCCGTCATGCTATGTTATCTTGAATCTCTTGACTCGTCCATCGATGATCTGCAATCTGTAAGGGTGGTTCGAGAATACCCTGATGTCTTTGAAGAAGTTAAGGGGTTACCCCCTAAGCGAGAGATAGATTTCCGCATTTATCTGGTTGATAATGCTAAGCCAGTCTCCTTACCAGTTAGGCACATGGCCCCGCGTGAAAGGAGAGAGCTCAGTAAGCAAATCAAGGAGCTACTTGAGAAGAATTTTATTAGTCGAAGCATTTCTGAATGGGGTGCTCCTGTAGTGTTCGCTACTAAGGCGGACGGCTCGCTTCGTCTATGTGTTGATTATCGAGAGTTGAACAAGCTGACTAAGAAGAATAGGCATCCATTACCGAGGATAGATGACCTCTTCGACCAGCTTGTTGGTGCTTCTGTTTTCTCTCAGCTTGATTTAGCCACCGGATTTCATCAGCTTAGAGTGGCCGAAAACAGCATTGATAAGACTGCATTTAGGACTCCAGACGGATTCTTTGAATGGCTTGTTATGCCATTCGGCTTGACTAATGCACCCGCCTACTTCGTAGATTTGATGAGTAGGGTGTTCAGGGAGTTCCTTAACAAGTTTGTTGTTGTCTTCGTGGATGATATTCTGATCTTTTCAAAACACGAGGAAGAACATGCTAGACACCTCAAGGAAGTGATGGATACGCTTAGAGGCCATCAGTTGAAAGCCAAGTTCTCCAAATGCCACTTTTGGAGAAAGGAAGTCCGATTTCTTGGGCATATAGTTTCTAAGCAGGGTATAGCTGTGGATCCCACGAAAGTGGTTGCAGTTCAAGACTGGAAGACTCCTAGGAATGCAACCGAAGTGCGAAGCTTTCTCGGTCTGGCAGGCTACTATAGGAAGTTCATTAGAGACTTCGCTAAGATTTCGGCCCCTCTCACTAGATTGACAAAGAAGAACTTAGTCTTTGCATGGGACTTAGAGTGTGAGCTTGCTTTTCAAAGGCTCAAAAGGGCCCTTACCACAGCTCCAGTTTTGGCATTACCCGATGGCGGTAAAATGTTTACCGTGTATACCGATGCATGTGGCACGGGGTTAGGCGCTGTTCTGATGCAGGAGAGAAGAGTGATATGTTATGGGGGTAGGCAACTTAAAGTTCATGAGAAGAACTACCCCACTCATGACTTGGAGTTAGCGGCGATTGTCTTTGCACTCAAGTCCTGGCGCCACTATCTTTTAGGCGAAAGGTTTGAGTTGTATACTGATCACAAATCACTCAAGTATCTCTTCTCGCAGAAAGATCTGAATCTTAGGCAGCAAAGGTGGATGGAATTCTTGGCATCATATGACTTCGAGATAGCTTATACCCCTGGTAAGGGTAATGTTGTGGCTGATGCACTAAGCAGAAAGCGGTTAACCCTAAGTCCTCTATTCGTTGAGATGAAGAATTTAGAGTATGTGGCAACCTTTGATTTCTCTTTGGCAATTGAGTCGATGACCGGTTCATTAGCATCTCTGGAATTCAGACCTACCCTTCTTGATCAAGTTGGGGCTTCGCAGAAAGAAGACCCTCAGATAGTTGAGATTATGGATAAGATGATTCGAGGAGAGACGTCTAGTCATCTCGCTCGATATTCTATTGATGACAAGGGTTGGCTGAGGAGAGATGGAAGGTTATGTGTTCCAGTGGTAGGAGATCTAGTAAGAAAAATTCTTGAGGAAGCGCATCACTCTAAGTTGACTATACATCCAGGCGGAGATAAGATGTATAAAGATATGAAGCGTATTTTCTTTTGGCCTGGGATGAAGAAGGATGTGGCAGAGTTTGTTTCTAGATGTATCATTTGCCAGCAAGTTAAGGCCGAGTCGAAGAAGCCCGGTGGGCTATTGCATCCTCTAGACGTTCCACTTTGGAAGTGGGAGAGTATTTCCATGGATTTTATTGATGGGCTACCAAGGTCAAGGAAAGGGAATACGAGCATTTGGGTTATTGTGGACAGACTTACGAAGAGTGCTCATTTCATTCCGGTAAAGAGCAAGAGGACCGCATCTTGGCTAGCGTCTGTATATCTTCGTGAGATTGTGAGACTTCATGGAGTCCCTTCTAGTATAGTCAGTGACCGTGACCCAATCTTTACAAGTCAGTTCTGGAATAGCTTGCAAGAAGCCATGGGCACGAGGTTGAATCTAAGTACTGCTTATCACCCACAGACGGACGGTCAAACCGAAAGGGTGAATAGGGTACTCAAGGATCTGTTAAGGCTTTGTATTCTGGATTTTGGTGGTACTTGGGAAGACCATCTTCCTCTTGTTGAGTTTGCATATAATAACAGTTATCAAGCAAGCATAGGGATGGCACCATTTGAAGCTTTATATGGGAGGCCGTGTAAGTCGCCTACATGTTGGTGGGAGACTACAGATAAGCTTATACTTGGGCCTGATATGATCAGAGATGCATCCGAGAAGATCGAGTTGATTCGAAGACGGATGAAAGCGGCCCAAGACCGACAGAAATCCTATGCTGATAAGCGAAGATCTGATTTGGAGTTTGATGTTGGAGATATGGTTTTCGTGAAGGTTTCTCCTTTGCGGAATGTGGTCCGATTTGGAGCCGTTGGGAAGTTAGCACCGAAATTTGTTGGACCCTTCTCTATTATAGAGAGGATCGGGCAGATGGCTTATAGAGTGAAATTGCCCGAGAAACTTGCCGGAGTACACGATGTTTTTCATGTCTCGCATCTCCGGAAGTGTTTACATGAGTCAGCAGAGGTTGTTGAGCCAAGTGTTCTGGAAGATGTGGAAGTGGAGAAAGAAGCTACTTGGAGGAGAGCTCTGATTCGTATCTTGGGGACGGAGACCAAGAAGCTAAGGAATCGAGGGGTCAAGTTGGTGAAGGTTCAATAGGGTGAAGCCGAAGAAGACGCAACTTGGGAAACCGAGGAGAAGATGCGTGGGCTTTATCCATTCCTTTTTGAGGGTACACTCTCAATCTCTTTTCTTTGTTAGCATATCTTTCTCTTTGCTATCCATGTTTATCTAGTTATCGTGCTAACCTTGTCATGAGAACCTTAGGTAGAAACCCTTTGGATGAAACATGTATTTGAAACATGTTATGCTTGATGGTTGCAAGTGGTTGCAAGTGGATACTCGTGGATGCATGATACACATTAGGCACTAAGATCGGCTCACACACTCTCATATTGCATATGCATGAGTGTTTATGCTTATTCATGGATGAAAATTTTTGTGTTATCACATGGATGTTGCATATGGATGTATGTGATGTGCACACATATAGATGTTATACATTATGTTAGGAATTGCATACATATGGATTCATTTCACTAACATAATCTGCATTGATGATATTTGCATTAGATAAGTACATATACACACACCTTTGCATATGATCATACAGCATTTAGAACCTTTTAAGGACAATGATTGCTCGTGGATGATGTTTTGAGTAGATGGATGATGGATGGTAGGATACGTTCTTCCTAACTTGGATATTTCGGGGACGAAATCCTTTAAGGAGGGGAGAATGTAACAACCCGTATTTTTGAATAACATGTTATAACATAAATGGAGGCAGAATTAAACTGTAAAATCTGAATCAAGGAAAACGGACTATGCCATTGCGTTCGTCTCGGAAAAATACGCGAAATAGAGTCCGAGTTTTCGAAAATCGGAGTCCGTATGACCAAGATATGGCCTCGCGAAGTTTCACGAAAAATTCCCAAATTAAAGTATACTTAATTAAGTGAAATGGGTTGCGCAGAGAAATATATATGTATTGATATATATATATATATATATATATATATATAATTGAAAATTAAATAAATAAATATGCAAAAATGTTCAAAACAGCGAATTGGGAGAGGGGAATAACCGAACCGGCTGATTTTTGAGGTCGACCCAAGCCCGCTGGGTCGACTAGGGGTTAATCCAGGGTGTTTGGCTGTCAACCCGTGGGCCGATTCGCTCAAATGCAGATTTTGCATTTGGATGGTTCTCATGGTTCATCTTTAATCTAAAGGCCCTAGATGGTTCCTACACTTGACTTCTTCCCCAAGACATGCTTTGATGGCTTGGATTGAATCTAGGTTTAATCCTATGGCCTAAAACACTTGCCTACTCTATAAATAAGACCCTAACCTACCCTAAATCATCATTATTCATTCATACAACTAAACTATGGCAAAATCAATCCTCTCATGGCCTCCACTCTCTTCATAAAATTTCTAAATCAAATTTCTAAGAGATTTCCATGCATACAAGTGTATTTAGGCTTGTATGATCCTCTTTAGCTTGCATTAAAGTCTTGTTTCTCTATTGGCATCATAAAGGAGGAGTCTTGATCAAGTTTGCTTACATTTTGGGGTTTTAATTTGTTGCATAAGGGATTTCTTACATTTGCTATACTCATTTGAGTCCACATAAGCATTGTAAGCCTATTTCTACTCTTGTATTTTAACTATGAAGTTAATATGTTATGTTGCAAGTTGAGTTTGGGGTTAATCATGATATGTGCTTTGATCTTATGATTTTATGCATAAGCTTACTCTATGCATGTTAGTAAAGTCATTACCTTGGCTTTATGCATAGAAAGATGTGATCTTTGGTTGGAAATGTTGCATGATGCAACTTTGAAACTCTCATAAACCTTGTATTAACATGCATATAATGTTATATGCATGTTACTAGTCCTTATCTCATGCTATCTATGGCCATGTTCCGCCTATTTGCCAAGTTTGATGTTATGCATGCATATGAACCTTATGCAAGTTGAAACCATGTTATGCATGCATATGAACACTATGCAAGTTAAAATGATGTTATGCATGCTTAGGAATATTTTGCAAGTTGATAACATGATATGCAAGTTTGTGATCACATCTTTGTCTCATATGCCACCATGTTTAACTTGTGGCTCCAACACCTTTATGTCATGATTTTGCCAAGTTCCCTCTTTCTATCCTTTATGCGTTATTGCGATATGTAAGCGAGGGGATTGCGTTTGGGGTTGGGTAAACTTAAAAGACATAAAAACGTAAGCTTGGGAATTTACCTATTAAGTTAGGTCTACCCATTAGGAATTTACCTATTAAGTTAGGTCTACCCAATTGCTTGAAAATTTGTAATGTGTTTTGGAAACATGATGGACATGACACTTAGAAAACATGAGGATGGCCAACTCGAGGTTGGGTTGAGCTTGTAGCATAAACCTACCCGGAACCGACCGGCTTAACTAGTGGCTACAAGCAATAGGACCCAATGTGAGTAGTTGGTCATGTTGCACGTGAAACCCGAGGTTAGACTAAGTTGTGGTGTAAACCTACCCGGACCCGCCCGGCCTAACTAGTAACCACAACAAGGTCTAATGTGAGAGGTTGGGTGCATTAAATTAATTAATGCCACATGGTAGGGTTAAGTCATGGACCGCTTGAATACTTAACCAATTAAACACGATGGGTTGATAGGGTTAAGTCACGAACCTTGGGTACACTTAACCAACTTGGTACTTGGATGAGTTGGGTTAACCACGTTTAACCCATTAAGGAAACCCTAGTTACGTGGTCCTTTGCACCAGTAACCCTCTTAGTTGTATTATGATACCCTAGGGACTAGGCTAGGGTGGGGCACGATTACTGGGATGACATGTAAGCGACCAAGACGACGGCTGTGTAGGTGCGCCAGTGTAGGTTCAGGCGGGCCATGGTCGTGCACATGGTCCGGAGTTGAAAAAGCAGGCACAGGCACCAGTAGGTTTAAACTGTGCGTGCTTGGTTTGTGTCAGTGGTTGACACCCTAGGACTTGATACACCCTAGGGTGGACCTAGCACAGTTTAGCTACACTTCGTAGTTGGACCGTATGACACCGACACTTGACGAGTTAGGCTTTAGGAGAGCCGATCGACTAGACCGTGCTAGTTGGACCTTGGTTTTGGTCATTCATGATGTTGGGCCAAACTTGGGCCTGGGGATCACTTCTTGTTTACACTTGACATGACTTGTGATACTAGTACACTTGGTGCAAACCTCAACCTTGTATATGCGGTGCCACACTTGATCTATCTTGTTGACTTTTTCCATGCCAGTTATCATCCTATGACTCATCCTTGTTTACATATACAGTTAACTTTATTAGTTGTTGTACAATAGTAGGTAGGACTTACCAGTCTTTTGACTGACCCATTTTCTTTCGCCTCTTTTCTTTCGTTTCCCCCCCCCCCCAGGTTTACAGGGCGGGAATACCAGTACATAGCTTGGATCTTAGCTGCTTTTCCTGGATAGCTCATGTATGCTTTGGACTTGAGCTCGCTATGGTTTTCTACCTTGGGGATAGCTACTTTATGTTTTCCTTTCCAGTTTCCAGTTTTATGTTTCTAGACTTTGTTTATGGAAAATAATGATCAAGTACTATTTTGTAACTTAACTTATGGTTTTGATATGCTAGTTTTTATCCGCTGCTATATTTACTCTGTTTTTTTTACTTATATGTTCTGTCTTGTGATATCTGCATGCATGTTTACCTTGTTTAAACGCCCCTCCAAAGTCAGTGCCCTTGCAAGAGTGGCACTGGCGGAGGTGGGGTGTTACAGACAGCATCAATAATAGTTAAAAGAATGAAATGGATTTTCTCTAGATAGGTGATATACACCCTAATGGGAGCGACCCACTTAGCCATGATGCCTGCCCGATTTCTGTCAATTCCCGGTTGATGAGGCTTGAGGTCATAACGTATCTTTGACAGATCATACACTCATTTACTTTGAATGCCACATCGTCATACCCGCCAAATCACAAACTGATTTCTCCAAAAATACCACGGGTATAAAGCTAAGAGAAACGAATTCCTCCGCCACCAAACGTAATTACGTTTGAAGAGATCAATTTACGCGATCTGTTAGATATACTTTGTCAGACATTCGTCCATTCACATTTGTCCTGGGACTGGACAAACTGAAGGCACTATTCTGTAAATAGGATAGCCCTTGCACTCCATCTTCAATATTTGATAGCAATGCTAACGTCCATACAGAGTGGTTTTCAGATAATATATCTGATCCCGGTCTCTCCGTATTGATGACGGAAAATGGTAAAAAACTTCGATAGTCGATGATTTAACTATCAAAGAATAACAGGTGTGCGAACAACGATATCGTTTCCAGATGGAAATTCTATCGATCAATCATCATTCAAAGGTTTATTTCTTTTAATTAAATTATCATTAATTTATCCATTTCCCCATTTCTATATATTTGTAAATTCTTATTTTATAAATTTAGAAAATATACATCATCAATCATTGGAAAAAAATTCCATCTCTGTTTCACGTATCACTATCATTCCAGTATTCTTTCTCATTAACTTTTCATTTTCTATGATTAGAAAATATCTCTGGTTATATTTGGAAAATGTTTCCAAAATTTATTTAACAGATGTTTAAATAAAACATCACTAAGCCAATTTAAACCATTACACTCAATAATTAAATTCACTTAATCAACCTTCACTATCGAACCTTACCCATCCCTTAGTTAAAACCGAAGTCAGTCAAGTTGGGGTATAATTACCTCTCAGACCTTAACTGAACAACATTTCTAACTTCGAAACAGACAAAGCTCACCTTTCAATTCTTTAATAAACTTCCTTACGAAACTCTAGGATTCTATTTACGAATCCACTTCTTTATTTTAAGACATTGGTTATAACTATAGCGTTATAATCCCTTCTTCTTAAATATCCAACTTCAAAATATAGCTTTTATTCCTTAATTTAACCAAATAACTAAACCACTAATTTTATTAATAAATAAGTAAATCTTTAGTAAACCGGAAGGTAAATATTACTTTGCCGAATTCGATATAATCGAATTCAATGTATAATTCTTCTTTCCGAATACTCTCTGTTCGATAACTCCTTTTCAAATACTATATTCGATAACCCTTTCTTCGAATAACTATATTCGATCATCTCTGTTCGAATGATTTACATTCGAATTAATCTCCTTTCGAATAAACTATATTCGATTAACTCCTTTAACTCTATTCGAATAAACGATTTCGAATAACTCCTTTGGATTAACTCATTTGGATTAACCCGGTTTGGTTAACTCATCTTGACTAACTCAACTCGATTAACTCAACCTCATTAACTTACTCGATTAACTCAACTTATTTAATTCCTATCAAATAACTAATATTCGATTAACTTATATTCGAATAAATATGTCTATTTTAACTTTATTTCGAATGGCTAATCTTTGATTTAACTCCATTCGCTTGACTCTAGATCGCAGCGATCACAATGGTTACGCCTGATTCCCTCAGAAAACATCCGACCGCCGTAGGCTATCTGCAGCCCTGCGAAATACGCTAGAATTCGTACGAATGGCAACTCATCCTGAATAACTATGTTTTCATAACTCTATCTCAAATAACTATATTCGTCCACTCTAATTTAATAATTAATATTCAATAAATTCTAATTCGATTAACCCTATATAATTAACTCTTACTGATTAACTCTAACTGATTAACTCCTAATCGACTAACTCTTTGTCCATATCCAGTTTCAAATATCGATGTTGAAATCGACATTTACTTCTCTATATAAGTCTTGACTTATATATTCTATTTATCCAATGATAAACATTTCATTTTATTTATAAAATATTATTTATAAATTTACCTTCTTACTTTATCTGTTAAAACAGATTCTATTTAAAATTTTTGCTTTAAATCCATAGCATGTTATTCTCGTGTGCGAAGCACGGGTTTAAACCTTTCAAATGTAAAATTCTCCTTTATACTATTCTATTCGCATTTCAAGTATTTCCTTTTATAATCTATTTATTTCAAAATAAATCCCTTTTTAATAATTCTATTTATTTAAAAAAAATCTCTTTTATAAAATCTATTGATTTTATAAGTAATTCCTTTGATAATCTAACTATTCCCTTTTCTATTTGTTTTACAAATATTTCCCCTTTCTATTCTATTTATTTTCTGATAAATATTCCTTTTCAATTCAATTTGTAAATGGTTTACAAATATTTCTTTTCAATCCTATCTATTTGATTAACAAATAAATATCCCTTTTATATCTATTGTTTTCTAAATAAATATTTTCTTTTTAAAAAATCTTTTAATTTTATAAATATTTCTTTTTCAGTATAACATTGAAAATTTTCTTTTTAACATTCTTATTTTCCTTATGGTGTTTAACATACCATATAACAATTATCAGTATCATTCGACCATACAAAATCAACAACAGATTTCATATCACATCATATAACACAATATATGAAAACAGTAAAATAAATGTTGAGGAACCCAGTTGGGTCCCTCCGACCTGTTTCCCTGCATCCACAGATGTTAAAATATAAAATTAACATCAATTTCATTTCACTATGAAATATTCTGCTAAATAGAATCAATATTTGATTAATGATGTATATCTATATCGTTATCTATATTTTCAATCAACTGACTAGCAGTTCAACCAAATAGCCAACACACAACAAATAACCATTATTTATAAATTCTAAAAATATTCTGTAAAAATATAAACTGAGCAGAGTTAGTGAGATTACTCACATTGGACGGTTATCGTTAAATAACGGTAATGGTCGCTTGATTCAGACGGACAATTCATTTTGATATAATTTGTAACGAGCTCCAATGGACTTCTAGTCAGTTCCATCGTGTAGTGTCCGTCCATACGATCCTAACGGATCCGACCGTTCGTGATTCTGATATCATATGAGAGAGTTACACATTTTTAAAGTTTGCATAAACATTTAAATAAAAATTTAACTTAAATTAAATAAATGACTTGGGCCTCACCCTTCTCCTATACGGCCCATTACCAACAAAGCCCAAGACCGAAATATCTTCTTCCTCAAACCAAGCAATGTCGTGACTCTAGGAAACCCAAACAACGAAAATGGAAAACATTTACCACCATTCCCTCCTTCTATACTTCCCTTAAAATCACATAAAAATCATGAGAATTACTCTCAACACGTCCTTTTTCCAACGACACCCTTCACGATTCACTCAACGTCATCCTTCTCGGTGGACATCAACAACATCGCACCCCCTCAAGTGCCACCGTACCTCACCAGAATCTTGCCACGAACTCCATTTCACCTCACCAACTCACCTACAACACTTAGGCTAAGATCGACGCCTCCCATATCACCAATTACCGAACCCTAATCTCACTGTGCTTAGCATCGAACCCCAAATGTTTGATCGAGCCCAGTAATATTCACCTAGAATCGAAGATGAACCCACCAGAATCACTAATACACAAGTGAATTGATTTAAGGAAATTTTATTGAATTCCTATGATTTTTGGAAGATCTTGTTTTGCTGCGTTTCTGCATTTTTGTGGTGGCGTGGTTTATTGACAAACGAAATGAAGTCAGTAGGGTTAAGGGATGGAAGTTAGATATTTATAGGGTAATATATTATTTTAATATTCGATTATTCTATTTTATTTTAAGCAATCGCTGTTTGTATACGCTGTTCAAAAATCCCTGTGATCACACACAATACCCAAAAATCATGAAACTGGACATGCAGCTACAGTTCGACATTGCGGACCCAACGAAACTAGTTTCGACGAATTTTGACTTCGTTTGCTCACACCGCGTATTTTTAACCATCGAAATACTGACTATTTTTCACTTTAAAAATTCGTTCGGCCACATACTGATTTTAAAAATCATGGAAATTGAAATCTAATAACAATTTAATATTGCGGATCGAACAAAATTAGTTTCGTTGAATTCTGAGGTCGTTTGCAAAACTGGTTGTTTTTAAAGCTCTAAATTGCCCTTTTAAATATATAAATATATTTAAAAACAATCAATTTTGATATTTAAAAATAAATATAATCATATATATCCACAACAGAATATCATACTGCTACACCAGGATTTATAACTCGATATTTCAAATCTAATGTTACATCGATATTCGATTTATATTTAAAAATCCATTTTAAAATATAAATAAATCGATATAAATTATAAAGGAATCCCATAGTGACTTTTCTAAAATTTGATTTGAACATATATCAAAAACCACACGATGAAATCCCAATTTTTCTCTTCCATTAGAAAAATATACTTTACCAGCTCCTAACGTTTCTTGTTTCACAGAAATTCGATTTAAAGCGAACTCTGTACATTTAGTTGAAGTTCAAATCGCCAAATAGCGAACTGCCACGCCATTTCGAACTCGATTATAATTATAATATAATCATATGTTCAAACTGCCATTCAACTAATATATACGTTATTCTAATTCAATTCTAAACTGAATTAAATATCACAGATGATCCAATTCACACTATTTTGTGAATTCCACTATTCTAACTATTTCAGAAATTAAATATATTACTATATTATTTATTTTAATTAAATATTCAATATTATTTAATTCTGGTCATTTTAAATAACCAAACCATTATTAAATAATTAAATAAATTATTTATATACCGAAAAAATACGGGTCATTACACGTTGTGAGTTACAACAGGTTCCGATTGTGTTAACATACTTTGATGATCATCTATAGCATCCTGGCACACCTTTCAGCGCATTATTCTTGTAACTCCCCACGTCCATTAATGTCACTCTCAAAGGGAATGCATTAACTTTTGTGGAGTATAATTGGTGTATAGAACAGAGTATAACAAGACAGATACATATATTGGTACTTGAAAAATTAAAATAACTTTTATTGCAGTGGAGAAATAGTTTGGTTACAACAACATCAAAAACCAATAATAAAACCAAGTACACTTAATATCCATCTTGACAAATTATTTTCTGAGTACATAAAGAGAAAAAGCATAACCCCAACATAAGTAGCCATAAAAGAGATAAGCTGAACCTTACTTTCAGCAATCCAAGCACTTCAAAAAGAGAGAGAAAGAGGTCCAAATCAAGCTCCACTAGCACTAGTCCCACCCTGAGAACCTGGGGGGAAAAAGGAAGAAAAGAGGTGAAACCAAAGGGGGTCAGACATAAAGTCTGGCGAGTCTAATAACTTTAACAATATAATTATTAAAGTAATTAGGATAAGGCATAAACTGGTAAAACAAAGAATGACTGTGAAACAAATGGGCAAGACAAAACAAACAAGACGAATATGCTGGCGTTAATCGCACTCCTAGTAACTACATGATAATTACTATAGTGCACCATTACTAGTCACCCTAAAAGTTGATCCCATATACTAAAGAAAAAAAATAGTGGTAGTTTCGTATACCCCTAGTTGTCTTCATAGGTGTCGCCGACTCCTATCTCCACTAGTTGTACCAACTACCCTCCCCATTCTAATTACAACATTTATTCATAATATGGTAGTTGTACTCTAGCTGTCTTCATAGGTGCCACCTACTCCTATCTCCGCTAGTCGTACCCACTACCTTCCCCATTCGATCGGCTCCCTAACTTGTAGATACCCGTGTTGGTCCCACAGCGAGGTGTATCACTCCCCAAAGTGGCAACCTGATACCACTAAAGATGCACGACTTATACCTATACGATGCAACAACGTCTTACCTACCAGCCTGACCCACGCATGCACATGACCCCGTTGGACTTGCGTTGCCGCCGCTAACCCGTTTTGACCTCTTACAATCAAACCCAGTAAGCGTGTCCCGTCTTTGATCTAGATCGAGCTCACTTAGATACTAAATGGGTTACTGGTTGAAAAGGGTCCCCACACTTGACACAAGCTTTCCACCTATGCTTGGTCCCCACTAGGATTTCCCACTTAACCCCCTCTTATTCATATCTTCTTACATGTTTCAACTTGGTTAAGTGTTTATAATTATATCCCACATGTCACCTATGTTACCCACTCATCAAATCAACATGTATTATTGGTTAAACTTGTTTTAACCCTATCCGCTTATCATATATATATATATATATATTTGGTTAAGCTGATCTTAACCCTATCCACTTATATATTACTGGTTAAGTTGGTCTTAACCCTATCCACTTATATATTATTCGCTAAGTTGGTCTTAACCCTATCGACTTATCAGATCAATATGAATTATTGGTTAAGTTTTCTTAACCCTATCCACTTATCAGATTAATATATATATATATATATATATATATATATTTGGTTAAGCTGGTCTTAACCATATTCACTTATATGTTATTGGTTAAGTTGGTCTTAACCCTATCCACTTATCAGATTATGTATCATATATATGTATATATCGTATAACATGTTCTACTTAATTTATGATTAAGTACATCTTAGTTCACAGATACATTGGTTAAGAAAATAACTCCCTAAGCATCAACCCCGAAGACCGAAATCAACATTAGATTGGTACTCAGAGAATTAATCAACTCAACCAAACTTATGTTTGTCATTCATATTCATCTTTTGATCAGCATTAATTAATTATTAATGCACAGACCTCTCACATTAAGTCGATTACTTGTGGCCGCTGGATATGTCGGGCGGTTGTGGGCAGACTTCCACCACAAGCTAGACTTAACCTCGTGTCTAAGCATCTTTTAATTATGCCTACGACCTCTCACATTAGACTACCATTTGCAGTTGCTGGATGTGTCGGGCGGGTCAGGGCAGTCTTATACCACAAACGAGTCTAACCTCGTGTCTTAGGAATTTATTATGCATTTAATTCATGCCTTTGACCTCTCACATTAGACTACCGTTTGTGGTTGTTGGATGTGCCGGGACGGGTCCAAGCAGTCTTATACCACAAACGAGTCTAACCTCAAGTCTTAGGCATTTATTATTACACATTATTATTTAACCCCAATTTGAATTAATATCCCTATTTCAGATTGTCAATAACTTCCAATTTTAATCCATGTCCATAATTGTCACTTAAATTATGTCCAAAATTTTCAAGTATGTAAATTATACCAATTAATGTCTCAAATTAATTATATGCCTTTAAAGCCATTTTATGCCAATTCACAATATTAATATGTAATATTTTCCCATTGTCCCCACGTCATTCATACGTTTAATATGAAGTATGTTAGACTCGCAAATAGTCTAATTTCATAAGAAAAGAAACATCACAACTTGCATAACACATAAAATAGATCTAACTTGAAAATAAGAATTATAACATAAATTTTCATAGCCAATAACTTGCATAGGCAACGAACATATAGAACATAAATTTGCATAAACTATGTACTGCCATGGATCGAAATATTGATCTAAACATGAAATTGTGAACTTGCATACATGAATATGGTTTTCACCTAAACTTGCATATGTGAATATAGTTTTCACCTAAACTTCATATTGAATATAGTTTTTCACCTAAACTTGCATGTGGATTCATATAAACTTGCATATGAATTTAAACATGTAAACTAATATCACATGTTTTACATATAAACTATCATATATATATATATACACACACACACTTGATTCACGTATAAACTTGTGTATAATTCGCATACAGACTTGCATAAGATTCACATAGAAACTTGCATATGTAAAAATAGACTTGCATAAGATTCACATGCAAACTAGCATATGATTTACATCCCAAACTTGCATATATACCAATGTCATAAAATGAATCAAGTCAAACATATGTGATTGGACATATGAAATAGACCTACCAAAATAAGTTAATAAATCTGTCATATGTTCACCAACAGACGATAATAAAGTTAAGTAACATCACAAGATTCAACAGACATGTTCCCATAATCCCAG
This sequence comes from Allium sativum, assembly GCA_030737875.1. Classification (NCBI taxonomy): domain Eukaryota; kingdom Viridiplantae; phylum Streptophyta; class Magnoliopsida; order Asparagales; family Amaryllidaceae; genus Allium; species Allium sativum. Next base: position 244,105,474 of record CM060915.1, on the reverse strand, counting down.
TTATAACTCATCATAATTAATTTATTAATTATTCTGTGAAAGAAATTATACTCACAAAGACAGATTAAAGAAGAAAATAATCCGTTCATCATTTGTATTAGAATTCTGACTTGCAATTCCTAAACTTTAAGAAGAAGAACTTTTCTAGCAACAGCATGAAGGCCATGAGATTTATTTAGCTTAGTTTTAGAGCTTGATTCAATGTGCGCTATTACAGAAGTTTAAATCAATATAAGCCGTTAGATTATCATAGGGGCAAATCAGATCCTTCAGACTAGATAGAGTTATCCAAAACTGCCACCTATGCCCTAGTGACTCAGCAACAGGTCAGAAAAGACACAGCAACAGGTCAGAATCATCACAGTTCAGATCTACCCAAGGGGGTAGATCGACCCCCTGGTCGACCTGCGTAAGGGAGGTCGACCCCCTGGTCGACCTGGCCTGGGGCGGGAAAAATCCCGCCCAGCCCGCTTCTTTGCTTTCCGTTTGAATTTTAACTCTGAACTGTTTTAATTTAAATAAATTTCTCAAACTTCTAAGGGCCAAGACATCCTCGTACGAAGTCCGATTTACGAAAACTTGAACTCTATTCCAAGCAGAATTTCGAGACAAACGCAATCGTGTAACCCATTTCCATTAATTCTCACTTTAATAGTTAATTATTCTTTAATTCGTTCTTAAAATTATTAATTTTAATATTTAAAATTACGGGGGATTACAATTCTTCTTGTTTAGTGAAGCAATTATGGGCGGTTTAGTGTTCTAGTTAGTGATTTTAGCCAAAGTTCGAAAATGTAATTACGTATGAGATACTTATTTGTAAATTTCAGTTGGATGTATGCCGTATGATAATATATAGTATAGTAGTATTTCTACTTCTTTAGCAACTTTTCTTGCAAGTGGCTAATCATTATAATTTGCAGATTTAGAATGATTCGACGAACTACAAGACGTACTGCTAGGGAGGGGGCTATGCCTGAAGGGGGAAATGACAGTACACTAGATTACCTAACCATGTTTGGGGCCATGTTGGAAGCACTCATGCGAAGGGCACCCACTCTAGTGGCAGCCATAGTAGATGTAGGTGTGCAAGTTCCTAGAGTAGTGGATTTCGCGAAGCTATGCAAGACTTTACATCTCTTGGAGGAAAGCCATTCAAAGGAACGGAACCGTCTGAAGAGGTTTAGAGGTGGATGGATTCTTGCGTCTGTATCTTTGAAGACTTGGGGTTGGATTATTCCACTAAGAGAAAGCTTGCATCCAGGCAACTGCAAGGTAGGGCCATGGAATGGTGGAATTCAGCTACACTTGAGACTCCAGAGGAAGATATTTCATGGGAGCAATTCCAAGCACAGTTTGAGGTGAAGTCTATCTCCAGTGCTCAATGGTCTGCTTTGTTCAAGAAGATCGTAGGGCTGAAAAAGAATGTTCGTTATGTGCGTGATTATGTTCTTGATTTAGAAGCCTTGTCCAGATATGCTCGTTCAGACATTGATACATCCTATCAGAAGAACGAGAAGTTTGTTATAGGCCTAGATGCCTACATAGGAAGACCGTTGGTGGAACACCATGATGATTCATTTGAGAAGATTGTGGAAAAAGTTGTATGCCATGAGTTCTTGTTTCCTAAGGAAGAAAATGTTGTTGCTGCAACCAAGGAAGTTCAGAAACCACAGAACGGTCATAATAATAAGAAGAGGAAGCAGTAATGCAGAAGGGAAAGGATGGTCAGAAGAAGAATAAGGGAGAGGTGACTTGCTTTGACTACTGGCAAAAGGGTTATTATTCCACGGATTGTAAGAATCCCAAAGCTGAGAAGAAGTGCTTCAAGTGTGGAAATTCTGGCCATGTGAAGAAGGATTGTCCAAAATCGGCTAAAGGAAAGCATGTTGTGAAGGCATATGCTTTGGAAGCCATGCCATCTTCTTCGAGAGATCCTACTGTAGAGGAGAAAAGAAAGGGTGTCATCGTTCAAGGTAATCTTTCTATCTAACGTGTAACAACCCGTAAAATGCGAGCCAGTTTGAAATTTTTATTTTTGCAACTTTAGCGAATTTTGAATATTTAAAATAGATTATTTTAAATAATATCGACGAAAAATTTAGTTTGAATAGAATTCGACGTATATATTATATACGTCGTCGTTAGAATATAAATATTTATATATAATTATAAATAGAATTGAAAATAGCGCGGTAGTTCGATAATTCGATTTCAAACTTCAATTGAATGTACCGGGTGCAAAACAATCCGGATTTTAGTGAAACCAAAAATCATAGGATCTATTTGATAGTATCTTTCCAACGAATCCGAAGAATCGAGATTTCACCTTAGAAATGATAAGATATGTCCAGTTTAAAATTAGAAATAGTCGCTGTGGAATTTATATATATTTTTATATATATAAGGCCCTTAAAAATAGCCATTTTGTAAACGACCTCGGATTTCGACGAAACCAGTTTTGTTGGGTCCGGGATGTAAAATTATTGCTAGGTTTTAAATTTCATAATTTTTCGAATCAATATGTGAGCGTGGCAAAGGAAAACGCGTTTGACCAGTTTCAGTTGATTTTAATCGACTGGAAATTGGCCATTTTTCTAACGGTCTCATAATTCGACGAAACTAGTTTTGTTAGGACCGTATCGTCAATACGAAGCTAGAAAATATTTTTCTGGAATTTTTCTAGTTAGTATGTGACCCCGGTAATTTGAAATGTACGTTTAAAATTCAATATAGTGATTTAAATGTAAATTTAACGGAAACTGATTCAAACAGTCGAATCAGCTTGCGATACATATCCCATTGTGTTCGGAATGGGGGTATTACGTTAGGGATGACAGTCGTTGGACCCAGTTCGGTGTTCGTATGTAAAAGTCAACTTTTAATAATAATAAAATAATAATATATAAAAAAAAACCCCTTTTCTCCCTTAAACCCTCAGGCCCCCCCCCCACGTTCTAATCGACAGTTTCAAAAAAAAAAAAAAAAAAGGGAGACGATGACGAAATCGCCAGCCCCCCCCTCGTCGTCGACAACGATGTCCCCCCCCCCACCTCCGTCCAAGCTCGCCAGCCCCTCCGCCTCGCAGGACCCACGAAGCCCTAAACCCCTCACCCGATCGCCAGAATTCGCCACCAGTGCCGAGCTCCCCCCCTACCATCCACCTCCGACGAGACGCCGCCAGCACAGTCCTCCCCTTCTGTAAGTCCTTTTCTTTTTATGATTTTTATTTATGATTTTCAAAAACTGATTATAAATGATTTTTAAAAAAACTGATTTTTTTTTTAATAAGTAAAAACTGATTTTTTTATAATGAGTAAAAACTGATTTTTTTATAATAAGTAAAAACTGATTTTTTTATAATGAGTAAAAACTGATTTTTTTATAATAAGTAAAAACTGATTTTTTTATAATAAGTAAAAACTGATTTTTTTATAATGAGTAAAAACTGATTTTTTTTATAATAAGTAAAAACTGATTTTTTTTATAATAAGTAAAAACTGAATTTTGTAAATGAGTAAAAACTGATTTAAAAAAAAAGAAAAATAAAAACTGATTTTATTTTAAGGTTTAAATAGAAAAGGTTTAAACTTTAAATAGAAATGGTTTGAACTTTAAAAAGAAAATGGTTTGAACTTTAAAAAGATTTGATCTTTAAAATAGAAAAGCAAAAAGGCGAGATTTTTGTTTAGAAGAAAAAGTAGGTTTTTTTAAAAATAGAAAAGACTTTATTTTTTTTATAAAAGCGAAAACTATATTTTTTTATAAAGGCGAAAACCTTATTGTTAAAAATATGATTTTTATATATTGAACTTTGAAATAAAAATTCGATTTTTATATATTGAACTTTGAAATAAAAATTCGATTTTTTATATATGGAATAGCGAAGTAAAAATTCGATTTTTACATATGTAGTGGCTACGGGCAATAAAGATGCCGAAGATGCGATAGCGATGAAGACTTCTGCAAATGAAGAGCCGTGGAGCTAGGATAGCTATATGTGAGAATTTCTCACCTTTCAATTCTTTTTCTAGTTATATATATATACTAGGATGCAGACGGTGCTTAGTAGCACCCGACACAATCGTCCACAGACCATGGACTTGTTTGTTTGGTTGCATAGATTAGTTGAATTATTTGTTTGAATTGAATTGTTGGGTGAGATGAAATTGATTTGATTGATGTGTGAATGGCGTGGGCCTTCACTAGACCGGGGATAAGGCGAGGCCTTGTCCCGTTTCTAGTATCGTGCCGTTATGCCGCCGAAATTTTCTAAAATATGTTAGAAAATAAAAATATCATTTTATTGTGTAAATGAATAATAGAAATTCATATGTTGGAATAAAATGTTTTATCGTTAAAAATATAATTTTTAACGTGAGAATGAATATAGTGAAAGTGAATAAAATAAAATATTCATTTACAAACCAGATGGTTTGTTTATGTACACCTATTTGAAGGACATGGATTGGGTCGATAAATTTTACACATCGCCCAACGGCACAAATAAAATATGTGTTTGATTGTTTGAAACCCCACACGGGTGTTGGGATGAAATTTGAAGTTCACTCATCCTGATTGATTAAATATGTCGATCGATTGATTGACAGGCTGTTATAAGCGTTAGATATCTTTATTGGATGCTTATACAGTGTAGTGCACTTTGGTTGATGGTTGATTATTTTTCAATGCTATTATATACGTGTGTTGTATGAAAATCCATATAATTAATTTTATATGGTAATTGATTGGGCCTCATTCCAGTTTAGAAATAGAAATATTTGAAATAGAAATATTTGAAATAGAATATTTGAAAAATAGAAATTTATGAAGCCGTGTTGATTAGATTGACGCCATTTTGACGTGAACGATATTTATATCGATTTTAAGCGATTTCGAAATGAATTGAATTGAAAACGATTTCGAAATGAATTGAATTGAAAACGATTTCGAAATGAATTGAATTGAAAACAAATTGAAATGAATTCAAATTGAATTGAAATTTGAATTGAATAGAAATGAATTTTGAAACGAATTTATAAAGAAGAATTCAATTTTGCTTTGAATTGAAATGGAAGTTGAAATAGCTTTTGAAACGATTTTAAAACTATTTATATAATTCGTTTTAAATAGAAATCGACGAAATATATTATATATATATTATATATATAATATAATGGCCGGAATAGAACGCGCCGCGCCGCGGCAGTTCGCGAATTTCGACCATTGATTTCAAACGGACATTACGGGAGATCCGACCGTCGGATTCTCCTAAAACCGGAACCGTTGGGTTCGTATCGAAAAGAGCTTTCTAGCGAATGTTAGAAATTTGAAATCTAACGGTTGGATTTGGAATTATGTCCAAATCAAATTTGAAAAAGGTCGCTGTAAGTGCAGTTCGATGGCCATTGATGGAAATCGACTGTACGGGCCTTGATAAAATTATTAAAAATAGTAATAATTTGTGTAAAATCATAAGAAATGATTTGTGAGGATTTGGGATGAAAAACTCCATATTTGAAAAGATAAAAATAGATTTTCATCGACATGAACTAGTTTTTGAACTAGAATTAGAATTCTATTTATTTTTAAATAAATAAACTGAATTAGAAAGGGTTTTAAAAATAACCAGAATATCCAATGATTGCATTGGAGTGGATTTGAATCGAAATTATCTTCGGAATATTTCGATGTTGGAATTCGTGATTATACAGATGTTGTTATGGAAATTTGAAAGATATATATTTATATCGTTATTTCCAATACGACATTTGTTAGTCGTAGAATTCGATATTGAATATAAGCCGATATATTTTCTATTCAGAGCCTTGTATTGAATATCGAATGTGATTTGGGTTTGTCGTGAATGGTGTCTTCACTAACACTGTTCTTGAACCCAGTTGAGAAAAGATTAAATCTTTTTATTTAGATTTAATGAAGTGTACCAATTAAGCAATGTTTAATTGGAATTGAATTGGTATTGATTTTTGGGTTTATCGTGAACAGTGTTTTAAATAACACTTGTTCTTTAACCCGATAATTAATCAAATGTGATCTGGGTTTGTCGTGAATGGTGTCTTCACTAACACTGTTCTTGAACCCAGTTGAGAAAAGATTAAATCTTTTTATTTAGATTTAATGAAGTGTACCAATTAAGCAATGTTTAATTGGAATTGAATTGGTATTGATTTTTGGGTTTATCGTGAACAGTGTTTTAAATAACACTTGTTCTTTAACCCGATAATTAATCAAATGTGATCTGGGTTTGTCGTGAATGGTGTCTTCACTAACACTGTTCTTGAACCCAGTTGAGAAAAGATTAAATCTTTTTATTTAGATTTAATGAAGTGTGCCAATTAAATAATATTTAATTGGAATTGAACTGATATTGATTTTTGGGTTTATCGTGAACAGTGTTTTAAATAACACTCGTTCTTTGACTCGATAATTAATGAATGTGACTTTGGGTTTATCGTGAACCGTGTTTTAAATGACACGGATTCTTTAACCCGGTTAAAGATTAAAACTGAGTGGAGTTTTAATGAATCTTTAATTAGATTGAAAAGATCGAAAATGGAGTATCACCAGTTTTGCTCCAGGCGATAGTTAAATCTTTAATTAGATTTGAACGTGAAATGGTAATTGAATTTACCGATAACACTGTGGTGTTAGATATGAAGTATTACCAGTTTTACTTCATGGGATGAATAGGTTGGGATTGGGAAATTAAAACAAATGATTACTTCGGTAAGGTTCGCTAATCCCGACTAGTTTGAATTGATATTCAAAAATGGATTAAAGAATAAATTCAAGGAATTTATCTTTGATAAAATTAATGGGAATCTTTCCCTATGAATGTGAAATTTAGAAACTAACTGTCGGTTAGCCAAGTAAAATGGTTTTCTGGATATTGATCTGATGTTGGTTTCGGCCTTCGGGGTTAATGTTTGGGAAATTATTCTCTTGATTAATTTATGGTTAGTGACTGATGAATTGGAATGAGGCGTATGTTGTGTTTGTGTAACACTTATTTAAAATATACGCGAGTTATTCGGAAAGACCGGGTTTATCCCATTCTGAATAACTGATACGACGATAAGTCGAAGATGAAGACGATGGTCGAAGACCGGAGGTCTTCACGTCGTTTGGGTAATTACTGATGATCTTGATTGGGCTGTACACCCAAGAAGATGGAAACAGTTAGTGATCGTCCAGACGTACTTGGAGATCGATGGATATGCGGGGTACTAGGTGCCTCCGGTTTCGTTCAGACCCAGGACGGACTTGTAAATGGACTGTGTGTCTGACATCGGATTTCATTCTGTGTGACTGATATCGGTTGCATAGGATGGTTTGCCTGTGTGGCATGCTAAGATGCAAATGATCAAGGCTTCTGTTGAAAAGCAAAGTCTTGTGGTGATGATCGAAGCACGGCCTTTGTGGCGTAGCTTTGTGTAACGTTTACTTCGCGAGTTTCACACTCGGTATGAACCAAAAACGGGAGACGGACGTCAGGGGGGACATGCGTTTTCTTTCTAGCTAGAAGTGGCGTCAGTGGTTTTACACGCCCTGACGAGTTTGACTTATGTGGTTGTTGCTGTTGCGAGGCGCCTCGGATTGATCGGTCGTTCTCGAACCGATGGAGTCATTTAGTTGGCTCATTTACGCCCCAAAGGGCGGAGAAACGTATTGTTCAGGCATTATAATCCACATCGGTGGACCGGCCCTGAGGATCCAAGGTACGGTTGCGGCTGTGCCTGAGACACGGGCTAGAGCGTCTCGAATAGGTTGAGGACTATATTTTGCCTCGGTTCATAGATGGAAATCCAATTTCCAAATACGAGACTTTGCGGTTTTGATTGTATATCCTATATATGGCGACATAGTGGGATGGGGCGCTCATGCCGCCTATGATTGATACTTATGATTTGAAGTTGTTTTATGCACTATGCACTTATTATTGTAGCAAACAATTTGTTTTAAACGTATCAAGCATTCTTTGGCTGTTATAAGGGAAAACCCTATCCTCGGCTGCGTTGCATTATGTGATGGGACCTGGGTCTTATAACAGCTTCATTTTTCTTTATTTAGCATTGCGCTGTTTGTTTTATGCACTGGTATTCTTGGGAGGAAACCCGTTCCGTGTTATACGGCGTGGTCCCTTGATTTACCAAACTTTGAACATAAAGATTAATAACTGTTTTAGTTCTCACACCAGTCCCATGACTGATCTGGAGTTTATTGTTTTAACCTAAACTCTGGGTGCCCCTATTTTGACACGGGCAGCTAGTAGTTTTGGTTTTGCAGATTTATATTCACAGGATCCTGGTTTACAGCTGGAACGATATCCGGAAAGCTTTGTATCCGTATATCTCTTCTAGTTGTTTATTGTATTATTTTCCGCTGCTATGTATTTAAATGTAATTTAAATCTCTGATATTTCTGTGTAATATTTATTCATACTCTGTATATTCTTGTAGTCTGATGCATTGTTGTAATATACAATGAAATGTTCTTTTATATGCGTTCTGTTCTGTCGTGTTCTCAAACGATAGGGCGTTTCGAACGGCCTGAATCGGTTTAGCGACTGGTTCGGACCGAGCGAAATTCCTTGCCGTCACAGTTGGTATCAGAGCTTTGGTTTACAAAGCAGAGAACAAGGCACATTAGAACCATACGAAAGAATTCATCAGATATTGGGTTAGTAAAATCCAATGGGAATGACTCGTTAGAGATGGGATCAGTAGTATCCTAGAACGAGTGTGAAGAGTATATTTTTCAAATGAAAACAATTTTTGTTTTGAAAATTTAAATCAATTATTCGTATCTGATTATCTATTTATATTGAGTTGGACAGTCCAGTATATAAAGATTTTGCGTATACGTCTGATCCGCGTGTATTCGAAGTTTTAATATATTGGATAGATATAGAATCATACTCTAGTGGCCCGAAGATGATTCTGACGGTTGAGTACTCATCGTCAGAATTTATATTCGTGTGACGAAGGTGTGATATCTATATATTTCCTATTGACTGGTGTGAGAACCAATTTGATAGGGCTTATTGTTGTGATTTGGCATCAAAAATCTGATTTTTGTATATGTATCAAAATTATGAATTTGAAACTCTAATTCACTAATTGATTGATGTCTGTGTTGTTTGTTCATTGTTTGATAATTTTGAACCATTTAGCCTAATTGAATCAAATATTGGATTATATTGAAAATTGGTCGCATTTGCTTGCATATACATATACTTATATTGAACAGGTCATAGCAAGGAGGCTAGAGCCAGAGAATAAAATTTGTTTGCCCGACAAATAGGTACATGTTTACTACATAATTTCCTGTTTTGTTTGGGTGATGATGATTTTGTGAGCCTATTGGCTAGCCGCTTGGCTTTTTCTTTTTCTTTTTGAGATCTGAAGGACCGGGGAAGCTATTTGAAATTCCCCGATGCTCCCGGTGCAGGGGAGGTTATGGCAAAAAATTTCAAAAATTTAGGGTGTTAGCCAAATTTTTGAAATTTTGAAAATTCTCAGAAACTAAAGAGTTGGAGAATGGAAGCCCGATCGAATGTAGAGCTGAATAATCAAACCACTTTCGACTTTGTTCCTTTTCGGGGACGAAAAGTTTTAAGTGGGGGAGATTGTAACAACCCGTAAAATGCGAGCCAGTTTGAAATTTTTATTTTTGCAACTTTAGCGAATTTTGAATATTTAAAATAGATTATTTTAAATAATATCGACGAAAAATTTAGTTTGAATAGAATTCGACGTATATATTATATACGTCGTCGTTAGAATATAAATATTTATATATAATTATAAATAGAATTGAAAATAGCGCGGTAGTTCGATAATTCGATTTCAAACTTCAATTGAATGTACCGGGTGCAAAACAATCCGGATTTTAGTGAAACCAAAAATCATAGGATCTATTTGATAGTATCTTTCCAACGAATCCGAAGAATCGAGATTTCACCTTAGAAATGATAAGATATGTCCAGTTTAAAATTAGAAATAGTCGCTGTGGAATTTATATATATTTTTATATATATAAGGCCCTTAAAAATAGCCATTTTGTAAACGACCTCGGATTTCGACGAAACCAGTTTTGTTGGGTCCGGGATGTAAAATTATTGCTAGGTTTTAAATTTCATAATTTTTCGAATCAATATGTGAGCGTGGCAAAGGAAAACGCGTTTGACCAGTTTCAGTTGATTTTAATCGACTGGAAATTGGCCATTTTTCTAACGGTCTCATAATTCGACGAAACTAGTTTTGTTAGGACCGTATCGTCAATACGAAGCTAGAAAATATTTTTCTGGAATTTTTCTAGTTAGTATGTGACCCCGGTAATTTGAAATGTACGTTTAAAATTCAATATAGTGATTTAAATGTAAATTTAACGGAAACTGATTCAAACAGTCGAATCAGCTTGCGATACATATCCCATTGTGTTCGGAATGGGGGTATTACGTTAGGGATGACAGTCGTTGGACCCAGTTCGGTGTTCGTATGTAAAAGTCAACTTTTAATAATAATAAAATAATAATATATAAAAAAAAACCCCTTTTCTCCCTTAAACCCTCAGGCCCCCCCCCACGTTCTAATCGACAGTTTCAAAAAAAAAAAAAAAAAAGGGAGACGATGACGAAATCGCCAGCCCCCCCCTCGTCGTCGACAACGATGTCCCCCCCCCCCCACCTCCGTCCAAGCTCGCCAGCCCCTCCGCCTCGCAGGACCCACGAAGCCCTAAACCCCTCACCCGATCGCCAGAATTCGCCACCAGTGCCGAGCTCCCCCCCTACCATCCACCTCCGACGAGACGCCGCCAGCACAGTCCTCCCCTTCTGTAAGTCCTTTTCTTTTTATGATTTTTATTTATGATTTTCAAAAACTGATTATAAATGATTTTTAAAAAAACTGATTTTTTTTTTAATAAGTAAAAACTGATTTTTTTATAATGAGTAAAAACTGATTTTTTTATAATAAGTAAAAACTGATTTTTTTATAATGAGTAAAAACTGATTTTTTTATAATAAGTAAAAACTGATTTTTTTATAATAAGTAAAAACTGATTTTTTTATAATGAGTAAAAACTGATTTTTTTTATAATAAGTAAAAACTGATTTTTTTTATAATAAGTAAAAACTGAATTTTGTAAATGAGTAAAAACTGATTAAAAAAAAAAGAAAAATAAAAACTGATTTTATTTTAAGGTTTAAATAGAAAAGGTTTAAACTTTAAATAGAAATGGTTTGAACTTTAAAAAGAAAATGGTTTGAACTTTAAAAAGATTTGATCTTTAAAATAGAAAAGCAAAAAGGCGAGATTTTTGTTTAGAAGAAAAAGTAGGTTTTTTTAAAAATAGAAAAGACTTTATTTTTTTTATAAAAGCGAAAACTATATTTTTTTATAAAGGCGAAAACCTTATTGTTAAAAATATGATTTTTATATATTGAACTTTGAAATAAAAATTCGATTTTTATATATTGAACTTTGAAATAAAAATTCGATTTTTTATATATGGAATAGCGAAGTAAAAATTCGATTTTTACATATGTAGTGGCTACGGGCAATAAAGATGCCGAAGATGCGATAGCGATGAAGACTTCTGCAAATGAAGAGCCGTGGAGCTAGGATAGCTATATGTGAGAATTTCTCACCTTTCAATTCTTTTTCTAGTTATATATATATACTAGGATGCAGACGGTGCTTAGTAGCACCCGACACAATCGTCCACAGACCATGGACTTGTTTGTTTGGTTGCATAGATTAGTTGAATTATTTGTTTGAATTGAATTGTTGGGTGAGATGAAATTGATTTGATTGATGTGTGAATGGCGTGGGCCTTCACTAGACCGGGGATAAGGCGAGGCCTTGTCCCGTTTCTAGTATCGTGCCGTTATGCCGCCGAAATTTTCTAAAATATGTTAGAAAATAAAAATATCATTTTATTGTGTAAATGAATAATAGAAATTCATATGTTGGAATAAAATGTTTTATCGTTAAAAATATAATTTTTAACGTGAGAATGAATATAGTGAAAGTGAATAAAATAAAATATTCATTTACAAACCAGATGGTTTGTTTATGTACACCTATTTGAAGGACATGGATTGGGTCGATAAATTTTACACATCGCCCAACGGCACAAATAAAATATGTGTTTGATTGTTTGAAACCCCACACGGGTGTTGGGATGAAATTTGAAGTTCACTCATCCTGATTGATTAAATATGTCGATCGATTGATTGACAGGCTGTTATAAGCGTTAGATATCTTTATTGGATGCTTATACAGTGTAGTGCACTTTGGTTGATGGTTGATTATTTTTCAATGCTATTATATACGTGTGTTGTATGAAAATCCATATAATTAATTTTATATGGTAATTGATTGGGCCTCATTCCAGTTTAGAAATAGAAATATTTGAAATAGAAATATTTGAAATAGAATATTTGAAAAATAGAAATTTATGAAGCCGTGTTGATTAGATTGACGCCATTTTGACGTGAACGATATTTATATCGATTTTAAGCGATTTCGAAATGAATTGAATTGAAAACGATTTCGAAATGAATTGAATTGAAAACGATTTCGAAATGAATTGAATTGAAAACAAATTGAAATGAATTCAAATTGAATTGAAATTTGAATTGAATAGAAATGAATTTTGAAACGAATTTATAAAGAAGAATTCAATTTTGCTTTGAATTGAAATGGAAGTTGAAATAGCTTTTGAAACGATTTTAAAACTATTTATATAATTCGTTTTAAATAGAAATCGACGAAATATATTATATATATATTATATATATAATATAATGGCCGGAATAGAACGCGCCGCGCCGCGGCAGTTCGCGAATTTCGACCATTGATTTCAAACGGACATTACGGGAGATCCGACCGTCGGATTCTCCTAAAACCGGAACCGTTGGGTTCGTATCGAAAAGAGCTTTCTAGCGAATGTTAGAAATTTGAAATCTAACGGTTGGATTTGGAATTATGTCCAAATCAAATTTGAAAAAGGTCGCTGTAAGTGCAGTTCGATGGCCATTGATGGAAATCGACTGTACGGGCCTTGATAAAATTATTAAAAATAGTAATAATTTGTGTAAAATCATAAGAAATGATTTGTGAGGATTTGGGATGAAAAACTCCATATTTGAAAAGATAAAAATAGATTTTCATCGACATGAACTAGTTTTTGAACTAGAATTAGAATTCTATTTATTTTTAAATAAATAAACTGAATTAGAAAGGGTTTTAAAAATAACCAGAATATCCAATGATTGCATTGGAGTGGATTTGAATCGAAATTATCTTCGGAATATTTCGATGTTGGAATTCGTGATTATACAGATGTTGTTATGGAAATTTGAAAGATATATATTTATATCGTTATTTCCAATACGACATTTGTTAGTCGTAGAATTCGATATTGAATATAAGCCGATATATTTTCTATTCAGAGCCTTGTATTGAATATCGAATGTGATTTGGGTTTGTCGTGAATGGTGTCTTCACTAACACTGTTCTTGAACCCAGTTGAGAAAAGATTAAATCTTTTTATTTAGATTTAATGAAGTGTACCAATTAAGCAATGTTTAATTGGAATTGAATTGGTATTGATTTTTGGGTTTATCGTGAACAGTGTTTTAAATAACACTTGTTCTTTAACCCGATAATTAATCAAATGTGATCTGGGTTTGTCGTGAATGGTGTCTTCACTAACACTGTTCTTGAACCCAGTTGAGAAAAGATTAAATCTTTTTATTTAGATTTAATGAAGTGTACCAATTAAGCAATGTTTAATTGGAATTGAATTGGTATTGATTTTTGGGTTTATCGTGAACAGTGTTTTAAATAACACTTGTTCTTTAACCCGATAATTAATCAAATGTGATCTGGGTTTGTCGTGAATGGTGTCTTCACTAACACTGTTCTTGAACCCAGTTGAGAAAAGATTAAATCTTTTTATTTAGATTTAATGAAGTGTGCCAATTAAATAATATTTAATTGGAATTGAACTGATATTGATTTTTGGGTTTATCGTGAACAGTGTTTTAAATAACACTCGTTCTTTGACTCGATAATTAATGAATGTGACTTTGGGTTTATCGTGAACCGTGTTTTAAATGACACGGATTCTTTAACCCGGTTAAAGATTAAAACTGAGTGGAGTTTTAATGAATCTTTAATTAGATTGAAAAGATCGAAAATGGAGTATCACCAGTTTTGCTCCAGGCGATAGTTAAATCTTTAATTAGATTTGAACGTGAAATGGTAATTGAATTTACCGATAACACTGTGGTGTTAGATATGAAGTATTACCAGTTTTACTTCATGGGATGAATAGGTTGGGATTGGGAAATTAAAACAAATGATTACTTCGGTAAGGTTCGCTAATCCCGACTAGTTTGAATTGATATTCAAAAATGGATTAAAGAATAAATTCAAGGAATTTATCTTTGATAAAATTAATGGGAATCTTTCCCTATGAATGTGAAATTTAGAAACTAACTGTCGGTTAGCCAAGTAAAATGGTTTTCTGGATATTGATCTGATGTTGGTTTCGGCCTTCGGGGTTAATGTTTGGGAAATTATTCTCTTGATTAATTTATGGTTAGTGACTGATGAATTGGAATGAGGCGTATGTTGTGTTTGTGTAACACTTATTTAAAATATACGCGAGTTATTCGGAAAGACCGGGTTTATCCCATTCTGAATAACTGATACGACGATAAGTCGAAGATGAAGACGATGGTCGAAGACCGGAGGTCTTCACGTCGTTTGGGTAATTACTGATGATCTTGATTGGGCTGTACACCCAAGAAGATGGAAACAGTTAGTGATCGTCCAGACGTACTTGGAGATCGATGGATATGCGGGGTACTAGGTGCCTCCGGTTTCGTTCAGACCCAGGACGGACTTGTAAATGGACTGTGTGTCTGACATCGGATTTCATTCTGTGTGACTGATATCGGTTGCATAGGATGGTTTGCCTGTGTGGCATGCTAAGATGCAAATGATCAAGGCTTCTGTTGAAAAGCAAAGTCTTGTGGTGATGATCGAAGCACGGCCTTTGTGGCGTAGCTTTGTGTAACGTTTACTTCGCGAGTTTCACACTCGGTATGAACCAAAAACGGGAGACGGACGTCAGGGGGGACATGCGTTTTCTTTCTAGCTAGAAGTGGCGTCAGTGGTTTTACACGCCCTGACGAGTTTGACTTATGTGGTTGTTGCTGTTGCGAGGCGCCTCGGATTGATCGGTCGTTCTCGAACCGATGGAGTCATTTAGTTGGCTCATTTACGCCCCAAAGGGCGGAGAAACGTATTGTTCAGGCATTATAATCCACATCGGTGGACCGGCCCTGAGGATCCAAGGTACGGTTGCGGCTGTGCCTGAGACACGGGCTAGAGCGTCTCGAATAGGTTGAGGACTATATTTTGCCTCGGTTCATAGATGGAAATCCAATTTCCAAATACGAGACTTTGCGGTTTTGATTGTATATCCTATATATGGCGACATAGTGGGATGGGGCGCTCATGCCGCCTATGATTGATACTTATGATTTGAAGTTGTTTTATGCACTATGCACTTATTATTGTAGCAAACAATTTGTTTTAAACGTATCAAGCATTCTTTGGCTGTTATAAGGGAAAACCCTATCCTCGGCTGCGTTGCATTGTGTGATGGGACCTGGGTCTTATAACAGCTTCATTTTTCTTTATTTAGCATTGCGCTGTTTGTTTTATGCACTGGTATTCTTGGGAGGAAACCCGTTCCGTGTTATACGGCGTGGTCCCTTGATTTACCAAACTTTGAACATAAAGATTAATAACTGTTTTAGTTCTCACACCAGTCCCATGACTGATCTGGAGTTTATTGTTTTAACCTAAACTCTGGGTGCCCCTATTTTGACACGGGCAGCTAGTAGTTTTGGTTTTGCAGATTTATATTCACAGGATCCTGGTTTACAGCTGGAACGATATCCGGAAAGCTTTGTATCCGTATATCTCTTCTAGTTGTTTATTGTATTATTTTCCGCTGCTATGTATTTAAATGTAATTTAAATCTCTGATATTTCTGTGTAATATTTATTCATACTCTGTATATTCTTGTAGTCTGATGCATTGTTGTAATATACAATGAAATGTTCTTTTATATGCGTTCTGTTCTGTCGTGTTCTCAAACGATAGGGCGTTTCGAACGGCCTGAATCGGTTTAGCGACTGGTTCGGACCGAGCGAAATTCCTTGCCGTCACAGTTGGTATCAGAGCTTTGGTTTACAAAGCAGAGAACAAGGCACATTAGAACCATACGAAAGAATTCATCAGATATTGGGTTAGTAAAATCCAATGGGAATGACTCGTTAGAGATGGGATCAGTAGTATCCTAGAACGAGTGTGAAGAGTATATTTTTCAAATGAAAACAATTTTTGTTTTGAAAATTTAAATCAATTATTCGTATCTGATTATCTATTTATATTGAGTTGGACAGTCCAGTATATAAAGATTTTGCGTATACGTCTGATCCGCGTGTATTCGAAGTTTTAATATATTGGATAGATATAGAATCATACTCTAGTGGCCCGAAGATGATTCTGACGGTTGAGTACTCATCGTCAGAATTTATATTCGTGTGACGAAGGTGTGATATCTATATATTTCCTATTGACTGGTGTGAGAACCAATTTGATAGGGCTTATTGTTGTGATTTGGCATCAAAAATCTGATTTTTGTATATGTATCAAAATTATGAATTTGAAACTCTAATTCACTAATTGATTGATGTCTGTGTTGTTTGTTCATTGTTTGATAATTTTGAACCATTTAGCCTAATTGAATCAAATATTGGATTATATTGAAAATTGGTCGCATTTGCTTGCATATACATATACTTATATTGAACAGGTCATAGCAAGGAGGCTAGAGCCAGAGAATAAAATTTGTTTGCCCGACAAATAGGTACATGTTTACTACATAATTTCCTGTTTTGTTTGGGTGATGATGATTTTGTGAGCCTATTGGCTAGCCGCTTGGCTTTTTCTTTTTCTTTTTGAGATCTGAAGGACCGGGGAAGCTATTTGAAATTCCCCGATGCTCCCGGTGCAGGGGAGGTTATGGCAAAAAATTTCAAAAATTTAGGGTGTTAGCCAAATTTTTGAAATTTTGAAAATTCTCAGAAACTAAAGAGTTGGAGAATGGAAGCCCGATCGAATGTAGAGCTGAATAATCAAACCACTTTCGACTTTGTTCCTTTTCGGGGACGAAAAGTTTTAAGTGGGGGAGATTGTAACAACCCGTAAAATGCGAGCCAGTTTGAAATTTTTATTTTTGCAACTTTAGCGAATTTTGAATATTTAAAATAGATTATTTTAAATAATATCGACGAAAAATTTAGTTTGAATAGAATTCGACGTATATATTATATACGTCGTCGTTAGAATATAAATATTTATATATAATTATAAATAGAATTGAAAATAGCGCGGTAGTTCGATAATTCGATTTCAAACTTCAATTGAATGTACCGGGTGCAAAACAATCCGGATTTTAGTGAAACCAAAAATCATAGGATCTATTTGATAGTATCTTTCCAACGAATCCGAAGAATCGAGATTTCACCTTAGAAATGATAAGATATGTCCAGTTTAAAATTAGAAATAGTCGCTGTGGAATTTATATATATTTTTATATATATAAGGCCCTTAAAAATAGCCATTTTGTAAACGACCTCGGATTTCGACGAAACCAGTTTTGTTGGGTCCGGGATGTAAAATTATTGCTAGGTTTTAAATTTCATAATTTTTCGAATCAATATGTGAGCGTGGCAAAGGAAAACGCGTTTGACCAGTTTCAGTTGATTTTAATCGACTGGAAATTGGCCATTTTTCTAACGGTCTCATAATTCGACGAAACTAGTTTTGTTAGGACCGTATCGTCAATACGAAGCTAGAAAATATTTTTCTGGAATTTTTCTAGTTAGTATGTGACCCCGGTAATTTGAAATGTACGTTTAAAATTCAATATAGTGATTTAAATGTAAATTTAACGGAAACTGATTCAAACAGTCGAATCAGCTTGCGATACATATCCCATTGTGTTCGGAATGGGGGTATTACGTTAGGGATGACAGTCGTTGGACCCAGTTCGGTGTTCGTATGTAAAAGTCAACTTTTAATAATAATAAAATAATAATATATAAAAAAAAAAACCCTTTTCTCCCTTAAACCCTCTGGCCCCCCCCACGTTCTAATCGACAGTTTCAAAAAAAAAAAAAAAAAAAAAAAGGGAGACGATGACGAAATCGCCAGCCCCCCCCCCTCGTCGTCGACAACGATGTCCCCCCCCCCCACCTCCGTCCAAGCTCGCCAGCCCCTCCGCCTCGCAGGACCCACGAAGCCCTAAACCCCTCACCCGATCGCCAGAATTCGCCACCAGTGCCGAGCTCCCCCCCTACCATCCACCTCCGACGAGACGCCGCCAGCACAGTCCTCCCCTTCTGTAAGTCCTTTTCTTTTTATGATTTTTATTTATGATTTTCAAAAACTGATTATAAATGATTTTTAAAAAAACTGATTTTTTTTTTAATAAGTAAAAACTGATTTTTTTATAATGAGTAAAAAATGATTTTTTTATAATAAGTAAAAACTGATTTTTTTATAATGAGTAAAAACTGATTTTTTTATAATAAGTAAAAACTGATTTTTTTATAATAAGTAAAAACTGATTTTTTTATAATGAGTAAAAACTGATTTTTTTTGTAATAAGTAAAAACTGATTTTTTTTATAATAAGTAAAAACTGAATTTTGTAAATGAGTAAAAACTGATTTAAAAAAAAAGAAAAATAAAAACTGATTTTATTTTAAGGTTTAAATAGAAAAGGTTTAAACTTTAAATAGAAATGGTTTGAACTTTAAAAAGAAAATGGTTTGAACTTTAAAAAGATTTGATCTTTAAAATAGAAAAGCAAAAAGGCGAGATTTTTGTTTAGAAGAAAAAGTAGGTTTTTTTAAAAATAGAAAAGACTTTATTTTTTTTATAAAAGCGAAAACTATATTTTTTTATAAAGGCGAAAACCTTATTGTTAAAAATATGATTTTTATATATTGAACTTTGAAATAAAAATTCGATTTTTATATATTGAACTTTGAAATAAAAATTCGATTTTTTATATATGGAATAGCGAAGTAAAAATTCGATTTTTACATATGTAGTGGCTATGGGCAATAAAGATGCCGAAGATGCGATAGCGATGAAGACTTCTGCAAATGAAGAGCCGTGGAGCTAGGATAGCTATATGTGAGAATTTCTCACCTTTCAATTCTTTTTCTAGTTATATATATATACTAGGATGCAGACGGTGCTTAGTAGCACCCGACACAATCGTCCACAGACCATGGACTTGTTTGTTTGGTTGCATAGATTAGTTGAATTATTTGTTTGAATTGAATTGTTGGGTGAGATGAAATTGATTTGATTGATGTGTGAATGGCGTGGGCCTTCACTAGACCGGGGATAAGGCGAGGCCTTGTCCCGTTTCTAGTATCGTGCCGTTATGCCGCCGAAATTTTCTAAAATATGTTAGAAAATAAAAATATCATTTTATTGTGTAAATGAATAATAGAAATTCATATGTTGGAATAAAATGTTTTATCGTTAAAAATATAATTTTTAACGTGAGAATGAATATAGTGAAAGTGAATAAAATAAAATATTCATTTACAAACCAGATGGTTTGTTTATGTACACCTATTTGAAGGACATGGATTGGGTCGATAAATTTTACACATCGCCCAACGGCACAAATAAAATATGTGTTTGATTGTTTGAAACCCCACACGGGTGTTGGGATGAAATTTGAAGTTCACTCATCCTGATTGATTAAATATGTCGATCGATTGATTGACAGGCTGTTATAAGCGTTAGATATCTTTATTGGATGCTTATACAGTGTAGTGCACTTTGGTTGATGGTTGATTATTTTTCAATGCTATTATATACATGTGTTGTATGAAAATCCATATAATTAATTTTATATGGTAATTGATTGGGCCTCATTCCAGTTTAGAAATAGAAATATTTGAAATAGAAATATTTGAAATAGAATATTTGAAAAATAGAAATTTATGAAGCCGTGTTGATTAGATTGACGCCATTTTGACGTGAACGATATTTATATCGATTTTAAGCGATTTCGAAATGAATTGAATTGAAAACGATTTCGAAATGAATTGAATTGAAAACGATTTCGAAATGAATTGAATTGAAAACAAATTGAAATGAATTCAAATTGAATTGAAATTTGAATTGAATAGAAATGAATTTTGAAACGAATTTATAAAGAAGAATTCAATTTTGCTTTGAATTGAAATGGAAGTTGAAATAGCTTTTGAAATGATTTTAAAACTATTTATATAATTCGTTTTAAATAGAAATCGACGAAATATATTATATATATATTATATATATAATATAATGGCCGGAATAGAACGCGCCGCGCCGCGGCAGTTCGCGAATTTCGACCATTGATTTCAAACGGACATTACGGGAGATCCGACCGTCGGATTCTCCTAAAACCGGAACCGTTGGGTTCGTATCGAAAAGTGCTTTCTAGCGAATGTTAGAAATTTGAAATCTAATGGTTGGATTTGGAATTATGTCCAAATCAAATTTGAAAAAGGTCGCTGTAAGTGCAGTTCGATGGCCATTGATGGAAATCGACTGTACGGGCCTTGATAAAATTATTAAAAATAGTAATAATTTGTGTAAAATCATAAGAAATGATTTGTGAGGATTTGGGATGAAAAACTCCATATTTGAAAAGATAAAAATAGATTTTCATCGACATGAACTAGTTTTTGAACTAGAATTAGAATTCTATTTATTTTTAAATAAATAAACTGAATTAGAAAGGGTTTTAAAAATAACCAGAATATCCAATGATTGCATTGGAGTGGATTTGAATCGAAATTATCTTCGGAATATTTCGATGTTGGAATTCGTGATTATACAGATGTTGTTATGGAAATTTGAAAGATATATATTTATATCGTTATTTCCAATACGACATTTGTTAGTCGTAGAATTCGATATTGAATATAAGCCGATATATTTTCTATTCAGAGCCTTGTATTGAATATCGAATGTGATTTGGGTTTGTCGTGAATGGTGTCTTCACTAACACTGTTCTTGAACCCAGTTGAGAAAAGATTAAATCTTTTTATTTAGATTTAATGAAGTGTACCAATTAAGCAATGTTTAATTGGAATTGAATTGGTATTGATTTTTGGGTTTATCGTGAACAGTGTTTTAAATAACACTTGTTCTTTAACCCGATAATTAATCAAATGTGATCTGGGTTTGTCGTGAATGGTGTCTTCACTAACACTGTTCTTGAACCCAGTTGAGAAAAGATTAAATCTTTTTATTTAGATTTAATGAAGTGTACCAATTAAGCAATGTTTAATTGGAATTGAATTGGTATTGATTTTTGGGTTTATCGTGAACAGTGTTTTAAATAACACTTGTTCTTTAACCCGATAATTAATCAAATGTGATCTGGGTTTGTCGTGAATGGTGTCTTCACTAACACTGTTCTTGAACCCAGTTGAGAAAAGATTAAATCTTTTTATTTAGATTTAATGAAGTGTGCCAATTAAATAATATTTAATTGGAATTGAACTGATATTGATTTTTGGGTTTATCGTGAACAGTGTTTTAAATAACACTCGTTCTTTGACTCGATAATTAATGAATGTGACTTTGGGTTTATCGTGAACCGTGTTTTAAATGACACGGATTCTTTAACCCGGTTAAAGATTAAAACTGAGTGGAGTTTTAATGAATCTTTAATTAGATTGAAAAGATCGAAAATGGAGTATCACCAGTTTTGCTCCAGGCGATAGTTAAATCTTTAATTAGATTTGAACGTGAAATGGTAATTGAATTTACCGATAACACTGTGGTGTTAGATATGAAGTATTACCAGTTTTACTTCATGGGATGAATAGGTTGGGATTGGGAAATTAAAACAAATGATTACTTCGGTAAGGTTCGCTAATCCCGACTAGTTTGAATTGATATTCAAAAATGGATTAAAGAATAAATTCAAGGAATTTATCTTTGATAAAATTAATGGGAATCTTTCCCTATGAATGTGAAATTTAGAAACTAACTGTCGGTTAGCCAAGTAAAATGGTTTTCTGGATATTGATCTGATGTTGGTTTCGGCCTTCGGGGTTAATGTTTGGGAAATTATTCTCTTGATTAATTTATGGTTAGTGACTGATGAATTGGAATGAGGCGTATGTTGTGTTTGTGTAACACTTATTTAAAATATACGCGAGTTATTCGGAAAGACCGGGTTTATCCCATTCTGAATAACTGATACGACGATAAGTCGAAGATGAAGACGATGGTCGAAGACCGGAGGTCTTCACGTCGTTTGGGTAATTACTGATGATCTTGATTGGGCTGTACACCCAAGAAGATGGAAACAGTTAGTGATCGTCCAGACGTACTTGGAGATCGATGGATATGCGGGGTACTAGGTGCCTCCGGTTTCGTTCAGACCCAGGACGGACTTGTAAATGGACTGTGTGTCTGACATCGGATTTCATTCTGTGTGACTGATATCGGTTGCATAGGATGGTTTGCCTGTGTGGCATGCTAAGATGCAAATGATCAAGGCTTCTGTTGAAAAGCAAAGTCTTGTGGTGATGATCGAAGCACGGCCTTTGTGGCGTAGCTTTGTGTAACGTTTACTTCGCGAGTTTCACACTCGGTATGAACCAAAAACGGGAGACGGACGTCAGGGGGGACATGCGTTTTCTTTCTAGCTAGAAGTGGCGTCAGTGGTTTTACACGCCCTGACGAGTTTGACTTATGTGGTTGTTGCTGTTGCGAGGCGCCTCGGATTGATCGGTCGTTCTCGAACCGATGGAGTCATTTAGTTGGCTCATTTACGCCCCAAAGGGCGGAGAAACGTATTGTTCAGGCATTATAATCCACATCGGTGGACCGGCCCTGAGGATCCAAGGTACGGTTGCGGCTGTGCCTGAGACACGGGCTAGAGCGTCTCGAATAGGTTGAGGACTATCTTTTGCCTCGGTTCATAGATGGAAATCCAATTTCCAAATACGAGACTTTGCGGTTTTGATTGTATATCCTATATATGGCGACATAGTGGGATGGGGCGCTCATGCCGCCTATGATTGATACTTATGATTTGAAGTTGTTTTATGCACTATGCACTTATTATTGTAGCAAACAATTTGTTTTAAACGTATCAAGCATTCTTTGGCTGTTATAAGGGAAAACCCTATCCTCGGCTGCGTTGCATTGTGTGATGGGACCTGGGTCTTATAACAGCTTCATTTTTCTTTATTTAGCATTGCGCTGTTTGTTTTATGCACTGGTATTCTTGGGAGGAAACCCGTTCCGTGTTATACGGCGTGGTCCCTTGATTTACCAAACTTTGAACATAAAGATTAATAACTGTTTTAGTTCTCACACCAGTCCCATGACTGACCTGGAGTTTATTGTTTTAACCTAAACTCTGGGTGCCCCTATTTTGACACGGGCAGCTAGTAGTTTTGGTTTTGCAGATTTATATTCACAGGATCCTGGTTTACAGCTGGAACGATATCCGGAAAGCTTTGTATCCGTATATCTCTTCTAGTTGTTTATTGTATTATTTTCCGCTGCTATGTATTTAAATGTAATTTAAATCTCTGATATTTCTGTGTAATATTTATTCATACTCTGTATATTCTTGTAGTCTGATGCATTGTTGTAATATACAATGAAATGTTCTTTTATATGCGTTCTGTTCTGTCGTGTTCTCAAACGATAGGGCGTTTTGAACGGCCTGAATCGGTTTAGCGACTGGTTCGGACCGAGCGAAATTCCTTGCCGTCACATAACGTGTTTCGGTTTGAGTTTTGTCTGATACTGGAGCATCACATTCTATCATCTGTAATGAGCTTGTGTGTCGCTTAGGTTTGGAACCCGAAGTTTGTGATAGAACATTGATAGTGACAACTCAAGCTGGGGATTCGTCCATTTTGTTCATGTTATGTCGTGGTCTAGTGTTCTCGAGTCATGGTTGCTCTTTTGTGTGTGATTGCTTTGTTCTTAATTTCGTTGGGTTTGGTATCATATTGGGCATGGATTTGCTTAAGAGGTATGCGACAAAAGTGAATTGCGAGAAGCTAGAGGTGAGAGCCGGGGATGTGGAAGGCCGAAAGGTTTTGATTCATTGTAAACACGAAGATGGTGTCTTCGTAAGCTACTTATATTCGCTTGTGATTCCACAGGAAGTCTTGTAATCTGTATTGATCATTAATGAGTTTAAGGACGTCTTTGAAGAATTCAAAGGTTTGCCGCCGCATCGTGAGATCGAGTTTAGAATCGATTTGGTCGAGGGTGCTAGACCAATCATTATGCCTCTTAGGCAGATGGCACCTAAGGAACAACGAGAGTTAGAGGTGCAAGTTCGTGACTTTAGGGAAAAGGATTCATTTGGAGGAGTGTTCCCGAATGGGGTGCACGAATAGTGTTTGCAACCAAAGCAGATGGCTCGTTAAGACTGTGTGTAGATTATCATTAGCTAAACAAGATGACCAAGAAAAACAAGTATCCATTGCTGAGGATTGATGACTTGCTTGATCAGCTTCACGAGGCCAAAGTGTTTTCTCATATGGATTTGGCAATGGGATTTCACGAGTTAAGAGTGGCAAAGGATAGTCTGCCAAAGACAGCTTTTAGGACACCATTCGGTTTCTTCGAATGGTTAGTGATTCCATTAGGGTTGGCTAACGCACCAGCGTATTTTATGGATCTTATGAATAGAGTTTTCAGAGATCAGTTGAACAAGTTCGTGCTTGTGTTCTTAGATGATATTCTGGTTTACTCTTGGAATGAGGAAGAGTGCAAGATGCACTTGAGAGTTTTCTTGGAAATCTTGCGAAAGCATCAGTTGAGAGCTAAATTTTCAAAGTCTCACTTCTAGAAGAGAGAAGTGAGGTTCTTAGGCCATGTTGTTTTCAGAAATGGAATAGCGGTTAACCCTGCTAAAGCGACAGCAATCCATGATTGGGATAGACCTAAGAATGTGACCGATGTGAGAAGTTTTCTTGGATAGGTAGGATATTACCGACAGTTTATCCAAGATAGCCGCTCCATTGACACGATCGACGAAAAAGAACCAAGTGTTCACATGGGATTCAATGTGTGAGCAAGCTTTTGGAATCCTGAAGAAGAGACTGACGAGTGCTACTGTGTTGACCATTCCAAGTGGGAATGAAGAGATGGTTGTGTATATCGATGCATGTGGTACTAGATTTGGAGTAGTACTGATGCAGAAAGATAAGGTTATAGCCTATGCGATTCAACAACTGAAGTCGCATGAGAGGAATTATCCAACTCATGATATAGAGTTGGAAGTGAATGTTTTTGTTCTAAAGGCATTACCTGTTGGGAGTTCGATTCAAATTGTTCACGGATCACAAGTCGTTGAAGTATCTTTTCTCCCAAAAGGAATTGAATCTCCGGCAATAACAATGGTTGGAGTTTCTAGCATCGTATGATTTTGGTATAGCCAATACTCGAGG
Organism: Allium sativum; assembly: GCA_030737875.1. Lineage (NCBI taxonomy): Eukaryota > Viridiplantae > Streptophyta > Magnoliopsida > Asparagales > Amaryllidaceae > Allium > Allium sativum. The sequence continues at coordinate 244,079,842 of CM060915.1, read as the reverse complement.
AAAAGGTAACGTAGTTGCAGATGCATTGAGTTGAAGACACACAAGTTTTGTAGTGATGTTTCTGGAATGAAAGAGCCTCGAGTATCTGGCAAGATACGATTTCAGGCCAAGGTGTGAGTTGGAACCTGAAATGTTGGCAAGCTTATCGATAAGACCTACACTTGTTGAAAGGATTGGCAAGAGCCAAAAGCGAGATGTAAAGCTTGTCGAGTTTACCCAGAAGCTGGAACCATAGAATAAAGAGTTCGAGGTCAATCGAGAGTGTTGGCTTTGACAGCTAGGACAACTGATTGTTTCTGATATCAACGGATTGAGAGATGAGGTTCTAAGAGAGTGTCATCACTTGAAGTTGATGCTTCATCCCAATGGTAACAAGATGCATCAAGACATGAAGCGAGTCTACTACTGGGAGGGGACGAAGCGAGATATTGGAAAGTTCATGTAACAACCCGCATTTTACGTAACGAAGGATCGTAAAATATTTTTATTTCATTCCCTGAGGGTTGGATCATTCTCATTTTTTGATATATTGCTTATAGCGATGTGAGACATATCCATAATTTTTACCAATTTTGTTTATGACCATTTTGCCCCTATCAAATCTTGTACAGTGCATAAATTTTGACTCTGGTCGAATCAGAGGGTGAGACTAGTGCCATTAGAAAGGAATTGATGTTTTCCTTTCCGTAGAGTGATTACGTTAAAGATTTGGCTCAGCGGTTTGGGAGGAATCGTTGTTTTAAGGTTTTTCAGTTTGCTATTCAGGTTTGGAGAGTCACGATGGACTGATTTGGGAAGGCCCATTGTTGGGCAATTAGAAGGGTATAAATATAGGGTGAGAGGTATGGGAAATAGTTTTACTTCCGTATTCTCTCATTTGGTGGCCTTGAGCTCCTCCTTCATCTAACACCTTTCCGCCATTAAAAATCATAACCCAAGAAGGGAAATCTTAGATGTACAGGCTAGATCTACATCAATTAAAGCAAGGACTCATCGGACAAAGAAGTTTGGTGCAAGGTGCTTGTTGTCCGGATTCATATCTCATTGATTTTACATTGTTTTGCAGAATCGGTGAGTGATATGCATCTCTCATATGGATTCAATAAAGCATATGAGTGTTTGTTCATGTTTTTCATCAAGTGCAAGTGTTTTTCCATAGATCTATGCATTGGAAAGTCCTTTTTCACATGAACACCGTATGCTCCATTTTAGCAAGTTTTTTTTGGGCAAAGCCGACGGGGGTTAAATGGTCCCCTACCATTTTATTGATATACCAAAAGGACGATTACAAAGGTAAACAAAGGCGAAATAAAATACAAAGGGAAACAAAGGCGACATGGTATACAAAGCAAAACAAATTGCAATGTAAATCTTACCAGGCAAAGAGTTTTGGACACGTCTTTCGAATGCCCTCCTCTGTCTCCCAAGTACAGTTATTCTCGTTCTCGCCCCACTAAACTTTGACAAGCTTTACCGCCTTCCTTCGAAGTTGCTTCGTATCGTGCCCGACAATACGAATCGGCTTGCGGTTCCCAACCGCCTCGGGTTCCACTTCGAAGTCCTCTAATTGATCAGGTGAAATAGTCAAATCTGGGCGTGCACGAACTTCCTTAGCTGGGAAACATGAAATACGTTGTAAACTCCCGCCATCTTCTCGGGTAAGTCAACTCTATATGCAAAATTCCCAACTTGTTTAAGAACTAGGAATGGGCCAACAAACCTTGGTGCCAACTTGCCTTTCCTTCCAAATCGTATCACGCTCTTCAACGCAGAAACATTGACAAACACCAAGTCACCAACGGAGAATTTTAAGTCTCTTCTCCTCTTGTCAGCATAACTATTCTGCCTATCCTGGGCAGCCTTCATCCATTGTTGAATGATTTTAATCTTATCTGATGTTTCCCTTACCACATCTGGTCCAAGCACAAATTTCTCACCGGTCTCTATCCAACATGATGGTGAGTTGCACGGTCTTCCATACAAAGCATCATATGGAGCCATACCGATACTGGATTGGTAGCTATTATTATATGCAAACTCTACTAGATGCAAATGATCATCCCATGATCCACCAAAATCCAATATACAAGCTCTCAAGAGATCTTCCAATATACGATTTACCCTCTCTGTCTGACCGTCGGTTTGAGGATGATACGCGGTACTGAGATATAATTCCGTCCATAGAGCCTCTTGTAAGCTCTTTCAAAACCCACTTGTGAACAACGGGTCTCGGTCACTCACAATGCTTTTAGGTACTCCATGAAATCTCACTACCCATTTCATATACAGTTCTACTAACTTAGCTGTCGTTCTGGTCGATTGGACTGGTATAAATCTTGCACTCTTAGTCAATTGATCCACAATTACCTAAATGCGATCATGTCATGATCTAGTTCTTGGTAAACCATCTATGAAATCCTTCGAGACTTGCTCCCATTTCCATTCGGGAATTTCTAATGGTTGCAACAAACCACTAGGCTTCTTTTTCTCAGCTTTAACTAGCTGGCAATTCATGCACTTGGATATAAACTTCCCAACGTCTCTTTTCATCCCTTCCCAATAGTAAGTCTGTTTCATGTCTCGATACATCTTATCACCACCGGGGTGTATAGTCAGTTTTGAGTGATGACATTCCCTAAGCACTTCATCTCTCAAATCATTCACATTGGGTACAACTAGTATTCCATTCTATTGAAGCCATCCTTCTCGATCAAGCTAATACTAATTCATCTCCTTACCGTCAATATTCATCTCTAACTTGGATATGATTTCCAGTAGATTAGGATCGTTCCTCTGACTGGAACCAATCTGCTCAATCAAAGTGGGTCTGATCGTCAAACTAGCTAACATCTCTGGATCCAGTTCGCACTTTGGTCTGAAATCATACCCTGCGATATACTCCAGTTGCTTCCATTCAAGAAACATAGCCCCTAAACTGGCATGTCTACTACATAAGGCATCGGCTACCGCATTGCATTTCCCAGGTGTATATGCGATATCAAAATCATATGAAGCCAAGAACTCTAACCATCTCTGCTGTCGGAGATTTAGATCCTTCTGAGAGAAGAGATACTTTAACGATTTATGATTGGTAAACAACTCAAATCTTTCTCCCAAGAGATAATGTCTCCACATCTTTAACCCGAACATGATCGCTGCCAGTTCCAAATCATGGGTAGGATACTTTTTCTCATGCGGCTTTAGTTGCCGACTAGCATAAGCTACAACCCTACCTCCTTGCATCAGTACAGCACCTAATCCGGTAGCACAAGCATCTGTGTATACCGTCATCTCTTCATTCCCTTTAGGAATGACCAATACTGGCGCACGCGCCAACTTTTCTTTTAGACTCTTGAATGCATTCTCACACACTCCGCCCTGACGAAGGCTTGATTCTTCTTAGTCAACTGAGTCAACAGTGCTGCTATCTTGTAGAAATCCTGGATAAACTTACGATAGTATCCAGCTAACCCCAAGAAGCTCCTTGCGTCTGTTGCATTCTTGGGCGTAGACCAATCATGTACCATAGCCACCTTCGCAGGGTCCACGACAATGCCATTCTCTTAAACAACATTGCCCAAGAATCTCACTTCCCTCCTCCAGAAGTGACACTTAGAAAATTTTGCTTTCAGTTGGCATTTTCTCAACACCTCCATCACTATCCTCAAATGTCCCTTGTGTTCTTCCTCTATCCTTGAGTAAACAAGGATGTCATCTATGAACATGAGAACAAACTTATTCAACTGATCTTTGAACACCCGATTCATAAGATTCACGAAGTATGCTGGTGCATTGGTCAACCCAAATGGCATGACCAACCACTCATAGAATCCAGACGGCGTCCTAAATGCCATTTTCGGAACACTCTCAATCGCTATTCGGAGCTGATGAAATCCTGTCGCGAGGTCCAACTGGGAGAACGCTCTTGCTCCTTCCAATTGATCAAGCAAATCATCTATCCTCGGTAGAGGATACTTATTCTTTCTCGTCACCTTATTCAACTCGCGATAGTCTACACACAAACGAAGGGAACCATCTGCCTTAGTGGCAAACACAACTGGTGCTCCCCACTTGGAGATACTTCTAATAAACCCCTTCTTCAAAAGATCGCTTACATGCACCCCGAGCTCTCGCTGCTCCCTTAGTGCCATACGACGAAGTGGCATCACTATAGCTCTGGCATCTTTCACTAAATCAATGCGGAACTCAATCTCTCGGTGTGGTGGAAGTCCGGTCACTTCCTCGAAGACGTCCGGATACTGGCCAACCATAGGCACATCTGACAACTCATCATGCAGGATGTCAAGGGAATTTATAAAACTAGCCATTATCCCATCACTAGGTAGACTACCAAACACTACCCTCCGCCCATCATCCGCCCTAACTGTCACCAAAAAGCCTTCACAGTCTACCACCACCCCATATTTTCGGAGCCAATCGACCCCCAATATAATGCTATACCCGTAAAGCCTAAAATAAAGCAATCACAAACAAACATACATCCATGACTCGATAGGACCAAATTTCGGCAAATCATACTAAGGTTAGTCAAACCACCAATTGGATTCGTCACAACCAACGGTCTATCGACTATCTCGGGTTATAGTCCCATTCTATCTACCAGGTCACTAGATATGAAGGAATGGGAAGCCCCAGTATCAAACAAACCTCGAACATGTACATCAAGAATAGAAAGCATACCTTGAATGACGACATTTTTTCCTTTCTCCGCCGCAGTTGGGGCATTCGACAAAGAAGGAACAACATTAATAACATATGCTTTCACAATCTGCTTCTCTTTAAGAGGTTGTGGACATTTATCCTTTTGATGTCCCACTTGGCCACAGTTGTAGCACTTCCTATCCGCTGGCTTGGCCCGACATTCTTTGGCATAATGGCCCTTCTTACCACAGCTGAAGCACCCAACATCTTTCTTGCTCTTTTTCTGGCTATCCTTAGTTTGGTTCTGCTTCCTCTTGTTCTGAGTGTTATTCTTGCCTCCACCACCTGCTTGCGGCTTCAGCCCTTCTGTAGATACAACCTCAGTCTTTGACTTAGGGTAAAGACTCTCTGATCTCAAAGCTTTTCCCACAATCAATTCAAAAGTCTCATCGATGTGGTTGATAAGCCTTTCCCCCAAGTATCCATCCAAACCAGTAATGAACTTCTCATTCTTCTTCTCAGGAATATCGATAAGGGATAATCCATACTTCGACAAAGTGTCGAACTCAACAATATAGTCCGAGACTGCCCTACCATTCTGCTTAAGCTCCAAGAACTTCCTAAACAATTCCGACTTCTGAGCAGCTAGGATAAACTTGTCGCTAAAGCGAGCCATTAACTGATCCCAAGTAACCTGATCCTCTGGAGTGGCTGTCTTAATAGCATTCCACCAATTCATCGCTCGCCCTTGCAGCTGACGAGACGCTAGCCTTCTCTTCGTCGCATCCACGATACCCAAGTCATCGAAGATACGATCACAGCTATCCAACCAATCCTGAACATCCGTGGCCGACTCCGTTCCATGGAACGACTTCCCACCAAGGTTAGCGTAATTCATGCACAGCTTGGCGAAGTCGACCCTAGGCATCTGCACTATTGGACCACCACCATTACCGGCATTGGAAGCTGCCCCCTGCACATCCCTAAGCATTTCTCTCATGAGGTCAGTAAACATCATCCTCATGTTAGGAGCATTCACATTATTAGCTCCTCTACTAGCACCTCTTGCGTATCGGCTCATCGTTCAATCTGTAAAGAGAAAACGATTAACCATCTCCATAGTGGTGCTAGTGCAGTGCGACTCCATCCTTAGCTATACTAATAGTGTATATATATAAATATAGCTTTTGAAAACCAAAGTAATCACAAATGCGCACTCTCATATACGTACTATCTCTCCCTAGTGTCTTTTCCTAGGTTAACTATGCAACCTACAGCTCTGATACCAAATGTGACGGCCCGCCCCACACCAACCGACATTTACTCCAAAAGTGCGTTGTATACATGTTCGGTTAGCACGGGACGGTCGTCAGAAGGAAAGGAAGAAGACAAAGAATCAACAAAGAACCTATAGAATGTCTCACAGCGTATAGAACAAAATATAATAACAACATACTTGACATAAAACAGGTGAGATAGTGCATAAGCTGAAAACAAACTATCATAGCAGCGGAAAATCCAAATACAGCTTATGTTCCACATCATCATTATTACAACTTTTCAAACTGTCTCTAAAGGTAAAAGCAAGATAAGGGGGGTACACTACTAATGCCCAAGTAGTGACCACCAATGACACAGGGAGAATCTCTCTCTCTATATATATATATATATCATATGTGGAAGCCTCCCGCTCGCCTCCGGATCAACTACTCGTGCATCACCAGTTAACCTGTCTCTAGTCTTCTCGTTTAGGAGCATCCAGAGTAATAAGAAGAGATATAAAACTATGGGTTAGACGAAAGTCTGGTGTAAGTGATAAGCAGCTAAACAGAACAATAACAGGTATACTAAACCATACCTGAACCTGGACCTGCAACCAAAGAGTTAGCACTACATATTGTACAACACTCTAAGGTGCCACTAACATATGGTGTACTAGCATACAGGGGTGGGGGTGTGCATGTCATAGTGATGGCAAACAATCAAGCATAGAAACCATCCTCACATCTCTCACTTAGTGCGTAAAGCATACGATATCCACCACTTCGATCACCCAATACTTTGCTATGATCACTCTGCCCCATGAAGTCACAACGGCTTCACTGCACTGATCCATTACCACTAATCCTTCGCTATGTCCACTTTGCCTCATGGAGTCGTACACACCCCACTGCACTGGCTCATAGCCTTACTAATCCTTTACTATGTCCACTCTGCCCATGGAGTCACAACGGATCCACTGCACTGGCTCATAGTCTTGCTACGATCACTTTGCCCCTCGAGTCACGATGACTCACTGCACTGATACGTAGCCCATCATTCCTTTTCAGTGGTGAATCGAAGTTATGAACATCGACAACTCCTTAGCATACGTCCCGCAGCAAAGCCCAACCACGAAGTGAACTCATTGGTTCCCAACTGGATCCTGAGTTCTAACTTCCATTTGGACTACCTTTTTATCTCGGGTTATTGGTCATCACTGGATCGGTTCGGATCCTCAGTCCTTCTTCTCTGTCGGTTCGGATCGGCATCCTTCCAAGTGCTCCGGGTCGTGCTCTCCAAGTCCCTTCATAGTACATCGGTTCGGATTGGGTGCCATCTGGCGGGTCGGGTTGGTGTACCCTTGCTCCATCGGTTCGGTTCAGGTTCCCGGTCACAGTCCGATCCACTTCCCCTTCCTCTTCCGTTCCGATCCCCTTCTCTTCCCTTCAGCCGATCCGATTCCCCCTTCTTTAGCTCGATCCGATCCCAGTTCAACCATTGTGGCCTTCCTTTCTGCCATACTTTCCCTTGTGCCAATCCTCGGTTCGGTTCGGTGATCCCTTGCCCAGTCCACTATCCGGTCCGAGCACATCCCTCTGATCTGATCCAAAAACCTGCACCATTTTCTGCAACTTTTCCAGTGAGTGTTTTACGCCATCCGACGACATTTTCGACCATTCTATCTATTTTAATCAATCACAAAGCATACCATACAGTCATAGCAACAAGTAGAAGTGACCTAAAATACCAAAACATCAATATGATAGGTTAAAATGGATCAAACATAGTCAAAACCCTATATTTTCACTTAAGCATGTTCAAGCATAATTAATGATATGATTAGCAAAACTTAACCAAATCAAACCCAACTTCTAATAGAGGTCTAAAATATCATTTAAGTATTGATAAATATTTTTCCAGATTTTTATCATGCATAAATTCGCTAATTAACACTAATTACCCTTAAGTAACCATAATTAGTGAGGAACTATGCAAATCACTCACCTTAGCCACAAATAAACCTTAGATCTGAAATAATTCTCTGATACGGTGCGGACACCAATGTTAAACAGCAGCTCTAATCTTGATTTGGTGAAGATCTCGCTTGATTTGATGTTGCTAAGCTTAATCCTTGATTAGAAAGTGATTTTGAGGTGATTTAGAGGTTGGAGGCCATTTTTAGGGTTTTCAAGAGGTAAGTGGAGGCTAGAAAACTGAAATGGAATGAAACCCTAACTCTTTTCAGCCTCCTAATAACCATAATCCTGAAATGGGTTATGGGCCCATTCACTAATCAACCTATTTCGCCTGGTTAAGCAGTTTTTCACCTTCCAAACCTTATTCCAGCCATATCTCCCAAACGATAAGTCCGTTTAGCTATTATGACCACTCTACGGAAAGGTAATCCAATAAACGAATCTAATGGAAGTGGTTTTAGGTCAAAATTCCTTTCCAGTCAAAAGTTATGGCTAAAACAGTATCAGCTAGGGGCAAAACGGTCATTTAAAAATCGACAAAAACCATGAACATGGGAAATGACCCCTATGGTCGTTTCCCAAAGCCACATGACCATACGACTTCATATAAGAAAGAAATAAATATTCTATGATCCTCCGATGCGTAGAATGCGGGTTGTAACACAACCAAGTTTCAATGCATTGTCTAATGGAATGTAAGATATTAAAGAAAACATATCTCGTAGCCTTAGATCTATAAGCATTTAAAAATGTGCACTAAAAAGGGGTTCCAGTAGGAATGTGCAAAATGTGACAGTGAATGTGCTTAGTAGAAAAGCTAATAATAGAAAAACTAAGAATAAATGGATCATAAAGATTAAGGATTCTACCGTAGCTAGCACTGGAAAGGTTGTTCAACATATTCCAGTTAGCATTGACATACCTGGCCACTCTGATAGTTCGAGCTTCTTTTAGTTTAGTTTCAAGGATAGCAATCGTAACCAGGTTGTAATTTCTATTAAGTTTCTTGCATTGATCTAGCTTGATGTTCGAGTGGGCACCTCTAATGTTCCAAGCATAAAGATTTTGTATCATCATGAAACTCCTTGTTTTGTTCGCACTGTTTGCCGTCGATCTCGTTTGGACCTGTGAAAATTCTACGCTAGATTGAATGGTTTTAGGCTTCATGTAGTTCTTGGTAGCATTAGAGCTTTTGTTTGAGTTCAAGAAAATTTGCATTTCATCAAACTGTTTACCTTCTTCACAGAATTTAGAAAGAATCGGGGATTTTGGTGAATTTCTCACCTAATGGATTTAATGCTTTTTCATGTTTACATGCAAATTAGATCTATAGTTTTGTTTATATTTACATTTATGGTGATTTTGGTGAATTTCACATAATTATTAGTGAAATGGCCAAATTGGTGATGTTAGTGGATTCATAACATGTTCATGATTGTGTTTAATGGATTTGTTGAGTTAGTTTCATCGATTGTGTTGATTGGCGAAGTTTTGGTCGAAATCGAAGTTGAAATGGAGATGTGTAGGTTTTTGGTCGAGCAAGGCCTGGTCGAGCAAGGTGGGTCGACCATCGTGTGGATCGGTCGAACATTGGAAGGGTTTTCTTGGAGGAAAAGAAATGGGCTGGGTAAGTCTTCCTATGGGTCGGTCGTGTATGGGGAAGATTGGACCAGGGTCGGTCCTATCAGGGTCCTATCAGGGTCGGTCGTTCGTTCATGAAGCACGGGAGAGAAGTGGATAGGTTGTGTGGTTGGACTTGGTGATGAAGGACTAGATAAGCTGGGTCATGCACACATATGGTCAAACTGCCAGAATAGGGTTGGTTGAGCACCATGTTCGGGTCAGTCGAACATGGTTGGTTCGAGCAGCTATTGGTCGGTCGCACTAGGGGAGGTCGGTCACACAGGGTCAATTTCTAAAAATTTATTTTTCAGGTACGACTCAGATTTGAAAAAAAAGGTGTGGAAAAAATATATTTTTCAGGGGCAACCCCGTGAACCCTAGCAACAACGCAGTAATGTAATTGGCTCTGTGATGGTGTGACTTCGAAGTAAATTCAGGGAGGAAGGTTTAAAGTGTTGAAAGGCGTTTTTTGATCGGTATAGAACAACGAATGGGATGACAACTCAAAGGTCGTGAGTTGGTGAATAATGGTTTCTTGAGAAAGTTGCTTGAGCTATAAAAAGTCATCGGGTTGGATGACTAGAGATGCTAAGGCCGAGAGATTATCGTTGTCATAAGTTCAAGCAGGCTCGAAGCAGGGTTACACTAGAGACATCTAAAAGACCCGTTGTAGGTCGAGTACCCTGGGTCTTGTAGAAAGGCCTAGTTGTCAAGGTTGGACATATTGAGTTTATGCTAGAACTGGGGTTACCATTAGCCCTTTCCATATGGCATGGTCGACGTTCATATGATTAACGATGGTTTCAAAGCAAGATTAGCCAAGACAGCCTGAGTCAGTCATGGATGATTGGTTGATCTGTTTGTACCATCTCATGTGGGTTGTCCAACTTCGAAGGGGATGTTCCTTGAGTGCTTGTCTAATATTGGTTTAGGCCTCTGCGGCTTGCGCTTGACGGATGTTAAATTCGATTAAGTTGGTTTACATGAGATATATATAATTTGGATGTTATGGGTGCTTATCATGATTAAATGGGTGTTCTGGTTTCCATGGATGAATGGTTGAATTGTTTATCGTAAAGGCTATCACTGTCTGATGTGGGGAAGATAGGGTTGAGTTCTTCTCTTGTGTTGTGGGTTGATTAGTATGTTTATCTATCCATTCTGATATACTTTATTATTGAAGTTTGTTAGTTGTTTTATCTCTCACTAAGACTGTTGTCAGACTCAAGATTTTATGTCTCCTCTTATTACCTTCGGCTGTTCATCCGATTGTGGATGGGCACACTAAGTATCATGTTACAGGTGATTAGTGAGGACGATGTTGTTGTGCGGAGGCGAGCAGGAGGCCGGCGTACCAGTTTTATTACTATCTAATATTTCTGTTGTTTTAGTGCTCTATTAGGGTTGTAGTGAGGCCTTATGTACAAACTTTGGTACTAGTTGGATAACCTTTCAGGATGTTGAGAAAGTTTAAAAAGTTTGCTATATGATGCTTAATTACCATTACATATTGTATATGTTCTATTATATTTTATCCTTGCACTGTGAGTTCTACGACAGGTTTCAATGTTGTTTACCTACTAGGATGATCGTTCAGAGATGCCTGACACACTTTTCAGCGCATTATTCCTCTTGTTTAGTGCAGGGGTTATGTGCTGTCGTCACATTTGGTATCAGAGCTCTAGTCAACGATTTTAGTCAAAGTTCTAAGACGTAATTACCTATGAGAGATGTACTTGTAGACTTCAGTTGGATGCTTACAATATATATTAGCATATATAATAGTAGCGGTTGTTTTCCTTTAGCAGTTTTTATTGAAAGTGGCTAATTATTCTAAATTGCAGATTTAGAATGAGTAGAAGAACATAAAGACACGCTGCTATGGGAGCTAATATTAGAGGGGGAAATGACGATGAACCAAATTACCCGGCCATGTTTGAAGCCATAGCTGAGGCAATTATGCGAAGGGTATCTGCTCCAGTGGCAGCAACGGTAGATGTAGGTGTGCGAGTTCCTAGAGTAGTAGATTTGCAACTGTGCAAGGACTTTACCTCTCTAGGAGGAAAATCATTTAAAGGAACTGATCCAACTAAAGAGGTTCAGAGTTTGATGGTTATGAGTGAGGTGGTTTGCTTTAACTACCAACGAAAAGGCCATTTTGCTAGTGAATTCAAGAATCCCAAAGCTAAGAAGAAGTGCTTCAAGAGTGGAAGGCATGGGCATGAGAAGAAGGATTTTCCAGAATCAGCAAAGGGCAAGCAGGTTGTGAAGGCATATGCTTTGGAAGTTGTGCCAACTTCTTCGAGAGTATCTACTGCAGAGGAAAAGGGAAAAGGTGTCGTGGTGTAAGGTACTCTTTTTGGTAATGGAGTTTCGGTTCGTGTGCTTTTTGATATTGGAGCATCACATTCATTCATTCGCAATGAGCTTGTGTGTCGCTTGGTTTTGGAACCCAAGATTTGTGATAGACCATTGATCGTGACTAATCTAGTTGGTGGTTCTTCCAGTTTTTGCATGATTTGTCGTGGTCTAGTGTTGTCGAGTCATGGTTGCTCTTTTGTATGTGATTGCTTTGTTCTTAACTTCGCTGGGTTTGGGATCATCTTGGGCATGGATTGGCTTAAGAGGTATGTGGCAAGAGTGAATTGCGAGAAGCCAGAGGTGGGAGTCGGTGATGTAAAAGGGAGAAAGTTGTTGATTAGATGTACTCATGAAGAGGGTGTCTTCGTGAGCTATCTATATTCGCTTGTGATTCCACAAGAAGACTTTTCATATGTGCTGATCGCTAAGGAGTATGTAGATTTCTTTGACGAGGTCAAAGGGTTGCCACCACATCGTGAGATCGAGTTTAGGATCGATTTGGTCAAGGGTGCTAGACCAATTGTTATGCCTCTTAGGAAGATGGCGTCTAAGGAACAACGAGAGTTAGAGGTGCAAGTTCGCCACCTTTTGGGAAAAGGATTCTTTCGGAGGAGTGTTTCCGAGTGGGGTGCACCAGTCGTGTATGCATCCAAGGTAGACGACTCATTAAGATTGTGTGTGGACTATCGTAAGCTGAACAAGGTGACCAAAAAGAAAAAGTATCCATTTCCAAGGATTGGTGACTTGTTCGATCAACTTCACGAGGCCAAAGTATCTTCTCAGATGGATTTGGCAACGAGATTTCACCAGTTGAGGGTAGCAAAGGACAGTGTGTCAAATAATGCTTTTAGGACACCATCCGGTTTCTTCGAGTGGTTGGTGATGTCATTCGGGTAGACTAACGCACCAGCGTATTTTGTGGATCTTATGAATAAAGCATTTAGAGACCAGTTGAACAAGTTTGTAATTGTGTTCGTGGATGATATTCTGGTTTATTCTCGAAATGAGGAAGAACACAAGATGCACTTGAGAGTTATGTTAGATATCTTGCAAGAGCATTAGGTGAAGGCTTAGTTTTCAGAGTTTCACTTCTGGAAGAGTGAACTGAGGTTCTTAGGCTATGTTGTTTCTGGAAATGGGATAGCAGTTGACCCCGCTAAAGTAGCAGCAATCCAGTACTGGGATAGGCCTAAGAATGCGACAGATGTTTGGACTTTCCTTGGGTTGGCAGGATATTACTGATGATTTATTACGTATTTCTCCAAGGTAGTTGCACAGCTGACAGGATTGACAAAGAAGAACCAAGTGTTCACATGGGATGCAAAATGCGAACAAGCATTCAGGATCCTGAAAGAGAGACTAACGAGTGCTCCTATATTGACCATTCCAAGTGGGAATGAAGAGATGGTTATGTATACCGATGCATGTGGTACTGGACTCGAAGCGGTACTGATGCAGAATGGTAAGGTTGTGGCCTCCGCGAGCCGACAGCTAAAGCCGCATGACAAAAATTATCCAACTCATGATTTGGGAATGGCAGCGATTATGTTTGCTCTAATGACGTGGAGACATTATCTATTGGGAGTTGAATTCGAGTTGTTTACGGATCACAAGTCATTGAAGTATCTTTTCTCCCTAATGGATTTGAATCTTTGGCAGCAATGATGGATAGAGTTTCTGGCGTCTTATGATTTTGGTATAGCCTATACTCCTAGCAAAGGTAACACAGTTGCAGATGTGTTGAGTCGAAGACATGCAAGTTTGGGAGCGATGTTTTCGGGTTGGAAGAGCCTTGAGTATTTGGCAAGGTTCGATTTCAGGCCAAGGTGTGAGATGGAACCTGAAATGTTGGCAAGCTTGTCGATAAGACCTACTCCTATCGAAAGGATTGGCGAGAGCCAAAAGCAAAATGCAAAGCTTGTCGAGTTTATCTAGAAGCTGGAACCAGAAGATAAAGAGTTCGAGATCAATCGAGAAGGTTGGCTTCGAAAGCAAGGACAATTAGTTGTTTCCGATATTGATAGATTGAGAGATGAGGTTTCGGGAGAATGTCATCACTCGAAGTTTACGATTCATCCTGGTGGTAATAAGATGTATCAGGACATGAAGCGAGTCTACTACTGGGAAGGGATGAAGCGAGATATTGGAAAATTCATTTCCAAATGTGTGAATTGTCAGTTCGTGAAAGCTAAATAGAAGAAGCCAAGTGGATTGCTTCATCCATTAGAAGCTCCTACATGGAAGTACGAGTAGATATCGATGGATTTTGTAGATGGACAACCTAGAACCTGGGCAGGAAGTGAAGGTATTTGGGTCATCGTGGATCGCTTGACCAAAAGTACGAGATACATTCATGTCAAGTCGACTAGGACGGCATCAAAGTTGGTTGAGCTTTATGTGAAGTGGATAGTTCAATTCCATGGAGTCCCAAAAATAATAGTAAGTGACTGAGATCCATTATTTACCATTGGATTTTGGAAGAGTTTGCATGAAACTTTGGGAACCGAATTGTCTTTGAATACGGCTTACCACCCCCAAACTAATGGTCAAACCGAGAGGGTCAACCGAGTTTTGGAAGATCTCCTAAAGGCTTGTGTGTTAGACTTCAGAGGATCATAGGAGGATCATCTACAACTAGATGAGTTTGCATATAATAACAACTACCAGTCGAGTATTGGGATGGCACCATACGAGGCGTCGTATGGAAGGCTGTGCAATTCTCCAACTTGCTGGTTAGAAACTAGACATAAGTTGGTACTTGGGCCAGAGATGATTAAAGAGACCTTGGATTGCTTCGAGATCATTTGGCAATGAATGAAGGCGGCCCAAGATCATCAAAAGATCTATGCTGATAAGCGTCTAAAGGATTTGGAATTCGATGTGGGAGACATGGTTTTTGTGAAGATTTTGCATTAGAGCATGTGGTTCGATTCAGAAACAAAGGAAAGTTAGCTCCAAGGATCATTGGACCATTTTCGATAGTTGAGCGAATTGGAAAGTTCGCATATAGATTGGAGTTGCCAGAGAAGAAGTCGAGTGTGCATAATGTGTTCCATGTGTCGTTTCTATGGAAGTTTGTGCATGATTCGAATGTGGTGGTACCTCTAGAGTAGTACGAAGACCTTGAAGTGGAGACCGCAATTACGAGACCTCCTAAGCCACTTCGTGTTGTGGGGGATGACACAAAACAACTTAGGAGGAAGACGGATAAGCTTGTCAAGGTACAATTGAGCGAAGATGTTGACGATTGTATGTGGGAGACGGAAGAGAGCATGAGAGCGACTCATCCAGCACTCTTCGGCGGTAAAATCCTTTGATAACGTATTATCGCTGTATCTAGTTGTTGTTTGATATAATTCTGCATGCTAAGATAAATCTATGGATGCATGGCTTGATGGTTGCTAGTCTGGATGATAGAATTGGCTCCTCATGGATGATAGGCATGCATAAGTGTTGTTGCTGCTTGTATTTGCTTGGAATTTCGGAGGCAAAATTCTTATGGGGGGTGGGAGGGGATGTAACATCCCGCATTTTACGTATCAAAGGATCGTAAATATTTTTATTCCATTCCCTGAGGGTTGGATCATTCTCATCTTTTGATATGTTGCTTATGGGTATGTGAGACATGTCCATAATTTTTACCAATTTCATTTGTGACCATTTTGCCCATGTCAGTCTTTTACAGGGCATAACTTTTGACTTATGTCGAATCATAGGGTAAGACCTGTGCGATTAGAAAGGAATTGATGTTTTACTTTCCATGGAGTGGTTGCCTTAAAGATTTAGCTCAGCGGTTTGGGAGGAATCGTTGTTTTAGGCTTTTTCAGTTAGCTATTCAGGTTTGGAGAGACACGATGGCCTGATTTGGGAAGGCACATTGGTGGGTTATTGGAAGGGTATAAATAGAGGGTGAGAGTTATGGGAAATAGTTTTACTTCCTCATTCTCTCATTCGGTGGCCTTGAGCTCCTCCTTCCTCTAAAACCTTTCACCATTACAAATCACAATCCAAGGAGGAAAATCTTTGATCTACACCATTAGAGGCTAGACCCACACCAATTGAAGCAAGGATTCATCAGACCAAGGAGTTTGGTGTGAGGTGCATGCTGTCCAGATTCATATTTCATTGATTTTATCTTGTTTCGGAGAATCGGTGAGTGATATGCATCTCTCACATAGATTCAAGAAAGCATATGAGTGTTTGTTCATGTTTTTCATCAACTGCAAGTGTTTTTCCATAGATCTATTAATTGGTTAGTCCATTTTTACATGAATCACCCTATGATCCATTTTAGCAAGTTTCATTTAATGATTTTAATGCTATTTCAAGTGTATATGCAAATTAGATCTAAAGTTTTGTTTATATTTATGGTGATTTTGGTGAATTTCACAATATTATTGGTGAAATGGCTAAATTGGTGATGCTAGTGGATTCATAACATGTTCATGATTGTTTTGAAAGGAATTGTTGAGTTGGTTTTGTTGATTGTGTCTATTAGCGATGTTTTGGTCGAAATCGGAGTTGAATCGAAGATGCGTAGGTTTTGGGTCGATCAAGGCCTGGTCGAGCATGGTGTGGGACGATCGAACATTGGAATGGTTTTCTAGGAGGAAAAGAAATGGGCTGGGTCGTTATTTCTATAGGTCGGTCATGTCTGGGGAAGATTGGACTAGGGTCGGTCCTATCAGGGTCGGTCGTTCGTTAGTAAAGCATGGGGGTTTAGCGGAAAGGTTGGGTCGGGTACTCCTGGTCTGGTCGGCCTCTCCAGGTTGGTTGGACCTATTGTTGATGGCCTGCATGAAATGGGTCATGCACACATGTGGTTAGACTTTTAGAACAGGGTCGGTCGAGCACCATGTTCGAGTTAGTTGAACATAGCTGGGTCGAACAGCTTCTGGTCGTTCGCATTAGGGGGTTCGGCCGCACAGGGTCAATTTCTGAAAAATTTATTTTTCTGATAGGACTAAGATTTGAACAAAAAGATGTGGAAAAAAAAATATTTTTTTGGGGCAACCCATAGAACCCTAGTCGCAGCGCAGTGATGTAATTGGCTCGGTGATGGTGTGACTTCGAAATAACTTCAAGTATGAAGGTTCGAAGTGTTGAAAGGTATTCGTTGATCAGTGTAGAACAGCGACTGAGATGACAACTCAAACGCCGTGAGTTGGAGAATAACGATGGCTTGAGCTATGAAAAGTCGTCGTGTTGGATGACTGGAGATGCGAAGGCTGAGAGATTATCATTGTCGTAAGTTCTAGCAGGCTCGAAGAAGGGGTACACTAGTTACGTCTAAATGACCGGTTGTGGGTCGAGTACCCTGGGTCTTGTAGAAAGGCCTAGTTGTCAAGGTTGGATATTGTCAAGGTTGGAAATATGGAGCTTATGCTAGAACTGGGGTTACCATTAGCCCTTGACGTATGGCAAGGATAGCCGTCATACGATTAACGATGGTTTCAAAGCAAGATTGGCGGTGATACCCAGAGTCGGTCATGGATGATTGGTTGATCTGTTTGTACTGTCTGATGTGGGTTGTCCAACATTGAAAGAGATGTTCCTTGAGTACTTATCTAATATTGGTTTAGGCCTCTAGAGCTTGTGCTCGAGGGATTTTGAATTCGATTAGGATGGTTTACATGAGATATATATAATTTGGATGTAAGGAGTGCTTACCATGATTGAATGGGTGTTCTGGTATCCATGGATGAATGGTTGAATCGTTTATCATAATGGCTATCATTGTCCGATGTGGGGAAGATAGGGTTGAGGGTTGAGTTCTTTTATGGTGTTATAGGTAGATTAAGTTTGTTTGTCTATTGTTAAATATTTTATCGCTCACTAAGACTATTGTCTGACTCAAGGTTTTATGTCTCCTCTTATTACCTTGGGTTGTTCATCTGGTTATGGATGGGTACACTAAGTAGCATGTTACAGGTGATTAATGAGGACGATGTTGCTGTGCGGAGGCGAGCAGGAGGCTGGCGTACCAGTTTTATTACTATATAGTATTTCTATTTCTGCTGTTTGGGTGCTCTATAAGGGTTGTAGTGAGGCCTTATGTACAAACTTTAGTACTAGTTAGATAACCTTTCAGGATGTTGAGAAAGTTTCAAAAGTTTGCTATATGATGTTTCTTTAATATTGCATGTTGTATATGTTTTATTTTTTTAATCCTTGCGCTATGAGTTCTACGATAGGTTATGATGTTGTTTACCTATTCTGATGATCATCCATGGATGCCTAGCACACTTTTCAGTGCATTATTCCTCTTGTTTAGTGCAGGGGTTATGGGTGGTCATCACAGTTCATTTCTAAGTATATGAATGGTCAGTTAGTGAAAGCTGAACAGAAGAAGTCGAGTGGTTTACTTCATTCATTGGAAGTTCCGACATGGAAGTAGGAGCAGATATCGATGGATTACCTAGAACATGGGCAGGAAACGAAGGAATTTGGGTCATCGTGGATCGTTTGACCAAAAGTGCATTGTTCATTCCTGTCAGATCAACTAGGACAACATCGAAGTTGCCTGAGCATTATCTAAAATGGATAGTTCGATTCCATGGTATCCCGAAGAGCATATTGAGTGATCGATATCCATTGTTCATGAGTGGATTTGGGAAAAGTTTGCAAGATACTTTGGGAACCGAGTTGTGTTTGAGTATGGCTTATCATCCCCAAACTGATGGTCAAACCGAGAGGATTAACCGAGTTTTGGAAGATCTTCTAAAAGCTTGTGTGTTGGATTTTGGGGGATCATGGGAAGACCATCTCCATCTAGTTGAGTTTGCGTATAATAATAGCTACCAGTCGAGTGTTGTGATGGCACCATACGAGGCATTGTATGGTAGACCATGCAATTTTACGGCATGTTGGTTAGAAACTAGAGATTAGTTGATAATTAGGCCGGAAATGATAAGAGAAACATCGGATTGTATCGAGATCATTTGACGACAAATGAAGGCAGGCCAAGATCATCAAAAGAGTTATGATGATAACCGTCGAAAAGATTTGGAATTCGATGTTGGCAATATGGTTTTCATGAGGATTTCTCCATTGAAGCATGTTGTCTGGTTAGTAAGCAAAGGAAAGTTAGCTCCTAGGTTTGTTGGACTGTTTCCTATAGTCGAGCAGACTGTAAAGCTCCCCTATAGATTGGAGTTACCCGAGAAAATGTCGAGTGTGCATAGTTTTTTCCATGTGTTGTTTCTACAAATATTCGGGCATGATTCGAATGTAGTGGTATCTCAAGAGCAGTATGAGGATCTAGAAGTAGAGACCATAGTCACGAGACCTCGTAAGACTCCTCGTGTTGTGGGGAATGACATGAAACAGCTTAGGAGGAAGACAGTTAAGCTATTCAAGGTACAATGGAGTGAGGATGGTGACGATTCTACATGGGAGATAGAAGAGAGCAAGAAGGTGACCCATCCAGAACTCTTCGTCGTTATGACCCATTAGTATCGTGTCAACTTCCATAATTATACCTTGTACTATTATGCTTGTTTTTATAATTCTGCATGCTAGGATAAGGCCATAGATGCATGGCTTGATGGCTGCTAATTTGGATGATAGAATTGGCTGCTTATGAATGATAGGCATGCGAAATTGTTTAGTTACTTTTGTTTGGGATTTTGGGGCGAAATTTCTAAAGGGGGAGAATGTAACAGCCCACATTTTACGTATCGGAGGATCATAAAATATTTTTATTTTATTTCCTTAGGGTAGGATCATTCTCATATTTTAATATGTTGTTTATGGGGATGTGAGACATGTCCAAAAAATTTACCAATTTTGTTTGTGACCGTTTTTCCAATATCAGTCTTGTACAGGGCATAACTTTTGACTGAAATTGAATCAATTGTTAAGACCCATGCCATTGGAAAGGAAATGATGATTCCCTTTCCGTAAAGTGGTCATTTTGAAGATTTGGCTCAGCGGTTTGGGAGGAATCACTATTTTAAGGTTTTACAGTTGGTTGTTCATGTTTGGTAAGCCATAATGGGCTGATTTGGGAAGGCCCATTAGTGGGCTTGCAGAGGCTATAAATAAATGATAGGAAGCATAGAGAATAGTTTACTATCTCCATTCTCTCATTTGGAAGAGCTAAAGTTCCTCCATTTCTCCTACATCTTTCCACTATTGATGCATAGAGAATCGAAGATCTACAGCGTTTGAAGATAGATTTATGCCATTCCAACAGAGAGTTCACCTAATCGAAGAATTTAGAGAAAATTCTTCGCTGTCCGGATTTAGATCTAAATGTTTTTGGGTTGTTTTGGAGAATTGGTGAGTGATATGCATCTCTCACATGGATTCAATCAAGTATATGAGATATATAATCTGGATGCTATGAGTGCTATTGTTAATTTCTTCTGATGGCCATGAATAAATAGTTGTTTTGGTTTCCACAGATGAATGGTTGAAATGTTTGATGTAAAGGCTATCATTGTCCGATGTGGGGAAGACGGGAGTTTAGTTCTTCTCTGATGTTGTGGGTAGATTATTTCGTTTATTTACCCATTCACGTATACTTTATTGATGATGTTTGTTAGTTGTTTTATCGCTCACTAAGACTGTTGTCTGACTCAAGGTTTTATGTTTCCCTCTTATTACCTTGGGCAGTTCGTTCGATTTTTGGATGAGCAGACTAGGTGGCAGGAGATAGCTTAGTGAGAATGATGTTGCAGTTCGGAGGCAAGCTGGAGGCTAGCATATTATCTTTCTTACTATATAGTATTTGGATTTCTACTATTTGTTATTCTTCTCTAAGTGTTGTAGTGAGGCAAAGTTGTGTAAACACCATTGTTGTAATTCATGTGTATGGAGTTTAATTTCCATTTGTTATGGAAGTTTGGTGTTTTCTGCATCAGTATTAATACCTGTTGTATATGTTCTATTATATTTTATCCTTGCGCTGTGAGTTACGACAGGTTCCGATTGTGTTAACATACCTTGATGATCATCTATAGCTGATTGGCATAACTTTCAGTGCATTTTTCTTCTTTTTTAGTGCAGGGGTTATAGGAGATTGTTACATTTGGTATCAGAGCTCTGGTTATCGATTTTTGCCAAAGTTTGAAGACGTAATTACGTATGAGAGACATATTTGTATATTTCTGTTGGATGTATACTGTATGATACTATATAGTATAGTAGTGTTTGTACTTCTTTAGCATCTTTTCTTGCAAGTGGTTAATCACTGTAGTTTGCAGATTTAGAATGAGTCGATGAACTACAAGACATACTTCTAGGGAGGGGGATGTGCTTGGAGGGGGAAATGGCGGTACACCAAATTGCCCAACCATGTTTAAGTCCATGATCGAAGCATTCGTGCGAAGGGTACATGCTCCATTGGTAGCAACAATAGATGTAGGTGTGCAAGTTCCTAGAATAGTGGATATCGTGAAGTTATGCAAGGACTTTACATCTCTAGGAGGAAAGCCATTCAAAGGAACGAAACCGTCTGAAGAGGTTCAAAGGTGGATGGATTCTCGCGTCTGTATCTTTGGAGACTTGGGGTTAGATGATGCCACTAAGAGAAAGGTTGCATCAAGGCAATTGCCAGACAGGGCCATGGAATGGTGGAATTCAGTTACACATGAGACTCCAGAGGAAGATATTTCATTGGAGTGATTCCAAGCTAAGTTTGAGGTGAAGTTTATCTCCACTGCTCAAAGGTCTTCTTTGTTTTAAAGTTTGTAGAGCTGAAACAGAATGGTCGTTCTATGCTTGAATATGTTTCTGATTTAGAAGCCTTGTCCAGATATGCTCGTTCATACATTGATACACCCTATCAGAAGAATGAAAAGTTTATTATGGGTCTGGATGCCTACATAGGAAGACCGTTGCTGGAACACCTTGACGATTAATTTGAGAAGCTTATGGAAAAAGTTTTCGCCATGAGAGCTTGTTTCCTAAGGAAGCAAATGTTGTTGCTGCAACCAAGGAAGTTCAGAAGCCACTGCAGGGTGGTAATAATAAGAAGAGGAAGTAGCAACAGTAGAAGGGAAAGGATAGCTAGAAGAATCAGAAGGGAGAGACCACTTACTTTAACTACTGGCAGAAGGGCCATTATTCCAAGGATTGTAAGAATCCCAAAGCTGAGAAGAAGTGCTTCAAGTGTGTAAAGCTTGGGTATCAGAAGAAGGATTGTCCAGAATCGTCTAAGGGAACGCAGTTTGTGAAGGCATATTCTTTGGAAATCATGCCATCTTCTTCGAGAGCTCCTACTGCAGAGCAGAAAGGAATGGTGTCATCATTCAAGCTACTCTTTCTGTCCAAGGTGCTTCTATTTGAGTTTTGTTTGATTCTTGAGCATTCTTTCATCTGTAATGAGCTTACGTGCCTCTTGGGTTTAAAACCCGAAAATTGTTATGGACCATTGACAGTGACTAATCCAGTTGGGGGTTCGTCCAGTTTGTGCATGTTGTGTCGTAGTCTAATGTTGTCGAGTCATGGTTGCTCTTTTGTGTGTGATTGCTTTGTTCTTAATTTCGCTGGGTTTGGGATCATCTTGTGTATGGATTGGCTCAAGAGACATGTGGTAAGAGCGAATTGCGAGAAGCTAGATGTGAGACTCGGGCATGTCGAAGGGCGAGAGGTGTTGATTCATTGTAAGCCCGATGATGGTGTCTTCATGAGATACTTATATTCGCTTTTGATTCTACAGAAAGACTTGTGATCTGTGCCTATCGCTAATGAGTTTAAGGATGTCTTTGAGGAAGTTAAAGGTTTGTGGTTGCATCGTGAGATCGAGTTTAGAATCAATTTTGTCGAGGATGCTAGACCAATAGCTATGTGTTGACGGCAAAAAATGTTGCAAACACCAAAGATTCCCAATTACTAGGAATTATAAATATGGTCGCATAGATAAGAACATATTTCAAACATAAGCAGCAAATAACACAAGAGATTTATAGTGGTTCAGCGTCAATAAGGGCCTACGTCCACTTTGAAGAGTCATTGGAATATTATTTATCACTTGGAAGAAATTACAAGGTTGAGACTATCTCACGATATCTCATTACATTCATGCTTCATGATATATGATGTCATAATCATCATATATTGAATAATAAGGAAAAAGACAATCTTGTCCTCCTTCTTTCTCAAAGAGGAGATGCCATTAATGAAGCTTTATGGAGGTCTCTAAGCTCTAGCATTCTCCCCTTTTGAAGTGTGAGGCCATGGGGTATTTATAGGAAGTGGTTAGATGGGGGTTAGGTAGAAGTAGGTAGAAATGGTGACCATCTTCCAGAAATTCACGCCTCCTGCAATTGACCTTCGGAAATTCGCACTTGGGCGAGGTGCGAAATTTCGCACCTGATAAGTGCGAAATTTCGCACCCGACTTGGTGCGAAGCGGATTTTGGTGAGAGGATTTGTTAAGGCTAGTGGACTCCGTCGGGGCAGCGTTGTGGCGGCGAAGGTGCGAGGTTCTTGCCAGTGGAATCTTTCTTCGGTCCTTGCCTCTGCACTTCCTGAGTTTACCCCTTGGCCCTGGCTTCGCGCAATGGGTTGAGTAGAGCATGTCTTGAGTACTTTTAGTGACCGGACCAAAAGGTCGGTTAACATTTCCCCCCCAAAGTATGTCTTGTCTTGACGCCTTGTCTTGGCATGATGTGCTTTGGAATGAAAGTCAATATGGTAGTTTGATTGCGGATTTATCCTGCAAGTTATTGGAGAAAATGTATCAGCTGGCGGGCTCATTCGTTATGGAATTGTGAGCAAGCCGCTGTTGGATTGGTATCGTGCTTGCATAGCTGAGTGTCCGCATGGTGCCATCATCGCGTGTTTTGGGTGATGGGGACCTTGGCGGGAGATGAGCGTACGCGGAAGGGAGTTTTTTTGGGGGGGATACAAAATTTCGAACCAAAGGGGTTCAAAATTTCGAACCCTACAAGCACGAATCATCGAACCGTAGTGGCTCGAGAATTCCAGCCATAGGTTCAAAACTTCGAACCCAGGAGGATCGAAATTTCAATCCCTCAGGTTCGAATTTCGAGCCTAGACTTGGAATATGAAAGGTTTTATTCTTTTCATTATATATAGGCCCCTCCCTTCCTTTTCCTTCCTTCTATTTTCGTGTCGACTGCCATTGTTCTGAAAACTTCGATTCTCGACCACTTTGACTTGCAAATTTATGAGGTAAAAGACTTGGTCGAGCCGGGGGAAGGGAGGTCGTGGTGCGACGGAGGAGGCTCGAGGTCTCGTGCCTGAAAGGAAGTTCGGAAATTCGAACCTGGGGGGGTGGGTCGAATCTTCGAACCCCGTAGGGTTCGAGATTCCGAGCCCTTGGGCTCAAATCTCTGAGCCTTGACGGGTTCGAGGCTTTGACCCCCCCCCCCCGGGGTTCGAATCTTCGAACCACCAAGGCTCGAAATTTCAAGCCACCGGGGTTCGAATTTTCGACCCCAATGTGTTCGAACCTTCGAGGTGACTGAGCCCGGGTGTTTTTGGAAACTTCGTGCCCCGTGGCCTAGTTGAGTGTTGTGCTTTGGCCAGAATGTCGGCTTTCACCACTTCGAACTTTGATTTCCTTACTGCCTATCCTCGGATTTATCCACTGTTTGTTTAATTGTATGAATGTATCATTGTTGTCACTGATAACTACGCAGATGGGAATTTAGAACCTTTACATAGGATAGAGCATATATCTGGACTGTGGATAAACTGTAAAGATCTTTAACGTTTCTATGCGTGCTCGCATTCTTTGCATGACACTGCACACACACCTGTTAATCTTTATCAACACGAGGGGTACAGGTTATTTTACTACAATGTCTAACACTGGTACATTGAAGTATAGTGATCCATGCAAACAAGATCATAGACTGGGAAACTTCTGGAAGCCAAGGCTTCCCCGTCATTGTCTAATTCTTCTGCTTCTACTTCTGACTCTACGGACAACACTAGCTCCGGAGGCAGCGAGCCTGAGACTAACGAAGGGTCCACTCCTTCTTAGATAGGGAGTTCTCCTGAGGTGTCGGGGCATGGGGGTCATAATGAGAGGTTACATTATCCAATTGTATACTCCGAAATGGAAGACGTAGATATTATAGAGGGTGGTGAGCTGCCTCCCTCAGTGGCTCCTGACATGCTCCCTGATGCAATCATTCTAGACAATCCTCCGGATTCAGTGCCATCGCACTTGGATGTCGCGGCTGTTAGAAAGCTGTCTTTGCGGTTTAATATCCCTGAGGGGAGGCTCATACCCCTGTATCGGGAGAAAGGGCTCACGCACCTCTAAAAGGCTTTACTGCTTGGAATCTACATGCTTGCGTTGCGGGGTGTGTGCCCCCGGCCAATGATTTTATATGGGAAATGCTATTATATTTCCGCCTTGCACCCTCACAGCTGCATCCGAACTCTTATTCTTCGCTCTAGGGCACTTGTTTTCTCTTTCGAGAGTTTCTACATTGGGATCCTACTGGAGATGATATCCAGTACCTTTTCCATTTCAGTCGGCCGATTGACGCATCGCCTTCGCAATGCTTCTTGGAGGCGTCTCTAACTACAAAGTTTTTTTGTCGGAAAGTGGCCCAGACCGTCGGTGATTAAGCAAGATTGGTTCTTTGTTCGCTTCCCTCTCGGATTTGCGAGGAGATGGATAGAAGGAAGTGAGCATCTTTAATCTTCGCCTCCTTTTTCCAGAAATTTCCAAGCTTTATTACTCATAGTTTTTTATTGTGGCATGGACTCCCGAGGCACCTACCAGCGTCGAGTATCGGCAACGTCTCGATGCTTTGCGAGCTATTCCTAAGGGGTCCTATATGATGGATTCTGTTATAGATCAGGATCGCCTCCGGCGTGCTGGATTGCTTCTGGCCGACCGGGCCATAATTACCCCTGCAGTGGCGAGTAGTGCACCTAAGGGGAAAGCAAGGGAAGGCCTGCTGCCCCCGCTTTAAAGAGAAAGATGGACCCTAGCGAGCTTGGGCTAAGAAAGTTGTTAAGTTTCAGGAGGGCGTTAGTGGTCACAAGAATGGTAGCGCAGAGGCGATTGCTCGAGACGAGGGACTTATTGATGCTTCTACCCCTCTCCCGACGGGAGGGGCGGGGGAAGAAGCGTTGGCCAGTCCTCACTCTCCTGCAACCTCTCTAGAAGCTACCGCCTCCATTGAGAGAGTAGATCAGTTCGCTGGTCTGGATGCGGTTCCCGTGGACTTGTCTTTATGGCCGAGCGCACCTAGTATGGAGGATATAGCTCGTAACGCAGAAGGACTAACTCCTTCAACCGAGGGACAATCTTGTCTTTTGAGAGAGCACTTAGGACGCACACTTGTACACACTAAACTGCATAAAAGAGCGCTTGCACGTGCTGTTCGTTGTTCCTTTGACAGGTGATATGGCTAAAGGAAGCGGGGGGCGAGGTCATGGAGACTGCAACTATCCCGAAAGTGCTTTTACTGGCTCCTTCTGAAGGGGAGCTAGCCTGTGTGGCGATGTCCCACCACCACGAGGTAATGGTAGCGGGAGTCATCACCATTGGTGACTCCGTCTATCACCGTCTGGTCGGCTCCTGTTTAGACAACCAAGGGAAGAGGGGCATTGTTCGACCCGCCGAGGCCGAGTAGGGTAGAAACGGAAGATTTGACTGAATCCCAAGTTCAAGAGCTTTCCCCGGAGGAGAAGAAAACATTTTCGATGCATCATTTCCCTCGACTCTATTTTGATGATCTGCCATCTCTCCCCGATCTTAGTCCGCCTCCAAATAGGCCTCTGGGGAGATATGGAAACATATGAAAGCCATGTATCACCAGGTCAACGAGCTCACCCAATACTCCCATCATTTATCAGATCTGATCAGGGTGAAGAACTTGCATCTTTTGGATCAACAAACAGTCATTGATGCCGAGAAGACTTCCATCGCCAATCTAAATATCAAAATTGGTGGGTTTTCCTCTTTCCTTGTTTATGTTTGTTGGGGATCGTTTGCTCCCGTACCTTTGAATACTAACTCATGGAGTTCGTGGATTTTCAGCCGAGTTGAAGCAGGGGTACGAGACACTCAAACATTAGGCGGATAATTCTCGCTCCATGTTTACAGAGACCATAGCTGAGTTGACCACCCAGAACATGACTCTGAAGAAGGAGAAGGCTGATGTGGATTAATTCTGCGTCAAGTTAGAGAGGGAGAACGCCAGAATCTTCCAACTTCAGGAAGACAATAAGGCTTTGCAAGCTGAGAACGATCGCCTAAGGAGGGAGCTTGAGGCGGCGATGAAAGCGAAAGAGGATGCTGAAGCCAACAATCGAGATTTGTTCGACAATGTTGAGGGGTCGGAAGCTGAGGGCCTGAGAGAAGTGGAGCAACTGAAGAGCAAGCTAGCGGATGTAGAGTTCAGAGCTTATTCAACTGTGGAGGAGGATATCAAGAATGTGCTGGTAAAAGCCCTAAGGTTCCATGGAATTTCTTGAATGAGTGACTATTCCAGCGAGCTGACTCGGACCTGGGAAATGCTGGTCCCGTACGAGGTCTTCTTGTATGGAGCGGAAGTTGGGACCTTGGACGAGCGACAACTTATGACTTACCTCTTGACTGCGGAGGAATGTGAAAAATTGGAGGAGGGTAGGAAGTTGCTACTCGAGGACGTGGAGAAAGAAAGGCTGGAGAGGCTCGCCACCGAAATGGGAAAGTTTTTTTTGCCGGGAAGTGTTACGGTAGCGGTGGATCTTGCAGAGGGAAGCTCTTCTCAACCCTCAGTTCCTGGGTCGGTCACTGCGACCGACCCTACTACTTCGACCCAAGTTCCAACGAGCATGATATTGAGCATTCTGACCCAGGCGGTACTGAGCTCTTGCTGCCTGTCATGCCAGAAGTTCCTTCGACTCTTTCCGCACCACCCTTGGTTAGAGGTAAACTCTCTTTGCAATGCATCCCAAAGGATGTTGTGATCACCGAATTTGAGGGTTAACCGATCGTGCTTTTGTTGTGCAGCCCCTTCTGGAGTAATTTCAGGGTTGGACCTTGCCCCCGTGAATCCCTAAACAACTGAATTTGGGCTAGGAATTCGGGAGACTTGGATAGGAGAGAGTGGAGATCAGCTTGATACCTTCTCGTGGATCAGAATAACTCCCAGTGTTTACGAGGGCCTTCTTAATGATGAGGGAGAGGAGGTAGATGGGAAAAGTGGGATTTCCCGAGGTCCGATGGAGGCAAGGGTGAGGCAGGTTGATGCTTCTGGGAAGGAGATCGTAGCAAAGGTCGTGAAGGATACTGCGGAGAGAGGTGCTAGGGCTATTGCCTAAGGGCAGACTGATGAGGAGGCTGAGAGGAAAAGGCTAGCTTGTGAGGCTCAGAAGAAACAGACAGATGAGGATGCCCAACGAAGGGCCATTGAAGCCCGTGAGAAAATCGGGGCTGGCGATTCTGCGCGTGAGTCCTAGAAGCTCGTCGATCGTTAAGCCGCTAAGGAGGCCAAGGAGAAAGCCAAGTGGGATAAGAAAAAGACTCCGGAGGCAAGCACGACCATGATCGGTCTTCCTGCTGGAGGTGCCCCCCTATTGTGCCGCCAGTTGCCCCTGTTGATGTTACTGACATCCCTAGTGGCGACAAGGCGGGCGAGAGGCGTCTCTCAACTTCTCACTGGTGGACCACTTCCAAAGGGAGCCGAAGTGGGAAAGGAAGGTCTAGCAAGAGGAAACCCGGCTCCACGGACGAACCATTGAGTGCAGAATTTGCAAAGAAGAAGCACAAAGATAAGAGGAGGAAGCGCGATTAGCATTAGTTACTTAAGTATGACTTTAGGGCTCATTTTGGTAATGTAGGCCGATAGTTTATGCGAGTTGTGCCCTCGCTTTTGGTTGTTCAAGGCATGGTGTGGTTCTCATGTACACCCTGCCATTAGAAGGAAAAGATATTAGTAGTGTAGTGGGTTGTAATGTGTGTGTGTTGTAATGAAAAGTGAATTAGTAAAGATTTCATTTTGTGTTAACTGTTCGGATGTTCCCTCCATGTTTTTGGGCGTCCCGTACTTACATTGGCATACTTATCGTTACATTCAACAAAAAAGCAATTGTGAGTGTTGTACCCTAGGTTGGTGATTCCCGGAGGTGTGATTGAGTGTCGTGCACTGGATTGTAGTTCCAAAAGGGGGTAAGACAGTGCGCATGCTTCTAGTAATTCTCACTCAGCTCAGGAGACTCGTAGTTTGCGAAGCCCAGCTAGAGCGCCTGCTGTTTTTTCTTGGGTTTCCCGTGATTAAACTCAAGAGTAGTGGAGGCGCATGACATCGTGTTATGTGGTTTGTCCGATATAGTCTCTCCCGTCGTTCATCGGGTTAGGGCGAGCCTAAGGGCGTCATTGTTCGCCTGGAAAGAGAAGCCCAGATCATCAGCTCGTAAGTTCCGACCTTGCCCGTGAGCTACCCCTCAGCCTTGAGAGCTTTGGGGATTTGACGATTTAAGGGTCGATATTGGTGCTGCACCAAATTCCGAACGACACCCGTAGCTCAGGGGGAGTTCGTGTTGCCCCGTCAAGTTGTTGGGTGGTTGAAAGATTTATCCTCGGCCTTGATTTTGGGTCAAGGTTCGAGTCATAGGTTATTTATGCTCGGTCGCACCGCGGGCTGGCAACTCGAGTAGCGTGGTCGGGTCTCGTGTTTGGGGTGCCGGTCATTGCCAATGTGGTTAGGCCGCGGGATTGATCCGCGGTTGATATGGCGATGCTGACCCCATGTTGGGAGTTGGTACGATGGTGTATAGAAACTAGCTGTCAGGGTTAGCTAATTATGTCGCATGAGGAGTGAACACAGAGTGGGGAGACAGAACGATGAACATCATTTCCATTAATAACTTTTGGCATGAATAGCGTTTACAATGCCTTGAATCATTACAAAACAAAACATCGCTGGAAAACATAAACAACCATATGCTAAGTTATGTGAAATAACGGCGGAGATGTTCACTGTTCCAAGCCCTTGGTAGTTCAGCTCCGTCCATGGTGGCAAGCTTGAAAGTTCCATTGCTGAGTCTTCGCAGAATGGTGTACGGCCCTTCCCAGCGAGGAGCGAGTCCTGTTGGAGGAGGGAAGACCTGTTTTAGGATGAGGTCGCCGATGTTGAGATCCTTCTGGCGGACTCGAGAGTTGTAATACCAAGCGACTCGTTGTTGTTGTGCAGCGGCACGTAGATCGGCTTCGTTTCTTTTTTCTTCTAGCAAGTCGAGTGACCCCGGAAGCTTGTCCTGATTCGTCTTTGGATTGAAGTAGGTGACACAATGAGACTGAAGCTCGAGCTCGATGGGGATGACGGCTCCGGACCAGTAAGAAAGGGCGAAGGGCGTGTGCCCGGTTGTTGTCTTGTGAGTTGTTCGGTAGGCCTATAGGGCTAGAGGAAGTTCGCCTGCCCAAATGCCCCCAACCTTCTCGAGGCGCTTCTTGATGATGTATTTGATGACTTTGTTGACCGCTTCGACCTGTCCGTTGGCCTGGGGGTGAGCTACGGCCGAGAATCTTTTTTCGATGTCGTGCCGCTGACAGAAGGACTTGAATTCGGCGCTCTCGAATTGAGTGTCGTTGTCTAAGATGAGGGCATGAGGGACCCCATATCGAGTATTGATGTTGCGCACCACGAAGTTGATCATCTTCTTGGTGGTAATAGTGGAGAGGGCTTCTGCTTCCGCCCATTTGGTAAAATAATCTACTGCGACGACGGCGTATCATGCCCCGCCTCTGGACATGGGAAGATTTCCAATGATCTCGATTCCCCACATGGCGAATGGCTAGGGGCTGGTCATCTGTGTCAGTTCCGTCGGCTGGGCTCTTGGGATCTTAGAGAAGCGTTGGCATTTGTCGCACTTGCGAGCATAGCCTGTGGCATCTTGGTCGAGTGTGGGCCAGTAGTGACCGTGTCAAAGTATCTTCCTGGCCAGTGTTTGCCCCTTGTGTGTTTGCCGAATTTGCCTTCATGCAAGCTAGTGAGAATCCTTTGGGCATTACATGGGCCACACACCCAAGTAGGGGGACGGAGAAGCCACTTCGATATAATATCCCGTCTACGAGAAGGTAGCGGGCTGACTAGAGGGTGAGCGCTCGTCGTTCTTTGCGGCTCTCTGGGAGGGTCCCATGTCGTAAGTATCTCTCGATTGGTGTCATCCATGATTCCAGTTCTGGTTCGGCAGTCATGGTCGTGCCGGTTTGAATTGTCTTGATACTGGGGGAGTAGAGTACTTCGACGAGGGCAAATCCCAAAAGCTATGGGTCTTCAGAAGTTGCCAGTCTGGCCAATGAATCGGCTTTTTCGTTTTGCTCTCGCGGAGTGTGACTGATAGTGAAGTGGTCAAACTAGGTGAGCAGCTTCTGAACTTGAATTAGGTACAGAGCGAGCCTTTCAGCTTTCGTTTGGTACTCGTCTATCACTTGGCATACGACGAGTTGCGAGTTGGAGAAGATTTGGATAATTCTCAGCATGAGCTCGATCGCGATTCTCATCCCGGCTAACAATGCCTCATATTCCACATCGTTATTGGTAGCAGAGAAATTTAGCTTTAATGCATAGTGTATTGAGCGTTTCTCAGGTGTGATGAGTACGATACCGGCTCCCGAGCACTTGATGTTGGAGGATCCGTCAACGAACAACTTCCACACATTGGCGGGGGTTTCGGCGTCTTCTGCAGAGGTTCCCTCGGGAGCCGTGAATTCTACTATGAAGTCGGCAAGGGCTTGCCCGAGGATGGCTCGGCGGGGAATGAATGTGATCTCAAACTGACTAGTTCCATACTCCACTTCAGCAGTCGGCCGGATGCCTTAGGTCGTTGCAGGATCGAACGCAGTAGTTGGTCGGTGTAGACTTTTATGGGATGAGCCTGGAAATATGGCCAGAGCTTCCGGGAAGAGATTACTAAGCGGAATGCCAGTTTTTCGAGCTTCGGGTAGTTCTTCTCTACCCCTATCAGTCGTTTTCTTATGTAGTAGACTGGTCGTTGGATGCGATCCTCAAGTTGTATCAACGCCAAGCTGATTGCCTGTGGAGAAATAGCCAAGTAAACATATAAGTCCTCGTGGTCTATAGGATTAGATAAGATGGTTGGTCGCTCTAAGTGATTCAGGAGCTCCTTGAATGCGGAAATGCATTCAGGGGTCCATTGGAAATTGCGTTTCCCCTTTTGAAGTAAATCAAAGAGAGGAATGCACTTGTCGGTGGCCTTACAGATGAATCGACTTAAAGCGGCGACCTTCCCATTCAAAGTTTGAACATCCTTGATGTTCTCGGAGATTCGGATATCTCGAATAGCCTGGATTTTCTAGGGGTTCGTTTCGATGCCCCAGGCGTTGACGATGAAACCTAGAAACTTTCTTGAGGCGATGCCAAAGGAACATTTCAAAGGATTGAGTTTCATGTCGTGCTGGCGTAGGACATCGAACATTGCGGAGAGGTCGTGGACGTGACTGCTAGACACTTTCATTTTAACTAGCATGTCGTCCACATACACCTCAATGGATTTCCCGATTTGATTTTTGAAGAGTCGATTAACCATCCGTTGATATGTAGCACCGGCATTCTTGAGGCCGAGAGGCATGACGCGATAGCAGTAAAGTCCACGGTCGGTTATGAAGGAGTTATGATCCTGGTCGCGGAGATCCATCGGGATCTGGTTGTAAACAGAGTAGGCATCCATGAAAGATAGTAGTTGGTATCCGGCGGTTGAGTCAACTAGCTGGTCGATCTTGGGAGTGGGAAGTTGTCCTTCGGGCAAGCTTTGTTCAAATCAGAGAAATCGATGCATGTCCTCCATTTACCATTGGTCTTCTTGAACAGAACCGGATTGGAGACTCACTCGGGGTATTAGGCTTCACGGATGAAGTTGTTGTTTAGCAGGCGATTGACCTCTTCTTCGAGTGCCTTGGACCTCTCGGGCCCTAGGAAGTGGCGCTTCTGCTTGATTGGATGGATTTTTAGATCTATGCCCAATGAGTGGCAAGCAATTGTGGGGTCTATGCCCTTCATATCGGAATGAGCCCATGCAAATACATCCAAGTTACCTTTCATGAAATCCACGAGGTCATCTTTGATGGCTAGGTGCATGTGCGATCCTATCTTTAGTACTCGTGATGGGTCATCAGGGGTAACAGGTACATCCATCGTGGGCTCGACTGGAGTTGGTCTCTCGTACTCGGGCTCTTCGTCTTTCCTTGGGTCAAGGTCGTCGGAAAGACAGGAGTGACACCTGGGCCAGGGCCCAGACGCCGCTGATTGCTATGCTGAGGAAGTCTTGGCACAAAAGGGGGCGGGTACTGCTTTACGCTTGTCCCTATTGCGCGCATTTTTCCATTCTATTGCGTAATAGTCCCTGGCACTGACTTGGTCGCCTCTGACTGTTGCGATCCCGTTTTCTGTTGGAAATTTCATTAGCAGAGACTATGGCGATATGCAGACGTGGAATTCTGTGAGGAAGGGGCGTCCAAGGAAGACGTTGTATGATGAGGCAATGTCGATAACCATGAAGGTGAGGATTCAGACTTGGCTTCGATCCCCCGTTCCAAGTTCAACGGGTAGGTCGATGACTCTCACTGGACAGATGGATGCCCCATTAAAGCCATGAATCATGGAGTGGCATGGTTTGAGGTCTTTTGCTTCTAACTTCATCTGATCATAAGCGGCTTTGAAGATGATGTTGACTGAGCTTCCCGAATCGACCAATATCTTTCAGATGGTTCCAGCGCCAATTTGAGCCGTTATGATCAAAGGATCGGTGGTCGGGATTTCAATTCCCGTGGACTCCCTTTCGTGGAAAATGATGTCGTCCCGCATGGTTTTTCGGAGCTTGGTCGGGGTGAATTCATCGGGAGCGGATCAAGACTCGTAGGTTGAATGTTTAATGGAACCCACATATTCCTCCATCTTTCAAAAGCTGTCAAGGGTAGGGCTCGGTCCACCGTATATAGTATTGATCACGATCCCTCACCTTGAGTTAGACGGTCCAAGGCCGTCTTGGTAGCCGTTTGAGGAGTTGGCGCTAAAGGTTTTGGATTGGCTCCGGGCGGAAAAGGCTCTTGAACATATCGTTCGAGCTGCTTCTCGCGGATGAGTTTTTCAATCGCATCTCGAAGCTGTCGACATTCACTTGTGTTATGTCCATACATGTCATGATATCGGTAGTATCTCCCCGAGTTCTTCTCGGAGTCGGTCGACTCCCTTGTAATAGGGGTTTCGGATATGGCAGAGTGTTGCATGTTTCCAAGTAGATGGTCTCCGGATTTTCATCTAACGGGGTATATGTCTCGTAAGCACGGTAGGGGTCGGGCTTCCTTGGCTCTTTTTGGACCTAATTGTTGCCCCCGTCGCCTTGTCCCCCGTTGCTTGGTCTCTGCCTGGAAGGTCCTATCCCCGTGTTCGGATTGGGGGGTCTTCCAGCTTCTTGAACCCGAGGGCAGTTATTTGCGGTGTCAGTCCGAGGGTTGGTGGGGCGGCTGGCGTTGGAGACGCGGTTCTGCCTTGCTTCTTCTTGGCGTAAGAACTGCCTCGCTTTCTCATAGAAAGCATCGAGGCTCTTCGGTTGCTTTCGGTCAATCCATGCCCCGAATTCGGAAGTAGGAAGGAATCTTTTAGCTAGCTGGAAGAGGAAGGTGCGCGGATCCGGATCCTCGACTTTGACGAGGGCGATGTTGAACCGGGAAAGGTAGCTTCTAAGTGATTATGTAGGTCCTTGGTATAAGTTGGAAAGGGTAAGTGGGTTCTTCGGAGTCGAAATGTTCATTCTGAACTGCTTGACCAGCTGTGTCGCTTATTAGCAGAAGTTGTTGATGGAACCAAGCAGGTGACGAGAGAACCATAATAGGGCGGTCCTCGACAAGAAGACCGGAAAGCATTTGCATTTGGCTGGATTGTCGCCTCTGCTCGAGTCAATTTTCCACTCATAACGTTTTAAGAAAGCACAAGGGTCAGTGGTGCCATCGTAGAGTGGCATCTGAGGCATGCTAAAGCGTCGCGGCCATTCAGCTTCATTAACTCTTTGAGTGAAAAGGTTGCTCCTAATGTGGGCTTCCCATGAATCATGCACACTTCCTCGCATCTCCCTTATGATCCTTCAGACCATGTCGGGAAGGTAGGTCGGATGAGGGTCCGCCATCGGGACCCATGTGTGTTGGCGAGGTTCGGAGTTCTGAAACGAGGGTGTCTTCTAGGATATATGTCTTCATCGTCTTCTTCCATGTCCTCGACATCTAAAACGGGAGCCTGGCGCGCGTGATGAGGTGGGGCGGGGTGACGCGGATCCGGTTCTGGAAAAGCATAGGCCGCCTGAATGGTGGGTTCATTGTCTCGGCGGGCGACCGCTGAGTCTTGTCGATGAGGAGGTTGGCTAGTAGGAACGGGTCCTTCATTGATGATTAGGCGAGTACGATCCCAAGGTTGGGCGTCCTCTCCATAGGTAACCGTGGTCCGGTCGCCGTTGTCGTTGGCGTATCCATTGCCATTGCCATTGTCGAGGGCGTTAGTTCGGATGATGACGTTGTTGATGAGACTAAACCTTCTTCTTTGGTACGGGCCCCTTGACTCGGAAGAGGAAGTTTCCGATGTTGGTGGCCGAGGTCGAGCATTGTTCCGAGCTAGTTATAGTTGAGCGACGAAGCGCAGACTTTCGTTAAGATGGCGCATAAGGTCGATGTTATTCCTTAGCGCTTGATTAAGCCCGACGGTTGTACTCTCATATTTTTCACTAAGCGTACGGATTTGCGCTTGTGTTGTGGGTGCTTTGGGGTCCGCAATAGGAGGTTAAGTTTCATTAGTGGCCGGGATGTCTGCCCGTTGAGGTTGTCAGATGTAACGGCCTCGGCTGAAGAGCCGATTACTGCGTCCTTTGACTTCTTTACTGTCGTACGCGGACTCGATGGCACGTTAAGCAGGGAACCTTAAGTTTGACGAAGTCGAGATGGTAATGTGCAAGAAATACACAATATCCAAGTATTTTCAGTGAAAGCACTAAATTTTGATGGCAAAAAATGTCGCTAATACCAAAGATTCCCAATTACTAGGAATTATAAATATGGTCGCACGGACAAGAACATATTTCAAACATAAGCAGTAAATAACACAAGAGATTTATAGTGATTCGGCCTCAGTAAGGGCCTACGTCCACTTTGAAGAGTCATTGGAATATTATTTATCACTTGGAAGAAATTACAAGGTTGAGACTATCGCACGATATCTCATTACATTCATGCTTCATGATATATGATGTCATAATCATCATATATTGAATAATAAGGAAAAAGACAATCTTGTCCTCCTTCTTTCTCAAAGAGGAGATGCCATTAATGAAGCTTTATGTTGTTCTCTAAGCTCAAGCATTCTCCCCCTTTGAAATGTGAGGCCATAGGGTATTTATAGGAAGTGGTTAGATGGGGGTTAGATAGAAGTAGGTAGAAATGGGGACCATCTTCCAGAAATTCGCGCCTCCTGCAATTGGCCTTCGGAAATTCGCACCTGAGTGAGGTGCGAAATTTCGCACCTGATAGGTGCGAAACAGATTTTGGTAAGAGGATTTGTTAAAGCTAGTTGACTCCGTCGGCACGGCATTGTGGCGGCGAAGGTGCGAGGTTCTTGCCGGCGGGATCTTTCTTCAGTCCTTGCCTCTACACTTCCTGAGTTTTCCCTGGGCCCCGGCTTCACGCGATGGGTTGAGTAGAGTGTCTTGAGTACTTTTGGTGATCGTACCAAAAGGCCGGTTAACACTAAGCCTCTTAGGCGGATGGCACCTAAGGAATAGCGAGAGTTAGAGGTGCAAGTTCGTGACCGTTTTGGGAAAGGATTCATTCAAAGGAGTGTTTCCGAATGGGTTGCACCAGTAATGTTTGCATCCAAGGCAGATGACTCATTAAGATTGTGTGTGGATTATCGTGAGCTGAAGTGGATTACCGTGAGCTGAACAAGGTGAGCATGAAGAAGAAGTATCCGTTGTCGAGGATTGCTGACTTGTTGATCAGCTTCACGAGTCCAAAGTGTTTTCTCAGATGGATTTGGCAATGGGATTTCACCAGTTAAGAGTGGCAAAGGATAGTATGCCAAAGACAACTTTTAGGAAACCATCCAGTTTCTTCGAATGGTTAGTGATGCGACTCTGGTTGACTAACGCACCAACATATTTTGTGGATCTAATGAATAGAGTTTTCAAGGATTAGTTGAACAAGTTTGTGCTTGTGTTCGTGGATGATATTCCGGTTTACTCTCGGAATGAGAAAGAGCACGAGACACACTTGAGAGTTGCTTTGGAAATCTTAAGAAAGCATCAACTGAGAGCTAAGTTTTCGAAATGTCACTTCTGGAAGAGTGAAGTGAGGTTCTTAGGCCATGTTGGTTTTAGAAATGGAATAGCAGTTGACCCCGCTAATGTGGCAGCAATCCAGGATTGCGATAGACCTAAGAATGCTACGGACGTGAGAAGCTTTCTTGGATTGGTAGGATATTACCGGCGGTTTTTCAAAAAAAATTCTAAGATAGCTGCTCCATTGACAGGATTGACAAAGAAGAACCAAGTGTTCACATGGGATGCAAAGTTTGAGCAAGCTTTTGGGATCCTGAAGGAGAGACTGATGAGTGCTATTGTGTTGACCATTCCAAGTGAGAATGAAAAGATGATTGTGTATACCGATGCATGTGGTATTAGGCTTGGAGCAATACTGATGTGGAAAGATAAGGTTGTGGCCTACGCGAGTCAACAGCTGAAGTCGCATGAGTGGAATTATCCAACTCATTATTTAGAGTTGGCATCGATCGTGTTTGTTCTAAAGATGTGAAGGCATTACCTATTGGGAGTTCGATTTAAGTTTTTCACAGATCACAAGCTGTTGAATTATCTTTTCTCCTTAAAGGATTTGAATCTTCGGCAATAATGATGGTTGGAGTTTCAAGCATCATATGATTTTGGTATAGCCTATACTCCAGGAAAAGGTAACACAGTTGCAGATGCGTTGAGTTGAAGACATGCAAGTTTGGGAGCGATGTTTTCGGAATGGAAGATCCTCGAGTATCTGGCAAGATTCGATTTCATGCCAAGGTGCGAATTGGAATCTTTCAGCACATTATTCTTCTTGTTTAGTGCAGGGGTTATGGGCGGTCGTCACAAGAAGGTAGTGACATATGCATTACAGGCAAATAAGACATGATGGACAATCATTGTAGGCAGAAGAGGGTGAGAATGGCATGGCTGAGGGGGGACTGGAGGAGGACAGCGGCTTGAAATTGGTGGGGCGGCAGATGATACGAGGAACATTGGGGTCCAAGGTGGGGACTGTAACACCCCACGTCCGTTAGTGTCACTCGCAAAGGGAATGCACTAAGTTCTGTGGAGCATTATGGGTAAAAGATGCAGATAAATTACAAGACAGACAAACAATTAATAGCGGAAAATAAAACTTTGCTTTATTGATAAAATAAATTGTACAAGATTGCTTTACAATATCAGAGTATCATCTGTCTTTACTGGATAAAGAAGCATAAAAATACATTTATATTCCCCAATGTAGCATAAGCCAGCCATAGCATCTGAAAGAGAATCCAAGGACAACTTCATCAAATCTTCAAGCTGGGAAAGAGCAACGGTCCAATTTAATCCTGAGTTATACTATTCCCTCCTCAACTACCTGGGGGGGGAACGGAAGAAAAGAAGCGAAAGAAAAACAGAGTCAGACATAAAGCCTGAGTAAGTCAGTAACTTCTAGCTTTAACTGTGTTAAGTTGGTTAAGTGTTTCTATGGACTTAACCCTCCACTTCTTGTTCTAGCTTTAATTAATAAATTAAAGTCGCAACCTCTCACATTAGACAAATATTGCTACGGTTACTGGATGTGCCGGTCGGTTCCGGGCAGGTTTACACCGCAACTCAGTCTAACCTCGGGTTAGGCATATTCATGTTTTCTAAGTTCAAAGGGTTTTCTGATTAATTTCCAAACCTGGTTTTGAAAGCAACCATCCCGTTCGTCGGATCAGTTAGGGATAGCCAGGGAGGGCAGGAAACTTGTATTTTCCAAACCCAAGCCTAGACACTATCCTCTCTGTCACCCTAGAACTTTCTGGTACGAGTTATAAAAAGGGGTGTTATCAAAATATCTTTCTTTTGCTTAAAAATTGTTAACAACTTATCTTACAGCCCATTTCCCCCTTTTTAAACAAATTTGGCCTATATTCATTTGTCGCTAACAGACTTATATTCTAGGCCCAAACCTTGATTTGCCTAACCTACAGTTCATAGCAATTTAGATCTATCATCTTTATTTTCAGTTTATGCTAAACTAGATTTTATATGCCAAACTAGATTTTCTATTCTAGTTCACCGTTTATGCCCAAAAACTAGATTTATTCTTCTAGTTCATAGTCTACATACAAACTAGATTTATTATTCTAGTTTTTCAGTTTACAGGCCAATACTAGATCTAAATTTCATAACCTATAATCCATGTCAAATCTACCCAATTCACATGTCTTAACACATGTTCTAAAATTGTATAAATCAGAATCATGTTCGCTTCCAAACTATGCCAATTTCAAGCTTACAACTATATATATGTTTATTTTTGTGTTTTTCCCAAATCGCATTCCCACCGTTCGTATAATCATGATTCAACCTAGATTGTAAATAAATCTAGATTCGTAGAAAATACGGAATGAACCAAAGATGCTGTGAAAAAGGGTGGACATAATAATTGGCATAAAAAGATTTTGAATAACGACGCAGGTTCAAGAATATGGGTACACCTAACTTAATAGGTAAATTCCCACGGTCTAAAACCAAGGATAGACAGAATAGGTTCGAGAACATGGGTAGACCTAACTTAATAGGTAAATTC
This sequence comes from Allium sativum, assembly GCA_030737875.1. NCBI lineage: Eukaryota > Viridiplantae > Streptophyta > Magnoliopsida > Asparagales > Amaryllidaceae > Allium > Allium sativum. The sequence continues at coordinate 244,040,177 of CM060915.1, read as the reverse complement.
CCATAGTCTAAAACCAAAGAAAATCAAGAACTGACAGAATAGATAAATCGGGTTTTAGACCCAATTTCATAGTCACAAAACCTAAGCAACAATTTTCCTAGTCATGAATCATAGGTGTTTAAATCACCGTTGTTATGTCATAGGTAATACTTTATGTCCAAATCAAAGGCTTGTGTTCATAGTCATAGGCAAATGTCCATAGTCATAGGCAATATTCATAGTCAAAAGGGAAAATAATTCCCACAGTCATAAGTCACCGTCATAGGCAATGTTTTATGTTCCAAAATCAAAGGCTTATGTTCATAGTCCAAAGGCACATGATCTCAGAATCCATAGTCATAGGCAACGGTCTTAGGCAAAGTCTTATTTGTCCTTGAATCATAGCAGTTCTTAATATAGTCCAAGAGTATAAACACAAATTCGAATAGAGAGAGAGAGGGATTTGGCATATTCTTTTATTCCTTTAATTTCATGTCACAAAATAAAGCAAAAACGTTCAAATCTAGAAACAACTGACTTACAGAAATTAGATCTAGAATAGAAGAATGGCGATGCTAAGATTCGTATGTCGTTGCTCGAGGTTTGTTGATTTAGCCTTTGAATTCTTCACTTTGATTTGAATCTTCTCTTGAACAGATTTGAGCAGCATCTCCATGTCTTGAATTTATATTTTATTTTAATTATTTAAGAAAATTTAGAGGAGGGGAAGAAGCCATGAATCTTAGCAGCATAAGGATAGAAGAGAATTGGTGCAAAGAGAATGAAGACTAGGGCTGTTTATATAGCTGTTCAAGACCTTATCGTACACGCAGCATTGAGTCAGCATTGAACCTAGTTAAGAAAATAGTCCAGGTACATAGATGAATCTAGCCAAACCTTATCATACACGCAGTGCTGAGTCAGCATTGGGTCCCACTATTTTGGCGTAGAAATTTGATTTTCGAACTTTTGAATTTCTGGAATTTATTTAACTGTTTTATTCACATGAAATATTCTTATATGTATACAATTCCTCTAACGACCATTTTACGCTTATATATATACGCACAACTTTCATTTTATTTTCAAAATTCAAATGATGTTGCCATATTTCATTGACTGTAGCCTTATCTTGAATTTTATCTTTCGTATACATATATTTTTGCATATATATATATATATATATTTATATTTATATTCTCATATGTATATATATTTTTTCTTTATTTCCTTATATGTACGTTCTTATCCTTTCAAATTTTGAATTTGTATACGTACATATATTTGCATGTTCAGTTGGCCCTCTCTAAAACCAAGATAAAAAAATTATGCCGCCGCCGGGGTTCGAACCCCCGACCTCCATGCTACAAATCCAATGCCTTAACCAACTGAGCTACAGAGGCTTTTGTTAATAAGTCTTAGAACAATAATAATTATTGCTCTCTCCTTACTTCTCCTTTTTCAAGTTAGTTACAATACTTAAATTAAACAACTACATGGATCTTTTTCTTTTATTTTTTCTTTTAAAAATTAATTATACTTTAATTTGAGAATCTTAATGTCACAGAATTACGGGGTGTTACATTCTCCCCCACTTAGAAGGATTTCGTCCCCGAAATCTTCAAGTTAGGAAGAATGTGTCCTACCATCCAATCACCCATCTACCCAACCATTAAATCACAGGCATTCATTGTCCTTAAAAAAATTCTAATGCTTTCATGTTCATATGCATAGTGTGTGTATATGTCTCTATCTAATGCAAAATCGGGCGGTCTACTGATTCAGTTGACCTCCTTAATGCAAATCATGTTAGTGCCATGCGTCCAATCATGCATGCAAACATCCCTAGTCATGTAAATACTACATGCGCGCACAGCCATTCATCCATATGCAACGTCCATATGATATCATATCAAGTTCAACTTGCAACAAATATGTATATGTAAATGCAATATGAAAGCGTCCGAACTTGATCTAGTGCCTAATACGTATGCATATGCATCCATGAGCAACCACTTGCAACCATTCAACCATAACATGTTCCAAATACATGTTTACATCCATTGGCATCTACCTAAGGATTGCAGATTCGATCTAGAGGATATACTTTGGAAAGAGAGAAACAACTACGTAAAGCTCCTAAACAGAGAAATCAAGGATGCACCCTTAAGGAAAAAGGGCATGTTGCTAGTATCTAGCCTTCTTGAGCTTTACTCCACTGTATCTTAACCAATTTATCTTCACGATTGTGAAGTTCCTAACCTCCATTTCCAAAATAAACAGATGTCAATCACGGTACCAAGTGTATGATTAGATGTCTCTCCCTTATCCACCATGCCATAACTATAAGGGTTGAAAGATCACTACGCGCTTTTTAGAGCGCCTGTCACAACTATTCATCTCTCACGCAAACCATCCTAGTCGAACTCGACATTCCTCAAGTACAAGCCCCAAAGGCCTAAACCAATATCAGACAAGCACCCAAGAAATATCTCCTTTGAATTTAAACGATCTACGTAAGATGATATAAGCAGACTCGATAGTTATTCTCAAATCCATACTAACCAAAAATAAACTGGTCGGACCACTAATTGGATTTGAGACTCTAGTGGGACCTTTCTACTATACAAGTACTATGGTGCAGAGACTCAACTATGGAAGTGGATACGAACAAATGCGAAGCGATAAAACCAAAGGAAATAGTACGAATAGCAAAACTAGATTCTTCCAAGAGAACTTTTACTACCTTTCTCCTAGGTACGCTTGGTGGCGAAAGTAGGTTCTTGCCCTTATGAAAATCTTGTTCCTCGTTCTTGCTCTTGTCCTTAATTATATGCCCTATTATATCATAGAAAAGCTACTTCCTCTTGTCTTACGCTTTATAACTCCTTCCTCCTTGGTGAGCCAAGTCCCTATCCATGAATTCCTTATCCTTGGGTTGTGCTCCTTAGCCAAACTCCTCATCCCCCTTCCGTGTGTACTCATGTTGACAAATCTCTCGAAAACTGCCTCCATCGTCCGGAAAACCCTATAAGCTTCGAAAGAAAACTGCCTGTAGATGAAACAACTACGGCTATGGATGGAAGTCAGGCACTACTTTGCCCTTCGATGAGGTTACCTCCCAGAAAGCCAGGAGCCCCGGAGACTCAAGAAAGAAGGAGACAAGAATTTAAACAGAGGAAGAGAAGACAATGCGTATGGCTTTGGGGAATATGCCTTTAAAACAAATCCTTTCTTTTAAAAATGCTTCTTTAAAAACCGTTTTGAAAATAAATTTTCAAATCCTTTATCTGATCCGGTAACCTTCAGCTCTGATACCATGTGTAACACCCCACGTCCGTTAGTGTCACTCGCAAAGGGAATGCACTAAGTTCTGTGGAGCATTATGGGTAAAAGATGCAGATAAATTACAAGACAGACAAACAATTAATAGCGGAAAATAAAACTTTGCTTTATTGATAAAATAGATTGTACAAGATTGCTTTACAATATCAGAGTATCATCTGTCTTTACTAGATAAAGAAGCATAAAAATACATTTATATTCCCCAATGTAGCATAAGCCAGCCATAGCATCTGAAAGAGAATCAAAGGACAACTTCGTCAAATCTTCAAGCTGGGAAAGAGCAACGGTCCAATTTAATCCTGAGTTATACTATTCCCTCCTCAACTACCGGGGGGGGGAAACGGAAGAAAAGAAGCGAAAGAAAAACAGAGTCAGACATAAAGCCTGAGTAAGTCAGTAACTTCTAGCTTTAACTGTGTTAAGTTGGTTAAGTGTTTCTGTGGACTTAAACCTCCCCTTCTTATTCTAGCTTTAATTAATAAATTAAATCCGCAACCTCTCACATTAGACAGATATTGCTACGGTTACTGGATGTGCCGGTCGGTTCGGGGCAGGTTTACACCGCAACTCAGTCTAACCACGGGTTAGGCATATTCATGTTTTCTAAGTTCAAAGGGTTTTCTGATTAATTTCCAAACCTGGTTTTGAAAGCAACCATCCCGTTCGTCGGATCAGTTAGGGATAGCCAGGGAGGGCAGGAAACTTGTATTTTCCAAACCCAAGCCTAGACACTATCCTCTCTGTCACCCTAGAACTTTCTGGTACGAGTTATAAAAAGGGGTGTTATCAAAATATCTTTCTTTTGTTTATAAATTGTTAACAATTTATCTTACAGCCCATTTCCCCCTTTTTAAACAAATTTGGCCTATATTCATTTGTCGCTAACAGACTTATATTCTAGGCCCAAATCTTGATTTGCCTAACCTACAGTTCATAGCAATTTAGATCTATCATCTTTATTTTCAGTTTATGATAAACTAGATTTTCTATTTTAGTTCACCGTTTATGCCCAAAAACTAGATTTATTCTTCTAGTTTATACTCTACATACAAACTAGATTTATTATTCTAGTTTTTCAGTTTACAGGCCAATACTATATCTAAATTTCATAACCTATAATCCATGTCAAATCTACCTAATTCACATGTCTTAACACATGTTCTAAAATTGTATAAATCAGAATCATGTTCGCTTCCAAACTATGCCAATTTCAAGCTTACAACTATATTTATGTTTATTTTTGTGTTTTTCTCAAATCGCATTACCACCGTTCGTATAATCATGATTCAACCTAGATTGTAAATAAATCTAGATTCGTAGAAAATAGGGAATGAACCAAAGATGCTATGAAAAAGGATGGACATAATAATTGGCATAAAAAGATTTTGAATAACGACGCAGGTTCAAGAATATGGGTAGACCTAACTTAATAGGTAAATTCCCACGGTCTAAAACCAAGAATAGACAGAATAGGTTCGAGAACATGGGTAGACCTAACTTAATAGGTAAATTCCAATAGTCTAAAACCAAAGAAAATCAAAAACAGACAGAATAGATAAATCGGGTTTTAGACCCAATTTCATAGTCACAAAACCTAAGCAACAATTTTCCTAGTCATGAATCATAGGTGTTTAAATCACCGTTGTTATGTCATAGGCAATACTTTATGTCCAAATCAAAGGCTTGTGTTCATAGTCATAGGCAAATGTCCATAGTCATAGGCAATATTCATAGTCAAAAAGGAAAATAATTCCCACAGTCATAAGTCACCGTCATAGGCAATGTTTTATGTCCCAAAATCAAAGGCTTATGTTCATAGTCCAAAGGCACATGATCTCAGAATCCATAGTCATAGGCAACGGTCTTAGGCAAAGTCTTATTTGTCCTTGAATCATAACAGTTCTTAATTTAGTCCAAGAGTATAAACACAGATTCGAATAGAGAGAGAGAGAGATTTGGCATATTCTTTTATTCCTTTAATTTCATGTCACAAAATAAAGCAAAAACGTTCAAATCTAGAAACAACTGACTTACAGAAATTAGATCTAGAATAGAAGAATGGCGATGCTAAGATTCGTATGTCGTTGCTCGAGGTTTGTTGATTTAGCCTTTGAATTCTTCACTTTGATTTGAATCTTCTCTTGAACAGATTTGAGCAGCATCTCCATGTCTTGAATTTATATTTTATTTTAATTATTTAAGAAAATTTAGAGGAGGGGAAGAAGCCATGAATCTTAGCAGCATAAGGATAGAAGAGAATTGGTGCAAAGAGAATGAAGACTAGGGCTGTTTATATAGCTGCTCAAGACCTTATCGTACACGCAGCGTTGAGTCAGCATTGAACCTAGTTAAGAAAATAGTCCAGGTACATAGATGAATCTAGCCAAACCTTATCATACACGCAGTGCTGAGTCAGCATTGGGTCCCACTATTTTGGCGTAGAAATTTGATTTTCGAACTTTTGAATTTCTGGAATTTATTTAACTGTTTTATTCACATGAAATATTCTTATATGTATACAATTCCTCTAACGACCATTTTACGCGTATATATACGCACAACTTTCATTTTATTTTCAAAATTCAAATGATGTTGCCATATTTCATTGACTGTAGCCTTATCTTGAATTTTATCTTTCGTATACATATATTTTTGCATATATATATATATATATTTATATTCTCATATGTATATATATTTTTTCTTTATTTCCTTATATGTACGTTCTTATCCTTTCAAATTTTGAATTTGTATACGTACATATATTTGCATGTTCAGTTGGCCCTCTCTAAAACCAAGATAAAAAAATTATGTCGCCGCCGGGGTTCGAACCCCCGACCTCCATGCTACAAATCCAATGCCTTAACCAACTGAGCTACAGAGGCTTTTGTTAATAAGTCTTAGAACAATAATAATTATTGTTCTCTCCTTACTTCTCCTTTTTCATGTTAGTTACAATACTTAAATTAAACAACTACATGGATCTTTTTCTTTTAATTTTTCTTTTAAAAATTAATTATACTTTAATTTGAGGATCTTAATGTCACAGAATTACGGGGTGTTACAGGGACAGGTGGAAAGAAAGCATGTCGCGATAGAATGGGAAAAATCGATGGCTGATAAAGAAGGAGGGTTTGGGGGGAGGTGGCGGAGGAGGCCATGGCTAAGTTTTATACTCTCTTCAACAATAGTTAATAACAACAAAAAATGATGTTTATATAAACTTCAAATAGCTAAATTATGTAAGCATAAACTTTAGATTATTACTTCTTTTGTATTGATTAAGAGATGTATTTAGGATTGTATAACATTTTGCTACATATTTATTGAAACCTCAGTAAAACTTTATTGTGGTATTTTTTTTTGAAAATTGGTTCTCTTTATTACGTAAACCAATTAAAACCCTCCTTTATAAGCCTCGTCAAAAAACTGTAATCCCCTTAACCTAGATGGGTGCCTTACAGGCAAAAAGAATACTTATAAATTTGATATACAAACTACAATAATCTCCATAATAAGTAGAAAAAATCAAAGACATAAAACATTCTAAACAAAATATAAACTGCCTACACAAGATCGATCACTCTATCCTATCAAGGCCCAAATTTATTCAAATGCAACCGTCACTTCAATTCAAATTCTCTTCTACAAACTATCCAGTGTCAATTAATTCAACACCCCACCATTCAAGCAGTTGTTCGTTTCTCCAATTTTGAGATTTCTTACTGCCATTATTGCAAACTAGAAATTTAATCTCCCTTTCAATCTTCATTAAATTTACAGCTGAATGGGTACTTCGGCCTTGAAAAATTCTCAAATTTCTTTCTTTCCAGATGAAGTAAATCGTGGTTGTAAAAGCTTTATAGGATAAATCATGCACTTGATCCTTTGAGTTAAAACTGGAATGAATAAGTAGCTTCTTCTTTGAAGTTAGTATTAGTATTGAAGGAAGTGATAATATCTGCTTAAGAGATAAACAGATGAAAGATGAATAATCGCATTGGAAAAAGAGGTATTGAATTGATTCTGTATGATTATCATAGAGAGGGCACATGATATTTGCAACATTGTCGAAATGATGAATTCTATCTGTGGTATTCAGTCTGCCTAAAATTGCAAGTTAAGTGATGAAAGTCATTCTTCAATTATTTTTCTTGTGCCAAATTACAGAAAAAATTGTATCAACACCTTTATGAGATCTCATATATTCCCAAGCTTTATGAAAAGAAAAGTACAACCTTCACACCATTTATAAGAGTCATGATTTCTGTTAGGACGTTGTGACGACCCGCCCTGAACAAGCCGACATTTCCTCGAAATGAGTTATACTGATGTCCAATAAGCATGGGACGGTCGTCAAAGAAAGGAATCTAAAACTACGATCTACAAAGTAACCTGTAGTATATCTCACAGCGCATGGAATAAAATATAATAATAACATAACTTGATATAAAATAGGTGAGACAATGCATAAGCTGAAAACTAAATCATATCCATTAGAGTAGAGGAATTCAAAATATAGCTAATGATCCAAGACATTATTACAACTTCAAAATACTGTCTCTAAAGCAAAATAGAAGGGCACACTACTAATGCCCAAAGTAGTGACCACCAACAACACATGGAGAATATATGTAAACAGTACGTGGAAGCCTTCTGCCCGTCTTCGGACAGCTACTCGTGCATAGTCACCTAACCTATCTCTAGTCTGCTCGTTTAAGAGCACCCAAAGTAATAAGAAGAGACATAAAACTCTGGGTCAGACAAAAGTCTGGTATGAGCGATAGCAGAAAAATAAGCAAAAATAGCTATAAATAAATCAAACCTGAACCTGGGCCTACAGGCAAAGAGTTAGCACAATAAGATGTACAGTACTCTTAGGTAAATGCTAACATAGAGTGTAAAATGGGAGTGTGTGTGTCATGGTGATAGAAAACATCAAACACAGTAATCAACCTCACATCTCTCACTCAATGCGTAAAGCATACGATATTGAATGCTTTGATCACCAAATCCATTGAGACCATGATGGGTCCATGCTCTTCTGAACTCCGAACAACTAATTGCCATGACCATGAATTTCTGGTCTATAGCTAATAACCCATCCCATTCCATACATCCTTTGGCTCTAGTTCGTCTACATGCCTCCTCTCTCAACGTTGAACTAAAGTTATAGATATTGATAACTCCTTTGTACACATCCCGCAACAAAGCTGTTTAGGCTATGAAAACTGGCAAAAATGTAAAAACCAACCTTTTACGGTGTTACTGAAATGTTGTTATATCCCCTAGTTAAATTATGCATTCATATAATGTGAAGATCTAAACAAAACATCAAAACTGGCTTTCACAGCATTTCTGCCCTTTTTACAGTGTTTCAGAATTGCTTTCGTAGCTCAGGTGCGACTAAAACCCATATGCGACTGATCATAACATTTCACAAATGTTGTCGTAGGTGCGATCGACCACGGCATTTCGCAAATGCTGTCATAGGTGCGATCGACCACAGCATTTCGCAAATGCTGTCGTAGGTGCGAACGACCACAGCATTTCACAAACGCTGTTGTAGGTGCGACCCACCACAGCATTTCGAAAATGTTGTTGTAGGTGCGACCGACCACATCATTCCACAAATGCTGTCGTAGGTGCAACCCAAACCCATGCACGACCGACCACAGCATTTCACAAATGCTATCGCAGGTGCGACCGACCATAGCATTTCACAAATGCCGTCGTAGGCGCAACCGATTCCATTTCCTGCATACATTCCAACAAGCAATCTTCGCCACATGACAGCGTTTTCAATCATTCTAACATTCCTATGCAACCACAAAACATCCCAAATAATAATAGCAACATATAGAATCGATCATAAACATTCAAACAAAGATTTAACATGTAATTATGGATCAAACATACCCCAAACCATGATTTTCCCCTTAATCCCCTTAACCATGTTTTAACTATAGAATTAGCAAACTTAACACAAATTAACCCAAGTTTTCACCACTGACATAAAATAATATTTTAGAATTTCTACATATTTTTCCATATTTTTATGATGCATAATTTCGTTAACTATCGCTAATCACCCCTAATTAGCTGTAATTAGTGAATAAAAGTGCAAATCACTCACCTTAGCCACAAATAAATTATAGATCTGAAACTCTAAACGATTTGGCATGGATCCCAATGTGTTCTAGCAGCTCTATCTCGATTTCCATGCTAATCCGCTTTAATTTGATGTAGATTTGGCCAATTTGTGATTAGAAAATGATTAAAGATGAATTTAGAAGGTGGAGGCCATTGCTAGGGTTGAAGAAATGAAAGTGGAGGCTGAGAAAAATGAAATGAGATGGTTTCCTTACTCATTTCAACATCCCCATAACCCTAATCCAGAAATGGGTTATGGGCACATCCACTAATTACCTTATTAAGCCCGTTTAAGGAGTTTTTCACCTTCTTACCCTTATTTCAGCCATATCTCCCAAATGATAAGTTTGTTTCATCAACGTGATCATTCTATGGAAAGGTAAACCATCATACGAATCCAATGATAGTGGTATAAAGTCAAAACTCCTTACCAATCAAAAGTTATAGGCGAAACAAGATCCACCAGGGGAAACGGTCATTTAAAAATCGCCAAAAATAGTGAACATGGGAAATGGCCCCAGTAGTCGTTCCTCAAAGTTACATGACCATACGACTTCGTATAAAAATGAATTAAATATTCTACGATCCTCCGATGTGTAGAATGCAGTTACACTCTCCCTCCCCTCCATTCCCCAAGAAATTTCGCCCCTGAAATTCCTTAACTAAGAAAATAGCCAAAAGGTCCCGCATGCCTATCAACCATTAACAACAATCAATCATATATAATAAACATATCAAGCTTATCCTAGCATGTGGAATAACTACATTGTGATTAAAACCTTGCCAGGTAAAGAGCTCTGGATATGACTTCCTTATGTTTTACATAGTTTCCCAAGTGCAGTCACTCTCGTTATCACCCTACTGGACCTTAACCAGTTTCACCGTCTTCCTCCGAAGTTGCTTCGTATCGTATCTGACAATACGAATCGGTTTGCGGCTTTCAATGGCCTTGGGTTCTACCTCGATATCATCCATCTGATCAAGTAAGATAGTCATGTAAGAATCATGCACGAACTTCATTAACTGAGAAACATGAAATACGTCGTGCACTCCTGCCATCTTGTTAGGCAATCCTACTTTGTACGCTAAATTCCCAACTTGTTCGAGAACTGGGAATGAACAAACAAACCTTGGTACAAATTTACCTCTCCTACCAAACTGAATTACATTCTTCAACGGAGAAATCTTGCCGAACACCAAGTCGTCAATGGCGAGTTTCAAATCTCTTCTTCTTTTATCAGCATAACTTTTCTTCCTATCTTGGGCAGCCTTCATTCTCTGTTGAATAACCTTTATCTTATTTGAAGTTTCTCTTATTACATCTGGCCCAAGCACAAATTTCTCACCTGTATCCAAACAACATGATGGTGAGTTGCACGGTCTTCCGTACAAAGCTTCAAATGGAACCATACCAATAATAGACTAATAACTATTATTATACACGAACTCACCCAGATGCAAATAGTCATCTGATAAACCTCCAAAATCCAATATGCAAGCTTTCAAGTGATCCTATAATAAACGATTCACCCTCTCTGTTTGAACGTCAGTTTGAGGATGGTATGCAGTACTGAGATGTAATTCTGACCGTAAAGCCTCTTGTAAGATTTTCCAAAACCCACTAGTAAATAACGGATATCGGTTGCTCACATAACTTTAGTGCTCTATGGAATCTCACTACCTACTTCATATATAGTTCCGCTAACTTAGTTGTCGTTCTATTTGACTTGACAGGTATAAATCATGCGCTTTTGGTCAATCGATCCACAATCACCCAAATGTTATCATGACCCAATCTAGTCCTTGGTAAACCATCAATGAAATCCATTGAGACTTGTTCCCATTTCCATTTGGGAATTTCCCACGGTTGTAACAGACCACTAGGCTTCTTTTGCTCAGCTTTAGCTAACTGGCAATTCATGCATTTATATATAAATTTCCCAACATCTATCTTCATCCCTTCCGAGCAGTAAGTCTGCTTCATGTCTCGATGCATTTTTTTTCCACTGGGATGTATAGTCAGTTTTGAGTAATGACATTCTCTAAGCACTTCATCTATCAATCCGTTATCATTGGGTACAACTAGTCTCTCATTCTTTCGAATCCATCCTACTTGACCCAGTCTATACTTATTCATTTCCTCACCATCGATACCCATCTCTACCTTGGAGATGATTTACAGTAGGTTAGGGTCGTTCCTCTAACTGGAACCAATCCACTCAATCAAAGTCGGTCTGATCGTCAAACTTTCTAACACTTATGGATCCAATTCACACTTAGGTCTGAAATCATATCCTACGATATACCCCAGTTGCTTCTGTTCCAGAAACATAGCCACCAAGCTGGCATGTCTCCTACTCAATGCATCAACTACCGCATTGCCCTTTCCAAGTGTGTATGCGATATTGAAATCATAGGAAGCTAAGAATTTTAACCATCTCTGTTGACGAAGATTTGTATCCTTTTGAGAGAAAAGAAGCTTTAATGACTTATGATCGGTAAACAACTCGAATCTTTCTTCCAAGAGATAATGTCTCCATATATTTAACGCGAATACGATCACTGCCAATTACAAATCATGGATAGTGTAACACCCCGTAATTCTGCAACACTAAGATTCACAAATCAAGGCAGAATTAAAAGTTAAATCAAAATCAAGGGAAACGGGCTATGCCATCGCGTTCGTCTCAGAATTCTGCATGAAAACGGGTCCGAGTTTGTGTAAATCGGAGTCCGTATGAGAAAGATATGGTCTCCGGAAGATTCAGCGAAGTTCAAATTTCAAAACAGGTCAAAAACGAGTTCAAATTCAAAATCGGACCCAGATTGGGCTAAGCGGAAATTTTCCCGCCCAAGGCACCCAGGTCGACTGGGTAGTCGAGCTAGGGATCGACCCTCCCCCCCCCCCCCCCCCCCCCGCTTTTTCCAGTTTTCTGAACCTGGTTCGTTCTTCTGTATCCGGACGCCCTTCTGACCAGATTCGTCCGCCTAACCCTATATAAACGGCCCTAGTCTCCCTCTCTATTCACAATTCTTTTCTATACTTATGCTGCCTCTGAGAAAATATATAAATAAATAAAAATAAGAAGATAATATGAAAATCCAAGACAAGGTTATGCTGCTCAAGTTGTCAAGAAGATATTCGAATCAAGATTAAAGCTTCAAGATAAGAATCAAAGGCTAACTCAAACGGTTTAAAGCAACATCGCACGAATCATAGCAACGCCATCTTTCTATTATAATCTAAACTCTGTAAGACGGTTACTATTTAGATTTGAACGTTTTTCTCTGTTCGTGACATGAAATTAAAGGAATAAAAGAATATGCCAAATCTCTCTCTCTTTATTCAAATCAGTGCCTATACTCTTGGACCTAATTAATAACTGTTATGATTCAAGGACAAATGAGACTGTGACTATAAAACTATGGACCTTAAAACCATATGCCTCTTTGACTATGAATATTGCCTATGACTATGAACATTTCCTATGACTATGAACACTGCCTATGACTGTGACTATGACTATGAGAATTATTTCCTTGACTAAGCCTATGCCTTTGAATAGGAAACATAAACTATTTCCTATGACCTAACAAGGACACCTGTGATTAAACATCTGTGATTCATGACTAGGAAAGTGTTGCTTAAGTTTTGTGACTGTGAAATTGGGTCTAAACCCGATTATCTATTATGTCTATTCTTGGTTTTATATGGTTTTGGACCTTGGGAATTTACCTATTAAGTTAGGTCTACCCATGTTCTTGAACCTACGTCTCTATTCTGTCTATTCTTGGTTTTCTTTGGTTTTAGATCTTGGGAATTTGCCTATTAAGTTAGGTCTACCCACGCTCTTGAACCTACGTCGTAATCTATATGCTTGTGAACTACCATCTTACGCCAGTTGTTATGTCTGTTCTTTCATGGCATTTTGGTTCATTCCCTTTTATCGACGAATCTAGCTTTATCTATAATCCAGATTGAATCACGAACGGTGGGAATAGGATTTGGGCAAAATATGAAATTTACCAAAAACATAGTTTTTAACTTGGAATTTGGCATGAGTTGGGAACATGTATTATGGCATGTTCATAGAAACGCAAATGGGATAAATTTGACATGAATTATAGGATGTGTAATTTGAATCTAGTAGTGAATTGTAAACCTAGCATTTACATGGACTGTGAACTAGATTAGTAAGTCTAGTTTGACATGAACTGTAATTAGAATGTTAAATCACAATTGGATTAACTAATTTGGCATAATAAGTATATTGGTATAAATTTGAAATTGGCCATAATTGGGAATAACTGTTAGGTTTAGCAAAATCATGGTTAATACACTTGATTTGGTATAGTTTACATACCAAAAAGCATAAATATGATATAGAGGGGAAAATGGGCCATAAGAATAAATGTTGACAATTTACATTAAAAGAGTAATTAGGAAATAAGTAAATTAGGAATAATTTACTTATAGAATTTGGCCTAAATGAGGAAATGTAAATTTAGACAAATTAAAGGTTTATTAACGACATGTCTTTTAATAATAAACCAGAAAGTTCTAGGGTGACAGAGAGGATAGTGTCTAGGCTTGGGTTTGGAAAATACAAGTTTCCTGCTTTCCCTGGCTATCCCTAACTGATCCGACGGACGGGATGGTTACTTTCAAAACCTGATTTGAAAACTAATCAAAACCCTTTGAACTTAGAAAACACGAATATGCCTAACCCGAGGTTAGACTGAGTTGCGATGTAAACCTGCCCGGAACCAACCGGCACATCCAGTATTTGCAACAATATCTGTCTAATGTGAGAGGTCACGGCTTTAATTTATTTATTTAAAGCTAGAACAAGAATGGTAGGGTTAAGTTAACTAAGACACTTAACCAGTTCAACATGATAACTAAACTGATGGGTGGGGTTAGGTTCAGACTGACACTTAACACAGTTGAGCTAGAATGGGAGGGTTAAGTCCATAGGAACACTTAATCAACTTAACACAGTTAAGCTAGAATGGGAGGGCTAAGTCCATAGAGACACTTAACCAAACTCAAGGTAGCAAGACAAGATTTGTAGGGGTTAAGTAATGTTAATACACTTAGCCAAATTAACATGTTAACTAGACTAGAGGTTGGGGTTAAGTAAAATCTAATACACTTAGCCAATTTGATATGTTAGCTGGGCTAGACCGTAGGGTTAAGTAAACTTGAACACTTAACCATCAGGTTGTGATAAAGAAAAGGGGTTAACATGAAGGGATAATACTTAACCATTAATAATAACATGTTAGTTAAAATAGACGGGCAAGGTTAAGTTAAAAAGGAGTGAATAGGTAGGGTTAAGTAATAAATACTTAACCAATATAACTTGGTTTGTGGCAGGGTTAAGTCAACATGAGTTACTGATAACACTTAACCAGTTTAACAGGATAAATGAAGATGGTTAAGTTAGCTTAAATTGACTAATGACACTTAACCAATCCAAATTGACGGGAAAGAGAACTAAGTAGTAATTCTTAGTATAACACGGGAAGGAGCGAATGTCCGTCTGAGTAAAAAGAAGGTTCCAACGAATTGGGTTACGAAGCCCGCGGCTTCGAGGGGACATGTGGGTACTCTTGGTATCCCTCTGCGAGGCTGCAGATGATCCTCCTGGGCTCACAGAGGTTAAGGTATGCGTTAGAAGAACTAGGGTATGCCTTGGTTGCAATATATGGCAACCTAAAGACTATGTTGGACCGGCGTGAGTCGGCGAGAAAACGGTAGCCCTGTGATAGCAACTCGTCGTCTACCATCCATCTTCAGTCAATCGAGATACGTGAAGCGGAAAGGCGGAGAACTCCAAAATACCATATACTTGCTATCTAGTTATGGGTGAGGATGGCCATAGGATAGTGGGGCATCGGGGGCATGTGTATAGTTCTTATTTTTCAAGATGTGCCTTTCATTAGTTGAGGGAGGGGTCAAGTGGGACCATAGCCACTGGAACAAAAACAAACCTTAGCATCTGCATCGGCAGGTATCTGAAAGCTCCCGACCGAGTTCTGTATTCCTTGATTTGCCCTGACACAGGACTCGGGCCGCACATTACAGGACATGTGCATCTAGACAAGCGATAACGATTCGCGATACATGCGTGGGGAAGTATAGGAACATATACCACTCTAGGTAGTGTGTCCTAGACTTGGGGGCATCGTTCGACAGGTAGCATAATCCCTAGTTGGACTAGCTGGCATAAACCCTGAATCCAAGAAGCGTTCAGCAGATGGCATAAACTCTAGTTGAATCTAGAAAGCACTTGATAAGAAGACCCTGGATTAGATATAGGTAATAAATAATAAATGGGTGCCCGAAGGCAATGGAAAATGCAGGGATTGGGATCACGTTATCGTTACTAGTTGGAACACTAGTTAGGTAGTGCAGAGATATAGAAACCAGTATAACAAGGAAATAGCGAAGCAGCGAAAGTATTAGGGCATATCCAGTTTTTCTTAGCTTAGCATATCTTGTGATTATCTTGTCTAATCTTACTGACCCTATCATCATGGTGTTATCTTGTATTCAGTTAATTCATGTCGTTTTGTTTTCTATGTTCACATGCTAGAAGTTACTGAACTTACTCAGGCTTTATGTCTGACTCGGTTTTTCTTTCGTCTTCTTTTCTTCCATTCCCCCCCAGGTAGTAAAGGAGGGAATAGTTTAGCTTAGGTTAAGTTGGACTGCCACTCTTTCCCAGCTTGAAGATTTGTCGAAGTTTGCATGGATTCTCTTTTCAGATGCTATGGCTGGCTCTTGCTAAAATTGGGGAATATAAATGTTGTTTTTATGCTTCTTTATTTTATAAGACAGATGATACTTTGATATTGTAAAGAAACCATTGTACAAACTATTTTATCAATAAAGCAAAGTTTTATTTTCCACTGTTTAATTTCTGTCTGTCTTGTAATTTATCTGCATCTTTTACCCTAAATTCTCCACAGAACTTAGTGCATTCCCTTTGTGAGTGACACTAACGAATGTGGGGTGTTACACGTGGTATTAGAGCTGAAGGTTACCAGGTCAGATAAAAGATTTGAAAAATTATTTTCAAAACGGTTTTAAAAGAAGCATTTTCAAGAGAAAAGATTTGTTTTAAAGGCATATTCCCCAATAGCCATACGCACTATCTTCTCTTCCTCTGTTTGAATTCTTGTCTCCTTCTTTCTTGAGTCTCTGGGGCTCCTGGCTTTCTGGGAGGTAACCTCATCGAGGGACGAAGTAGTGCCCGACTTCCATCTATAACCGTAGTAGTTTCACCTACGGCCAGTTTTCTTTCAAGCTTATAGGGTTTTCTGTACGATGGAGGCAGCTTTCGAGAGATTTGTCAACATGACTATACACGGAAGGGGTTGAGGAGTTTGGCTATGGAACATAACCCTAGGATGAGGAATTCATGGATGTAGATTTAGCTCACGAAGGAGGAAGAAATTATAAAACCTAAGACAAGAGGAAGTATCTTTACTAGGGTATGATAGGGCAAGAACGAGGAACTGGATTTTCAGAAGGGTAAGTACTTACTTTCGCCACCAAGCATAGCTAGGAAAAAGGTAGTAAAGTTCTGTTGGAAGAGTCTAGTTTTGCTATTCGTACTTTTTCCTTTGGTTTTAGCGCTTCGCATGTGTTCATATCCACTTCCATAGTTGAGTCTCTGCACC
Organism: Allium sativum; assembly: GCA_030737875.1. Taxonomy (NCBI): domain Eukaryota; kingdom Viridiplantae; phylum Streptophyta; class Magnoliopsida; order Asparagales; family Amaryllidaceae; genus Allium; species Allium sativum. Next base: position 244,023,008 of record CM060915.1, on the reverse strand, counting down.
ATAGTACTTGTATAGTAGAAAGATTCCACTAGAGTCTCAAATCCAATTGGTGGTCCGACCAGTTTATTTTTAGTTCGTAGGGATTTGAGAATAGTTATCGAGTTTGCTTATATCATCTCACGTAGATCATCTAAATTCGGAGGAGATATTCCTTGGGTGCTTGTCTGATATGGGTTTAGGCCTTTGGGGCTTGTACTTGAGGAATGTCGAGTTCGACTAGGATGGTTTGCGTGAGAGATGAATAGTTGTGACAGGCACTCTAAAAAGCACGTAGTAACTTTTCGACCCTTATAGTTATGGCATGGCGGATAAGAGGGAGACCTCAAACCATCTTAGTACGTACACTTGGTATCGTGTTTGACATCTGTTTATTTTGGAAATGGGGATCGGGAACTTCACAATCGTGAAGTTAAATTAGTTAAGATACAATGGAGTAAAGCTCAAGAAGGCTAGATACTAGCATCATACCCTTTTCCTTAAGGGTGCGTTCTTGATTTCTTTGTTTAGGAGCTTTACGCATATTTGTTTCTCTCTTTCCAAAGTATATCCTCTAGGTTGTATCTTCGATCCTTAGGTAGAAACCCCTTTGGATGTAAACATGTATTTGAAACATGTTATGGTTGATGGTTGCAAGTGGTTGGTAATGGTTGCTCGTGAATGCATATACATACGTATTAGGCACTAGATCAAGTTCAGACGCTTTCATATTGCATTTACAGATATGTATTTGTTTGTAAGTTGAACTTGATATGTTACCATACGGATGTTGCATATGGATGAATGGCTGTGCACGCATGTAGTATTTACATAACTAGGGATGCTTGCATACATGATTGGACGCATGGCACTGACATGATTCACATTTAGGAGGTCAACTGAATCAGTAGACCGCCTGATTTTGCATTAGATAAAGACATATACACAAACTATGCATATGAACATGAAAGCATTATAAATCTTTTAAGGACAATGAATGCCTATGATAGAGTGGTTGAGTAGATGGGTGATTGGATGGTAGGACACATTCTTCCTAACTTGAAGATTTCGGGGACGAAATCCTTTTAAGTGGGGGAGAATGTAACACCCCGTAATTCTGCAACACTAAGATTCACAAATCAAGGAAGAATTAAAAGTTAAAATCAAAATCAAGGGAAACGGGCTGCGCCATCGCGTTCGTCTCGGAATTCTGCATGAAAACGAGTCTGAGTTTGCGTAAATCGGAGTCCGTATGAGAAAGATATGGCCTCTGGAAGATTCAGCGAAGTTCAAATTTCAAAACAGGTAAAAAACGAGTTCAAATTCAAAATCGGACCCAGATTGGGCTGGGCGGGAATTTTCCCGCCAAAGGCACCCAGGTCGACCTAGGGGTCGACCCCCCCACCCCCCCCCCCCCCCCCGCCCCCGCTTTTTCCAGTTTTCTGAACCTGGTTCGTTCTTCTGTATCCGGACGCCCTTCTGACCAGATTCGTCCGCCTAACCCTATATAAACAGCGCTAGTCTCCCTCTCTATTCACAATTCTTTTCTATCCTTATGCTGCCTCTGAAAAATATATAAATAAATAAAAATAAGAAGATAATACGAAAATCCAAGACAAGGTTATGCTGCTCAAGTTGTTAAGAAGAGATTCGAATCAAGATTAAAGCTTCAAGATAAGAATCAAAGGCTAACTCAAACGGTTTCAAGCAATGTCGCACGAATCATAGCTACGCCATCTTTCTATTCTAATCTAAACTCTGTAAGTCGGTTACTTTTTAGATCTGAACGTTTTTCTCTGTTCGTGACATGAAATTAAAGGAATAAAAGAATATGCCAAAACTCTCTCTCTCTCTATTCAAATCAGTGCCTATACTCTTGGACCTAATTAAGAACTGTTATGATTCGAGGACAAATGAGACTGTGGCTATAAAACTATGGACCTTAAAACCATATGCCTCTTTGACTATGAATATTGCCTATGACTACGAACATTTCCAATGACTATGAACACTGCCTATGACTGTGACTGTGACTATGAGAATTATTTCCTTGACTAAGCCTATGCCTTTGATTAGGAAACATAAACTATTGCCTATGACCTAACAAGGACACCTGTGATTAAACATCTGTGATTCATGACTAGGAAAGTGTTGCTTAAGTTTTGTGACTGTGAAATTGGGTCTAAACCCGATTATTTATTCTGTCTATTCTTGGTTTTCTACGGTTTTAGACCTTGGGAATTTACCTATTAAGTTATGTCTACCCATGTTCTTGAACCTACGTCTCTATTATGTCTATTCTTGGTTTTCTTTGGTTTTAGATCTTGGGAATTTACCTATTAAGTTAGGTCTACCCACGCTCTTGAACTTACGTCGTAATCTATATGCCTGTGAACTACCATCTTATGCCAGTTGTTATGTCCGTTCTTTCATTGCATTTTGGTTCATTCCCTTTTGTCGACGAATCTAGCTTTATCTATAATCTAGATTGAATCACGAACGGTGGGAATACGATTTGGGCAAAATATGAAATTTACCAAAAACATAGTTTTTAACTTGGAATTTGGCATGAGTTGGGAACATGTGTTATGGCATGTTCATAGAAATGCAAATGGGATAAATTTGACATTAATTATAGGATGTGTAATTTGAATCTAGTAGTGACTTGTAAACCTAGCATTTACATGGACTGTGAACTAGAATAGTAAGTCTAGTTTGACATGGACTGTAATTAGAATGTTCCATCAGGATTGGATTAGCTAATTTGGCATAATAAGTATATTGGTATAAATTTGAAATTGGCCATAATTGGGAATAACTATCAGGTTTAGCAAAATCATGGTTAATGACACTTGATTTGGTGTAGTTTACATACCAAAAAGCATAAATATGATATAGAGGGGAAAATGGGCCATAAGAATAAATGTTGACAATTTACATTAAAAGAGTAATTAGGAAATAAGTAAATTAGGAATAATTTACTTATAGAATTTGGCCTAAATGAGGAAATGTAAATTTAGACAAATTAAAGGTTTATTAACGAGATCTCTTTTAATAATAAACCAGAAAGTTCTAGGGTGACAGAGAGGATAGTGTCTAGGCTTGGGTTTGGAAAATACAAGTTTCCTGCTCTCCCTGGCTATCCCTAACTGATCCGACGAACGGGATGGTTACTTTCAAAACCTGATTTGAAAACTAATCAAAACCCTTTGAACTTAGAAAACACGAATATGCCTAACCCGAGGTTAGACTGAGCTGCGATGTAAACCTGCCCGGAAACAACCGGCACATCCGGTATTCGCAACAATATCTGTCTAATGTGAGAGGTCGCGGCTTTAATTTATTTCGTTAAAGCTAGAACAAGAATGGTAGGGTTAAGTTAACTAAGACACTTAACCAGTTCAACATGATAACTAAACTGATGGGTGGGGTTAGGTTCAGACTGACACTTAACACAGTTGAGCTAGAATGGGAAGGTTAAGTCCATAGGAACACTTAACCAACTTAACACAGTTAAGCTAGAATGGGAGGGCTAAGTCCATAGAGACACTTAACCAAACTCAAGGTAGCAAGACAAGATTTGTAGGGGTTAAGTAAAGTTAATACACTTAGCCAAATTAACATGTTAACTAGACTAGAGGTTGGGGTTAAGTAAAATCTAGTAGACTTAGCCAATTTGATATGTTAGCTGGGCTAGACCGTAGGGTTAAGTAAACTTGAACACTTAACCATCAGGTTGTGATAAAGGAATGGGGTTAAGTCTAAAACATGAAGGGATAATACTTAACCATTAATAATAACATGTTAGTTAAAACAGACGGGCAAGGTTAAGTTAAAAAGGAACACTTAACCAACACAGGGTGAATGGGTAGGGTTAAGTAATAAATACTTAACCAATATAACTTGGTTTGGGGTAGGGTTAAGTCAACATGAGTTACTGATAACACTTAACCAGTTTAACAGGATAAATGAAGAGGGTTAAGTTAGCTTGAATTGACTAATGACACTTAACCAATCCAAATTGATGGGAAAAAGAACTAAGTAGTAATTCTTAGTATAACACGGGAAGGAGCGAATGTCCGTCTAAGTAAAAAGAAGGCTCCAACGAATTGGGTTACGAAGCCCGAGGCTTCGAAGGGACGTGAGGGTACTCTTGGTATCTCTATGTGAGGCTGCAGATGATCCTCCTGGGTTCACAGAGGTTAAGGTCTGCGTTAGAAGAACCAGGGGTATGCCTTGGTTGCAATATATGGCAACCTAAAGACTAGGATGGACCGGCGTGAGTCGGCGAGAAAACGGTAGCCCTGTGATAGCAACTCGTCGTTTACCATCCATCTTCAGTCAATCGAGATACGTGAAGCGGAAAGGCGGAGAACTCCAAAAGACCATATACTTGCTATCTAGTTATGGGTGAGGATGGCCATAGGATAGTGGGGCATCGGGGGCCTGCGTATAGTTCTCATTTTTCAAGGTGTGCCTTTCATTAGTTGAGGGAGGGGTCAAGTGGGACCATAGCCACTGGAACAAAAATAGACCTTAGCATCTGCATCGGCAGGTATCTGAAAGCTCCCGATCGAGTTTTGTATTCCTTGATTTGCCCTGACGCAGGACTCGGGCCGCACATTACAGGACATGTGCATCTAGACAAGCGATAACGATTCACGATACATGCGTAGGGAAGTATAGGAACATATACCACTCTAGGTAGTGTGTCCTAGACTTAGGGGCATCGTTCGACAGGTAGCATAATCCCTAGTTGGACTAGCCGGCATAAACCCTGAATCCAAGAAGCGTTTAGCAGATGGCGTAAACTCTAGTTGAATCTATAAAGCACTTGATAAGAAGACCCTGGATTAGATCTATGTAATAAATAATAAATGGGTGCCCGAAGGCTATGGAAAATGCAGGGATTGGGATCACGTTATCGTTACTAGTTGGAACACTAGTTAGGTGGTGCAGAGATATAGAAACCAGTATAACAAGGAAATAGCGAAGCGGCGAAAGTATTAGGGCATATCCAGTTTTTCTTAGCTTAGCATATCTTGTGATTATCTTGTCTAATCTTGCTGACCCTATCATCATGGTGTTATCTTGTATTCAGTTAATTCATGTCATTTTGTTTTCCATGTTCACATGTAGAAGTTACTGAACTTACTCAGGCTTTATGTCTGACTCGGTTTTTCTTTCGTCTTCTTTTCTTCCATTCCCCCCCCAGGTAGTAAAGGAGGGAATAGTTTAGCTTAGGTTAAGTTGGACTGCCACTCTTTCCCAGCTTGAAGATTTGTCGAAGTTTGCTTGGATTCTCTTTTCAGATGTTATGGCTGGCTCTTGCTAAAATCGGGGAATATAAATGTTGTTTTTATGCTTCTTTATTTTATAAGACAGATGATACTCTGATATTGTAAAGAAACCATTATACAAACTATTTTATCAATAAAGCAAAGTTTTATTTTCCGTTGTTTAATTTCTGTCTGTCTTGTAATTTATCTGCATCTTTTACCCTAAATGCTCCACAGAACTTAGTGCATTCCCTTTGTGAGTGACACTAACGGATGTGGGGTGTTACAGATAGGATATCTTTTCTCATGCGGTTTCAGTTGTCGACTAGCATAAGCTACAACCCTACCTCCTTGCATCAGTACAGTATTTAGTCCGGTACCACTGGCATCTGTGTATACCGTCATCTCTTCGTTCCCCTTAGGAATAACTAATACTGGTGCACACGTCAACTTCTCTTTTAGACCCTTAAATGCATCCTCGCACCTTCCGTCCCAAACAAAAGATTGATTCTTTTTGGTCAACTGAGTTAACGGTGCCGCTATCTTAGAGAAGTCTTGAATAAATTTATGATAATATCCAGCCAATCCTAAGAAACTTCTCACGTCTGTTGCATTCTTGGGAGTAGACCAATCTTGCACCGTAGACACTTTCGCAGGATCCACGGCAATGCCATTATCTGAAACAACATGGCCCAAGAACCTCACTTCCCTCCTCCAGAAGTGACACTTAGAAAATTTTGCTTTCAATTGGTGTTTCCTCAACACTCCATTGCTGACCTGAAATGTTTCTTGTGTTCTTCGTATTTCATTGAGTAAACCAAGATATCGTCTACAAACATAAGAACAAACTTATTCAATTGATCTCTGAAAACCTATTCATAAGATCCATAAAATATGCGAGCGGATTGGTCAACCCGATTGGCATGACCAACCACTCATAGAATCCAGACAGCATCCGAAAAGTCGTTTTAGGTATACTCTCAACTTCTACTCAGAGCTGATGAAAACCTGTCACGAGATCCAATTGGGAAAACACTCTCGTCCATTCAGTTGATCAAACAAATCATTAACCCGTGGAAAAGGATACTTATTCTTCCTAGTCACCTTGCTCAACTCGCGTTAATCCGTACATAAGCGAAGGGAACCATTGGCCTTGGTAGCAAATACAACTGGTGCTCCCCACTCGGAAAAACTTCTTCGGATAAATCCCTTCTTCAAAAGGTCGCCCAGATGAACCTCGAGCTCTCACTGCTTTCTTGGCACCATATGACGAAGTGGCATCACTATAGGTCTGGAATCTTTCACTAAATCATTTCGAAATTCGATCTCTCGATGTGGTGGAAGTCCGATCACTTTCCCTAAGATGTCCAGATACTCGCCAGCAATAGCCACATCTGATAACTCATCATGCGGGATGTCGAGGGAATTTAGAAAACTAGCCATCACCCCATCACTAAGTAGGCAACCCAATACCACCCTCCGCCCATCAACCCCTTACAGTCTACCATCACCCCCATACCTTTGGAGCCAGTCAACTCCCAAAATAATGCCAAACTCAGTAAAGTCCAAAATAAAGCAATCACAAGCAAACATACATCCATGACTCGATAAGACCAAAAAGGGGGAAATCATACTAAGGCTAGTCGAACAACCGATCAGGTTCGTCACAACTAAAGGTTTATCGACAAGTTCAGGTTCCAATTCCAAACTATCTACTAGGTCACTAGATAGGAAGGAATGGGAAGCTCTAGTATCAAACAAAACTTGAACAGCAACATCATAAATAGAAAGCATACCTTGAATAATGACACCTTTTTCCTTTTGCGCCGCAGATGGGGCATTCGACGAAGAAGGAATAGCATTGATAGCATATGCTTTCACGATATGCTTCTCCTTAGGTGGCTGCGGACATTCATTCTTGGAATGTCCCACTTAGTCACAATTGAAGCACTTCCTCTCCCCTTCTTCGCTCGACAATCTTTGATATAGTGGCCCTTCTTGCTGCAACCAAAGCACTGGGCCTCTTTCTTATTCTTCTTTTTCTGACCATCCTTAGTCTGGTCCTTTTTCCTCTTATTATGGGAATTATTCTTGCCTCCACCGCTTGCCTGCGTCTTTGGCTCCTTTGCAGATGTAACAGCAACCTCGGTCTTTGACTTGGGGTATAGTCTCTCAGATCTCAATGCTTTTCCCATAATAGATTCGAAAGTCTCATCGATATGGTTTATAAGTCTTTCCCCCAAGTACTTGTCTAGGCCAGTTATGAAGCTTTCGTTCTTCTTCTCCGGAATATCGATAAGGGATAATCCATATTTTGATAAAGTATTGAATTCTACAATATATTCCGAGACTGCCCTACCATTCTGCTTAAGCTCCAAAAATTTCCTGAACAATTCTAATTTCTGAGAAGCTGGAATAAACTTATCACTGAAGTGAGTCTTAAGCTTATTCCAAGTAACTTGATCCTCGGCAGTAGTCGCTTTAATGACATTCCACCAATACATAGCCCGTCCTGGAAGATGACACGATGCTAACTTTCTCTTCATTGCATCCTCGATCCCCAAATCCTTGAAGATGCGCTCACAACTATCAAACCAATATTGAACTCCCGTTGTCGATTCTGTTCCATGGAACGGCTTTCCACCAAGATTAATATAATCCTTGTTAAGTGTAACACCCCGTATTTTTAGTGTAAGATAATAAAATAAGAATAACTTAATTTAATATTCATAATTAAGTAAAATGGCCTATACCATTGCGTCTGTCTCGAAATTCTTGTCAAAATCAATCCCTAGTTTGTGTAAATCGGACACCGTATGAAGAAGTTATGAGCATTAGAAGTTTGTATACATATAAGGTGCTTATATGTATATATATTAAATAAATATATCCAGAAAATATGAAAATCAGTTCAAAAAACAAAAATTTACAAGCGGGAAAATCTGGAGGGAAATAAGATCGTTGGGGTCAACCTAGGGGTCGACCCACCTAAAGGGGGGGTCGACCTAGAGGTCGACCCACCAACAGGGGGATTGACCTAGGGGTCGACCCACCCGCGAATCTAGATCCTTCTTTTTGGACGTGGACGATTCTGGTCTTTTATATTTAGATCTAAGGGTCCTGGTTCCTCTGCTACACCTATAAATAAGACCCTAGACCTAACCCTAACCCTCATAATTTGGCGGCTATGTTGGTGCTCTGCCATTGCTCTCTCCCTCTCTTCTCGAACATATTCAGAAATTTAGATTTGTAAATTAGAAAATTTTAAATTAAGATCTGGAGGGAAGAGATTGGTGTTTTAATTAAAAGGTGTTTAGAATTATATGAAAAGCAAGGTAATATTCATGATCTAATCCATTATAATTCTTGTTATTTCTTTCGCTTCTCTCTTTTAATGAAAATAATAAATCCATGATCGATAAGTTGTAAATCTGATTAAGGGAAAAACGATGGATGCTGAAACGGGATCAGATCCAAAATTTGGGAAGGCATGAAAAGTGAGTGGGTTTAAACAATAGCCTTTAAATAATGTATGACTATCTGTAACACCCCATAATTCTATAACATTAAGTTTCACAAATTAATGTATAAATAATTTTTTGAAGAATAATGAAGGGAAATGGGTTACGCCATTGCGTTCGTCTCGAAATTCTGCTTGAGATAGTGTCTGAGTTTGAGTAAATCGGACTCCGTATGAAGAAGTTATGACCTTCAGAAGTTTCAAGAATTTAAATAAATAAAAACAGATTCAAAATTCGAATTCAAAATACACAACCGAGCTGGGTGGGAAGTTTCCCTCCCAGGACCCAGGTCGACTAGGGGGTCGACCTGTGGGTCGACTGTGTACATAGGTCGATCAAGGGGTCGACCTTCTCTATTTTTTCAGATCTGGACTGCAACGATTTTGACCTATTCTGGACGGACTGGATGGCTACTAGGGCGATCTAATGGCTCTAAAACACTCTCTACACCTATAAAAGAATGCCTAGAACTAAGGTTTCTCCACACAAATTCTTTTAGGCGTCTACATGCTGTTTCTCTCTAGCGTCCACCATTAAAGTAAATCTTATTCTCCATTAAAACAATTTATAGTTCTTCTTCAAATTGGAGATTCAAATCAAGTTAAAGCTTCAAGTTGGACCATAGGCATTCCGCTTCAAGCAACGTCACTAAAATCATAGCAAAACACCTTTTCTAAACCGATCACTATAAGCTCAATTATTCCTTAGATTTGAACGTGTAATCAGAATTGTGAATGTAATGAATCAAAATATAGAACTATACCAATTTTCAAGTTAATTATCTTCGATTCGTGCTTATGTCAAATCGAAAGTTATCTATGCCTTTGGATCTGATTTACGACTATGACTATGTGACTTTTTCCTAAGACTATGACTATGAGACTTTTGCCTAAGACTACGACTATGAAACTGTTGCCCATGAAACTATCGCCTATGACTATAATTCATGACAAAGAGACTATCACATACGATAATGACTATGACTATAAGACTGTCGCCTATGACTATGACTATGATTCATAATTTTGAGACTATTGCATATGATTCATGACTATGAGACTATTACCAAGATTCATGACTATGAGACTATTGCCTATGACATTGATTAAGGAACTATAGTGATTAGTCGCCCATGACTATTGTGGTTATTTTCCTATAACTATTGTAGTCAGTGACTTATACCTATTCCCATTAACCTATTAGGTTGTACTTCGGACTAGCTTTATGTTGGACCAAATCACCTATGCATATTCCCTTAATTGTGTTGGATCTCATTTTTTGGGGTGTAACTTGTCTAGTTTATTCCTATTCACTGTAATGTACATCAAACCCGTTGGAACCATTGTTTTTGTATTTGGTTCATTCTTGCATGGCTATTCTTTTATGTCAATTCCCGTGCTTATCCCCTATTCCTTGCTTTGATACTATTAGTATCATTTCATGAGTACATAGAAAATTTGTGAAATCATGTTATACGTACGATTATGATGCGGGGATTGGGCGTAGCTTGATTAAGTTATTTTAGCATAATAAATATGTTGGCATAATCTAAATTTGCTATAATAGTGAATGATTTACATGCATATTAGACTTGGGTATAAATTGATAAATTTAATTGGCCGCAAAGTGTGTAATTGGCGTGTAAACCAAGTTTTGGACATAAATGGTAAACTAGAATATTAAATCTAGTTTTGACATGAACTGTAAATTGGAATATTAATGTAGATTGGGCATTAATTGAAAAAGGGGAATATTAAATCTAAATTGGTATAAACTGCAAGTTGGCTTAATTGATTGGTAAATCAAGTTTTGGCATAAAATATAAGTATGTTAATTTACATGACAGTTGAATATGATCTAGGCTAAATTGGTTTACGGAAAAATTTACATACATAGTAAATATGTAAATTTAGTAAAAGACGAATATGCCTAACCCGAAGTTAGACTGAGTTGTGGTGTAAAACTGCCCGGAACCGACATGCACATCCAATGACCACAACAATATCTATATAATGTGGATGGTTAGTGCATCAAGCCCAGAAAGACCCGAGGTTAGACTGAGTTGTAGTGTAAACCTGCCCGGAACCGACCGGCACATCCAGTAACCACAACAATATCTGTTTAATGTGAGTGGTTGGTGCTTTAGTTAATTAATTAAGGCTCATGAATAAATAAAGCTAGAAATGGTGAGGTTAAGTAATTAGGGAAACACTTAACCGTAATAACATGTTAACAAAGACAAGAATGGTGGGGTTAAGTAATCGAGAAAACACTTAGATAATTCAACATGTTAACTAGACAAGGTTGATAGGGGTCAAGTTAATTTGGACACTTAACCAACTTAACATGTTAACAAGGCAAGACTTGTCAGGGGGTTAACTAACTAAGGGAACACTTAACCATAATAACATGTTAATTAGACAAGTGGGGAAGGTTAAGTAAGCATTTAACATGCTAACTAGACTAGATGGTGAGGTTAAGTAAATTTTGAACACTTAACCATCATAACATGTTAACTAGGCAAGTGGGTGAGGTTAAGTAAAATTAGAACACTTAACTGTCATAACATGTTAATTAGAAAAGTGGGTGAGGTTAAGTTAATAGGACACACTTAACATATATATATAACATGATGTGTGATAGGGTCAAGTAACACAAGAGGAACACTTAACCAAAAATGTGTATATATAACATGATATGTGATAGGGGTTAAGTAACACAAGGGGAACACTTAACCAATATATATATGTATATATATATAACACATGATGTGTGTGTAGGTTAAGTTAACTTGAATGAATGGATAACACTTATCCAAGAATATATATCAACTTGAATCAGTGGGAGGGTTAAGTACATATCGGGTTGGTGGGTAATATTAGTAATATAGGCCCACAAACTTAACCATTTAATAAACAAGCTTGAACCAGTGGAAGGCTTAAGTACATATCGGGATTGGTGGGTAATATTAGTACATATAGGCCCACAAACTTAACCATTAAATAGACATACTTGAATCGGTGGGAGGGTTAAGTACATCACGTGTAGGTGGGTAATATTGTATATATATAGGACCACGAACTTAACCAGTAGGAAACCCTAGTAACGGGGACCCATTTCACCAGTAACCGACATAGATGTATCACGGTATCCTGAGCTAGGCAGGTTGGGGCGCGATTACTGGGTTGATTATAAGCTGTCAAAATAGCGGCAGGGGGTACGTCAGTGTAGGTTTCGACGGTTTATGGGCATGCACTTACTCCGGAGTGGAAAAAGCAGGTACTGGGTAACAGTAGTTATGCACTGTCACTACAAGAAAAATACCCTATTGCAGCTAGCTATTTGCAACAGGCGATAAATGACCGTTGCAGTAAATGATATTTAGCAACATACCTATTATAGCAGTTGCAATAGATAAGATTTAGCAACTGACCTTTTTTTCTGTTGCGAAAAGCATATTTTAGCAACTACGCTTCCCTTCCTATTGCAAAAACATACTATTAGCAACTATACTTTCATAACAGTTGCAATAAACATATTATTTGCAACTACGCTTCCTAGCCAGTTGCGAAAAAATTACTTTAGCAACTGTTTTGACCACTTGCAATAACTGTATTTTTTCACAACCGGAAAAGCCAGTTGCAAAAAACAAATAATTAAAATTAATGTATAATGATTAATATGTACTTGATTTAGTAAGTTAATATTTAATATTTTAGTAATTTAATATATTAGTAATTGATATGTATCATAGTTTAATAGTTAGTTTACTAATTAATGAATAATTTTAACTAGTTATTTTTAACAAAAAAAATTATTAACACTATTTATGATTTATAAACAATGTATAATTAGTAAGAAATGACTTATAACCAATAATTATAATCTATGAATATAGTTATTTGGCATGCGACAGTTGCGATAAACAGATTTTTGACAATCTTCCTTTCTTACCAAATGAAATAAACATACTTTTAACAACTATCTTTTCCTACCAGTTGCAATAATCATATTTTTAAATTTATAATTATAATTGATGAATATAATCAATTTTTGGTATTTAAAAAAAATACCATTAAATAATATATAATTAACGCTAGTTTAATGTTTAATAACTAGTATTTATTATTCATTATTTATTAGATTTATTTAATAACTTTTCTTTGATGTTCTTTTAAAGTATTATTTTATAACAAACTTAATTTTTATTGCTTAGCAAAAGTCCAGGCTATGTATTTCTGGAACATGCCTCCCACCGATAATGTAAATTAAAAGGCGGGATATCTAAAAATTGAAAGGCGGGATATCCAAAAATTTCATTACCGCGCACTAAACTTCATGCGCACTTCCTTTTCCAATTCATCTGCCTTTCCCAATTCCTCATTCCAGATCTAAATTTTCAAGCCATCGGTTCTCTCCCAAACGCGCACCCATCACTGCCCCTAAACGCGCACCTGGTTCCTGCACCCACCGCAGCCCCGGTTCCTGTACCCACCGTCGCACTCGCCGCCTCTCCCACCGCTTCTCCCATAGCCTCACCCATAGCCATACCCACCCTTTCACCAACCGTGGCACCCACCACTTCACCACCTGCCCCATCACGATCGCCAGCGTGCCCTCCGCCATAACTCCTTCTGTTGGTTCCCCACTAAATATAGCTCCTTCCGGCACTCCATCCGATAGCAGAGTTGCAGGATTTCAACCCGCTTTTGCTTTCATCGGTTCTGCTCTTCTGGCTACTGCTTCTTATGCTTTCTAAGTAATTTCTCATTGGATTATTTATTTTTGTTAGTGCGAATTGATACTTTTGTGTATGGTGGTGATGCTCTCATTTGTTTTACATGTACTGTAATAATGTTAATTTTATTTTGTGTTGGTTACCTGTGTACAGACCCTTTTGAGCGTTGTATTAGCTGGTTATTTCAACTGAGTTGAAAAAAAAGAAGATAAATGGAGATCAATAAAGCGAAACACTTAGGTATAAAGCTATTTTAGAAACATGTTTCTACTTGCTTCTCCATTTTTTTCACTATTGCATTTCTCAGGTATAAAGCAAGTAGAAACATGCCTACTATGAGTTACTTTTACTAGTTTCATTATTTTAGTATACTGAACCTAAAACATAAACATTTTTAGCATACTTCAGTTTGAGATGAAAGTAGACATTTTTAGCATGATCTAAAAGCTCTGTTCTTTCTATAAAGCTATTTTTGATGAGTCTATATTCACTAAAGCATTCTTCTTTTATACATGTGTGAGTTTTATCCTGTATATGCTCACAATTACTAACCATATTTTTCAAATCTAAGTTCGTCACTGCTCAATGAAGTATTAAACAACTATCTTGTATGTATACTGTACTACTGTAAAACTTGAAACTAATATTTATTTTGTTTATATTAATACACATGTATAACGTCAATATTGATTGCTCACATGAAAAGTTACTACATTTTAACCTAAAAGTGCACAAATTATGTCCTTTTGGGTTTACATATTTATAACTGGGTTAACAGCACACGGTCTAATAGCTTAGCTGTCAATAGGAACAGTTAAATGTTTTCCAATATAAACCGATGGCGAGTTTATTATACATATACTACAGCATGTAAGGGCACAAAAACATCATGTTTTTATATATGGGGGTTTACAGGCATAAAGTTATATAAATGATCATTTGCTAGCTAGTTTTGACTTCTGACTAATACACGGGAATAAGAATCAGCCTAGTTTTAGGTGATTAGTTGGTACTTTTCATTAACGTAATGCGATATTTTAAACTTGAAAAATCATTGCCAAGCTGTTACTTTTTTTTGTATTAATGCAGACCAATACTATTGACTTCAAACCTCATGTACGCTCGTTTTGTAAGGCTATTTTTAGAGGATTGGAAAATCAGGACCAAGATCAGGTTTGTTATATTATGTAAGAATCAATTATTTATTAGTTTTCTTATATAACCATGATTTGTCTGCATGAAGTTAAAGAATGTGCAATAACTTGTATGAGCCTTGTAATTTCAACTTTTGGTGATAATCTTCAATCAGAACTATCTACTTGTTTGCCTTTACTTGTTGACCGTATGAGTAATGAAATCACATGATTGACTGCTGTAAAGGTAATTAATTTTCAGTGTTTACTTTAAGCTGCTTGTTGGTTTTAGTTCCTGCTGATCTATCTTAAAGCATTGGTTAATGCATCTCATTTGATGTAGGTATGTTGATGAATTAAAGTCTTGTTAACAATTAATGTTTGATTCTTTGATTCTGAGCATTATTATTTGTATACCAAACATAATAAATTTGGAAGGTGAAAGACAGGAGTGAAATCCTCGATTTGAAAGATGTTATTCCTGCCTAGTTACAAGGTAAGTCCAGCAAATGTTGCGAAATTGTGCAATCATATTCATATATTGTTTATTGTTTTATCCTCTATGTTGTATGAATACCTATCCAATATTGTTTTGGATTAAGGTTCGATTTCTCTACAGTAACTTTTTTTTTATTTGTACTTTATATTGAAGTTTGGTTAAACTAATTTTCTTTGTGCATATTCGTTCTACCATATTAATATGATATCCATCTTTGATTTTTAACCATGTTAATATCATATCCTCCCTTGGTAGGCGAGGGTGTTGTCCGGGCATGAAAAGGCCTAATCGCTTCAGGCACAGGTTCAACAAGCGCACCAGCTGGTAGCGGTTAGGAAAATGCTAGATCGAGTTGAACCGGAGGCGGAGGCTGATGTGAGGATCCGGTAAGGGTGGAGGTGGGAATATAATTGGGTCGGGCATGTCGGGTTTGTGGAGCATGAACTACAGATTTATTTTAGTGAACTGATGATATTTATTTTCTTGTTATAGTATATGTATGATAGAGTATAAATATGAGTAGAAAATATTCTATTCAAAAAAAAAATGTGTTGTGTGAGAGAAGAAATTGTTACACATGAATGGTGTATGAAAATTGTAGAAACTTTTATTGTAATTTTTTGTACTATTAAAACTTTGTTAAAATAAAATTTTTATTTGTTTATTTCATTCTGTGATATATACTATTACTAAAACAAATACATTTAATATGTAATATCTATAAGCTATATTTTTTTAATAAATTTATGAATCTATTGCAACGGGCATATTTTGTTGCAAAACGGTCTGATGCAACAACAAATGCTAGTTGCAAAAAAGTATACCGCAACGTTTTATTGCAACAGGCAGAAAATGTTGCATACTTTTTGCAACTTCGGCTATACCAAAAGGCGCATGCATGTTGCAATTGATCTACTTCAACAGATATTGCCTGTTGCGAAAAGTGTTTTTTGTTGTAGTGTGTGCATCTTGAATCATGTCGGTTCGCTATCATAAGGCTTGATACCCCTTGGTGGGGCCAGCACAGAGTATCTACATGCAAGAGAGGGCCGACTGACACAGACACATGGAAAATTAATACAAAGTAGGTAGCATAATCCCTAGTTGGACCTAGGTCGCGTAAACCATGAATCCGAGAAGCGTTCAATAGGTAGCATAAACCCAAGTGGCCCTGGGTAGCGTAAACCCTAGTTTAATCTAGGAAGCGCTCGATAGTAAACCCTAGATTAGATCTTGGTAATAAATGGAATCCCTACAATAGATGTACACTTGAAGGCAACAACAAATACGGGGATTGGGATCACATTATCATAAGATCATAGATTACTAGTTTGGACACTAGTAGGTAGTGCAGAGATATAGAAATCAGTATAACAAGGTAGTTGCGAAGCAGAGAAGGAGTAGGAGCGCATTCAGTTTATCAGTACATTCAGTTTATCGGTACATTCAGTTTATCTTTCCATTTCCCATGCTTACCCCCATGTTATCTTGTTACTATGGTTTTGTCTTATATTTAGTTTATTCATGTCATGACCCTTTTCCTCGTTTAAATACAAAGAACCACTGGACTTACCAGACTTTATGTCTGACCAAGTTTGCTTTCGCCTCTTTTCTTCTATTCCCCCCCCTCCCCCAGGTAGTGAGGGAGGGAAAAGCTCAGCTCATTTTGGGGTCGTTACTCTTTTCGATCTTGAAGATTCTTTGGCGCATTGCTTTGTACTCCATTTTCTGGCTCATGCTTTATTGGGGAATATCATTGTCAGTTTGTGCTTCTTATATATTAAACAATACAGATGCTTTCTTGTAATAAGTATTGGTGTTGTAAAAAAATCTTTGTAAAAGCTGTTTTAATCAATAAAAGTTATTTATTTTTTGCTGCTTTATTTGTCTGTCTTGTAATTTTTCTACATCTTGTACTAAAAAATGCTCCACCGAAGTTAAGGCATTCCCTTTGTGAGTGACCTTAACGGAGGTGGGGTGTTTTACTTGGTATCAGAACTGAAGTTTACCAGATCAGATAAAAAGATTTGAAAAATTATTTTCAAACAATTTTAAAAGAAGCATTTTCAAAAGAAAAGTTTTGTTTTAAAGGCATATTCCCCAAAGCCATATACACTATCTTTTGATCCTCTGTTTGAATCCTTGTTTCCCTCTTTCTTGAGTCTCCGGGGCTCCTGGCTTTCTGGGAGGTAACCTCATCGCGGCATGGTTTCGTAGGCTTGATGAGACTACAACACTTGTCAAAGGGCAAATAAGTGCCTAACTTCCATTTGTAGCCGTAATATTTTTCGAGCTTTGTAGGATTCCCCGTGGGATGGAGGCAGCTTTCGAGTGACATGTCAACAAGTTACACAAGGATGACAAAGTTGAGAATGAGAGGGTCTGGCTATGGAGCACAACACAAGGATGAAGAACCCATGGATATGGACTTGATTCACAAAAGAGGGGAGAAAAAAATAGTAAAACCTAAAACAAGAGGAAGTATCTTTATTTTGGTAAAACGAGTCGTATAATTAAGAACATGGGACAGCATTTTTCGGAAGGCGAGTGCATGCTCTCACCGCCAGCATACCTGAGAGAGAGAGGCAGTAAGATTTTGGTTGAAAGAGTTTTTCCTTTTTGATTATCCTGTTAGTTCTCCTTCCGATTTTAGCACTTCACATCCGTATATATTTTTGCTTCCATAGTTGAGTCTCTTCACCCTAGATATTGTGTAGTAGAGGATCCCATTATAGTCTCAAATCCAATTGCTGGTTCGGCACATTTTTCTTTGACTTGTGAGGATTTGACAATAGCTATATTTATGCTTATGTTTTTGGGATATCGGTTGATTCTAGGCATTGATTGGTTAGCTAGTAATTATGAAACAAGTGTAGTTAGACTTTCGACTTGCCTCGAGAATACCCTTGGGATTTCGTACGATCCTAAGGGATCAGTTTGTCTTAGCTACCTAGAATCACTTTACTTATCTATCGACGATTTTCGATCTGTTGGGATAGTCCATGAGTACGCAAGATGTTTTGACCAAGGTAGGAGTTTTCCCCTAAGAACCCGAGATAGACTTCCGCATGTATCTAGATGACACTACAAAGCCAGTTATGTGATCAACGATAATTCTGGAGCAAGATTGGCGAAGATAGCTAGAGTCGGTAAAGTTTTCAATTATTTGGTTGTTTTGTTAGTATCATCTCACGTAGATCGTCCAAATTCGGAGGAGGTATCCCTTGGGTGCTTGTCTGATATTGGTTTAGGCCTTTAGGGCTTGTACTTGAGGGATGTCGAGTTCGACTAGGATGGTTTGCGTGAGAAATAAATGGTTGGGGCTGGCATCCTAAGTTAGACTGACCTTAAGAGAGGCAATAAGCACATAGTAACCATTAGCTTTAGACCCTCAGATTTGCAACATGATGGATAAGCTAAGTAGAGGAGAGACCTCTAATCATCTTTGCTATATACACTTGGTATCATGATTAACATATGTTTTTCTCGGGAGGATAGTCCGACTACATTGGATACCCTCTAACATAGTAAGTAAGCGAGGTCCTATCTTTACTAGTGGGTTTTGGAAATGGAGGCCAAGAAGCTTCGTGATCGTGAAGTTAAATTAGTTAAGGTACAGTGGAGTGAAGCTCAAGAAGATGCGACTTAAAAGACTGAAGACCAGATACGCGCATCATACCCTTTTTGAGGGTATATCCTTGATTCCACTTTCTCTGTAATGTTTATCTTTTAAATATATCCCCTAGGTCATACTTCGATCCTTAGGTAGGAACCCATTTGGATGTAAACATGTAATCGAAACATGTTATGATTGATGGTTGCAAGTGGTTGCTAGTGGATGCATATACAGACATTAGGCACTAGATCGGCTTAGTCACTTTCATGTTTGCATATGCATATATATATATATATATATTTGTATATGGATTAAAACTTGATGTGTTATCATATGGATGTTGCATATGGATGAATGAATATGCACACATATAGTACTTACATGACTAGGGATAATTGCATACATGATGGACTCATGGCACTGACATAATTCACATTAAGGAGGTCAACTGAATCAGTAGACTGCCTGATTTTACATTAGATAAGGACATGTACGCATAGAATCATGAAAGCATTAAAAATCCTTTTAGCGACAAAGGATGCCTGTGATTTAATGGTTGAGTAGATGGATGACTGAATGGTACTACACATTCTTCCTAACTTGAAGATTTCGAGGATGAAATCCTTTAAGGGGGGAATGTAACACCCTGTAATTCTGAAACATTAAGTTTCACAAATTAAAGTATAAATAATTTTCAGAAGAAGAATTAAGGAAAATGGGTTACGCCATTGCGTTTGTCTCGAAATTCTTCTTGAGATAGAGTCTGAGTTTGCGTAAATCGGACTCCGTATGAAGAAGTTATGGCCTTTAGAAGTTTCAAGAATTTAAATAAATAAAAACAGATTCAAAATTCGAATTCAAAACACACACCCGGGCTGGGCGGGAAGTTTCCCGTCTAAGACCCAGGTCGACCAGGGGGTCGACCTATGTACGTAGGTCGACCAGGGGGTCGACCTCCCCCCCATAGGTCGACCAGGAGGTCGACCTGGGGGTCGACCTACCCTGTTTTTTCAGATCTGGACTGCAACGATTTTGACCTATTCTGGACGGACCGGATGACTTCTAGGGCAATCTAATGGCTTTAAAACACTCTCTACACCTATAAAAGAATGCCTAGACCTAAGGTTTCTCCACACAAAATCTTTTAGGCGTCTACATGCTGTTTCTCTCTAGCGTCCACCATTAAAGTAAATCTTATTCTCCATTAAAACAAGTTATAGTTCTTATTCAAATTGGAGATTCAAATCAAGTTAAAGCTTCAAGTTGGACCATAGGCATTCCGCTTCAAGCAACGTCATTCGAATCATAGCAAATCGCCTTTTCTAAACCGGTCACTGTAAGTTCGGTTATTCCTTAGATTTGAACGTGTAATCGGAATTGTGAATGTAATGAATCAAAATATAAAACTATACCAATTTGCAATTTAATTATCTTTGATTCGCGCTTATGTCAAATCGAAAGTTATCCATGCCTTTGGATATGATTTACAACTATAACTATGAGACTTTTTCCTAAGACTATGACTATGAGACTTTTGCCTAAGACTATGACTATGAAACTGTTGCCCATGAAACTATCGCCTATGACTATGATTCACGACAAAGAGACTATTACATGTGACTATGACAATAAGACTATTGCCCATGACTATGACTATGATTCATAATTTTGAGACTATTGCATATGATTCATGACTATGAGAATATTACCAAGATTCATGACTATGAGACTATTGCCTATGACATTAATTAAGAAACTATTGTGATTAGTCGCCCATGACTATTGTGGTTATTTGCCTATAACTATTGTAGTCAGTGACTTATGCCTATTCCCATTAAACTACTAGATTGTACTTCGAACTGGCATTATGTTGGACCAAATCACCTATGCATATTCCCTTAATTATGTTGGATCTCATTTTTTGGGGTGTAACTTGTCTAGTTTTTTCCTATTCACTGTTATGTACATCAAACCCATTGGAACCATTATTTTTGTATTTGGTTCATTCTTGCATGGATATTCTTTTATGTCAATTCTCGTGCTTATCCCCTATTCCTTGCTTTGATACTATTAGTATCATTTCATGAGTACATAGAAAACTTGTGAAACCATGTTATACATACGATTATGATGCAGGGATTGGGCGTAGCTTAATTAAGGTAATTTGGCATAATAAATATGTTGGCATAATCTAAATTTGCTATAATAGTGAATGATTTACATGCATATTAGACTTGGGCATAAATTGATAAATTTAATTGCCGCAAAGTGTGTAATTGGCGTGTAAACCAAGTTTTGGACAAAAACGATAAACTAGAATATTAAATCTAGTTTTGACATGAACTGTAAATTGGAATATTAATGTAGATTGGGCATGAATTGAAAGAGGGGAATATTAAATCTAAATTGGTATAAACTGCAAGTTGGGTTAATTGATTGGTATAAACTGCAAGTTGGGTGGTTAATGCTTCAAGACCAGAAAGACCCGAGGTTAGACTGAGTTGTGGTGTAAACCTGCCCGGAATCGGCCGGCACATCCAGTAACCACAACAATATCTGTCTAATGTGAGTAGTTGGTGCTTTAATTAATTAATTAATTAATTAAGGCTCATGAATAAATCAAGCTAGAAATGGTGAGGTTAAGTAATTAGGGAAACACTTAACCATAATAACATGTTAACAAAGACAACAAGGGTGGGGTTAAGTAATCGAGAAAACACTTAGCCAATTCAACATGTTAACTAGACAAGGTTGATAGGGTCAAGTTAATTTGGACACTTAACCAACTTAACATGTTAACAAGGCAAGACTTGTGGGGGGGGTTAAGTAACTAAGGGAACACTTAACCATAATAACATGTTAACTAGACAAGTGGGTAAGGTTAAGTAAGCGTTTAACATGCTAACTAGACTAGATGGTGAGGTTAAGTAAATTTAGAACACTTAACCATCATAACATGTTAACTAGGCAAGTGGGTGAGGTTAAGTAAAATTAGAACACTTAACTGTCATAACATGTTAATTAGACAAGTGGGTGAGGTTAAGTTAATAGGACACACTTAACCAATATATATATATATATATATATATATATATATAACATGATGTGTGATAGGGTTAAGTAACACAAGAGGAACACTTAACCAAATATATATATATATATAACTTGATATGTGATAGGGGTTAAGTAACACAAGGGGAACACTTAACCAATATATATATATATATATATATAACATGATGTGTGGGTAGGTTAAGTTAACTTGAATGAATGGATAACACTTAACCAAGAATATATATCAACTTGAATCAGTGGGAGGGTTAAGTACATATCGGGTTGGTGGGTAATATTAGTAATATAGGCCCACAAACTTAACCATTTAATAAACATGCTTGAACCAGTGGAAGGGTTAATGCATATCGGGATCGGTGGGTAATATTAGTACATATAGGCCCACAAACATAACCATTAAATAGACATGCTTGAATCGATAGGAGGGTTAAGTACATCACGTGTAGTGGGTAATATTGTATATATATAGGACCACAAACTTAACCAGTAGGAAACCCTAGTAACGGTGACCCATTTCAGCAGTAACCCAAATAGATGTATCACGGTACCCTGAGCTAGGTAGGGTGGGGCACGATTATTGGGCTGATTATAAGCGGTCAAAATAGCGGCAGGGGTACGTCAGTGTAGGTTCCGACGGTTTATGGGCGTGCACGTACTCCGGAGAGGAAAAACCAGGCATTGGGTACCAGTAGTTATACACTGTGCATCTTGAATCATGTCGGGTCGCTATCATAAGGCTTGATACAACTTATGGTGGGGCCAGCACAGAGTATCTACATGCAAGAGAGGGCTGACTGATACAGACATATGGAAAATTAATACAAAGTAGGTAGCATAATCCCTAGTTGGACCTTGGTCGCGTAAACCCTGAATCCGTGAAGCGTTCAATAGGTAGCATAAACCCCAGTGGCCCTGGGTAGCATAAACCCTGGTTGAATCTTGGAAGAGCTCGATAGTAAACCCTAGATTAGATCTAGGTAATAAATGGAATCCCCGCAATAGATGTACACTTGAAGGCAACCGCAAATACGGGGATTGGGATCACGCTATCATATGATCATAGATTACTAGTTTGGACACTAGTAGGTAGTGCAGAGATATACAAATCAGTATAACAGGGTAGTTGCGAAGCAGAGAAGGAGTAGAAGCGCATTCAGTTTATTAGTACATTCAGTTTATCGGTACATTCAGTTTATCTTGCCATATCCCATGCTTACCCCATGTTATCTTGTTACTATGGTTTAGTCTTATATTTAGTTTATTCATGTCATGGCCCTTTTCCTCGTTTAAATACTAAGAATCACTGGACTTACCAGACTTTATGTCTGACCTAGTTTGCTTTCGCCTCTTTTCTTCCGTTCCCCCCCCCCCCCTCAGGTAGTCAGGGAGGGAAAAGCTCAGCTCATTTTGGGGCCGTTACTCTTTCCGAGCTTGAAGATTTTTTGGTGCATTGCTTTGAACTCCATTTTCTACTGCTATGGTTGGCTCATGCTTTATTGGGGAATATCATTGTAAGTTTGTGCTTCTTATATATTAAACAAGATAGGTGCTTTCTTGTAATAAGTATTGGTGTTGTAAAACAATCTTTGTACAAGCTATTTTAATCAATAAAGGTTATTTATTTTTCGCTGCTTTATTCGTCTGTCTTGTAATTTTTCTGCATCTTGTACTAAAAAAATGCTCCATCGAAGTTAAGACATTCCCTTTGTGAGTGACCTTAACAGAGGTGGGATGTTTCACTATCGTTTTGCATTCCCCTTTTAATAAATTGTGAAATTTCCAGTTTAATTATAAATTGCTATTATAACAAGTTGAGACGTTAATATGAATAGATCAGGAAATTCATATGTTGAATCTATAAAATTGGGGGAATGATTAGCATGACATAACGTCAAATTGTTAATATGAACAATTCATATGTTGAATTAGTTGAAATGTTGGAATGTTTACATGTTATAATATTACTTTGAACATGTAGGAAAAAATTATATATTGGATTAGTTGGAGTGCTAAAAAGTTTACATGTAAGTTTGTCCCAATTGCACATAGGGAATAGCTGGAGTAAGTATATGATCATATGGATTCATGTTAACAAAGAATCAAATAAATATGGGTTTGGGCATCGACCAAATTATGTTTAAAGATCTTAAGTTGGATAATAAGTATAGGAAAATGATTTGGGCGCAAATGGGATCATATGTAAAATATGAATTGGCATAATTTGAATAATATGAATTTAGACATATAATTCATCATTGATATAATTGGGTAAATGGGCATTAACACCTATAAAGGCATAGGTTTAAATAATTGATTAATAATGAATGCCTAGGATTACAACTAGAAATTGTAATTGCACTTATGACACGAGGTTAGGTTGCATTAGTGGTGGAAGTCTGCCCGGACCCGACCAGCATATCCAGCAACCACTAACGTTGAACCTAATGTGAGAGGTCTAAGTGCGCAAATATGAGACAGGCTACGACACGAGGTTAGGCCCAACTTGTGGAAGAAGTCTGCCCGAACCCGACCAGCATATCCAGCATCCACAAGTTGTAGGCCTAATATGGGAGGTCTAGCCCATTATAAACTATAAATGGACATGGAAATGAATTGGACTACTTAACCTAATATAATCCATAGGGATTGTTTGAATATGAACTAAAGTTAGGGTTAAGTAAAATTGGTTGGAAAGTGGGTGGGCTAAACAAATCCGAGGGTGTGTGTAATATTTACATATAGGCCTGCAAACTTAGCCCAATAAGGTAATGTAATTAAGGACATCTAGTGGTATGCATAACCAGTAGAAATAATAAAGTTATGTAATTAAAGACACCTTCTAGGTTAAGCATAACTTGTGGAAATGATAATCACCTATTATAAATAAATAAAAGTAATGAAAATGTTGTATAATATGTAGACTTGTCCTCAGGACAAGTGAATATTATAACTTAGGTTATAATAAACTAGTAAGAGAAGGATAACTGGTGAATTGAGTTAAGGGACACTTAATTATAAAATAAGTAATTAGTAAAGGGGAAAACTTGAAACCAATTAAGAAAAGGGGGAAAATATATTGTAATTAATTATAAATTTAGTAATCTGTAAGCTCGGAAGTCTGAAACCCGTTGATAAGAATTGTAACACCCAATGAATTCTATAACGTTAAGCTTCACGAATTAAAGTATAATTAATTATAAACAATGAAATCAAGGGAAATGGGTTACTCCATTGCGTTCGTCTCGAAATTCTGCTTGAGATAGAGCTCAAGTTTGCGTAAAACGGATAACGTATGAAGAAGATATGGACGAACGAAGTTGGGCGAAAAACCAGAAAACGGGTCAGAATGCACTGGCGCACTTGGGAAGTGCGCCAGAACAAAAATGAACTGGCGCACTTGGGAAGTGCGCCAGTACATTTTTAGCCTGGCGCACCTGCCAAGTGCGCCCAGGTCAGAATGACCTGCTGGTCAAGTCTTGGCTGGCCTGATCAGGGTCTGGTCGAATTTCTGAGCCTTGCCTTGTCACTAGGGCTAGGTGTCAGCTCCTGATTGGTCTCTCCTTCAAATGAACGACTAATATTAATCCAAGCTCCATCGACGGTCCTAATCAATTCACAAACTCTATAAAAAGGACCTAAGACTCACCCTAATTCATACAAATAAAAATGAGAATGAGACCGTCATGCTGCTGAGGAGAGACAAGGAGTAGCCGTCAAAATTGAGAGACGATTAGGAGACAATTCAAAAGCTTAAAGCAACGACAACTAAATCAAAACAACGCCTACAACAAAGGATAGCATCTCCAAATTCAGAATTCAGATTCCTGAATTGAAGATTCGTCGTACGTTGTAAGTAGAGTGCTATTCCGATGTGAATAAATAATTGTGTTTTGATTTGTGTAAAATGAGAAATAGAATTGTACTTGATTTGTGGTGATAATAATTCATATTTGTATGTTGCTATGATTCTAATCGATTTGGAATGTTGTGGTATAACGATTGGATATTCGCAAGTATATAATTCATGTTGAAAACTACATGTTTGTGGTAGTTTATTACAACACCTATTGGATAATTGCAAGTATATGATTCATGTTAAAAGTAACGACTATATGTTTGTGGTAGTTTATTTGAGATTCATGCAAGTATATGATTCACTATTATGCCAACATAATATATATTATAATCACTTTAGTGTAGTTGGATCCATTTGGGTATTATGACTTATGTGAATTTATGTTGGAATTGGCATCATGATTCAAGTGTAAAACCATACTTTTGTATTAGAGACAAAAGTAAGCATCTTTGTGAACTTGTGTTGACTCTATGAACATGACTAGACTATGTTTGGTGTTATGCCTAATTGAAAAACATGTTTTAGGCCTATATTGTTATCAAAAATCATATGATAATATATGTGACACGTAGCTAAGTTCGATTTACATTCCAATTGCAAGTTTGCATGAATAGAAAAAAAAACCATGATTTCATGTTTAGGTATATTTATGCCATGATTATATGAATAGATCAAAAACCATGATTTCATGTTTAGGTAGGTTTATGCCATGATTATATGAATAGATCAAAAACCATGATTTCATGTTTAGGTATGTTTATGCCATGACTATATGCTATTACAATGCAAGTTCACAAGTGCCAAATTTATGTTAATTAGTTCTCTATGTTGCAAGTTCATACGTTCAAACTCCCCTTTTAATGTTACTTAGAATATATAAACACCATGTTCTAAGCCTCCCCTTTTTCATGTGGCTAAGTTGGGTTTAAATGTTAAACCCAACATATGTTATATTGTAGAGAACGTATAAAACGGGGGTAGTGACGTTTGGGTTAAAATATAAAACATATGTGTTGGCATGTTTGACGCATGCCAACGACCTTGAAAAACAATTAAGTGGTGTAAATTAATTTCACCCAATAAAGATGAATTTGAATAATGGGCCGCAAATATTTACATATAAAAAGAAAAGAGACAAAATATGTAAATGTAGAAAATACGATGTGTTTAACCCGAGGTTGGATTGAGTTGTGATGTAAACCTGCCCGGAACCGCCCGGCTGTCCAGTAGTCACAACAATACCAATCCAATGTGGGTGGTTAAACACGGAGCCCAATGAGGACCCGAGGTTAGACTGAGTTGTGGCGTAAGACTGCCCGGACCCAACCGGCAACAGGCAACCACAACAACATCTGTCTAATGTGAGAGGTTGAGGCTTTAATAAGACAATTAAGGCTGAGTCAGGATTGATAGGATTAAGTAAATTGAATTGATACTTAATCAAAATGGAACATGCTAAACTGTACAGACTGATTGGGGGTTAGGTTTACAAAACACTTAACCAACTTAGCATGTTGGCTAGAAATAGAAAACCTAGTAGCGGGGGGACCCTTTTCAGCAGTAACCCTACAAGGTGTATCAGGATACCCTGAACTAGGCAGGGTGGGGCACGATTACGGGGCTGACTGTAAGAAGTCAAATCGACGGCGGTGGTGCGGCAGTGTAGGTTCTAACGGGGTGCAGGCGTGCACACACTCCGGCGCAGAAAAATAAGGCACTGGGCACCAGTAGTATACCTGTGCATTCTAGAATTGTGTCGGGCCGCCACCATGGGACTTGATACACCCCATGGTGGGACCAGCATAGGTAACTACAACACCGGGGGCCGTAAGACACATGTAACTATGCGAGTAGGAGCCGATCATTAGAAACGGATCACTTCACCCTGATTATGGGGTGCCTGTTGGGAACTGGTTTATGTGGATGCAGAGATTAATATGGGGTACGATAAATATATTCGACTCTAGACAACTTAACTCAGTTTATGGTGCTTTCCCATTTCCAGTTTATACTTATCATGCCCAATTCTTTATTCATAGACTGAATAGTCCTAGACTTACTCAGGCTTTATGTCTGACTCTACTTTTCTTTCGTCTTCTTTTCTTTCGTTCCCTCCCCCCCCCCCCCCCAGGTCCACAGGGAGGGAATACCGCAGCTTGACCAGTTTTCACATCCAGCTTGAAGAGAAAGAATGTATTGCTTGGATCTCTTTCGTTTTGAACTATGGCTTTGGATTGCAACTGTGGGGACTTATGCAGTTTACTTTTGTTTTTATGCTTCTTTAAGTTATGAAATCAAGACAGTTATGAGAATGTAATGGTTTTTGGAAGTATTGTAAGACAATTACGACATGGTTTGTGTAACACGTATTTCGTTGAAATAAAATTTGCTGTTGTTTTCCGCTGTTCAAAAATATGTGTATTTATATCTGTCTTGTGTATCTGTGACTTATACTTATAAACCTCCACCAAAATTAGGGCATTCCCTTTGAAAGTGACCCTAACGGAGGTGGGGTGTTTCACTTGGTATCAGAGCATATGTTTACCAGATAAGATAAAAAGTTTTGAAAAATTCATTTCCAAAAAGAAAAATTTAAAGAAGCATTTTTAAAGATAAAATATTATTTTATTTTAGAAAAAAGGCATAGTCCCCCAAAGCCATAGGTACTATCTTTTATCCTTCGTTTTGAATCTATCCTTTCTGTTTCAGCATGTCTGGGGACCTTACTCCCCAGCTACTGACGCTTTCACTCCTCCTCTACGTGAACCAGCAAGCGGAAGAGTCCCAGAACAGGAAGACGAATAATAGTCAAAGAAGGGAGGATCGTAATAGTAATGACAAGAAACGAGAAAAAAGGAAATGTTGTTTCTGTGGAATTCTTGGACATCTGCAGGGAGACTGCAGGAAGAAGAAGAGGAGGATGAGTGCTACTTGCTTTCAGTGTAGGGAGACAGGCCACTGGGCTAGGGACTGCCCAAGGAAGAAGGAGACAAA
The DNA here is from genome assembly GCA_030737875.1 of Allium sativum. Taxonomy (NCBI): domain Eukaryota; kingdom Viridiplantae; phylum Streptophyta; class Magnoliopsida; order Asparagales; family Amaryllidaceae; genus Allium; species Allium sativum. The sequence continues at coordinate 243,994,324 of CM060915.1, read as the reverse complement.
GGCAGAAAGCTCTCAAGGGAAGAAAGAGGGTTTACAGCCTAAGAAGACAGACTTTAAGAAGGGCGGGAAAGACAACAAGTCCCAAGAGAAGAGGAAGTGTAAATTCTATGGCAAAGTGGGGCACTTGGTGAAAGATTGCCGGAAAAAGAAGGCCAAGATGAATGGTGGGTGCTTTTCTTATGGTGAGACAGGCCACATGGCTAAGGATTGCCCAAAGAAACGAGGGCAGGGGCAGAGGGCTGGATCCACCTCAGGGGCACAGGTTCATGTGCTAGAAGTGCCACCTCTGCAACAGCGAGGTATAAATACTTCTGTAGAAAGTGTAGTTTATCTTTATGATCGCCCAGTTCGCACTTTATTTGATTCTGGCGCATCACACTCCTTTATTTCATCTGCTTTAGTAGAATCTCTGCACCTAGAAACTAGTATGGTAGAGGACCCCTTAATTGTTTCAAACCCAATTGGGGGCCCAGGTCATTTGTCTATGATCTGTGTGGGATTGAAAATTTCTATTCTAAGCGTAGAATTTAGATGTAGTGCCTTTGTTTTGGGCTTCTCGGGATATGGTTTGATTTTGGGCATGGATTGGCTATCCAGTAATGGTGCCATCCTTGATTGTGAGAAAAGAGTGGTTAGGCTCTTAACCCAACTCGGTAACACTCTGGAAATTACTTGTAATCCCTCGAATGTGGTTATGCTTAGTTATCTTGAATCGCTTGACGCTTCTGTTGAGAATTTGCAGTCAGTTAAGGTGGTCCGAGAATATTCGGATGTCTTCGAAGAGGTGAAGGGCTTGCCTCCGAAGCGGGAGATAGACTTCCGCATATATCTTGTAGATAATGCAAAGCCCGTTGCATTGCCCGTTAGACACATGGCTCCACGGGAAAGGAAGGAGCTCAGTAAACAGATTAAAGAGCTTCTAGAGAAGGGGTTCATTAGAAGGAGCATTTCAGAATGGGGAGCTCCAGTGGTGTTCGCTACAAAGGCGGATGGTTCACTCCGTCTGTGTGTTGATTATAGGGAGCTCAACAAGCTAACGAAAAAGAATAGGCACCCTCTCCCCAGAATTGACGATCTGTTTGATCAGCTTGTAGGAGCGTCTGTTTTCTCCCAACTCGATTTGGCGACCGGTTTTCATCAGCTAAGGGTGGCTGAAGATAGCATCGATAAGACAGCATTCAGAACCCCAGACGGCTTCTTTGAATGGCTTGTCATGCCTTTTGGCTTGACAAACGCACCCTCTTACTTCGTGGACCTAATGAGTAGGGTGTTCAGAAATTTCCTCAACAAGTTCGTAGTGGTTTTCGTAGACGATATCTTGATCTTCTCAAAGAGTGAAGAGGAGCATGCGCAGCACCTAAGGGCAATCATGGAAACTCTGCGAGTCCATCAGTTAAAAGCCAAATTCTCCAAATGCTACTTTTGGAGAGAGGAAGTAAGGTTTCTTGGGCACATAGTATACAAAAATGGGTTAGCTGTGGACCCTGCTAAAGTAGTAGCGGTGCAGGATTGGAAGACACCAAGAAACGCAACTGAGGTCCGAAGTTTTCTAGGGCTAGCAGGTTTCTACCGAAAATTCATAAGGGATTTTGCGAAAATCTCAGCTCCGCTCACAAGGCTGACCAAGAAGAATCTAGTGTTCAATTGGGACTTGGATTGCGAGTTTGCTTTCCAACGACTAAAAAGGGCTCTTACAACAGCCCCAGTTTTGACGTTGCCAGATGGAAGCAAGATGTTCACAGTTTATACAGATGCATGTGGGACAGGGCTAGGCGCTGTCTTAATGCAAGAAGGAAGGGTAGTAGCTTATGGCGGAAGACAATTGAAAGTTCATGAAAAGAACTACCCGACCCATGATCTTGAGTTAGCCGCCATCGTCTTTGCACTCAAGTCTTGGCGACACTATCTCCTAGGTGAGAAGTTTGAACTTTACACTGACCATAAATCATTGAAATATCTTTTCTCGCAGAAAGATCTTAACTTGAGGCAACAGAGATGGATGGAGTTTCTTGCCTCGTACGATTTCGAGATCTCCTACACTCCGGGCAAAGGCAACGTAGTGGCAGACGCGTTGAGCCGAAAGAAACTAACCCTAAGCCTGCTGTTTGTTGAAAGACAAAGCCTAGAGTTTATAGCCATCTTTGACTTTAGGCCCTTCTCCGATTTTGTACCGGGCTTGCTAGCATCTCTCGAAGTACGCCCGACTTTAGTGGACTCAATAGGGACAACACAACGCGAAGACCCTCAGCTTGTGGAGACAATTGATAGGCTAATTAGGGGTGAGACTTCAAGTCACCTCAGCAGATACTCCATCGACGATAAGGGTTGGCTAAGGCGAGACGGAAGACTATGCGTCCCATAGACAAGGGATTTGGTAAAGACGGTTCTCGAGGAAGCACATCACTCCAAGATGACGATACACCCAGGCGGAGATAAAATGTACAAGGACATAAAGAGAACTTTCTTTTGGAACGGCATGAATAAGGACATGGCAGATTTTGTTTCTAAGTGTATGGTGTGCCAACAGGTTAAAGCGGAACAGAAAAAGCCTGGCGGTCTACTCCATCCTCTAGAGGTCCCGCAGTAGAAGTGGGATAGCATCTCAACGGACTTCATTGATGGGCTACCTAGGTCTAGAAGAGGCAACACTAGCATTTGGGTAATAATGGATAGGCTTACTAAAAGCGCCCACTTTTTACCTGTCAAAATTAAAAGAACTGCCTCATCCTTAGCATCTCTTTACCTCAAGGAAATTGTTCGACAATGGAATACCCTCCAGCATTGTTAGTGACCGAGACCCTATCTTCACAAGTGAGTTTTGGCGGAGTCTGCAAGAAGCGGTAGGCACACAGTTATGCTTGAGCACAGCCTATCACCCCCAAACCGACGGCCAGACGGAAAGAGTGAACAGAGGTTTGGAGGACCTTTTAAGACTGTGTGTCCTTGACTTCGGAGGGACGTGGGAAGACCATCTTCCTTTGGTGGAATTTGCCTACAACAACAGCTACCAAGCAACCATCGGAATGGCGCCCTTTGAAGCTTTATATGGAAGACCGTGCCGATCGCCCACTTGTTGGTGGGAGTCTACTGACAAACTCATACTTGGGCCAGATATGATCCGAGAGACTTCAGAAAAAGTAGACTTAATACGGAGAAGAATGAAGACAGCCCAAGACAGACAAAAATCCTACGCCGACAAGAGGAGGACCGACCTTGAATTTGAGGTTGGGGACAGAGTTTTTCTTAAGGTATCTCCGCTAAGGAACGTTGTTCGTTTTGGAACCACAGGGAAGCTAGCACCAAGGTTCGTAGGGCCATTTCCTATCATCGAGAAAATCGGGAAAATGGCCTATAGATTAGAGCTACCCGAAAAGCTGGCCGGAATTCACAACGTCTTTCACGTTTCGCACCTCCGAAAATGTCTACATGAATCTGCTGAAGTGGTAGAGCCAAATATCCTAGAAGAAGCTGAAGTGGAACGCGAAGCAACCGTGAGGAAAGTTCCAACCCGCATATTAGGAACGGAAGTAAAGAAGCTACGCAACCGCGAAGTCAAGCTCATCAAAGTTCAGTGGAGCGACGCCGAGGGAGACGCAACTTGGGAAACTGAAGCTAGAATACGCGCTGCCTACCCTTTTCTTTTCGAGGGTACATCTTTGATCTTTCTTTTTCCTTAAGTTGCGCTTTTATCTATCTTTTTAGGTATATCTCCTCGACCTTATCTTTTAGGTAGAAACTCTTTGGATGAAAACATGTAATTGAAACATGTTATGGATGATGGTTGCAAGTGGTTGCAAGTGATTGCTAGTGGTTGCTCGTGGTTGCATATACACACACAATTTAGGTTTTAGATCGGCTCAGTCACTTCATGTTGCATGTGCATATATGTATTTATATTTGTATATGGTTGAAGTTTAATGTGTTGCCATATGGATGTTTCATTTATATGTGAATGATTGTGCACCCATGTAAAATCATGAATAGGAAAATTTGCATACATAATGGATTCATGACACTTACATAATTTGCATTAAGGAGGTCAACTGAATCAGTAAACCGACTGATTTTGCATTAGATAAGTACATGTACACACACTTCGCATATGATCATGAAGCATTAGAAGTCTTTTAAGGACAATGGATGCTCGTGTTTGATGGATGAGTAGATGGATGTTTGGATGTTAAGATATACATTCTTCCTAACTTGAAGATTTCGGGGACGAAATCCTTTTAAGTGGGGGAGAATGTAACACCCCATGAATTCAATAACGTTAAGCTTCACGAATTAAAGTATAATTAATTATAAATGATGAAATCAAGGGAAATGGGTTAAGCCATTGCGTTCGTCTTGAAATTCTGCTTGAGATAGAGCTCAAGTTTGCGTAAAACGGATATCGTATGAAGAAGATATGGACGAACGAAGTTGGGCGAAAAACCAGAAAACGGGTCAGAATGCACTGGCGCACTTGGGAAGTGCGCCAGAACAGAAATGAACTGGCGCACTTGTGAAGTGCGCCAGTACATTTTTTGCCTGGCGCACCTGCCAAGTGCGCCCAGGTCAAAATGACCTGCTGGTCAGGTCTTGGCTGGCCCGATCAGGGTCTGGTCGAATTTCTGAGCCTTGCCTTGTCACTAGGGCTAGGTGTCAGCTCCTGATTGGTCTCTCCTTCAAATGAACGGCTAATATTAATCCAAGCTCCATCGACGGTCCTAATCAATTCACAAACTCTATAAAAAGGACCTAAGACTCACCCTAATTCATACAAATAAAAATGAGAATGAGACCGTCATGCTGCTGAGGAGAGACAAGGAGTAGCCGTCAAAATTGAGAGACGATTAGGAGACAATTCAAAAGCTTAAAGCAACGACAACTAAATCAAAACAACGCCTACAACAAAGGATAGCATCTCCAAATCCAGAATTCAGATTCCTGAACTGAAGATTCGTCGTACGTTGTAAGTAGAGTGTTATTCCGATGTGAATAAATAATTGTGTTTTGATTTGTGTAAAATGAGAAATAGAATTGTACTTGATTTGTGGTGATAATAATTCATATTTGTATGTTGCTATGATTCTAATCGATTTGGAATGTTGTGGTATAACGATTGGATATTCGCAAGTATATAATTCATGTTGAAAACTACATGTTTGTGGTAGTTTATTACAACACCTATTGGATAATTGCAAGTATATGATTCATGTTGAAAGTAACGACTATATGTTTGTGGTAGTTTATTTGAGATTCATGCAAGTATATGATTCACTATTATGCCAACATAATATATATTATAATCACTTTTAGTGTAGTTGGATCCATTTGGGTATTATGACTTATGTGAATTTATGTTGGAATTGGCATCATGCTTCAAGTGTAAAACCATACTTTTGTATTAGAGACAAAAGTAAGCATCTTTGTGAACTTGTGTTGACTCTATGAACATGACTAGACTATGTTTGGTGTTATGCCTAATTGAAAAACATGTTTTAGGCCTATATTGTTATCAAAAATCATATGATAATATATGTGACACGTAGCTAAGTTAGATTTACATTCCAATTGCAAGTTTGCATGAATAGAAAAAAAAACCATGATTTCATGTTTAGGTATATTTATGCCATGATTATATGAATAGATCAGAAACCATGATTTCATGTTTAGGTAAGTTTATGCCATGATTATATGAATAGATCAAAAACCATGATTTCATGTTTAGGTATGTTTATGCCATGACTATATTCTATTACAATGCAAGTTCACAAGTGCCAAATTTATGTTAATTAGTTCACTATGTTGCAAGTTCATGCGTTCACACTCCCCTTTTTATGTTACTTAGAATACATAAACACCATGTTCTAAGCCTCCCCTTTTTCATGTGGCTAAGTTGGGTTTAAATGTTAAACCCAACATATGTTATATTGTAGCGAACGTATAAAACGGGGGTAGTGACGTTTGGGTTAAAATATAAAACATATGTGTTGGCATGTTTGACGCATGCCAACGACCTTGAAAAACAATTAAGTGGTGTAAATTAATTTCACCCAATAAAGATGAATTTGAATAATGGGCCGCAAATATTTACATATAAAAAGAAAAGAGACAAAATATGTAAATGTAGAAAATACGATGTGTGTTAACCCGAGGTTGGATTGAGTTGTGATGTAAACCTGCCCGGAATTGCCCGGCTGTCCAGTAGTCACAACAATACCTATCCAATGTGGGTGGTTAAACACGGAGCCCAATAAGGACCCGAGGTTAGACTGAGTTGTGGCATAAGACTGCCCGGACCCAACCGGCAACAGGCAGCCACAACAACATCTGTCTAATGTGAGAGGTCGAGGCTTTAATAAGACAATTAAGGCTGAGTCAGGATTGGTAGGATTAAGTAAATTGAATTGATACTTAATCAAAATGGAACATTCTAAACTATACAGACTGATTGGTGGTTAGGTTTACAAAACACTTAACCAACTTAGCATGTTGGCTAGAAATAGAAAACCTAGCAGCGGGGGGACCCTTTTCAGCAGTAACCCTACAAGGTGTATCAGGATACCCTGAACTAGGCAGGGTGGGGCACGATTACTGGGCTGACTGTAAGAGGTCAAATCGGCGGCGGTGGTGCGGCAGTGTAGGTTCTAACGGGGTGTGGGCGTGCACACACTCCGGCGCAGAAAAATAAGGCACTGGGCACCAGTAGTATACCTGTGCATTCTAGAATTGTGTCGGGCCGCCACCATGGGACTTGATACACCCCATGGTGGGACCAGCATAGGTAACTACAACATCGGGGGCCGTAAGACACATGTAACTATACGAGTAGGAGCCGATCATTAGAAACGGATCAGTTCACCCTGATTATGGGGTGCCTGTTGGGAACTGGTTTATGTGGATGCAGAGATTAATATGGGGTACGATAAGTATATTCGACTCTAGACAACTTAACTTAGTTTATGGTGCTTTCCCATTTCCAGTTTATATTTATCATGCCCAATTCTTTATTCATAGACTGAATAGTCCTAGACTTACTCAGGCTTTATGTCTGACTCTACTTTTCTTTCGTTCCCCCCTAGGTCCACAGGGAGGGAATACCGCAGCTTGACCAGTTTTCACATCCAGCTTGAAGAGAAAGAATGTATTTCTTGGATCTCTTTCGTTTTCGACTATGGCTTTGGATTGCAACTATGGGGACTTATGCAGTTTACTTTTGTTTTTATGCTTCTTTAAGTTATGAAATCAAGACAGTTCTGAGAATGTAATGGTTTTTGGAAGTATTGTAAGACAATTACGACATGGTTTGTGTAACACGTATTTCGTTGAAATAAAAATTGCTGTTGTTTTCCGCTGTTCAAAAATATGTGTATTTATATCTGTCTCGTGTATCTGTGACTTATACTTATAAACCTCCACCAAAATTAGGGCATTCCCTTTGAGAGTGACCCTAACGGAGGTGGGGTGTTTCAAGAATGATTAGGCTTGTCCTAGGGACAAGAGGAGATTATAACATAGGTTATAATAAATGCGTAGAGAAACTTATTAATGGGCCTTAGTTAATAAAACAAAGTTAATAAGTAAACAACGATAAGTAGTATTGACAATGTAAAATGGAATTCTGATTAAATGAGAAAGGATGGGGAAAACTTATGAAATGAAATAAGTTATATTTAATCATAAATAGTAGGTGACATGTTAATTAGAAAACATTTGAACTAGATATAATTAATTACATATTAAGTAAAATATGTTATTGTAATGACGAAATCAACAAGAAGATAAAAAGGGATTGTGGATTACAGATCTTGGGTCACGATCTAGAGAATAACATGTTGTGGGATGATCAGCATAGAAATATGTTAATTTATGCACCTATATTTTGTCTTTTTGTATATAAATAATTATTATGTTAGGTATTATTTTGTTGTTTTTATAGATATGTTGTTCAGAACTCATTCGACCTTAAAAGTGAAGAATAGATGCTATTTACTTGAAGAATTGCATAAGAGCTTTCATTGGAGGCTAGATGAGTTCACATTGGTCACATTAGAAGAAGACTGGTAGAAAAGATCTCTAATGATGTCATTAGACGCTGTTTGTGTTCACATTGGTCACTTTGGAAGGAGATTGGTGGAAAATATCTATTTCATGAGATATGCTATTGGACCACAATCTTTGATGAGAAGGCCCATTAGACGATTAGGGTTTCCAAATCACCTTTAAAAGCACATGTATACCCATTGTAACAGTCATCCCATTTTCTATCTGCTTCTTCATTAACAAAGTTCTTCTTTTTATTTTCTGCATTTTCCTATTTCTTAGCAACTAGTGCCATTTACACAATTAGATTAGGTAGAGTACTAGTTGTATTTTACATTTATTTTCATTAGTGATTAATCATTTGATTAGTTTAAACGATAATCCTAATTTTATTTCTGTTGCTATTTCTATTCTGCACTTTTATTTTCTACATTTTTATTCTTGTTTTGCAATTTACTTTCATTAGATTAATCGTTTGATTAGTTTGAACGATAATCCTAATTGCTGCAATTTCAATTGTTCTATTTTCAACCAAATCTCAAAAGTCGTCCAACTCGCCCAAGAAATTATATAAATAATTTAATTTAATTTACCTCCCTGTGATTCGACCTGCATACTACACGAACTGTGCGCTTGTAGTATTTACTTCAAAATTCACGCTTTTCTATTTCATAAGAAAGTGACGATAAGGTTTTTGGTGCCATTGTCGGGGAGGCAACAATTAAATTTTATTATCTATTTAATTTCCGATTCGTGTTAGTTTTAATTTTAATTTTTTTCTTTTGTTTTATTTTATATATAGAAAAAAATTCTATATTGGTTGATTGGGTATTAAAACATTGGTACTACAGTCTTCTAATAAGAGAAAAAAAAAACTTGCCTTTTGTTTTCAGTTCCTTTCTCCATTGCCTTTCAATTTTCAATACATCTCTCTTCATTTCTTCTTGTTCAAGTTTTCTAAAAAAAAGAAAAGAAAAGAAAGAAACTTGCATTTTTTTTTGAATTCTTTCCAATTTCAAGTCTCTTTCCCTTCTGCACTCTCTCTTTCCATTTTTTCCTTTATTTCTTTCCTATTCTATCCTTCACAGAACTAAAAAAAAGTAGAAAAAATTTCTTTGATTTCTTTCCTTTCAATCTTCTTTCCTTATTTCAGTACATAATCTTTCATTTCTTCTTTTACATCGTTAACATTTAATTTCTTTACAATTAAAAAAATTCTTCTTCCAATTTTCCTTCTCTGGCTTGTAGTTAATCCTCTGTTTTAATTTCTTCCCACTTTTGCAATTTCTTTATTTGTTTCCAATTTTTTTTCCTTCTGCATCACAACACAGATCTCATACCAGATCTCTCTCCAATTTCATTGTCATCCTCATCTTCTTCACCGTACACTCTTGATTTCCGCACCAACCATCTACCTTTCACCATTTACATCATCACAAAACCACCAAACAATCACCTTTCAACCACTCACCATCCTTCATAGCAACTAGCCTCAACATCAACCGCTTATTCTCCTCCCAAAACTCTGTCACAAAAAATACGCACCTAGATCTGCCATCAAATACCCCCATACTCACGTCAACTTCACAGCCCATCAAAAGCCTAGTTCCTCGCATACCAATTCCAGAACAGCATATTCATGACCACCGATCCATGCATCACAACTTCAGATCCGCATCCTCAAAACCCCCCACATCACCATCTGAAGCCACCTCTTGCCAAAAACAGCGTCAAGATCCTCAGACCAAACCCTCATCGCACATGTACCTCCGCGTGGAATCGCAACAAACCAGACGAATTTGGTACTTCCACCCACATCGATTAAAACCCCCAAATTGAATCTCGCCAAAAAAATAGAATAAAAGAAAGGAGAAACAAGGATTTTTTATTTTATTTTCTTTGACCAGCTGTCCTTTTTTTGAGAACATGATTATGTGACTTTGTGGTTGTTTTGATTTGGGGAAGTTTTTGTGGCATTATTTTATAGACAGAAAGAGCAAAATAAAAAGGGGAGATTGGGGTGTGTTTCCAAAGGTATTTGATTTCCATAAAAAGAGAGGGACACGCATGTATTAAAGAGGAAAGGAACTGATTTTGCTGTTGAATATTTCTTTGGGGATTAGTTGTTTCCATTTCTTCTGAGTAGTATAATTTGGTGTCTTCTTTCTTGCCTTTTATTTGAGTGTGTGATTTAGTTCTTTTCTACTTTACTGTGTGGGTGACTTAGCTGTTTTAAGTTATAATTTTTTATTTAGCTGAGTTGTTTGGCTTGTTTAGTCAATTGTTAGTTTTTCTTTTTCTTCTTTTTAAGGATTTTTTCCCTTTTCGCTTGCTTTTATTTTTATTTGTTTTATTTTCTTTTCATTCAAAAAAAGGGGAGAGAGAAAGGCCATTCAAAAGAAAAGATCAAGGAAAAAAACCATTCAAGAAAACAAAGCAAGGATTCAAAGGTCAACGGACTTGCAAATAGTTGAGTTGAATTTTCAGTGCTACTTAATTGTCCTGGACAACATTACACCACTGTAAAAAAATCTTTCAACTCTACAGGTGCTGCAGTTACTTAAAAATATATAGACACTACATGTAAAAAAATTCTACAGGGACAGCGGGTTGCTTGTAAAAATATTTTAATTTTTTACAGTTATTATTGTCTAATTTTTGTGGTTGGCTGAAATTTCTATATTACTGTCATCATTCTCATCGTTTTCAACAATAAAAATTGATTTTCAAAATACCTAACTACAAAAGTGTATTTTGTGAAATTGATTTTCCCAAGGGTTTGATCGCGGATATATATTAGTTCAATTTATTGAACTATTAGAAAAAGAGGTTGCATACTACCCGTAAAACATTGATCGTATCCATTAGAATTTATACTATACGTGAACGACCATATGACCCTCTTCCCCTTTCAAATCGAGATAATCAACTAATAAAATTTATTTGAGTACATTATTTATTTTGTAATAGCTGCTTGTGTCAAATTAAAGTTTTGAATTTCCATATTTGATAACGATGAGTGAGAAAAGTTTTAACCACCATTATTCTTCTAATTTGGAGATTGATAAAATTGACATAATTCAAATAACTGTTGGTGAAACCTCTAATGACACTTCTGATGCCTTGAAAAAGTGTCTTGACCATTTCAACTTCGATTTTGATGAGCTCGAATACATTTCCGAATTAAATGAACTACTTGACTCGAAACCCTTGTCATTTGAATCTAACCATGGAATTTTGACAAATATTAGCATACAAGAACATCCTAAGTTAGATCTCAACCCAAGCCACAAGACCTTAAGTATGTTTACTTGGACTATACAGAAAATTTTTCTGCAATCTTGGCCTTTGATCTTACTAAGGACCAAGAAGAAAAACCTTTGAAAATTTTACAGGATAATCTACATCTGAATTGTATAAATCATTGGCACGACACAATTTTCATAGGAAATATTTTCATTGACATGCCTCTTGTATCTCAAAAATCAGATACAAAATCATCATACATCATTTTCGATAGAGGCAAGTGTGGGGGAAAAAGAAAATCTCATTTTTACATAACACTCATCACCGTTATAGATTTCATTTTGTTTATGATTGGCATTCAAATATAGTGGCTAAACTTCATTTCATTTTACAAATAATTTTGCAACTCATTCACCTTTGGGTACGATCTTTCAAATTTAGGAAACGTTACAATGTGGACACTGTTTAGATCTAGTGGGGGGGTCTGCACTGCATTCATTTTTATTTTTCTTTAATTTTCCCTTTTTATTTCATGCATTAGATAGAACCAACATGCATTTTAGATCGTAGTAACAAACCATATTTTTTTTTGAAATACGACTCATTTTAAATTGATACAACAAAATAAGTTAACAATTGTTAGTCAGTTATAGTATTTTTTTTCTCTCAACTTAGATCGAATAAGAAATATAATGAAAAGTTGAATTTTAAGGGATAATAGTGTAACTGGTACGTAGGGAGATTCTTAGGTGATGTCCATGAAGTTTATTCTATATTGTAGTCTTTATTTAATTAGTGGAGGACTTAAAATACATATATTGTCTTTTCGAATCTTTAAAACTAAGTTGTGTTAAGATGAAATCGTGTAACTCTCTCTTTTCTTATATTTTCAATAATAATAATAGCAATCGAAGGGTATCCAACATTGTTTGTATATCTAGCATCGGTGCGCAAACCCGCCAAGCTCTATCTGGCATGTTGTTGATAAAGTCAGCGTCGGAATATCTTGGTCTCATTTTATGATTTGGACACCTAAGGATTACCGACATGTTGTTGACAAAGTCGGCGTCGGTTTGTACATTCCGCCAACCTCTGTCCAAACTCTTCGTCAGTCCGCAAGGCAGTGTATGGGTGGTATACCTTGGCCTTTAAGTTTGGTGTATGTAATTAATCGTAAATTTTAATTTTTATAGAGATAGAGAATAAGCGATGATGCCCAAACACTTATTGACCTTATTGATTGTACTAGCCATACACGAGGAAATAATAATACCACTTTAAAATCTGTGCCAAGCAAACTAAGAATTTATTTCATGGCCACACTATATTATTGACCGAACCAACTGGCCAAACTAGAATTTAACAATTAAAACTTGAGTTATATTGAAAATTTGTGACAAGTTGAGGTATATAAAGTACAATCAACTGATTAGAAATTGTTAACTTAATTTGTTGTACCACTCTCTTGAAACAAGTTGTGTTTTCATTTTTCGTTTTTATTTACATATGTCTATTGCATTCATGTAATTGCATCAGAACCATATCATACTACATTTAGATTTTGTCGGTAGTATCCGCTGAAAACCATCACGAGACACCACTCGTCTTACAAGGGACACCTAGAGGTTTAACGGCTTGTTGCATACGCTCAATGCAATCGTGTTTCCTACGAAAGTGTGCCCTACCTAGTTTAGTTTTTCATATTATTATTTTTGTTTTACTCGAGGACGAGTAAAAGATAAGTATGGGGGTATTTGATCAGCATAGAAATATATTTATGCACCTATATTTTATCTTTTTGTATATAACTAATTATTACGTTGGGTATTACTTTGTTGTTTTTATAGATATGTTGTCTAGACCTTATTCAACCTTAAAAGTGAAGAATAGATGCCATTTACTTGAAGAATTGTATAAGAGCTTTCATTGGAGGCTAGATGTGTTCACATTGGTAACATTAGAAGAATACTGGTAGAAAAGATCTCTAAAATGTCATTGGACGCTGTTTGTGTTCACATTAGTCATTTTAGAAGGAGATTGGTGGAAAATATCTATTTCATGAGATATGCTATTGGACCACAATCCTTGATGAGAAGGCCTATTAGAGGATTATGGTTTCCAATTCACCTATAAAAGCACATGTACACCCATTGAAACAGTCATCCCATTTTCTATTTTCTTCTCCATTAACAAAGTTCTTCTTCTTTTCATTTTCTGCAATTTTCTATTTCTTAGCAACTAGTGCCATCTACACAATTAGATTTGGTCGAATACTAGTTGTATTTTACATTTACTTTCATTAGTGATTAATCGTTTGATTATTTTAAATGATAATCCTAATTTTATTTCTGTTGCTATTTCTAGTCTGCACATTTATTTTCTGCATTTTTATTCTTGTTTTGCAATTTACTTTCATTAGTGATTAATCGTTTGATTATTTTCAACGATAATCCTAATTGTTGCAATTTCAATTGTTCTATTTTCAACAAAATCTCAAAATTCGTCCAACTCGCCCAAGAAATTATATAGATAATTTAATTTACCTCCCTATGATTCAACCTTCATACAACACGAACTATGCGCTTGCAGAATTTATTTCATAAATAGCGCTTTTCTAGTTCTTAGGAAAGCGTCGATCATGGGTTTATTAATAAACTTAAATGGATTATGTTAATAAGCAAGAGGAACATAGTAATTTGAATAAGAACTCAATATGAATTGGAATAACCAAGTTAACTGGAAAACTGGTGAGGTGAAACAAGCGCGTAAAAGGATGTTTAGACATAGGATCTAACAACATATTAAATTGAGGCGCTTAGACCAGTCTGTATAATTGAGGGCAAATAACCCAACGGGGTAGATCATCGAGGTGTTATAAGGCACGAGGGAGCTCACATTCATCTGATTGTTCTGACGGCTCCAAAGGACTGGAAGGGGAAGCACGCAGCTTCTTGAGGTACGTATGGTGCTCCTAGTAGTCCTCTGTGCGGTGATAGATGTCTTAGGCTGTGCTCGCAGAGGTTGGGTCTGCGCGTAGCTACTAGGTGAGTAGGCCTTGACTGCAGACGTAGCTATGCCATCAGAATGCTATGACGAGGTGACACGGGATGGTTCGGTGGTTGCCTCACGAGGAGGCAGTGGGTTACGACTAATAAGGATAGTAGACCATCGGATATCCATCATCGACAGCCAGTGGGATGCGAAAAGACTAGAGCTAAACCCAAGATACCATTTCACCCTTCACTATCAGGGTAAGGGGTTGAGGGGAGACGCCACAAGGATGTTTAGATTGTTTGCCTAGGGATAGTCGCTTAGCTCTTGTAGTCTTTATTAGTTGAGGGAGGGGCCGAGGCAGGGCCATAGTCACGGTGAAAACAGACCCTAGGTATATCAGTATATAGAGACTCTTTAAAGACGGGCCCGTACCAATATGGAAAAGCTACCGACCGAGTTCCGTGTTTCTTGTATCGCCTTGCCATGGAACTCGATGCACATTAGAGGACGTGCGATTAAGGCATCGAGCTACAATTAACAGTACGTACGAGGTACACACTAGATACATGTATATCTGCTGTGGTTGTGTATCGTAGACTTGATGGCATTACTCCGGCATGAGATCTGATTCGATCGGGGGTGGAAGTCCGTACACTTACGTAGCATAGTGATGGAAGATATATGTTGACTATAACATTGTTATTTAGAGATCCGTACGTCACTCCGGCGTAGGATGAGGGACTACAAGCATTTCGGTGGCATTTCGGTGGAGACCGTGCGAGTGGGGTACCATGGGGTGTACCTCGATATTGGGGTAGCTACATATATACTATATAAGGTTAATCCATTGGGAAGTAAATGGGTACGACGTGTGTAAGCCTTGAGTGTTGTTAACCGAAGTAACCTATCAAATAAGAAAATACGATTGAACGGTATATGTAGGATTATCCAAAGTGTATAGTTTAATTCAGTCACCAGAACTTGTGTTCTGACCCCCTCCTCATAACATACTCACGGGTTAGATTTGTGGCAGAGGCATGATAGCCTTAGGTATTGGTTAGGGAGTATTATTAATACGGTAAGGCTATATTTTGATTATACTATATTTTATCCATTCCAATATGAGATATTTTTGAGCTCTGACATGTTTTATTTCTCTTTCTTTTATGCAGATACTAGAGCAAACCAATCCGAGTTTCGATGGATTGGAATTTTGAAAAAAAACGGTCTATTGAAATTGGGTTTGTCATATCTGGTATCAGTGCTTAGGTTTAGGATTCCTATATAAATAGTGAGTGAACGTATTTGTATTTTTAAAAAATATATATATATATATTATACTTATACCTAAATCCATAGAGGAACCCACTAAATAGGAAGAGTTTAATATGGTAAGAAATGGGATGCTTGTTTTGTACACTAAAGGAATGAATAAGGAAATATGAGACCTTTAGGTAATTTGGGTTGAAAGTGTACAATGTATTTTGTATGGAAGGAAGGTGAATCCCGTATGATTAGTATTTTGGGTTAAGTGGGTTTTGAAGTAAAACCTTATTGATTGGAAAAAGGTTAAAAAGAGAAAAAAAAATGGATTAGGAATGTATATAGTTGAGAGAGTTGACCTTGGGGAATGTCTAGGAAAGCCTAGAAAATTGTAAACCTGCTTTGAGTATAACCCCATTGTTAACTTTTAAGAAATTGAGATTATAAAAGTTTTGGAAAAATAGTTTATGGTGGTTTCTAGTTTTAATCTTAAAAGTTAAAGTTTTAAATATGTAAAGAAGTATATATTGAGTTTTAAAAGTAAAATTCTCCTAGTAAAAGAAAAGGTGCATATTATAGGGCATGTATAGCTCGCTAGTTTTCTTGTTATATTTCATATAAGAATTTTTAATAAAGAAAGATTTGAAATCTCTATTCTTATGACAATCCTTTTTGGATAATTATTTTGACAAGATAATTTAGTTGGGTGGACAAAATAAGTGTAGAAAATAATAATAGGGTGGATGTTGGCACCTTGTAGTAAGAGACTAAACCAACCTTATAGGTAAGAACAAGTCATAAACCCGATGGAGAAAATAGTTGTCCGTATCTACTCCAGTTTTGTGATTTGAAAAAAAATAATGATTTACATTTTTAAGATGACATGTTTTTATGGTTTGGCAAATGAAAGTTTTCTTGAGGAAAATGAAAATTTGACACTTTTGAATTTTTGGAAGAAAATTTGAATGAAAAAGAAAGGCCAAACCATGTTTTAAAAAGTATGGAGTAGGTAAGGATTAGTGCCTAGGAAAGACGAGAAAAGTTTTGAGGCTATAAAGTAAATAGTGAGAATTATCTAGGAATAATAGTGATTTCCCGTGAATGCGTAAGAATTAAATAGCCTAGGGTGTTGCTTGGAATAATTATTGGTACATAGCTAGGAATAGTAGCGACTACTAAATAGGAAAAAGGGGCAATTAAGTGTTTAGACCCTGTTGCTAATTTTCAAGTTAGGGGTAAAACCCGTTACTACATTTCGGTTGGGATCGTTCCATTATATTGTTCTTGTTGGGAAGTTAGGGTAACCCCTAAACCTGTCGTGGATCCTATAGTTTGGACTTTTCTGACAGAGGGGGGTATAACCCCGAGATTCTTGGCCCTTAGTAATAGCTGTGTAGGGTGTCTGTTCTCTTGTTTTAGTTGAAAGACTAGAGGCTTATTTAAATTTAAACTAAGATCAGATAATTAAATAAGCTAAAAAGGAGAAAACGTACAACTAAAAAGGAAACAGAAAAATCAGTAAAGCATGGAAAATTATGAGAAAAGTTGGATAAGAATAAAAATTTCCAAGATAAGCTGAAAAAGAAAACCAGTAACAAAGAAAATTTTCTTATGTGGGTTGTGCTTGGATAGGAAAATAGGGTATCTTTATAAATAGTTACATAAAAAATCCAAGTACGATTAGAAAAAGGTTGAAAAAGAAAAACGGAAGACGCGGAGTTTTCCGTTTTCCGTTTTCCACCTTTATGTAACATAAGAAATCCAATTTAGAAAATTAGATTTTTCTGAAGTTCGAAAAATAAAGTTGGTTAGTAGGATTATGGATGCAACAATTGGATGAACTATTCTCTTACTCAGTAAGAGTGTGGGAAAATTTGGATGAAAAATCATTTTTATTTTCAAAATACTGCATTCATGTAGAACTATAAGTATATTTAGGATGTGAGCATCATATTTTAAAAGGATTTTTGAAAAAATTGCATACACATAGGAGGTACCGCTTAAGCATGCATGCATTATTATGTTGTACTTCACTTTGCACAAGTACACAATGTTTACAAAAATTAGATGCACAATGATGGATGTATATTATGCGAGGAGTTAATTTATTTTACCCTTATCAAATTTTGGGGAAGAAATTTCCTAAGGATGGGAGAATGTAACACCTCGTATTTTTAGTGTAAGATAATAAAATAAGAATAACATAATTTAATATTCAGAATTAAGTAAAGCGGACTGCACCATTGCGTTCGTCTCGAAATTCTGGTCAAAATCGATACCTGGTTTGCATCAATTGGACACCGCATGAAGAAGTTATGAGCATTAGAAGTTTATATACATATAAGGAGCTTATATGTATATATATTAAATAAATATATCCAGAAAATTCAAAAATCAGTTCAAAAACAAAATTCACGACGGGAAAACTGGAGGGAAATAAAACCATTGGGGGTCGACCCAACAACAGGGGGTCGACGTAGGGGTCGACCCACCCGCGAATATGAAACCTTCTTTTCTAACGTGGACGATTCTGGTGTTTTAGATTTAGATCTAAGGGCTCTGGTTCCTCTGCTACACCTATAAATAAGACCTTAGATCTAATCCTAACCCTCATAATTTGGCGGCTACGCTGGAGCTCTGCCATTGCTTTCTCTCTCTCTCTCTCTCTTCTCAAACATATTCAGAAATTTAGATTTGTAAATTAGAAATCTTAAATTATGATCTGGAGGGAGGGATTGGTATTTTTATAAAAAGGCATTTAGAATTACGTGAAAAGCAAGGTAAAATTCTAGATCTAATCCATTATAATACTTGTTCGTTCTTCCCCTTCTCTCTTTTAATGAAAATAATAAATCCTTTATCGATAGGTTGTAAATCTGAGTAACGGAAAAACGATGGATGATGAAACGGGATCAGATCCAAAATTTGGGAAGGCATGAAAGGTAAGTGGGTTTAAACTATAGCATATAGATAATGTTATAACTATCTTTTAGCATTCCCCTTTTAAAAAATTTTGAAATTTCCAGTTTAATTATAAATTGTTGTTATAAAAAGTTGAGACTTTATTACGAATAGACTAGGAAATTCAAATGTTGAATCTATTAAATTGGGGGAATGATTAGAGTGGCATAACATCAAATTGTTAATATGAATAATTCATATGTTGAATCAGTTGAAATGGTTGAATGTTTACATTTTATAATATTAATTTGAACATGTGGGAAAAATTCTTATATTGGATTAGTTGGAGTGCTGAAATGTTTACATGTAAATTTGTCCCAATTATATACAAGGAATAATTAGAGTAAGTATATGATTATATGGATTAATGTTAACATAGAATCGAATAAATATGGGTTTGTGCATTGACCAACTTATGTTTAAAGAACTTAAATTGGATCTTAAGTATAGGAAAATGATTTGGGCGCAAATGGAATCATATGTAAAATATGAATTGGCATAATTTGAATAATATGAATTTAGACATATAATCCATCGTGAATATAATTGGGTAAATGGGCATTAACACCTATAAAGGCATAGGTTTAAATAATTGATTAATAATGAATGCCTAGGATTACAATTAGAAATTGTAATTGCACTTACGACACAAGGTTAGGTTGCATTAGTGGTGGAAGTCTGCCCGGACCCGACCGGCATATCCAGCAGCCACTAATGTTGAACCTAACATGAGAGGTCTAAGTCCGCAAATACGAGACGGGCTATGATACGAGGTTAGGCCCAACTTGTGGAAGAAGTCTGCCAGGACCCGACCGACATATCCAGCATCCACAAGTTGTAGGCCTAATGTGGGAGGTCTAGTCCATTATACACCAAAAATGGACATGGTAATGAATTGGACTATTTAAGCTAATCTAATCCATAGGGATTGTATGAATATGAACTAAAGTTAGGGTTAAGTAAAATTGGTTGGACAATGTGTGGGCCAAGCAAATCTGAGGGGGTGGGTAATTTTACATATAGGCCGCAAACTTAGCCCAATAAGGTTATGTAATTAAGGACATCTAGTGGTATACAAAACCGGTGGAAATAATAAAGTTATGTAATTAAAGACACCTTCTAGGGTAAGCATATGTGACGGCCCTCCCCGCACCAGTTGGCATTTCCTCCGAAAGTACGCTTTACACATGCCCGACTGGCCCGGAACGGTCGCCAAGGAAAGGAAAGAAGAGAATGAACTAATCAAGAACCTGTAGAATGTCTCACAGCGCAAGGAATAAAATATAATAATAACATACTTGACATAAAACAGGTGAGACAGTGCATAAGCTGAAACTAAACATCATAGCAGCGGAAAATCCAAATAAAGCTTATGTTCCACATCATCATTATTACAACTTTAAAACTGTCTCCAGAGCAAAAGAAAGGAAGGGTGCACTACTAATGCCCAAAGTAGTGACCAGCAGCGACACAGGGAGAATATCTATCTATATATCATACGTGGAAGCCTCTTGCTCGTCTCCGGTACAGCTACTCATGCTTCACCAGTTAACCTGTCTCTAGCCTGCTCGTGAGAGCACCCAGAGTAATAAGAAGAGACATAAAACTCCAGGTCAGACAAAGTCTGGTATGAGCGATAAGCAGCAAAACAGAACAATAAAAGGTATACTAAACCATACCTGAACCTGGACCTGCAACCAAAGAGTTAGCACTACATACTGTACAATACTCTAAGGTGCCACTAACACATGGTACGAAGGATAGGGGTGGGGGTGTGCATGTCATAGTGATGGCAAACAAATCAAGCATGGCAACCATCCTCACGTCTCTCTCAGTGCCTAAAGCATATGACGTCCACCACTCTCAACCACTAGACCCATCAAAGTAGTGACGGAGTTCGACTTGTACGACTACTGCTACCAACAAGCTTAACCCACGGAGTCATGACTAAATCTTTACAAATGACCCATTCATTGTTCTATAACCCATTAGTCGTACCTAGACCACTGTGGTCCTGAATCCGTTCACGTACCCCCTACACATAGTGATCCAAAGTCATATACATCGACAAACCCTTAGCACACGTCCCGCAGCAAAGCCCAACTCATGAAGTTAACTCATTGGTTCCCAACTGGATCCTGAGTTCTACTTCCCATTTGGGCTTCCTTTGTATCTCGGGTTTTAGTCGAATTGGAGTTGGTCTTCATAAGAGTCATCGCGTAATCACATCTCAAATCCGGTTCGGTTCGGATTACTTCAGTCAGTTCGATTCGAATACATCACTCCTAGGCTTCCCGTTCGGTTCGGTGTTCCACTTCAGGTTGGTTCGGTTCGGTAGTTCCCCTCATTCCACTTCAGTTGGTTCAGTTCGATGCTCTCATTTTTCATTCAGTCGATTCGGTTCGGTGCTCATGGGTCCCGATCCGGTTCGGTGCTTCACTCGAACTCCAACTCCAAGCATGGTCCTCCGATCCGATCCTGCTCCCTAGCTCTAGTCCGATCCAATCTCCATGCCCTTGCTTCCGATCCGATCCCCTACTCAGCTCTGATTTGATTCCCAACCCAACTCCAACCCTTTGCAAATGGCCCTCCTTCTTGCCAAAGCTCAGCTAGTGCCAAGTTCCGATCCGGTTCGTATTCCCTTTGCCCGATCCACCGATCCGATCCGAGCCCTATAATCCGATTCGATCCGAAACTCTGCACATTTCTTGCAACTTTTCCAATGGCTGTTTTACGCCATACGACGGCGTTTTCGACCAATCTAATCATTCTAATCAATCACAAAACATACCATACAGTCATAGCAACATGTATAATCAACCACAAACATCAAAACAACAATATGATGTATTAAAATGGATCAAACATAGCCAAAAATCCATATTTTCCCTTAATCATGTTTAGGCATAACTAATGATTTGATTAGCACCAAATTATCCAAACTTTCTAACAGAGGCTTAAAACATCATTTCGAATTTTATAAATATTTTTCCAGATTTTTAACATGTATAAATTCGCTAATTATCACTAATTACTCTTAATTAACCATAATTAGTGAGGAGCTATACAAATCACTCACCTTGGCCACAAATTAACTTTAGATCTGAAATAAATCTCTGTTATGGCACTGTTCCCAAGGCTATACAGCAGTTCTACCTCGATTCTTGTGCTAATCCTCTTTGATTTGATGTAGATTTGGCTTAATTAGCGATTAGGAGGTGATTTGGGGTGTTTTAGATGTTGGAGGCCATTACTAGGGTTTCTAGAATGAAAGTGGCGGCTGTGAAAGTGAGAAAAAGGGTGTTTTCTAAACCTTAACAGCCCTTAAATACCCCAAATCCCGAAATTCCCCTTTGGGCCTAGTTGTTAATCACCCGATTAAGCCCAATTAAGCTGTTTTTCACAATCTGAAACTTGTTTCAGCCATATCTCCCTGACAGTGAGTCCGTTTGGCTAATGTGACCACTCTACGGAAAGGTAAACCATCATCTGAATCTAATGGAAGTGGTTTCAGGTCAAAACTCCTTACCAATCAAAAGTTATGGCCAAAACAAGATCAACTAGGGGCAAAACGGTTATTTAAAAATTGGCAAAAATTATGAACATGGGAAATGATCCCAATAGTCGTCTCCCAAAGTTACATGACCATACGACTTCGCATGTGAAAGAATTAAATATTCTATGATCCTTCGATGCGTAGATTGCGGGTCGTTACAGCATAACTTGTAGAAATGATAATCACCTATTATAAATAAATAACAGTAATGAAAATGTTGTATAATACATAGACTTGTCCTCGGGAGAAGTGAATATTATAACTTAGGTTATAATAAACTAGTAAGGGAATGGGATAACTGGTGAATTGAGTTAAGGGACACTTAATTATAAATTAAATAAACAATAAAGGGGAAAACATGAAACCAGTTAAGAAAAGAGGGAAAATATATTGTACTTAATTATAAATTAAGTAATTTGTAAGCTCGGAAGTCTGAAACTCATTGATAAGAATGATTAGGCTTGTCCTAGGGACAAGAGGAGGTTATAGCATAGGTTATAATAAACAAGTAGAGAAACTTAGTAATGGGCCTTAGTTAATAAAACAAAGTTAATAAGTAAACAGTGATAAGTCGTATTGGCAATGTAAAATGGAATTATTATTAAATGAGAAAGGATGAGGAAAACTTATGAAATGAAATAAATTATATTTAATTGTAAAAGGTAAGTGACATGTTAATTAGAAAACATGTGAACTGGATATACTTAATTACGTATTAAGTAAAACATGTTATTGCAATGATGAAATCAACAAGAAGATAAAAGGGGATTGTGGATTACAGATCTTGGGCCACAATCTAGAGAATAACATGTTGTGGGCTTATTAATAAACTTAAATGGATTAAGTTGATAAGCAAGAGGAACTTGGTAATTTGAATAAGAACTCAATATGATTTGGAATAACCAAGTTAACTGGAAACCTGGTGAGGTGAGACAAGCGTGTAAAAGAATGTTTAGTCATAGGGTCTAACAACATATTAAATTGAGGCGCTTAGACTAGTCCGTACGGTTGAGGGTGAACAACCCAACGGGGTAGATCATCGAGGTGTTATAAGGCACGACAGGAGCGCACATTCATCTGATTGTTCTGACAGCTCCAGAGGACTGGAAGGGGAAGCATGCAGCTTCCTGAGGTACGTAAGGTGCTCCTAGTAGTCCTCTGTGCGGTGACAGATGTCTTAGGCTGTGCTCGCAGAGGTTGGGTCTGTGCGTAACTACTAGGTGGGTGGGCCTTGACTGCAGATGTAGCTATGCAGTCAGAATGTTGTGACGAGGTGAGCGGTTTCCTCACGAGGAGGCAGAGGGTCACGACCAATAACGATAGTAGACTGTCGGATACCCGTCATCGGCAGCCAGTGGGATGCGAAAAGACTAGAGCTAAACCCAAGATACCATTTCACCCTTTACTATCGGGATAAGGGTTTGAGGGGAGATGCCACACAGATGTTTAGATTGTTTGCATATGGGCAGTCGCTTAGCTCTTGTAGTCTTTACTAGTTGAGGGAGGGGCCGAGGTGGGGCCATAGCCACCATGGAAACAGACCCTAGGTGTATCTATATATAGATGCTCTTTAAAGACGGTGTTGTACAAATATGGAAAAGCTCTCAACTGAGTTCCGTGTTTCTTGTATCGCCCTCTATGGAACTCGGTGCACATTAGAGGACGTGCGATTGAGGCATCGAGCTACAATTAATAGTACGTATGATGGACGATCTAGATATATGCATATCTACTCTGGGTGGTGTATGGTAGACTAAGGGCATTACTCCGACATGAGATCTGATTCAATCGAGGTTGGCAGTCCGTACGCTTACGTAGCGAAGTGATGGAAGATGTGTGTTGACCATAACATTGTTATATAGAGATCCGTACGTCACTCCGGCTTAGGATGAGGGACTACGAGCATTTTGGTGGCATTATGGTGGAGATCATGCGAGTTAGGTACCATGGGGTGTACCTCGATATTGGTGGTAGCTACATATATACTATATTAGGTTAATCCATTGGGAAGTAAATGGGTACGACGTGTATGTAAGCCTTGAGTGCCATTAACCCAAGTAACCTATAAATAAGAAAATACGATTGAACGTTATATGTAGGATTATCCAAAGTGTATAGTTTAAATTCATTCACCAGAACTTGTGTTCTAACCCCCTCCTCATAACATACTCGCAGGTTAGATTTGGGGCAGAGACATGATAGCCTTGGGTACTGGTTAGGCAGTATTAGTAATAGGTAAGGCTATATTTTGATTATACTATATTTTATCAACTCCAATGTGAGATATTTTTTTTAGCTTTGACATGTTTTATGTCTCTGTCTTTTCTAAAAGATACCAGAGCAAACCAATCTGAGTTTCGATGGATTGGAATTTTGAAAAAAGAAAATCGGTCTGTTGAAATTGGGGTTGTTACACTGATCTTGGCGAAATCGGCTCTAGGCGCCTACACCACTGCACCTCCTCCATTAGCAGCATTAGGAACTGCTCCTTGAGCATCCCTAAGCATCTCTCGCATGAAGGCAGTAAACATCGTCCTTATATCAGGGACATTCCCATTATTGGCCCCGGAATCCCTACTCCTTGTATATCGGCTCAGCGTTCAATCTGCAAAGGAAAAAACGATTAACCATCTCTTTAGTGGTGCCAGTGCAGTGCAACTTCATCCTTAGCTATACTAATAATATATATAGCTTTTGAAAACCAAAATATCACAAATACGCACTCTCATATACATATACTATCTCTCCCTGATATCTACCCCTAGGTTAAACTACGCAACCTAGGCTCTGATACCAAGTGTGACGGCCCACCCCAAACCAGCTGATATTTCATCAAAATGCGCTGTACCGATGCCCGACCAGCATGGGATGGTTGTCAAAGAAAGAAATCTGAAACTATGATCTACAAAGGAACCTGTAGTATATCTCACAACGCATGGAATAAAATATAATAATAACATACTTGATATAAAACAGGTGAGATAGTGCATAAGTTGAAAACTAAATCATATCCATCAGAGTAGCGGAATTAAAAATACATCTTATGATCCAAACCATTATTACAACTTCAAAACACTATCTCTAAAGCAAAATAGAAGGGTAAACTACTAATGCCCAAAGCAGTGACCAACAACAACATAGGAAGAATATATGTAAATAGTACGTGGAAGCCTCCTACTCGTCTCCGGACAGCTACTCGTGCATAATCACCTAATCTGTCTCTAGTCTGCTCGTTTAGAAGCACCCAGAGTAATAAGAAGAGACATAAACTCTGGGTCAGACAAAGGTCTGGTATGAGCGATAGCAGAAAAATAAGAAAAAACAGGTATAAATAAATCGTACCTGAACCTGGGCATGCAACCAAAGAGTTAGCATAACAAGATGTACAGTACTCTAAGGTAAATGCTAACATAGAGTGTAAAATGGGAGTGTGCATGTCATGTTGATAGCAAACATTAAACATAGCAATCAACCTCACATCTCTCACTCAATGCATAAAGCATACGATGTCCACTACTTTGATCACCAAATCCGTTGGGGGCATGACGAGTCCATGCCCTTCTGGACTCCGTACAACTAATTGCCATGACCATGCCCTTCTGGTCTATAGCCAATAATCCTTCCCAGTCTATACATCCTCTGGCTCTGGTTCGTCTACATGCCCCCTCTCTCAACGGTGAATCAAAGTTATTGATATCGATCGATAACTCCTTTGCACACGTCTCGCAACAAAGCTTTTCAGGCTATGAAAATTGGCAAAAATGTCAAAAATAGCCTTTTACAGCATTACTGGAATGTTGTTATATCCCCTGGTTCAATTCTGCATTCATCTGGTGTGAAGAGCTAAACAAAACATCAAAACTGGCTTTCACCGCATTTCTGCCCTTTTTACAGCGTTTAAGAAGTGCTGTCGTAGCTCAGGTGCGACCGAATCCCATACGCGACCGACCACAGCATTTCACAAATATTGTCATAGGTGCAACCAACCGCTGCGTTTCGCAAATGTTGTAGTAGGTGCGACCGACCATAGCATTTCACAAATTCTGTCATAGGTGCGACCGACCACAGCAATCCTCAAATGTTGTCATAGGTGCGACCAACCATAGCATTCCACAAATGTTGTCGTAGGTGCGACCAAAACCCATGCGCGACCGACCACAGCATTTCATAAATGTTGTCGTGGGTGCGACCGACCATAGCATTTCACAAATGATGTCGTAGATGCGACCGACCACAGCATTTCACAAATGTTATCTTGTCGTAGATGCGACCGATCCCATTTCCTACATACATTCCAGCAAGCAATCTTCGCCATACGACGACGTTTTCATCCATTCTAACATTCCTATGCAACCAAAACATCCCAAACAGTAATAGTAACACATAAAATCAACCACAAACATCCAAACAAAGATTTAAAATGTAATTATGGATCAAACATACCCAAAACCATGATTTTTCCCTTAATCCCCTTAACCATGTTTTAACTATAGAATTAACAAACTTAATCCAAATTAACCCAAGTTTTCACTAGTGACATAAAATAATATTTTTGAATTTCTACATAATTTTCCATATTTTTATAATGCATAATTTTGCTAATTATCACTAATCACCCCTAATTAGGCGTACATAGTGAAGAAAAGTGCAAATCACTCACCATAGCCACAAATAAATTATAGATCCGAAAATCTAACTAATTTGGCATGGATCCTAATGTATTCCAGCAGCTCTATATCGATTTCTATGCTAATCCACTTTAATTTGATGTAGATTTGGCTAATATGTGATTAGAAAGTGATTAAAGATGAATTTAGAAGGTGGAGCCATTGCTAGGGTTGAAGAAATGAAAGTGGGGGCTGAGAAAAACGAAACGAGATGGTTTCCTAACTCATTTCAACCTCCCCACAACCTAATTCTGAAATGGATTATGGGCCAATCCACTAAAGACCCTGTTATGCCCGTTTAAGGAGTTTTTCACCTTTTAAACCTCATTTCAGCCATATCTCCCAAACGGTAAGTCCGTTTGATCAATGTGAGCACTCTACGGAAAGTAAACCATCATCTGAATCCGATGAAAGTGGTTTCAGGTCAAATCTCCTTACCAATCAAACATTATAGACGAAACATGATTCTCCAAGGGCAAAACAGTCATTAAAAATCGGAAAAAATCATGAGCATGGGAAATGACCTCAATAGTCGTTCCCCAAAGTTACACGACCATGTGACCTTGTATAAAAATGAAATAAATATTCTACGATCCTCCAATGTGTAGAATGCGGGTCATTACAGATGTATTGAAATAGAACTGATTTCATCTATCAATTCTCTTGTTGCATGATGGATATCATGTTCAAAAGCTTCATTTCATATGATAAAGCTAACTTTCTATTCAGCATTGCCAATGAAATGCAGTCTGTCATATCCTAGTAAATCGACCATACATTGCCAATTTATCCAAGGCTCAAACAACAAGTAAGTATCCTCTGCTCCAAAAATGATTTTATTGAATAATTGCTTTGAATTGATGCATAGTCTTAGCAATGATTTCCCAGTAGTTGAAGCATTATTGTCAATTGCCACAGACCAAAAATGATTTCCTTTATAATATCTGTTGCGTACCTATTTGCTCCACAAAGAAGAGTTTGAGAGAAAATTCCAAAGCAGTTTTATACAAGCCTCTTTTTTAAGATCAATTTTTTTTTAATCTATTGCCAAAGTATTCCATGTTACTTTATGTGATGTACCTCCCTAAAAAAAATCTACACAAAGAGATTTATCTTATCCAAAGTATATTCTGGAATTTGATATATGAAAAGCTAATATAATATGATAGGTGTTAAAACTATGTTAATCAATTCTGCCCTTCCAGCCAAACCGAGTAACTTTGATTCCCATACTTGTATTTACTTTGTTCCCTCTGAATCAGATATTACACTTTGAATAATGAAGATAGTTAGAGCATAGAGGAACTCCAAGATATTTAATAGGAAACAGACCTTGATCAAACCCCAAAATATTCAGAATTTCTCTGGAATTAGTAGCTGAAACACAGAAAAATACTTTAGTTTTTAATGCATTCACATTTAACCCTGCATGCATACTTAACTTATGGAATACTAGCTTCAATGTATTTGCATTTTGGACTGATGATTTACCAAAAATCATCAAGTCATCTAAGTATGTGAAATTGTAGGCTAAATAAGAGCAGTAGGCTGGAATGCTTTTAACTGAGTAGCTTCATCCATTAAGAAGAAGAAATATTGCATTGCAATTGAAAATAGATAAGGAGATAAAGGGTTTCCCTAGCTAATGCCTCTAGTATATGATATAAACCCATTTGGAATGCCTTGTATAATGATAGAGAATGTTGCAGTTGACATACATTCATATATTAGATTTACAAAATGTGCAGAGAAATTCATTTTGGCCATGATGAAACAAATAAATTCCCTATTGACTCTATCATAGGCTTTTTGTAAATCTACTTTGACACATAGCTTAAACATTCCTTTCTTCTTGAAATCACGTAATAATTCATGAGCCAACAAGATATTGTCACCTACATATCAATCCTTTATGAAGGCACTCTGATTTTTTATATCAGAAAAGGAATAAAAGGCTTTAATTTATTACATAACACTTTAGAAAATATTTTGTAATAGACATTCAACATGATATTGGCCTATAATGAGCAATTTCAGTTGGTCTCTCATTTTTTGGGATCAAAGTGATAAAGGTATGGTTTAATGGTTTAGGCAATTTACGAGATTTAAATATATCAGATATAGCATCTAGTCAATCAGTTTTCAGCACTTCCCAAAGAACTTTCAAAAAATTTGCATTCATTCCATCGGGCACAGGGCTATAATCATCATGTATTGAAAATAGTGCTTCTATGATTTCCTTTAAATCTACTTCCTTCAATAAAGATTGATGTTCTTGCACATTGACTGTAGAAATAGGATGGAAGTTGGGAAAACCAGCTGAATTTGTACCATTAAACAATGTAGTGAAGTAATTTATTACTTCAATCTCTATTTCATCTGATTTGAATAGTAGATTACCATTTTGATCTATCAAAGCTCTGATATGATTAAAATGTCTACGGTTAGACATGTGAGAATAAAAGAACTTAGAATTTGTATCACCTTGCTGTAACCATGAAACCTTTGCTTGCTGTTTAAAACCATTGAAATATATTTGTTGTAGATTTTGAAATTCTTTCTTGGCTTGTAGATAATCTTCGTAAAGGAGGATATCCTCAGGATTTTGATCTACAGCTTGCTCCAACTGGTTTACATTTTGTTCAGCTTGTTTAAGGTTTGTAGAATTATTATCTCTCAATTTATTCCAATTCTTTAGTTTCTATTTAAAGTTTTGAAGTTTCTGCAATAATTGATAACTATGAAAACCCCATACAGCTGAATTTAAACCCTTATGAACTACTTCACTATATCCAGGAAGATTTCGACAATCATTTCTAAACAAAAATAGGAAACCCTTTGAAGCCTTTGTAGAAATAAGGTCTAGCATAATTGGATTATGATCACTTGAATTCTGAGAGAAAGAAAGTGCTTTCATATTTAAAAATTGATGTAAGCAACTGTTATTTACTGAAATTTTATCTATATGAGTTGTTGTTACCTTTCTACGCCACATAAATTGAAATCCCATTGGTTTAATTTTAATTAATGCTTTTTGGATGATAAACTTTTGGAATTCTTGCAAATGTTGATATGGTATAGGTAATCCATCTCTTTTATCGTTAGATGAAAGGGAATTACTGAAATCCCCGATCAAAATCCAAGCATTGTTAACTAAACTTGATTCATTCACCAAAACCTGCCATAAATTTTGCATATTCACAAAATCATTACTAGCATATATCAAAGAGAAAGTCATACCCAAAGCAACCTTATTTGTAGGATTCACTGTTATGTTCTGGAAAGAAGACAATTCTACAACCAAATCCCATACATTAGAGTCCCAAATAAGCAATAAACGACCACTTGAAACTGATGAGTTATTTGTTAGAAATTTCCAAGGGAAAGGAAGAAAAGAGAGAAAGAAAACTAAACTAGAATTTGAGAGCTTTGTTTCAACTAAACCAACAATAATTGATTTAGTTTGATTCAGAAGTTTGATGTAACGACCCGAAAAATCAGGACCAATTTAAATTTTTTATTTTAACAATTTTAATGGATTTATGATATTTAAAATAATTTATTTTAAATAATAACGATGGAAAATTTATTTAAATCGAAGTTAGAACGTATAGATTTATTTTAATTATAAAACGAGTCTGATATGGCGCAGTAATTTCAGTTTTCGATTTTAAGCTTTGAAAAATTATATAAAATTAATTATAAGTCGGAATTGGACGAAACAATAAACGCTAAAATCGTATTGACGATATCTTTCTAATGAATTTTAGAAATTGAGATTTCAGTTTATAAATCGTAAGTTATGGCAAAATTAAAATTTCAGAAAAACGCTATGGAATTTTTATATATTATTATATATGACCCAAAACGCTACTTTTTACATACGAATGAATTTGGACTCGGGACCACTTCCATTGAGTTCAAAATGATGCTCCTGCATTGGAAAAGTATAAACACTGATATATTTCGAGATTCAGAATTTATTTATTTATAAATGTATTTTTAATATAATGCATATATATCTTAAAAATGTCCATTTTTCAAACGGCCTTCAAATTCAACGAAATTAGTTTTGTTGGGACCGTATCTTCAAAACATAGCTAGAAATATTTTTTTGTAATTTTTAGAGCTAATATGTGACCGTGAGAAATTAATTTTGAATCGATCAATCATATAAAGACAAAAACAAAGCTTTTTTTGCAAACGGACTTGGAATTCGATGAAACCAGTTTTGTTAGAACCTTATCGTCAAGATATAGCAGCATGTCAATTTTCATTGCCAATGGAGTTAGTATGTGGTCGGGGCATCAATAACTGTCAAATGAAGAGAGCGTGAACTAAAAAATTAATAATAAAGCTAGAAAATTATTATTAAATAATAAATCATGGGCCACTGCTATATAATATCTTTTCCCCTTCCCTAACCCTCATTTCTCTTCTTCCTCCAAAATTGACAGCAGCCATCTTCCTCTTTCTCTCTTGTAATTTTGCAAAAAGGACCCTGAATCTTAAATAATTTATATCTCTCAATCCATACAAAATCAAACCAAACCGTTTCTGGGTATTGTAGATCTTGTTGATCTCTACCTATCACAAAAATTCTCGAACCTATCGTCGCACGGATTCATCGAAATTGACGGTCAAATTCAGAAAACTGATTTCGGTTTTGGCCAATTTCTGATCAATCCGTGAAGAATTAGATGATGGCGCAGTTGAAGAAATTATAGAGGAGAGATCGGGGTACGACTTTGGCTTTGGTTGTTTGACCCGAAACTAATCGTGGAGGTGGCAAAATCAAGATGGACAGGGAGGCTGATTTTCGAAAGCTACAAACAAAGATGATCAATTTCTGGCCGATAGGGGTGATGGTGGTTAATGGGATCAGAAGGGAAGAGCTTCGTGGTAGCGCGGTGATTCGACTTGGTGGGGTCCGCGACCCTGGTCGGTGGCGACGGTGCCGGATTTGGCCTGGAAGCGGATTTGTGGGCGTTCGGGTTTGCTGACGAGTGGTGGCGAATTGGGCGAGGCGGCGGTGGCTGGGGGTTGCCAGCCAGTGGCGAACCCAAGGGAGGCGGCGGTCTGGTCTCAGGGGGCCCCACGGCGGCTGTACAGACGATGGCCAGACGTGAACAAACGTGGAAATCAATTTGGGTATGAACTTGGGGTTTAATTAATTAAATAAATAAATAATTATGTGTTCAAAGTTCGTAACATCATATCTTGTACATACGACGTCGAAATTCGATGATTTCAGATCCGCCGCGATCGTGGCGATGAAAGCTTCACATAGACACCAATTTTGTCCAGTTTGGAGTAAGTTAAAAATTTGGGTAATTCCCACGATTTAATTACAGGAAAATAGGCTGAAGGAAAAAGTTAGAGAAAAATTTAGGGTGAAGGACAACAAGTTTGAAATTTAGGCTGAAAGACAAACTTTATTGGAAAAGAGAAAATGATCCTGAATTCCACTTTTACACTAAAAAGTGGCTTTATGTCTAATATCCAAACTTCTTGTCCTTATGACTAAAAAACTTTCTAAGATTTTCCTTCTCCCTAAAAAACCCATTTAATTAATTATTTAAATTGTTTAAACTTCAGAAATTAATATCTTTTTGCTACAAACTCGAAATCGCATGAAACAGGATTTTTCATGATCAGTGAGTCATAAGCTTCGCATAGACACCAATTTTGCCAAATTTGGAGCATGTTGGATTTTGGGCAAAAATTGGGCCCGAACCATCAATTTAAAGCCGGGAAAGGTGAGAACTTTTATCTAACTCAAATTTCTCAATAGTTATTTATTTTATAATTAAATTTAAATTAATTATCTATGTTGGAATTATTGTTTGTTGGACAAATGTTGTTTTGGATGTTGTATGGTGAAATGTTTGGAATTGGAATCATGTAGCATGTTATAATAATGTTATTACTTTTTAATTTTCCGAAAACATGTTTACACAGACATAACAAGTTTCCTGACTTGTTTATGTTGATTGGACGACAAATTTTTACACATCGTCCAAAAGCACAATTATTAATATATTATTTGAACTTGTGTTGGTTGAAACCCCACACGGGTCTTGGGTTGATATTTGACTACACATCACCCTTGTGTTTAGTTGTAAATTGCACTTTACCTGTTATTTGAATGTTTTGTCATTATTATGGAATTAATGTAATGGTTGAAATCCATGTAATTAAATTATATGGAAATTGTTGGGTCTCATTCCAATTTAGGATTAAAAGAATATTTTAATATAATATTCAATTAGGTAATTAAATGATGGTTTTGATATTAACAATTAAAAAGATTATATCTTTATTGTTTAAAAGTTACAATGAAAAGGTTGAGTTAAAAAGATTATATCTTTATTGTTAAAAAGTTACCATAAATAGGATTGAATTAAAAGATTTCATTTTTAATTCTTATATGTTAAAATAAAAAGATTGATTTAAGAATCGAACATTTTGAAAAGATTTTTATTATTATATTATAATAATATGGAAAGTTCAATTTTTATTAAAAATTGAAATGTAAGTTAGGATATTTGGAAACAAAGTATTTTTAACAAATTAATAAAATGATCATATTTTTATTATGTAGAATATTTTAATAAAGTTATATTTTAAAATAGGTGATATTTTTAAAATTAAGATATTTCAAAATAAAGGATGTTTAAAAATAATATTTCTCAATGAAATAATTATAATTATAAATTACAATTGTACTTGGATATGAGGTTAGGTTACATTTGTGGTGGAAGTCTGCCCGGACCCAACCGGCATATCCAGCAGCCACAAATGTTGGGCCTAATGTGAGGGGTCCAAGTGCGCAAATACGAAACGGGCCATGGCACAGGGTTAAGTCCAACTTGTGGGATAAGTCTGCCCGGAACCAACCGGCATATCCAGCATCCACAAGTCGCAGGCTTAATGTGGGAGGTCTGGCCTAGTATTTTTTATAAGTGAATAAAATAATGAATTGGGCTATTTAATCTGTTTTAAATAGCAACGCCATTTTAACCCGAACGTGTAATCAATTTATTTTGTCCATTTTAAAATAAGTATTAAAAGAGATAATTTCAAAATTAATATTTTGGAAATAATATTATTTTAATATGATAATAGATAGAATATTTAATTTGGATTTAAAATTGAAATAAAAGTTGTAATCGTTTTATAAACGAATTTATAAACATTTTAGAATATGTTTAGAAAGGAAATCGATGAAATATATATTATATATTTATAATGGTTTGAATAAAACGTTTCGAGCAGCGACCGTTCGCGAATTTCGACCGTTAACTTTGATTTGACGTAGCGGAAGATCCGACCGTCGGATTCTTCTGAAACTAGAACCTATGGGTTCGTATCGGAAAGAGCTTTCCAAGGAATATAAAAGGTTTGAAACCCAATGGTTAGATTTTGAGAAATGTTAAATTCAAATTTTAACAAAAACAGCGCTAGTGCTGTTAAACGACCTGAAACGGACTATTTTTAAACAAATAAAAGTAGGCAAAATTATATAAAATCATAATAATTGATTTAAAAAGGTTTTTGATGAAAAATTCCAAGTTTATAAAGATAAAAGATATCTTTATCAGAATTGGTGATTTATTTATTTTAATAAATTAATTAAAATAAATAAAAGGATTTAAATGGTTTTAATAAAACCAAGTTTTTCCAATACATATATTGGAATGGATTTGAATGGAAATAATCTTTGGATTATTTCAGTATTGGATTCGGTGATTATACGGATATTATTGTGGGAATTTAGAAGATACTAATATTGTTATTCCCGATTTGGTATACGTTAGTTTTTAGAATTTGATACTGAACATAAATCGATATAATTTCTATTCAAAGCACGATATTTAATATCTGATTAGAATTTGGGTTTGTCATGAATAGTGTCTTAAATAACACTGTTCTTAAACCCATTTGAGAAAGAATAAATCTTTTAATTAAGATTTAAATAAGATTTCCAATTATTAAACATAATTGAAAATTAAATGAAACTGACTTTTGGGTTGATTGTGAACAATGTTTTTAAATGACATTAGTTCTTAAAACCCAATTGACAGTGAAATTTAGATTGGTAATTCATAAAACTTACAATTAAGATTTAATGAAATATTCTAAAGAGAAGTTTTCAATTTAATATATTAAATATGAATATGATTTTGGAATATGTTTTTAAGCGACATTTGTTCTTTAACCCAATTAAAGGCAAGATTATTTTTTGAAAGTTAAATAGTCATTAAATAATGATTCTTGAATATTAAAACTAAATATAGTTTTAATAAATCTTTAATTGGATTGAATGATGATAAAAGTAATTAAATTTACTTAATTCAAGAAATGAACGATAATGGAGTACAACCAGTTTTACTCCAAGCGGTAGTTAAATCTTTAATTAGTTTGAACGATAAAACAGTAATTAAGTTTATCGTAACACATTGGGTGTTAAATATGGAGTACCACCAGTTTTACTCCATGGGTTTTATAGGTTGGGAATGAGATATTAATAAATGATAACTTCGGTAAGGTGTTACTCCCGACTAGTTGAATAAACCTTAATTTGGTTTAAATTAAAATCAAAAAATATTCTTGATTGGAATGAGCATTGGTTGTGTTTTAAAGCACATGATTTCAAATTGCGTAAATTATTCAGAAAACCCGGGTTTAACCCATTCTGAATAATTCATACAACGATTGAAGATCGATGATGAAGAAGGTTATTGAAGACCTGGAAAGTTCCATATCGAATGGATGATTATTTATATCTTGATTGGACCATACGCCCAAGATGATGGAAAAATTGGTGATCAATCAGATGTATTTGGAGATCTACCAGATATGGTTTCGTTCAGACCTAGAACGGACTTGTAAATGGATGGTATGTCTGACATTGTATTTCGTTATGTTGTATTCATTGATCTCTGCTAAATATGTATTTGTTTGGTGTCGGAGAATTTATTCTCTTGTTTAACACCCTTCTCTGAGAAGTACGATCTTAGAGGTTATATATTGGCAGAAATCAATGGTATGGACAGACAATGTGGCATGCTAAGATGCAAATGATCAAGGATTTTGTTGAAAAGGAGAGCCTTGTGGTTGATGATCAAAGCATAGCTTTAATTACCATAGCTTTGTGTATAGCATTACTTTGCGAGCCTCACACCCCGGTATGAACCAGAAATGGGAGAGGACAACAGGGAGGGCATTGCGTTACTTTCTAGGTAGGAGTGGTGTCAGCGTTTTGCAAGCCCTAACATTTTACTCATGTGGATGTTGTTTATTATTACTTGATGGAAAGAGAGGCGCCTCGGATATATCCGGCTACTGCGGGAGCCGTTGGAGTCATTTGGCTCATTTACGCCTCATAGGGCAGGGAAACACATGCTTAGGAATTATGAATTCACCATTGCACTTAGTGTGGATCGGCCCTGCATGTTACCTAGGTACAGTTGCGGCTGAAGCCTGAGGCACGGGCCAGAGTGTCTCGAAATGGAAGGATTGCGCCTTGCCTTGGTTCATAGATGGAAATCCAACTTCATATACGATATTTCGGTTTTGATTGTAGAACTAGTATGGCGACATGATATATATGGTACCCATGCCGCCTATGATTGATACATTTATATTAGAAGTTGATTTCTTCACTTATAGTAATAATAAAAGATGAAATTTCGCGTATCAAGCATTTTTGGCTATTATAAGGGAAAACTCTATCCTCCGACTGCGTTCATTGCGTGATGGGACCTGAGTCTTATAATAGCTTCATTTTTCAAAAAGCATTGCATTGTTTTATTTTAAACTAAGATTCATGGGAGTAAACCCGTTCCGTGTTACAGCGTGGTCTCGTGATTTCCCCACTTTTAAAATAAAGATTAATAACTGTTTTAGTTCTCACACCAGTCACATGACTGACCTGGAGTTTATTGTTTTAACCTAAGCTCTGAATGCCCATATTTTCCACACGGGAAGCTAGTAGTTTTGGTTTTGCAGATATTATATTCACAGGATCCTGGACTACAGCTGAAGCGATATTCAGAAGGCTCTGTATCCATGTATTTCTTTCAGTTGTGTTTTGTATTATTTTTCCACTGCTATTTAAATGTAATTTACATTCTGATATTGTATTTCCAAATATATATTATTCATTCATACTCCGGAGTATTCTTGTACTCTGATGTAATTGTTGTAACAACAATAAAATGTTCTTCTATTTTTTATCTGATGTGTGTTGTTCTCAAAACAATTCGGGTTTCCCTTTACTGGGAAGTTTGGGTCGTCACATTTGAGCACATCCTTCATATGAGAAGTTGTGTTTATACCCCTGGCATTCTACGATACTAATGTCATTTAATAGTGGTCGATCTCCTCAAATTTCTTTTAGAAGGAGCAGGGGAAGATATATTACCAGCAACTATTTTGTTATGTAGCTTGTATTCTTATCAATAAAGTGAGATGCATAGACTTGTTTACACTTTGTAAGATCTTTCACCTTATCAATTTATTTAATAGCTTCTGGAACAATATTTAAATTATCTGGTATTACATTTTCAGGTAACTTGGAGTTTAAAAAGGCAAGATCATCCACATTTTCTTAAGAAGACCGAACTGGTTCATTTGAAGAAGCATTACATTCTTGCACTCCAGGGTTATTATCATTTGACTCATTTTAAATATCTTGAGGAATCCATCGAGGATCACTTGTTACTTCATGAGTATTATCATCATACCCAAACAAACTGCAATTAAGGCATTTTATAGGCACAAAATCATATTCATGTGAAATAACAATTTTCTTTCCATTGTGTAATAAAATAGGAATTTCAATTTTAAGTTCAGTTTGAGTATCAATCGAAATTAACACTCTCTCATATTTTGTAAAACGCTTTTCAGCTATATTCTCATCAATTAGTATGGGTTTCGAAATTAAACTGGCTACCATTTGAATAGCTTCTTTTGATCAAAGATCCATGGGTAGTTCATGAAATCTCACCCAAATCTGAACAACATCACTTTGTTTTTTATTGAAATCATAACCAGGGTGTCATGCTTCAACTAACAAAAGCCTACCAAAATAAGAATACATCGAACTTTGTAACGACCCATATTTTTGGCAGTCAAATATTTAATTTATTTTATTATTTTAAATAATTTATTTAGAATATTAATGTATTTTAATTTTGAATTCGTTATTTAAAACGAAGTTTGAATGATATATATTTATATAAATATAAAATGAGCTCGAAATGGCGCGGCAGTTCGTAATATTGAGTTTTGAACTTCAATTGAATATACAGGATCCAATATAAGTCGGATTTATGTGAAACAAGAAACGTTGGAACCGTGTTGATGATAATTTTCATATGGAAGAGAAAAATCCAGATTTCGTGTTATAGATTGTTAATTATGGCCAAATCAAATTTTAAAATAGTCGCTTAGGAAATCGTAATTCAAGATATAGGCTTTAAAATAGCGATTTTTCAAACGGACTCCGTTTTCAATGAAATCAGTTTCATTAGGATCGTAACGTTAAATTTTTGCATGATATTAAATTGCGTGGCAAACCGATATCGTATGTGACCACGGTAGCCATAAACGCCCAATCAATTTCTATAGCGCATAATTAAATTAATTTAATTCAATGGGGAGATATTTGAGTGTAACTTGAGCAGGCGATCGGACTAAGCCATGAAACCAATTCCATTGAGTTTGTATCGATGTTTAGAGTCAGGATAGGTATATAGTTTGTTATTTTTGGAGACCGGGTAACTTGGTGTCCAAAATGGCATTGCGGTGCGTGTAAAAATAGCGTATCGGGAAACAATCTCAAAATGCAACGAAACTGATGCCATTGGATTCGTATCGATAAATAGTTGTAAGAAAATCAATTTTCATGTCAATCGGACTTACCGTTTGACCGTGGTAACGATAAACACCTCCGTTTTTATTTAACCAGTTATATTATTTGACATGGGTAATTTTAAACGAATAAACGACTGGCCACACAAACTCCAAATTTAACGAAACAAGTTTCATTGGATCCATTAGGAAGAGGTCTAGTTAAATGTCAAGGTTTCAGATTTATTGGATTTTTCTGTAATTATCGGAATTTTAAACACTTGATTTTTCATCGATAATTATAAAGGACTTTTCACAAACGACCTCGGAATTCGACGAAACCTATCCCATTGGGTCCGGAATATATTTTTTACTAGGATTAGGTATTTCATATCGAATTAGTGATGTTTTTCGGTGATACTTAGCAATGAAGTCTGTTTTACATTAAAATATAATATTTATTACCCTATATATGCACCATGTTTTTTCCTAAAACTTGGTCAGCGCTCATCTCCGTGGTCAACTATACTGAGCCGCCACCCTAATAATTTGAACGATCAGAATCTTACAAATTTACTCCTTCAAAATCTCATGATCCACTAATTGTACTATGAAATCACCAACCACAGAAAGATCAACCTCAACAAGGTCTTTAATTCTAACGGATGTGATCATCTGTCTCGAGTTGTGTTGGATGAATAAAACCTCGAAAGGGTCTGTGTTGAGAAGGCTTTTTTCTGGAGAAATACCCTATCGAGTTGAAGGTGGTTTCGAGTGAATGTTGAGTGACGTCTGGCGCTCATCTGGATGTTTTCAGATCGTGTTCCGATCAATGCTAGTGGACGCGGCATGTTGTAGTTGGTGGCGAAGTCGAACTATTTACAGATGAACCTGGAGCAATTTATCACGATGGAACTGCGGTTTAAGAGGATGACTTGTGCGATCCTACCACCAGCGTTGGAACGAAGAAGCTTTGGCGTGGATTCTGGAGGAGTCTGATCTAGTTTCGGTGAACTATAGAGTGGCGCAGCATCAAGGATGGACCTGGAACGATGGATTGCGAGAGGAGCAATTCGTTGCTTGGAAACAATACTGTGGAGAAATTAATAGTAATTGGCAATTATCCTTAATTAAAACAAGATTAGTCATAAATAATTATTTGTTTAAAGGAGTTAAAGATTAAATTATGCTTTCTAACAGGAACGGACTGAGTTCATACGGGATGCAGAAGAAAGAAGAAACGTTAAGAACAATGGACAAACAAAAGTATCGGCCTTACTCATTAAAACGTAATTAAGTATAATTAATTTATAATTAAGAAAGTGTGTTAGTTAAATTAATCTGAATGATGCAGGTCTATGCTTTATGAAAACAATTGGAACGGAGTACAGTAGCGTTGGGCAGAGAAGCATCAGACCCATGGCTCTTTTTCAAAGAGGATCAGCTGATATCCTGAACTTTAGAACGTAATTAAATTTATTATTAGTTTAACTAAGAGGAATTAATTATTGAATTAAATTGTATGGCTTATTAATTATATAACCCATTCGTATATGATAAGTACTGAACGATACAGAATGCACTGGGACCGTCTCGACAAGCACTACATTATGGATCGGACTTAGATGGAATTGGAATCAACCAGAATTTTAATTAAATTAAAAAACTGTTTAATTTCATTGAAATGATTGTTTAAACCACAAATCAGATCAAGGTGAGTTAAACTCACTCAGTTCTTCCCACTTATATTTTATATAAGTTGGGTTTATTTGTTTGTGTGTTATGAATGATTTTATTGGATGATTATTGAATTATATATTCATATATTGATTTAACAGTTAAGTTAAACGTTTGTTTAACTTAGTTAAAATAAAATTATTATTTCTAACGATTAAATCCAATTGAGGTAAATTATCTCAGCGGTTACGTTTATAATAATATAAACGTTATAATTAAATAATTGGATGCTTGAATTGCTGTTATCTGCTGATGATTGACTGTTACTGTCCATTTTTTACTATTATTATTAAACTGTTTATTTCATATGGTTAGATGGAAAATGATTATTAACTAGCCAGATAGAACTGAATTATTCGAATATTGATAGCCCATTGTTTTGCAGAGGTGACGGGTTGGAGGAATCCAACATAATTCCTCACTTATATTGATAACGTTTATCAATGGGTTTGACTGTAATTGTTTGATTGTGAAATGGTTTAATATTTCATGGGTTTAGTACCATAGTAAACATTTACCTCTTAGATACCGTCAGAAAAAGAAATGATTTTTGAAATTGATATCAAATCGATTTCAAACGATTTCAAAGAGTTAAATATATTTATATATGAATTTGAAATATGGTTTGATGGTAAATATAAAAATAAATATCAAGGTTTAATTTATTGGGTTTATCATTTATTTAGATTTATAACTAATCAAGATATAAGATATTATTAAATGAATAGTTAAATGATATAAACTTATTGTATTTGTTGTAAAGTGTAAAATGATATGTAAAGGCCTTAACTACTGTAAAGGAAATTTAAATTAATTAAAAATATTTGAAATGGAATAATGGAATCATTGATTTACGAGAATATATATAAAAGAGATTGAGAACTGACATTTTTGTAATAAATGATCTTTTGAATGAACGGTGTTTAAAATATACGAAATGTGATTGATTAACATTTCGTGAATAAGAATAACGAATTAACAGAATTGGAAATGAGTATTGCTTTGGAAATGGGATTTCAAGTTTTTAAATGAAATCGGATTTGAAATATGGATTTATAAATGGAATTGAGATTTATAAATTGAATTTGGTTTGAAATGACAAATATGGATTATAATTGGGTTTAACCCCGATAGCAGGAATGGATAATTAAATCAAGATTTTCCAAATATAGTATAACTGGATATACAAATATGAGTTGATTTATACGTAAAGATTGATAAAATAAATTCCAAATATAATGGAATTGGATAAGTATAAATCGAGAAGTTGAGAAATGATGTGAATTGGCTAAGGTAAGTTTATTCTGAGGTTCGGAATGTTGTATTCCGAAGTTGGGAATGTTTATTGAGTTGATTTATTCCGAAGTTCGGAATGTGATATTCCGAAGTTCGAAATGTGAGTCGAAGTAAGAGTCGAGAAATGAAATCGAATTATAAGTCGTCGCTAATAAATTTGCAAATGGAATTTGTTAATGAACTTTAAGTTTTGGAAAGAGAATTTGTAACATTTGTTACAAACGATAAATTAAACTATTTGGTTATAAACTGAAGATCTTTTTAAAGAATCGTTATACAATTTTAGACAACAAATAAGTTGCTAGTAATGAATCGAAAAGGCTTTGATAAGTGGAAGTAAAAGGATTGGAAATATAATCTGTAACATTTGATATAGAAGTTAAATTAAATTATCTTGATTTATAAAATGCAAGTTCTGTAAAAGATATCAAATTCAGATTTGAAAAGATATTTATATAAGATTTGTAAAGAATGTTTATATATGATTTTAAATCAATATATGGAGATTATTGCGAATGTTGGAAAAATATGTATAAAGAGATATTGAAGAAGTTTATATACGATTCAAATTATAAATAAATCAAGACTCGTGTATTATATATTATAAAGGATTTGTAAAGTATTAACGGGAGTTATAAATAAGGGTTTACTTAAGTAAGCGTGTTTGAGATTCTAAATAAAGGAAGCAAATGTATTAATAAACTTATATCTGTTCTGAAGATATGAATGGTGTTAGTCAAGGTCTGAGAGGTAAATAGAATACCCCAACTTGAGTAATTTCATGATTATCCAAGGATGATATTAGTTTATAAACGAGAGGAGTTAAGGGAATATAAGCCATGATTCCTGTAAATGATTTTATAAACTTTATTGGAAAAGTTTACAAGTTGAATAAATAATTTTAAGAATATTCTTATTCGAAAATGAGAAGTAAATGCGATAATCCAAATATTGGAAGATATTAAGAGTGTAATTAATAGACGGTTAATTAAAGGGGCTAAATGATGCTGAGTACTAAATCAGTGAATTCATCTTATTTCTATGGATGGATGGTTGTTTATTTAAGTTTATTTGATAGTTAAGTAACCGACTACAAAATCTGGCCTATACCTTGTTGGTACGGAAAGACCGGGATCGAATTATTCGAAAACCATTCCGACAAACAAATACGTGAAGATATCAAAAGATAGTCGAGATGGAGCAATGAAGACCATAGATCTTCATAAGCGGAAGAACTACTAATAATCTTTGGTTTAGCGCCA
Organism: Allium sativum; assembly: GCA_030737875.1. NCBI lineage: Eukaryota > Viridiplantae > Streptophyta > Magnoliopsida > Asparagales > Amaryllidaceae > Allium > Allium sativum. Next base: position 243,951,455 of record CM060915.1, on the reverse strand, counting down.
AAGATAAATTGTGGTTCTATCATGGTTGAAATCTACGGATTGTAAGGACTACTCGCTACTGATCCTTGGGGTGATACCTATATAGGATGTGGTAGGAGGGTGCCTTCGGTTCATCCTATTCCTGGATGACTTGTATGGACGAATGTGTGATAGAGTATTTCCAAAGGGGTCACGTACGTTGATTTCTTCCAACGTGTCATAGTTGGGTAGCTCCCAACTAGGGTATTTTTGTGGGCGTCAATTAGTGATATCCAGTGGATCTGATAATGTGGCATTCAAAGTGAAAAACACCAGATGTTCTAAGAAGATTTTGACCTCTAGCCTCATCAACCGGGAATGGCACAAAATCGGGTAGGCAACATGGCTATGTGGGTCGCACCTATTAAAAGGGTATATCATTACCGGATACAGAGAAATCAAATGCCTTCCGTTGTCCCTTTTATTTTTATATGTATGCTATCGGTTCGGTTGGCTGGCCTCCAACCGTGGTGATGATATATTAGGTACTCTCAAGAGAAATGAGGGGCCGGTAATGTGTAGCCGGGTTGCAAGATATTCTTGTTGAACCCCAATGGTATTCGTCTTCGGAGGTACATTGTTGGGAGGTGGTCCCATACCTTGCTAAGAAATCCATTCTCTAATAAGCGCCCGCAATTTTGATTGTATACTATGTATGTGGAGCGTTAGATGCAAGCATTTTGCTAGATTCTATTTACTTAATTTAGACACTATTATAATATCAGAAGAATATTGATTTCAAAACTGTTTTGGGTCATAGTAAGGTAAAAACCATCTGTATTTATGTGTGAATTTGGTCTTACTATTATCCTTTCCACTGAAAAGATTTTGACTTTAAAATCAAGTTGTGTGATACCTTTAAATTTAGTGTGTTTTTCTCACTCTGGTTCACCAGTTTGACCCGGTATTTGTAATGCTCGGGTTAGGCCGGGTTGTACAGGTTCAGGTTACCAGACGGTGTGAAATCCAGAGATGAGCTGGAGGAGTCCAAACACATGATATTATATATTCTGTTGTGTGATTGTGTTTGAGGACAGATTCTTATAACCGTCCAGATGTGTGATGTACTATGATATTGTAAGTATTTTTAAAAGCTCTCAAAAAAGTTTTATTTCTGTATTATATTTTGTTCTGCTGCAATGTGAGACTCTGATTCTGTGTTGTGTTCGTTCTTCTTCTTCGTCTTCTATTCTAATATTTCTTTCTTTCTTATCTCACCTTCTAATTTCTTTCTAATAACTATCTGGTGAGTGTTCGATACTTGGGTTTTGGCAAATAATACGGGATTATGTATTATTGTCAGAACTCGAGCATCATATTCATTTTATCGGGTCGTTATAAACTTTCTATTATTCAAGAGTAATATACCAAGGATTCAAACTGAACTACAAAATTATAGTTAGGAGAAATTTGGACATTTAAAGTACTAGATGGTTTCCATAGTCATGCGATATATTCCTTCAGCTTTACTATTGAGAGTCTAAAATGAATCAGAACAAGATAAATGGTATTAACCCAAGTATTTTCTAATTGATTATAGACTTTTTCAGGAATGTGGACATATTGAGAAGTCGGTTTTACAAAGTTCAAACTCCTTTTACTTGATTCAGATTGTACCTGTTATCGATTGATAATACGATTAGAAGTTGTTTTTTGATGAGGATTGGTGGATGTTGAAGACGACGACGGTTTATCGAATGAAGAAGAAGGCTGCGAACGTGGTGAGAGAAACAGGAATTTGTTACAGGGGCAGACTCTGCCATTATAGAGGAAAACCATTAGAAAAACCTTTTATAGTTTATACTCTATCGTGGTATTAGTAGTTAATGGATATAGAATTATTGTTGATTTTTGTTATATTGTCTTCTAGTTATAAATTGTTCGCATCTAAAGTTAAAACTATGAAATTACCTCTTAATCTATTATATTATATAAGAAAATAAATATTAGACTCTTCCTATTTAACTCCACATTCATTCTTATACCAAATATTGTTTTCTCCTTGATTTAGTGAAAAATATTTGTTTATATCATTTGGTTATTATACATCATTTAAAATCCCAAATTAACATCAATGACCCATTACTTTGCTATCTCTTTGTCTTCAGTCTCCAATAATGTTCCTATTACATAATATAAGAAACTGAACGTCAAACTCTTCATACTCTAAAACTTTAGTCATTCTCAAGCCAAATATTATTCTCTTCTGGATTTGGTGGAAACAATTTTGCTTATATCATCTGATTAATATACATTCTTTATTACCCTAAATTAATATCAATAACCCATTATTTTACTATCACTTCGTCTTTAGTCTCCAACAACATTTTTCTTCATTAACTCTACCAAATGCTATATAAATTCAGATCCATCCACTATAATCTACCAAAATTTTAATTCTTTTGATTTCTTTTCCATAATTTATCTTAGGTTTGATATTGAAGTCATACAATATGGAGGAAAATCCATTTCGAGATCAATAGACCTAACGATCTAGATTTCCCTCTTATATTTGAACTTCAACATGCTCATTTGATGCTCCTTTTCTATTTCGATAGGTTGGTTTGTTTTCTCTTTTCCTTGTTTTCAGATATTATTCTAGATGTTATTTTATTGTTGGCTTTTTATATGATTGGTGATGTTGATTTTTGCACTTGAATGTACATTCAAAAAAAAATCTACTTTATAGCAATCAAGTATGTAATAATTTTCCAATTATTATTTCTCGTTATTTATTGTTATTGTTTAAAAGTTAATTAATTAAGAAAACTAGGTAAGATCTTATGGTAGCTTCCCACAATATATGTCAAAAATCATACCACTCTCCTTTAGTTCAAAAAAGTTCTGTTATTAAAACAATTAAATTTCCATGATTCAAAAAAATGTAAGGGTGTGTCAAGCAAGTAACGCACTTATTATTCAATTATGTAAAAGTAAATATTGCTTGCTTATTTTTAGTATTTTTGTTTGAATTTAGTTATATTACGCCTTCCTTTTTTCATGTAATGACTTAGGTCCAATTAATTATTATTTTGCATTGATTGTGATCTCTTATGTATGTTAGATTAGACCATGTCGCGTCTATCACCGAGAATTTAATTTAAATCTATAAAATCCTAGATAACTTTTAGTTGATGTTGTATTCTCGATACAGATTTATTTTTTTAACATAGATAAGTAACGTATGTAGCGCTCCTACCCTTCATTGAATTATATTACAATTGTAAAAACAAATTATCGTACTAAGTGATAACCTGTGGGAATGTAAAGAATAAAAAAGGCCTAAATTTGTGCATTCCACTCGCGTTTTATTTAAGCAACGAGATCACACTTCATCCTTTAACTACTTTTATTTGCAGTGATTTTCATCGTTACTACAATTAAATTGGATCAATGGAGAACTCGATATCAAAGAAGATTATAGATTAAAATGAGAGAAAAATGCCTGACACGACCCGAACTTCCCCGTGAAGGAAAGCACGGATTGAGTTGAGAACACGGGGGAGATGGGGAGGAGAGGGGGCGCGATGGGCGTTCGGCTGAGGGAGGCGCCGTACTGGAGCGGTTTTTTTCATATTTTTTTCTTCGTTCGATTTCAATACTGAAGAGAGGGGGGAGCTAGGGTTTTTTTTATTTATTTATTTAATTAATTTCAAAAAGCAACTTTTTATTTCGACATCGAAATTGAACCCACCGCCTGTCGTCCATAGCTAATTACCCCCATTCCGAACACCATGGGATATGTATCGTAAGCTAATTCGGTCGTTTCGATCAGTTTTCGTCAAAATCAACATATAAACTCTATATATTGAATTTGAACGCGCATTTCAATTTACCGGGGCCACATACGAGCTCTAAAAATTCCCGAAAAATATTTTCTAGCTTCGTATTGACGATACAGTCCTAACAAAACTAGTTTTGTCGAATTCTGAGACCGTTTGAAAAATGGTCATTTTCCAGTCGATTAAAATCAACTTAAACTGGTCAAACGTGTTTTCCTTTGCCACGCTCACATATTGATTCGAAAAATTACGAATTTTGAAACCTAGCAATAATTTGACATCGCGGATCCAACAAAAGTGGTTTCGTCGAAAATTGAGGTCGTTTGCAAAATTCCCATTTTAAGGGCCAGAATTCCATAGCGACTATTCTGAAATTTCAACTGGACATATCTTTTGATTCCCGCTATGAAATTTCAATTTTTCAGATTCATTGGAAAGATATTCTCAATTAGATTCTAATATTTTTGGTTTCACTAAAATCCGGTTTATTTTGAATCCTGTACATTCATTTGAAGTTTGAAATCGAATTTTCGAACAACCGCGCCATTTTCAATTCCTTTTATAATTAAAATAAAATATTTATATTGTAACGACGATATATATAAATATATACGTTCTAATTCTATTAAAAATAAATTTCTCGTCGATATTATTTCAAATAATTCATTTTAAATATTCAAAATTCATCAAAATTGCCAAAATAAAAATTTTAAATTGGCTCAGAATTTCCGGGTTGTTACAATCTCCCCCACTTAAAACTTTTCATCCCAGAAAAGGAACGAAGCCGAAAGTTGTTTCACAAATCAACTCAACTTTCATTATTTTCGTTACGGCTTAAGTTCTTCAACTTTTCAATTTCTAAGAACTTCTCAAATTTTCCAAAAATTTGGCTAACACCCTAAATTTTCGAAAAATTTCGCCATAACCTCCCCTGCACCGGGGACTTCGGGATATTTCATATAGCCTCCCATGGCCTTCTTCAATCCAAAAGAAAAAGAAAAAGCCAAGCGGCTAGCCAATCGGCTCATAAAATCATCATCACCCAAACAAAATAGTTAATTATGGTAAACACATACCTATTTGTCCGGCAAACAATTTTATTCTCTGCTCTAGCCTCCTTGCTATGACCTGTTTAATGTAAGTACATGTATATGCATGCAATTTCAACCAATTTTCAATATAGTTTAATATTCGGTTCAATTAGGCTAAATGGTTCAAAATTATCAAACAAATAAACAAACAACACAACCATCAATCAATTAGTGAATTATCGTTCAAATTCATAATCTTGATATATATACAAAAATCACATTTTTGATGCCAATTCACAACAATGTATTCTAGCTATATTTTGGTTCTCACACCAGTCTAATGGAAATATATAGATATCACACCTTCGAAACACGAACATAAATACTGATGATGTCCAGACATCACCAGAATTATCCCGGAGCGACTAGAGTGTGATTCTATATCTATCTAGTACATTAAAACTTCGAATATACGTTCATGACATGTATATGCAAAATCTTTATATATTGGATTGTCCAAATTCAATACAAATAAAATATTCAAATACGAATAAAACGATTTAAATTCCAAAACAAAATTGTTTTCATTTGAAAAATATACCCTTCACACTCGTTCTAGGATACTACCGATCCCATCTCTAATGAGTAATTCTCATTGGATATTACTAATCTAATATCTGATGAATTCTTTCGTATGGTTCTAATGTGTCTTGTTCTCGAGCTCTATAAACCAAAGCTCCGATACCAACTGACACGACCCGAACTTCCCCGTGAAGGAAAGCACGGATTGAGTTGAGAACACGGGGGGAGATGGGGAGGAGAGGGGAGGGGGCGCAATGGGCGATCGGCTGAGAGAGGCGCCGTACTGGAGCATTTTTTTTTTCTTTGTTCGATTTCAATACTGAAGAGAGGGGGGAGCTAGGGTTTTTATATTTTTTTATTTAATTAATTAATTTCAAAAAGCAAATTTTTATTTGGACATCGAAATCGAACCCACCGCCTGTCGTCCATAGCTAATTACCCCCATTCTGAACACCATGGGATATGTATCGTAAGCTGATTTGATCGTTTCGATCAGTTTTCGTCAAAATCAACATATAACTCTATATATTGAATTTGAACGCGCATTTCAATTTACTAGGGCCACATACGGGCTCTAAAAATTCCCGAAAAATATTTTCTAGCTTCGTATTGACGATACGGTCCTAACAAAACTAGTTTCGCCGAATTCTGAGACAGTTTGAAAAATGGCCATTTTCCAGTCGATTAAAATCAACTGAAATTGGTCAAACGCGTTTTCCTTTGCCATGCTCTCATATTGATTCAAAAAATTACGAATTTTGAAACCTAGCAATAATTTGACATCGCGGATCCAACAAAAGTGGTTTCGTCGAAAACCGAGGTCATTTGCAAAATTCCCATTTTTAAGGGCCAGAATTCCATAGCGACTATTCTGAAATTTCAACTGGACATATCTTTTGATTCCCGCTTTAAAATTTCAATTTTTCGGATTCGTTGGAAAGATATTCTCAATTAGATTCTAATATTTTTGGTTTCACTAAAATCTGGTTTATTTTGAATCCTGTACATTCATTTGAATTTTGAAATCGAATTTTCGAACTACCGTGCCATTTTCAATTCCTTTTATAATTAAAATAAAATATTTATATTATAACGACGATCTATATAAATATATACATTCTAATTCTATTAAAAATAAATTTATTTTCTATATTATTTGAAATAATTCATTTTAAATATTCAAAATTTATCAAAATTGCCAAAATAAAAATTTTAAATTGGCTCAAAATTTCCGGGTTATTACAATGCCACTTATCATGCATTGAATTTTATAATGTGTGTGACTAGACAACTCTTGGACGTTTTTCCATATGTTAAAGGTCCAAATATATGGTTATCAATTTCATGTGTTGCAACTATAAACAAGCGCGATATTGAAAAATAAGTGACTGCTAAACGAGTTGATTTAGAGGTAAAAGTCTCATTCTAATTATTTTTGGTTTACTGTGATAACCAATATACCATGTTTCTGAGAATTTTTCATTGCTTTCGTCATTTACTTCAAAATAATTAACGCATTTTTTTCTGATTTTATTTGTTTATTATGAAAACTGTATGTATTTAACGAAATATATACACTCTATTGTTTACATGTTGTTTTATAATATTTTAAGTAATAAGCGTGAATTTTTTAAACAAAATAAAAGTAGGTTTACTTGATAAAAATTTTATTAAGTTGTTTTAATTTAGGGCCTAAAAATATCCAGGACGGTCATGGGTAATAAACTTTATTTTGAAACTAACTATTGAAATATCTGTGATATTATTTTCAACAAGTTTCAAATTGTCAATTACAATGATATAAGAGTCATAATTTGCCTAAGAAGTGTCTTACAACTTCGTGGGAGTTTTTTTATTGTTATTGTTGTTTACTTCAAAATACTCAACATTTTTAAAGATCTTATTTATTAATTTTGAAAATATTGATATACAAGAAAATATATACACTCTATTTTTTACATTTTGTTTTTAATATTTGGAAAATAAGTGTAATTTTTTATAAAAAAGTAAAAACAAATAAATATAAGTATCTAACATGATGATTTTTAAGTAAAAACTCAATTAAAGCAAAAACTAGGATAAACATAAAGGCGGTCTTAAATGAAATAAAACATTTGTAATGTGGCAATGGTTGGTTGCAAAAAATGGAATTCAAAAGTTTTGAAAATAGAAAATCTAAGTGTGATAACTATATACTAAAATGTACTTCAAACATAAACGCAAAAAAGTAAGTCTTAAACTAAAATTTACTCATTTCTGTTGCCATTAACTTAAAGGAATATTAAATATTAGAGTTATCTAAGCTTTTAGCAATGATCTCCATCTCCTTTTAAAATACTACTTCAAAATGTATAATACTAATATAATTATTAATCCTGTCAAGTCCTCCTTCATCATACTTCTAGGCATTATTCTAGCATCGATAGGCATATCTATTATTAGTGCGGACGTCGGACTCTTATTTACGCGTCTAATGATCCCTGCAAATTGCATTCATTAGTATCGTTACTTACGGTTGTCATGGTGACCTTTATGCTTCTTTCTTTTGCCTGGGTATTTGGTAATTCTATAAGAGCCAAATACTCCGAGCCTTTAGCAACGCCGCCTTATGAAATCAAGGTGTATATAATCATAGCTTATGTGTCAGTAGCACTTGCTCGTGGCATTGTTTTTAACTTTTGAGGTTCGATTAGGAAAAGTTAACTCTATATCTATGGCGCTGAACATTACTTTAGTCACGACGTGCATTTTGGTTGGCGATGTATTTCTTTATGACACAATTATTCTTTTCGTGCAAGATGCTTCTGCCGCTCATGCCTCTTTCATCTCAGCTGTTGATCTGGTCTTATCCATTATGCCTACTAATTTTGCTCCTTCCAGCTCGCCCTTTGATATTAGTATTCATATGCACAGTGACTTAAACGATAAATCTTCTTTCGATCTACCATCCTCAAGCTTGATTAATTGACTCCACTTTTAGGTGAAGTGGCTATTGTTCATTTGAAAATACTCAACATTTTTTATAGATCTTATTTATTTATTTTAAAATTAGTGATATATATATATATATATATGAAAATATATACACTCTATTTTTTTACATGTTATTTTTAATATTTGGAAAATAAATGTAAATTTTATAAAAACGTAAAAACAAATAAATATAAATATCTAAGGTGTTTATTTTTAAATAAAAATTGAATTAAAGCAGAAACTATGATGTACACAAAGGCGGTATTAAATGAAATGAAACATTCGTAATGTGGAAAAGGGTTGGTTGCAATAGTTGAATTTCAAACTTTTGAAATTAGAAAAGCTAAGTGTGATAACTATAGAATAAAATGTACTTCAAACATAAATGCAAAAACGATCATAGCTTAAACTAAAATGTACTTCATTTCTATTGTTATCAACTTAAAAGAATATTAAAAATTAGAGGTATCTAATCTTTTAGCACCAGTCCGCCTCTCCTTACGAAATACTACTTCAAAATGTATGATCCTAAAGAGATTATTAATCGTTTTAGTACTCCTTCCCCGTACTCCTAGGCATTATGCTAGCAACGGTATGAGTATCATTTATCAGTGCGGATGTTAGACTCCTATTTACTGCGTCTAAAGTTCCCTGCAAAATGTATTAATTAGCGCCATTACTTACAGTTGTCTTGGTGACCTTTTTGCTTGTTTCTTTTGATTAGGTATTTGGTAATGCTATAAGAGCCAAATACGCTAAGCCTTTAGTAACGCCGCTTTATGCAATCAATGTGTAAGTAATCATAGCTTGGATATCATCAGCACTTGCTCGTGAGCTAAGAATAGTGGCACTATTTTTTACTTTCGAGATTAGATTAAGAAAAGTGGATTGTATGCCTACAGGGTTGAGCATTACTTTAGTCATGGCATGCATTTTGGTTAGTGTTGTATTTCTTCATAAATCACTTATTCCTTTCGTGCAAGATGCTTTTACCGCTCGTACTGCTAATGCCGCTTTTATCTCGGCTGTTAATAATGCCCCATCCATCATATCAACCGATTATGCTCCTTCTGGCTCGACCGCTGATTTTAGCATCAATATGAACAGAAACTTAAACGATTATGCTTCTTCCGATCTACCATCCTCAAGCTCGTTCAATTGACTTCACTTTTGGGTGAGTGTCTATTGTTTACTTTCAAAACCCTGAACATTTTTTTACAGATTTTATTTATTTTTAAAATAATGATATATAAGAAAATATATACACTCTATTTTTTACATGTTATTTTTAGTATTTGGAAAATAAGTGTAAATTTTATAAAAAAGTAAAACAAATAAATATCTAAGGTATCGATTTTTAAATAAAATCTGAATTAAAGCATAAACTAGGATAAACATAAAGGCGATCTTAAATGAAATGAAACATTCGTAATGTGGCAAAGGGTTGGTTGCAAAAAGGTAATATCATAATTTTGAAAATAGAAATGCTAAGTGTGAAAACTGTAGACTAAAATTTACTTCAAACATAAACGCAAAAACGATCAAAGCTTAATCTAAAATGTACTTCATTTCTGCTGCCATTAACTTAAAGTAATATTAAATATTTGAGTTATCTAAGCTTTTAGCACTGGTCTACCTCACCATTCAAAATACTACTTCAAAATGTATGATCCTAAATATATTATTAATTTGTTGAGTCCTCCTTCCCCATACTTTTAGGCATTATGCTAGCGCCGATCGACATATTTTTTGTCAGTGCGGATGTCAGACTCCTTTTTACCGTGTCCGAAAAACCTGTAAAGTGCATTCATTAGCGTCGTTACTTACAGTTGTCTTGGTGAACTTTGTGCTTGTTTCTTTCGGCTGGGTATTTGATAATTGATCGTCGCTTTCCTATGAACTAGAAAAGTGCGATTTATGAAATAATTACTGCAAGCGCACAGGTGTGTAGCATACAGGTCGAACACAGGGAGGCAAATTAAATCAAATTATTTAAATAATTTCTTGGGCGAATTTGACGAAGCTTGGGGATTGATTTTGAAAAACAATAAAACTATTATTGAATTGTGTACAGATCTGAATCTAATCAAATCTATATTCAATCCAATAGGACCTAAGAATGCAATAAAAAGAACAGAAATTAAAACTACAGAAATTGAAATAACAAACAGGAATTAAAATTAGGATTACCGCTGAATCTAATCAGACGGTCAATCGCTAATGAAAATAAATGTAAATACAACTAGTACTCTACCAAATCTAATTGTGTAGATGGCATAGTTGTTAAGAAATAGAAAATTGCAAAAAACAAAACGAAGAAGTAGGACTTCATTAATGGAGAAGAAAATAGAAAATGGGATGGTAGCTACAATGATATTACAAGGGTATTTATAGGAGATAACCAAACCCTAACCCTAATTACAAATGGGCCTAGCTATTTCAAGTAAGTTTTAGGCCTTTTGTCATTTGGAACAAGTTCTAGGCCTTTTCTCCTTTTCTCTTGCAAGCCTCCTTTAATTTGAGATGTGCATGGCCTTTTCATCAATCATTTTTTTCCAACAGCAACTAGTTGTGAGATCTTCATCTACAATTCTTCAAAATGTAAATATATAGCAATCTGATCTCCATTTCTCTACTTTTCTGGTTGCATGCGGGCTAGGTTGGAATATATGTAAAAGTGACAAAACAATACTTAAGTAATATTTATTTATATACAAAAGATAAGATAATAAGAGCATAAAATAAACACATTTCTATGTTAATCAATTACCCCCACACTTGTCTTTTACTCGTTCTCGGGTAAAAAAAGAAATGGAAAACTAAACTAGATAGGTCACACTTTCGTAGTAATCACGATTGCATTGAGCGTATGAACAAGCTGTTAAACCTCTAGGTGTCCCTAGTAGGATGAGTGGTGTCTCGTGAGGGTTTTCAGAGGATACTACCCACAAAATCCAAATGCAACAGATATGGTTCTGATGCAACTATATGAATGCAAAGGACTTATGCAATTGAAAACCAAAAAAAAAATGAAAACACGACTTGTTTTAAGAAAGTGGTACAACAAATTAAATTAACAATTTCTAGTCAGTTGATTTTATTTTAGATATCTCAACCTGTCACAAATTTTCAACATAAGTCAAGTTTTCAATGTCTAAACTCTAGTTTGGCCAGTTGGTTCGTTCGATAACTTAGTACAGCCATGAAATAAATTGTTAGTTTGCTTGTCACTGTTTGTGAAGTGGTATTCTAATTTCCTTGTTTATGGCTAGTCAAATCAATAAGGTCAAGAAATGTTTGGGCATCATCGCTTATTCTCTGCTTCTGTAAAAGTTAAAATTTATGATTAATTACATACGCCTAACTTAAAAGACCTAGGTATACCACCCATACACAGCCTTGCAAACTGACGGAGAGTTAGGACAGAGCTTGGTGAATTGTGCAGACCGACGCTGACTTTGTCAACAACATGTCCGTAATCCTTAGGTGTCCAATCTCATAAAATGAGACCAAGATATTCCAACACTGACTTTGTCAACAACATGTCGGATAGAGCTTGGCGGGTTTGCACACCAACGCTAGATATATAAGCAATGTTGGATACCCTTGGATTACTATTATTATTATTGAAAATATAAGCACAAAAGAGAGTTACGCGAATTCAACTTAACACAACTTAGTTTTAAAGATTCGAAAAGCCAATATAAGTATTTTAAGTCCTCCACGTATTTAAACAAAGACTACAATATAGAATAGATTTCATGGCCATCACCTAAGAATTTCCCAATGTACCGGTTACACTATTATCCCTCAAAATTCAACTTTTCATTATATTTCATATTCGATCTTAGCTAAGAGAAAAATACTATCAATTGATTAACAATCATTAACTTATTTTGTTGTATCAATCCAAAATGAGTAATGTTTCCAAAAAAAAGGTATATTATTACAATCTAAAATGTGTGATGGTCCTATTTAAATGGATAAAAATGAAAAGAAAGAAAAATAAAGAAAAAACAAAATGAATGAAATGCAGACTCCCCCCTTCACTTGGACAAAACAGTGTCCACACTGTAGCACGTTTCCTAAATTTGAATGATAAAAGCCATAGATGGATTAGATGCAAAATGATATGCAGAATGAAATGCAGCCTAACTATATGTAAGAATGGATCATATGTACAATGATATATGTGTTTACGATGCATGCGATGCAAAGAATGCCACCAACTTTTCCCCCTACACTTGGTTCTATCCCGATGAATCCCATTCCCACTATGTCTAGATATGTTTTCTAATAAGCAAAGGTTTTTGAAAACCATCTCATCTTTATACCTAGATTTATAGTCCAGTAGATAAATGTCCAGGGTCATCCTAACATGAAAATTTTCAATCAAGCCAGCATTCCAAAAGTAATTCATGTATTCAACAAATTTATCAGTGTAATTGTTCAAAAATTTGTGATCGTATATAAATTCAGTTGCAATCATGAAATTTAAATTCTGAGTGTTATTCAAGACTATATGACCACATTTCTTGATTTCATTACTGTGCAACATATTTTCAATACTGACAACTTCAAGTTCGTTGGAAGTTTCTTCAAGTTAAAATTTTCAAATTTGGATTCGTGGCTTGATTCTATTTCATCCTCATTTGGCAACTCATCCTCATACAATCCAAAAAATTGATGTTCATTGAAATCCTTTTCCAAATTTGAATTGAAAAATTCAACATTTTCCTTTTGTTCAATTTCAAAAATTTCAAGTTTCTCGCAGTTTGAAAGAGAGATCAAAATCCAAGCTTAATTTTTTTTCTGAAAAGAATTAAAATCCAAATCATTTGTTGAATTTTGAACAACTTCATTTAGATCGTTATTCTCAATTTCCAAAGTTGTTATTTGAAAATTTTCACTATCAATAAAGAATGGATTATTTTCTGAATCGTCGCATGTTTGAATTTGATTTTGTTGCTAGAGTTGTTCTTTAAAAGATGTCATTAAAGAAAGAAGTTCATCAAGCTGTCTATCTTTTCCATCAAGTTGTGTGTCTTGCTTTTCTACCCTCTCTCTAAGAATGATAAAATGATATTCTTCATAATTGTTGATTTGAGAGCTCACATTTTGGATTTCTTGATTCTCAAAATTATAGTCCACATCAATTTCACAATCAATACTATTTCCAATGTTGTTTGAATTTTCAGAAAAATGACAATGATATTGGAAATCATTTTGATTGTAAAAATTATGTTCTTAATCAAAAATGTTGAAATTCGAGGAAAAATTGCAATTTTGGTTATTTTCAAGATGTTGATATGGGCTATAATTTTGAAAATTTTGGTGTGGATGTGGCCCATAATTGAAATTATTGAAATTTGAGTTGAAATCGCAATTTCGATCATTTATATGATTTTGAAGATTGTTGGCATTCAGCTCACGAAATTTTGGAAAATCCTGCCTCATGAGTTGTAATTCATACTCATACTCTTCAAGAGGATGTCTACTCCGATTATTATCCCACATTTCTCTCAATGATTTTTTTGAATCAGACATTTTAAAGAAATCACGGCAAGACTGAAATTATTCTCACTTCAAAATAGTATAAAATACTAAGATGCGCTCTATTAATTAACTGACTCAATTAGAAGGGGGAAGAGGGTCTTTTGGCAGTTCACGTATAGTATAAAAGGTGCGTTTTTTACACATCCCTATTAAGTTTCAAAATATAAAAAAAAAAACCGGTGATAAAAAGAACATAAAATACATCCTTGTTTTTGAACTTCCGCTCAAAAAATACCAGATGTACCATTACGAACTTAAAAAACTATCGAACAACGGTACGTCATAATTTACTCAGTCAATCGTTCCTTCTATCTCGCTGGAAACCCTAATCCATTATTCTGCAAATCGTTCGATCACTACAGTCGTCCACCTTCTACGATCTGACATCGCCGTCGTTCCCCCCGCAACAGCCGCCGTGCCGTCTACCGATGGCTCCACCGTCGTCGACAAACCCTCCTCTTCCTTCTCCTTCCCCAATCCGACCCCCACCAAACCTCAACAGCCCCAAAACTGCACCCAACCACGAAGTAACCACCGCCGCCGCCCCTGACTGGACTGCCTCCACCTCAGGCGCAGCCTGCTCCACACCCTCCACCACCCAGCGACTCATACATTTTCCATTAAATTTAGTTTAGTATTTTAATGTTAATTATGTGATTTTTTCAGTTTTTTTGTTGAGAGCTTTTATGTATACAATTATTTTGTATAGTTGCATGCATGTATGCAATTATACCTAATATTTGTATCAACTTTGCTAGTATTTTGCATATATTCATAAATGTATGAAAAAATAGTATTCATAAATATTTGTATCAACTTTGCTACTTATAGGTATGAAATTATTTTTATTAATGGATAATGTATGCAAGTATTCTCCATTGTTGCATAAAAGTATGCAACTATTCTGGTTTTGTGCATGCAAGTATTCAAATGTTCAGCTTGTATGCATATACTCTTTCAACTTTGAACATTTGTTCCCTTTTTAATCTTGAATTTTTTTACTTAATCAGCTTATTATATAGTTTTAATTTCGTAATATATTCGTAAATTGTTATGAAGTTCTGTTTGTACAGTAAGTATGTTTAAAAAAAAATCATCATCTGTTGGAGTAATTCTGCAAATATTTGCAGTTACATAAGCAATTATATTAAAAAAATGCATATAAGTCTGCAAAAAATTTATGAATAATTGTACCCAAGAACACAAAAATTCATAATGTCATGAGTAATTACAACAACTTATTTTAATTTAATAAATACCAAATTAATTCAGCTTAAACACAACATAATCATGTCCACCAGTTCAAAAACAAACTATCAGTCAACATTTTTATTAAAAATATAAACACCACTTTCCCCCATTAATCACTGAGTTTGTTTTCGTAATTACAGCTGCTTCGTAATTACTAATGCTCCCTCTTTTTTCAACACCTACAACAGGATCATCATCCAGCATAAGTCTCTGTAATAAGAAGTAAAAAGTTATTAAATGTACAAAAGTTCTAAATATATGCGCACTAAGTGTGCAAGCATTTTGGCTATATGCACACAAGAATGCAAGTATTTAATATAAATGTACGAAATTTAGCCAATAATGTCGATACATGAACACACGTGTGCAAATATTCTGCACATACGCACAAAACTGTACAAATATTATTAATAATAGCATACAACTTTGCAAATAAAAATAATAAATGCATACTAATGTGCATGAATTTTAAATATATGTACACTAGCTTTCAGCTACCATGCGTAGATGCAAACAAGGGTTCAAGCATTCCGTACACATGCTTACATGTTTGGAAATATTCATAACAATACCTTAAAATCATGCAAGAACTCTTACCAGAATTTTGTAAATATTTGCATACTAGTATGCTACTATTCAATATATATGTATACAATTATGCAACAATTTTAAATTAATGTATTCAAATTTCGAACAACTCATGCTAAATTCTTCCGCTTATGCAAATGTTCTGAATAAATATTTAAATGTTTGCAACTTTTCTGATTAAACATATGCATATATGCAACTGTTATGAATAAGTTCATCCTTATTTGCATATGTTTTGAAAATACACATTCACAAATGCAATCATTTTAAATATATGCATACAATTATGCAAGTATTTTGAATATTAAAATACCAGCGTGCATTCACTCTGAATAAATGCATTCAGACGTTCAATTATTCATACTTGCATACAAGCTAACAACGGTATTGATTGTAAATAATACAATCATGCAACACTACTGTATAGATTCATACTGATTTGCAAGAATTACGTGATAACATTAAACAAATAAAATAAAATAAAAGAAATAAAAAAAGATTACAGCAGGTTTGAGGGGGAATGGCGGCGCTGGGTGGTGGAGGGGACCACTATTATACGAAGAAAAAAATCAACATTAATAAGCCTAATCTGGAGTAATGAAATAAAATTACATGAACATAATCATATAATTATAAATAGATTCATACATGACCTTCTAAAACAGTAATAGCTGCATATTTATATGCAAAATTCCAGAATATTTGAACATATGTTAATACAAAATATTCAGAAGAGATGCATATGAGTATGCATATATTATGAATGAATGCATACTTTTATGCAATTTTAATCATACACGGAGATAAACAAAATATTCTGGATAGTTGCATATATGTATGCAATTATGAAGAATATTTGCATATATGTACGCAACTATCCAGAATATATGCAAACAAGTACGAACGTATTTTAACAATAGTGGCATATTTGTATGCTTATATTCACATTATTTGCGTAATTTTATGCATGTTTTCAAAGTCGAAGAACAATTATCAAAGAAAAAATCGTAAATACGACTGTAAAATTAAACTAACTGAATTATAATCAAACTATCCATCAATAAAAGTCGACAATTAAAATAATTCAGAATAAAGATTCAACAAAAATCGATTACAAAACTGAAATCAGTAAACAAAATTTAAAAAAAAAGGTATAAATAACCTGGACGTAGACGGCTGCTTGAATACCCCAGTCTCCCCCTCCTAAGAACAGGCATCGCCGTCGTTCCCCTCGCAATAGCCATCGCGTCGCCCATCGATGGCCCCACCGCCGTCGATAAACACTTCTCTGCCTCCTCCTTCCCCAAAAATATCTGCTGCCGTCCACACAAATAGATCGATGTAGACCATCGTTAAAAATTGTGCCATCATGAAGAATAAATATTTTTTTTTGAGAAAATAAAATCCGCAATACGTTTATCATCAGTAGTTAATTGCGGCGATAATAAAGAAAAAGGGCAATTGAGGGAAAATATTAGCCGCATTTGTAAAACAGGGATGAAATTTTTATGTTTTAGAAGAGGAGGATGTGAGCCAAATTAAGTTTGCTTTTAGGGACCTTAGCCTTATTTTCACTAGTATAAATACTAAGGGATACGACCAATGTTTTACGGGTAGTATGCAACCTCTTTTGCTAATAGTTTAGTAAATTGAACTACTATATATCCGCGATCCAATTATACGAGACAATCAACTTCACAAAGAATCATTTTTCAATTATATTATTTTGCAATGTCTATTTTTATTGTCTAAAAGAATGAGAATGCAAATTTCAGTTATGAAGGTATCAGCCAACCACAACAATCAGACAATAACAATTGCAGAAATTTAAAATATTATACAAGCAAGACGCTGCCCTGCAGAAGATTTTTATACACAATTTCTATTTTTTTTTCTTTGCAGCAAAGCACCTGTAGAGTTTAGAAAATATTACAGCGGTGTATGGCAATCTACCTAGAAAAATTGAGCAGTATTAATGATTGAAATCCATTATTTGCAAATCCGTTGACCTTTGAATCCTTGTTCATTGCTTGAATCTGTTCCTTCCTTTAGCCTTTGATTTGTATTGATATTTCACCTCTTCTTCTTCTTCTCCTCCTCTTTTTTTTTGAGAAGAAGAGAGAGAAAGGTAGCAAAAACAACAAAAGAAATAAAAGAGAGAAAGGAAAAAGAAAAAACCTAAATAAAAGAAAAACTAAACAAAAAGAAAATTAAATAGCTAGAATAAATTAGAACGATCAAACTAAACTAAATGCAAAAAGCTATAGTTCAACAAAAATAAAAACCTAAGATTAACAGCCTAACACAAGCCTATTTATGATTTTGAAACAAATCACTTTAACCAAAGAAAAATTCTTGAAATCAGGAACACTTAACCAACAGTACGATAACAGGAAACAAATTACACCCCTGATTAAAATGAAAACTAGAGCCCGCACTCAACATAGTAAACCAAACAAACGCATCCAAAACCACCACAATTTAAACACCCAAAATTAGATTTCCTCTGATTACTCCAAGCTTAAAAAGAATGCTTAATGTGGAAAGTTTCAGAAATTGAATTCGATCCCACAAATCGAGTCGGATTTTTATGCACGCCCCACTTCTCTCTTTTTTTTTTTTTGGAAATCAAGTTAGGATCTGAGGTGGGACTTGTTCTCGGTCACTGGGTTTGTGACTATGGTTTTGGGCGAACTGAGAGTTAAGGTGCGAATTTGATTTTTGGCAAAGGGGATTGAGAAGCTGGTTGATGCGATTTGGAGAAAAGCTGAAGGTTAAAGAAGGGTGTATAGTATTTGTGGATTGTGGTGGTGGTTGGTTATGGAATATGGATGTGATTGTGTGGACTGTGATGAACCTCTTGATGTTAGTGAGGCTAAGGACGTGAGATGAGGTAGGCAATTCGGTGCTGACAATTGCTATGATCTTGAACTGTGGTAGTTGATCTTGTAAGGGATAGTGGGGGAGGTTGAGGAAATTTATTGTAGGAGAAATTGATGGTTTGTGTGAGAAGAACGTGAAGATGATGCGTGATAACTTTTGTGTGATGTTAGGTGGAAGGATGGTTTGTGAATGTGGTTTTGGACTGGAGACAACGATAGAGAAGAAATATGGAAGAATAAAGGCAGCAGAAGAAGAAATATAGAAAAATATAAAGAGAAAAAAAAAGAAATTAAAGCAATAGAAATATACAACAAGGAAAGAATTTCAAAAGAAGAATCGTTTTGTGACCTCATTTTCTTTATTATTGTTGGAAAAGGGATAATAGGAAAAGAAAGGAAAGAGATGTAAAAGGGGAAAAATTGCAAAAGCGGGAAGAGATCTAATTACTCAAGTAGAGAACTAATCACAAGGCAGAGAGGAAAGATTTTAAAAGAGAATTTTTTTTGGAAAAAAATTGTAGAAAGAAGAGGGAAACAAAAGAGGAAAGGAAAGAAAAAGAAATAAATATAAAAATTAGAAGGGTGATTGAAAGATGGAAAGATAGATTAGAGGAAGTGAGAGAGATTTGTAATTAGAAAGCAATCAATAAAAAAATTGCAAGTTTTTTTTTTTGGTTATTGTTGTAAAAGAATGGAAACCAGTGTATTGACAATTGGAAAGAAGGAATAGATGGAAACCAATTAAAGAAAATTTGGCAAATTAAATATACAACAATAATGAACAATAAAAATAAAGTAAAAATTGGAAGGAAATAATAGATGAAGAGGGAAAGAAAAAAAAGAAATATAAAAGGAAAAAAAATGAAAAGGAAAAAAAATCAAGAGAATTTGGCAAGTTATATTTTTTTTCTTTTTTTAATTATTATTTGTCTAAAGTAGGAATGAATTTGCAAGAGGGAAACAAAAAAATGAAAGAAAGGGGAAAGGGAAAGAGGTTGAAAACAGGAATGAAATAAGAGGGAAATAAAAAGAATTTTTTTTTCTTCTCTTGTTTAGATGATTAAAGTATCAGCAATCAATACCAAATCAACTAATTGAGAATTTTTTTCTATATATACAAGAAAACAAATGGAAACAAAATAAATAAAAAAACTAACACGAATCAGAAATTCAATAAATAATAAAATTTAATCGTTACCTCACCGACAATGGCGCCAAAAATTGATCGTCGATTTCCTATGAACTAGAAAAGCGCGATTTATGAAATAATTACTGTAAGCGCACAGGTGTGTAGCATACAGGTCGAACACAGAAAGGCAAATTAAATCAAATTATTTAAATAATTTCTTGGGCGAGTTAGACGAAGCTTGGGGATTGATATTGGAAAACAATAAAACTATTATTGAATTGAGTACAGATCTGAATTTAATCAAATCTATATTCAATCCAATATGACCTAAGAACGCAATAAAAATAACAGAAATTAAAACTGCAGAAATTGAAATAACAAACAGTAATTAAAATTAGGATTACCGCTGAATCTAATCAGACGGTCAATCACTAATTAAAATAAATGTAAAATATAACTAGTACTCTACCAAATATAATTGTGTAGATGGCACTAGTTGCTAAGAAAAGGAAAATTGCAGAAAATAAACAGGAAAAAATTGTGAAGGAAAAAAAACCAAAAAAATTGCCCAAATGGACAAGGGGCAAAAAACTTGTCCAAAAGGACAAGTTTTAGTGCAAAGTGTAAAAACATGAGACCCCCCGGAAATTCACCATTTGCACTAAAACTTGTCCTTTTGGGCAAGTTTTTTGGTGGTTTTCCTTTTGGGCAAATAATTTGATGAGTTTGTCCTTGCAGGAAAAATCCCCGAAAATAAAACGAAGAAGAAGGACTTTATTAATCGAGAAGAAAACATAAAATGGGATGGTGGCTACAATGATATTTCAAGGGTATTTATAGGAGATAACCAAACCCTAACCCTAATTACAAATGGGCCTAGCTATTTCAAGTAAGTTTTAGGCCTTTTGTCATTTGGAACAAGTTCTAGGCCTTTTCTCCTTTTCTCTTGCATGCCTCCTTTAATTTGAGATATGCATGGCCTTTTTATCAATCATTTTCTTGTCCAACAGCAACTAGATGTGAGATCTTGATCTACAATTCTTCAAAATGTAAATATATAGCAATCTGATCTCCATTTCTCTACTTTTCTGGTTTCATGCGGGCTGGGTTGGAATATCTGTAAAAGTGACAAAACAATACCCAAGTAATATTTATTTATATACAAAAGATAAGATAATAAGAGCATAAAATAAACACATTTCTATGTTAATCAGTATTGCTGTAAGAGCCAAATATCCCGAGCCTTTAGTAATGCTTCCTTACAAAATTAAGGTGTACTTAATCATAACTTGGATATCAGTAGCGGTTGCTCATGAGCTGAGCATATTGGCGTTATTTTTTTACTTTCGAAGTTCAATTAGAAAAAGTGAACTGTATGCCTATGACACTGAACATTACTTTAGTCATGGCATGCATTTTGGTTAGTGTTGTATCTCTTCATGACACAATTATTCTTTTTGTGCAAGATACTCCTTCCGCTCGTACCGCTCGTGCCTCTTCCATCTCGGCCATTGATCTGGCCTTATCCATCATACCTACCGATTCAGCTCCTTCTAGCTCGCTCTCTGATGTTAGTATCCATATGCTCAGTGACTTAAATGATAAATCTTCTTTCAATCTACCGTCCTCAAGCTCGCTTAAATGACTCCACTTTTGGGTGAAGTGGCTATTGTTCACCTGAAAATACTCAATATTTTTTATACATCTTGTTTAGTTATTTTGAAAATAGTGATATATAAGAAAATATATACACTCAATTTTTTATATGTTATTTTTAATATTTGGAAAACAAGTGTAAATTTTATAAAAGAGAAATATATATATATATAAATATCTAAGGTGTCAATTTTTGAATAAAAACTGAATTAAAGCAGAGACTAGGGTAAATATAAAGACGGTCATAAATTAAATGAAACATTCTTAATTTGGCAAAGGGTTGGTTGTAAAAATGGAATTTCAAAATTTTGAAAAAAGAAAAGCTAAGTGCGATAACTATAGACTAAAATATGCTTTAAACATAAATGTAGAAACGATTATAGTTTAAACTAAAATGTACTTCATTTCTGCAGCCATTAACTTGAAAGAATATTAACTATTAGAGGTATGTAAGCTTTTAGCACCAGTCTGCCTCTCCTTTCGAAATACTTCTTCAAAATGTATAATCCTAAAAAGATTATTAATCATGTCGAGTCCCCCTTCCCCATACTTCTGAGAATTATGCTATGCATATCTTTTATCAGTGCAGACGTCGGACTTCTTTTTGCCGCGTCTAATTATCTTGTAAAGTGTATTCATTAGCTTCGTTACTTACGGTTATCTTGGTGACCTTTGTGCTTATTTCTTACGTCTAGGTATTTGGTAATGTGGTAAGAACAAAAAATACCAAGGCTATAGCAGCGTCGCCTTATGAAATCAATGTGTACGTAATCATAGCTTGGATATCAGTAGCACTTCCTCATGAGCTAAGCATAGTGGTGTTGTTTTTTGACTTTTGTGGTTAGATTAGGAAAAGTGAACTGTATGCCGATGGGGTTGAACATTACTTTAGTCACGACATGTATTTTATTCGGTGCCGTATTTCTTCATGACACACTTATTCTTTTCGTGCAAGATGCTCCTGCCGCTCGTGTAACAGCCCGCATTTTGCATATCGGAAGATCGTAAAATATTTTTATTTCATTCCCTGATGGTTGGATCGTTCTCATATTTTAATATGTTGCGTATGGGGTTGTGAGACATGCGCACAATTTTTACCAATTTTGTTTGTGACATTTTGCCCCTATGTGTCTTGTATATGACATAACTTTTGACTCAAGTCGAATCAGAGGGTGAGACCTATGCCATTGGAAAGTAAATAATGATTGCCTTTCCATAGAGTGGTTACATTATGGTTTTGGCTCAGCGGTTTGGGAGGAATCGTTGTTTTAAGGTTTTCAGCTAGCTGCTTAGGATTTTGAAGCATTAATGGGCTGATTTGAGAAGGCCCATTAGTGGGCTGATGGAAAACTATAAATGGGTGTAGGGAATATGGGAAATGGTTTAGTTTCTCCATTCTCTCAATAGGTGGCCTATGTTCCTCCTTCCTCTAAAACCTTTCCACCATTAAAATCAAAATCTAAGCATCGGAAATCGAAGATCTACACCATTGGAGGCTAGATCTACATCATTTCAAGGGCAAATTCATCAAATCGAGCGGATTGATGCAAGTTTTCCGCTGTCTGATTCATATTTCACCATATTTGCTTTGTTTTGGAGAATTGGAGAGATATTTGCATCTTTCACATGGATTCAATGAAGTATATGGATGTTTATTTCAAAACATAATTTAGTTCATATGTTCATTTATCATGATTTTGGTCGAATTTGTATAATTTTGGTGATAATCGTCATACTCATGTTGTTATTGATTTCAAAACATGCTTGTTGTTGTATTGGATGGATCAAATGAGTTGGTTACGTCGATGTCATCGATGGGCGAAGTTTCGGTTGAAATTGGGCTTGGATTGGGCATGTGCAGGTTTTAGGTCGAGTGTGCACTACTATAGTGTTTTGGGTCGAGTGTGCTACATTATAGTGGGACGAGTGTGCTACAGTATTATGGGTCGAGCATGCTACAGTATTGTGATCGAGCATGCTACAGTATTGTGGGTCGAGCGTGCTGTTGTATTGTGGGTCGAGCGTGCTGCAGTATTGTGGGTCGATCGTGCTATAGTGTTTTAGGTCGAGCGTACACTACTACAGTTATTTTGGGTCGAGGATACACTGCTACAGTGATTGTGGTTCGAGCGTGCAGTGCTATAGTGATTCTAGTCGTGCATTTCTATAATTATGGCCATGCATTGCTCAAGGATATAGTGAGTTCGTGTGAAGTGATTGCTCTAAAGTGTTCTGAGCTTATGAATAGTCGTAATTGATAACGACCAAAGATGAGAAGGCCGAGGAGTTGTCATTGTTGTAGAATCTAGCGGGCTCAAAAGTAGGGGTACAATTGAAGACTACTTGTAGGTCAAGTGCCCTAGGCATCGTGTATGGCATACACACGTGTTGTGTGTATTGTGTGGAGTTTTGCTAGATCCAGGGCATCGTGTATGGTCCTTGATAGTTGATGGCAAGTTGTTAGCCAGTCATACGATTAATGATGGTTTCAAAGCAAGGTTGGCGGTGATAGCCAGAGTTAGTCATGTACGTTTGGATGCTTGGGTGCTTTGGTTGTACCATCTCACGGAGATTATCTAACTTCGAATGAGGCATTCTTCGGGTGCTTGTCTAATATTGGTGTCGACCTTAGGGGCTTGTGCTTAAGTGATGCCAAGTTCGATTAAGGTGGTTTCCATGAGATATAACTAGATGTGGTATGAGTTACTTTTGCCATGTATGAATGGTTGTTCTAATTTCCATGGATGAATTGTTGTCCCTTTGGATTATGGATTGTAAATGCTACCACTGTCTGGTGTGGGGAAGGCAGGTGTATGTTCTTCTCTGGAGCTGGGTAGATTAGTTGTTCATCTATCCATTCTCATATACTTTATTGATGAAGTTTGTTAGTTGTTTTATCGCTCACTAAGACTGTTGTCTGACTCAAGGTTTTATGTTTCCCTCTTATTACCTTGGGCTGTTCATCTGATTGTTGGATGGGCAGACTAGGTGGCAGGTGCCAAATGATGGCTTAGTGAAGGCGGTGTTGCTGTTCGGAGGCGAGCAGGAAGCTGGTGTATTATTTTACCTACTATCTAGTATTTGGATTTCCGTTGTTTGTTGTTTCTCTGAGTGTTGTAGTGAAGCAAATTGTACAAGCACTATTGTTATCCACGTGTATGGGAATTACTTTCTAGTTGTCATGAAAGTTTTACTATTTTCTGCTTCACTATCACTACCTATTGTTTATTTTCTATTATATTTTATCCTTGCGCTGTGAGTTTATGACAGGTTCTGCTTATGTTTACCTACCTTGATGATCTCCCATAGCTTCCTGGCATACCTTTCAGCGCATTATTCCTCTTGTTTGGTGAGGGGTCGTGGGTGGTCGTCACATTTGGTATTAGAGCTCTGGTTAACAATTTAGGCAAAGTTCATGGACGTAATCACGTATAAGAGACGTACTTGTTGATTTCAATTGGATGTATACTATATAATATTTTATAGTATTATAACATTTATACTTCTTTAGCAGTTTTCTTACAAATGGCTAATCATTCTAATTTCTAGATTTAGAATGAGTAGACGTTATACGAGACATTCTGCTAGGGGAGAAGTGCCTAAGGGGAGTAATGGCGGGGCACCTGACTACCTGACCATGTTTGAAGCTATGATAGAAACATGCCTGAGAAGGGCCCCTGCTCCAGTGGTAGCTACGGTTGATGTTGGAGTCCAACTGCCTAGAACCATGGAATTTTCAAAGCCGTGCAAAGACTTTACATCAATGGGAGGAAACATTTCAAGGGAACTAAACCAGTTGAATAAGTCCAAAGATGGATGGATACTTGTGTTCGGATCTTCAAGGACTTGGGCATTGATGATGCAACAAGGAGGAAGCTTGCATCAAGGCAGTTAGAGGGCAGAGCAATGGACTGGCGGAACTCTGTCACACTTGAGACCCTTGAAGAGATTATTTCATAGGAGATATACCAATCCAAGTTTGAAGCAAAGTTTATCTCCACCATGCAAAAGTCAGTTATGTTTAAGAGATTCGTGGAGCTTAAGTAGAATGGTTGCCATGTTCTTGACTATATTTCTGATTTCGAGGCTTTGTCGAAGTATGCTCATTCATATGTGGATACTCCTTATCAAAAGAAGGAGAAGTTTGTCTTGGGAGTGGATGAATATCTTGTGAATCAGCTTGTGGATCACCTCGATGATAGTTTTGAGAAGATCACCGCGAAGGATTTAAGTCATGAAAGTTTGTTTCCTAAGAAGATGTCTGTTGTTGCACCTAAGGAAGAACAGAAGCCATAGCAGGGTGGTAATAATAAGAAAAGGAAGCAACAACAACATAAAGGAAAGGATGGCCAAAAGAAGCAGAAGGGAGAAGTGACTTGCTTCAATTAATTATTGGCAGAAGGGCCATTTTGCTAGTGAATGCAAGAATCCTAAAGATGAGAAGAAGTGCTTCAAGTGTGGAAAATCGGAACATGAGTAGAAAGATTGTCCAGAATTAGTTAAACGGAAGAAAGTGGTTAAGGCTTATGCTTTGGGGGTTGTTCATCTTCAAGAGCTCCTACCGTTGAAGAAAATGGAAAGGGTTTCGTTGTGCAAGGTACTCTTTCTGTTCATGGTGTTTCAATTTGTGTGTTGTCTGATACTAGAGCATCGCATTCATTCATTTGCAATGAGCTTGTGTGTCACTTGGGTTTGGAACCCAAGGTTTGTGATAGACCATTGATCATGACTAATCTAGTTAGAGTTCGTCCAGTTTGTGCATGTTGTATCGTGGTCTAGTGTTGTTAAGTCATGGTTACTCTTTTGTCTATGATTGCTTTGATCTTAACTTTGCTAGGTTTGGGATCATCTTGGGCATGGATCGGCTCAAGAGGCATGCAGCAAGGGTGAATTGCGAGAAGATAGAGGTGAGAGTTGGGGATGTGGAAAGGCGAAAGGTGTTGATATGGTGTAAGCACGAAGAGGGTGTCTTCATTTGCCATATATATTCGCTTGTGATTCCATAGGAAGACTTGTCATTTGTGCTGATCGCTAATGAGTATGAGGATGTCTATGACGAAGTCAAAGGTTTGCCGCCACATCATGAGATCGAGTTTAGGATCTATTTGGTCGAGGGTGCTAGGCCAATCGTTATGCATTTTAGGCGAACAATGCCTAAGGAACAACAAGAGTTGGAGGTATAGGTTCGTGACCTTCTGGGAAAAGGGTTCATTTGGAGGAGTGTATCCGAATGGGGTGCACCTATAATATTTGTAACCAAGGCAGATGGCTCGTTAAGGTTGTGTGTAGAATATCGTGAGCTGAACAAGGTGACCAAGAAGAACAAGTATTCATCAACAAGGATTGATGACTTGTTTGATCAGCTTCACGAAGCCAAAGGGTTTCTGAGATGGATTTGGCAACGGGATTTCACCGGTTAAGGATGGCGAAGGATAGTGTGCCAAATACTGCTTTTAGGAGACCATTCAGATTCTTCAAATGGTTGGTGATGCCATTCGGGTTGACTAATGCGCCAACGTACTTTGTGGATCTTATGAATAGAGTTTACAGAGAACAGTTAAACAGATTCGTACTTGTGTTCGTGGATGATATTCTGGTTTACTCCCGAAATGAAGAAGAACACAAGACGCACTTGAGAGTTGTATTAGAGATATTGCTAAAGCATCAGCTAAAGGCTAAGTTCTTGAAGTGTCACTTCTGGAAGAATGAAGTGAGATTCTTTGGCCACGTTGTTTCTGGAAATGGGAAAGCGGTCGATGCCTCTAAGGTAGCAGCAATCCAGGACTGGGATCGACCTAAGAATACGACGGATATTCGAAATTTCCTTGGGTTGGCTGGTTATTACCAATGGTTTATCAAGGATTTCTCCATGATAACTGCACCACTGACAGGATTGACGAAGAAGAACCAAGTGTTCACATATGATGCAAAGTGTGGGCAAGCGTTCGGGATCCTGAAAGAGAGACTGACGAGTGCTCCTGTGTTGACCATTCTGAATGGGAATGAAGAGATGGTGGTATACACCGATGCATGTGGTACTGGGCTTGGAGCAGTGCTAATGCAAAAAGATAAGGTTGTGGCCTACGCGACCCGACAATTGAAGCCACATGAGAGAAATTACCAAACCCATGATTTAGAGTTTGCGGCGATTGTGTTTGCTTTGAAGATGTGGAGATATTACCTGTTGGGAGTTCGATTCGAGTTGTTTACGGATCACAAGTCGTTGAAGTATCTTTTCTCCCGAAAGGATTTGAATCGTCGGCAGCAAAATGGTTGGAGTTTCTAGGATCGTATAATTTTGGTATAGCCTATACTCCCGACAAAGGTAACGTAGTTGCAGATGCATTGAGTCGAAGACACGCCAATTTGGGAGCGATGTTTTCGGAATGGAAGAGCCTTGAATATTTGGTAAGGCTTGATTTCAGGCCAAGGAGTGAGTTGGAACCTAAAATGTTGGCAAGATTATCGACGAGGCCTACTCATATTGAAAGGATTGGTGAGAGCCAAAAGCGAGATGTAAAGCTTGTCGAGTTTATCTGGAATCTAGAATCAGAGAATAAAGAGTTCGAAGTCGATTGAGAAGGATGCTTCGAAAGCAAGGGCGATTAGCTGTTCATTTCCAAGTGCATGAACTGTCAATTGGTGAAAGTTGAACAGAAAAAATCGAGTGGTTTGCTTCAGCCATTAAAAGTTCCTATGTTGAAGTGGGAGCAGATATTGATGGATTTTATCAATGGACTACGCAGAACCAGGGCAGGAAACGAAGGGATTTGGGTCATCGTGGATCGCTTGTCCAAAAGTGCAAGATTCATTCCTATCAAGTTGACTAGGACGACATTGAAATTGGCTGAATTTATGTGAAATGGATAGTTCGATTCCATGGTATCCCAAAGAGCATCGTGAGTTACCGTGATCCATTATTTACGAGAGGATTTTGGAAGAGTTTGCAGGGAGCTTTGGGAACCAAGTTGTGCTTGAGTACGGCTTATCATCCCTAACAAATGGTCAGACTGAGAGATTTAACCGAGTTTGGCAGATCTCCTAAGAGCTTGTGTGTTGGATTTTGGGGGATCGTGGGGAGACCATCTACGTCTAGTTGAGTTTGCATATAACAATAGCCATCAGTCTAGCATTGGGATGGCACCATACAAGGCGTTGTATGGGAGGCCATGCAATTCTCCAGGTTGTTGGTTAGAGACTAAAGATAAGTTCATACTTGGGCCTAAGATGATTAGAGAAACCTCAGACTATATCGAGATCGTTCGACAAGGAATGAAGGTAGCCCAAGATGATCAGAAGAGTTACGCCGATAAGCATCGCAAAAACATGGAATTCAATGTTGGCAACATGGTTTTCGTGAAGATTTCGACATTGAAGATGTGGTTCGATTCAGAAGCAAAGGAAAATTAGCTCCAAGGTTCGTTGGGTCGTTTCCGATAGTAGAGCAAATTGGAAAGCTCTCGTATAGATTGGAGTTACCCAAGGAGATGACGGGTGTGCATAATGTGTTCCATGTGTCGTTTCTACGGAAGTTTGTGCATGATTCGAATGTAGTGGTATCTCCAGAGTAGTATGAAGACCTAGAAGTTGAGACTGTGGTGATGAGACCTCGTAAGCCGCTTCGGGTTGTGGGAAATGACATGAAACAACTTAGGAGGAAGACGGTTAAGCTAGTCAAGGTACAATGGAGTGAAGATGGCGACAATTGTACGTGGGAGACAAAAGAGAGCATGAGGGCGAATCATCTAGAACTCTTCGTTGTTAGGACCATTTGATATCGTATCATCGTTATATCGTTATATCTTGTTGTTGTTTGATATAATTCCGCGTGTTAGGATAAGGCTATGGATGCGTAGCTTGATGGTTGCTAGTTTGGATGATATAATTGGCTTCTCATCGATGATAGGCAAGCAGAATTGTTGTGGTTGCATGTGTTTGCTTTAAATTTCGGGGGCGAAATTCTTATGGGGGGAGAATGTAACCGCCCGCATTTTACTTATCGGAAGATTGTAAATTATTTTTATTTTATTCCTTGAGGGTTGGATCATTCTCATATTTTAATACGTTGCTTATGGGGATGTGAGACATGGGCATAATTTTTACCAATTTTGTTTGTGACCATTTGCCCCTGTCAGTCTTATACAAGGCATAACTTTTGACTAATGTCGAATCAGAGGATGAGACCTATGGCATTGGAAAGGAAATGATGACTGCCTTTCCATAGAGTGGTTACAATAAGGTTTTGGCTCAGCGGTTTGGGAGGAATTGCTGTTTTAAGGTTTTTCAGCTGAGTGTTCAGGATTTTGAAGCCTTAATGGGCTGATTTGAGAAGGCCCATTAGCAGACTGGTGGAAAACTATAAATAGGAGGTGGGGAATATGGGAAATGGTTTAGTTTCTCCTTTCTCTCATTAGGTGGCCTATGGTCCTCCTTCGTCTAATACCTTTCCACCATTAAAATCAAAATCTAAGCATAGGAAATCATAGTTCTACACAATTAGAGGCTAGATCTACATCATTTCAAGGGAGAATTCATCAAATTAAGCAGATTAAAGCAAGAACTCCAATGTCCAGATTTGTATTTAACCATTTTTGCTTTGTTTTGGAGAATTAGTGAGTGATTTGCATCTCTCACATGGATTCAATTAAATATTTGAATGTTTGATAATGTTATTCATCAAATTCAAGTGTTTTACCATAGATCTATATCTTGATAAGTCCATTTTCATATGAATCACCCTACGATCTAATTCAACAAGTTTAAACTAGTAATTTCTATGTCATTCCATATGCATATGCAAGTTAGATCATAATTTAGTTCGTATATTCATTCATCATGCTTTTGGTAGAATTTGCATAATTTTGGTGATAATCGTCATATTCATATTGTTATTGATTTTAAAACATGCTTGTGGTTGTATTGGATGAATCATATGAGTTGGTTTCGTCAATGTCATCGACTGGTGAAGTTTTGGTCGAAATTGGCTTGGATTGGGCATGTGCAGGTTTTAGGTCAAGCGTGCACTGCTACAGTGTTTTGGGTCGAGCGTGCTACAGTATTGTGGGTCGAGCATGCTACATTATTGTGGGTCGAGCATGCTACTGTATTGTGGGTCAAGCATACTACAGTATTGTGGATCGAGCGTGCTACAGTATTGTGGGTCGAGCGTGCTACAGTATTGTCGGTCGAGTATGCTACAGTACTGTCGGTCAAGTGTGCTACAGTATTATGGGTCGAGCGTACACTGCTATAGTGATTTTGGGTTAAGCGAACACTTCCACAGTGATTGTGGGTCGAGTGTTTACTACTACAGTGATTCTGGTCGTGCATTGCTACAATTCTGAGCATGCATTGCTCAAGGATGTACTGAGTTCGTGTGAAGTGATTGCTCTAAAGTGTACTGAGCTAATCAATAGTCGTAATTGATAATGACTAGAGATGAGAAGGCTGAGGAATTGTCGTTGTCGTAGGTTCTAGCGGGCTCAAAGAAGGGGTGCAATTGAAGACAAATTGTAGGTCGTGTGTCCTGGGCGTCGTGTATGGCCTAGACACGTGTTGTGTATATGGTGTGGAGTTTTGCTAGAACCGGGGCATCGTGTATGGTTCTTGAAAGTTGATGGCAAGTTGTTGGCTAGTCATACGATTAACGATGGTTTCAAAGCAAGGTTGGCGGTGATGGGCAGAGTCATCCATGGACGTTTGGATGCTTGGGTGCTTTGGTTGAACCATCTCACAGAGATTATCTGACTTTGACTGAGGCATTCTTTGGGTGCTTGTCTGATATTGGTTTTGACCTCTGAGGCTTGTGCTTAAGGGATGCCAAGTTCGATTAGGGTGGTTTCCGTGAGATATAACTAGATGTGGTATGAGTTTCTTTTGCCATGTATGAATGGCTGTTCTAATTGCCATGGCTGAATTGTTGTCCCTTTTGATTATGGACTGTAAAGGCTAACACTGTCAGCTGTGGGAAAGGAAGGTGTAAGTTCTTCTCTGGAGCTGGCTAGATTAGTTGTTCATTTATCCATTCTCATATACTTTATTGATGAAGTTTATTAGCTGTTTTATCGCTCACTAAGACTTTTGTCTGACTCAAGGTTTTATGTTTCCCTCTTATTACCTTGGGCTATTCATTCAGTTGTTGGATGGGCAGACTAGGTGGCAGGTGACAGGTAATAGCTTAGTGAAGACGGTGCTGCTTTTCGGAGGCGAGCAGGAGGTAGGCGTACTATTTCTCCTACTATCTAGTATTTGGATTTCCGTTGTTTGCTATTTCTCTGAGTGTTGTAGTGAGGCAAATTGTAAAAGCACTATTGTTGTTATCCGCGTGTATGGGAATTATTTTCTAGTTGTCATGAAAGTTTTAGTGCTTTCTGCTTCACTATCACTACCTACTGTTTATGTTTTATTATATTTTATCCTTGCGTTGTGAGTTTACGACAGGTTCCGCTTATGTTTACCTACCTTGATGATCTCCCATAGCTGCCTGGCATACCTTTCAGCCATTATTCCTCTTGTTTAGTGTGGGGGTTGTGGGCGGTCATCACAGCACGTGTCGCTTCCATCTCAGCCGTTGATCTGGCCCTATCCATCATACCTACCAATTCTACTCCCTCCAACTTAGCCACTGATTTTAGTATCCATTTGGATAAGGACTTAAACAATAAATCGTATTCCAATCTACCATCCTCAAGCTCGCTTAATTGACTCCACTTTTGGATGAAGTAGCTATTGTTTACTTCAAAATACTTAACATTTTTTATAGATCTTTTTCATTTATTTTGAAAATAGTGATATATAAGAAAATATATGCACTCTGGTTTTTACATGTTATTTTTAATATTTGGAAAACAAGTGTTTATCTTATAAAAAGGTAAAAACAAATAAATATAAATATCTAAGGTGTCGATTTTAAACAAAAACTGAATTGTAGCAGAAACTATGATAAACATAAAGACTATCTTAAATGAAATGAAACATTCGTAATGTGGCGAAGGGTTGGTTGCAAAATTGGAATTTCAAAATTTTGAAAATAGAAAAGCTAAGTGTGATAACTATAGAATAAAATGTACCTCAAACGTAAATGCAAAAATGAACATAGCTTAACTAAAATGTACTTCATTTCTACTGCCGTTAACTTAAAGGAATATTAAATAATAGAGGTATCTAAGCTTTTAGCAACGGTCTGCCTCTTTTTTTGCAATAGTACTTCAAAATGTAGGATCCTAAAGAGACTATTAATCGTATCGAGTCCGCTTTCCCCATACTTCTAGGCATTATTCTAGCACCGGTCGGCGTATCTTTTAGCAGTACGAACGTCAGACACCTTTTTACTGTGTCTAACGATCCCTGTAGTGCATTCATTAGCGTCGTTACTTACGTTTGTTGTAACACCCCGTAATTTTAAAAGAACATTAATAAACTAAAGAATACTTAATTAAATATTGGGAATTCAGTAAAATGGACAGTACCATTGCAATCTGTTAGATAATGGAGTTTTGATGTCAACAACCTTATTTCAATATTAATTAATTATAAAATATATACTAACACTATTATCTACTATATATATATATACGTACACATGCAGGATTTATATACAGGAATTATTACTGAAGACTGTATAGTTTAAGAACTTCTAGAGATTCTGAATTCAAAGATGATTCAAGACTCATGAGTATTTAAGATTTCAAGAGTTCAAGATAGATATAGTAATAGAGTCTAATTTATGTAAGACTCTGAATAGCACTCCAGGATCAAATTCAAATTTTGTTTTTCATTTTATGATCTCAAATTCTATTTTCAAATTCTATCTTCAATCTCTATCTTCTCTATTTTACTTTCTTTACTTTACTTTTGATTCTAAACTCAAATTTTATAGTTTATAAGTTCTACATATTATACATACTTTATATTTATATAAGTTTTAAACTATATAATTGTATAAATAATTTCATATATCTTATATTTAAATTTTCATATGTTTTTATACTTTATAATACTCATTTATAACACTATGTTTTAATTCAAGAATTTCCATAATTATATGTATATATATATATATATCAATACACTTGAAAATTGCTCAAAAATCAATTTTACACATGCTTATGTTGACATACATATATGTTTATGTCGACATATAACTGTCACTTTTTTTATTTTCAAAGGAAGTGTCTTTTCATTATTTGTGACGTTCCAGAAATGTTGCAACCTTCAAATCATATAAATAGGGGCTTATTTCGAAAATTTTCATCATTCTTCTTCTACATCTTCATCTCCTTTCTTTACACCATTATATTTTCTTATTTTTGTTATTTCTATACCTATACTCTGCCGAATTCATTTCTATTTACATAAAATTTCTTCTCTTCTCATTACTCTCTGAATCGAAGTGTTATTAGTAATAGGGCTACTGTAATCATTTGGGAAGTGTTTGGGTAATCGATGTTTTCCTTGTAGCCGGGAAATCAAGGAACGGAATCGGTGTTGCCCTTGTAGCCTTGAAATTAAGGAGAGTGTACTTGATCAAGTGTGTGGAATCGGTGTAACCCTTGTAGCCGTGAAATCAAGGAGGTTGTACTTGGATATTGATATAGTAATAAAACTCTGCGCAACCTAGCGTTGCGTGGGACTGGACGTAGGAGCAATTTCGAACCAGTATAAAATCCGGTGTATTCTTTCTTTTTTGCATTTTATTTTTGTTTATCATTGTGTTTGTGTTTGATTTTGTGTCTGTGATAGTTTATGTGGTGTTTGATTCATATAGTAGATCATATAAGTTTTAGATTTTGTTTAAATTCTCAAAAACACTATTCACCCCACCTCTAGTGTTAGTTCTACCTTAACAATCCATTCTGCAATCCCTAACAATTGGTATCAGAGCAAGGTCTTTCAAAACGTTCATAATCTAATTTTTGAAAATAGTTATAATGGCAACCAACACTGGTAGCAATAATAGTTCTTTTGAAGAGGGTCAGTCCACTGTTACACCGCCACTGTTTAATGGTAGTAGTTATTCATATTGGGCATGTAGAATGAAAATATTGACAATCTGTAGGATTGGACATATGGAGTAGCATACAAAATGAGTTTATCGAACCCACAATTGCTTTTGCACAATGGAAAAATGAAAAAAGGCTGTTGCACAAAGCAATTATAATGCCATAAATATGTTATTTTGTTCATTAGATAGGAATGAGTTTAATAGAGTGTCAATATGTAAAACAACTTATGAAATTTGGAGAATTTTACAAGTTACTCATGAAGATGCTAGTAAAGTTAAACAAAACAGGATATCAACGGTAGTTAATCTGTTTGAGTTATTCAGAATGAACGAGAATGAGTCTATCTCCGATATGTATTGCTGATTTCAAGGGATAGTGCATTCATTAAAAACACTTGAAAAACTTATTCTGAAGAAGATCAAATCAGAAAAATATTTAGTTCATTAACTCTAGAATGGGATCAGAAAACTTTGGAATTGAAGAAGCCAATAATTTCAATGAAATGAAGATTGAGGAGTTAATCGGAAATCAGATGTCTTTTGAAGTCCAATTTTAGAAAAGAAAGGAAAGTAGGTCAACTGAGAAGAAATCAATTGCATTTAAAGCAACAACAAATGATTCTGACTCGAGTAGTGAAGATGATAGATAAACAACCCTTACGACAAGACATTTTCGAAAATTTCTAAAATATAGAACCAAGGAAATTCAAGAAGAAATGATGGTCGATGTTATAACTACAACAAACTAGGTCATATATGGAAAACGTGTCCATATTCAGATAAATCGACTCAACAAAGAGACAACAACAATTCGTCAAGGAAGAGAAAGAAAGCATACGCAGCAACGTTAGATGATTCAGATTCATCATCAAGTGATGAAGAGTCAGGAACTGGAAATTCAAATATGTGCTTCACAGTAATTCAAAATTCAGAAAATTTCGAAGAAAAGGATCTAAAAACCAGGTACGCCTTAGTTAATTTTTAATTTTTTTTGGTTGAATAGTTACTTTGTTTGTTTGATTTATTTTGAATTTAAAAATTCAAACTTTAAAATTCAAACTTGAAATTTGAAATTCAATTTTGAAATTTGAATTTTAAAATTCAAAATAATCTTGTATATAAAGCAAATACTTCCCTCTTTGAAGCCTTTTTCGAATCGTCCAAAATATCCTTATTGAATTCATTTTTTCGTAATATAATATAAGGGTACAATTGGTCTTTTTACTTGCCTCTCACTTAATCACGATGACACGTTTACCTCCATCACGCCCCACTTACACCCACTAACCAAACCATGAAAAAAACCATACCTTTCTCTCCTCGCTCCCCAATTTCTCCCCTCTTCTCAGTTGCAAACAACCATGTTTCCGCTTTTCCATCAAAACAAGAAATTAAATTGAGCAATTTGTCTATTTGCCTTAGTTTCATTAGGGTACTTGCGGAGAAGAACACTACGGTGAAGGCGATGATGATGTCGCATCATAACAATTCTCAGTCGCAATAGTGATCTTCATACGATTGAAATTTGATTTTTAATTTTTGGTTTATTGAATTAGTCTCTATTTAAACCCTAATTCTCTCTATTTAATTTTCGTAGATATTACAATGATTTAATTGCTATGGAGCATATAGCTAACGATTTGGGAAGGGAGAGACAAAAGTAACTAAGGTACTATGTTTATTGATCTTCGTACGATTGAAAATTGATTTGTTATTTTTTTTACTAAATTAGTTTACTTTAAAACTGTAATTCTCTTTATTTTGTTCTCGTAGATTTTCAGTGATTTAGATTACCGGACCAGAAGGTATAAAACATTTAGATTTGAAACTATCAACAAAATATCTGTTTTCGATTTGAGTATTGATTTTATCTATCATATATAAATTTTAATGTTGGGTTAACAATGATGGTATTATACAAGTTTTGATAATTGTAACATAACATATACGTGTTACTTCTTTGCTATTGTTTGTTAGAATGCCTTAATGAAATTTATCCCTACTGTTTACATTTTGTTTGGAAAAGTTTAGAAATCAAGGCCATATCCCATAACTTAAGTTAAGTTTATTATTTCATTAAGTTAGTTGGTCCGTTGATATCTTAAAACATTATGATGAACGGTAGTAGATTTAATGTAAAGTCAGAATTTACATGTTATTTAACAATAATGCTATCAAATTTTACAATGTTTTTTGTTTATTACAGACTATATGCATGTTACTCTAATTTTTACTGAATTAGGAATGGATGCCCTTGACTAATAGATAGAACTAATCATTTGTATTTTTGGAAGAGACAAATCAATCAGAGAGTATTAAGCTCAAAGAAGGATGAATCAGAATTTTCTGGCATGGTCAATAACATATCTGCCAAGTTTTATGTGATAAAAAACTCTGTAAATATATACTTCCATATTTAATATGGGTTTAACACATTTCATACTTTTATTTACTGAAGATTCTGGACTTACATTTGATAATAGTTGTGACGGCCCGCCCTGCACCAGCCGACATTTCAATGAAAGTGCGCTATGCCAATGTCCAACCAGCACGGGACGGTCGCCAAAGAGAGAAAAAGAATGGAATTTGAAGCTAGAACTACCAAACAAACATGTAGAATGTCTCACAGCGTATGGAATAAAATATAATAATAACATAACTTTGACGCAAAACAGGTGAGACGGTGCAAAAGCTGAAATTAAACCATCATAGCAGCGGAAAATCCAAAATACAGCTTATGTTCCACATCATCATTATTACAACCTTTAAAACCGCCTCAAAAGAAAAATAAGAAAGGTACACTACTAATGCTCAAAGTAGTGACCAGCAGTGACACAGGGAGAATATATAGGGAATAGTACGTGTAAGCCTCCTCGGACAGCTACTCGTGCACAACCAGCTAACCTGTCTCTAGTCTGCCCGTTTAAGAGCACCCAGAGTAATAAGAAGAGACATAAAACTATGGGTTAGACAAAAGCCTGACATGAGCGATAAGCAACAAAACAGAACAATAATAGGTATAATCCAATCATACCTAAACCTGGACCTGCAGCCAAAGAGTTAGCACTCAAGAGGTATGTAACACCCCATATTTCCTGTGAATATTAACTTAACAAATTAAAGAATACTTAATTTTAAAAGTGATAATTAAGGGAAACAGGTTATGACATTGAGTTCATCCTGGAATTCTACTTGAGATAGAATCCGAGATTGTGTGAATCGGACTTCGTATGAAGAAGTTACGGAGTTCAGAAGATTTCATGTTTAAACAGAAAATATAAATAATAATTAAACATCTCAAACCAAGTTTAAAATTCGAATTTCATGCAGAATAGGCTGAGCGGGAAAATTCCCTCTTAGGGTGTCGACCCCCCTCCCAAGGGGAGTCGATATAGGTGTCGACCCCCCTATAGGGGTGTCGACATAGGTGTTGACCCCCTATAGGGGAGTCGACCCTGTTGGCCCAGATCTGGCCGATGACATGCTTCGCCACGTGTCGCTTTCTATTTCGCGGTGTGAAGTGGTATTCTGCTTTGGATGATTCTGATGACTTCTAGACTGATCTGAAGTCTCTAAATCTCCCTATACACCTATAAAAAGATCCCTAAACCTATTATTTTCCCTACACGAATTCATAAGCGTTTATATGCTGCTGAAACCTGAAGTGACCTAGCCTCCACCATAATCAACCAAATTAGAGTTTTCAAGTTAACAATCAAAGTCTACATCAAAAGAATAGCTAACCAAATTCAGAAATAAGATCCCAGAATTCAAGACCGTTCTGTAATTTGTAAGTTCATGTTACTTTCACAAATAAAAGTTAATTCTGATTCTGACATTGTAATAAATCTGATTTGAGATTATGCCTATTTCTATCTGTCTTTCTATATCCATTGGATCTATCTCATTGATATTATTATGTCCATTCTTTGTCTCTTCTTTCCTTCTTCCCTTTTTGTTTTATAGCCAGGCTACTGCAAGCCTGAGTCAAATCTCATAAGAGATGAACGTACATTGGGAAAAATTGGACATAATATATGATTTGGACATGGCAAGCGCTAAAATTTGGAAAAAGTATTAAATTATGTATAATTGGGAATAACGGATTTGTAACTGATTTGAGGACATAACACATGTTGTATTTAAAACCTAAAGTGTATCGAACATATGATTTGAGATTTGAGGCATAAAGTATATTGGACATATGACTTGAGATTTGAGGCATAAAGTATATTGGACATATGGCTTGGGATTTGGGGGCATAAATTGACCTGTAAACATGTAAGGCATAGTACATGTTGTGGTTTAAGACCTAAAATTGGGGCATATATATATATATATGATAGTTTATGACTTGGAAGAAGGAGATTATTGTGATGTATGGCTTAGTCATGAAAACCTATAGTAAGATAGGGATAGCTGTCAAATGTGAACACACCTAAATTGAGATTTTTGGGAAATTGGCATACACTGTAATTAAAGGCTATAATTTGGCATAGTTTATACTGTGAATCATGATTGGGGGTTTTTGGAGAATATTTTGTATGGTGTAATATGACTAAACCTTAGGGCATGCATTATATTGTGATTTTTGGGGCATGACGCAAATTTCGGAAAATTGGGTGTTACCTATTTTAAGTAATAACTTGAATTTGAATTTGTGAGGCATAACTTGTAATCAACTTTGTTTGGGTATAACTTGAGAATTGGAACATGACTAGTTTTGTGAATTTGGGATGATTAGCATATAAAATCCAGACTTGGACATGTATGGTAAATATGCTAAAAGATAAACATGCCTAACCCGAGGTTAGATTGAATTGCGGTGTAAAACTGCTCGGAACCGCCCGGCACATCCAATAACCGCAACAACACCTATCTAATGTGAGAGTTTAGTACATCATGCCTAAGAAAAACTCGAGGTTAGATTGTGTTGTGGTGTAAAACTGCCCGGAACCGGCCGGCACATCCAGTAACTGCAACAACATAGATCTAATGTGAGAGGTTGGTGCATTAGTAAATCAATTAAAGCTAATGAACAAGACATGTTAAGAATGGTAGGGTTAAGTTAACTATGGCAACACTTAACCGTTATAACATGTTAGTTAGACAAGAAGATGGGGTTAAGTAAATTTAGAACACTTAACCGTTATAACATGTTAATTAGACAAGAAGGTGAGGTTAAGTAAATTTAAAACACTTAACCAATCCAACATGACGAGTGAGAAGGGTTAATAAGAAACACTTAACCCATATGACATGATGAATTGGTAGGGTTAAGTTAAAACAAGGGAGCAACACTTAACCAATATAACATGATGAATGGGTAGGGTTAAGTTAACACAAGAAGGCAACACTTAACCAATGTAACACGACAAGTGGGTGGGTTAAGTTAACTTGAATTGATTGATGACACTTAACCAATACAGCATGATGAACGCGTGGGGGTTAAGTTAATAAGATACACTTAACCAATGATAAACGAATGGAGTTATGTTATTGGGAAATACTTAACCAATATAACGAATGGGGTTAAGTTATTGGGAAATACTTAACCAATATAACATGGTGAGTGAACGGGGTTAAGTTAATAAGAAACACTTAACCAATCCAACATGACGAGTGAGAAGGGTTAATAAGAAACACTTAACCAACATGACATGATGAGTGGGTGGGTTAAGTTAACATGAATGGACAACACTTAACCATTATGACATAATGTGTGGGAGGGATAAGTACATATCGGGTTGGTGGGTAATATTAGTAAATATAGGCTCACAAACTTAACCATTAAGTAAACATGTTTGAATCAGTGGGAGGGTTAAGTACATATCGGGTTGGTGGGTAATATTAGTAAATATAGGCCCACAAACTTAACCAGTGAGAAACCCTAGTAACGGGGACCCATTTCAGCAGTAACGCACATAAATGTATCAATATACCCCGAAACTAGGAAGGGTGGGGCATGATTACTGGGCTGATTATAAGCGGTCAAAATAGCGGCAGGGGGTACGTCAGTGTAGGTTCCGACGGATTACGGGCGTGCACGTACTCCGGAATGGGAAAAAGCAGGCACTGAGTACCAGTAGTTATACACTGTGCATCTTGAATCGTGTCGGGTTGTTATCATAAGGATTGATACACCTTATGGTGGGACCTGTTGTATATAACAGTCACAATTATATGATTTTTATTTGATGATAACAACCAAATACATTTTACTATTGAATGTGTTTGTAAATACACTGATATACTACACAACAGACAGGAATATAATATTTCTATTTAAATAAAATATAACTGTGTAGAAACTTTAAACAATCACATGGTATTTTTTATTTAAATATAAATGTTTTATTTCAAATATCAAAAAGTACATCTTTTATAAACTCCACTATTTGACATACTACATACAAATCTGTCACTCTATACAACTATATTTGCTGACACTGATATACAATGACACTGATATTTTTTCACTGTCTTCTGTCTTCCACCTTCTGTCTTCACAGCCTTCAGTTAAGTTCTGTCTTCATACCTGTCACAAGAAACACACACACAGTAGACTGCAACAAAAATAAAATTAAATAAAAAATAAAAAAAATTAAATTTTATTTGCCTCAGAATTACGGTGTGTTTCTCATCATTTTTCTAGATTTTGTCCGACATGCAGGATCAGGAAAAACTCGTCTGATGGCTACATGTACACACGTGTATAAATATACACGCGTGCACTGTCTCGCCGATCAGTGTACGGCTGAGGAGTAGTCACAATGGACCGTCTCGACCCAGTGTACAATCAACAATGGGACAATCGAATACAAGTTTAAGAAACAAAGTCAGCTCAGCATAGCAGCTCAACATCAAAATTCAAACCAGCATGTAGGTCAAAACAGAAAAGGCAAGACCAAAGAAGTACATGACAGAGCCGAGCACAGTTCAGGGTTAGGCCAAAACAAACAGTGTCACAAGTACATTAAGCAAGTCAGTATGGAATTGGTGTAACACATAAAAACAGTATGAAGGCATAAACAACAGTGGCAAAGACAACATAGCAGCTCAACTACATGAATCATAACAGTAGCAAGTGCATGAAGTATGAGAGACATGGATGGCTCAACAAATACACAACACATTTCAGGTTCAACATGTCACCAGAACAAGAGATGTTCAAGTAAATGTGACCAAGTACATAAAACAGTTCTGGATGAAATCAAGACAGGGTGCAAATTAAAGGAAAAGTCAGCAGCTCATTTTAAGTCAACAAACAAGATAACACTTTTTTTAGCAAATGTTTGGTTATACAAATAAGAAATTTAGCAAGGCCAAATTATCCAAGCTAGTAACAGTTATACAAATGCAGTACCCATTTTAATCAGTAAAGAATTAAATGGTGCAATCGTATTTGGCAAAAGAGCAAATCAGGCCAATAATAAAACTCGACCACTTGGAAATTGTTCCACAAGTATAGCAATGCAGACAGTCACATTAATGGTGCAAACAAACACAACAGTTCAGATCAACGCACAAGTTACAGGAGAAAAGTTGTGCAACAATATGGTCAATGTCGAGGGTGCAATGGATAAAACAATTTACAAATGAAGACTGGGTTAATGCATATGCCACAAGACTAAAGGTAGTTCAATAATAGAGTACAAGCATAGTTTCTGCTCTTAACAAGGTAAATCTGATTGACTATTCAGAACTCAAGGAAATGGATCAAGCACCACAATGGTCAAGCAAACTATTCAAAGTGCAAAACAGTTTGGGAAAATAAAGCACCAGTTCAAGTGTTCGGAAAATCAAAGTATGGTAACTGTTTAAAGCAATATCAAGTTACCCAAAAAAAAGGTCAAGAGTAGTATCTGTTATTACCAAAGTAAAACTGAACCTATTCACAATGAAAAGGAGGAAGTATCTGTTCGAATCAGTTTTTTTTATGGAAAGTTAAAATACAAATATGGAATTTTTTCTAGATGTTGAAAGTATCAACTGAAGAGTATTCCTCTCGCAAGTGTTAAAAAAGTTTGAATTCCTCAAATCCAATTAATGTCCAAAATATCCGATCGTATAAAGTAAGTTTCTCAAGACCAATTCTATGTTCCAGAAGCAAAATCGATACTTATCTC
This sequence comes from Allium sativum, assembly GCA_030737875.1. Lineage (NCBI taxonomy): Eukaryota > Viridiplantae > Streptophyta > Magnoliopsida > Asparagales > Amaryllidaceae > Allium > Allium sativum. The sequence continues at coordinate 243,908,875 of CM060915.1, read as the reverse complement.
AGAATATATGAACAAGTCCAAAAATCAAATTAGGAATAAAAATCGCAAGAGAAATTCAAGGAAGAACAAAGCATCTAGAATCAGAGTTTTAAGGGTTCAGAAACCCTATAAATTTACACACATATCATCATCGACATCAAGAAAAAGAAAATCGATATCAACAAACAATAATTTAGGAAAATCATTTCAATTCAGAAGTACTCACCAAGTATTTCATTCGCTATCCAAAGGGGAAACAGATCTAAGACAAGGAGCTTCAAATGATTCAAAACTATAGTGGAATTCCAGAGCAAAATTGATCATCACGAATTGATTTGAAAGGATAACAGAAACCCTAGCGCCGCCATTTTCAATTCACAGGAGTAAAGTGAACGGGTCAAAATAATTGAAGAAAAGTTAGCCAGTATTTTATAAAAGGGATGACCCTTAAAAACTAACTCCTAGGGTTTTATTATTTCTATGTTTTTCTTCTTTTAAAAATTCAAAGTTCTATACTTAGGGTTGATAACTACTAGTATCTGTAGTTGAAAAAATCATAACTTAACGAGTCGAGTTGTGTCAAGGTCTTGAGCGTAGGGTTTAAACAGTCGGGAGCGAAGGTCGTGAGTTTACAAGAGTCTGTAAACGAAGAGATTGTTTACAATTCCTAGTAGAAACCTTGAATGCAGCAGTAGGCATAGTTTTGCCGAAGCTGGGTATTTTCTGTGTGTGTTTTTCTTTTTGCAACTATTCTGTGATAATTTTTATTTTATTTTAATTTAAATTGATAAACCCTATTCACCCCCCCTCTAGGGTTAATTTAGGTCCTACAAGTGGTATCATAGCAAGGTTTTTTTAACTCTAGAGCCATGAATCTATCTAATAACGCTTTTTCTGAGGGTCAGTCTATAGCTAGGCCCCCAATGTTTAATGGAACCGATTTTGCCTATTGGAAAGCTAGGATGAAAATTTACTTAAGTTCAGTTGATTATGATGTATGGCATATTGTTGAAACAGGCTACAAACCTCCCGTTACGTTTATTAATGATATTGAAATTCCTAAGCCAAAAGATAAGTGGGATGCTAATGATAAAAAATTATTCTCAGCTGATGCCAAAGCAATGAACGCTTTAATTTGTGCTCTTGATAAAACTGAATTTAACCGTATATCTCATTGTTCAACTGCGCAGGAAATATGGCATACTTTGGAAGTTACACATGAAGGGACATCTCAAGTCAAGGAATCTCGTCTCGCACTACTCTGCAATGAATATGAAAATTTCACGATGCATAAAGATGAAGATATAAAAGAGATGTATGGTCGATTCTCAACACTAATTTATAATGCAAGGGCCCTTGGTAATGTCTACACTGAAGCGGAATTAATACGAAAGATACTGAGAGTACTAGCAATGAACTTTAAAGCCAAAGTAACGGCCATTCAAGAATCAAAAGATTTAAGTAAGTTGATAATAGAAGAGTTGATTGGAAACTTGATCGCTTATGAAATGGAGTTAAAAGCCAAAGAAGGACGCGATGATTCAGAATCGAAGAAAAAGATAATTGCTCTAAATAGCACTGTTGAAAGTAATGATGAAGCCGAGAATCCCATTGAGGAATTGGCTATGGTTCTTAAAAAGTGGTCTAACAAGAAATTCAAGCCACGAAAGAAGAATTCAAAATCCAGCAAATCCAAGAATTCAGACAATTCAGATGATGAAGTCATATACTACAACTGCAATAAACCAGGTCATATCAAACCAAATTGTCCACTACTTCAGAAAGACAGAAAAAAGAAGAAGAAAAAGAAAGCTTTTGCAGCTACATGGGACGATGAAGAAGGAGAGGAAGAAGACTCTGACAGTGATAAAAAGGAAGCCAATTTATGCCTTATGGCACAGTCAGACTCAGAAAGTAGCGAGGAAGATTCCACTGAGGTACCAAACTACTCTTACAAAGATTTAATTTTAATGTGTCATGAACTTACCAAAACCGTTGATTCTCTTTAACTGAAAGTTAAGAAACTAAAATCTGATAGGTTAAAACTGGTTCATGAAAACAATAGGTTAGAGACTGAGCTTGAAAAAGTGACGAATCTTGATTGTGAAAACTGTAAGTTTTTAAAACAAGAGAAAATAGAATTTAAAGCAAATTTTGAAAAATTGAAACAAGAACACATGGCTTTAAAAGAAAGTGATGACACCAAAAGAAAAAATTTCATCAATAGATGCACTTCTCTTGTAGATGAAAATGCAGCACTTAAGACCAAAGTAAAAAATCTCGAAATAACATTGAGCAAGTTTTAAAAAGGAGAAAAGTCATTTAGAATGCTTCTTGGAAATCAATTATATGCAAACAATAGAAAAGGATTAGGTTTCGGGAAAACACACATTAATTTGAATGATAATGCGAAGGGTGGAAGTGTTTTTCCTAAATGTATAAAATGTGGAAAAATTGGACATAGCTATGAAAAATGTGAAAGTAAGAACAATAATAAAAAATTCATACAAGTATGGGTTCTAAAAGGGTTGACAAGCAATTGTTACAAATTTGAAATTGGTAAGTCTAAACAAATTTGGATTCCAAAAGGATCTGTTGTTCAAAATCAAAATTTTTCAGTTACTAATTTTATTAGACCTATGAGTTTCTCTAGGTCATTCTCTTCTTCTCATGTGTAGGTATGCTGGAGGGCTAAGGAGCAACAAGAATGGTACTTGGATTCAGGTTGTTCCAAACATATGACAGGAGATAAATCAAAGTTCCTTAGCCTCGATAAACATAAAGGTGGAAGTGTGATAATGGGCGATAACAGAAAATGTAAAATTGTCGGTAAAGGTAAAGTAGGTAATAGTACTTTCTCCTTAACTGATGTTTTATATGTTGAAAACTTGCATCACAATCTCATTTCCATAAGCCAACTATGTGACAAAGGGATGAGTGTAATATTTGATAGTGAATCTTGCAAAATTATTGAAAAATCCACTAACAATATTGTGTTCACGGGAAAAAGAAAAGGAAATGTTTATACGCTCTCATTTGATGATTTAACTCTCTCACGATGTCTAGTAGCTACAGATGAAGAAGTTTTCTTATGGTATAGGAGATTGGGTCACGCTAGTATGAGTCTCTTAGAAAAACTTGAATCAAAAGAATTGGTAAGGGGACTACCACATCAGAAATATAAAAGTAACAAAGTGTGCAAATCTTGTACTATGTGAAAATTCAGTCGATCATCATTTCGCCCTAAAAATGTTGTTAGTACAAATAGGGTACTTGAATTGATTCACATGGATTTATTTGGACCAAATGAAATTGCTAGCTTAAATGGTAAACGTTATTGTTACGTATTGGTTGATGATTATTCTAGATTTACATGGGTTTATTTTCTAGCCAAAAAATCCGAAACTTTTGATTACTTTTCAAAGTTTGCAAAACTGGTTCAAAATGAAAAAGGTGTTTCAATAAAAACTTTAAGAAGTGATCACGGTGGTGAATTTAAAATTTTGGATTTTGAAAAGTTTTGTGAAGAGAATGGTTTTAAACACGAATTTTCTGCTCCTCGAACACCCCAACAAAATGGGGTAGTCGAAAGGAAAAATCGTACATTACAGGAATTGGCTAGATCTATGATAAGTGAATATAAATTGCCTTTGACTTTTTGGGCAGAGGCAGTTAATACATCCTGCCATGTAATGAACAGAGTAATGATTAGACAATACTTAACAAAACGTCCTATGAATTGTGGTTTGACAGAAAGCTAACATTTCATGTTTTAGAGTTTTTGGGTGCCCTTGTTATCTTCTTAATACAGGTGATCAACTCGGTAAGTTTGAGTCAAAAGCAGATGAGGGAATTTTCATGGGTTACTCTTCAAGAAGAAAGGCTTATCGAATCTTCAACAAACGATCAAAAACTATTGTTGAAACCATAAATGTGAGATTTGATGAATCAGATCTGGATACGGTGGACAAAGAGAAAAACGATGAGGGAATTACATATGAGGGTGAAAAAGAAAATAGCAAAGAAAAGACTGGCGGTGATGATCCAACAAAACAAACATTTGAAGCTGAGAAATTAAAATTCAAAGCCAACCATCCTCCAGAATTGGTAATAGGAAATCCAACGGCAGGTATACGAACTCGTTCATCATTTAATAAAGACATCAGTGCTTTCTGTATTCACAGCTGTTTTATATCTGAAACCGAACCTAAAAATGTTGAAATTGCACTTAACGATGAAAGTTGGATTTTAGCAATGCAAGAAGAACTTAATCAATTTGAACGGAATAAAGTTTGGAAATTAGTTCCTAGACCAAATGACTATCCAGTAGTAGGAACTAAATGGGTATTCAAAAATAAACTTGATGAATCCGGAAATGTAATTAGAAACAAAGCTAGGTTGGTTGCAAAAGGATATAATCGAATTGAAGGTATTGATTTTGATGAGACATTTGCACCAGTAGCTAGGTTAGAAGCCATTAGAATTTTGCTCAACTTTGCATGTTATAAAGGCTTCAAACTAAAACAAATGGACGTAAAAAAGTGCGTTTTTAAACGGAGAACTAAAAGAAGAAGTTTTTGTTGAACAACCCCTTGGTTTTGAAAGTCATGAATTCCCAAATCATGTATTTAAACTTGAAAAAGCATTATATGCTCTTAAACAAGCACCTAGAGCATGGTATGATTGTTTAAGTGCATATCTTTTGGAAAACGGTTTTAAAAAGGGTAGTGCCGACACGACATTGTTTCTATTACATGAAGGTGAAGATTTTTTTAGTAGTTCAAATTTATGTTGATGATATTATATATGGTGCTACTAATGATCGTCTATGTGAGAAATTTGAAAAAGTCATGTAGGATAAATTCGAAATGAGCTTAGTAGGTGAATTGAAATACTTCCTTGGATTTCAAATCAAACAAAGAACCAAGGGCATTTTCATATCACAAACAAAATACATCGCTGAATTGCTGAAAAGATTTGGGCTAGAAAATGCAAAACCACTCAGAACACCGATGAGCCCTTCAACCAAGCTTGACAAAGACGAGAAAGGAGTTGCAGTTGATCAGAAAAAATATCGTGGAATAATTGGTTCACTTCTTTATCTCACCGCATCTAGGCCTGATATTATGTTTGCTGTTTTTTTATGTGCACGCTTTCAGTCTAATCCAAAAGAATCTCACTTAAAAGCCACAAATAGAATATTGGGATATCTTTTGCACACACAAAAATTTGGGTTATGGTACCCTGCATGCAATAATTTTAAATTGATTGGATATTCTGATGCCGATTATGCAGGATCCCTTGTGGATAGAAAAAGCACTAGTGGAACTTGTTTTATGCTAGGACATTCACTAGTTTCATGGTCAAGTCGAAAACAAAATTGTGTTGCTCTATCCACAACTGAGGCCGAATACATTGCTTTAGGAAGTTGTTGTGCACTAATATTATGGATGATGCAAACTCTTTCAGATTTTGGTCTGATTTATAAAAAACTACCACTAAAATGTGATAGTAAAAGTGCTATAGATTTGTCTAATAATCTTGTTCACCATTCACGCACTAAACACATAGATGTGAGACACCATTTTATTAGAGATCACATTTCACGAGAAGATATTTGTATTGAGTTTATTTCAACTGATTGTCAACTTGCTGATATTTTCACAAAACCTCTTCCCGAAGATAGATTTTCACGGTTACGCTTAGATTTGGGAATTATAGAAATTGATTAATCATTATCCATTTTTTAAAGAAATTCTTAAATGATTATTCAAAAGTTAAATGATTGATCATTTGAACTATTTTGAAACACACTAAAATTATGTCAGATCTTGAAATAGTGATGAGTATAATTTTTTAAGGAAATAGTTTTAAATCTCAAGATGATTGGACAGATTTTATAATATTTGTGAATTAGAGCTTATTTCACGACCATCTTCTATATCTACCATATTTCTGTCATTTATCATGGTTTTATTTAATTTGGGGAGTTCTAATTATTCTTGGAATTAAAATAATATTAATAATAATAAATAAATATATTTTATCCTTGGTATTCACTCCCATTTAAAAGTCCTCGCGGTTATGCGTTGGTGAACTACCTTATTCTCTATGTGCTTCCATTCTCACTGAAAAGACCTTTGGGCTGTGCATGGATGAAACTCATTAGAGAGGATAAAGTTAAGTTACTACTAACCCCATTTAAAAGACCTTTGGGCTATGCGTGGTTAGGAAGTGCTTAACACATTTTTCAGCATATTTAAAATCTTTAAAATTCATATACAAATATTCAATTTTTACTGAACTCTCCTCATTCTATAAAATCGATCGTAAATCCATTCATTCTGAAAGTGAAATGTGCTTCTGATTCGAAGAATATTATGATTTTTGTTTGATTAAATGAGATTTACGATATATTTTCCTCTTGATTTGAACTAATATTTCTAGTTTATATTCATCACTGTTTAATTTCTGTCATTCTTTTGATGATTACAAAAGGGGGAGAATGGTCAAGATTTTGATGGATGAGTAAACATTTATAGAATATTTCCTAAAATTTGGTGTTTGATTAATTTATTTCTATGCATCAATAAGGGAAGCTTAGTTGTAGGGGGAGCATACAAATAGGGGGAGTAATATACTTCACGTTTCAAACACATTCAAAATCTTTTATTTGTTTGTCATCATCAAAAGGGGGAGATTGTTGTATATAACAGCCACAATTATATGATTTTTGTTTGATGATAACAACCAAATATATTTTACTATTGAATGTGTTTGTAAATACACTGATATACTACACAACAGACAGGAATATAATATTTCTATTTAAATAAACTATAACTGTGCAGAAACTTTAAACAATCACACGGTATTTTTTATTTAAATATAAAAGTTTTATTTCAAATATCAAAAAGTACATCTTTTATAAACTCCACTATTTGACATACTACGTACAAATTTGTCACTCTATACAACTATATTTGCTGACACTGATATACAATGACACTGATATTTTTTCACTGTCTTCTGTCTTCCACCTTCTGTCTTCACAGCCTTCAGTCAAATTCTGTCTTCATACCTGTCACAAGAAACACACACACAGTAGACTGCAACAAAAATAAAATTAAATAAAAAAATTTAAATTTTATTTGCCTTAGAATTACGGTGTGTTTCTCATCATTTTTCTAGATTTTGTACGATATGCAGGATCAGGAAAAACTCGTCTGATGGCTACATGTACACACGTGTATAAATATACACGCGTGCACTGCCTCGGCGATCAGTGTACGACTGAGGAGTAGTCACAATGGACCATCTCGACCTAGTGTACAATCAACAATGGGACAATCGAATACAAGTTTAAGAAATAAAATCAGCTCAGCATAGCAGCTCAACATCAAAATTCAGACCAGCATGTAGGTCAAAACAGAAAAGGCAAGACCAAAGAAGTACATGACAGAGCCGAGCACAGTTCAGGGTTAGGCCAAAACAAACAGTGTCACAAGTACATTAAGCAAGTCAGTATGGAATTGGTGTAACACATAAAAACAGTATGAAGGCATAAACAACAGTGGCAAAGACAACATAGCAGCTCAACTACATGAATCATAACACCAGTAAGTGCATGAAGTATGAGAGACATGAATGGCTCAGCAAATACACAACACATTTCAGGTTCAACATGTCACCAGAACAAGAGATGTTCAAGTAAATGTGACCAAGTACATAAAACAGTTCTGGATGAAATCAAGACAGGGTGCAAATTAAAGGAAAAGTCAGACGCTCATTTTAAGTCAACAAACATGATAACACTTTTTTTAGCAAATGTTTGGTTATACAAATAAGAAATTTAGCAAGGCCAAATTATCCAAGCTAGTAACAGTTATACAAGTGCAGTACCCATTTTAATCAGTAAAGAATTAAATGGTGTAATCGTATTTGGCAAAAGAGCAAATCAGGCCAATAACAAAACTCGACCACTTGGAAATTGTTCCACAAGTATAGCAATGCAGACAGTCACATTAATGGTGCAAACAAACACAACAGTTCAGATCAACGCACAAGTTTCAGGAGAAAAGGTGTGCAACAATATGGTTAATGTCGAGGGTGCAATGGATAAAACAATTTACAAATGAAGACTGGGTTAATGCATATGCCACAAGACTAAAGGTAGTTCAATAATAGAGTACATGCATAGTTTCTGCTCTTAACAAATTAAATCTGATTGACAATTCAGAACTCAAGGAAATGGATCAAGCACCACAATGGTCTAGCAAACTATTCAAAGTGCAAAACAGTTTTGGGAAAACAAAGCAACAGTTCAAGTGTTCGGAAAATCAAAGTATAGTAACTGTTTAAAGCAATATCAAGTTACCAAAAAAAATGGTCAAGAGTAGTATCTCTTATTACCAAAGTAAAACTGAACCAATTCACAATGAAAAGGAGGAAGTATCTGTTTAAATCAGTTTTTTTTTATGGAAAGTTAAAATACAAATATGGAATTTTTTCTGGTATGTTGAAAGTATCAACTAAAGAGTATTACTTTCGCAAGTGTTAAAAAAGTTTGAATTCCTCAAATCCAATTAATGTCCAAAATATCTGATCGTATAAAGTAAGTTTCTCAAGACCAATTCTATGTTCCAGAAGCAAAATCGATACTTATCTCAGAATATATGAACAAGTCCAAAAATCAAATTAGGAATAAAAATAGCAAGTTAAATTCAAGGAAGAACGAAGCATCTAGAATCAGAGTTTTAAGGGTTCAGAAACCCTATAAATTTACACACATATCATCATCGGCATCAAGAAAAAGAAAATCGACATCAACGAACAATAATTCAGGAAAATCATTTCAATTCAGAAGTACTCACCAAGGATTTCATTCGTTATCCAAAGGGGAAACTGATAGAAGACAAGGAGCTTCAAAGGATTCAAAACTATAGTGGAATTCCAGAGCAAAATCGATCATCACGAATCGATTTGAGAGGATAACAGAAACCCTAGCGCCGCCATTTTCAATTCACAGGAGTAAAGTGAACGGGTCAAAATAATTGAAGAAAAGCCGGCCAGTATTTTATAAAAGGGATGACCCTTAAAAACTAACTCCTAGGGTTTTATTATTTCTATGTTTTTCTTCTTTTAAAAATTCAAAGTTCTATACTTAGGGTTAATTACTACTAGTATCTGTAGTTGAAAAAATCACAACTTAACGAGTCGAGTTGTGTCAAGGTCTTGAGCGTAGGGTTTAAACAGTCGGGAGCGAAGGTCGCAAGTTTACAAGAGTCTGTAAGTGAAGAGATTGTTTACAATTCCTAGTAGAAACCTTGAATGCAGCATTAGGCATAGTTTTGCCGAAGCTGGGTATTTTCTGTGTGTGTTTTTCTTTTTGCAACTATTCTATGATTATTTTTATTTTATTTTAATTTAAATTTATAAACCGTATTCACCCCCCTCTAGGGTTAATTTAGATCCTACAGGGCCAACACAGGGTATCTACACGCAAGAGAGGGTCGATTGACACAGACACATGGAACATTAATACAAGTAGGGAGTCGATCAATAGGGTAATAAGGTTACATCTAACATCTTCATGGCAATTAGGCTGATTTTTACTAGATGTACACCTGAAGGCTACCATCATTACGGGGATTGGGATCATGTTGTAATATTATCATTTTACACAGATTAATAGTTGGGACACTAGTTAGGCGGTGCAGGGATATAAAAATCAGAATAACAAGGTAGTAGCAAAGCAGAGAAAGAGTAGAAGCGCATTCAGTTTATCTTACCTTATTATATCTATGCTAATCATATGTTATCTTGTTATCCTTGTCATCACGGTATTGTCTTATATTCAGTTTATTCATGTCATGATGCTTATGCCTATTTACATGCTGAAAGTCACTGGACTTACTAGATTTATGTCTAACCTAGTTTGTTTCGCTTCTTTTCTTCCGTTTCCCCCCCAAATTCTCAAGGAGGAAATGTCATCACTTAGCTCAGTTTTCTTTCCAAACTCGAAGATAGTCGATGTATTGCTTTGGACTCTCTCTTCCACTGCTATGGTTGGTTCATGCTTTATTGGGGAATATCATTATTATTATTTTTATGATTCTTTTATATTTGGAAGTTTTTAAATCAAGACAGAAGTTCTATGTATTACTTTTAAGTATGATTGAGACAATTGTTGTAAAAACTTGACTGAACCACATTGTTTATAAAATGACTTTATTTTCTGCTGCTTTATTTGTTTGTCTTGTAATTTATCTGCATCTCTTACCTAAAACACTCCACCAAAGTTAAGGCATTCCCTTTTTGAGTGACCTTAGCGAAGGTAGGGTGTTGCACGTGGTATCAGAGCTGAAGGTTACCAGAACAGGTAAAAGATTTTTCAAAAGCATTTTTATAAAGAAGTATTTTCAAAAACATGTTTTAAAGAAGCGTTTTTCAAGAGAAAAGTATTGTTTTTAAAAGGCATATTCCCCAAAGCCATATGCACTATATTCCAATTCTCTATTTGAATCTCTTCTTCTTCTCTTTTCGCCATAGTTTCGTAGGCATACGGAACATGTCAAGGGCAAAGTAGTGCCCAACCTCCATCTGTAGCCGCAGTAGTTTCACCTGCGGCTAATCTTCTTTTCAAGCTTTGTAGGTTGCCGTTCGATGGAGGTAGTTTCGAGAAACTTGTCAACAAGCTACACAAGGATGGTAAAGACGAGAATGAGAGAGTTTAGCTAGGGAGCACAACCCAAGGATGAGAAACTCATGGATATGGACTTGGTTCACAAAGGAGGAAAGAATAGAAAAATCTAAGACAAGAGGAAGTGTCGTTATTATGGTATAACGGGTTATATAATTAAGGACAATGGCAAGAACAAAGGACAGGATTTTCAGGAGGGCAAGTGCTTGCTCTCACCACCAACGTATCTGAGAGAGAGGTAGTTGAATTTCTGTTGAAAAAGTCTAGTTTTTCTTTTTGATCATCCTGCTAGTACTCTTTTTGATTTTAGCGCTTCACATTCTTTTCTATCTGCATCCATAGTTGAGTCTTTGCACCTTAGTAGTTGTATAGTAGAAGATCTCATTATTGTCTCAAATCCAGTTGGTGGTTTGCCTCATTTATCTTTGGTTTGTAAGGATTTGAGAATAGATATATTGAGTATTGAGTCTAAGTGTAATGCTTATGTTTTTGGTTTCATGGGCTATGGGTTGATTCTAGGCATGGATTGGTTAGCTAGTAATTGTGAAAGGAGGGTAGTTAGACTTTCGACTTGCCTCGGGAATACCCTCGAGATTTCGTGTGATCCTGAGGGATCAGTTTGTCTTAACTACCTAGAATCACTTGACGCATCTATCGATGATTTGCGATCCATTGGAGTAGTCCATGAGTAAGTAGATGTTTTTGATTAGGTTAGGCATTTGTCCCCTAAAACGCAAGATAGACTTCCGCATATATCTAGTTGACAATGCAAAGCCAGTTGCATTACCTGTACGACACATGAATTAAAGGAAAAGGAAGGGCTCAGTAAACAAGTAAAAGAGTTACTTGAAAAAGGGTTCATAAGGCGAAGTATTTCTGAATGGGGATCTCCAGTCGTTTTCGCTACAAAGGCGGATGGTTCACTTTGCTTGTGCATAGATGATATTTTGGAATGAGCAAGAACATGCTATGCATCTAAGGGAAGTCTCGGACACCCTCCAAGCGCATCAACTTAAGGAGAAGTTCTCTAAAAATGTCATTTTTGGAGAGAAAAAGTAAGGTTTCTAGGACATGTGGCGCCCAAAGAAGGGATAGTAGTAGGTCCCGCAAAAGTAGTTATGGTGCAAGATTAGAAGGTCCCAAGGAATTCAATGAGAGTAAGAAGTTTTCTTGGATTAGTGAGCTAATATAGGACGTTAATTAAGGACTTTATGAAGGTATCGGTCCCACTTACTAGATTGACGAAGAAGAATCTAATCATCTTAGTATATACACTTGGTAACATGGTTAGCATCTGTTTATTTTCAAGAGATAGTTCTGGGAATGTTAGCAGGACACGGCAGAAGTTGTAGTGCCAAGTATACTATAAGAAGAAAAGGTAAAACGGGAGGCGACAGTGAAATGAGTTCCAACGCATATTCTAGAAACAGAAATTTAGAAGCTGCGCAAATCGTGATGTTACGACAGTCAGAGCAATATGGAATGAAGCTCAAGAAGATGTGACTTAGAAGACTGAAGACTAGATACGCGCATCATACCCTTTTTGAGGGTATTTCCTTGATCTCTCTTTTCTGTGAAGTTTGTTTGCTAGTCTTTATCTTTTAAGTATATCCTCTCGGTCCTATCCTCGATCCTTAGGTATAAGCCAATGGATGTAAACATGTGTTTGAGACATGTTATGAATGGTGGATGCAAGTGGATGTAAGTGTTTGCTAGTGGTTGCTCGTGGATGCATATACACACATTAGGCACTAGATCGGTTCAGTCACTTTCATATTTCATATGTATGAGTGAATTTTTGTATATATGAATTGAAACTTGATGTGTTCTCATATGGATGTTGCATTTGTATGAATGATTGTGCACTCATGTAGAAGTTATAAAGTATGATTAGGAATGATTGCATACATGATGGACTCATGGCCCTGACATAATTCGCATTAAGGAGGTCAACTGAATTGGTAGACCGCCTGATTTTGCATAAGATAAGGACATGTACACACACTATGCATATGATCATGAAAGCATTATAAATCTTTTAAGGATAATGGACGCCTGTGATTGAATGGCTGAGTAGATGGATGTTGGATTTTAAGATACATTCTCCTTGACTTGGAGATTTTGGGGACGAAATCCTTTAAAGAAGGGGAGAATGTAACACCCCATATTTCCTGTGAATATTAAATTAACGAATTAAAGAATACTTAATTCTAAAAGTGAGAATTAAGGGAAACCGGTTACGCCATTGCATTCGTTTCGGAATTCTTCTTGAGATAGAATCCGAGCTTGCGTGAATTGGACTCCGTATGAAGAAGTTATGGTGTTTAGAAGATTTCATGTTTACACAGAAAATATAAATAATAATTAAACATTTCAATCCAAGTTTAAAATTCGAAATTCAAGCAGAATAGGCTGAGCGGAAAAATTCCCACTCAGGGTGTCGACCCCCTCCCCTAGAGGGAGTCGACATAGGTGTCGACCCCCTGTCGACATAGGTGTTGACCCCCTTATAGGGGAGTCGACCCCTGTTGTCCCAGATCTGGCCAATGACGTGTTTTGCCACATGTCGCTTTCTGATTCGTTGTGTGACGTGGTATTCTGCTATGGACGATTCTGATGGCTTCCAGACTGATCTGTAGGCTCTAAATCTCCTTAAACACCTATAAAAAGACCCCTAAACCTATTGTTTTCTCCACACGAATTTATAAGCATTTATATGCTGTTAAAACCTGAAGTGACCTAGCCTCCACCTTAATCAACCAAATTAGAGTTTTCAAGTTAACAATCAAAGTGTACATCAAAGGAATAGCTAACCAAATTCAGAAATCAGATCCCAGGATTCAAGACCATTCTGTAATTTGTAAGTTCATGTTACTTTCAGAAATAAAAGTTAATTGTGACTCTGAAATTGTAATAAATCTGAATTTGAGATTATGCCTATTTCTATCTGTCTTTCTATATCCATTGGATCTATCTCATTGATATTATTATGTCCATTCTTTTTCTCTTCTTTCCTTCTTCCCTTTTTGTTTTATATCCAGGCTACTGTGAGCCTGAGCCAAATCACATAAGAGATGAACGTACGTTCGGAAAAATTGGACATAATATATGATTTGGACATGGCCAGCGCTAAAAATTAGGAAAAGTATAAAATTATGTATAATTAGGCATAACGGATTTGTAACTGATTTGAGGTCATAACACATGTTGTATTTAAAACCTAAAGTGTATTCAACATATGACTTGAGATTTGAGGCATAAAGTATATTGGACATATGACTTGAGATTTGAGGCATAAATTATATTGGACATATGACTTGGGATTTGGGGTGTAAATTGAACTATAAACATGTAAGGCACAGTACATGTTGTGGTTTAAGACCTAAAATTGGGGCATATATATATATATGATAGTTTATGACTTGGAGGAAGGATATTATTGTGATGTATGGCTTAGGCGTGAAAACCTATAGTAAGGTATGGATAGCTGTTAAATGTGAACACACCTAAATTGAGATTTTTGGGAAATTGGCATACACTGTAATTAAAGGCTATAATTTGGCATAGTTTATACTGTGAATCATGATTTTGGGTTTTTGGAGAATATTTCGTACGGTGCAATATGACTAAACCTTAGGGCATGTGTTATATTGTGATTTTTGGGACATGACTATTATTGCAAATTTAGAAAAATTGGGTTTAACCTATTTTGAGTAATAACTTGAATTTGGATTTGTAAGGCATAACTTACAATCAATTTTGTTGGGGTATAACTTGAGAATTGGAACATAACTAGTTTTATGAATTTGGGATGATTAGCATATAAAATCTAGACTTGGACATGTATTGTAAATATGCTAAATGATAAACATGCCTAACCCGAGGTAAGATTGAGTTGCGGTGTAAAACTACCCGGAACCGCCCGAGACATCTAGTAACAGCAACAACACCTATTTAATGTGAGATGTTAGTGCATCATGCCCAAGAAAAACCCGAGGTTAGATTGAGTTTTGGTGTAAAACTGCCCGGAATCGCCTGGCACATCCAGTAACCGCAATAAAATAGATCTAATGTGAGAGGTTGGTCCATTAATAAATCAATTAATGCCAATGAACAAGACATGTTAAGAATGGTAGGGTTAAGTTAACTAAGGCAACACTTAACTGTTATAACATGTTAATTAGACAAGAATATGGGGTTAAGTAAATTTATAACACTTAACCGTTATAACATGTTAATTAGACAAGAAGGTGAGGCCAAGTAAATTTAAAACACTTAACCAATCCAACATGACGAGTAAGAAGGGTTAATACGAAACACTTAACCAATATGACATGATGAATGGGTTGGGTTAAGTTAAAACAAGAGAGCAACACTTAACCAATATAACTTGATGAATGGGAAGGGTTAAGTTAACATTAGAAGGCAACTCTTAACCAATGTAACACGACAAGTAGGTGGGTTAAGTTAACTTGAATTAATTGATGACACTTAACCAATACAACATGATGAACGCGTGGGGGTTAAGTTAATAAGATACACTTAACCAATGATGAACGAATGACGTTAAGTTAATGGGAAATACTTAACCAATATAACATGATGAATGAACGGGGTTAAGTTAATTAGAAACACTTAACCAATCCAACATGACGAGTGAGAAGGGTTAATAAGAAACACTTAACCAACATGACATGATGAGTGGGTGGGTTAAGTTAACATGAATGGACAACACTTAACCATTATGACATAATGTGTGGGAGGGTTATGTACATATCGGGTTGGTGGGTAATATTAGTAAATATAGGCCCACAAACTTAACCATTAAGTAAACATGTTTGAATCAGTGGGAGGGCGAAGTACATATCGGGTTGGTGGGTAATATTAGTAAATATAGGCCCACAAACTTAACCAGTAAGAAACCCTAGTAACGAGGACCCATTTCAGCAGTAACCCACATAGATGTATCAAGGTACCCTGAAACTAGGCAGGGTGGGGCATGATTACTGGGCTGATTATAAGCGGTCAAAATAGCGGCAAGGGGTACGTCAGTGTAGGTTCCGACAGATTACGGGCGTGCACGTACTCCGGAATGGGAAAAAGCAGGCATTGGGTACCGGTAGTTATACACTGTGCATCTTGAATCGTGTCGGGTTGCTATCCTAAGGATTGATACACCTTATGGTGGGACTAGCACAGGGTATCTACACGCAAGAGAGGGCCGATTGACACAAACACATGGAGCATTAATACAAGTAGGGAGCCGATCGGTAGGGTAGTAAGGGTACATCTAACATCTTCATGGCAATTAGGCTGATTGAGGTAAGATCCTCATACTAGATGTACACCTGAAGACTACCATAATTGCGGGGATTGGGATCACATTGTAATATTATCATTTTACACAGATTACTAGTTGGGACACTAGTTAGGTGGTGCAGAGATATAAAAATCAGAATAACAAGGCAGTAGCGAAGTAGAGAAAGAGTAGAAGCGCATTCAGTTTATCTTACCTTATCATATCTAAGCTAATAGTATGTTATCTTGTTATCCTTGTTATCACGGTATTGTCTTATATTCAGTTTATTCATGTCATGATGCTTTTGCCTATTTACATGCTGAAAGTCACTGGACTTACCAGACTTATGTCTGACCTAGTTTGTTTCGCCTCTTTTCTTCCGTTCCCCCCCAGGTTCCCAGGGAGGAAACGTTACCACTTAGCTCAGTTTTCTTTCCAAGCTCGAAGATAGTCGATGTATTGCTTTGGACTCTCTCTACCACTTCTATGGCTGGTTCATGCTTTATTGGGGAATATCTTTGTTATTTTTTATGCTTCTTTTATACTTGGAAGTTTTTAAATCAAGACAGAAGTTCTATGTATTACTTTTAAGTATGATTGAGACAATTGTTGTAAAAGCTTGACTGAACCATATTGTTTATAAAATGACTTTATTTTCTATTGCTTTATTTGTTTGTCTTGTAATTTATCTGCATCTTTAACCTAAAACGCTCGACCAAATTTAAGGCATTCCCTTTGTGAGTGACCTTAACGGAGGTGGGGTGTTACAATGTGCAAAACTCTAAGGTGACACTAGCATATGGTGTAAAGATACGGGGGAGGGGTATGCATGTCATAGTGATGTCAAACAAATCAAACATAGCAACCATCCTCACATCTCTTACTCCATGCATAAAGCATACGATATCACTGCTTTGATCACCCAAATCTTTGCTATGATCACTCTGCCCCATGGAGTCACAACGGCCCCACTGCACTGATTCATAGCCACTAATCTGTCTCCAAGCGGTGAGTCAAAGCTATAGGTATCGATAACCCCTTGGCACACGTCCCATAGCAAAGTCCAATCATGAAGTCAACTCGTTGGTTCCCGTCCGGATCCTGAGTTCTGACTTCTAATTTGAACTACCTTTGCATCTCGAGTTTTGGTCGTCATCATCCCGGTTCGTTCTCTATTAGGTTATTGATCATCATATAGGGTCGGCTCCTCCATCGGTTCGTGAGTAGCCCCGGTTCATGGCCTCTAAGCGGTCCAGGTCGTGGTCACCCTATCGGTTCAGTTCGGACTTATCTACTCAGGTTGTTCCGTGCACTTCCTCTTCTGGCGGTTCGGTTCGGAGTGGCACCCTGATTCAGATCGTGACACTCTACTGGGATCGGTTCGTGATGCCCTTCCTCTAGCAGTTTGGATCGTGGATTCTGGTCGGTTCGGAGCTTCTAGTTTGTGGGCTCTTCAAGTGAGAGGGTCGGGGTCGTGGAGTGCTCTACGACCGGGTAGGAGAAGGTGAACACGATCGGTTCCGTTCGGATATAGGCGATCTGATCCGATTCCTGCATATTTTCCTGCAACCTTTCCAGCGACTGTTTTATGCCACACGACGGCGTTTTCGACAATGTTAACTGTTCTACGAAATCACAAATCATACCAAACAGTAATGGTAACATGTATAATCATCCACAAATAGCAAAACAACAATTTAATATGTTTATACTGATCAAACATACCCAAAAACCCATGTTTTTCCTTAATCCCCCTTAACCATGTTTAAGCATATAATTAGAAAAACTTATCCAAATTAGCCCAAATTTTTATCAGAGCCCAAAAATAATGTTTTAGAATTTTAAAAATTTTTCCAGATTTTTCTGCGCCATAATTTCGCTAATTATCACTAATCACCCCTAATTAGCCGTAATTAGTGAAAAACAATGCAAATCACTCACCTTAGCCACAAATATAATCTTAGATCTGAAACTCTACTGTTATGGTCCCAATGTATACAGCAGTAGCTCTGTCTCTGATTTGACGTTAATCCCACTTGATTTGGTGTTGATTTGCTTAATTAGTGATTAAGAATGACAAAAATGGTGTTTTGGGAGCGATTTAGAAGTTGGAGGCCATTGCTAGAGCTCAAGGGAGGTTTGTGGTGGCTGGAAAAATGAATATGAACCATTCTCTAACTCGTTTCACCCCTCCCATAACCCTAATCCCGAAATGGGTTATGAGCTTAGCTGCAAATCACTCTAATTAGGCCAGGTTAAGCTGTTTTTCACCTTCTAAACCTTGTTTCAGCCATATCTCCCAAACGATAAGTCCGTTTGGCTAATGTGACCACTCTATGGAAAGGTAAACCATCATCCGGATCTAATGGAAGTGGTTTTGGTCAAAATTCCTTACCAATTAAAAGTTATGGCCGAAACAAGATCAGCTAGGGGCAAACGGTCAAATAAAAATCGGCAAAAAAATCATGAACATGGGGAATTACCCCAATAGTCGTTCCCCAAAGTTACATGACCATACGACTTCGTATGTCAAAGAGATAAATATTCTATGATCCTTCGATGCATAGAATGCGAGTCTTTACATTCTCCCCCTCCCCCCCTTAAGAAATTTCGCCCCCGAAATTTCTTAACTAAGAAACAAGCAAAGGATCCCGGACGCCTATCAACCATTCACAATAATCAAACATGCAAAAACAAACAAACAAGCCTATCCTAGCATGCGGAAAACTAAGTCGTAATTAAAATCTTACCAGGCAAAGAGTACTGGATACGTCTTCCTAATGCTTTCCTCCGTCTCCCAAGTACAATCATTCTCATTCTCGCCCCACTGAACTTTGATTAAATTCACCGACTTCCTTTGAAGTTGCTTCGTATCGTGCTCGACAATACGAATCGGCTTGTGGTTCCCAACCGCCTCGGGTTCTACTTCGACATCATCCAACTGATCAGGTGAAATATCCACATCGGGGTCGTGCACGAATTTCTTTAACTGGGAAACATGAAATACGTCATGAACTCCCGCCATCTTCTCTGGTAATTCAACTTTATATGCCAAATTCACAACTTGCTCACGAACTGGGAATGGACCAACAAATCTTGGTGCTAACTTGCCACTCCTGCCAAATTGAATCATGCTCTTTAGCCGATAAATCTTGACAAACACCAATTCGCCAACGGAGAATTTTAATTTTCTTCTCCTCTTATCAGCATAACTCTTCTACCTATCGTATGCAGCCTTCATTCACTGTTGAATGATCTTAATCTTGTCTGAAGTTTCTCTTATCACTTCTGGTCCAAGCACAAACTTCTCACCAGTTTCTAACCAACATGACGGTGAGTTGCACGTTTTCCCGTACAAAGCTTCAAATGGAGCCATACCAATACTAGATTGATAACTATTATCATATGCGAATCCAACTAGATGCAAATGGTCATCCCATGATCCTCCAAAAATGTAACAACCCGTGTTTTTTATAACGTGTAATAACCATAAATCAAGGCAGAATTAATTTTTAAAATAAGAATCAAGGGAAACGGGTTGCGCCATTGCGTTCGTCTCAAAATTCTGCTTGGAAACGAGTCCGAGTTTTCGAAAATCCGAGTCCGTATGACCAAGTTATCACCATTCGAAGTTTTCAGAAATTTTCAAATTCAAAACAGACTCAATTTGAATTCAAAATTCGAAATTCAAACCTCCAAATGGACTGGGCGGGAAAAATCCCGCCCAGGACCAGGACGACCTGGGGGTCGACTATGTAGTCGACCTACCCAGGGCCAGGTCGACCATAGTGTCGACCTGGGGGTCGACCTGGTGCCCGAGCCCATTTCTGAAGCTAGATTCACTTTTATGTATGTGGCCTCATTTCTGTCCACATTCGTTGACCTGACCCTATAAATACAGCCCCTAACACCAGTCTCTCTACACCAAATTTCTTTCTGACCTTATGCTGCTCTGATTCTGGTTGAAAAGTTTGAGAGAGGGACTGCTTCTACTACGTTGAGACTGCGTTAAAGGAATTGCTGATTAGGGGACTTCTATTAGGACTTGACTAAGCAACAAACGACTCTCATTTCTAATTCTCGAACCACAATCTGTAAGCCCCAATTATTTTCAGATTTAAACTGTAAATGTATTATGAATATGATGTAAAAATTGAAATTGGACCTATGTTTGATGACTGTTTACATTCATTCTTGTTCATCTTGGATCTTGACTCTTGAATATTATTATGACATCGATTTGGGGCCTATTTATGTTGTAAATCAAAAAGAGAAACCCCTCTTATTATCATGTTGAATCTGTTATTAGCCACATGTTTATGATTATCACCTTATGACAGTCGTACCGTGACTATACTATCATCTTATGACAATCGTTACTATGACTATGCTATCATCTTATGACGGTCGTTACCATAACTATACTATCACCTTGTGTCAACTGTTATTTTGACTAGTACCTTATCTTGCTAGATTTGGAATCTTTATGTTTGAGGCCAATACTTCATATGCCAGTAATGTTTTATTTCAAGTCGTATCATGCTATGCTAGTAATCACTCTTGCCACCTTATACCCATTTCTTTTTATGTCACTCCCTAATTAGATTTATTTGTATCGATTCGAACCTTCGTGCGATGGGAATACGATTTGGGTAGATTAGGTAAAATATGAATTAGCTTTAAACTTGAACATGAACATTATTATGACTTGAACCTGAATATGGACATGAACTTGACACGATTTGATATAAAACATGACTTGAAAACTCGACATGAATCTAAACATGAAAACTTGAACGTGGGCATGACAGTTAGATAAACTTGAAAATGGCCAACTCGAGGTTGGGTTGAGTTTGCAGTGTAAATCTGCCTGGAACCACCCGGCAAATCCAGTGGCTGCAAACAATAGGATCCAATGTGGGTAGTTGGTCATATCGCACATAAAAACCCGAGGTTAGACTATGTTGTGGTGTAAATCTGCCCGGAACCGCCCGACAAATCCAGTAACCACAACAGTTAGTCTAATGTGAGAGGTTGGCGTGCACTAATGAATTAATGCCACATGATAGGGTTAAGTCATGAACCACTTGAATATACTTAACCAACTTGACACGATGACTTGATAGGGTTAAGTCATGAACTGCTTGAACACACTTAACCAACTTGATACATGATCGGGATAGGGTTAAGTCACGAATTTGAATGACAACACTTAACCCATTAGAAACCCTAGTTACGCGGTCCTTTTCAGCAGTAACCCACTTGGATGTATCACGATACCCTGGGAATAGGCAGGGTGGGGCACGATTACTGGGCTGATTGTAAGCGACCAGAACGACGGCTGAGTAGGTGCGCCATTGTAGGTTCAGGCGGGCTAAGGTCGTGCACGTAGTCCGGAGTTGAAAAAGCAGGCATTGAGCACCCGTAGATTTACACTGTGCGTGCTTGATTCGTGTCGGTGGTTGGCACCATAGGACTTGATACACCCTATGGTGGACCTAGCACAGGTAACTACATTTCTGGATAGGGCCGTATGACACAGACACATGACGAGCTAGGACTTGTAGGGAGCCGATCGATTAGTAGATCGTACCGTAGGACCCCGTAATGGGTCACTTCATGACACTGGGCTAAGGGATCATTTCATGGTTAATACTTGATATGGGTTAGAATACTAGTACAGTTGGTGCAGCGAACCTTGAACATGCGATGCCAGACTTGACTTATCTTGTTATCTTAATTATCCAACTAGTTCTGTTATCATCCTTATGTTTAATTCCAATTTTCACATATCATGTTACCTTTACTAGTTTTCATACTGAAAGTCACTAGGGCTTACTAGTCTTTATGACTGACCCTTTTTCTTTCACCCCTTTTTCTTTCGTTTCCCCTCCCAAGTTCCCAGGGAGGAAACACTAGCTCTTAGCTTGGATTCAACTTGCTTTCTGACAGCTCATGTACGGTTTGGTCTTGGGCTATGCTATGGCTGCTTCTGCTATTTATGGGGAATAATTTACTTTTGTTTTAAAGTTTATGCTTCTTTACTATGAACTTGATGTAATGGAATAATTTGTATCTTGGATATATGAGTTTTTGACTCTTTTCTTGGAAATAATAAAAAGTTGGTTTTTAATTTCTACCGCTGCTTTATTTATGTTCTGCCTTGTGATATCTCTGTGCATGTTTACCTAGATAATACTCCACCAAAACTTGTGCATTCCCTTTGTGAGTGACCCTAGTGGAGGTGGGGTGTTACAATTTGGTATCAGAGCAGAAGGTTACCAGGCTGGGCAAAAGTTTTAAAAACCTTCTGAAACTGTTTTCAAAACCATTTATAAAGAAGCATTTTTCAAGAAAAGTTTTGCGTTTAAAAAGGTTATTCCCCAAGAAGCCATTAGCACTTCCCTTTGTTTCCTCGTTTGAATCTTTTCTTTTCGTTTTTCAGCATGGCCGATCTTAACCTTCCTGAGGGAATACCCGTGCCTGGATGGTTCCGAAGGTACTTAGAAACCTAGGCCAACGATGCGGGCACAGCAAACATCTCTCCTCCTCCTCCCCTAGTGGTCGCGGTTCCTCCTCCTCCTAGTACCGCCTTTGCCAAAATATGCAGACTTTAAAGCGATGGGCGGCAAGAACTTCATTGGAACTGAAACCTTCGTTGAGGCACGAAACTGGCTAAAGGAAACAGAAGACTTGTTCATTATCTTTGATATGGAGGACCATAGGAAAGTTCAGTTGGCAGCATGGTTGTTGAAAGAGGAAGCTGCATTTTGGTGGGAAGTCACCAACACTACCAGGCTAGTTGAGACTTGGGCAGACTTTAGAGATAGGTTTGGTCTCAAATTCCTATCGTCGGCAGAGGAGAACCTTCAGATGAAGAGGTTCCTAGCACTCAAGCAAGGGGATATGTCTGTGAGGGAGTACGTGAATAAGTTTAATCAGCTTGCTCAGTTCGGTTTGGATTTGGTCAACACAGCTCAGAAAAAGGCTGTACGCTTTGCTCGAGGATTGAACGAGCCACTACACAGCTTGGCCCTAACTCATATACCCATGGGGGCGACCTTTGAAAGCTTGGTGGATATGGCTCTACTCCATGAGGAAGACAAGAATAGCAAGAAGGAAGTTAAGCCTAATGAGACTTAGAATAAGAAGGCTGACTTCAAGAAGGGGAACAACAAGAATAATAAGAATAACAAGAGCAACAACAAATCACGTGAGACGAGGAAGTGCAACTTCTGTGGTATTACTGGACATCTAGCTAAAGATTGTAGAAGGAAGAAGATGAAGTTGGGTGAATGCTTTCACTGTGGAGATACTGGACACATCAGCAAGGATTGCCCTAAGAAGCAAGGACAGGGGCAATGGTAGACTCAGCGAGCAGGACCTTCTGGAGGGTAGTTGCATGCTCTCGACACTGCTCCAGCTCCTGACCGAGGTAGTAATATTTCCGTAGAAAGCCTTGTTTACATTTCTGACTTTCCTGTTCGAACTTTATTTGACTCTGGCACATCGCATACTTTTATTTCTTCTGATATTGTTGAAAATCTGCACCTAAGTACTAGTCTGGTTGAGGATCCCGTTATAGTTTCAAATCCAATTGGGGGCTCCGCCCATTTATCTATGATGTGTGTGGATTTGAGGATCTCTATTTTAAGCGTAGAATTCACGTGTAATGCTTATGTTCTTGGATTTATGGGATACGGTTTGATCCTAGGTATGGACTGGCTGTCCGATTATGGAGCCATTCTTGATTGTGAACGAAGGGTAGTGAGGCTCATGACTCGCCTTGGTAATACCCTTGAAATTTCTTGTAACCCTAAGGGTTCGGTCATGTTATGTTATCTTGAATCCCTTGACTCGTCCGATGATAGTTTGCAATCTGTAAGAGTGGTCCGAGAATATCCAGATGTATTTGATGAAGTGAGGGGATTACCTCCTAAACGCAAGATAGAGTTCCGAATTTATCTTGTTGATAATGCCAAGCCAGTTTCATTGCCCGTCAGGCACATGCCCCGCGAGAAAGAAGAGAGCTCAGTAAACAAATCAACGATTTGCTTGAGAAAAATTTCATAAGAAGAAGCATTTCTGAATGGGGTGCTCCGGTAGTATTCGCTACTAAGGCGGATGGATCGCTTCGTCTGTGCGTAGATTATCGTGAGTTAAACAAGCTGACAAAGAAGAATAGGCACCCACTACCAAGAATCGACGATCTGTTTGACCAGCTTGTGGGAGCATCTGTTTTCTCTCAACTCAATCTAGCCACAGGATTCCATCAGCTCAGAGTGGCTGAGGATAGCATTGACAAAACTGCGTTTAGGACTCCGGATGGGTTCTTCGACTGGCTAGTTATGCCGTTTATATTAACGAATGCACCCGCATACTTTGTAGATTTGATGAGCAAGGTGTTTCGGGAGTTCCTTAACAAGTTTGTGGTTGTTTTCGTAGATGATATTTTGATCTTCTCAAAAGATGAAGAAGAGCATGCTAGGCATCTCAAGGAAGTCATGGAAATGCTTAGAGCACACCAGTTAAAGGCTAAGTTCTCCAAATGCCATTTTTGGAGGAAGGAAGTTCGGTTCCTTGGACATGTAGTTTCTAAGCAAGGCATAGCCGTGGACCCCGCAAAGGTAGTTGCGGTACAGGACTGGAAAATTCCTAAGAATGCAACGGAGGTGAGGAGCTTTCTCGGTTTGGCGGGCTACTACAGGAAGTTCATTAGGGACTTCGCTAAGATTTCAGCCCCTCTTACTAAATTAACAAAGAAGAACCTACCTTTTGCATGGGACCTAGAATGTGATGCTGCTTTTCAGAGACTTAAGAGAGCCCTCACCACAGCTCCAGTCTTAGCATTACCCGATGGAGGTAAGATGTTTACCGTGTACACAGATGCATGCGGCACGGGGTTAGGCGTTGTCCTAATGCAAGAAGGAAGATTAATATGCTACGGGGGCAGACAACTTAAAGTCCATGAGAAAAACTATCCCACGCATGACTTGGAGTTGGCCGCGATTGTTTTTGCACTTAAAGCTTGGCGCCATTATCTTCTAGGGGAGAGGTTCGAGCTGTATACCGACCACAAATCGCTTAAGTACCTCTTCTCACAAAAAGACTTGAATCTAAGACAACAGCGGTGGATGGAGTTCTTGGCATCATATGACTTCGATATAGCTTATACCCCTGGCAAGGGTAATGTGGTGGCAGACGCGCTAAGTAAAAAAAAGGCTGACTTTGAGCCCCTTGTTTGTTGAAATGAAAAGCCTTGAGTTTATAGCAACCTTTGATTTTACACCTGCTGTTGAGTCATTGACTGCTACGTTTGCATCTCTTGAGTTAAGACCTACACTTCTAGATCAAGTAGGGACTTCACAGAAGGAAGACCCACAGTTAGTTGAAATCATGGACAAGCTGATTAGAGGTGAGACGTCAAGTCGCCTCAGTAGGTATGCCATAGATAACAAGGGATGGCTAAGGCACGATGGAAGGTTATGTGTCCCACAAGTGGGAGACTTAGTAAGGAGAGTTCTCGAAGAAGCGCACCACTCGAAGATGACTATACATCCCGGAGGGGATAAGATGTACAGGGATATGAAACGCATTTTCTTTTGGGATGGAATGAAAAAGGACGTGGCAGAGTTCGTTTCGAAGTGCATGGTGTGCCAACAAGTAAAGGCCGAGTCGAAGAAGCCCAGTGGGCTATTACATCCTTTGGAGGTTCCGCAATGGAAATGGGAGAGTATCTCGATGGATTTCGTGGATGGACTGCCTAGGTCTAGGAAGGGAAATACTAGCATATGGGTCATAGTTGATAGACTCACGAAAAGCGCTCACTTCATTCCGGTGAAGAGCAAGAGGACCGCATCAGGGCTAGCGTCTATTTACCTTCGAGAGATAGTACGATTGCATGGAGTTCCTTCTAGTATAGTTAGTGATCGTGACCCGATTTTCACTAGCCAGTTTTGGAATAGTCTGCAAGAAGCAATGGGAACACGACTGAACATAAGCACGGCCTATCACCCACAGACGGATGGACAAACCGAAAGGTTAAATAGGGTACTAGAAGATCTCCTGAGGCTATGCATTCTTGACTTTGGTGGTACTTGGGAAGACCATCTTCCTCTCGTGGAGTTTGCGTATAATAACAGTTACCAAGCTAGCATCGGAATGGCACCGTTCGAAGCCCTATATGGAAGACCGTGCAAGTCGCCAACATGTTGGTGGGAGATGACAAACAGACTTATACTTGGGCCCGACATGATAAGGGACACTTCTGAGAAGATTGAGTTGATACGAAGACGGATGAAAACGGCCCAAGATAGACAGAAATCTTATGCGGACCAGAGAAGGACAGACTTAGAGTTCGAAGTCAGAGATATTGTCTTTATAATGGTTTCTCCGTTACGCAATGTAGTTCGTTTTGGAGCAGTTGGAAAGCTAGCACCAAGATTTGTAGGACCGTTCCCCATCATTGAGAGGATTGGACGGATGGCCTACAAGGTAGACTTACCCGAGAAGTTGTCTGGAGTACACAATGTCTTTCACGTCTCGCATCTCCGGAAGTGTTTGCATGAGTCAGCCGAAGTGGTTGAGCCAAGCATCCTTGAAGACGTGGAAGTAGAGAAAGAAGCAACATTGAGGCGAGTTCCGATTTGTATCTTAGGAACGGAGATTAAGAAGCTAAGGAATCGAGAAGTCAAGCTAGTGAAAGTGCAGTGGAGTGAAGCCCAAGAGGACGCAACTTGGGAAACCGAAGAAAAACGTGCGCTTTACCCATTTCTTTTTGAGGGTACATTCACGATCTCTTTTTCCTTGAAAACCTTTTCGTATCATGCTTCTAATATCTATGTTTGTCTTGTTATCTTCTCGATCTTATCTTGAGAACCTTAGGTAGAACCGTATGGATGTAAACATGTGATTGAAACATGTTATGGTTGATGGGTGCAAGTGGTTGCAAACGGTTGCTAGTGGATGCATGACACAAATTAGGCACTAGATCGGCTCAGTCACATTTTCATGTTGCATATGCATGGGTGCTTATACTTGTACATGGATGGAACTTGTTATGCTATCACTTGGATGTTGCATATGGATGAATGACTGTGCACTCATGTAGAGATTATAAACTATGCTAGGAATTTGCATACATGTTGGGTTCATGACACTAACATATTTTGCATTAATGAGGTTTACTGAATCAGTAATCGCCTGATCTTTTGCATTAGATAAAGTTCATATACACACACTTTCTGCATATGTTCATACAGCACTAGAAGTCTTTTAAGGACAATGGTTGCCTGTGGATGATTCTTTGAGTAAATGGTTGATTGGATGGTAGGACACATCCTCCCTAACTTAGAGATTTCGGGGACGAAATCCTTTAAGGAGGGGAGAATGTAGCAACCCGTGTTTTTATAATGTGTAATAACCATAAATCAAGGCAGAATTAATTTTAAAAATAAGAATCAAGGGAAACGGGTTACGCCATTGCGTTCGCCTCAAAATTCTGCTTGGAAACGAGTCCGAGTTTTCGAAAATCGGAGTCCGTATGACCAAGTTATGACCATTTGAAGTTTTCAAAAAATTTCAAATTCAAAACAGACTCAATTCGAATTCAAAATTCGAATTTCAAACCTCCAAATGGACTGGCAGGAAAAATCCCGCCCAGGACCAGATCGACCTGGGAGTCGACCTACCCAGGGCCAGGTCGAAGATAGTGTCGACTTGGGGGTCGACCTGGTGCCCGAGCCCATTTCTGAAGCTAGATTCACTCTGATGTATGTGGCCTCATTTCTATCCACATTCGTTGACCTGACCCTATAAATACAGCCCCTAACACCAGTCTCTCTACACCAAATTTCTTTCTGACCTTATGCTGCTCTGATTCTGGTTGAAAAGTTTGAGAGAGGGACTGCTTCTACTACGTTGAGACTGCGTTAAAGGAATTGCTGATTAGGGGACTTCTATTAGGACTTGACTAAGCAACAAACGACTCTCTTTTTCTAATTCTCGAACCACGATCAGATTTTAACTGTAAATGTATTATGAATATGATGTAAAAATTGAAATTGGACCTATGTTTGATGACTGTTTACATTCATTCTTGTTCATCTTGGATCTTGACTCTTGAATATTACTATGACATCGATTTGGGGCCTATTCATGTTGTAAATCAAAAAGAGAAACCCCACTTATTATCATGTTGAATCTGTTATTAGCCACATGTTTATGATTATCACCTTATGACAGTCGTACCGTGACTATACTATCATCTTATGACAATCGTTACTATGACTATACTATCATCTTATGACGGTCGTTACCATAACTATACTATCACCTTGTGACAACTGTTATTTTGACTAGTACCTTATCTTGCTAGATTTGGAATCTTTATGTTTGAGGCCAATACTTCATATGCCAGTAATGTTTTATTTCAAGTCATATCATGCTATGCTAGTAATCACTCTTGCCACCTTATACCCATTTCTTTTTATGTCACTCCCTAATTAGATTTATTTGTATCGATTCGAACCTTCGTGCGATGGGAATACGATTTGGGTAGATTAGGTAAAATATGAATTAGCTTTAAACTTGAACATGAACATTATTATGACTTGAACCTGAATATGGACATGAACTTGACATGATTTGACATAAAACATGACTTGAAAACTCGACATGAATCTAAACATGAAAACTTGAATGTGGGCATGACAGTTAGATAAACTTGAAAATGGCCAACTTGAGGTTGGGTTGAGTTTGCAGTGTAAATCTGCCCGAAACCGCCCGGCAAATCCAGTGGCTGCAAACAATAGGATCCAATGTGGGTAGTTGGTCATATCGCACATAAAAACCCGAGGTTAGACTATGTTGTGGTGTAAATCTGCCCGGAACCGCCCGGCAAATCCAGTAACCACAACAGTTAGTCTAATGTGAGAGGTTGGCATGCACAAATGAATTAATGCCACATGATAGGGTTAAGTCATGAACCACTTGAATATACTTAACCAACTTGACACGATGACTTGATAGGGTTAAGTCATGAACTGATTGAACACACTTAACCAACTTGATACATGATCGTGATAGGGTTAAGTCACGAATTTGAATGACAACACTTAACCCATTAGAAACCCTAGTTACGCGGTCCTTTTCAGCAGTAACCCACTTGGATGTATCACGATACCCTGGGACTAGGCAGGGTGGGGCACGATTACTGGGCTGATTGTAAGCGACCAGAACGACGGCTGAGTAGGTGCGCCATTGTAGGTTCAGGCGGGCTAATGTCGTGCACGTAGTCCGGAGTTAAAAAAGCAGGCATTGGGTGTAACACCCCACCTCCGCTAGGGTCACTCACAAAGGGAATGCACTATCTTTGGTGGAGTATTATCTAGGTAAACATACACAGAAATATTACAAGACAGAACATAAATAAAACAGCGGAAGGAAAACCCAAATTTCATTGCTTTAAAATCTAGTAAGGTCTAAAGCCTTTCACATCAAAATGCTATTAAAAATATGTCTTGCAATAGTAAAGAAGCATAAAACCATAGTTATAAATCATTCACCAATAAAGCAAAGCAAGCCATAGCCAAGAGAAATCCAAGCCGTACATGAAAGAGCTTTGGAGCTTGGTAAGATCTGAACTAAGGGTTATTCCCACCCTGCGAACCTAGGGGGGAAACAGAAGAAAAAGAGGCGAAACAAAACGGGTCAGTCATAAAGACTGAGTAAGTCCTAGTGACTTTCAGCATAAAAACAGGTAAAGATAACATGGCATGAATAAACTGAAAGTAAACATAAGCATGATGACAAGATAAGTTGCAGGAAAGATAACTAAGAATAACCTCATATGGTTTTTGTCAAGTATAACATCGCCAGGTTTCCATTCAAGATAAACTAAGTATAATTTCGCAAGATTTCTATCAAGCATCGCAAGATTTCCCTGCTTTACCATTAAAATATTTCTATGATATCTATTTGCTATGCACCAACCGTACTAGTATCCCAACCCGTGTCATGTGTTGACTATAAAATGATCCCTTGCCCAATGTCATGAATTGATCCATTACTTGGTCTCACGAAACGATCTATTAATCGATCGGCTCCCTACAAGTCCTATCTCGTTCATGTGTCTGTGTCATACGGCCCTATCACGAATGTAGTCACCTGTGCTAGGTCCACCATAGGGTGTATCAAGCCCTAGGGTGCCAACCACCGACACGAATCAAGCACACACAGTGTAAACCTACTGGTGCCCAATGCCTGCTTTTTCAACTGCGGACTACGTGCACGACCGTAGTCCGCCTGAACCTACAATGGCACACCAACTCAGCCGTTGTTCTGGTCGCTTATAATCAGCCCAGTAATCGTGCCCCACCCTGCCTAGTTCCAGGGTACCATGATACATCTAGTGGGTTACTGCTGAAAAGGACCGCGTAACTAGGCTTTCCGTCCAGCAGGTTAAGTGTTGTCATTTAAATTCGAGACTTAACCCCATCAGTCTAGCATGTCAAGTTGGTTAAGTGTGGTCATTCAAGTTCGTGACTTAACCCGTCTACGTGTCAAATTGGTTAAGTATATTCAAGCGGTTCATGACTTAACCCTATCAAGTCATCGTGTCAAATTGGTTAAGTATATTCAAGCGGTTCATGACTTAACCCTATCAAGTCATCGTGTCAAATTGGTTAAGTATATTCAAGCGGTTCATGACTTAACCCTATCACGTGGCATTAATTCATTAATGCACTTCAACCTCTCACATTAGACTAACTGTTGTGGTCACTGGATTTGTCGGGCGGTTCCGGGTAGATTTACACCACAACATAGTCTAACCTCGGGTCTTACGTGCGATATGACCAACTACCCACATTGGATCCTATTGTTTGCTGCCACTGGATTTGCCGGGCGGTTCCGGGCAGATTTACACTGCAAACTCAACCCAACCTCGAGTTGGCCATTTTCAAGTTTTTCTAATTGTCATGCCCACATTCGAGTTTTCATGTCAAAATTCATGTCGAGTCGTGTCAAGTTTTCAAGGCAAGTTTCATATCAAGTCAATGTCAGGTTCGTGTCCAGGTTCAAGTTGTAACGGCGTTCATGTTTCAAGTTTTGCCTATTATCGAGTTCATAATTCATGTTCATAACCAATTCATGTTTTTGCCTATTCTACCCAAACCGTATTCCCATCACACATGAACGTGAATCGTTCTATACTACAAACAAATCCAAATCTCGAAATAGAGGGAATAGCATCAAACTATGATAGGCAAAAGAGATGAGCATAAAGCGATAAAAAAAGGGGGTTACAAGACTAGCATGACATAACTTGAGATAATTGGTTACCACATCACTGACATATAGGATTCCAAATCTAGCAAGATAAGGCGATGGTCATGATAAACACCGACGTAAAAGAATAGGCGTGCAAAAGCAAGCCAAATACAAGAATAATGGATCTAGTGGTTTTGGTGTACATAATTGCGAATAAACTAAGCAAGTTACACCCTAGGTATATGATTCAACAAAATGTCAATTCGGTGCACAACACGGTTTTCAACTATGGTGTCATGGGCATGAACAATCAACTATAATAGTCTTAGGCAATTAACCCCAATAGTCATAGGTACAAATCTCATAGCTATGAATCATAAGCCACTCATCACATGATCATGGATAATTATCAAAAATAGTTCTAGGCAAATAGTCATGGACAATTAACAGTAATAGTTTCAAAGTCCCATAGATAATGGTCTTATGTTCATAATCATAGATAATAATCCTCATAGTCAAGAGTCATAGGTGATTAACCACAATTTTCCTTGTCATAGTCATAGGCAACAGTCTTACGTTCACCGTCATAGGCATAGGCATAGTCTTATTAGTCATAGGCGGTCTTATGTTCACCGTCATAGTCACAGGCATAGTCATATTAGTCATAGGCAGTCTTATGTTCTCGGTCATAGTCCTTGTCCATTAACAATACATTCAACGTCATAGGCATGTTAAGGTTATAGACACGAGAGAGTTTAATTTACAACATGAATAGGTCCGAAAGTCAAGATCCAAGACGAACAAGAATAGATAAGAATCAATCACCATACATAGATCCAATTCCAATTTACAACATGGATATTAAGTTTACAACTTTTATCTAAAAGTAACTTGAACTTACAGTGATTGGCTAAGAGAGGACAAATCGATTCGTTGTCGCGTTGAAACGTCTAACTTGATTAATCTTCTGATTTGATTCAATATGGTCTAGGCGTCGTTGCAGAAGCTTCAATCTCTAGTTTGAATTGAGTTGCTTAGGTTGATGTTGATTAGCTTCTAGTTTTGATTCTAGCAGAGTAGCGACACCATTTTTATTTTTATTTTTATTTAGAACAGAGGCAGAGTAGAAGCAGAATAGAATTGTGTGTAGAGAAGGCTAGATTTGGGGCTGTTTAAATAGGTTTAAGCAGATGAATCTGGACAGAAATCGGACTAGATACATCAGAACGAACACTGGCCCAAAAATGGGCTCGGGCACCAGGTCGACACCCAAGTCGACTGCGCAGTCAACCTGGTCCTGGGGGTGTCGACTCCCCAGTCGACCTGGGTCTGGGCGGGAAATTTCCCGCCTAGTCTGTTTTGCGTTTGAAATTCGAATTTTGAATTCGAATTCGAGCTGTTTTGAACTCTGAATATTTCTAAAACTTTGGAGAGCCATAACTTGGTCATACGGACTCCGATTTTAGAAAACTCGGACTCTATTTTATGTAGAATTCCGAGCCGAACGCAATGGCGCAACCCGTTTCCCTTGATTCTTACTTTAAAATTTAATTCTGCCTAGATTTATGGTTATAACACGTTATCAAAATATGGGTTGTTACATTCTCCCCTTCTTTAAGGATTTCGTCCCCGAAATCTTCAAGTTAAGGAGAATGTGTCCTACCATCCAATCATCCATCTACTCAATCATCAATCACAGGCATCCATTGTCCTTAATAGATTTCTAATGCTGTATGAACATATGCAGAAAGCGTGTGTATATGTTCCTTGTCTAATGCAAATGATCAGGCCTGATTGATCTTCTTAATGCAAAATATGTCTAGTGCCATGAGTCCAACATGTATGCAAATAGTCCTAGTCACAATAACACTACATGTTTGCACAAACATCCATCCATATGCAACATCCACATGATAACACATTCAAACTCATCCATAAACAAGTATAAACACTCATGCATATGCAATATGGAAAGGTGACTGAGCCGATCTAGTGCCTAATGTGTAAATGCATCCACGAGCAACCACTAGCAACCACTTGCAGCCACTTGCAACCATCAATCATAACATGTCTCAAACACATGTTTACACCCAATTGTTCTTACCTAAAGGTATAACCGAATGATAGAAGCAAGTAAAAGCTCTGTGCCCATTAGGCAATGTCGGAACTGGAAATCTACGTCACATATATACTGATTAGGAGAAGAACTTCCTAAGCACCAGCCCCGAAGACCGAAATCAACATCAGACTGACACCCAAAGAATTTCTCAACCCAACCAATATATATGTTTCTAGGAAACTAAGCATGATGGACTCCTTTTAGGTCACAAGGGAATCCCTTCCTAAAACCAACCCGTATCCTATAAAACCCAAAGAGTTTAGTCAACCCAACGGACACCTTCAAGCCCCAAAATGTATTACTAGCAGATGAGTCATACTCCCTATGGGGTTTGCAACAGAAATTTGATTGAGAATAGGACCGAGAGGAAAAAGATAACATGCAAGTATGCTCTATAGGAAAAGAGGGACCAAGGATATACTCTTAAAAATAGATATGATGCACGTATCTAGTCTTCAATCTTCTAAGTCGCGTTTCCTTGATCTTAACTCCATTGTGCTTTGACCGTCTTTAACTTCACAGATTCTTAATTCTTGTTTCCAAAATATGAGTTGGAACTCATTTCACTGTTACCTCTCGTTCCACTTTCACTTATCCTCCTTCTAGTATACTCGGCTCAAACTTAACTACGTACTCATGGTTTCATGCAAGCTCTCCAAAATTCACTAGTGAATCTTGGATCTCGTTCACTTACTAGGAGGTATTCCATAAAGAAGAACTATCTCTTGAAAATAACAAATATCAACCATGTTGCCAAATGTACTTACTAAGGTGACTTTCTACAACTCATGCATAAGTGAAATGAACCATCCGTCTTAGTGGTGAACACTATTCGAGCGGATCAATAAATGTATCAAGAGATTCTAGGTAACTAATCATGAGAGAACCCTAAAGGTTAAACGCGACTTCGAGGGTATTACCGAGGCAAGTCAAGAGTCTAACTACCCTCTTTTCAAAACCGAGAATGTCACCTTTACTGGATAACTACTCCATCGCTAGTATCAACCCATAGCCCAAAACATAAACATAAGCATTACTTCTAAACTCAACACTTAGCATAGACATTCTCAAATCCAAACAAATCATGAATACATGAGCCGATTCCCCAACAGGATTTGAGACAAAAATGGGATCCTCTACTACGCTAGTACTAAGGTACAGACACTCAACTATCGAGGCAGAATTAAAAGGATGCGATGTATAAAAACAAAGTTCCCATGGTATGATAGAAAAGAGAAGCTAAACTTTTAACAGAAACGTTACCACCTCTCTTAGGTATGCTAGTAGTGAGAGCATACAATTGCCTTCTCGACGATCTTGTTCTTTGCCCTTGTCCTTGTCCTATGAAACTTAACTACATGTCCCTTTTTACCATACAAACGATGTTCTTTCTTGTCATGGGTTTTATTATTCTTTTACTTTGACCTCTTCCCTTTCACCTTTTCCTCCTTCGTGGATTACGCCTTATCAACAAGTTTCTCATCCTTAGGCTTGTGTTCTTTATCCTCGTTCTTACTATCCTTGTATAGCTTGTTGACAAGTTTCTCGAAAGCTACCTCCATCGCACGACAACTCTACACAGCTTGAAATAAGATTAGTCGCAGATGGAACTACTGCGGCTACAGATGGAGGTTGGACACTACTTTGCCCTCCGACATGTGTCGCATGCCTACAAACTATGGTGAAAAAGAAAGAGAGAAGAGACTCAAGGAGAGAATCAAAAGATAGTGCATATGACTTTGGGGAACATGCCTTTCGTAAAACAAAACTTTTCTTTAGAAAAATGCTTCTTTGTAAACGGGTTTGAAAATAATTTCAGAAGGTTTTTAAAAAGCTTTTGCCCAGTCTGGTAACCTTCTGCTCTGATACCAAATGTAACACCCCACCTCCGCTAGGGTCACTCACAAAGGGAATGCACTAGCTTTGGTGGAGTATTATCTAGGTAAACATACACAGAAATATTACAAGACAGAACATAAATAAAACAGCGAAAGGAAAACCCAAATTTCATTGCTTTAAAATCTAGTAAGGTCTAAAGCCTTTTACATCAAAATGCTATTAAAAATCTGTCTTGCAATAGTAAAGAAGCATAAAACCATAGTTATAAATCATTCCCCAATAAAGCAAAGCAAGCCATAGCCAAGAGAAATCCAAGCCGTACATGAAAGAGCTTTGGAGCTTGGTAAGATCTGAACTAAGTTATATTCCCACCCTGCGAACCTAGGGGGGGGGGAACGGAAGAAAAAGAGGAGAAACAAAACGGGTCAGTCATAAAGACTGAGTAAGTCCTAGTGACTTTCAGCATAAAAACAGGTAAAGATAACATGGCATGAATAAACTGAAAGTAAACATAAGCATGATGACAAGATAAGCTACATGAAAGAAAACTAAGAATAAGCTCATATGGTTTTTGTCAAGTATAACATCGCCAGGTTTCCATTCAAGATAAACTAAGTATAATTTCGCAAGATTTCTATCAAGCATCGCAAGATTTCCCTGCTTTACCATTAAAATATTTCTATGATATCTATTTGCTCTGCACCAACCGTACTAGTATCCCAACCCGTGTCATGTGTTGACTATAAAATGATCCCTTGCCCAATGTCATGAAATGATCCATTACTTGGTCTCACGAAACGATCTATTAATCGATCGGCTCCCTACAAGTCATATCTCGTTCATGTGTCTGTGTCATACGGCCCTATCACGAATGTAGTCACCTGTGCTAGGTCCACCATAGGGTGTATCAAGCCCTAGGGTGCCAACCACCGACACGAATCAAGCACGCACAGTGTAAACCTACTGGTGCCCAATGCCTGCTTTTTCAACTCCGGACTACGTGCACGACCGTAGTCTGCCTGAACCAACAATGGCGCACCAACTCAGCCGTCGTTCTGGTCTCTTACAATTAGCCCAGTAATCGTGCCCCACCCTGCCTAGTTCCAGGGTACCATGATACATCTAGTGGGTTACTGCTGAAAAGGACCGCGTAACTAGGGTTTCCGTCCAGCAGGTTAAGTGTTGTCATTTAAATTCGAGACTTAACCCCATCAGTCTAGCATGTCAAGTTGGTTAAGTGTGGTCATTCAAGTTCGTGACTTAACCCGTCTACGTGTCAAATTGGTTAAGTATATTCAAGCGGTTCATGACTTAACCCTATCAAGTCATCGTGTCAAATTGGTTAAGTATATTCAAGCGGTTCATGACTTAACCCTATCAAGTCATCGTGTCAAATTGGTTAAGTATATTCAAGCTGTTCATGACTTAACCCTATCACGTGGCATTAATTCATTAATGCACTTCAACCTCTCACATTAGACTAACTGTTGTGGTCACTGGATTTGCCGGGCGGTTCCGGGCAGATTTACAACACAACATAGTCTAACCTCGGGTCTTACGTGCGATATGACCAACTACCCACATTGGATCCTATTGTTTGCAGCCACTGGATTTGCCGGGCGGTTCCAGGCAGATTTACATTGCAAACTCAACCCAACCTCGAGTTGGACATTTTCAAGTTTTTCTAATTATCATGCCCACATTCGAGTTTTCATGTCAAAATTCATGTCGAGTCGTGTCAAGTTTTCAAGGCAAGTTTCATATCAAGTCAATGTCAGGTTCGTGTCCAGGTTCAAGTTGTAACGGCGTTCATGTTTCAAGTTTTGCCTATTATCGAGTTCATAATTCATGTTCATAACCAATTCATGTTTTTGCCTATTCTACCCAAACCGTATTCCCATCGCACGTGAACATGAATCGTTCTATACTACAAACAAATCCAAATCTCGAAATAGAGGGAATAACATCAAACTATGATAGGCAAAAGAGATGAGCATAAAGCGATAAAAAAAAGGGGGTTACAAGACTAGCATGACATAACTTGAGATAATTGGTTACCACATCACTGACATATAGGATTCCAAATCTAGAAAGATAAGGCGATGGTCATGATAAACACCGACATAAAAGAATAGGTGTGCAAAAGCAAGCCAAATACAAGAATAATGGATCTAGTGGTTTTGGTGTACATAATTGCGAATAAACTAAGCAAGTCACACCCTAGGTATATGATTCAACAAAATGTCAATTCGGTGCACAACATGGTTTTCAACTATGGTGTCATGGGCATGAACAATCAAATATAATAGTCTTAGGCAATTAACCCCAACAGTCATAGGTACAAATCTCATAGCTATGAATCATAAGCGACTCATCACATGATCATGGATAATTATCAAAAATAGTTCTAGGCAAATAGTCAGGGACAATTAACAGTAATAGTTTCAAAGTCCCATAGATAATGGTCTTATGTTCATAATCATAGATAATAATCCTCATAGTCAAGAGTCATAGGTGATTAACCACAATTTTCCTTGTCATAGTCATAGGCAACAGTCTTACGTTCACCGTCATAGGCATAGGCATAGTCTTATTAGTCATAGGCGGTCTTATGTTCACCGTCGTAGTCTCAGGCATAGTCATATTAGTCATAGGCAGTCTTATTTTCTCGGTCATAGTCCTTGTCCATTAACAATACATTCAACGTCATAGGCATGTTAAGGTTATAGACACGAGAGAGTTTAATTTACAACATGAATAGGTCCGAAAGTCAAGATCCAAGACGAACAAGAATAGATAAGAATCAATCACCATACATAGATCCAATTCCAATTTACAACATGGATATTAAGTTTACAGCTTTTATCTAAAAGTAAATTGAACTTACAGTGATTGGCTAAGAGAGGACAAATCGATTCGTTGTCGCGTTGAAACGTCTAACTTGATTAATCTTCTGATTTGATTCAACATGGTCTAGGCGTCGTTGCAGAAGCTTCAATCTCTAGTTTGAATTGACTTGCTTAGGTTGATGTTGATTAGCTTCTAGTTTTGATTCCAGCAGAGTAGCGACGCCATTTTTATTTTTATTTTTATTTAGAACAAAGGCAGAGTAGAAGCAGAATAGAATTGTGCGTAGAGAAGGCTAGGTTTGGGGCTGTTTAAATAGGTTTAGGCAGATGAATCTGGATAGAAATCGGACTAGATACATCAGAACGAACACTGGCCCAAAAATGGGCTCGGGGACCAGGTCGACACCCAAGTCAACTGCGCAGTCGACCTGGTCCTGGGGGTGTCGACTGCCCAGTCGACTCCCCAGTCGACCTGGGTCTGGGCGGGAAATTTCCCGCCCAGTCTGTTATGCATTTGAAATTCGAATTTTGAATTCGAATTCGAGCTGTTTTGAACTCTGAATATTTCTGAAACTTTGGAGAGCCATAACTTGGTTATACGGACTCCGATTTTCGAAAACTCGGACTCTATTTTATGTAGAATTCTGAGGCGAACGCAATGGCGCAACCCGTTTCCCTTGCTTCTTATTTTAAAATTTAATTCTACCTAGATTTATGGTTATAACACGTTATCAAAATACGGGTTATTACATTGGGCACCCGTAGATTTACACTGTGTGTGCTTGATTCGTGTCGGTGGTTGGCACCATAGGACTTGATACACCCTATGGTGGACCTAGCATAGGTAACTACATTTCTGGATAGGGCCGTATGACATAGACACATGACAAGCTAGGACTTGTAGGGAGTCGATCGATTAGTAGATCGTACCGTAGGACCCTGTAATGGGTCACTTCATGACACTGGGCTAAGGGATCATTTCATGGTTAATACTTGATATGGGTTAGAATACTAGTACAGTTGGTGCAGCGAACCTTGAACATGCGATGCCAGACTTGACTTATCTTGTTATCTTAATTATCCAACTAGTTCTGTTATCATCCTTATGTTTAATTCCAGTTTTCACATATCATGTTACCTTTACTAGTTTTCATACTGAAAGTCACTAGGGCTTACCAGTCTTTATAACTTACCCTTTTTCTTTCGTTTCCCCCCCAGGTTCCCAGGGAGGAAACACTAGCTCTTAGCTTGGATTCAACTTGCTTTCTGACAGCTCATGTACGGTTTGGTCTTGGGCTATGCTATGGCTGCTTCTGCTATTTATGGGGAATAATTTACTTTTGTTTTAAAGTTTATGCTTCTTTACTATGAACTTGATGTAATGGAATAATTTGTATCTTGGATATATGAGCTTTTGACTCTTTTCTTGGAAATAATAAAAAGTTGGTTTTTAATTTCTACCGCTGCTTTATTTATGTTCTGCCTTTTGATATCTCTGTGCATGTTTACCTAGATAATACTCCACCAAAACTAGTACATTCCCTTTGTGAGTGACCCTAGCGAAGGTGCGGTGTTACAAAAAATCCAATATACGAGCTCTCAAGAGAACTTATAATACTCGATTCACGCTCTTTGTTTGACCATCAGTTCGAGGATGATGCGCGAAACTGAGATGTAATTCTGATCCTAAAGCCTCTTGTAAGCTCTTCCAAAACCCACTAGTAAATAATGGATCTGGGTCACTCACAATGCCTTTGGTACTCCATGAAATATCACTACCCACTTCATATACAGTTTTACTAACTTAGCTGTCGTTCTATTCGACTTGACTGGTATGAACCTTACACTCTTGGTTAATTGATCCATAATCACGCAAATACTGTCATGGCCCGATCTAATCCTCGGTAAACCATCTATGAAATCCATTGACTTATTCGCAATTCCATTCGGGAATTTTCAATGGTTGTAACAAACCACTTGGCTTCCTTTGCTCAGCTTTAACTAACTAGCAATTTATACTCTTGGAGATAAACTTCCCAACGTCTCTCTTCATCCCTTCCCAGTAGTAGGTCTGCTTCTTGTCTCAATACATTTTGTTACTACCAGGATATATAGACATCCTTGAGTGATGTCATTCTCTGAGAACTTCATCTCTCCATCCATTGATATTGGGTACAACCAGTTTATCATCCCTTCGAAGCCATCCTTCTCTATCGGATTCACACTTGCTTATCTCCTTACTATCGATATCCATTTCTACCTTGAAGATGATTTCTAATAGGTTAGGATCATTCCTCTGACTGGAACCAATCGCTCAATCAAAGTCGGTCTGATTGTCTAACTTGCTAACATTTCTGGATCCTATCCATACTTACGTCTGAGATCATACCCCATGATATACTCCAGCTGCTTCCATTCAAGAAACATAGCATCTAAACTATCATGTCTCCTATTTAATGCATTAGCTATCGCACCTAGTCCGATAGCACAGGCATCCGTGTATGCCGTCATCTCTTCATCCTTTATTAACAGAATCCTACAGGTGATAGTCTACTTAAGGGAACAAGAATAGGAATAAACATAGCAACCATAACATCCATCAAACATGTCCTATCTATCACCTGCTAAAGCCATACACACGTCGATACCTACTTGACTGGTCCAACCAATCCCAAGGCTGATGGAAGTCCCACCTCCATACATACGTTGATACCTACTTGACTGGTCCAACCAATCCCAAGGCTAGTGGAAGCCCCGCCTCCATACGGACTACCGTACGTCCAACGTACGTTTATCCTCCAAGAATAACTAGATCACGTCCAACGGATCCAAGGTAACGGGCGTCCCCAGATACCCCTTCTTCGAGTCCGCCTAGAACACTCTAGGTATCGACGATTTCTTGGTAATCTCATCAGAAGAGCTACCTACATACTCTGACCCAGTCTCGAGTATCCATTACTGACAAATCTCAAGTCCAACATGAGTCGTCTCCCTATTCGTTGCATCTCCAAGATCAACGAAAAACCATTTTTCTTTTACGAGTTAAAGTCCAACTTAAATCGTCCTAAACTTCGTTGCATCTCCACGATTAACCAACACATATTATCCTTTTACGAGTTCAAGTCTAACTTGAATCGTCCTAAACAATCCATTACCTTGCAGCTCCCTCAAGTCCCACTCGAGTCATCTCCTAGCCCTATCGAATCCAACTAGGGGCAGTCCATACCATTGAACAATCTTATCATGTCACGGCTGCACATCACACCTCGAGTAAGCCGAGAAATCATTCAATGGAAATCACAACAACTACTTATCTCTCATGCAAACCATCCTAGTCAAACTCGACATTCCCCAAGCATAAGCCCCAAAGACATAAACCAATATCAGGCAAGCACTCAAGGAACATCTCCTTCGAATTCAGACAATCTACGTGAGATGATACTAACAAACCAACTAAGCAGTCATAAGAAAACATACATCCATAACTCGATAAGACCACATTACAACAAATCATGCAAAGGCCAGTCGAGCCACCGATCGGGTTCGTAACAACTAAAGGTCTATCGAAAATCTCAGGTTCCAATCCCAACTTACCTACCAGGTCACTAGATATGAAGGAATGGGATGCCTTGATATCAACAAAACTAGGACATAAACATCATAAATATAAAGCATACCTCGAATAATGACGCCCTTTCCCTTCTCCCCCGCAGTTGGGAGCATTCAACGAAGAAGGAACAACGTTGATAGCATATGCTTTCACAATCTGCTTCTCTTTAGGGGTTGTGGGCAATTATCCTTGTGATGTCCCACTTGGCCGCAATTGAAGCGCTTCCTTTCCCCAGGATTTTCCTGACAATCTCTAGCATAGTAGTCCTTCTTGCCACAAAGAAAGCACTCTTTATCTTTCTTATCCTTCTTTTTCTGACCACCCTTTGTCTGATCCTATTTTCTCTTATTCTGAGACTCCTTCTTACCTCCATCGCTTGCTTGCGGCTTTGGTGCCTCGATAGATGCAATAGCAACATTGACCTTTGACTTAGGGTATAGTCTCTATGATCTCAATGCTTTCCCCACTATAGACTCGAATGTCTCGTCGATGTGGTTTATCAGCCTTTCCCATAAGTACTCATCTAAACCAGTTATGAACTTCTCGTTCTTCTTCTCGGCCGTGTCGATAAGAAACAATCCATACTTCGATAAAGTATTGAAATAAACAATATATTCCGAGACTACCCTACCATTCTACTTAAGCTCGAAAAATTTCCTAAACAATTCAGATTTGTGAGCAGCCGGAATGAACTTTTCGCTGAAATGAGTCATAAACTAATTCCAAGTAACTTGATCTTCAGGATTAGCTGTTTTAAC
Organism: Allium sativum; assembly: GCA_030737875.1. Taxonomy (NCBI): domain Eukaryota; kingdom Viridiplantae; phylum Streptophyta; class Magnoliopsida; order Asparagales; family Amaryllidaceae; genus Allium; species Allium sativum. The sequence goes on along the minus strand of CM060915.1, from coordinate 243,866,450 downwards.
AGCATTCCACCAATTTATAGCTCGTCTTTGAAGCTGACGCGATGCTAACTTTCTCTTCATGGCATCATCGATCCCTAAGTCCTCGAAGATGCGCTCATAACTATCCAACCAATCTTGAACATCCGTAGCCGACTCTGTTCCGTGGAATGGTTTCCCACCAAGACTAGTGTAGTCCTTACAAAGCTTGGCAAAATCGGCCCTAGGCGCGTGCACCGCTATACCACCACCATTTGTAGCATTAGGAACTACCCTCTGAACATCTCTAAGCATCTCTCTCATGAAGTCAGTGAACATCGTCCTCATATCAGAAGCATTCCCATTATTAGCTCCTCTACCAGTACCCCTCGTATGTCGGCCCATCGTTCAATCTGTAAGGAGGAAACGATTTACCATCTCCTTAGTGGTGCTAATGTAGTGCGACTTCATCCTTAGCTATACTAATAGTATATAGATATATATAGCTTTTGAAAACCAAAATATCACAAATATGCGCTCTTTATACGTACTATCTCTCTTTGGTGTCTTCCCTAGGTTAACTACATATTCTAGAGCTCTGATACCAAACGTGACGGCCCGCCCCGCACCAGCCGACATTTCAATGAAAGTGCACTGTGCCAATGCCCAACCAGCACGGGACGATCGCCAAAGAAAGGAAAAGAATGGAATTTGAAGCTAGAACTACCAAAGGAACCTGTAGAATGTCTCAAAGCTTATGGAATAAAATATAATAATAACATAATTTTGACATAAAACAGGTGAGACAGTGCATAAGCTGAAACTAAACCATCATAGCAGTGGAAAATCCAAAATACAGCTTATGTTCCACAACATCATTATTACAACCTTTAAAACTGTCTCAAAAGCAAAATAAGAAAAGTATACTACTAATGCCCAAATTAGGGACTTGCAGCAACACAGGGAGAATATATAGAGAATAGTACGTATAAGCCTCCTGCTCGTCTCCGGACAGCTACTCGTGCACAACCAGCAAACATGTCTCTAGTCTGCCCATTTAAGAGCACCTAGAGTAATAAGATGAGACATAAAATTCTGGGTCAGACAAAAGTCTAGTATGAGCAATAAGCAACAAAACAGAACAATAACAGGTATAATCCAATCATACCAGAACCTGGACCTGCAACCAAAGAGTTAGCACTCAAGATGTATAATACTCTAAGGTGACACTAACATATGGTGTAAAGATACGGGGGAGGGGGTGTGCATGTCATAGTGATGTCAAACAAATCAAACATAGCAACCATCCTCACATCTCTCACTCCGTGCATAAAGCATACGATATCCACCGCTTTGATCAACCAAATATTTGCTATGATCACTCTGCCCCATGGAGTCACAACGGCCTCACTACACTGATCCATAGCCACTAATCCGTCTCTCAGTGGTGAGTCAAAGCTATAGGTATCGATAACTCCTTAGCACACGTCCCGCAGCAAAGTCCAATCATGATGTCAACTCGTTGGTTCCCGTTTGGATCCTGAGTTCTGACTTCTAATTTGAACTACCTTTGCATCTCGGGTTTTGGTCATCATTATCCCGGTTCGATCTCCATTCGGTTCGTGATCAACATATAGGTTCGGGTCCTCCATCGGTTCGTGAGTAGCTCCGGTTCGTGGCCTCCAAGCGGTCCGGGTTGTGGTCACCCCATCGGTTCGGGTCGGACTTGTCTACTCAGGTTGTTCCGTGCATTTCCTCTTCTGGCGGTTTGTTTCGAAGTGGCACCCTGATTCGGATCGTGACACTCTACTGGGATCAATTCGTGATGCCCTTCCTCTAGCAGTTTGGATCGTGTGCTTCTGGTCAGTTCGGAGCTTCTAGTTCATAGGCTCTTCAAGTGAGCTAGTCAGGGTCGTGGAGTGCTCCATGAGCAGGTCGGAGAAGGTGAACACGATCAGTTCGGTTCGGATATAGGCGATCCGATCTAATTCCTGCATATTTTCCTGCAACCTTTCCGGCGAATGTTTTACGCCACACGATGACGTTTTCGACAATGTTAACTGTTCTATGCAATCACAAATCATACCTAACAGTAATAGCAACATGAATAATCATCCATAAACAGCAAAACAACAATTTAATATGTTTATATGGATCAAACATACCCAAAAACCCATGATTTTCCCTTAATCCCCCTTAACCATGTTTGAGCATATAATTAGCAAAACTTATCCAAATTAGCCCAAATTTTTATCAAAGCCCTAAAATAATATTTTAGAATTTTACAAATTTTTCCAGATTTTTCTGAGCCATAATTTCGCTAATTATACTAATCACCCCTAATTAGTTGTAATTAGTGAAAAACAATGCAAATCACTCACCTTAGCTACAAATATAATCTTAGATCTGAAACTCTACTGTTATGGCATGGATCCCAATGTATTCCAGCAGCCCTATCTCTGATTTGATGCTAATCCGCCTTGATTTAGTGTTGATTTGCTTAATTAGTGATTAAGAATGACAAATGGTGTTTTGGGAGCGATTTAGAAGTTGGAGGCCATTGCTAGAGCTCAAGGGAGGTTTGTGGCGGCTGGAAAAATGAATATGAACCATTCTCTAACTCATTTCAGCCCTCCCATAACCCTAATCCCGAAATGGGTTATGGGCATAGCTACAAATCACTCTAATTAGTCCCGGTTAAGCTGTTTTTCACCTTCTAAACATTGTTTCAGCCATATCTCCCAAACGATAAGTCCGTTTGGCTAATGTGACCACTCTACGGAAAGGTAAACCACCATCCTGATCCAATGGAAGTGGTTTCAGGTCAAAATTCCTTACCAATCAAAAGTTATGACCGAAACAAGATCAGCTAGGGGCAAAACGGTCATATAAAAATCGGCAAAAATCCTGAACATGAGGAATGACCTCAATAGTCGTTCCCCAAAGTTACATGACCATACGACTTCGTATGTGAAAGAGATAAATATTCTATGATCCTTTGATGCGTAGAATGCGGATCGTTACAATAGTCCATTTTGGATTTGTTCATGATAGTCCCTTTTTCATTACTACATTAGAATATTTGTGTTTGTTGAGCATTTGACAAATCTGACATCGCCTTTTTTGTATTGAATCGTGACTACCACAAGTACGAAATTCTTAATACATATTAGGCTATCAAGGTCTCATTTTCATCATTCTGATCCCTTCATCTCATAGCTATGATTAGCTTTAGAAAAAAGAATTATTCTTCTTCAGGTATGATCCTTCTTATTAGCTTCCGAAAGGTCTCATTTTCTCTTGGTTTATTCTCATCCCGTCTGCCATGGTCGATTTCTTCATATACATGCAGTTATGCTATTATTGATAATTTACTATTTTCTTGATATTTAACTCCATTTTGGATTGTTTCTAATAGTCCATTTTTCATTACTTTATTAGAATATTTATGTTTGATGATCATTTGACAAATATGGCATCGCCTTTTTTGTATTGAATCGTGACTATCACAGGTACAAAATTCTTAATACATATTAGGCTATGAAGGTCTCATTTTCAGCTTTCTAATTCCTTCATCTCATAACTATGATTTTTAAAAAATCTTTTGCTCAAAGAGCTGATATATATAATGAAATAGCTTCGTTTATAGCATATATGTTTGGGTTTCGTTTGTCTGACAATCCCAAAATAGCTCAGTTTATCAAATCTCTTGGATGGCATATGGAATATAGTTTCCTATAGAAAGGCTGACATTTTACACAGTATATAGTTAATACACAATGTTTGGGGATGATCTATTCCTATATTAGCTTTATTGATTTACTGACAATATTTATTTTTATGTTATGTTTTTACGTATTATCATTCTACTTTATTTTTAACAATGAGCTGAAAGTTTTTTGTACATCGACACTATTAATGTTTGTTAGATACGAACAAATAAAACTGCGTTTGCTATGCTCATAAAACTGCAAGTTTTCCTTGTCAATTAACAATCAATGAAAATTATATACACATGTAGACTATGAATTTCAATGCTTATTGAAGAGTTTAAAAAAATATGAGAAGTTGAGTTAGTACATGACAAAGTTAAGCGTGTCCTATTTGTATTAGTTCATAGGACGTCGAAAAAATAAATTAGAAGTTCTGTTTTTTGGGCATATTTTTATTTAGGACATAGCTTACTTAACATATAATTAATGCGGTACTACAACATTAAAATCCATGTTTTTTCCTTTCAGTGCAAAATACAGGGGAAAAAAATCAAGGTATGAATGTAAGATTATATGACTTAAAATAGAGTGCATTTTTTGCTGTATGTATTCCTTAATTTGTTTGCGGTCATTAAACTTTTTCCATAAAATGATACGTAGGTTGAAACAAATGTTATTGTGACAATCATTTTGACGCAGATGCCAAAGCATCTTCTGAATGAATGGTTGTTAGCTTTTTCCGTGTCAGATGCTACTAAGGTACAATGACTAAGGGTAACCAATTATCTTAATTGTTGACTTTAATGCTTCTAAGGAAACATAAATTTATCCGATTGTTGCAAATATTGGTCTTCTTTTTCTTCGTATTAAACATTTTTATTCTTAAACTATCATACTTACCAACCACCCATGCATTTTACTATTTCTAGACCGCTTTGAATCGTTTTTTTATCAAATTATTTTAAAATATTACAATTCCTACATGGCCAAGTTTGTCCTTTTCCCAATTTGGTTTGATGATGCTTTTTGTTACACTCATACATGAAATTTTGAAATATAATTTTATATTAATATAATGTAAATTTTAATTTATGTATACTGGCCTAGTTGTCCTTTTTATGGTTGTTATTTTGAAAGGAATTATGATCATTAATTTATGAATGAGTAAAACACGTAATTTACTATAATCATGAGAGTGTAAAATATAATCAAAGTGTAACCCCACACATAATTTTGAAATAATTTTACGGGGAAAATAGTCAATGTAAGATGTCCGTTTCATTCATGAGAGTGTATAATGTCAAGTATTATTTTACAATATGTAGTATACGAAAGGTGATCTGATTTTTCAAAATAAAATGAATATATAGATGTTTATATATGGCATATTAATGAGTATGATCCATTTTCAACTGATCCATTTCTACAACTGTTAACTTGACAATCATTTTAAGTTAATTTAGCAACAAAATGCATCCATGAATTACCCTTGAATACCAATTGAATAAAATAAAAATAGAAAAAACATACTCTGCACATATCTGATGATAGCAGGTGCAGGAAAATCGACCGTGTAGAGCTAGCATATCCTAAGATTGTATTATCTTTAAAAATTAGGTTGAAGTTTTCAATATATATGATAAATCTTATTAATTAGGAAGTTATATATATCTTACGATTGTATTCTCTTTAAAAATTAGGTTGAAGTTTTCAATATATATGATACATCTTATTAATTAGGAAGTTATATATCTTAAGATTGTATTCTCTTTAAAAATTAGGTTGAAGGCTTATCTTCACTTCAGACATTGATAAGTAAATTCAAAATTCAATCTCAAGATATTATTATTTCATTATGCGCAAATTTTTAGTGAAACCAATGAGTTTTGAAAATTTGATTGGTAAATATCTCAAAATTTCCTTTTCTTACATCATTTAATATATAGTCTATTTCATTTATTTATCTGATTTTTATACCAGCCTAGCAAATGGGCATTATAAGAATACTTTTATTGTAAAAACACACATGTTGGAGATCTTGAGGTAAAAATTGCATCATTTATTTACACATAATAGCTTAAGCTTGACCTGTATGCATTTATAGCAACCCATGGCATCAGTTAATGCAAAATATCAACTCCCTTCCCTTAATGCCTTAATGAATTTCTTTAAATAAAATGGTGCTTTTTGCTATTCTCTTCGGAGAAGAAAAAAATAACTACTTAGTTGAACGATGGTTTCTAAATAAATCTTGATTAATATTTATTAAATTCTTTTGAAAGAGCAATTTACGTTAAACTAGAGGAGAGTACAATTGTTTGCTTCTAAAACAATTAATTTATTCACCCTGCCTTTAATTTTGTAACATATGACTTTATGTATGATGAGTTCCATACTACATTCTGTCATATTTGACTGTCATTAAAATATATTTGATGACTCAGTTTCAATAAATAATAATTTTTGAAATCAATATAAGATGTTGTTTTATTGTTACATATACTATTTGATTTGATCAAATTTGTACCAGTCTCATTAATTCCTTACTGACGATTACACGGGCATCCAAATGAAATGGAATTAGTATATATAAAATTTTTGAACTGCTATCTTCGTATGCACATGAAACTCATGATATATGTATATGTGTGTGTATAAATTTGCTCTTTGATTTAAATTTGAAAATCTGAGTGTCCTATGTACAAATTTGCTCTTAGATTTAAATTTGAACCTGACTGTCCTAATGTAACCTAATTTATTTCTTCAATCCAACTAAAATTTGAAGATGACAAAAATGATAATTTGAACTAAAAAAAAATCCTCCAGTTGAATTATCATTTTTATATTCTGCATATGTAAGAGTATTATGATGCATAATATGCCAATTTTGGCAATCAAAGGGCTAAAATTTTAATTCAAGGCAGCTCTTTACTATAAGATATGAATGTAGACTTTCAATACTACAAATTATTACAAATAATATCATTTATGGTTAGTGCTTTCTATCAATTTTTACAGTCACATATGGTAGTCAACCATTCATTATTTCACAAAAAAAAGCTCTTATTTGGTTACAGACATAATATAAGGAAAAAAAAGATATTTGGCTCCTTTAATCATACAAGAATAAATATATGGGTATTGTAGATACTTTATTTTGGCACAAATATTTGTTTTTTGGCTTGCTGTAGGTAATGTTCGAATTAATTCAAGCAACAAAATGTGTAAAATAATTCACATGTTTACTTTTGTGTACTTTTTTTTGGCCATGTACATAGATATAATTTGACAATTTTAAAATTGTTCTAATCAAATTTTTCTAGTTAGAGCAATTTCTTCCAAGAATATTCTTTAGTCAAATTTTTTTTGCAACGAATATGTTGTGTTTGGAAAAACTTAAAGTAAATTCAACTTTGACTAATGCCAATGTTAATTTATTATACATTTATATGCATTTGTTGTTTCTTTTGCAGATCATGTTGTGATTCAAATACTTTGCCATGGGATTAGTTTTGTTTCCTTCTGTCTATCATGGAGGTCTGTTGGAGGTACATATTGTCTTATTTATGATGGAGCTCCTGGCTCTTATTATAGTTGATAACAGACTCATATTTGTATGGAAGTCATCTGGTTCAGATTGAAAAGAACTGAAACTAAAATGGATATATGAGTACATCCTTTTTAATAACTGTATTCACAATTTGCTAACAATTGTATTTCCGTAAATAGTGACATAATACAAACAATGCCACTTTTGAGTCAACTTTGATGTAAATTCATTTGCATGCTATGAATTATGCATAAAACATAAATATTAAGATTCATTAGCGGAATACAGATGTACGAATTTCATATTACTATGACTTATACTTCCTTTATTCTTTTGCCGTTCTGTTTTTTGTTTTTCCTTTTCTTTGCAATCTTACTTACCATACCATTTCCACTTTATTCCATGCCCACTTTATTGAAATGTGAAGGAGGAATCAATTATACATCACCAACCATCACCTTCTATTTCTTTCTTACTCCCTGTTGGCTCATGCTTTGAGGCATTTACATCAACTGCATAAAAATACACCTTATTATATTTGCTGCTTTCAATGTATATGTTCCACCCAAACCAAATCAGAATACATTCCCTCTTTTCACTCCATATTTCCCTCCACAAGTACTGCAATTTTACTCCATATATCAACACTCTTTACATAACAGCCCCTGCACACCTTTTTTCCATAAACTAGCTCATTTTGTTTTGCACATTTCAACTTCTCAGTACAATGTCGAAGGTATTAAATATTTTTTTTCACAGTCTGAAATTGCATTTCCACTTTTTCACTATGTTTCTGTGCGTCATACTTGAGAATAAATTTATTAACCATTGCAGCCCAAATCTTCATCAAAAGTTAAAGAGGCATCGTAGTCTTCTTCGGTAGATAAACTGAAACGTAAAAGTATGCACCTAAGTAAACAAAACCAAACTTCGTTTTATGAACACACCGCTGTCGTATACAATGGCTCACAATCAACTGTTTCTCAATGTCAGATAGAAAATTTTAACTACTCAAACTAATTCGTTCATCTTTTGTCTATTGAAGCTCTCAAGGAAATTTTGGAGAACGATGACAACTTCGACTGGGATACTTTTTCTATCGATGAAGTGGTATTTTATGAAATATATATATTTTTCTATATTTATGTCTACTGATATATACATAGAAAATACATAGACATACTATATTGACCATTTTTTTCACTTCTGTACTAGATTGCAGAATGTGATCAGGCAGATGCAGATTTCATCGTAAGAGATTTAACAAATGTAGATATACCATTTTAAGGGAAATTTGTTATTTTAGGAGGTGATTTTTGTTAAGTTTTGTCAGTAGTCGTAAATGGTACTAGAGCTCGAATGATTGATGTATGTATAATATAATCATATTTGTATGTTAATGTTCACGTAATTCATTTAACACAAAATATGCATGCGAGAGATGATCCATCCTATCCACAATTTCTCTTACGAATTGGAAACAGAGATGAATAATACATTGAAGACATGTCATGAAAAAAATAAAGTCTCATTCCTGTTTTTCTTAAGACTAATATGCATGTACATGAACAAAATAAATATAATTATAGACATGTAAGAATCATTCTGTTACATCCAAATAGTCTTATAAACTAGCATCAATCCATCCTGGTCACATGCAACGCACGTGCTGGAGTACTCGTAATATAATAGTAAATAATAAATAAAATAAATTTTATGGTTTGTTAGGATTAGAATTATTTCAGGAAATCGTTAAACCTGAAATATAAGTCGATAATTTAAATCACATTTCACAAAAATCAAATTTCCTTTGAAAATAGGTAAATATGTCGATATACATATGCCTATACGTCGACATATATAACCAGAAATTTGAAATTTAAATTTTGAATTTCAAAGGTTTAAACTTTCAAACTTCCCTCAAACTTTTCACCAGCTCCCAAGGTCTTAAAAGGTTCCATTGACTGCTGAAAAGTTACGCCTATTTAATTCATATCCGTTCAATTTAAATATATACACCATTTTCTCTACCTTTCATTCACAATCCAAAACAATATTTTTCATATCTATTCTCTTCAAAACTATCAATTCAATGGTTTCCTCAAGTTCAACTCAGAAATTAAAGTTAACCAAAACCATCGAAGGTTATCTTCATAATGACAAAGAAGCTATCAAAACCTATGTTAACTATGTAGAAAATGCTAAAGTTAATACGGGTGCTTTCGCCATCCATAGCGATTTTCCCTCTTGCGATCTCATCTCTTTCTTTCAAAACAATGAGGTCTTGAGTCTAGTGGACTCACGGGATAATAACAAAGTTTGTTATCCTAAGCTTGTCAAGATGTTCTATGTGAATCTCAATCGCGGATTTTACGAAGGCAACGAAGACCAAATTTAGAGTAGTGTCAAAGGCACGCAAATTGTTCTCGATACCAAAGTCTTGGGCAATATCTTAAATTGTAGAAGCATAGGCTAGGATTTTTCAGATTTCGTTATCGATGAAATCGATTTAGAGACTTATCACGATAAATTCGAAAGTGATGCTCAAATGGATTTCAAAATTTCCTTTTTTCGTCCAAAAACAAGAATTGGCAACCTTCTCCTCCAACATACCATCACTCCTCATTCCGGAAACTATAATAATCCAACTCTCAAGGTCCAAAAGTCCTCTTTGCTATTATGGGTGGCTATAACATCAATCTGGCTGATATGATCTTAAAAGCTATCAAACTCATAGAATTACATCAAGAGAAAACACTCTCTGTGGCGTTTATCACATCCGCATTTTCAAGTACTTTGGAGATGATCTTCACGGAGAAGAATTTGTGCTTATAAAAGTGTTTGAGTCATCAAACATACATCCCATGCAAATTCCTCTCACTTTCCAACCATATGAGACATTTGAAGCAAAACAAGCTCGAATGCAATAAGAAAAAGCACCAATGGAAGTCGAAGAAGAAGAAACCTCATTAGAAAGTTTTGAGTGTCCAAACAACACTAGACACATTTCTAAAGAGACAATTGTTCAAAATCAAGTAATAAATTTCAACGATCAAAAGAAACTCAAGAATAACTTTTCCAAAATGACCAAGTTCATGATCAAGATTGGAAGAATGCTTGGAATCTCACCTTCCTCATCATCTGAAAACTAGTCTGTCTAGTTTAATTTATCTCTATGTATTCACTTATATTTGCTTTCGAATCTCATATTTGGTATGTCTTATTTAGTTGAATGTATTTGCTTTCTATTAAGTAATGAATGAAGTTTTATTTATGTCAAAATCATCTTTAAGTTACTGTAAAAACTTTATAATTAATTATAATATAAGATCAAAAGATTCAAAATTTGAAAATTTTCAGAAAAAATAATGGATATGTCAAAAAACATAATTGTATATGTCGACATATAACTGCCATATTTTCAAATCTTTTTAGATTTAAAAATTAAATAACTAACTAATATCCATTCAAAATCCAACAAATTCCAGACCCTATTTAGCCTATTTCTTCCAGAAAAATTCATTATTCCATTTCTCCTTCTTTTCTATTCATTTCTTATCAAATCCATGGAAAATCCAATCCATAATTTAAGCAAAAATATTGTAGATGCATTGAATTCCGTCAAGAACATTCTCTCTATAATTCTACGAAATCAGCATCATCTTGAATTAAGCCAAATAAAGATGTTTGAATAGCAAGAGAAGCATTTTGATGCAATTAGGTGGCTAATTTCCTCTCTTTTCAGAGATGAAATCTTGCTAAGGCACTACCAACCAAAGAAGATGAAGACTGCGAAGTCATCAAGAATGATCCAATCTTTGGAGAAGATGGTTGGGTAGAAGTCTCAAGTAACGTTTAATTTTTTGGAATGTTTGATTTGATTGATTTGTTTGATTTGAATCAAAAACTTGTATATATTAAACATATGGTGTAGTGTGCTCTGATTTGTTTGATTTGGTATGGTTTTTATATATGACATCAAACATATGTAATTATAATACTTGCATTGGTTTATATTTGTAACATCCCATATTTTCTGTATATTTTATTTTCAATTTAAATTAAATAAATAAAATAATATTGGATAAAAAAATCAAATTTTGTTGATTATAATGATGATGATTATTTGAATGGAGTATAAATAGATTTTAAATTTAGTTATACTTAGAATTGGTGCAATTTGAAAATTTATATCTTAATTATTTAATAAATTTGAGTTGTTTAGTTTATAATGGAAATTCAAATTTAATTGGATAAATGGAAAATTCTAAGTTAGGAAATAATAACCGAAATTCAAATAAAAGATTCAAATAATCAAATAAAGATTTAAAATGTGTGAAATAAATTTATAGAATTTATTTAAGTTATAATTTAATTTAAATGGAATTTTATAAAATATTTAAATTGAATTTAAATAGTTAATCGAATAACTGAATATTTTATTTAATTAATTAACTGTGAAATTTAACTATTTTGGCAACTGTCTTCGAATCCGAAGAAACCAGTCTCATCGGAACCGGAACGGTGAATTATGATAGGATTCCAATTTGCGTTACAATCCGACCTACCGTTTGATCGTACGAGAGAAAATGTGAACGAGATCAATGTAAATGGATAATTGGGTATTTCTAATGTTTGGGCCTTCCATTTATATAAATAAAAATCCCTTCCTTCACTTATCATCCATTCTCTATTACGTATACTTTTCTCCATCAAAAACTTCATCGTTAATGGCTGAAATGAATGAAAAACCCTAGATCAGAAAATAAAAATCTGAAATAAATACCAATGTTGTTTTGGTCATAACTTCCTAACGAAGCATTGGATTTTAATGTGCGAGTACAATTCAGAAAGCCCATGATCCGAACTAAAACTTTCCCTTATTATGCTATGTAAAATTCTGAGATTTAAAAGGGTAAAAACTGGGTTGAACAACTCAGACCTGCAATTTTATGTGTATGAGCTGAAGCATTCGCCTTCATTAAAATAGTCATAACTTTTGAACGAATTATCCGAATTCGACGAGTCCGGACAATTCAGAAAGATTGAAACAAATGCTACAACTTTTGCCTAGTGTGCTTTAGTCAAATTCCAAAATTAAAAGGGTAATAAACCTCACTTTGTTCGATGGTCTGTCGTTAACATTATGGTTTTAAGTTTAAATGTTTACTAAATGTTGTGTAAGTTGTATATATTTGCTATGTATTATATATATGTTTGATTCTTATGCGTATGTGAGTATGTAGCAGGTGTAGAGAAGTCGCGCTACGCTTTGGAGCTCGTTTGCGCTAAATACTAAGTGCTAAGGTAAGTAAAAATGCAAATAAACGCTAAAGAAAGGTACACATTTGTGTTACAAGGAATGGTGATTTTATATTTTTGTTTTCCCTATTTTTTGGATGCCTCATCGTGTGATGAGATGGATATTTGGATTTATATATGTATTATGATTTTTCTGGACAACTCCGTACAAAGGAGATGCTGCCGAAATTTTCCCTGATTTTGGGAGTTAGAAAATTTATGATATTTTTCAACTATATAACTTATCTTATAAAAACTATTTTATAAGTTTGGATTTGAAAGTATGATTTGTTTAATACCTTATTCGTTCTCTTTTCGAGGACGAAAAGATTTTAAGTGGGGGATAATGTAACATCCCATATTTTCTGTATATTTTATTTTCAATTTAAATTAAGCAAATATTATAATATTGGATAAAAAATCAAATTTTGTTGATTATAATGATGATGATTATTTGAATGGAGTATAAATAGATTTTAAATTTAGTTATACTTAGAATTGGTGCAATTTGAAAATTTATATTTTATTTATTTAATAAATTTGAGTTGTTTAGTTTATAATGGAAATTCAAATTTAATTGGATAAATGGAAAATTCTAAGTTGGGAAATTGTAACGACCTGCCTTTTTTCCCAGTTCTTGCCGGTAATTAAACTGACTAAACCGTTCAAAAAGACGAATTGTTATGGGTACATACATATATTGAACAAAATAATAGAACTTTTCATTGCAAAATACAATGTTACATCAGAGTTACATAGAATACCAGAGTTACAACAAATACAGCGGATGAAAAGAAAATATACTCTCAGCGGGAGAATCGTATGATGTAGCAGAAGCTCCAAACTTTTGTGTGAGCTCCACTCAAAAAGTTCTCCGAATCCTGCTCCAATGATCTATAACTGCAAAACTAAACTACTAGCTGCCCATGCAAAATTATGGGCACCCAGAGTTTAGGGGTGGGAACAATAAACTCCAGGTCAGTCGTGGGACTGGTGCGAGAACTCAAAACAGTTATTATTTGGTTCATTTTAAAGTTAGGAATTTCACCGGACCACGCCGCTAACGCGGAACGGGTTTACTCCATGTGAATTACAGTGCATCGAAATTCTTTATGACTTTAGAAAATGAAGCTATCATAAGCTCGTCCCAGATCACACAATGCAAGCGCACACCAAATGGGCGAGTTTTATCTTATGATAACCAAAAATGCTTTCATACGTGAAAATCATCTTTTAATACCATCATATAGTGTGGAAAACAATTTCGCAAATAAATGTATTAATCCTAGACGGCATAATACCCCATAATATTATGTCGCCATATATATATATATATATATATATATATATATATATATATGCAATCAAAATCGTTTGGCTCGTATTGGAGATTTGGGTTTCCAACTTGATGATTCCTTGCACGAAAGATCAATCAGAACACAAACGAAATGTAATTATAGGTTTTTCATCCAGACGCGGACACCATTACAAATCGCGAGGTAGATCAACGGTTTTCGACCAGACACGGCCCCCCGAACATACCCTATTCCATAAGTCATAAGTGGTTTCCCATTGCTGCAGTGGCCATCATTAATTCATATATATATACGTGACCTAACCGCCAGTTTCTCATCATCCGGGGTGTGAGGTTTGTCGATGTCACGTCATACACAAAGCTACGCTTCGATAAGGCATGCTTTGATCACCACTAGCTCGTTTCATAACTCAAGTATGCCACACTGACAATTCACGACATATCACTGATTTTCAATCAATGCATACCCTCTAATTTCATATCATATGACTTAGAGATGAGGATAATATATTGCCACAAATCCGATATATATTAACGGAAATCAGTGTTATGCGGTCAATTTCAACGTCAGACACACCATCCATACAAGTCCGTTTTAGGTCTGAACGGAACAACAACCCGAAAATACTTGCATATGGTCAGGTCTCATGCAAATCATACCTCGTATCGGGTGGCCTACCTAACCAAGACATTAACCAACAATCAATCTAAGCAATTCAAATATTCCCGGTTTTCATTCATCGTTTACCAAGTCTTGAATTGCTTCATAACGTCGTATTATTACTTGGAATGGTTTTCGAACATATACTCGATCCCGGTCTTTCCAAGTTATAAGCGCACTTGAAACAATAGCTATGGTTTACACAGGCTTTTCAATTCAAGTTTCCTTCCAAATTGTTATCAATTCCTTTACGACTCAAGATTTGAATTACTAAAATTTCATACATCTCGTTATCATCTTAACCCTTCTTCGTAAACAAAGAATTTACCTTCGCTTCAATTTCTTACTTTTAATTCCCTCGAATCAAAGATTTGATTTAATTTCCACTTACGATATGAATTTCCACCACTCAATTTCATGGGGTCTCAAGAATGATATTATTGAAGATACGATTCACGACAAAAAAACCAAATCAACAGATATTGTATCATAAGTTACACAGAAATTTTTATCCACTTATATTCGATATAAATTCTCGTAATCAACGAATACTATAAGTGGAATAATGATATAATAATATCTTTCAAATTCCCCAGATAGTATACGTTTACATCATGAGGTTTCATACCAAATATCGAAGATTATTTCTATCTAACTTATTTCAATCAGGTTGAAAACCCATATCTTAATTGAAAGATTTATTCAACTCTTCGACATTAAACCTAGATAGAAATACCATCAACTTATCTTCAATATTAGATACCATATCCAACTCATATTATAAGCGGAATAACGGTGAATTACCTTTTAAATTCCTCAGATAATAAGAGTTTTCATTTACCGAATTAATATCAAACATCCGAAGATTTATCTCCAACCATATCCAAAAAATTTCAATTGGAAAATCCATTTCAATTCCATTTAAATATTTCCAATACTTTAATAATCTTCAAAACTATTTTATAATTATTCTTATAGTCAAATCATAGTTCATGCTTATGAATTTCAAACCAAAACAACATTTGGGAATGTTACCCAAAAGTACTGCTATTAAAATAGCCATTTAAATCAAATAGATTTAAAATTATTTGAAATTCAAGTATTCCAATTATATTCGCTTTTAAAATTTATAAATAGGAATTATCATAAATTTCTCCAATTCAATAAACTAGTTTTTATTCGACTTTTCGTTATGATCGCCAACTGCATGTATAGTGATCTTTCCAAATTTGTTTCAAATATAACTTGAAAAATCATATGTTGAAAGATCGAAAATTTCCTTTCCATTCAAATACAATTATTATTTGAAATCCAACGTGCCTTATTTCAAGTCAAGCCAATTTAAAATAATCAGGTCGTAACTATTCGAAGATTGAAATCGATGTTTACAACTATCGCACCAGAGCGCGTTATATTCAAGCCATGTAACGATTATAAATTATTCACACCCTTTTCAATTTAATTTATATTTCCAAATCATTTGAAAAACAGTTTCAAATTAGATTTCGAATTTACCATCCCGTTGTCGGACCAGTTAGGGATAGCCAGGGAGAGCAGGAAACTGAATTTCCAAACCCTAGCCTAGACACTATCCTCTCTGTCATCCTAGAATGTTCTGGTGTATCTTATATTACTAAAATAAAGAGACTTTGTTAATATATATAAATATATATATATATAACCATATTCAAATCTCAAAAATCTCATTGAAAATAATATATTTTTACCAAAACTGGTTTTCAAAAAAGATATAAAGATAGTTATACAAAATCAAAACATAATTCAAATCATTTTTCCAAATCTCTAATTCAATATTTAAAAGTTGATATTAAATTTAAAACCAAAATTTTAAATATTAAATAAAATCTTATATAGGAAGGAGATTCTAAATTGATTACCCATATATTCCACAACCACGGTGTGTGCGTGTGTGTGTGTATAATATCATGCAGTGCAATCATATTTATCCAAATGAACTATACAATTAGATGGATATGAATTCATTCATCACAAACAACATTTTAACTATGCACATGCGTGACAGACAATAACGCTTACTAGTGTTTAGTGTATTATCTAATTCATGAACAAACATTCAAACATCAACATCCATCACACAATCATTATCAACTAATTATAATTAAATCCCAGCTAATTATAATTAACTAATTTAAATAAATAACTTAAATTAGAAGTTCTCACCAAAATAGCTCCAACATCTTCATTACCAAGACAAACAGACCAATGAACAATGCCACTGCTGCTCGTACTGTTCTCGATCCATGTTTGATTAGCAGTTGATGATCTTCTGCTAATTTATACATATTGGAATTAAATAAATAACGATGTTCATTATGTATTATTACATATATATAAGGCCATTTATTTTTATTTTATTGTAAATTTATACTTAACAAAATTATCAAATTTATATATCACTGCATTCTATTTTCAGATATGATTCTAACGCCTCTAAAAGCGCATAAATCCGATTTAAAACGAACGAGATATTGTTGTTTGAAGTTTGAACTAATTAAACTAAAAAAATAAAACAACATACCTAAAGCAATCTTGGCCCAGCCCAAAACCGTGATCCAACACATCCCACCGTGCTCCCTCTTCTTCTTCCTCCTCCTATCTTCATTTTCACGCATTGTAATCCACTTCACCGTGCATCATGTGCACGTGCACCATCAACATCCTCCACCGTTCTTCAAATTGAAACCACCGACGAACTTCTATTCCTCGCCTCATCTTAATGCACCACACCTTTTCAACTCCGGCCTCCTCCATCGATTTCTGTTCCTCTCGCCGAACCCAAAAACCGCATCACCCCTACATGTCGCACCCCCAAACTTACACCATTCTCCACCAAATTTCGCGCCATCGAAGCTCTTTCCAATCTCGACACCAAGGCAATCTTCGCTTCGACCATCGTCGCTTCCATATCCGATAAACATCAACCCTAGTTTTGAACAATTCAAATCATCAACACGGAAACGAACCAACTTCGCATCGAAAATACTACATTCCTTGCTGATCGCAATGATGTTGACGGCGTTGAGTAATTCTCTCTGTATTTTGAGATATGATTTTTAGAAACTTGGAACCCATTTCTTAGTTTTTCTGTAAATTTAGATTTTCTCTCCCGATAGCGGATGAAACCTTGATCCGTTAATTTCTAAAAATCACAAACGGTGATACGAACATTATTTGCATATATTATTTCAACTAAAAATGCATGGATTGAGGGTTGTGGATTTTTAAATAAGTGGGAATGTTAAATTTCCACTTACAGGAAGTGTAAATATTGGAAGAAGCAAACGACGGGAGAAGCTACTGATCATGGCTGAAGTGTGCAATACAATGGGGGTTTGGTCCTCTTTATATAAGGATGATTCAAGGGTATTTTAGTCAATACATTCATGGACACATGGCTCTCTTCATGGCATCTCCTCCATGCATGGTTACGCATACATGGCTACTTGTCTTTATACCATGAATAACTCCATGCATCATGACACCTAAGAGGGACACATCATCTAATCCTTATCCTAAGGGTAAATTTAAATTTAATTTCTCTTAGTAACACTTATGAATGTAGCCAAACTTAATTATACTTATATATGTAATATTTACAGACCTTATCTATATCAAAATCATAAGTTATCATAAATAAATATTATTTCAAAATAAAAATCATTAAAGAATCTTTAAAAGTAACTTATACATAGCTGAAAATATTTATCTATATTATTTATCATATAATTCACTAAAGTTTGTACTAACAAATGGTTTAAAAATAAATGCTTAATAAATTTTATAAACATCATTACAAATAATCTTACTTATTGATATTCAAAATTAAAAATCATTCCTATGAAATCTTGTTAAAATTTATCCTTTACCAAATTTCATATTTTACAAACTAATATTAACAAAATTAGAAAATATCATTACTTAAACATAAATCTTATAAATAAAATTTTCAAAATAAGTTTTCTTATAAAAATCATATTAAATAAAACAAAATACTTATGCAAAGTTAAAATTCATATTTAAACCTAATAAAAATCATTTTATATTCAGAAAATCCGAAATTATATAAAAATCCAAATCAAACTTAGCAAAAATTATGGGATGCTACAGAAATAATAACCGAAATTTAAATCAAAGATTCAAATAAGCAAATTAAGATTTAAAATGTGTGAAATAAATTTATAGAATTTATTTAAGTTATAACTTGATTTAAATGTAATTTTATAAAATATTTAAATTGAATTTATACAATTAATCGAATAACTAAATATTTTATTTAATTAATTAACTGTGAAATTTAAATGTTTTGGCAACTGTCTCAGAATCCGACGAAACCAGTCTCATTGGAACCAGAATGGTGAATTATGATAAGATTCTAGTTTGTGTTACAATCTAACTTACCGTTTCACCGTACGAGAGAAAATGTGAACGAGATCAATGTAAATGGATAATTGGGTATTTATAATGTTTGGGCCTTCCATTTATATAAATAAAAATCCCTTCCTTCACTTATGAGCCAGTCTCTATTACGTATACTTTTCTCCATCAAAAACTTCATCGTTAATGGCTGGAACGAATGAAAAACCATAGAGTAGAAAATAAAATTTTCAACTTAAAAATCAAATCTCCACAAACCCTATCGTATTATATGTCAAATCGAAGCCCTCAACGATACGAAGCTCCTGGTGTAGTTCGTTTCAACATGCAGTGAACAATTTCGCCAGAATTCGCAGTCAAAGGGCTGGAATCTCAAAACCATAACATATAATTTGGGCGTTTTTTACTGGAGGGCTAATGGAAGAATTGGGTTTCTGGGTATTGAAGAGGTCGATCAGAGAAGTTGATGGATGGTGGTCGGAGCTCTTATTGTTGAGTGGTTCGTCATAATTTGGGGTTTTAAAGCCAAAAACGGCGGAACTAGGGCTGGCTTTGGGTGGAGCTAGGGTTGATCGGTGGAGGCCTTGCGGGTATGCGCTGGTGCGCTGGAAGGAGCAGGTCTTAGGGGCGGTGACCGGAGAAGCTATCGAGGCTGGAGGGGAGCGAAATCGATGGTCAAAGGTGCAGTGAGAGATGGGTTTATTTTTGTCAGTTACTGTAGTGGAGAACAAGTAAGCGGAAAGAAGGTTGGGGCCTGCTGACGTGGCAACACGTGATTTGGTGAGGGTTTTATTTTTATAAATTTTATATATTTCAAGTTCAAATAGAAAAATGCTGATAACTTTCTCGTTTTAACTCGGATTTGGACGCGGTTGGGTGCGTTGGGATCGTGGCGGAATTGCGGACAATCTGAGACTGGTTTCGATGCACTTAGAGACTATGAAATTTTGGTCTTTGGTTTGATGTTCGTCTGATTTAAAGACCAAAAGGTGAGTGATTCTTTGCTCATGAATAACTGAATTTTTCCCATATTTATCATATTAAATTGTGAAAAAAGTTGGTTGCATGGTTGCGTTTGATTTGGAGAATGGTTTCTTAAATTTGACATGGAAGTGGGTTACATGTAATGAAAATCAATAATTAGTTATTTAAATTTGATTTAAATTTCTAGTTAGAAAATCTCAACACTTGAAATTAGTGAAATGATTTAACATTTACCATGGAAAAAATGTTGTGTGATGGATGCCTTGGTTGATTTAATTACTGAATTAATGTTGTTTGAAATGTCCCTTTATTCAGTAGATGAATGATGTATGCTTATGTTTGACGATGAATCTCGTTCCTTTCACCCTGGATGTTACGGGCATCAAATAAACTTGGGATTTGTTGATATAATAAATTAAGAACATAGAGTGAAATGATAAATCTCTGTGACCCTGATTTAGATTGAAATGATAGATCCATCCCTAAAATATCAAGAAATTAAATTTAATATCACTTGGACATAGGATAGAAGATTATATACAGACATCGGTCGGTTAAATGGTTTTTAAATATTTGGAAATTTTAATTGATAGAATTTTCATTTAGAAGAATCTGTCGATACTTGATAAATCCATTTCTTTAAAGATTCTGAACTTGGGATGTTTATTAAAAAGGGTTAAGGAAATTATCCCAAACCAATGCGGAATTTTTTAAATTGGGATTTGAATATGATTTGGAAATTATTCAAATTTATGGGGTAAATTTGAATGAAATAAATTCTTATTGAATTAAATTTTGGAATAAGGGAAATCGAGGTATTCATTTTAACTCAGCTTTGGATGTAGATTTGGATTCCTGGATTTGAATGGTAGTTTTGAACGATGTTTGAATGAGATATGGAAACTAAATGAACTCCATTAAGACCGGGGTATAAATTCAAGCATTTGAAATTCAGAAGGAAGGAACAATTACGGTTTAAAGGATTTTATTTTTAAGATTATATATATTTATATATATATCCTGCTTGTTTTTAAATAAACTATTCTTTCCAAAATTTATTTATTAAACTTTTAACCTGTAATTTTTTTTTGTTATAAATGAGTTTCCCTATTTTTTATGTCTTAAAATTATTTAGTAAACTTTTATTTTATGTATGCAAATAGAAATTTAATTTATCTTATTTTTATTCCAACTATTATATTATATATATATATATATATATTATGTAGATTTTACTTTATAAGCATCTATTTTCCTAATTATATTTTTATGAATTGTAAATTCCTTCCGAATGGAAAATGTTTGGATCTAAACCGTTGTTCAAATGGAGTTGAGATAAGTTATAGCCTCTTTGAATATGAATCAATTTCTAAACCGATCTTTAAATATGGAAATGTGGGTTTCTACTTGAATATAAAATTTTCTGCTAAGGGATTGATATGAGTTATGAAGTATATATATTCTATTTGAATATGGATGGATTTCAAACCTTAAGTGATTGGAATAATTTGGAATCTTTGAGATGAGATATATTCTATTTGAATAAGTCGGTTTTCTTTAAATATTATATGGTTATAATATGAGGATATGGAAATATATTCTAATTTTGAATATAATCGGCTTGGTATTATTTAGGATATTTTGACATGAAATTTTATTCTATTTGAATATAAATTTGGTTCGAAACAGAATATGATATTTTGATATGGAAGCGAACCTTTATGAAATATAAAAGAACCAACCGATGTAAAAGATGTAAGCGTTGGTTGTCAAGGAGACCGGAGTCGACATAAGACATACTCTCTGTCAGTGTTGATACCACTTTGACAACTGTGAACGTTACGACGTATCCAGAATGATGTATGACGACATGGAGGCGATTATTGAATCGAAGAAGATGAATGATGACGAAATAGCCCTGACCTTCGAGTCAGAATTGAAATGAATAAAACAGGAGCTACTCCGTGACTAATTGAGGTAGCACCTTTGATTGGACACACTTCTTTTATACTATCTCTATGACTATGATGATGATGATTTGGGCCCTTTATGATTTTGGGAGTGTGTTCCAAGGTGGGCGGTAGTGCTGGCTATGCGTTACCACAGGTCCGGGAGTGCAATTGGTAGAATCCTACCCTGGGCATTGCCTCAAGTGCATTGTCATATTTATCCATATCGAGCCCCATACGATTTTGATTTAGCATTGCCTTCTATGGAGTGCCCTCTGATAACACCAGTACGGTGAATTTACGATACTATATAGACTATTGATGCCTATAAACGGCATAAGGGTAATATGGTAATCCCGCATATGCTATTTTTATGATATTTACTTTACTGGATAGACACTATCATAATTGCGTATTGTACTATGTATGTATTAGTTTAACGGATCCTCAAGAGATGAAAAAATCCCATAACATCTCTTGAGTTACTGCACCCATGACACTGATGTTATTTCGTATTTTGATTTGACTAATATGAGAATGATTTAGTGCTGATCCGAGTGTTTGTTGTGTTTCTTTGTATGCAATACGCTCGGGTCAGCAAATGCTTGCAGTTAGCAAAGATTCCATTACCTTGGAGAGCGAAGACAAAGATTTGGTTTACATCAATTATATATAAATATTTTCCGCTGCTTTGTTTGAAATCTGTATATGTGTAACTCTGATAACCATTGATGTTATAGCCTATTTTATATATATTTCAACTGTTTAAACTGCTATTTAATTATTAAATGTTGTCCTTCCGCTGTGAGGTTCTGTGATTGTTTTTCTCTTCTTTCTTTCTTTTCTTATTTTCCCAATAACTACCTGTATTTGCGGTTTGTTTGGGTCGACATGTGGGGTTTATTGTCGATTTCAATCGGTCAAAAATTATGGGTCATTACAATATTAATTATTAATAATCATGAATTCAGAAAGTGCTATTATTATAGGATTATATGGATATATTTAGGATTAAGGGGAAGTATTTTATTTTGGTATAGGAATTATTTAGATAGTCATAGGATTTAGGGGGAGTAGTTTTAGAATTTCTTTTTGATAATGCCAAAGGGGGAGAAATTATAAAATATAGAATTAGTTTATGGGATATAGACAGAGGGAGTATTAGAAGGATCATCATCAATAGGAATGAACAGTTATGAATATATGTTTTATAAACTAAGGTTGTCATCATAAAAAAGGGGTTGATTGTTGGAGAATGGAGTTTTGATGACAACAACCTTATTTCAATATTAATTGATTACAAAATATATAACAACACTTTTATCTATAATATATGTGTGTATATATATATAATATGCATGATTTATATGCATGAATTATTACTGAAGATTGTACAATTTAAGAGCTTCTAGAGATTCGGAATTTAGAGATGATTCAAGACTCATGAGTATTCAAGATTTCAAGAGTTCAAGATAAATATAGTAATAGAGTCTAGTTTATGTAAGATTCTGAATAATACTCCAAGTTCAAATTCAAATTCTATTTTTCAATTTCTGATTTCAAATTCTGTTTTCAAATTCTATCTTCAATCTCTATCTTCTCTATTTTACTTTCTTTACTTTACTTTTGATTCTAAACTCAATTTTATAGTTTATAAGTTATATTTATTATATATACTTTATATTTATATAAGTTTTAAATTATAGAATTTTATAAATATATTCATGTATCTTATATTTAAGTTTTCATATGTTATTATACTTTATAATACTCATTTACAACACTATGTTTTAATTCAAGAATTTCCAGAATTATATATATATATATATATATATATATATCAAAACACATGAAAATTTCTCAAAATTCAATTTTACACATGCTTATGTCCACATACATATATGTCTATGTCGACATATAACTGTCACTTTTTTATTTTCAAAGGAAGTTTCTTTTCACTATTTGTGACGTTCCAGAAATGTGTCTTATAAATATGGGATGATTTCCAATTTTTTTATCATATTTCTTCTCTATATTCATCTCCTTTCTTTACACCATTATATTTTCTTATTTTTAAGATTTCTACACCTATACTCTGTCGAATTCAATTCTATTTACATAAAAATTCTTCTCTTCTCATTACTCTGAAGCGACCAAACGAAATCCGGTAGGCTTTGCAACCATCCCTTCATCATCCAAAGCAGCAGGTAAAACCCATCGTGCATGGCTTCCAAGTGGTCCCCCAGTACGCTTGTTTTATGGCGACCCTCTCGAGCCTCCCGGCCACTGCCTAACCAACCCTCGCCAGGGACATGTGGGAGTAAGAGCCCACTGTTCGCCACCAAACCACATTAGATCGGACGATCCGGGTCCGATGGAGTCATTCGTTGGCTCATTTACGCCCCAAAGGGCGGGGAAATGCAGTGTTCAGGCATTTTAATCCACATCGGTGGACCGGCCCTGTCGCTCCAAGTGGCTTGACTGAGTACTTGCCCTGAGACTCGGACTAGACAGTCTCGAATCGGTAGAGGACTATATTTTCCTCGGTTCACAGACGGAAATCCAATTTCCAAATACGTGATTTTGCGGTTTTAATTGTAGAACTAGTATGTCGACATGATATATGGTACCCATGTCGTCTATGATTGATACTTATGATTTGAAGTTGTTTTATACACACATTTGACTGATATTGATTGGGACGATAAATTTTACACATCGCCCAACAGCACAAATAAAATCTGTGTTTGATTGTTTGAAACCCCACACGGGTATTGGGATGATATATGACATACACTAACCCCAATAATTAGTTGTATGTCGATCGATTGATTGATAGACTGTTATAAGCGTTAAATATTTATATTTGATGCTTATACAGTGTAAAATGCACTTTGGATGATGGTTGATTATTTGTCATTGTTGATATATACATGCGTTGTATGAAAATCCATAGAAATAAAATCTGTGGTAATTGATTGGGCCTCATTCCAGTTTTGAAATAGAATATTTGAATAAAATATTTGAAATAGAAATATTTGAAAAAGAAATATTTGAAATAGAATATTTGAAAATAGAAATATATGAAGCCGTGTTGATTAGATTTGCGCCATTTTAACGTGAACGATATTTATATCGATTTATTCATTTTATAATGAATGTCGAAAGTGATTTCAAAATCTGATATTTTGAAAAGAATTGAAATTCAAACTTTGACTGACTGTACCGGGTGCAAAATATAACGGATTTTAGTGAAACCAAAAATATTTAAATATAAATATAAACCCTAAGTCAAATGTCTTCTTTGGTCAAACAATAAACACGCCGCCGCTACTTCGAAACAAGCGATCCAAATCGCTCAGAACTTCCTCCCCTTCGATTTTCTTATACGTTCAATGATTCTGAAAATTCCAATGTAACAACCCGAAATTCTGAGCCAGTTTAGAATTTTTATTTTGGCAATTTTGATGAATTTTGATTATTTAAAATGAATTATTTTAAATAATATCGACGAAAATTTATTTAGAATAGAATTCGAACGTATATATTATATAGATCGTCGTTAGATTATAAATAATTATATATAATTATAAAAGGAATTGAAAATGGCGCGGTAGTTCGATAATTCGATTTCAAACTTCAAATGAATGTACAGGATTCAAATTAAACCGGATTTTAGCGAAACCAAAAATAATAGAATCAATTTGTGAATATCTTTCCAACGAATCTGAGAAATCGAAATTTCATAGCGGGAATCAAAAGATATGTCCAGTTGAAAATTCTAAATAGTTGCTATAGAATTCAGGCCCTTAAAAATGGAAATTTTGCAAACGGCCTCGGATTTCGACGAAACCAATTTTGTTGGGTCCATGATGCCAAGTTATTGCTAGATTTCAAAATTCGTAATTTTTCGAATCAGTATGTGAGCGTGGCGAAGGTAAACGTGTTTTGACCATTTCAGTTGATTTTAATCGGCTGGAAAATGGCCATTTTTCAAACGGTCTCAGAATTCGACGAAACTAGTTTTGTTAGGACCGTATCGTCAATACGAAGCTAGAAAATATTTTTCTGGAATTTTTCGAGTTAGTATGTGACCCCAGTAAATTGAAATGCGCGTTCAAATTCAATATATAGAGTTATATGTTGATTTTGACGAAAACTGATGGAAACGACCGAATTGGCCTTCGAGACATATCCCATTGCGTTCGGAATGGGGGTATTACCCTAGGGATGACAGTCGGTGGGTTCGATTTCGAGTTGAAAATAAAAGTTACTTTTGGAAATAAAATAATTAAAAATATATTATAATATATATACTCCCCCGCCACTTACCTCTCTCTCCCCTCTTTGACCATTTCAGAAATCAGAAAAAGAAAACAAAAATCGATCCACTTTTCCCGCTCCTCCTTCCTCCGTTCCCGTCCGCCGCTCAGCCACCAGAAGCCGCCGCCTCCGACGAGACCCCCGAGCTTCCCTCCTCTCTCCGTAATCTCTCCTCCTCCCTTCGAACGAGACCTCGCGCCACCCATCGAACCCCCAAACTAAGCCCTGACCCGACGCCGACCGCCCACCTCCCTCCACCCTCCGTCGTGCGACGACTACGACCCTTCACCTCCCACCTCTGGTGATGGCGCACCCCCATGACGCCCTCTCTCCTCTCGCTCCTCTTCATTCCGCTCCAAACCCTCCTCCCAATCAAATGCCACCCACCTGAGCACCTCTGGCCACCCTCCTTCGACCTCAATACGTCGGTGAGCTTTTCTTTATTTTATTTGAATTTGAATCTGAAATTAAAAATGCAAGTTTTATATGGCTTAGCTCATTTAAAATTAGGGTTTTTATCTATTTGATTAGCATGATGAAGATTAGATTTTTAGAAAGGTTTAATTTTTATAAACGAGAAAGGTTTAATTTTTATAAACGAGAAAGGTTTAATTTTTATATATAATAGCGAAATAAAAAGATCAGATTTTTACAAATAGAAATGCTAGATCTTTATATGAAGGAAGGCTAGATTTTTGAAAATATAAACATATGGTTTTTAAGGCTAAAAATATAATTTTTATTATAGTAGAAGTTAAAAATATAATTTTTATACTAGTGGCATATTAAAAATATGATCTTTATATAATAGGAGATATAAAAATATTATTTTTATATAAGTAGAATATTAAAAATAGAATTTCTGTATAGTAGGGAATATAAAAATATAATTTTTATATTGTAAAGATAATAAAGATATGATTTTTACTTAGGTAGAGTATTAAAAATATGGTTTTTATTAAAGTAGAAATGTAAAAATATAATTTTTATATAGAAAGAAGCGTTGTAAATATATGAAGTTAAATAAAAATGTGAACTTTATTTTTATCATGAAGGAATGAAAATAAAAATGTGATCTTTATATATGTAGCAAACACGGACGGTGGAAGTGACAAGAGGCGAGCACGACGAAGATTTCCTACATACGAAGAGTCGTGGCATTTGGTTTAGCTGTCGGTGAGAACTCCTCACTTTTAAATTCATTTCTGGTTAAAATATATACTAGGATGCAGACGGTGTTTAGTAGCACCCGACACCCGTCGTCCACAGACCATGGACGGCTTGTATGCTTGTTTGTTTGATTTTGATGTGTAGTTGATTGTGTGATGTGATGTGAAATGAAATGAAATATTTTATAGTGGAAAATATTTTATTAGTTAAAAATATAATTTTTAACGTGTATATAAAATGAAATAAATATAAACAAATCGGACGATTTGTTTATATACACACATTTGACTGATATTGATTAGGACGATAAATTTTACACATCGCCCAACTGCACAAATAAAATTTGTGTTTGATTGTTTAAAACCCCACACGGGTATTGGGATGATATATGACATACACTAATCCCAATAATTAGTTGTATGTCAATCGATTGATTGACAAACTGTTATAAGCGTTAAATATTTATATTTGATGCTTATACAGTGTAGAATGCACTTTGGATGATGGTTGATTATTTGTCATTGTTGATATATACATGTGTTGTAGAAAACCCATATAATCAACATTATATGGTAATTGATTGGGCCTCATTCCAGTTTTAAAAAGAAATATTTGAAATAAAAATATTTGAAAGAGAAATATTTGAAAAAGAAATATTTGAAATAGAAATATTTGAAAATAGAAATATATGAAGCAGTGTTGATTAGATTTACGCCATTTTGACGTGAACGATATTTATATCGATTTTATTCATTTTATAATGAACATAGAAAGTGATTTCAAAATCTGATATTTTGAATAGAAATGAATTCGAATTGAAATTGAATAGAATTGAAATTGAATAGAAATGAATTCGAATTGAAATCGAATTGAATTGAAAACGAACGGAAATTGAATTCAAAATCGATTTGAATTGAAATCAATTTGAAATGAATTTAAAACGAATTTATATTGGAAAATTCAATTTTGATTTGAATTTGAGATGGAAGTTGAAATCGTTTTGAAAACGAATTTAAAACGGTTTTTAAAATACGTTTTTAAAAGAAAATCGACGAAGTATATATTATATATATAATATAATGGCCTGAATAGAACGCGCCGCGCCGCGGCAGTTCGCGAATTTCGACCATTGACTTCGAACGGACATTACGGGAGATCCAACCGTCGGATTCTCCTAAAAACGGAACCGTTGGGTTCGTATCGAAAAGAGATTTCTAACAAATATTAGAAATTTGAAATCTAATGGTTGGATTTGGAATTATGTCCAAATCAAATTTGGAAAAGGTCGTTGTAAGTGCAGTTCGATGGCCGTTGATGGAAATCGACTGTACGGGCCTTGATAAAATTATTAAAAATAGTAATAATTTATGTAAAATCATAAGAAATGATTTGGGAAGAATTAGGATGAAAAACTCCATATTTGAAAAGATAAGAATAGATTTTTATCGAAATGAACTAGTTTTGAACTAGAATTATAATTCTATTTTTTTTTAAATAAATAAATTGGATTTGAAATGGTTTTGAAAATAACCAGAATTTCCAATAATTATATTGGAATGGATTTGAATCGAAATTGTCTTCGGAATATTTCGATGTTGGATTTCGTGATTATACAGACGTTGTTATGGAAATTTGAAAAATATAGATATATATATATCGTTATTTCCAATACGATATTTATTGGTCGTAGAATTTGATATTGAATATAAGCCGATATATTTTCTATTCAGAACCTTGTATTTAATATCAAATGTGATTTGGGTTTGTTGTGAATGGTGTCTTCATTAACACTGTTCTTAAGCCCAGCTGAGAAAAAGATTAAATCTTTTTATTTAGATTTAATGAAGTGTACCAATTAAATAATATTTAGTTGGAATTGAATTCGAATTGATTCTTGGGTTTACCGTGAATGGTGTTTCAAAAAACACTCGTTCTTTAACCCGATAATTAATAGAATGTGATTTTGGGTTGTCGTGAACGGTATCTTCAATAATACTGTTCTTAGACCCAAAGGAGTTAAGAAAATCAGAAACTAACTGGAGATTAGTTAAGTTGAATGGTTTCTGAGGTATTGATCTGATGTTGGTTTCGGCCTTCGGGGTTAATACTTAGGGAATTGCTCACTTGCTAATTTATGGTTAGGGTCTGATTGAAATGGAATGTGATTTTGGGTTTATCGTGAACCGTGTTTTAAATGACACTGATTCTTTAACCCAGTTAAAGATTAAAACTAAGTGGAGTTTTAATGAATCTTTAATTAGATTGAAAAGATCGAGAATGGAGTATCACCTGTTTTGCTCCAGGCGATAATTAAATATTTAATTAGATTAGAACGTGAAATCGTAATTGAATTTACCGATAACACCGTGGTGTTAGATATGAAGTATTACCAGTTTTACTTCATGGGATGAATAGGTTGGGATTGGAAAATTAAAACAAATGATTACTTCGGTAAGGTTCGCTAATCCCGACTAGTTTGAATTGATATTCAAAAGTAGATTAAAGAATAAATTTAAAGGATTTATCTTTGATAAAATTAATGGGAACCTTTCCCTATGAATGTGAAATTTAGAAACTAATTGTCGGTTAGCTAAGCAGAATGGTTTTCTGGATATTGATCTGATGTTGGTTTCGGCCTTCGGGGTTAATATTTGGGGAATTATTCTCTTGTTAATTTATGGTTAGTGACTGATGAATTGGAATGAGGCGTATGTTGTGTTTGTGTAACACTTGTTTATAATATACGCGAGTTATTCGGAAAGACCGGGTTTATCCCATTCTGAAAAACTGATACGACGATAAGTCGAAGATGAAGACGGTGGTCGAAGACCAGAGGTCTTCACGTCGTTTGGGTGATTACTGATGATCTTGATTGCGATGTACACCCAAGAAGATGGAAACAGTTGGTGATCGTCCAGACGTACTTGGAGATCGATGGATATGCGGGGTACTAGGTGCCTCCGGTTTCGTTCAGACCCAGAACGAACTTGTAAATGGATTGTGTGTCTGACATTGGATTTCAGTCTGTGTGATTGATTTCTATTAAATATATATCTGTTTGGCGGCGGAGAATTTATTCTCTTGCTTAACGCCCTTCTCTGAGACGTACGAGCTCAGGGGTTATATATTGATGGATATCCATCGCATGGAATGAATTGCCTGTGTGGAATGCCTAAGTGGCAAATGATCAAGGCTTCTGTTGAAAAGCAAAGTCTTGTGGTTGATGATCAAAGCAAGGCCTTTGTGGCATAGCTTTGTGTAACGTTTAATTCGCGAGTTTCACACCCGGTATGAACCAGAAACGGGAGAGGACCTCAGGGAGGACATGCGTTTCTTTCTAGCTAGAAGTGGCATCAGTGGTTTTACACGCCCTGACGAGTTTGACATATGTGGTTGTTGCTGTTGCGAGGCGCCTCGGTTTGATCGGACGATCCGGGTCCGATGGAGTCATTTGTTGGCTCATTTACGCCCCATAGGGCGGAGAGACGTATTGTTCAGGCATAATAATCCACTCCGTGTGGACCGGCCCTGACGATCCAAGGCTTACCTGCGCGCTTGCCTGAGACATGGGCTAGATTGTCTCGAATCGGTTGAGGATGATCCCTGGCCTCGGTTAATAGATGGAAATCCAATTTCCAAATACGTGATTTTGCGGTTTTAATTGTAGAACTAGTATGGCGACATGATATATGGTACCCATGTCGTCAATGATTGATATTTATGATTTGAAGTTGTTTTATACACTATGCACTTATAATATTATCAAATGATTTGTTTTAAACGTACTAAGCTTGTTTGGCTATTATAAGGGAAAACCCTATCCCCCGGCTTGCGTTGCATTGTGTGATAGGACCAGGGTCTTATAATAGCTTCATTGTTCTTTATTTAGCATTGCGCTGTTGTTTCATGCACTGGTATTCTTGGGAGGAAACCCGTTCCGTGTTATACGGCGTGGTCCCTTGATTTACATAACTTTAAAATAAAGATTAATAACTGTTTTAGTTCTCACACCAGTCCCATGACTGACCTGGAGTTTATTGTTTTAACCTAAACTCTGGGTGCCCTTATTTTGAAACGGGCAGCTAGTAGTTTTGGTTTTGCAGATTTATATTCACAGGATCCTGGTTTACAGCTGGAACGATATCCGGAAAGCTTTGTATCCGCATATCTCTTCTAGTTGTGTATTGTATTATTTTCCGCTGCGATGTATTTAAATGTAATTTAAATCTCTGATATTTCTGTGTAATATTTATTCATACTCTGTATATTATTGTATTCTGATGGAATTATTGTAATATACAATGAAATGTTCTCCCGTCTGCGTTCTATTTTGTCGTGTTCTCGATTCTGATGGAATTCTTGTATTCGAACGGTCTAGATCGGTCTAGCGACTGATTCGGATCGAGCGGAATTTCTTTTTGTCACATTTGGTATCAGAGCTTTGGTTTACAAAGCTCAGAGAACAGGACACATTAGAACCATACGAAAGAACTCATCAGATATTGGATTAGTAATATCTAATTAGAATGACTCGTTAGAGATAGGATCAGTAGTATCCTAGAACGAGTGTGAAGAGTATGTTTTTTTAAATGAAAACAAATTTTGTTTTGAAATTTAAATCACTTATTCGTATTTGATTATTTATTCTATATTGAATAGGGACAATCCAATATATAAATTTTTTGCGTATATGTCTTGCAAACGTGTATTCAAAGTTTTAATGTATTGGATAGTTATAGAATCGCACTCTAGTGCCCGGGGATAATTCTGGTAACGGGGCACCATCGCCAGTATTTATTTTCGAGTTTCGAAAGTGAGTATATTTCCATTTGACTGGTGTGAGAACCGAAACTAGATAGGGCTTATTGTTGTGATTTGGCATCAAAAATCTGATTTTTTTTTACTATGTATCAAAGTTATGAATTTCAAAAGCTAATCAACTAATTGATTGATGGTTGTGTTGTTGATTATTGGTTGATTAATTAAAAAATTTAACCATTTAGCCAAATTGTATCAAATAGTGAATTGTATTGAAAATTTGTCGCATTTGCATGCATATACATGTACTTACATTGAACAGGTCATAGCAAGGAGGCTAGAGCAGAGAATAAAATTTGTTTGCCCGACAAATAGGTACATGTTTATCATAATTTATTGTTTTGTTTGGGTGATGATGATTTTATGAGCCGATTGGCTAGCCGCTTGGCTTTTTCTTTTTCTTTTTGAGATCGGAGGGCCTGTATGGCAATTTCGGGATTTTCCCGGTGCTCCCGGTGCAAGGGAGGTTATGGCGAAATTTTTCGAAAATTTAGGGTGTTAGCTAAATTTTTGAAAAATTTGAAAAGTTCTTAGAAAATGAAAAGTTGAAGAACTTAAGCCGTAATGAAAATACTGGAAGTGAATTGATTAGTTAAACAACTTTCGGCTTCGTTCCTTTTCGGGGACGAAAAGTTTTAAGTGGGGGAGATTGTAACAACCTGAAATTCTGAGCCAGTTTAAAAATTTTATTTTGGTAATTTTGAAGAATTTTGATTATTTAAAATGAATTATTTTAAATAATATCGACGAAAATTTATTTAGAATAGAATTCGAACGTATATATTATATAGATCATCGTTCGATTATAAATAATTATATATAATTATAAAAGGAATTGAAAATGGCGCGGTAGTTCGATAATTCGATTTCAAACCCCAAATGAATGTACAGGATTCAAAATAAACCGGATTTTAGCAAAACCAAAAATAATAGAATCAATTTGTGAATATCTTTCCAACGAATCCGAGAAATCAAAATTTCATAGCGGGAATCAAAAGATATGTCCAGTTGAAAATTCTGAATAGTCGCTATAGAATTCAGGCCCTTAAAAATGGAAATTTTGCAAACGGCCTCGGATTTCGACGAAACCACTTTTGTTGGGTCCGTGATGCCAAGTTATTGCTAGATTTCAAAATTCGTAATTTTTTGAATCAGTATGTGAGCGTGGCGAAGGTAAACGTGTTTTGACCATTTCAGTTGATTTTAATCGGCTTGAAAATGGCCATTTTTCAAACGGTCTCAGAATTCGACGAAACTAGTTTTGTTAGCACGGTATCGTCAATACGAAGCTAGAAAATATTTTTTTGGATTTTTTCGAGTTAGTATGTGACCCCAGTAAATTGAAATGCGCGTTCAAATTCAATATATAGAGTTATATGTTGATTTTGACGAAAACTGATGGAAACGATCGAATTGGCCATCGAGACATATCCCATTGCGTTCGGAATGGGGGTATTACCCTAGGGATGATAGTTGGTGGGTTCGATTTCGAGTTGAAAATAAAAGTTACTTTTGGAAATAAAATAATTAAAAATATATTATAATATATATACTCCCCCCCCCACTTACCTCTCTCCCCTCGTTGACCATTTCAGAAATCAAAAAAGGAAAATAAATAAACCGATCCACTTTTCCCGCTCCTCCTTCCTCCGTTCCCGTCCGCCGCTCAGCCACCAGAAGGCGCCGCCTCCGACGAGACCCCCGACCTTCCCTCCTCTCTCCGCAATCTCTCCTCCTCCCTTCGAACGAGACCTCGCGCCACCCATCGAACCCCCGAACCAAGCCCTGACCCGACGCCGACCGCCCACCTCCCTCCACCCTCCGCCGTGCGACGACTGCGGCCCTTCCCCTCCCACCTCTGGTGATGGCGCACCCCCATGACGCCCTCTCTCCTCTTCATTCCGCTCCAAACCCTCCTCCAAATCGAATGCCACCCACCTGAGCACCTCTGGCCACACTCCTTCGACCTCCATACGCCGGTGTGCTTTTCTTTATTTTATTTGAATTTGAATCTGAAATTAAAAATGCAAGCTTTATATGGCTTAGCTCGTTTAAAATTAGGATTTTTATCTATTTGATTAGCATGATGAAGATTAGATTTTTAGAAAGGTTTAATTTTTATAAACGAGAAAGGTTTAATTTTTATATATAATAGCGAAATAAAAAGATCGGATTTTTACAAAAAGAAATGCTAGATCTTTATATGAAAGAAGGCTAGATTTTTGAAAATATAAACATATGGTTTTTAAGGCTAAAAATATAATTTTTATTATAGTAGAAGTTAAAAATATAATTTTTATACTAGTGGCATATTAAAAATATGATCTTTATATAATAGGAGATATAAAAATATTATTTTTATATAAGTAGAATATTAAAAATAGAATTTCTGTATAGTAGGGAATATAAAAATATAATTTTTATATTGTAAAGATAATAAAGATATGATTTTTACTTAGGTAGAGTATTAAAAATATGGTTTTTATTAAAGTAGAAATGTAAAAATATAATTTTTATATAGAAAGAAGCGTTGTAAATATATGAAGTTAAATAAAAATGTGAACTTTATTTTTATCATGAAGGAATGAAAATAAAAATGTGACATGTAGCAAACACGGACGGTGGAAGTGACAAGAGGCGAGCACGACGAAGATTTCTTACATACGAAGAGTCGTGGCATTTGGTTTAGCTGTCGGTGAGAACTCCTCACTTTTAAATTCATTTCTGGTTAAAATATATACTAGGATGCAGACGGTGTTTAGTAGCACCCGACACCCGTCGTCCACAGACCATGGACGGCTTGTATGCTTGTTTGTTTGATTTTGATGTGTAGTTGATTGTGTGATGTGATGTGAAATGAAATGAAATATTTTATAGTGGAAAATATTTTATTAGTTAAAAATATAATTTTTAACGTGTATATAAAATGAAATAAATATAAACAAATCGGACGATTTGTTTATATACACACATTTGACTGATATTGATTAGGACGATAAATTTTACACATCGCCCAACTGCACAAATAAAATTTGTGTTTGATTGTTTAAAACCCCACACGGGTATTGGGATGATATATGACATACACTAATCCCAATAATTAGTTGTATGTCAATCGATTGATTGACAAACTGTTATAAGCATTAAATATTTATATTTGATGCTTATACAGTGTAGAATGCACTTTGGATGATGGTTGATTATTTGTCATTGTTGATATATACATGTGTTGTAGAAAACCCATATAATCAACATTATATGGTAATTGATTAGGCCTCATTCCAGTTTTAAAAAGAAATATTTGAAATAAAAATATTTGAAAGAGAAATATTTGAAAAAGAAATATTTGAAATAGAAATATTTGAAAATAGAAATATATGAAGCAGTGTTGATTAGATTTACGCCATTTTGACGTGAACGATATTTATATCGATTTTATTCATTTTATAATGAACATAGAAAGTGATTTCAAAATCTGATATTTGGAATAGAAATGAATTCGAATTGAAATTAAATAGAATTGAAATTGAATAGAAATGAATTCGAATTGAAATTGAATTGAATTGAAAACGAACGGAAATTGAATTCAAAATCGATTTGAATTGAAATCAATTTGAAATGAATTTAAAACGAATTTATATTGGAAAATTCAATTTTGATTTGAATTTGAGATGGAAGTTGAAATCGTTTTGAAAACGAATTTAAAACGGTTTTTAAAATACGTTTTTAAAAGAAAATGGACGAAGTATATATTATATATATAATATAATGGCCTGAATAGAACGCGCCGCGCCGCGGCAGTTCGCGAATTTCGACCATTGACTTCGAACGGACATTACGGGAGATCCGACCGTCGGATTCTCCTAAAACCGGAACCGTTGGGTTCGTATCGAAAAGAGCTTTCTAATGAATATTAGAAATTTGAAATCTAATGGTTGGATTTGGAATTATGTCCAAATCAAATTTGGAAAAGGTCGCTGTAAGTGCAGTTCGATGGCCGTTGATGGAAATCGAATGTACGGGCCTTGATAAAATTATTAAAAATAGTAATAATTTATGTAAAATCATAAGAAACGATTTGGGAAGAATTGGGATGAAAAACTCCATATTTGAAAAGATAAAAATAGATTTTTATCGTAATGAACTAGTTTTGAACTAAAATTATAATTCTATTTATTTTTAAATAAATAAATTGGATTTGAAATGGTTTTGAAAATAACCAGAATTTCCAATAATTATATTGGAATAGATTTGAATCGAAATTGTCTTCGGAATATTTCGATGTTGGATTTCGTGATTATACAGACGTTGTTATGGAAATTTGAAAGATATAGATATAGATATATATATCGTTATTTCCAATACGATATTTGTTGGTCGTAGAATTTGATATTGAATATAAGCCGATATATTTTTTATTCAGAGCCTTGTATTTAATATCAAATGTGATTTGGGTTTGTTGTGAATGGTGTCTTCATTAACACTGTTCTTAAGCCCAGCTGAGAAAAAGATTAAATCTTTTTATTTAGATTTAATGAAGTGTACCAATTAAATAATATTTAATTGGAATTGAATTCGAATTGATTCTTGGGTTTATCGTGAATGGTGTTTTAAATAACACTCGTTCTTTAACCCGATAATTAATAGAATTAGATTTTGGGGTTTCGTGAACGGTATCTTCAATAATACTGTTCTTAGACCCAAAGGAGTTAAGAAAATCAGAAACTAACTGGAGATTAGTTAATTTGAATGGTTTCTGAGGTATTGATCTGATGTTGGTTTCGGCCTTCGGGGTTAATACTTAGGGAATTGCTCACTTGCTAATTTATGGTTAGGGTCTGATTGAAATGGAATGTGATTTTGGGTTTATCGTGAACCGTGCTTTAAATGACACTGATTCTTTAACCCAGTTAAAGATTAAAACTAAGTGGAGTTTTAATGAATCTTTAATTAGATTGAAAAGATCGAGAATGGAGTATCACCAGTTTTGCTCCAGGCGATAGTTAAATCTTTATTTAGATTTGAACGTGAAATGGTAATTGAATTTACCGATAACACCGTGGTGTTAGATATGACGTATTACCAGTTTTACTTCATGGGATGAATAGGTTGGGATTGGGAAATTAAAACAAATGATTACTTCGATAAGGTTCGCTAATCCCGACTAGTTTGAAATGATATTCAAAAGTAGATTAAAGAATAAATTTAAAGGATTTATCTTTGATAAAATTAATGGGAACCTTTCCCTATGAATGTGAAATTTAGAAACTAACTGTCGGTTAGCTAAGCAGAATGGTTTTCTGGATATTGATCTGATGTTGGTTTCGGCCTTCGGGGTGAATATTTGGGGAATTATTCTCTTGTTAATTTACGGTTAGTGAATGATGAATTGGAATGAGGCGTATGTTGTGTTTGTGTAACACTTGTTTATAATATACGCGAGTTATTCGGAAAGACCGGGTTTATCCCATTCTGAAAAACTGATACGACGATAAGTCGAAGATGAAGACGGCGGTCGAAGACCGGAGGTCTTCACGTCGTTTGGGTGATTACTGATGATCTTGTTTGGCATGTACACCCAATAAGATGGAAACAGTTGGTGATCGTCCAGACGTACTTGGAGATCGATGGATATGCGGGGTACTAGGTTCCTCCGGTTTCGTTCAGACCCAGAACGAACTTGTAAATGGACTGTGTGTCTGACATTGGATTTCAGTCTGTGTGATTGATTTCTATTAAATATATATCTGTTTGGCGGCGGAGAGTTTATTCTCTTGCTTAACGCCCTTCTCTAAGACGTACGAGCTCAGGGGTTATATATTGATGGATATCCATCGCATGGAATGAATTGCCTGTGTGGAATTCCTAAGTGGCAAATGATCAAGGCTTCTGTTGAAAAGCAAAGTCTTGTGGTTGATGATCAAAGCAAGGCCTTTGTGGCATAGTTTTGTGTAACATTTAATTCGCGAGTTTCACACCCGTTATGAACCAGAAACGGGAGAGGACCTCAGGGAGGACATGCGTTTCTTTCTAGCTAGAAGTGGCGTCAGTATTTTTACACGCCCTGACGAGTTTGACTTATGTGGTTGTTGCTGTTGCGAGGCGCCTCGGTTTGATCGGACGATCCGGGTCCGATGGAGTCATTTGTTGGCTCATTTACGCCCCATAGGGCGGAGAGACATATTGTTCAGCCATAATAATCCACTCCGTGTGGACCGGCCCTGACTATCCAAGGCTTGCCTGCGCGCTTTCCTGAGACATGGGCTAGATTGTCTCGAATTGGTTGAGGACGATCCCTGGCCTCGGTTCATAGATGGAAATCCAATTTCCAAATACGTGATTTTGCGGTTTTAATTGTAGAACTAGTATGGCGACATGATATATGGTACCCATGCCGTCTATGATTGATATTTATGATTTGAAGTTGTTTTATACACTATGCACTTATATTAGTATCAAATGATTTGTTTTAAACGTACTAAGCATGTTTGGCTATTATAAGGGATAACCCTATCCCTCGGCTTGCGTTGCATTGTGTGATAGGACCTGGGTCTTATAATAGCTTCATTGTTCTTTATTTAGCATTGCGTTGTTGTTTCATGCACTGGTATTCTTGGGAGGAAAACCGTTCCGTGTTATACGGCGTGGTCCCTTGATTAACCTAACTTTAAAATAAAGATTAATAACTGTTTTAGTTCTCACACCAGTCCCATGACTGACATGGAGTTTATTGTTTTAACCTAAACTCTGGGTGCCCTTATTTTGACACGGGCATCTAGTAGTTTTGGTTTTGCAGATTTATATTCACAGGATCCTGGTTTACAGCTGGAACGATATCCGGAAAGCTTTGTATCCGCATATCTCTTCTAGTTGTGTATTGTATTATTTTCCGCTGCGATGTATTTAAATGTAATTCAAATCTCTGATATTTCTGTGTAATATTTATTCATACTCTGTATATTCTTGTATTCTGATGGAATTGTTGTAATATACAATGAAATGTTCTCCCGTCTACGTTCTATTTTGTCGTGTTCTCAAAACAATCAGGCGTTTCGAACGGTCTAGCGACTGATTCAGATCGAGCAGAATTTCTTTTCGTCACATCCAAACACAAAAACGAAGAGCTAGGGGAGATCTTTAAGGTGTACGGTGGAGATGGGTTCTAGCTCATTGTGCTGCTCGAATTTTGGCCAGCAAGCCAGCGGTTTTGGGTCCATTTTCTGGTGAGATGGATGCTTCGAATTTGAAGCTACAGCAGGCGCTGAGAGGGGGAGAGGCGGCGCATCGAATGGCATGGGTGGATCGACGTCGGAGTGTGTTGAGGTGCGTGCGATTGTGAACAGGGGATGCTGTGTTTTGTTCGAGCGAGGTTTGCTCTTCCTGAAGCATTCGTGAACGGGGGAGATAATTAAGGGTAAACATGGATTAGTGGTAAGGTAGTTAGGATTATAATTAATTAATTATTAGTTAATTATAAGTTTAAATTGTTAAAGTTTAAAATTCAATAACTTATGCAAATGTGAACAGAATTCAGTAAATCTGGTCGCGTTGGAATCATCTTCACGAGAGCTACAACATAGAACTGACCAGAATCAAAAAGGAGCAAATCAGAATTTGAAGTGAATTTAAATTCAAAATCAGAACAGAACGGAAATTCAGAAATTCAGAAATAAAAAACCAATGTGAGAATTCTCTCACTTTAAATTTTCTGTACAGTTACTTATTTTGTAACTGCATATATGAACTGCTCCCCGTCGTCCACAGACCATGGACGACTTGTTTGATTGTATTCTTTGAGAAAATTGATCGTGATGTGAAATGAATTATATATATTAGGAGTGTATGAAATATATATACGATGTGAAATATATATATATATGGAAAGTGAAAATATCGTATAATAAAAATCTCATTTTTATATTAGTAAAAGAATAAAAGTATAATTTTTATGTGATGTAAGGAATAAAAATATGATTTTTATATAAGGACAAGAATAAAAATGTGGTTTTTATTGTGAACAGTGTGAAATGGTTGAGTTGGAAGGTCGAGCGAATCTGAACCGTTCAGAATTAAAGAATGGCGTAGTGGAACCCAAATGTGAGAACTTCTCACTTTTAATTTAATTTTCTAGTTGAAATATATACTAGGATGCAGACGGTGTTTAGTAGCACCCGACACCCGTCGTCCACAGACCATGGACGGCTTGTATGCTTGTTTGTTTGATTTTGATGTTTAGTTGATTGTATGATGTGATGTGAAATGAAATAAAATATTTATATAGTTAAAAATATTTTATTGTTGAAAGTAGAATTCTTAACTTATATTTAAAATGAAATAAATACAAACAAATCAGACGATTTGTTTATATACACACATTTGACTGATATTGATTGGGACGGTAAAGTTTACACATCGCCCAACTGCACAAATAAAATCTGTGTTTGTTGATTTGAAACCCCACACGGGCATTGGGATGAAAATTGACGTACACTAATCCCGATTGTTTAGTTGTATGTCAATCGATGGATTGACAGACTATGTAAGCGCTAATTATTTATATTTAATGCTTATGCAGTTGTGTGGTGCACTCTGGATGATGGTTGATTATTTATCGTTGTTATTTTATACATGTGTTGTAGAAAATCCATATAATTAACATCATATGGTAATTGGTTGGGCCTCATTCCAGTTTTGAAAAAGAAATATTTGAAATAGAAACATTTGAAATAGAATATTTGAAAATAGAAATATATGAAGCCGTGTTGATTAGATTGACGCAATTTTGACGCGAACGATATTTATATCGATTTTATTCATTTTTCAATGAATATTGAAAGTGATATCGAAATTCGAATTATACTGAAAAGAATGGAAATTCGAATTATATTGAAAAGAATGGAAATTCGAATTAAATTGAGAAGAATCGAAATTCAAATTATATTGAAAAGAATTGAAATTCGAATTAGATTGAAATAGAATTGAAATCTTTTTGAATTGAATTTAAACGTATTGAAATTGAACTGAAAATCGATTTGGATTGAAATCAATTTGAAATGAATTTAAAACGAATTTATAAGGAGAAATTCAATTTTGATTTGAATTTGAAATGAAGTTGAAATCATTTCGAAAACGAATTTAAAAACGATTTATAAAATACGTTATAAAAGGAAATCGATGAAATATGTATAATATATATATTATATATATAATGGCCTGAATAGAACGCGCCATGCCGCGGCAGTTCGTGAATTTCGACCATTGACTTCGAATGGATATTGCGGGAGATCCGACCGTCGGATTCTCCTAAACCCGGAACTGTTGGGTTCATATCGAAAAGAGCTTTCTAAGAATATTAGAGATTAGAAATCTGACGGTTGGATTTGGAATTATGTCCAAATCAAATTTGGAAAAGGTCGCTGTAAGTGTAGTTCGATGGCCATTGATGGAAATCGACTTTACGGGCCTTGATAAAATTATTAAAAATAGTAATAATTGGTGTAAAATCATAAGAAATGATTTGTGAAGAATTGAGATGGAAAACTCCATATTTGAAAAGATAAAAATAGAATTTTATCAAAATGAACTAGTTTTGAACTAGAATAATAATTTATTTATTTTAAAAATAAATAAAGTGGATTTGAAATGGTTTTGAAAATAACCAGAATTTCCAATAATTGAATTGGAATGGATTTGAATCGAAATTATCTTTGGAATATTTCGATGTTGGATTTCGTGATGATACAGATATTGTTATGGGAATTTGAAAGATATATTTATATCATTATTTCCAATACGATATTTGTTGATTTCAGAATTTGATATTGAATATAAGCCGATATATTTTCTATTCAGAGCCTTGTATTTAATATCAAATGTGATTTGGGTTTGTCGTGAATGGTGTCTTCATTAACACTGTTCTTAAGCCCAGTTGAGAAAAAGATTAAATCCTTTTATTTATATTTAATGAAATGTTCCAATTAAATAATATTTTATTGGAATTGAAATGTGATGTGATTTTTGGGTTTATCGTGAATAGTGTTTTAAATAACACTTGTTCCTTAACCCGATAATTAATGGAATGCAATTTTGGGTTGTCATGCATGGTATCTTCAATAATACTGTTCTTATACCCAAAGGAGTTAAGAAAATCAGAAACTAACTGGAGATTAGTTAAGTTGAATGGTTTCTGGGGTATTGGTCTGATGTTGGTTTCGGCTTTCGGGGTTAATACTTAGGGAATTGCTCACTTGCTAATTTACGGTTAGGGACTGATAGAAATGTGATGTGATTTTGGGGTTTATCGTGAACTGTGTTTTAAATGACACTGATTCTTTAACGCAGTCAAAGATTAAAACTAAGTGGAGTTTTAATGAATATTTAATTAGATTGAAATAATCGAGAATGGAGTATCACCAGTTTTGCTCCAGGCGATAGTTAAATCTTTAATTAGGTTAGCTAAGCAGAACGGTTTCCTGGGTATTGATCTGATGTTGGTTTCGGCCTTCGGGGTTAATATTTGAGGAATTATTCTCTTGTTAATTTACGGTTAGTGACTGATGAATTGAAATGAGCCGTATGTTGTGTTTGTGTAACACATGTTTATTATATACGCGAGTTATTCAGAAAGACCGGGTTTATCCCATTCTGAATAACTGATTCGACGTGGTGTTGAGGAGGAAGACGGTGGTCGAAGACCGGAAGTCTTCACGTTGTTTG
This sequence comes from Allium sativum, assembly GCA_030737875.1. Taxonomy (NCBI): domain Eukaryota; kingdom Viridiplantae; phylum Streptophyta; class Magnoliopsida; order Asparagales; family Amaryllidaceae; genus Allium; species Allium sativum. Next base: position 243,823,579 of record CM060915.1, on the reverse strand, counting down.
GGTGATTACTGATAATCTTGATTGGGCCGTACACCAGAGAGGAGGGAATCAGTTAGTGGTCGTCCATACGTACTTGGAGATCGATGGATATGCGGGGTACTAGGTGCCTCCAGTTTCGTTCAGACCCAGAACGGACTTGTAAATGGACTGTGTGTCCGACATTGGATATCATTCTGTGTGATTGATGGATACCGGTTGCATGGAGTGGTCGGCCTGGGTGGCATGCTAAGATGCAAATGATCAAGGCTTCTGTTGAAAAGAAAAGTCTTGTGGTTGATGATTAAAGCACGGCCTGTGTGGCATAGCTTTGTGTAACGTGAATTCGCAAGCCTCACACCCCGGTTGTGAACTAAAAACGGGAGAAGGACCTTAGGGAGGACATGCGTTTCTTTCTAGCTAGAAGTGGCGTCAGTGGTTTTACACGCCCTAACGAGTTTGACTTATGTGGTTGTTGCTGTTGCGAGGCGCCTCGGTTTGATCGGACGATCCAGGTCCGATGGAGTCATTTGTTGGCTCATTTGCGCCCCAAAGGGAGGGAAACGTAGTGTTCAGGCATTTTAATCCACATCGGTGGACCGGCCCTGACGATCCAAGGGTCACTCGAGCTCTGATCCTGAGACATGGTAGGCTAGATTGTCTCGAATCGGTAGAGGACTATCTTTTGCCTCGGTACACAAACGGAAATCCAATTTCCAAGTACATGACATTTGCGGTTTTGATTGTAGAGCCTAGTATGGCGACATGATATATGGTACTCATGCCGTCTATGATTGATACTTATGATTTGAAGTTGTTTTATACACTATGCACTTATAATAGTATCAAATGATTTGTTTTAAACGTACTAAGCATGTTTGGCTATTATAAGGGAAAACCCTATCCCCCGGCTTGCGTTGCATTGTGTGATAGGACCTGGGTCTTTTAATAGCTTCATTTTTTTTTCCAAAAAGCATTGCGCTGGTTTGTTATATGCACTGGTATTCTTGGGAGGAAACTGTTCCGTGTTATACGGCGTGGTCCCTTGATATATCTGATTTTTAAAGTAAAGTTTTAAATAACTGTTTTAGTTCTCACACCAGTCCCATGACTGACCTGGAGCTTATTGTTTTAACCTAAACTCTGGGTGCCCTTATTTTGACATGGGCAGCTAGTAGTTTTGGTTTTGCAGATTTATATTCACAGGATCCCGGTTTACAGCTGGAATGATATCTGGAAGGCTATGTATCCGTATATCTCCTTCAGTTGTGCTTTGTATTATTTTCCGCTGTAGTGATGTATTTAAATGTAATTTAAATCTCTGATATTTTCTATGTAATATTTATTCTTACTCTGTATATTCTAGTATTCTGATGGAATTGTTGTAATATACAATGAAATGTTCTTTTGTCTGCGTTCTTTTGTGCGTTGTTCTCAAAGTATCTGCTCTTTCCTTACCGGGGAAGTTACGGGTTCTTACATACTCTATGAATCGTAGTGCTACAGAAGAGTTATAGGGCTATTGTAATCATTTGGGAATTGTTTAGGTAATCAGTGTTTTCCTTGTAACCGTGAAATCAAGGAACGAAATCGGTGTTTCCCTTGTAGCCGTGAAATCAAGGAGAGTATACTTAATCAAGTGTGTGGAATCGGTGATACCCTTGTAGCCGTGAAATTAAGGAGGTGTACTTGGATATTGATATAGTAATAAAACTCTGCGCAATCCATTGTTGCGTGGGACTGGATGTAGGAGCAATTCTGAGTCAGTATAAAATCTGGTATGTTCTTTCCTTTTCTGCATTTTATTATTGTTTTTTGTGTGTTTGTGTTTGATTCTGTGTCTGTGATTCTTTCTATGGTTTTTGATTCATATAGTAGACCATATAAGTTTTAGATTTTGTTTAAATTCTCAAAAATACTATTCACCCCATCTAGTGTTAGTTTTTCCTTAACGATCCATTCCGCAATCAATAACATGTTCGCCTAGGAATTCTGGTTTAGATAGACTCCGAGTTTGTGTAATACGGACATCGTGTAAAGAAGATATTAAGGAAAGAAGTTTGTATATATATAAGAGAAATATATATAAACAAAAACAAACCAGACTTTCAAAACAATTCAAAATCGAAGGCGGGAGACCAACGCGGGATTTTAGCCCGTTGGGGGTTGACCCATGGGTCGACCCACTCAAGGGTGGGTCGACCCTAGGGTCGACCCACCCCAGATCCAGCCAGGTTCGTTTCATGAACCTAGATTTGTTTCTTAGCGAGATTTGGTTGAAGATGTCTACATTAAGGCCAGCATTTCTATTATTTTTTATACCTAAAATGATGGAGACAACGAGATGCTGCCTCAGCTTTGATTAAATTAGAATATCTTCAATAACAACAACATATACATATACAATAATCTCTTCTACAATATCAGCAAAAAATTCTCTGTTCTTTTGATCAATCTCTATGAGTTCATGTTAATTTTAGATATAAAAATTTAATAGTAACCTTGACATGTTAATAAACTGGATCTAAACCTATGCATGTTAAGATAAAAAGATCTACTATAATTACATGTATTTTTCCGTACACCTATTCTGTTATTCAGTTATTACTGGATGCCTATTTTTTCTATATATGCCTATTTCTGTTCTTCTTCTTCTCTCATTCACTTTTTATTTTTATAGCCTAGGCTACCTTCGAGCCTAGGCCAATATTGCTAAAATATGAATACTAACGAAATTGGGATTAACAGGGAATGATTGGGAATAATAATTTGGGGGCATATCCTGTACTATGAATATGACTAAAATTTGGGGCATACCTTATATTGTGAAATGTGACTGAAATATGGGTTGTATGAACATGTAAATATGTAGGCTTAATTCAAAGATTAATTAGAACATGTCAATGAAATTGTATGTCACCTGTGTAACCTATTAAATCTGTGAGGCTAAGTAAACCCGTTTAAATTGTTGGGGTTAAGTAAACTTGTTTAATCTGTTGGGGTTGTATGAACACTGTTAACCCATGTAAAACTTAACCTGGTGAATTTGTGGGGAGTTAGGTTGTAAGACTTAACCTGTGGAAATCCTAGTTGATTGGGGACACAAGTTTAGGTGTTTGACTTGTGTCATCTGTTGTGTGGGACCCGTATTAGTCAATAAGCCATTCTAGTATTAAATGGGGACCCCTCACTAAGTAAGGTTCAGGGCACTCATATCGAGCTAATTATAAGAGGTTCATCTGGGATGGGGTGTTATGATGGCACTTTCCAATGGGGTCATGTGTGTGCATGGATCCGGTCTGCCTAGGAAAATAAGATGCCATAACACTTGTAAATAGGTTTATATCCTTTTGGTGGTTGACACTTTAGGAAGTAATACACCTAACTGCGAGATCGACATAGAGTATTTACTTGGTAGGGAGCCGATCGCTTAGGGTAGTAATTCGGGTACATCTAGTCCTATTTAGGTACCTGTTATTTCTGTTTGGGGTAACACTCGTTATTTTTGTTTAGGTACCTGTTATTTCTGTTTGTGGAAAAACCTATTACTAGAAGTACACCTAAGACTACCATTTATGTTTCTGTTGGGATCATTCTGTTTCTGTTAAGTAATAGGAAAACACTTAATTCGACATACTAGTATTGGTGTAGATAAAATAATTGAGAAGCATAGTTAATCATGTTTATTCTGTTAAACATATTTATCATGTTTATACCTATTATATACTATAGTTATCTCTCATCATTCTTTTTTGCTGTCTTGATACTCTTATTTCTTTATATGCTAAAAGTCACTGGACTCGCTAGACTTTATGTCCGACCCATTTTGTTTCCTTTTCTCTTTCTCTTCCTTCCCCCTCCCCCCAGGTTCTCAGGGTGAAAACGCTCAGGCATGATTAGGATTCTCTCTTCTGTTTCTACTTGGATTTGGATCTGCATTGATGTATCGCTTTGACTACTTGTCTACTTGTTTATGGCTATTAATGGGGATTATGATTTTTCATTTTTGCACTTTAATGGTTTTTAGCGCAAGATAGATGTTTTTATTTGATGTATTTCATTCCAATATGTTAGTATGATGTTGTAACTGGATTTTGAGACCACGATGTTTTGTGTTGGAACATAAAGTTTTAAATTTCCGCTAGTATATCAGTCTTATGAGATTTTTTTTTCTATTTACCTATAATGCTTCATGAAAGCTAATGCATTCTGATAAAGAGTGACATTAATGGACGTAGGGTGTCACAATTGGTATCAGAATTGAAGGTTACAAGATCAGATAAAGGTTTTGAAAACTGTTTTCAAAAGAAAAGTATTTTCAAGGAAAAGTCGTTTGTTGAAAAACATATTCCCCAAAGCCATATAATGTATGTTTTGATTCTCTGTTTGAACCCCTTTCCCTTTCCTTTTAGCATGTCTGGGGAACCGAATCTTCCCAAGGGCATTCAGATACAGTCTTGGTTCTGAAGGTATCTTGAAGCTACGGCACCTGCCAGAGGCTAAGGAGACGCCCCTCCACCAGCTACAGCCGCTGTTCCTCCTTCTCCGTGAGCTTAAAATTTCTCTAAGATATGCAAGGACTTAAGTGCTATGGAAGGAAAACCATTCCGTGGAACTGAAAGCTTTGTGGAAGCACAGAAATGGCTAAAAGAGACAAAGAATTTGTTTGCGCTTTTTGATGTCGATGACCACAGGAAGATACAGTTGGCCGCATGGTAGCTTTAGGATTAGGCTTCGTTGATGCACGAAGATGGTAAAGATGAGAAAAAGAAGGTTAAAACTGATGAGGTGCAAAAAAGAAAGTGTGGCCTAAGAAATAACAAACAAAAGAAAGGTGGAAAGAACGACAAAGCTCAGAATAAGAAGAAATGTCATGGTTGCGGGGGCTTGGGTCATGTGGTCAAGGACTGCAGAAAACGGAAGAATTCTTGTTACAAACATGGTGAAACTGGACATTATAGTAAGGAATGCCCGAAGAAGAAAGGACATGCGCAAAGGACAGGACCTTATGGAGGGCAGATGCATGCTCTCGAGTCTAGCGGACCGGACAAAGGTAGGAAAGTTTCCGTTGAAGGTTTCATTTCTCTTTTCGATCATCCAGTTCAGACTCTTTTTTATTCTACGCTTCTCATTCTTTTATATCTGATTCTGTGGTTGAGTCTCATCACCTTAGTACTAGTATTGTTTCTGAACCCATTATTGTCTCAAACCCCATTGGGGATACAGCTCATCTGTCTATAATATGTCGGGGTTTAAGGACATCTATGTTGGGGGTCGAATTCAAGTGCAGCGCATATGTGCTTGGTTTTATGGGCTACGGTTCAATTCTAGTGATGGATTGGCTAGCCATGTATGGTGCCGTCCTAGACTGTGAGAGGAGGGTCATTAGACTTTTGACTTGCCGTGGAAGTACTCTCGAGATTTCCTATGACCCAAGGAGGTCTATCATGCTTAGTTTCCTAGAATCATTAGATGCTTCTGTCGATAATTTACGATATGTACCTATAGCCTATGAGTATCCGGATGTTTTTAATGAGGTTAGGGGCTTACCCCTGAGGTGTGAGATTGATTTCCAGATATAATTAGTGGAAAATGCGAAGCCAGTCGCATTGCAAGTGCGCTACATGGCTCCTAAGGAAAGGAGGGAGCTTAGCAAGCAAGTAGGGGAGCTACTTGAGAAGGGGTTTATTAGGAAAAGTATATCATAATGGGGTGCTCCAATCATCTTCGCAACTAAGGTGGATGGCTCGCTTCATCTATGTGTGGATTACAGAGAATTAAATAAGCTCACTAGGAAGAATAGGCACCCACTGCCGAGGATTGACGATCTTTTTGACCAGCTTGTTGGTGCATCTGTTTTCTTGCAGTTACATTTGGCCATGGAATTTCATCAGTTTAGGATAGCCGAGAACAGTATAGATAAGACCGCTTTCAAAACTCCAGATGGATTCTTTAATTGATTAGTCATGCCTTTTTGTTTGACGAATGCTCCCACATATTTTGTGGATCTGATGAGTAGGGTGTTCAGGGAGATTCTGAATAAATTCATGGTGGTCTTTGTGGATGACATCCTAATTTTCTCGAAGAGTGAAGAAGAGCATGCCCTACATTTAGGAGAGGTCTTGAGGACTCTTAGAGCACACCGGCTTATGGTGAAATTCTCCAAGTGTCAATTTTAGAGAAAGGAGGTGAGAATTTTAGGGCATGTGGTCTCCAAGAATGAGATAGCGGTGGATCCCACGAAATTAGTTGTAATTCAAGATTGGAAAGTTCCAAAGAGTGCAACAGAGGTGAGAAGTTTTCTTGGTTTAGCGGGAAACTATAGGAAGTTTATTAAGGAATTCGCAAGGATATCAGACCAACTCACCCGACTGAAGAAAAAATCTGACCTTTGCTTGGATTATTGATTGTGAGGAGGCTTTTTAGCGATTAAAGAGGGCTCTGACAACAGCCATAGTTTTTACATTGCCAGATGGGAGTAAGGTGTTCACAGTGTATACTGATGCATATGGTACAGGGCTCGGTGTCATCTTGATGTAGGAGGGAAGGGTTGTACGCTATGGTAGCATACAATTGAAGGTTCATGAGAAGAACTACCCTACCCATGATTTGGAGTTGGCTGCTATAGTGTTCACACTTAAGTCTTGGCGGCATTATCTCTTGGGAGAAAGGTTCGAGTTATACACGGACCATAAGTCGCTCAAGAATCTATTCTCGCAGAAGGATCTCAATTTGAGTCAGCAGAGATGGATGGAATTCCTAGCATCCTACGATTTTGAGATTGCTTATACCTATGGCAAGGGTAATGTAGTGGAGGATGCATTGAGTAGGCAGAGGTTGACATTGAGTCCCCTATTGGTAGAGAGGCAGCGTTTAGAGTATATATCGACCTTCGATTATAGGCCATCTATGGACCGTACACCTGGTTTTTTGGCATCTCTAGAGGTTTGACCTACTCTTATGGATCAGATTGGATCTCTGCAGCGAGAGGACCCACTGATATTAGATATCTTGGATAGGCTCAGTAGAGGGAAGACTTCTAGTCACCTTAGTAGATATTCCATAGACAATAAAGGTTGGCTACGCCGAGATGGTAGGCTTTGTGTTCCCCGAGTTGGAAGTCTATTGAAGACAGTCCTTAAGGAAGCCCATCATTCTAGTATGACTATCATCCGGGCAGCAAAAATATGTACAGAGATATGAAGAGGGTTTTCTTTTGGGATGGGATGAAGAAAGATGTAGCGTAGTTCGTAGCTTGATGTTTAATATGCCATCAAGTTAAAGTTGAACAGAAAAAGCCTGGCGGTTTGCTTATTCTTTGGAAGTTCCACGGTGGAAGTGGGAGAGCGTCTTTATGGATTTCATCGATGGTTTTCCTAGTTCGAGGAAGGGCAATACTAGTATCTGGGTTATAGTAGATAGGCTTACTGAGAGCGCTCATTTTATTCCTGTTAAGAGCAATAGAACAACAGCATGGTTGGCATCATTTTATCTTCGTGAGATATTCCGTCTATAGGTAATACCTTCTAGCATAGTAAGTGATCATAATCCCATCTTCATTACTGAGTTCTGGAAGAGCCTTCAAGAGGCATTCGTACACAGTTATGTTTGAGCACAGCATATCACCCTCAAATCGATGGACAGACTGAGAGGGTGAATAGAGTTCTTGAGGATATTTTGAGGTTGTGTATCCTAGACTTCGAAGGGACTTGGGAGTAGAACCTTCCGTTGGTGGAGTTCGCCTACAACAACAGTTATTAGACTAGAATTCACTACACCAGAAATGCTCAAAGGCTTTGCTATTTTTCATTTAGCAACGGTTTATAACCGTTGCGAATTTGGATACTTCTTTTTTTGCATTTCGACCTTTTTTGCAATACAAAATTCATTTAATTATCATACTCAATACAAAAATTTAGAAATCTAACAAAATATCACAAAAGAAAGATCATTAAACAAAATATATTTTATATATTCAACAAAAATACCAAATTTAACAAGTCTCAAAATATTTTTCATATATTACTACATGTGTCCTCTGCAATGAGAATGAAGAAACATACATATGACCACCTGTTTTTACATGTGCATACGATAGAATATAAAGAAATATTTTCATCGAGTTCAGTAGCTGTCATAGTTCACAATGCATAACCTTTTTCATCAATGAAAGCAAGCTTCCTTCCTCTCAATGCTGATGAATTTCATATATCACGTACTTCTGGTTAACCAATACTGCAATAAGAGGATGTAGTGATTTCATATGCAATAATGTGACAGGAAAATGAAATGTTGTAACCACCAGTTTTAGCATTTTCAAGTACATAACAGATGGAACAACAATAAACTGTAAATATGCAAGAATAGAAAGTTAAATGTTCATATATCAACAACTTTAGTTTAATATCTTGATGGTCATTATTTGAACTTTTACCAGTAGATGTCTAAAAAGTAACCATTACCTATGAAGTTGGTATCATCTACTTCAAGAGCAAAAGCTATAAAAAAAATCAATATTTCATAGAAACAGGATAGAAGAATTAATATACTATCCATGTACATACGTTATTTTGATGAGTTGCAAACAATGCAGAATTTTATTCTAATATGCTCAAACAAGGATGCGACAAATATACTTCATCGTAATTCAGTGGAAATCAACTATTAATCATGGAACTTAATGGAACTTAATAGTTAATAATTGAACTAATTGGCATCATATTGACATTCGTCAACTGGCTATGGAATTTGAAACAAGACAAAAATCGCTACACTAACCTATAGAAGAGCAAAGTGAGGCTTTTGTTATTACATTTTTGTGGACATCATAAATTTCGGTTCCTTTTCTACAAGTTTCAGAATTTGGAATGCGCTCAGTAGGGTTTTGTCAACACTCATATAGTGCTAGCATTATCAAATTCACCACAATAGTTTGGTGCAAAGAATATTGTAGCCAGTTGTCTATCTGCAGTGCACAACCTATAAATTTCAAAATGGTGAGAAAGAAAAGGAAGACAAAGTTGCTTAATTTTAGACATGTGATCGGATAGACTGCTATAAACATTACAATGCTAAATGTTTAATTTATAATCCCCTAACATTCGATGCTACATCGTTTTTCGATAATGGCCATAATAAATACAAGGCAATTTAATTATTTATTTTTTCCATAAATAAAGTAATATATGAGAATAGGAAACATAAATTATAACCTCACGGTCTAAATCGAATAATTATGTTAATTATAATTTGATAGATTTACTTATACGACATGCAAACCCTTACTAAGATTCCAGAACATGGTTCATCATAAGGTGTTATTTGTAGAAACTAGTATGTAGCCTGTGCCAAAGGCACGGATCGAGAAAATTCTTGACATAACCCAAAATATAATATGTTGGAAATGGATTATTTAATCAATGTTAATTTTATTGTCATCATGAGTGCTTTTTTTATAATGCTAAAAACATATAACATGCAACTAAGATTATTGTTTCTTATATTTATACAACATGAGTATCATTAGTATAAATAGAGTGCATGCACTCAACGGGGAAGAATAAATAAAAATAGATGAACAATAAAATTTTGATAGTAGAAAACTGGATTTTGGTCTACAATGGAAGTATTGACTAACAATTAAGAAAGAACGCAAAAATTTCATGCTAAAACAAATATATTTGTAAAATAATGAAAATTAGATGAACAAAAAGAATGCACCGATGAGTATTCATAGCAAGAGAATTATATCTGTTCAATATCCTTTTAGGACAATTAAAAACCTAAAAAGTAAATGTCTAAAGAAGTCAGATTATATTTTACCGTTTAAAAGCATGAAATGACGTCAGGAAAGCAAGCACATTGATACAGTCTCAAGACATGTGAGGTCCTACATGGAGGTGTAGTTTCATAAATAGAAGAAAATTTACAATATAAAATTAGTAAATAGGAAAGTGGTTGGAATTCCACAATTAGTTTACAGTAAATAATCTTGCATCTTTTTTTTCTTATAATTGTTTGTCCTATCTGACTGGTTTGGATTTGAAAGAATATTATATTTAGTTTAATGGAAGAAATTTACACTATAAACTTACTAAAGGGGAAAGTAGTGGGCATGCCACAATTTTTTTTTCTTTTTGAAAATGGGTAAACCGCCTTATTAAAAACCTGAGCTAGAACTTAGCATGAGTACTAGTTAAGAAAAAAGAGTGCGGTGCTTTATTGACAACTCATCAATAAAAAATGTACAAGAGTACAAAATGCCCAGCAATACATCTCATAAACCTGCTGCCTACCAAAGGACATATATAAAAATAAATACAACCGACATCTCAATCACAAACATGGAACATATGTGTACACGTGGCAATAACACTGGAATTGTCGAATAAGAGGCAAGAATAAACCACTTCATCTTCAAGCTTTCCCAAAATGAAAACCCACGAAATCGCTAAATTGCTTCTTCTCAAAATAAAAATTGTAATGACCCGCATTGGCAGAGGTATTATAATTAATTTTATTTAATTATATAAATGGTGGTATAGTGAATTAAATGGTCGTGGAATTAAATAATGATGAATATTTAATTAAAATAATATATTTAATTCTGAAATAATCAAATTTGGCTGAAATGGCGATATGGTGTGAACCGGATCATCTGTGATATTTAATTCAGCTTGGAATTTGAATTTGAATAACGAATATATTCAATCGTCCACAGTTGAACGTATAGTTTATAATATAATTACAAACGAGCTCGAAATGGCGTTGCAGTTCGTAAATTGGCGATTCGAACTTCAACTGAATGTACAGGATTCGTTTTAAGCCGGATTTCTGTGAAACAAGAAACGTGTGGAGCTGGTGGAGAATATCTTTCTAGTGGAAGAGAAAAATCGGGATTTCGTCGTGTAGATTTTGAGATATGTTCAAATCAAATTTTAGAAAAGTCGTTGTGGAATTCCTTTATAATTTATAAAGGAATTATTTATATTTTTAAATGGAATTTCAATATAAATGGAATATTGGGTTGAACCAGATTGAAATATCAAGTTAGAAATTCATAGAGAAGTATTCTAGAGCTGTATGGTATTCCACTGTGAATATAGACGATAATTTTTTTTTAAAATATTTAATTTAATTATATTTAAATATATTTATATATTTAAATAGGTCATCCAGAGCTTTAAAAATAGCCACTTTTGCAAACGAAGCCGGAATTCGATGAAACTAATTTTGTTGGATCCGCAACATCGAATAGTTGTTAGATTTCCAGTTTCGTGATTTTTAGAGTCACTGTGTGGTCGTCCGGATTTTTAGAGTGAGAAACAGGCAGTATTTCGACAGTTAAAAATACGCTGTGTGAGCAGACGGAGTCGGAATTCGACGAAACCAGTTTCGTTGGGACCGTAATATCGAACTGTAGCTACATGTCCAGTTTGGTGATTTTTGGGTATCGTATGCAATCACGAGAATTTTTAGAAAGCAAAACGAATATGGAAATGAGAATATACTGGGAATATTCCATCCTATAAAATATCTAAAATATCTAAAGACCCTATAAATAACCCCTCTTCTCGTTAAAACCTAAATTTCATTTCTCAGAAGTCAAACAAATTTCCGCCGTGATATTTTCCATTCACGAAAACTTTTCCATCTTCAATAATCAAAGAAAATTCAAAATCAAATGCTATAAATCCTCTAATATATATATATATTTGAGTTCACATCAGCTTGCTCTTCGTTTCTGGGTTGGTTTTGTGGTGTTCGACGCTCGCTGTGGTGGTAGGGGTTTGCGATAGTAAGACTAGGGTTTAGGAATTTGGGTGGAGCAAGCATCGGCTCATGTTTTAGTGGAGATATCTGGAATCGCGAAGTAGTTTAGCACGTGTGGGAATCCTTTGGAGCAGTTCGGTGCTAAAATGGTTCGGATGTTGCTGGAGGGGAGCGACGCAAATTCGAGTAAAGCTGATTCGAGATTTTCCATTTGGGTATGGGGATGGACTGTTTGAGGAGAGAAGAAGTGTGGTGTTTTCAGTTGATGAAATCGTGAAGGAACGAGGGAACGGTGGGAGCCTGAACAAATCGAAATGGCCAAGGAGGAGCTGTAGGGTTTGATTACTGCAATTGGGGAAGAAAGGCAAAACGGGTTTGGTCTTAAGCATTTGGGTATGGGCCGAAATGAAGGTATAAGGCCCAAGTTTATTTAAAATCCATGTTTTTAATTATTTAAAAATGTATTAACTTCGAATGTGTATAACTCATCCATACGAGGTCAGAATCGCGAACCGTTTGTTACGTTAGGACCGTATGGACGAGAGCAACCCAATGGAACTGACTGGGAGGGGATTGAAGCTCGTTTGAATTTATGGTGAAATAAATTGTTTGATTCAAATCAAACTACAGTTTATCGTTCTTTAACGATGAACTGCAAATGTGAGTAAATCTCACTAACTCTGAACAGTTTATAATTTCATGTTGTATTTTTAGAACTATTAAATATTGGCTGATTGACTGTGTGTTGACGGTTTGATTGAACTACTAGTCAGTTAGTTGAATTTTCGATATTGATTCTGTTTAACAGAATATATCATATGGAACTAAAAGTGATGTTATCTATATTGTTTAACATCTGTGATGCAGGGAAACAGGTTGGAGGAATCCAGCTGGATTCCTCAACAGTTATTTTATTGTTTTTCATATATTGTGATATATGGTGTGATATATAATCTGTTGTCGATCATATGTGTTTGGACGATACTGATCATCGTGATTTGATATGTTGAATACCATAACATACCGAAATGTTGATAAGGGAATATTTTCAAAGTGATATTTGAAAATAAAATATTAATAAATGGAATATTTATAAATAAGAAATATTTATAAATTGGAATATTTATAAATAGGAGATATTTAGAAAATGAATAAACATTACAAAAAGGAAACTGTTATAAGAAGGAAATCATTTGTAAAGTGAAGAACCGTTACTAAAAGTAAATCTTTATAAATGAATAGTTTAATCGAGTTAAAATGAGTTAATCGAATATAGTTTATTCGAATAGAGTAAAAGGAGTTAGTCGAATATAGTTTATTCGAATAGAGTAAAAGGAGTTAATCGAATATAGTTTATTCCAATAGAGTAAAAGGAGTTAATCGAATATAGTTTATTTGAATAGAGTAAAAGGAGTTAATCGAATATAGTTTATTCGAATAGAGTAAAAGGAGTTAATCGAATATAGTTTATTCGAATAGAGTAAAAGGAGTTAATCGAATATAGTTTATTACAATAGAGTAAAAGGAGTTAATCGAATATAGTTTATTCCAATAGAGTAAAATGATTTAATCGAATATAGTTTATTCGAATAGAGTAAAAGGAGTTAATCGAATATAGTTTATTCGAATATAGTTTATTTGAATAGAGTAAAAGGAGTTAATCGAATATAGTTTATTCGAATAGAGTAAAAGGAGTTAATCGAATATAGTTTATTCGAATAGAATTAAAAGGAGTTAATCGAATATAGTTTATTCGAATAGAGTAAAAGGAGTTAATCGAATATATAGTTTATTCAAATAGAATTAAAAGAGTTATCGAATATAGTTTATTCGATAGGAGTTAAGTGAATAGAGTTAGTGTTAAATCAAAAGAGTTAAGTGAATAGAATAAATTGAATAGAGTTATCGAATATACCTTATCGAAGGAAAAATTATCGAATAGAAAAGATTTGAAAGAGAGTTACGTAAGGAAGTTTGTTAAATAATTAAAAGGGTGAACTTTGTCTATTTCAAGGTTAGAAACGTTGTTCAGTTAAGGTCTGAGAGGTAGTATTACCCCAACTTGATTGACTTCATTTTTAACTAAGGAATGGTTAAGGTTCGATAGTAAAGGATGGTTAAGTGAATTTAGTAATTAAAGGAAATGGTTTGAGTTGGCATCGCGATGGTTTGTCTAAACATCTGTCTAAGTCCAATGAAGAAGTTTGGAAATTTTTTCCAAATAAGAAACCAGAAATGTTTTCTAATAAAGAAAACAAGAAATGGAAATGTTTTCCATTGTTAATAACGTATATTTTCCAAATTTAGAAAATAAGAAATATTGAATATAAGGAAACAGGAGATAAGTAAATTAATGAAATAAAGAGATAAATGTTGAATGATGTTTGATCGATATAAATTTCCATTTGGAAATAATATCGTTGTTTGCACACCTGTTTTTCTTCGATAGTTAAATCACAGACTATCGAAGTTTTGATCATTTTAACGTTGTTAATATGGAGAGGCCGGTTGGATTATTATCCAAAGAACCACTCTGTATTAGCATAAGCGTTGCGAATCATATATGCCAAAGGAAATTGAAGACGGAGTTATGCAAGGGCTATCCTGTTCCTGGACGACTTGTATGGACGGATGTCTGACAAAGTATTTCCAGACGATCACGTATATTGATTTCTCCAACCGTACCAAGAGTGGAAGCGGAGAATGAAACTTCTTTTAGCTAACACATAATGTATGGTTGAGGACGTCAATCGGTGATTTGATGGATTTGATGATGTGGCATTTAAAGTGAATCTGGTGTGATGATAAAGTGTAGCTTCTAGCCTGACATCCGGTAAATGACAAAAATCGGGCAGGCAGCATGGCTAAGTCGGTCGCACCGAAGTAGGGTGTATAATCACTTGATCTAGAGTTTCATTTATTTCTAAAAATCTATTGTTGATGTTGTCCCATTCGGGAAACGGTTGCTGATCCCAACCGTTGGTGATATACATTCGATACACTCAAACGAAATGAGTGGTCGGTCATGTGTGGCCGGGTTGCAAGATGTTCTTGTTGAACCCAGTGTATTCCTTTCTAGAGGTACACTAGCAAAAGGTGGTTCCACACCTTGTCATAGTTGGAAATCCATTACCCAATACGTGCTTGCGGTTTTGATTGTATACTATATATGTAGAACGTGAGATGAAAGCGTTTCTGCTAGATGATTATTATATTGTGGTTGATAGACATTATTATAATATCAAAAGGTTTTTGATATAAAGATATTTTGGATTCCCATACGGGAAAAACCCGTTCCGTTATATGGCGTGGTCTTATGAGATATCGTTTACTTGTTCGAACTGTTTTTAAAACTGTTTTACTCATACCAGTCCCATGATTGACCCGGAGTTTATTTGTGTTGTTTTCCCTAGACTCTTGGGTGCCCAATTTTGTACGGGCAGTCAAGTAGTCAGGATTTACAGATATACTGGAAGAGCTTGGAGCAGGAGGCTTCAGGATCATATAGCTATAGTTATTTCAGCTGTGTTGTAAGTGTTGTACTTTGATAATGATATGGATATTCAAGTACAGATTTGTATTTCAAAGTTATGGTATGAAATATATTTATTCGTTCCGCTGTGAGATTCGTGTTACTCTGATATTGTGTTCTTCTTCTTCTTCTATTATAAGTTTCTATCTTATCTTTCCTCACCCTCTAATTTCTTTCATTAATGATCGGTATTTTTCGATGTTTGGTTAGTCTTCATCGTGTTTATGTCGATAACCAAAGTCGTCAAAATCCCGGGTCATTACAAAAATCATCCCATATTAATAAGATGAATACCCCATCGATCTGCTAACTCCTCATCTTTATAGCTTCGATTTCTCAATCTTTTGGATTTATTAAGTATTTAACTTCGATTTCAATAAATTCCCATCTTCTATATTATCCCACTTATGATTACTGTGAATTCGTAAGTTTTGTTCATTCCATATGTGGTATACAGTGGTAGCAGTTGCGGAAAAGGCAGTGTCTTAGCCGAAAGAGGCCATGGAGAAGGAGTTTTTAAGCATCAGAATTTCGTCGTTCAACATTAGAGTGCTTGTATGATATGGAACAAGGCCAAGCTTGAGACAACAACGAACCCAAAGATAAGCAGAATAAGGACAATGGAAGAAAAGGTCAGAATGAGGACAATGGAAGAAAAGGTGATCTCTGGTTTCTATATCTTCATTACATAGTGCACAATTAGGATTAATGTCGTAAATCCAATAAATCATAGCAAATTTAGTACTCAGTCGACTAAGGGTGGATTTATAAATGCATAATCACATCTTAGGACTGTTGATATAATGCCAAACAATATTACACCACTCAAGTTCGTCTTCATGATTCGTAGCGATGTCCCATGCTGAGTAAAAAGTGAACCCATCCATTTTGCCGTTTCAGCTCAAAAAATACATGTCTCTATTATTCTGATTATTAACTTTACTAAATTGGGATGATAGTTTCCTAGTAACAGGTAGGCAAAATGTGTTGAACACCCCACCATGGATGATGTAATCAACCATGAGATCGTCCCCTCTAAATTGACTCAGATGGCCCTATCCAAGCATAATAACCATAATTCTATTATTAAGCCAGGGGTCAAACCACAACTTGGTGCCCCAACCATTGACAATACATCTTTAAATACACTGCAGACCTTTTTGCATATATTTAAGAATGGTTTTCCATGTACCTGAACTGTTATGGAGAGAGAGAGTCTCCCTGTCGTATTCCCCTATTGCTGTGTATGAAACCTTTGAGACTACCATGCACCAGGATAGAGAAGGTAGGAGTAGTGATGCATGTCTTGACAATGTGCACTAATCTACTAGGAAAGCCCATTCTTCGAAGCATATGGAAAATGAAATTTCTGTTAACCATGTCGTATGCTTTCTGCAGATCTATTTTATACAAACTCTACCACAGCCCTTTACATTGAAATGTCTATCTTGTTTATGCGCTAATAGGATACTTTCAGCAATGTACCTACCCGGAATAAAAGTGGATTGGTTGTCAGATATCAGATGCTTGAGGTATGGTTTAATTCTATTACAAATAGCTTGGGATATGATTTTATATAAAATGATACAGCAAGAAATAGGTCTGTAATCTGAAATAGCGCTAGGATTTTCAGCTTTGGGTATCAATGTTAGGAATGTATGATTTATACCCTTAGATAGTTTACCTATGCAAAAAAATTCTTGAATGAGCTCAAGAAAAGTAACTTTAAGGTCCTCCCAATGAAATTTAAAGAATTTAGCTATGAAACCATTCGGACCCGGGCTTTTGACATTAGGGATGGAGAAAACAACCTTCCGATTTATCCATATTAATATCCTTATTTAAATGATTCCTTCTCCTATCATTTATAACATTAATACAGTTAGTATCAGGAAAAGAGTCAGGGATAGGAGTGTCAGCATTAAAGATATCTGAGAAATATAGAATAGCCTCCCTCTCGATAGTGTCTGCGTCATGCACAATGTAACACCTCATATTTAAACAACATTAAAGAGGATAAATTAAAGAATAATTAATTTAATATTTAGAAGTAAGTGAAACATTTGAAATTCTGGTCAAGATAGACACCTGGTTTGTGTAAAACGGATAACGTATGAAGAAGTTATGGACGGTAGAAATTTGATGATAAGAAAAGGAACAACTGATGCACTTGACAAGTGCGCTAAGTCATTTTTGCACTAGCGCACCTGTAAAGTGCGCCCATGTATGTTTTTGGGCATCCGAAACCAAGTGGGTGTCGACCCGTGGCCCGATTCCCTCTAGGGATGAGGTGGCAGTCGAATTCTGGAGACTGACAGCTATAAATATACCCTCATTTGTCTTGTTTTCTCATACTAAAAACAATGGAGGCCAAATGTTGTCAGTGCCTGAACTGAATCTAATCCTTTCTTCTTCTACAAATCAAGTTTTAAGATTCAATTATTTCAAGAATAGATCTGAGATTCAACACCAACAATTTCTTTTCTATCTTCAAAAATCCAAACATTGTGAGTTAGTTACTTTTCAATTTAAATGAACTTAAAGTAAATGTGATATGACTGCCATTTGGATATGTGCCTGTGATTGAATCATATTGGATCTATCATAATTTGTGAATCTATAATATTCTATGACTTGGATCTAAATCTTTATCATACCAGATCTATTAGGACTTTTTGAATCTATGACACAACTATAATGTGGATCTTAAATATTATCATGCTAAATCTACCTTTCTAGATCTAATTCTCTTGTGGTTAATTTATCATGTCACAATTGTGGATCTTAAATATTATCATGCTAGAGATACCTTTATAGATCGCTTATGGTTAATTTATCATGTCACAATTGTGAATCTTAAATTTTATCATGCAAGATCTAACTTTATAGATCTAATTCGCTTACGGTTAATTTATCATGTCACAATTTTGGATCTTAAATATTATCATGCTAGATCTACCTATATAGATCTAATTTGCTTGTGGTTAATTTATCATGTCACAATTGTGGATCTTAAATATTATCATGCTAGATCTACCTTATAGATTTAATTCGCTTGTGGTTAATTTATCATGTCACAATTGTGGACCTTAAATATTATCATGCTAGATCTACCTTTATAGATCTAATTCGGTTGTGGTTAATTTATCATGTCATGTTTGTGGATCTTAAATATTATCATGCTAGATCAACCGTTATAGATCTAATTCACTTGTGGTTAACTTATCATGTCACATTTACTTATGGATCTAATTCTTTTTAGATCATTTGGTACTTATCATGTTGTGGCTAATTTAGATCTGTCATTAATTGGACATATGAATCCTTATTTATTCATTCCTATTATGACATCTTCAGTATGTTAGATCTAGTTTTATTATCACATGCTCACTAGATCTATATTTATATGTCCACCTTGTCACTATGCCAATTACATGTTTATGGCACTTTTGTTAAAATAATAACTATTGTCATCTTTCTCTTTTATTGTTTATGGCTAGGCTACTTTCTAGTCTAGACATGACGCCAAATATATGCGAATGCGCTTGTTAGGGAGCGGGGGAAAACATTAGAACTAGCATAACTTGAATGAAGGTCTTGAATTTGGACATATAATCCATTATGAATATTACTGGGTAAATGGGCATGAACAACTATAAAGACATAGGTATAATTAATTGGTTAATAATTAAAATGCCTAGGATTACAGTAATTAGAAAAATGTAACTGCACTTATGACACGAGGTTAGATTTCATTGTGGTGGAAGTCTGCCCGGACCCGACCGGCATATCCAGCAACCGCAAATGTTGAATCTAATGTGAGGGGTCTAAGTGCATAAATACGAGACGGGTTAAGACACGAGGTTAGGCCCAACTTGTGGAAGAAGTCCGCCCGGACCCGATCGGCTTATCCAGCATCCACAAGTTGTAGGCCTAATGTGGGAGGTCTAGCCCATTATAACCATAAATGGACATGGTAATGAACTCGAATACTTAACCTAGTTGAATCCGTAGGGATTGTATGAACATAT
Source organism: Allium sativum (assembly GCA_030737875.1). Taxonomy (NCBI): domain Eukaryota; kingdom Viridiplantae; phylum Streptophyta; class Magnoliopsida; order Asparagales; family Amaryllidaceae; genus Allium; species Allium sativum. The sequence continues at coordinate 243,804,268 of CM060915.1, read as the reverse complement.
TAACTTGAATAGGGGTTAAGTAAACTTGATGGAAACAATGGGTGGGTTAAGTAAATCTTGTGGCCATTGGTAATATTTATATATATAGGCCCACAAACTTAACATATATTCTATACTTTGGGGTTATGCAACTTTGTTACGTAAACTTGCTTGGATCAGTGAGGGTCAAGTAAACCTTGTGGCGGTAGGGTAATATTTACATATACGGGCTCGACAACTTAACTAGTTTTACATGTTGGACTGTTAGGCATAACCAGTTGAAATCCTAGTAATGGGAATGCAAGCCTATGGGGAGCTTGTGTCATCTTGTGTGTGGGACCCGTTTCAGTCAGTAACCCATCTAGGTATCAAACGAGCACTCCGAACAAGGTCAGAGTAGGGGCATGCTTACTAGGCTGATTGTAAGAGATCCAAAACGAAGGGGCGCTGTCAACAACGCAGGAAACCAACGAAGTCATGTGCGTGCATGGGTCTGTCTTGCTATGGGAACTAAGACGTTTTTACATCAGTAGATATGGTTGTGCACATCTTGAAAATGAAGGGTTGCCACTTTAGGAAGTGATACATCCTACTGTGGGGCCAGCATAGGGTATCTATGGAGTAGGGAGCCGATTGTTTAGGGTAGTAGTCACGGTACATCTAGACTGTCGTAAGTTTAGGAGTCCGTTATTGGGGTTGCCTGTAGATTGTATGGGGTTAAAACCTCTCACCAGAAGTACGCCTAAGTCTACCATTTCATACATGTTGGGGATCATCTCATTCTGGATATATTAGTAGTAGTGCAGAGCATTAAAAATCATTTGAGAAGCGCAACATACTCTATCGTGTTTATCCTGTTTACCTTGTCATACCTGCCTTATATGATGTTGTTTTTCTTATCCTCTTTATATGCATGTTATGCTACTTTTATTTATTTACTTGCTAAAAGTAACTGGATTCGCCAGACTTTATGTGTGACCCTTTTTGTTTTCACTTCTTTCTTCCGTTCCCCACTCCCCCCAGGGTCTCAGGGAGGGAATTCTCAGGCTTAATCAGGACTCAGTTATCATCTTGCTTGGAGTAGCTTCTGAAGTATTGCTCAAGCTCTTATCTCCACTATGGCTTTGTCTCTTTTTGGGGAATTATGCTTTTTAAGTATTTAAGTACTCTGATGGTACAAGACAGAAGTTATATTATTGTAATAGGTTTTATGTAGTTTTAGACTTATGGTATTTTGAACAACGACGTTATGATTTATGTTTGAAATAAAAATTTAAATTCCGTTGTTTCTTTTATATATGTCTTGTAATATATTTTTTTGTTTACCTATAACACTTCACGAAACTTAATGCATTCCCTTAGTGACTGACATTAAACGACGTGTGGTGTCACACTTGGTATCAGAGCTGAAGGTTACCAGATTGGATAAAAAATTTTGAAAATTATTTTCAAAAAGGTTTTAATCGAAAGCATTTTTCAAAAAGAAAAATATATTTTGAAAAACATTTCCCCCAAAGACATATGTAATATCCTTTGATCCTTTGTCTAAATATCTTCCCTTATCTTTTTAGCATGTCTGGGGAACCTATTATCCCAGAGGGCGTTAGATATTAGGCTGGTTCCGTAGGTATCTAGAGGTCACGGTGCCTGCCGAAGGCCAAGGGAACGTTCCTCCTCCTCCTCCACGTGTAGACAACTTTTCCAAGATCAACAAATATTTCTGTGTTGTGGGAGAAAAGCCATTCCATGGAACCGAGACATTCGTAGAGGCAAGGAATTGGCTCAAGGAGATCGAGGACTTGTTTGTAATCTTTGAAGTGGAAGATCCAGTTAGCTGCCTGGCCTGAAGGATGAAGCTTCGTTCTGGTGCTTAGTAACCCAAGCCGGGCTTCCGGTGGGAACTTGGGATGACTTTAGATAGAGGTTTGAAATGAAGTTTCTTTCTCAAGCTGAGAAAAGCATGCAAATGGAGAAGTTCTTGGCGCTCAAACAAGGAGACATGACTATTAAAGATTATGTGAACAAATTCAACCAGCTAGCTAGATTAGGTTTGGTACTAGTAGACACTCACTCCGCATAAGAAGGCCTTGTGGTTTGTTAAAGGACTAAATGAACCCCTTCATGGGTTAGCTATGTCCCATATTCCGATGGGAGCTACTTTTGAAAGACTCATTGATATGGCATTAATTCATGAGGAAGATAAAGCTGAAAAGAAAGAAGCTACGGTTGAGGAAACACAAAAGAAGGGAGGAAAGAACGACAAAGCTCGAGACAAGAAGAAATGTTTTAATTGTGGAAACATAGGTCATGTAAGCAAAGATTGCAAAATAAGTAAGAACACTTGTTTCCATTGTGGAGAGGTCGGGCATCTTATTAAGGATTGCCCGAAGAAGCAAGGACAAGGTCAAAGGGCAGGAGCTTCTGGAGGGCAAGTGCATGCTCTCGTGATCGGTGCTCCAGATCGAGGTAGGACAGTTTCTGTGGAAGGTTTGATTTCTCTCTCCAATCGTCCTATAAGAACTCTTTTTGATTCTAGCGCTTCGCATTCATTTATATCTATTTCTGTGGTTAAATCTCTACACTTAAATACTAGTATGGTAGTGGGTCCTGATTTTGTCTCAAACCCCATTAGTGGTTCGACTCATTTATCCATGATCTGTCGGGGTTTTAGAATATCTATATTGGACATCGAGTTCTAGTGCGACGCGTATGTGCTCGGATTCATGGGCTATGGGTTGATTTTAGGGATGGATTGGCTAGCCATGTATGGTGCCATTCTGGATTGTGAGAGGAGGGTAGTTAGACTTTTAACTTGCCAAGGGGGGACCCTCGAGATTTCTTGTGACCCGCAAGGGTCTATCATGCTTAGCTTCCTATAGTCACTTGACACATCTATTGATGGTATAAGATCTGTTCCAATAGTCTGTGAGTATTCTAATGTCTTTGATGAGTTTTGGGGTTTAGCCCCAAGGCGCGAGATCGATTTCCGCATATATTTGGTGGACAATGAAAAACCAGTTGCATTGCCTATGTACCATATGGCTCCAAGGGAAAGGTGGGAGCTTAGCAAGCAAGTAGGGGAGCTGCTTGAGAAAGGGTTTATTAGGCTTAACATATCTGAATGGGGTGCTCCGGCGGTATTCGCAACTAAGGCGTACATCTCGCTTCACATATGTGTGGATATTCATGATGTTTTTTCCTCATTTCTTAATTATCGAATTGTCTACACGATATAGCAGATGTAGTTGAGCCTAACATGCGTGAGGAAGTAGAGGTAGAATGGGAGGCGACAATTAGACAAGTTCCTACTTGTATACTTGGATCAGAGGATAAGAAACTGCGCAACAGAGACGTTAAGTTAATAAAAGTGCACTGGGGAGAAGACAACGAGGATGCGACTTGGGAGACAGAAGATAAAGATCACGCTTCATACCCTTTCCTTTTTGGGACTATGTTCTTAACTTCTTTTTCCAAAACTTTTATTCACACTTGCTTCTATTATCTGAGTATATCATATCGATCGAATCTTCGACCATTACGTAGGAATCCCACGATTGTAAACATGTGTTTGTTACATGTTATGTTTGATGAACGCAAGTGGATGCAAGTGATTGCTAGTGGTTGCTCGTGGATGCATATACACACACATTAAGCACTAGATCGGCTCAATCACTCTCGTATTGCATATGGATGTGTGTGCATTTTTCTTTCTTTTAATGGATGAAAATGGATGTATCATCATATGGATGTTGCATTTGGATGGATGATTGTGCACACATATAGAACGTACATGTTGTAATAATATTATTTGCATACATGTTGGATTCATGACACTAACATACATTGCATTAAGGAGGTCAACTGAATCAGTGGACCACCTGATCTTTCGCATTAGTGTTGGGACATATACACACACCTTTGCATATGTACATATAATCATTAGAAAATTTTAAGGACAATGGAAGCCTGTGATTGGTGGATGAGTAGATGGATAATGGATGGTAGGATACATTCTTCTTAACTTGGAGATCTCGGGGATGAAATCCTTTAAATAGGGGATAATGTAACACCCCGTATTTCAACAACATTAAAAGAGGATAAATTAAAGAATAATTAATTTAATATTCATAATTAATGAAAATGGACTACGTCATTGCATCCGTCTCGAAATTATGGTCAAAATAGTCACCTGGTTTGCGTAAAACGGATAACGTATGAAGTAGTTATGGACGATAAAAGTTTGACGATGAAAGCATGAACAACTGGCGCACTTGGCAAGTGTGCCAAGTCATTTTTACACTGGCGCACTTGTAAAGTGCGCCATGCATGTCTATGGGCATCAAGACCCAAGTGGGCGTCGACCCGTGGTCCGATTCCCTCTAGGGTTGAGGTGGCAGTCGAATTCTGGAGGCTGGCAGCTATAAATATACCCTCATTTCTCTTGTTTTTGTGACGGCCCGCCCGCACCAGCCGACATTTCCAATGAAAGTGCGCTGTGTCAATGCCCGACTAGCACGGGATCGTCGCCAAAGAAAGGAAAAGAAAGGAATTTGAACTAACAAGGAACCTATAGAATGTCTCACAGCACATCGGATGAAATATGATAATAATATAACTTTGACATAAAACAGGCGAGACAGTGCATAAGCTGAAAACTAAACCATCGTAGTAGCGGAAATCCAAAATACAGCTTATCATCCACACCAACATTATTACAACTTTGAAATACTGTCTCTAAAACAAAAGAAAGAGGTACACTATTAATGCCCAAAGTAGTGACCAGCAACAACACAGGGTGAATATATATATATATATATATATATATATCATACGTGGAAGCCTCGTGCTCGTCTCTGGTACAGTTACTCGTGCATAATCACCTGACATGTCTCTGGTATTCCCGTTTAAGAGCACCCAAAGTAATAAGAAGAGACATAAAACTCTAGGTCAGATAAAAGTCTGGTATGAGCGATAAGCAGCAAAACAGAACAATAATAGGTATAACTAACCATACCTGAACCTGGACCTGCTACCAAAGAGTTAGCACAACAAGATGTATAATAATCTAAGGTGACACTAACATATGGTGTAAAGATACGGGGGAGGGGTGTGCATGTCGTAGTGATATCAAACAATCAATCATAGCAACCATCCTCACATCTCTCACTCGGTGCATAAAGCATACGATATCCGCCTCTTTGACTAAACAAATCCTTTGCTATGATCACTCTACCCCCATGAAGTCATGATGGCTCCACTGCACTAATCCATAGCCACTAATCCCTTGCTTTGTCCACTCTGCCCCCATGAACTCCACTGCACTGGCTCATAGCCATGCTACGATCACTCTGCCCCATGGAGTAATAACTACCACAGTGCACTGATCCGTAGCCTAACATTCGTCTTGGTGGTGAATCAAAGTTATGGACATCGATAAACCCTTAGCACATGTCCCGCAGGAAAGCCAAACTCATGGAGTTAAATCGTTGGTTCCCAACTGGATCCTGAGTTCTACTTCCTATTTGAACTAACTTTGCGTCTCGGATTTTTGTCTCTACCAGATCAATTCAGTCCTTCTCTTTGCTTAACCTTAGATTGGTAACCTTCTTGAAGCAGCTTGGTTCGGCTATGCAACATTCAAATACTCCAGTTCGGTTCGAGTGACGTGGTTCGGTTCCGCCCTCCTTTCCATGCTCCGGCTTCCGTTCGGTTCGGGTGTCCTCATGCGGTTTGGTCTGGTCATCTCCATTCGATTCGGTTCGGTTACGACAAACCGATCCCATCCGTTGCTCGAGCTCCACTTCACCGATCTGATCCAGTCTATACTCCAACTCCAACTCTATACAAATGGCCTTCCTTCTTCCCAAGTCTTCTCTAGTGCCAAATTCTAATCCGAATCGAATTCCCTTGCACGGTTCTCCTATCCGATCCGATCTGAAACCCTGCACATTTCCTACAACTTTTCCAGCGGCTGTTTTACGTCATATAATGGCGTTTTTGCTTTTCTATTCAATCACAAAGCATACCATATAGTCATAAAAACATAGAGAATCAACAATAAACACCAAAACAATAATTTAATATGTCAGTATGGATCAAACATACCCCAAAACCTATGTTTTCCCCATAATCCTCCTTAGTCATGTTTAATCATACAATTAGCAATACTTATCCAAATTAACCCAAATTTCTCATAGAGGATTAAAATAATATTTAAGAATTTCTAAACATTTTTCCAGAATTCAATCATGTATAATTTCGTTAATCATCCCTAATTAGCCGTAGTTAGTGAAAAACATTGCAAATCACTCACTGTAACACCCCGTGAATTCTATAACGCTTAGCTTCACAAATTAAAGTATAATTAATTCTAAATGAAAGAATTAAGGGAAATGGGTTATGCCATTGCGTTCGTCTCGGAATTCTGCTTGAGATAGAGTCCGAGTTTGCACGAATCGGACTCCGTATGAAGGAGTTATGGCCTTCGGAAGTTTCAGAATCAAATTTAAATTCAAACAGCTCAGTTTAATTACAAAATTTCGAATTTCAGGTTCAAACTGGGCTGGGCGGGAAAATTCCCGCCCAGAGACAAGGTCGACCATAGGGTCGACCATGGTGTCGACCTGGTCGCCCCTAGGTCGACCATAGTGTCGACCTGGGTGTTGACCTGCCTGGTCGACCTGGTTGGCCAGGTCTGGCTCTGGCTCGAATTTCTGTGGCTCTGTGTGCCACTAGGGCTGACGTGTCACCTCTTTATTGGCTCTTTGAACTCTGAATGGTCTAGATTCCTCCTGTCTTCATCTGACGGCTCAAAACAACTTAAAAATCTATAAATACACCCTAAGTCTCAACTGAAAATTCACACAAAAAAATGAGAAAGGAGTCGTCATGCTGCTAGGGAGGAATTGAACATAGCCGTCAAGAGAAAATCCTAGAGACGAATCAAACTAAGAAGAAGATTAAAGTTTAAATCAAATTTATCAACGCAACGTTAGTCTACCCAAAGGAGCGCATCTCAATTTCAGAATTCAGAATCCAGAATTCAAGATTTTGCATTCGTTGTAAGTATAGTGACCTTTCAGAATATGAATAGGAATTGTGATGTGATTCGATGTAAATGAAAATAGAATTGTGTTATTGTATTGTATAAATTCTATGTATTGCGATGGTTCTATCATGACTTGTGTATTGACGTTTGTGGCATAAATTGATTTATGCAAGCCTATTGAACAATTGTATATGAAAACGATGACACTTGCAAGTTTGTGGCAAAAATTAGAAATTGATCCATTTATGTATATGTCGATGGCATGGACTATGTATATTCCCTTAGTCTAAATTAGAATTTATGTAAACATGTTCTAGATTTGAAACCTTTTATGCCTACATGACCCAAAACCTATGATATCATTTTCATGTCTAATTGCAAGTATAATTGGATCTATGTTAAGCATCGTTTGGGTTTCATAAATCATGCAAGTTCATGTTTATTTGCAAGTATAATTGGATCTATGTTAAGTATCGTTTGGGTTTCATAAATCATGCAAGTTCATGTTTATTTGCAAGTATAATTGGATCTATGTTAAGTATCGTTTGGGTTTCATAAACTATGCAAGTTCATGTTGAAATAGGCTATGTGATTAGATGCTATAATTAGACATTTTGGTGAATATACAACATGCTAGTTTTGTGTTTGACACTATTCCAAGTTAAACATATTTAAACACAAGTTGTGTAAGCCTAAACTATGCCATTTCATATGTCACCTACTTAGTTATACATTGATTTGAATGCAAGTTCACATGACTCATATTAGCGTAGCAATACCTGTCTAATGTGAGTGGTCAGGTGCTCCTAAGAGGCTAAGGACAGATGGTAGGGTTAAGTCAACTATAACACTTAACCAAATTCAACATGTTGACAAGAATTGATGGGTGGGGGTTAGGTAAATACAGACACTTAACCACTTAACATGTTTGACTAGAAAATCCTGGTAACGAGTGACCCGTTTCAGCAGTAACCAAAAATTAGGTATCAACGGTACCCTGAAACTAGGCAGGGTGGGGCACGATTACTGGGCTGATTGTAAGCGGTCAAACGACGGCGGTGGGTGCACAGTGCAGGTCTAACGGGGTGCGGGCGTGCACACACTCCGAAGCAGACAACCAGGACACTGGGGACACCAGTAGTATAACCTATACCTTCTAGAATTTGTGTCGGGGCCGCCACCTTGGGTCTTGATACACCCCATGGTGGGACCAGCATAGGTATCTACAATTCTTGGGGGCCGTATGACACATGTTAACGCGAGTAGGAGCCGATCTTTAAATAAAGTTGGGATCACTTCACCCTCACCATGGGGTGCCAGTTAGAGTAAACTCAAGTAGATGCAGAGATATAGTATGGGTGCGATAGTATATTCGACACTCCCTTAGCTTGTGACACCATCCTATTTTCAATATATATCTATCATGCCATTTTCTTATTCACATACTGAAGAGTTACTAGATTTACTCACGCTTTATGTCTGACCCTATTTTCTTTTCGTCTTCTTTTCTTTCATTCCCCCTCCCCCCCTCCCCCAGGTCCATAGGGAGGAAAGAGCTCAGCTCAGTCAGGCTCTGTACAAGCTCCAAGAACATAGATGTATGATTTGGGTCTCTTTTGCTCGGACTATGGCTTTGGATATCACTATGGGGATTTTTGTCACTGTATTTATGTTTTATGCTTCTTTAGTAATCAAGACAACTATGAGGTTGTAATGATGGAAGTATTTTGAGACAATTATGGAATGTTTTGTTTTGAACAAGTATTGATGAAATAAAAGTCTGTTGGTTTCCGCTATTTAAAATATGTGTATTTATATCTGTCTTGAGTTTATCTGTGGCTTTTACTTATAAACCTCCACCAAAATTAAGGCATTCCCTTTGTGAGTGACCTTAACGGAGGTGGGGTGTTTCACTCACCTTAGCCACAAATTACTTATAGATCTGAAAGTATCTCTGATATGGATCGAATCTCTATGTGTTCCAGCAGCTTTATTCCAAATTCTATGCTAACCCGCCTTGGTTTGATGTAGATTAGGCTAAAACTTGATTAGAAGGTGATTTGGGTGTTGGAGGCCGTTGTGAGGGTTGAAGAGAGGTAAGCGGCGGCTAGAAAATGACAAAGAAAAGGTTTCTCTGACCCTAATCAGACCTTATATAGCTCAAATCCCGAAATTTGTAATGGGCCTAGCTGCTAATTACCTTACTAAGCCCATTTAAGCTATTTTTCACCTTCTAAACCTTAATTCAGCCATATCTCCCAAACGGTAAGTCCGTTTGATTAATGTGACCACTCTACGGAAAGGAAAACCACAATCCAGATCTAATGGAAGTGGTATCAGGTCAAAACTCCTTACCAATTAAAAGTTATAAGCGAAACAAGATTCACATGGGGCAAAACGGTCATTTAAAAATCGACAAAAATTGTGAGCATGGAAAATGACTCCAATAGTCGTTCCCCAAAGTTACACGACCATACGACCTCATATGGAAAAAAAAATCTACGATCCTTCGATAGGTAGAATGCGGGTCGTTACACTCTCCCCCTTTAGAAATTTCGCCCCTGAAATTCCTTAACCAAAAACATACAAAGGTGTTTTGCATGCCTATCAATCATTCACAACAAGCGCAACAAGCCTACCCTAGCATGTGATTTACTAACAAGGGAAGAAACTATCACTATTAAAATCTTACCAGGCAAAAAGTTCTGGATGTGATTGCCTTATGCTCTCCTCTGTTTCCCAAGTGCAGTCAATCTCATTCTCATCCCACTGAACCTTGACCAGTTTCACTGCCTTCCTTCGAAGTTGCTTCGTATCGCTCTCGACAATACGGATCGGCTTGCGGTTCCCAACCGCCTTGGGTTCTACTTCGATATCATCCGACTGATCCGGTGAAATAGTCATATCGGGGTCGTGCACGAACTTCCATAACTGAGAAACATGAAATACGTTATGAACTCGCACCATCTTTGTAATGACCCGGATATTTCATCGGTTAAATTTGAATATTTAATACGGTTTTAAATATTAATTTGATAAATTAAATGAATATTTATATTAAGTTATCAATTTAATAATCAATTTCAATTTTATATCGAATATATTAAAACATCGTAACGCGAAAATAATAATTCAGTTCGAGATTTACAACTGAATTAAATACAGTTCAGACTTCTGTTTGAATTAGAATAATAATATTAAATTATTATCGAAGAATTTAAATAGTTTGAAATTTAAATTATATCAATTTAAATTGGTATCTGTTCTAGACGATCGAATGGAGCTTCGTGACCTATCCCAGTGTGTTCGGAATGGTGGTTAAACCATAGAAATGTCATTAGTTGGGTTCAGAGAGAAGTTTGGGATCATCGGGTATTTTAAAATAAAGGGGTATCGGTAATTCAAAGCAAAAGCAAAATAAAATATAATAATTTCCTCTTTTGTTGTGTGGACATAAACTAAACACCAAGGAGCAAAATAAAGGGGTAGCTATTCACGTTAGAACCACAAGTCTTTGGCCATCGAACAAGAAGCCCAAAAACAAAATCGCTCTTTTCCTTAATCTCAGAAATCGGAAATGGCCTTCTGCTTCTAAAAAAAGAAAGCGTGAGCTCCCCTAAAGCTCGACGTGTTCTGGAAAAGTTCTCGAGTAACGAGATTAGACTTTGGATGCGCCAAGGGGTTCGAGGTGTTCAGTGGTGGGTTTCGTTCTGGTATGCGAATGGAGAAGGGCATCGCAATTTCTGGAGGGTGATGGTTTGCGTCGCGATGACGAGGTGCAGGGTCAATGCCAGGGTCGAAGGCGTGATGTTGATAGAGAGGATCGAGTGTACGGTGTTCGAAGAGGCGTTGTATTTAGGGTTATCGCGATTTGATATTTCTGGGAAGGCCGATGTTGGAGCAGGAGTGGTCTTCGATATTTTATATTGGTGGAGTGCGAATGCATTGAATTGGAGAAGTTCGAACTGGGAACTGAAGTGGTAGTCGATCTCGTTGATGTTGAAACAGTGTGAAACTTTAGCGATGAAGTACTGTTGGGGTCTGGGTCCGTGAATGTGGAATTGGGGGAGAGATGGAATACGGATGATCGACAGTAGGAAATCTGACGAAATGCAGATGGATGGATGGATGCAGTTTCATTCTTTGATAATGGACTGAAGTTCAAATGGCTAAGAAGTTTGGAGGTTACAGTTTCAGGTACAGGAAGAGTTGCGATTTTTTTTGGGAGTTAAGTTGAGGCTTTGTAAATATTGTTGTGCAGTTGAGGGTGTTCGTCAACCTTGGCAACATCAAAGAAGTGTGTGTAGGTTGCACAGGAAAAGGGATCTTGGTCATTTGGTTATCGATATGGAGAAGAAAAGGTTAAATGAGATTAAGGTATACATTATTTTTCCAAAATTTTAAAATACTTAGATAGTTTATTTATTTACTTTAGTAATCAATGTAAATAAATAATAGCTTAGTCGTTGCATAAAATTAAATAACCATAGGTACAAGACGGATTCAACTCGAGTTTCGTAGCTACAACGATACAAATTTATATCAGATGTTCGACAAATAAAAACCCTGGTGAGTAAATCTCACTCACCTGTTTATTTAGAATTATTTTTAGTCGTTAAAAATAATTGTGTGTTGCTTGTTTAAATGCTCTCTGATTGTTTGAAATATACTCGTTATTTAGGGTTGACTATTATACATATATTGGGTTGATGATTGGATTGTTCCCGCGGTACCATTAGCGGATGCCCGCAGTATCATTAGCGGATGATTACCCTATGCGTCCCACGCTATGATAGTGGATGACCTTCATACCGCGATATCCTGCCTCGAAGCAGGATGGGTATTACTATGTTGACTAACGTCTGTGGGTGCAGGAAAACATGTTGGAGGAATCCGACTGGATTCCTCAAAAATATATTATATGTTTGTTTATTTGTTTGCATATATACTATCATATATGATGTGTTAGAAATCTCGTGATTTGATAACTGACTGTTTAGGGTATTTAAATATCACTGGGGTTTGAACATTGATTTATAAAAATATCCTGAAAGGGATATTTGAGATTTAAAAGGGAATTCTATTTTTATAAATAGAAATTGAATTTATAATGAACTATAGAAAATATTAACTTGTTTTGAAGATACATAAAACGAGTATTGAATTTATAAACTTTGTTTATAAATTTATAATGTTGGATTTGAATTGAATTTATAAACTCTGTTTATAAATTAAAATATGGGATTTGAATTGAATTTATAAACTCTGTTTATAAATTAAAATATGGGAATTGAATTGAATTTATAAACTTTGTTTATAAATATATAGTGTGGGATTTTAAGTGAAGTTAGAAATGTTGTTTATAAATAATGCATAGAATTGAATTTGAAATTTGAATATAGAATTTGAAAAGAGAATTCAAATAGAACTTGAATATAGAATTTGAAAAGAGAATTCAAATAGAACTTGAAATAGATTTGAAAAGAGAATTCAAATATAACTTGAAATAGATTTGAATAGAGAATTCAAATAGAACTTGAAATAGATTTGAATATAGAATTTAAATAGAATTTGAAATATACTTTGAATATAGAATTTAAAGAGTTAAAATGGAAATGTGAATATGAAATTCAAATAGAATTGGAAATAGGAATTTGAATATATATATATATATATATATATATATATATTAAAATGGATTTGAATATAGAAGTTCAAATGGGATTTATAATATAGAATTTGAATAATAGAAGTGAAATAGAATTAGATTTGTTTATAATTAAGTTGAAATATAATTGAACATGATATATTCAAATAAAAAGGTGAAATAGGCAAACCAGTTAATTTGCAAATCAATTAACGAACTAAGTTAAAACGATTGAATTGAGTTAAAACGATCAGGTATAGTTGAAATAAATTGGACATGTATAGATATACAGGAGACAGGTTTGGAATAAAGTATAGAAGTGAAATAAATAGAATGCTCGACAAAAAGGTACGTATTTAATTCATATATGAGATTTTATGCGCCGTATCGGCAAGCCGCTTGGCTTTTTCTTTTTCTTTTGGATTGGTGAGGGCCATGGGAGGCTATTTGAAATATCCCGATGCTCCCGGTACAAAGGAGGTTATGGCGATTTTTTCAGGAAATTTAAGGAGTTAGAATATTTTTAAGAAGTTTGATAACTAGAATCTATATATCAATATATATAGAAGTCGATAAGAAAACGAACTTAGAAATATAATAGTATAATCAAAAAGGAAGACTAGGAATAAAATCTCGTAAGAATAGAAAGAGAAAGTGTATACGTGTTTAAAAGTGAAGAAGTAGTTGTGTGTTATTGATTATTCGAGTAAGTAGTCATATATGTTTTGACGTTATAAATGTGATTCAGTCAAGGTCTGAGAGGTAGTTATACCCCAACTTGATTGATTTCATCATTAACAAATAAATAGTAAGATTACAGGCTTGAAGATCAGTGCTGGATAAGAGTTAGTTGAATATAGTATTTGGGTTGTCGTAACGATGTTTTACACAACATCCGTTTTAACCCAAATAAATGTAAGCTTGGAAATAGAATAATAAATATTTCCTAAGTTTAGAAATAAACGAGATCGGAAAAGAGATAAGTAATTGGAATATTTTCCAATTATAAATAGTATATATTTTCTAAGTTTAGAAAATAAAAGAAGGCGATATTCGGAAATGTTTTCCAAATAACGTAAAAGGCCAATATGGTTATTAAAAATATTTGGTTAACAAATATTGATAAAGAAATAGAGAAGTGATTTAATTAATGGAATATTAATTAAGGGCTCAATGATTGTTTGATAATTGGATGAACACTTGTTTTCTTCGATAGTTAAATCATCAACTATCGAAACATTTTTTTTATTCGATAGTTAAATCACAGACTAACGAAGTTTTTGACCCTCGTTGTCAATATGGAGAGACCGGTTGGATTATTATCCAAAGAACCACTCTGTATTGGCATAAGCGTTGCGAATCATATATGCTAAAGATAATTGAAGACGGAGTAGAGTGCAAGGACTTTTTCTATTAATAGAAATTGTGCCTTCGGTTCATCCTGTTCCTGGGTGACTTGTATGGATGAATGTCTGACAGAGTATTTCCAGAAAGGTCACGTACATTGATTTCTTCAACCGTACCAAGAGTGGAAGCGGAGAAGGAAACTTCTTTTAGCTGACACGTAATGTACTGTTGTAGACGTCAATTAGTGATTTTCGAAAGATCTGACAATGTGGCATTCGAAGTGAATATGATGTGATGATAAATCGTAGCCTCTGGCCTCAACAACCGGTAAATGACAGAAATCGGGCAGGTAGCATGGCTATGTAGGTCTCACCTATTAGGGTGTATAATCACCTGATCTAGAGTTTCATTTACTTCTAAAAATATATTGTTGATGTTGTCCCATTCGGGAAACGGTTGCTGATCCCAACCGTTGGTGATATACATTCGATACACTCAAGCGAAATGAGTGGTCGGTCATGTGTGGCTGAGTTGCAAGATGTTCTTGTTGAACTCGGTGTATTCTCCTCTAGAGATATACAAGCGGAAGGTGGTTCCATACCTTGTCATAGTTGGAAATCCATTACCCAATACGTGCTTGCGGTTTTGATTGTATATTATATATGTGGAACGTGAGATGCAAACGTTCCACTAGATTGTTATTTACTTGATTTAAACATTATTATAATATCAAAAGAGTTTTGAAATAAAGATTATTATTCCTTTCAAAAGGATTTTGAAAGATAAGTCAAGTGTTGGATTCTCATAAGGGAAAAACCCGTTCCGTGTTATACGACGTGGTCTTATGAGATATTATTTAGTTTTCTGAAACTGTTTTAAACTATTTACTCATACCAGTCCCATGACTGACCCGGAGTTTATGTGACGGCAAGGAATTTCGCTCGATCCTAATCAGTCGTTAAACCGATCTAGACCGTTCAAAACCCCTGATCGTTTGAGAACAGGACAAAACAGAACACAAACAGAAGAACATTTCATTGTTATTACAACAATTCCATCAGAATACAAGAATATACAGAGTATAAATGAATAAATTACATTCAACAAATACCAGAGATTTAAATTACATTTAAATACATCGCAGTGGAAAATAATACAAAAGCACAACTAGAAATAATGCACGGATACAGAGCTTTCCGAGCATCGTTCCAGCTGTAAATCAGGATCCTGTGAATATAAATCTGCAAAACCAAA
Source organism: Allium sativum (assembly GCA_030737875.1). Lineage (NCBI taxonomy): Eukaryota > Viridiplantae > Streptophyta > Magnoliopsida > Asparagales > Amaryllidaceae > Allium > Allium sativum. The sequence goes on along the minus strand of CM060915.1, from coordinate 243,788,993 downwards.
ACTACTAGCTGCCCGTGTCGAAAATAGGGGCACCCAGAGTTTAGGTTAAAACAATAAACTCCAGGTCAGTCATGTGACTGGTGTGAGAACTAAAACAGTTATTTAAGACTTGACTTTAAAAGAGAGTAATTCAAGGGACCACGCCGTATAACACGGAACGGGTTTCCTCCTAAGAATACCAGTGCATAGAATAAACAACGCAATGCTTTTTTGAAAAATGAAGCTATTATAAGACCCAGGTCCCATCACACAATGCAACGCAAGCCGGAGGATAGGGTTTTCCCTTATAATAGCCAAACATGCTTGGTACGTTTAAAACAAATCATTTGATACTATAATAAGTGTATAGTGTCAAAACAATTTCAATCATAAATATAAATCATAGACGGCATAGCATCCCATGCTACTATGTCATCATACTAGGCTCTACAAATAAAGCCGAAATATCTCGTATTGGAAATTGGATTTCCGTCATGAGTCGAGGCAAGGGGCAAGCTCCTCTCCGCTTTCGAGACACTCTAGCAAATGTCTCAGGACTACACACTCTGGGCAATCCTGGATGCTTCAGGGCCGGTCCTCACTTACGTTAGAGGATTAATTATGCCTGAACACACGTTTCCCGGTCCTTACAGACCTAAAATCGAGGCGCCTCATCCAACAACCACATAGGTGAAAAGTATATAAATGTCAGGGCTGGTAAGTCACTGACACCACCAAAGCTAGAAAGAAACGTCGTGCTCTCCCTGCAGTCCGTATCCCGTTTTTGACTCATACCGAGGTGTGAGGCTCGCGAATTCACGCTATACACAAAGCTGCCATGTAGGCCGTGCTTTGATCATCAACCACAAGACTTTGCTTTTCAACAGAAGCCTTGATCTATGCAACTCAGCGTGCCACACAGGCAATTCATGCCATGCGATTGATATCTTTCGATATATAACCTCTAAGCTCGTATGTCTCAGAGAAGGGCGTTAAGCAAGAGAATAAATTCTCCGCCGCCAAACAGATATATATTTAACAGAAATCAATCAACACAGAATAAAATCCAATGTCAGACACACAATCCATTAACAAGTTCGTTCTGGGTCTGAACGAAACCGGAGGCACTTTCCTCGCATATCCATCCATCTCCAAGTACGTCTGGATGACAACCAACTGATTCCCTCATCTTGGGTGTACAGTACAATCAAGATCATCAGTAATCACCCAAACGATGTGAAGACTTCCGGTCTTCAACCACCGTCTTCATCTTCGACATATCGTCGAATCGGTTATTCAGAATGGGTATAAACCCGGCCTTCCTGAACAACCTGCGTATATTAAAAACAAATGTTACACAAACACAACATACGCCTCATTCCAATTCAGCAGCCACTAACCGTAAATCAACAAGAGAACAATTTCCCAAATATTAACCCCGAAGGCCGAAACCAATCATCAGATCAATACCCAGGAAACCATTCTTCTTAGCTAACCTACAGCTAGTTTCTAAATTTCATATTCTTAGAGAAATGTTCCCATTAATTTTATCCAAGGTAAATTCTTTGAATTTATTCTTAAATCTCCTTTTGGATGTCATTTCAAGCCAAATTATGGTTTTCCAAACTAGTCGGGATTAGCGAACCACACCGAAGTAATTATTTATTTTAATTCACAATCCCAACCTATTCATCCCATGAAGCAAAACTGGCAATACTCCATATCTAACACCACGGTGTTATCGGTAAAATTAATTACCATTTCACGTTCAAATCTAATTAAAGATTTAACTATCGCTTTAGAGCAAAACTGGTGATACTCCATTCTCGCTCACTTTCTAAATTCGATAATTTAGATTATCAATTCACATTTCAATCTAATTACAGATTCATTAAAACTCCTTTTACTGGGTTAAAGAACTAATGTCATTTAAAACACAGTTCACGATAAACCCAAATAAATCAGTTCTAATTCAATTCCAATTTATTTATTTAAAAATAAATGGGTTTTAATTTTAGTTCAAAACTAGTTCATTTCGATAAAAATCTATTTTTATCTTTATAAATATGGGGTTTTTCATCCCAATTTTTCCCAAATCATTTCTTATGATTTTACACAAATTATTACTATTTTTAATAATTTTATCAAGGCCCGTACAGTCGATTTCCAACAATGGCCATCGAACTGCACTTACAACGACCTTTTCAAATTTGATTTGGACGTATCTCCAAATCCAACCGTTAGATTTCAAATTCTTAATATTCATTAGAAATCTCTTTACGATACGAACCCAATGGTTCCGGTTTTAGGAGAATCCGACGGTCGGATCTCTCGTAATGTCCGTTCGAAATCAATGGTCGAAATTCACGAACTGCCGCGGCGCGGCGTGTTCTATTCAGGCCATTATATTATATATATAATATATATTTCATCGATTTCTATTTAAAACGAATTTTATAAATAGTTTTGAATTCGTTTCAAAAATAATTTCAACCTTTATTTCAAATTCAAATCAAAATTGAATTTTCTATTATAAATCCTTTTTACTTTCATTTCTATTTGATTTCAATTCAAATCGATTTTAATTCGACTCGAATTCATTTTCTTTTCAATTCAATTCAATTCGAATTCGGTTTCTATTCAAATTCAATTCAAATTTAAAAACGAATATAATCGATATAAATATCGTTCGCGTCAAAATGGCGCATCTCTAATCAATACGGCTTTATATATTTCAATAATTCCATTTTTCTTTTCAACAAATGAATCTATATTTTTGTCAAAACATGACTAATCTCAACGAATGAGTACTGCCCACGTGTGACTAATTTTGTTGTTCAATATATTTTATATAAAAATTATGGTATCTATCGTTTGATTTGAATTAGAATCCAACTGTAAATTAGTAAGAGAACGATTCCCTAAATATTAACCCCGAAGGCCGAAACCAACATTAGATCAATATCCAGGAGACCACTCATCTTATCTATTTTCCAGTTAGTTTCTAATTTTATATATGATAAAGATATAAATTTTATTGTTAAAATATTTCTTTCAATACATGACCAATCTCAACGGATGAGTACGGTCAACACATGAACCTTTATTTTCCCGATTGGAATGAGGCCCAATCAATTACCATATAAAGTTACTTATATGGACTCCATACAACACATGGAAATAGCAACGATAAATAATCAACCATCATCCAAAGTGCACTACACTGTATAAGCATCAAATATAGATATCTAACGCTTATGACAGCCTGTCAATCAATCGATCGACATACAACTAATTATTGGGATTAGTGTATGCCGTATTTTATCCCAATACCCGTGTGGGGTTTCAAATCAATAAACATAGATTTTTTATTTGTGCAGTTGGGCGATGTGTAAAATTTATCGTCCCAATCAATGTCATTCAAATAGGTGTACATAAACAAACCGTCTGGTTTGTAAACGAATATTTATTTATTCACATTCACGTTAAAAATTATATTTTTAACGACCAAATTATTTTATTCAACCTATGAATATTCTATTCGGTTCATTTATTAAATAAAATGATATCTTTATTTTTCTAACTTATTTTAGAAAATTTCGGCGGCATAACGGCACGATACCAGAAACGGGACGAGGCCTAGCCTTATCCCCGGTCTAGTGAAGGCCCACGCCATTCACACATCAATCAAATCCATTCCATTTCACCAAACAACTCAATTCAAACCAAATAATCTAACCAACTACACAACCAAACAAACAAGTTCATGGTCTGTGGACGATGGTGTCGGGTGCTACTAAACACCGTCTGCATCCTAGTGTATATATAACTAGAAAAAGAGATTTTGTGTGAGAAGTTCTCACCAACTAGCCAATCCAATCATCTTGACTCTTCTTTTGTAGAAAATCTTGTCGTTCTCGCTTTTGTCACTTTCGTTGCCCGTAGCCACTACATGTATAAAAATCATATTTTTATTATCTACATTATATAAAAATCTTATCTTTATGTCTTCTATAAGTTAAAAGTCGGATTTTTATCCTCTCTATAATATAAAGATCATATTTTTATTTATTTCATATGTCAAAAACTGTAGAAGCTTTAAAATGGAGAAAACTCACTTTTTTTCTAACGCCCGGATTCACTGTTCGGGTTCCAGAATTTGCAAACGAGCTTCAATCTTCACACCGTCTTTTTTTTAGCTTAAACACGCCATTCCGGACAACTTTCGCCTAAGGGTCTTTTTGCCAAAAATGCTCCAATTCGCCATAATTCGCGAAAGTACACGAATTTTTCAGCTTTTGAACAGCAGACTTCGAACGCGTTTTCCGAGCAGCTCCGAACTCCAAAACATGACTTCCATATAGCCGAATCGAAGAAAATTTCGTGCTCTACAACTTTGGTTTAGAGGGACTTTGGCCAAAAGCGCACCGTTTGGGAGTTATTGGCGAAATACGGTCAGGGACTTATTTGCAAAACGGGAGATTAGTGAAAAATGGGTTTTTGGTGACCGGGGGGCCCACGGCCGGAATTGAGGAGGGGGAAGGGGGCACCGGACCTGATTGGGCGTGGGGAGGCGGCTAAGGGGCGGCGGCGGTGGTGGTGGGGCCCGTGGTGGTGGCGGTGGTGTTGTGAGGCTTAGGGTTATTGAAAAGAGGAGAGAGAAGGAGGAGGAGGAGGAGTGGAGGAGGAGGAGGGGGTGCGGCGGCTCGCCGGAGGCCGGTGGTGGCAGTGGGAGGAGGGGCAGCGGTGGTGGTGGAGGAGACTCCATTTTTGAGCTTTTTGAAGAGGAAGAGAGAAATGAAATTATGAAGAGAAAAATGGAATAAAAGTGATTATATGCTAGTTTCTCGCGTATCGCCTGAACGCTAGCGATCTCCGATGGCCGCGGATTTCGGACACAAGATAGTAGACGTGAAGACGAGTCCAACGAAACAAGTTTCGTCGAATTCCGAGTTCGTTTGACCATTCAAAAAAATCACCAAAATGCTCAGATAAGCTCTAAAAATGCGATTTTGGCGCACCTTTTCTTCTCGCACGCTCACATGATAACTCAAAAAATCAAGCCCTCTTGGATTTAACCATTATTAGACGATACGAATCCACAAAAAAAAAAACGAAATCGAATTCTGAGGTCGTATCAATAATGTTCCTTTGTAAAATGACTGCTCGCTTTACCCTGAACTGTTTCAACTCGCACGGCCACATACTAACTCCGTTCGACGCGCCATTTGGAACTCAACAATGATTTGTCAATGTGAATCCATAAAAATTTATCTCGTCGAATTCTGAGCTCGTATGCAAAATTTCACTTTTAAGGGCTATGTTTTGTTAACCGAAAAGCTCCTGCCAATTGCCACTATTCCGGATATCGGAATATATCGAAGCTTATACTTTTCGGAGTTCTAAACGGCATTTTGAACTCAATGGAAGTGGTTTCGAGTCCAAATTCATTCATATGCAAAATTTGACTTTTTGGGCCATGTATAGTTTACACAGCGACTATTCTGAATTTTCAACTGGGCATAACTTTTGATTCCCGCTATGAAATTTCGATTTTTCAGATTCGTTGGAAAGATATTTTCATATAGATCCTATTATTTTTGGTTTCGCTAAAATCTGGATTGTTTTGCACCCGGTACATTCAATTGAAATTTGAAATCGAATTATCGAACAACCGCGCCATTTTCAATTCCTTTTTTAATTATATATAAATATTTATATTCTAACGACGACGTATATAATATATACGTTCTAAATATATTCAAAATAAATTTTCGTCGATATTATTTAAAATAATCTATTTTAAATCTTCAAAATTCGTTAAAATTGCCAAAATAAAAATTTTAAACTGGCTCAGAATTTCCGGGTTATTACAATCTCCCCCACTTAAAACTTTTCGTCCCCGAAAAGGAACAAAGTCGAAAGTGGTTTGATTAATCAACTCTACGTTCGATCTGGCTTCCATTCTCCAACTTTTCAGTTTCTGAGAATTTTCAAATTTTCAAAAATTTGGCTAACACCCTAAATTTTCGAAAAATTTCGCCATAACCTCCTTTGTACGGGGAGCACCGGAAAATCCCGAAATTGCCATATAGGCCTTCTGATCTCAAAAAGAAAAAGAAAAACCAAGCGGCTAGCCAATAAGCTCATAAAATCATCATCACGCCAAACAAAACAGTAAATTATAGTAAATATGTACCTATTTCTCGGGCAAACAAATTTTATTCTCTGCTCTAGCCTCCTTGCTATGACCTGTTCAATGTAAGTACACGTATATGCAAGCAAATGCGTCTAATTTTCAATAATATTCAATATTTGATGCAATTAGGCATAATGGTTCAAAAATTATCAAACAACCAAACAAACAACCCAAACATCAATCAATTAGTGAATTAACGTTTCAAATTCATAATTTGATATATATACAAAAAATCATGTTTTTGATGCCAATTCACAACAATAAATCTAGCTATATTAGTTTTTGGTTCTCACACCAGTCTGATGGAAATATATAGATATCTCACCTTCGAAACACGAACACAAATTCTGATGATGATATATCAATCATCAGAACCATCTCCGGGTGTCTAGAATGTGATCCTATATCCATCCAGTATATTAAAACTTCGAATATACGTTCATGACGCGTATACGCGAAATCTTTATATACTCGATTGTCCATATTCAAAATAAATATATATTCAAATACGTGTAAAGCGAATTGAATTTTAAAAACAAAATTGTTTTCATTTGAAAAATATACTCTTCACACTCGTTCTAGGATACTACTGATCCTATCTCTAACGAGTCATTCTAATTGGATATTACTAATCCAATATCTGATGAATTCTTTCGTATGGTTCTAATGTGTCTTGTTCTCGAGCTCTGTAAACCAAAGCTCTGATACCAAATTTGACGGCAAGCGAAATCCGGTAGGCTTTGCAACCATCCCTTCATCCCCTAAGCAGCAGGTAATACCCACCGCGGCTCACACTGGTCCCCCAATTCCTTGTTTTACGGCGACCCTCTCGAGTCTCGCGCCTACTGGCGAACCAACGCTCTACGCAGCGACATGTAGGGGTAAGAGTCTCCCGTTCGCCACCAAACCGCGAAGCGAGAACCCCCTATCATGCGTACCCGGCCTACTCAGGGCCAGCAACAAGAACTGGTGATACTCCATTCTCGCTCACTTTCTAAATTCGATAATTTAGATTATCAATTCACATTTCAATCTAATTACAGATTCATTAAAACTCCTTTTACTGGGTTAAAGAACTAATGTCATTTAAAACACAGTTCACGATAAACCCAAATAAATCAGTTCTAATTCAATTCCAATTTATTTATTTAAAAATAAATGGGTTTTAATTTTAGTTCAAAACTAGTTCATTTCGATAAAAATCTATTTTTATCTTTATAAATATGGGGTTTTTCATCCCAATTTTCCCCAAATCATTTCTTATGATTTTACACAAATTATTACTATTTTTAATAATTTTATCAAGGCCCGTACAGTCGATTTCCAACAATGGCCATCGAACTGCACTTACAGCGACCTTTTCCAAACTTGATTTGGACGTATCTCCAAATCCAACCGTTAGATTTCAAATTCTTAATATTCATTAGAAAGCTCTTTACGATACGAACCCAATGGTTCCGGTTTTAGGAGAATCCGACGGTCGGATCTCCCGTAATGTCCGTTCGAAATCAATGGTCGAAATTCACGAACTGCCGCGGCGCGGCGCGTTCTATTCAGGCCATTATATTATATATATAATATATATTTCATCGATTTCTATTTAAAATGAATTTTATAAATAGTTTTGAATTCGTTTCAAAAATAATTTCAACCTTTATTTCAAATTCAAATCAAAATTGAATTTTCTATTATAAATCCTTTTTTACTTTCATTTCTATTTGATTTCAATTCAAATCGATTTTAATTCGACTCGAATTCATTTTCTTTTCAATTCAATTCAATTCGAATTCGGTTTCTATTCAAATTCAATTCAAATTTAAAAACGAATATAATCGATATAAATATCGTTCGCGTCAAAATGGCGCATCTCTAATCAATACGACTTTATATATTTCAATAATTCCATTTTTCTATTCAACAAATGAATCTATATTTTTTTCAACACATGACTAATCTCAACGAATGAGTACTGTCCACGTGTGACTAATTTTGTTGTTCAATATATTTTATATAAAAATTATGGTATCTATCGTTTGATTTGAATCAGGCTCCAACTGTAAATTGGTAAGAGAACGATTCCCTAAATATTAACCCCGAAGGCCGAAACCAACATCAGATCAATATCCAGGAGACCACTCATCTTATCTATTTTCCAGTTAGTTTCTAATTTTATATATGATAAAGATATAAATTTTATTGTTAAAATATTTCGTTCAATACATGACCAATCTCAACGGATGAGTACGGTCAACACATGAACCTTTATTTTCCCGATTGGAATGAGGCCCAATCAATTACCATATAAAGTTAATTATATGGACTCCATACAACACATGGAAATAGCAACGATAAATAATCAACCATCATCCAAAGTGCACTACACTGTATAAGCATCAAATATAGATATCTAACGCTTATGACAGCCTGTCAATCAATCGATCGACATACAACTAATTATTGGGATTAGTGTATGCCGTATTTTATCCCAATACCCGTATGGGGTTTCAAATCAACAAACATAGATTTTTTATTTATGCAGTTGGGCGATGTGTAAAATTTATCGTCCCAATCAATGTCATTCAAATAGGTGTACATAAACAAACCGTCCGGTTTGTAAACGAATATTTATTTATTCAAATTCACGTTAAAAATTATATTTTTAACGACCAAATTATTTTATTCAACCTATGAATATTCTATTCGGTTCATTTATTAAATAAAATGATATCTTTATTTTTCTAACTTATTTTAGAAAATTTCGGCGGCATAACGGCACGATACCAAAAACGGGACGAGGCCTAGCCTTATCCCCGGTCTAGTGAAGGCCCACGCCATTCACACATCAATCAAATCCATTCCATTTCACCAAACAACTCAATTCAAACCAAATAATCTAACCAACTACACAACCAAACAAACAAGTCCATGGTCTGTGGACGATGGTGTCGGGTGCTACTAAACATCGTCTGCATCCTAGTATATATATAACTAGAAAAAGAGATTTTGAGTGAGAAGTTTTCACCAACTAGACAATCCAATCATCTCGACTCTTCTTTTGTAGAAAATCTTGTCGTTCTCGCCTTTTGTCACTTTCGTTGCCCGTAGCCACTACATGTATAAAAATCACATTTTTATTATCTACATTATATAAAAATCTTATCTTTATATCTTCTATAAGTTAAAAATCGGATTTTTATCCTCTCTATAATATAAAAATCATATTTTTATTTATTTCATATGTCAAAAACTGTAGAAGCTTTAAAATGGAGAAAACTCACTTTTTTTCTAACGCCCGGATTCACTGTTCGGGTTCCATAATTTGCAAACGAGCTTCAATCTTCACACCGTCTTTTTTCTAGCTTAAACACGCCATTCCGGACAACTTTCGCCTAAGGGTCTTTTTACCAAAAATGCTCTAATTCGCCAGAATTCGCGAAAGTATACGAATTTTTCAGCTTTTGAACAGCAGACTTCGAACGCGTTTTCCGAGCAGCTCCGAACTCCAAAACATGACCTCCATATAGCCAAATCGAAGAGTATTTCGTGCTCTACGACTTTGGTCTAGTGGGACTTTGGCCAAAAGCGCAACGTTTGGGAGTTATTGGCGAAATACGGTCAGGGACTTATTTGCAAAACGGGCGATTAGTGAAAAATGGTTTTTTGGTGACCGGGGGGGACCACCGCCGGAATTGAGGAGGGGGAAGGGGGCGCCGGACCTGATTGGGCATGGGGAGGTGGCTAAGGGGCGGCGGCGGTGGTGGTGGGGCCCGTGGTGGTGGCGGTGGTGTTGTGAGGCTTAGGGTTATTGAAAAGAGGAGAGAGAAGGAGGAGGAGGAAGAGGAGGAGGAGGGGAGGAGAAGGAGGGGGTGTGGCGGCTCGCCGGAGGCCGGTGGTGGCGGTGGGAGGAGGGGCAGCGGTGGTGGTGGAGGAGACTCCATTTTTGAGCTTTTTGAAGAGGAAGAGAGAAATGAAATTATGAAGAGAAAAATGGAGTAAAAGTGATTATATGCTAGTTTCTCGCGTATCGCCTGAACGCTAGCGATCTCCGATGGCCGCGGATTTCGGACACGAGATAGTAGACATGAAGACGAGTCCAACGAAATAAGTTTCGTCGAATTCCGAGTTCGTTTGACCATTCAAAAAAAATCACAAAAATGCTTAGATAAGCTCTAAAAATGCGATTTTGGCGCACCTTTTCTTCTCGCACGCTCACATGATAACTCAAAAAATCAAGCCCTCTTGGATTTAACCATTATTAGACGATACGAATCCATTAAAAAAACGAAATCGAATTCTGAGCTCGTATCAATAATGTTCCTTTGTAAAATGACTGCTCGCTTTACCCTGAACTGTTTCAGCTCGCACGGCCACATACTAACTCCGTTCGACGCGCCATTTGGAACTCAACAATGATTTGTCATTGTGAATCCATAAAAATTTATCTTGTCGAATTCTGAGCTCATATGCAAAATTTCACTTTTTAAGGACTATGTTTTGTTAACCGAAAAGCTCCTGCCAATTGCCACTATTCCGGATATCGGAATATATCAAAGCTTATACTTTTCGGAGTTCTAAACGGCATTTTGAACCCAATGGAAGTGGTTTCGAGTCCAAATTCATTCATATGCAAAATTTGACTTTTTGGGCCATGTATAGTTTACACAGCGACTATTCTGAATTTTCAACTGGGCATAACTTTTGATTCCCGCTATGAAATTTCGATTTTTCAGATTCGTTGGAAAGATATTTTCATATAGATCCTATTATTTTTGGTTTCGCTTAAATCCGGATTGTTTTGCACCCGGTACATTCAATTGAAGTTTGAAATCGAATTATCGAACTACCGCACCATTTTCAATTCCTTTTTTAATTATATATAAATATTTATATTCTAACGACGACGTATATAATATATACGTTCTAAATATATTCAAAATAAATTTTCGTCGATATTATTTAAAATAATCTATTTTAAATCTTCAAAATTCGTTAAAATTGCCAAAATAAAAATTTTAAACTGGCTCAGAATTTCCGGGTTATTACAGTTTATTTTGTTTTGTACCTAAACTCTTGGGTGCCTAAATTTGTACGAGCAGTCAAGTAGTTCAGGATTTTACAGATCTATCTAAAGGAGCTTGGAGCAGGAGGCTTCAGTGTTAGTTATATAGAATTTTGTTCCGCTGTGTTGTAAGTGTTGTATTCTGATAAGTGTATGTTATATAGTTGAAATTTTGTATTTTAAAAGTTATGATATATTATATTTTGTTCCGCTGCGATGTGAGATTCTGTGTTGTTATTTCTGTTCTTCTTCTACCCTTTTCTTCTAAAAAAAATGTTTCGTATTTTCGTGATATTTGGGTTGGACGTACGATGAATATAGTCAACTCTGATATTATGGATTTGTGGGTCATTACAGTTGGTATTAGAGCTTAGGTTGAGCGAATACCTAGGCTTGTTGGAATGTGCTCATTAGATATAGGGTCAGTAGTACCCTAGAATGATTTGAGTATATATATATATATATATAAGAGAGAGCGTATTTTTTATTTGATATAAAAACTGTTTTACATTGTGTTGACTAGTCTGTTGAGTGAATTATGAATTCTGATCGAATCGTGGGACGCCACGATGTCGATAGGAGTTTATAAACACTTGAACAGAAGATTGGACACGATATTGTTTTAAATAGTTGAGTTGATTGTTAGGATTATAATCAAATTAGATTATAAAAACTGAAATAGTTATATGTATAACCAATGGAATTTGTATATGAAATCAAATATACAAATGTGATAAATTGAAATTGAATTCCTACCTGAATTCAGAATTTAAAATCCTGGGAAGTTGGAAAATATTTTCCGAATTTTATTAAAATAATATAGCTTTATTTTGGAAGATTTTTGAATAAAAATCATTTGAATGGATTTTGAATATGATAAAGCACTGAACTCACTTCAGTGGATGGGAAATAATTCTGATGATGGTCGCAACATCATCAGTGTTCATTTTCGAGTTTCTAAGTGATGAATTGCTGCCTTAGAAAAGTTTTTGATGGAATTTTTTTTTGAAAGGAAAATAAATTGTTTGAAAATTCAAATGGTTTGAATTTGAGATGGATATAAATATATGTATATATTTATATTACTTCAAAGGATTTTTGAAATAAAACCCTAGGAATTTGAATGATTGAAATTAAATTTAACTTAGGTAAGTTAAATGGATCGAAATGAATAAATTGAGTAAAATCAATGTGAATGAAATATGAATTGGGTGTGAATAAAGGAAAAACCAAAAGAGTTATAAAGGAAATATATTTGTAACACAAATACAAAGGAAGTTATGTGCAAACAAATAGAAGGAGAAATATTTGTAAAACATTTACAAATAGATTAAATGGAAATATTTATTCATAGAAAATAAATAAAATGTTATAAATGAGATATTTATTTGTTAAATAAATAGAATTTAATCCAAGGAATATTTAGAAGATGAATAGAAAATGGAAATCTGTTTTTAACAGATAAATAGAAAGGATTAATTTATAAAAATAACAGTTTATAAATTAAATTAAATATTTATCATTCGATAAATGGAATATATAAGTCTGAACTTATATAGAGAAGAGATATTGGTTTTTAACACCGATAGTTTTAAAATAGAAGGGGTACACAACACTTGTATAAGTGAAGTAACGTTATTAAAGAGAACATTTATAAAGTGAAGAACCGTTACTAAAAGTAAATCTTCATAAATGAATAAACGTTATCCAATATGAGTTATTCGAATAGGAGAAGTCGATTAGAGTAAGAAATAATTGATTAGAGTTAGAATAAATCAATTAGCGTAAGAATTAACCAGTTAGAGTTAATCAGTTAGGGTTAATCCGTAGAGTTAATTGAATATTTGTTATTCAATTAGAATTTATCGAATATTTTTTATTCAAATTAAGAGTTAACCAGATAGAGTAAATTGAACATAGTTAATCGAATTAGGATTTAATTAAATGTTAGTTATTCAATTAAAGCTGATCGAATATAATTATTGAAATAGAGTTAGTCAAACATAGTTACTCAGGATAAGTTTCCATTTCGTACGACTGCTAGCGTAATTCGCAGGGCTGCAGATAGCCTAGGCGATCGGATGTTTCCTGAGGGTATCAGGCGTAACAATTGTGATCGCTGCGATCTAGAGTCAAGCGAATGGAGGTAAAGCAAATATAGTTTATTCGAATAGAATTAATGGAGTTATCGAATATAGTTTATTCGAATAGAGTTAAAAGAGTTATCGAATATAGCTTATTCGGAAGGAGTTAAGTGAAAAGAGCTAATCAAATAGGGTTAATCGATAAGAGTTAAATCCAATAGAGTTAATTGATAAGAGTATATTGAATAGAGTAAATCGAGTATAGTTTATTCGAAGAAAGGTTTTCGAATCTAGTTATTCGAAAGAGAGATTATCGAATATAGTTATTCGAAGGGAGGAGTTATCGAATAAGGATTTATTCGAAAGAGAGTTATGTAAGGAAGTTTGAAATGTTGAGTATCAAAATAAGTAAGATTTTGAAAAGTTAATAGGTTGGTAGCACTTTTCCTACCTTAGCAATTTCGAGGACGAAATTATTTTAAGTAGGGAAGAATGTAATGACCCGGATATTTCGTCGGTTAAATTTGAATATTTAATACGGTTTTAAATATTAATTTGATAAATTAAATGAATATTTATATTAAGTTATCAATTTAATAATCAATTTCAATTTTATATCGAATATATTAAATCATCGTAATGCGAAAATAATAATTCAGTTCGAGATTTACAACTGAATTAAATACAGTTCAGACTTCTGTTTGAATAATAATAATATTATTAAATTATTATCGAAGAATTTAAATAGTTTGAAATTTAAATTATATCAATTTAAATTGGTATCTGTTCTAGACGATCGAATGGAGCTTCGTGACCTATCCCAGTGTGTCCAGAATGGTGGTACACCATAGAAATGTCATTAGTTGGGTTCAGAGAGAAGTCTGGGATCATGGGGTATTTTAAAATAAAGGGGTACCGGTAATTCAAAGAAAAAGCAAAATAAAATATAATAATTTCCTCTTTTGTTGTGTGGACATAAACTACAAACCAAGAAGCAAAATAAAGGGGCAGCTGTTCACGTTAGAACCACATCTTCCCCTTTTTAAAAGTCTTTGGCCATCGAACAAGAAGCCCAAAAACAAAATCGCTCTTTTCCTTAATCTCAGAAATCGGAAATAGCCTTCAGCTTCTAAAAAAAGAAACCGCGAGCTCCCCTAAAGCTCGACGTGTTCTGGAAAAGTTCTCGAGTAACGAGATTAGACTTTGGATGCGCCAAGGGGTTCGAGGTATTCAGTGGTGGGTTTCGTTCTGGTATGCGAATGGAGAAGGGCATCGCAATTTCTGGAGGGTGATGGTTTGCGTCGCGATGACGAGGTGCAGAGTCAACGCCAGGATCGAAGGCGTGATGTTGATAGAGATGATCGAGCTTACGGTGTTTGAAGAGGCGTTTTATTTCGGGTTATCGCGATTTGATATTTCTGGGAAGGCCGATGTTGGAGCAGGAGTGGTCTTCGATATTTTATACTGGTAGAGTGCGAATGTATTGAATTGGAGAAGTTCGAACTTGGAACTGAAGTGGTAGTCGATCTCGTTGATGTTGAAACAGTGTGAAACTTTAGCGATGAAGTACTGTTGGGGTCTGGTCCGTGAATGTGGAATTGGGGGAGAGATGGAATACGGATGATCAACAGTAGGAAATCTGACGAAATGCAGATGGATGGATGGATGCAGTTTCGTTATTTGATAATGGTCTGAAGTTCAAATGGCTGAGAAGTTTGGAGGTTACAGTTTCAGGTACAGGAAGAGTTGCGATTTTTTTGGGAGTTAAGTTGAGGCTTTGTAAATATTGTTGTGCAGTTGAGGGTGTTCGTCAACCTTGGCAACATCAAAGAAGTGTGTGTAGGTTTCACAGGAAAAGGGATCTTGGTCATTTGGTTATCGATATGGAGAAGAAAAGGTTAAATGAGATTAAGGTATACATTATTTTTCCAAAATTTTAAAATACTTAGATAGTTTATTTATTTACTTTAGTAATCAATGTAAATAAATAATAGCTTAGTCGTTGTATAAAATTAAATAACCATAGGTACAAGACGGATTCAACTCGAGTTTCGTAGCTACAACGATACAAATTTAAATCAGATGTTCGGCAAATAAAAACCCTGGTGAGTAAATCTCACTCACCTGTTTATTTAGAATTATTTTTAGTCGTTAAAAATAATTGTGTGTTGCTTGTTTAAATTCTCTCTGATTGTTTGAAATATACTAGTTATTTAGGGTTGACTATTATATATATATATTGGGTTGATGATTGGATTGTTCCCGCAGTACCATTAGCGGATGCCCGCAGTATCATTAGCGGATGATTACCCTATGCGTCCCACGCTATGATAGTGGATGACCTTCATACCGCGATATCCTGCCTCGAAGTAGGATGGGTATTACTATGTTGACTAACGTCTGTGGGTGCAGGAAAACAGGTTGGAGGAATCCGACTGGATTCCTCAAAAATATATTATTTGTTTGTTTGTTTGTTTGCATATATACTGTCATATATGATGTGTTAGAAATCCCGTGATTTGATAACTGACTGTTTGGGGTATTTAAATATCACTGGGGTTTGAACATTGATTTATAAAAATATCCTGAAAGGGATATTTGAGATTTAAAAGGGAATTCTATTTTTATAAATAGAATTTGAATTTATAATGAACTGTAGAAAATATTAACTTGTTTTGAAGATATATAAAACGAGTATTGAATTTATAAAATTAGTTTATAAATTTATAATGTTGGATTTGAATTGAATTTATAAACTCTGTTTATAAATTAAAATATGGGATTTGAATTGAATTTATAAACTCTGTTTATAAATTAAAATATGGGAATTGAATTGAATTTATAAACTTTGTTTATAAATATATAGTGTGGGATTTTAAGTGAAGTTATAAACGTTGTTTTAATATAATGCATAGAATTGAATTTGAAATTTGAATATAGAATTTGAAAAGAGAATTCAAATAGAACTTGAATATAGAATTTGAAAAGAGAATTCAAATAGAACTTGAAATAGATTTGAAAAGAGAATTCAAATAGAACTTGAAATAGATTTGAATATAGAATTCAAATAAAATTTGAAATAGACTTTGAATATAGAATTTAAAGAGTTAAAATGGAAATGTGAATATGAAATTCAAATAGAATTGGAAATAGGAATTTGAATATATATATATTCAAATGGAGTTTGAATATAGAAATTCAAATGGGATTTATAATATAGAATTTGAATAATATAAGTGAAATAGAATTAGATTAGTTTATAATAAAGTTGAAATATATTTGAACATGATATATTCAAATAAAAAGGTGAAATAGGCAAACCAGTTAATTTGCAAATCAATTAACGAACTAAGTTAAAACGATTGAATAGAGTTAAAACGATCAGGTATAGTTGAAATAAATTGGACATGTATAGATATACAGGAGACAGGTTTGGAATAAAGTATAGAAGTGAAATAAATAGAATGCTCAATAAAAAGGTACGTATTTAATTCATATATGAGATTTTATGCGCCGTATCGGCAAGCCGCTTGGCTTTTTCTTTTTCTTTTGGATTGGTGAGGGTCATGGGAGGCTATTTGAAATATCCCGATGCTCCCGGTACAAAGGAGGTTATGGCGATTTTTTCCGGAAATTTAAGGAGTTAGAATATTTTTAAGAAGTTTGATAACTAGAATCTATATATCAATATATATAGAAGTCGATAAGAAAACGAACTTAGAAATAGAATAGTATAATCAAAAAGGAAGACTAGGAATAAAATCTCGTAAGAATAGAAAGAGAAAGTGTATACGTGTTTAAAAGTGAAGAAGTAGTTGTGTGGTATTGATTATTCGAGTAAGTAGTCATATCTGTTTTGACGTTATAAATGTTATTCAGTCAAGGTCTGAGAGGTAGTTATACCCCCAACTTGATTGATTTCATCATTAACAAATAAATAGTAAGATTTCAGGCTCGAAGATCAGTGTTGGATAAGAGTTAGTTGAATATAGTATTTAGGTTGTCGTAATGATGTTTACACAACATCCGTTTTAACCCAAATAAATGTAAGCTTGGAAATAGAATAATAAATATTTCCTAAGTTTAGAAATAAACGAGATCGGAAAAGAGATAAGTAATTGGAATATTTTCCAATTATAAATAGTATATATTTTCTAAGTTTAGAAAATAAAGGAAGGCGATATTCGGAAATATTTTCCAAATAACGTAAAAGGCCAATATGGTTATTAAAAATATTTGGTTAAAAAATATTGATAAAGAAATAGAGAAGTGATTTAATTAATGGAATATTAATTAAGGGCTCAGTGATTGTTTGATAATTGGATGAACACTTGTTTTCTTCGATAGTTAAATCATCGACTATCAAAACACTTGTTTTTATTTGATTGATAAATCACAGACTATCGAAGTTTTTGACCCTCGTTGTCAATATGGAGTGACCGGTTGGATTATTATCCAAAGAACCACTCTGTATTGGCATAAGCATTGCGAATCATATATGCCAAAGATAATTGAAGACAGAGTAGAGTGCAAGGACTTTTTCTATTAATAGAAATTGTGCCTTCGGTTCATCCTGTTCATGGGTGACTTGTATGGATAAATGTCTGACAGAGTATTTCCAGAAAGGTCACGTACATTGATTTCTTCAACCGTACCAAGAGTGGAAGCGGAGAAGGAAACTTCTTTTAGCTGACACGTAATGTACCGTTGTAGACGTCAATTAGTGATTTTCGATGGATCTGACAATGTGGCATTCGAAGTGAATCTGATGTGATGATAAATCGTAGCCTCTGGCCTCAACAACCGGTAAATGGCAGAAATTGGGCAGGCAGCATGGCTATGTAGGTCGCACCTATTAGGGTGTATAATCACCTGATCTAAAGTTTCATTTACTTCTAAAAATCTATTGTTGATGCTGTCTCATTCGGGAAATGGTTGCTGATCCCAACCGTTGGTGATATACATTCGATACACTCAAGCGAAATGAGTGGTCGGTCATGTGTGGCTGAGTTGCAAGATGTTCTTGTTGAACTCAGTGTATTCTCCTCTAGAGATATACAAGCGGAAGGTGGTTCCATACCTTGTCATAGTTGGAAATCCATTACCCAATACGTGCTTGCGGTTTTGATTGTATATTATATATGTGGAACATGAGATGCAAACGTTCCACTAGATTGTTATTTACTTGATTTAGACATTGTTATAATATCAAAAGAGTTTTGATATAAAGATTATTATTCCTTTCAAAAGGATTTTGAAAGATAAGTCAAGTGTTTGGATTCTCATAAGGGAAAAACCCGTTTCGTGTTATATGGCATGGTCTTATGAGATATCATTTAGTTTTCTGAAACTGTTCTAAACTGTTTACTCATACCAGTCCCATGACTGACCCGGAGTTTATTTTGTTCTGTTTTACCTAAACTCTTGGGTGCCTAAATTTGTACGGGCAGTCAAGTAGTTCAGGATTTTACAGATCTATCTAAAGGAGTTTGGAGCAGGAGGCTTCAGCGTTAGTTATATTGAATTTTGTTCCGCTGTGTTGTAAGTGTTGTATTCTGATAAGTGTATGTTATACAGTTGAAATTTTGTATTTCAAAAGTTATGATATATTATATTTTGTTCCGCTGCGATGTGAGATTCTGTGTTGTTATTTCTGTTCTTCTTCTACCCTTTTCTTCTAAAAAAAAAATGTTTCGTATTTTCGTGATATTTGGGTTGGACGTACGATGAATATAGTCAACTCTGATATTATGGATTTGCGGGTCATTACAATCTTGTTAGGTAATTCAACTTTATATGCTAAATTTCCAACTTGTTCGAGAACTGGGAATGGACCAACAAATCTTGGCATTAACTTGCCTCTCCAACCAAATTGAATCACGCTCTTTAATGGAGAAATCTTGACAAACACCAAGTCGCCAACGGAGAATATTAAATCTCTTCGCCTCTTATCAGCATAACTCTTCTACCTATCTTGGGCAGCCTTCATTCGCTGTTGGATAACCTTGATCTTATCTGAGGTTTCTCTTATCACATCTGGCCCAAGTACAAATTTCTCATCGGTTTCGAACCAGCATGATGGTGAGTTACACGGCCTTCCGTACAAAGCTTCAAATGGAGCCATACCAATACTGGATTGATAACTATTATTATATGCAGACTCCACTAGATGCAAATGGTCATCTCAAGACCCTCCAAAATCCAATATACAAGCTCTCAAGAGATCCTCCAATATACGATTCACCCTCTCTGTCTAACCATCGGTTTGAGGATGGTACGCTGTACTGAGATGTAATTCTGATCCTAAAGCCTCTTTTAAGCTCTTCCAAAATCCACTAGTGAACAATGGGTCTCGGTCACTTACAATGCCTTTGGGTACTCAATGAAATATCACTACCCACTTCATATACAGTTCTGCTAACTTATCTGTCGTTCTATTCGAGTTCACGAGTATAAACCTTGCACTCCTGGTCAATCGCTCCACAATCACCCAAATGCTATCATGGCCCGATCTAGTCCTTGGTAAACTATCAATGAAATCCATTGAGACATGTTCCCATTTCCATTCTGGAATTTCTAATGGTTGCAACAAACCACTAGGTTTCTTTTTCTCAGGTTTAACTAGCTGGAAGTTCATGCGTTTGGAGATAAACTTCCCAACGTCTCTTTTCATCCCTTCCCAGTAGTAGGTCTGCTTCATGTCTAGATACATTTTACTACCACTGGGATATATAGTTAGTTTTAAGTGATGACATTCTCTAAGCACTTCATCTCTCAATCCATTGACATTAGGAACAACCTATCTGCCATTCTTTCGAAGCCATCCTTCTCGATTAAGCCCATACTTGTTCATCTCCTCACTGTCGATACCCATTTCTAAATTGGAGATGATTTCTAGTAGGTTAGGATCGTCCCTTTGATTAGAACCAATCCGCTCAATCAAAGTGGGTCTGATCGTCAAACCTGCTAACATCTCTGGATCCAATTCGCACTTTGGTCTGAAATCGTACCCTGCGATATACTCCAGTTGCTTCCATTCTAGAAACATAGCCCCTAAACTAGCATGTCTTCTCAATGCATCGCTACCGCATTACCCTTTCGTGGTGTATATGTGACATCGAAATCATTGGAAGCAAAGAATTCTAACCATCTTTGCTGTCAGAGATTTAGATCCCTTTGAGAGAAGAGATACTTTAACGATTTATGATTGGTAAACAACTTGAATCTTTCTCCCAAGAGGTATTTTCTCCACATCTTCAACGCGAATACGATCGCTACCAATTCCAAATAATGGGTAGGATATCTTTTCTCATGCGGTTTCAGTTGCCAACTAGCGTAAGCTACTACCCTACCTCCTTTCATCAAAACAACACCTAATTCAGTACCAAGGCATCCGTTTGTACTATCATCTCTTTATTCCCTTTAAGAATGACTAGCACTGGCGCACGCGTCAACTTTTCCTTTAGACTCTTAAATGCATTTTCACAATTTCTTCCTAGATGAAAGCTTGATTCTTCTTGGTCAACTGAGTTAATGGTGCCACTATCTTGGAGAAGTCTTGGATAAACTTACGATAATATCCAGCTAATCCCAAGAAACTTATTATGTCTGTTGCATTCTTGGGCGTAGACCAATCTTGTACCATAGCCACCTTCGCATGATCCATAGCAATACCATTCCCTGAAACAACATGGCCAAAGAATCTCACTTCCCTCCTCCAAAAGTGACATTTAGAAAACATCGCTTTCAATTGGTGTTTCCTCAACACCTCCATCACTATCCTCAAATGTTCCTTGTGTTCTTCCTCTGTCCTCGAGTAAACCAAGATATTGTCTACGAACATAAGAACAAACTTATTCAATTGATCCCTGAATACCCTATTCATAAGATCCACAAAATATGCTGGTGCATTGGTCAACCCAAATGGCATGACCAACCACTCACAGAATCCAGACGGCGTTCGAAATGCTATTTTAGGAATACTCTCGGCTGCTACTCGGAGCTGATGAAATCCTGTCGTGAGGTCCAATTTGGAGAACACCCTTACTCCCTCCAGTTGATCAAACAAATCATTTATCCGCGTAAGAGGATACTTATTCTTCCTAGTCACTTTATTCAACTCGCGATAATCCACACATTAACGAAGGGAACCATCTTCCTTAGTGGCAAATACAACAGGTGCTCCCCACTCGGAGACGCTTCTTCGGATAAATCCCTTCTTCAAAAGATCGCGTACTTGCACCCCGAGCTCTCTCTGCTCCCTTGGTGCCATAGGACGAAGTGGCATCACTATAGGTATGGCATCTTTCACTAAATCAATACGGAACTCAATCTCTCGGTGTGATGGAAGTCCGGTCACTTCCTCGAAGATATCCGGATACTGGCCAGCAAATGGGAACCCCTGATAACTCGTCCTGTGGAAAGTCGAGGGAATTTAGAAAACTAGCCATCACCTATGTGACAACCCGCCCAGCACCAACCGACATTTACTCCACAAGTGCGTTGTACACATGTCCAGTTAGCACGGGAAAGTCGTCAGAAAAGGAAAGAAAGAAGACAAAGAATCAACAAGGAACCTTTAGAATGTCTCACAGCGCATAGAACAAAATATAATAACAACATACTTGACATAAAACAGGTGAGATAGTGCAGAAGCTGAAAATAAACTATCATAGCAGCGGAAAATCCAAAGTACAGCTTATGATCCAAAGCCAACATTATTACAACTTTTAAAAACTGTCTCAAAAAGCTAAACAAGTAAGGTACACTACTAATGCCCAAAGTATTGACCAGCAACGACACAGGGAGAATATCTATGTATATCATACGTGGAAGCCTCCTGCTCGCCTCCGAATATGCTACTCGCGCATCACCAGCTAACCTGTCCCTAGTCTGCTCGTGTGAGCACCCAGAGTAATAAGAAGAGACATAAAACTCCGGGTCAGACAAAAAGTCTGGTATGAGCGATAAGCAATAAAACAGAACAATAACAGGTATAATCCAATCATACCTGAACCTGGACCTGCAACCAAAGAGTTAGGACTACATACTGTACAATACTCTAAGGTGCCACTAAACAGATGGTGTAACGAATACGGGGGTAGGGTTGTGCATGTCATAATGATGGCAAACAAATCAAACATAGCAACCATCCTCACATCTCTCACTCAGTGCGTAAAGCATACGATACCCACTACGTTGGTCACCTACTCCTTTCGGCCATGACGAAATCCAATCCCGTACAACTATCACTACAAGCCCACTATCCATCTCTCAGTGGTGAACCAAAGTTATGAATACCGACAACCCCTTTGCACACGTCCCGCAGCAAAGCCCAATCATGAAGTGAACTCATTGGTTCCCAATTGGATCCTGAGCTCTAACTTCCAACTTGGACAACCTTTGCATCTCGGGTTTTTGGTCAATACTGGATCGGTTCGGTTCTCTATCCTTCTTCTCTGTCGGCTCGGATCGGTATCCTCCAAGTGCTTCGGTTCGGGTCGGGGGTCTCCAAGTACGTCGGTTCGGTTCGGGTCCTCCATGTCACATCGGATCGGTTCGGGTCCTCCATGTCGCATCGGGTCGGTTCGGGTCCTCCAAGTCGCATCGGGTCGGTTCGGAGTACCTTCGTCGCATCATTTCGGTTCAGCCTCCCTAGTCACGGTCCGATCCGCTCCCCTTTCTCTACCGTTCTGATCCCCCTTCTCTTCATCTCGATCCGATCCGGTCCTCCTTCTCTTCATCTCGATCCGATCCGGTCCCCCTTACTTAACCCGATCCGATTCCAATTCAACCATGGTGGCCTTCCTTTTTGCCATTCTTCTTCTTGTGCTAAGCTATGGTTCGGTTCGGTGATACTTTGCCCGGTCCGAGCCCATCCATCCGATCCGATCCGAAGGCCTGCACCGCTTTCCTGCAACTTTCCTGCGACTGTTTATACGCCTCTCGATGGTGTTTTCTACCATTCTAACTATTCTAAACAATCACAAAGCATACCACAAAGTCATAGCAATAAGTAGAAGTGACCTCAAACACCAAAACATCAATATGATAGGTTAAACTAGATCAAACATAGCCAAAACCCCATATTTTCCCTTAATCCCTCTTAATCAGATTTAAGCATATAATTAGCAAAACTTATCCAAATTAGCCAAATTTTCTAACAGAGGTCTAAAACAATATTTAAGAATTTCTGAATATTTTTCCAGATTTTAATCATGCATAAATTCACCAATTATCACTAATCACCCTTAATCCCCAAAATTCCGGGATTAGCAAAATTAGTCGAAATTAACCCAAATTCATATCAGAGGCATAAAATGATGTTTTAGAATTTTAGTATTTTTTCTAGATTTTTCTGAGCCATAATTTTGCTAATTTTCGCTAATTACCATAAGTAGCCATAATTAGTGAAAAGCAAGCTAATCACTCACCTTTGCCATAAAGTAAACTATAGATCTGAAATATTCTCTAATTTGGATCCAATCTCTATGTGTTCCAGCAGCTCTATCCCAATCCTTAAGCTAATCTGCCTTGAATTGATGTAGATTAGGCTAATATGTGATTAGAGATGACAAAAAGGTGTTTTGGAGTGTTTTAGAAGATGGATGCCATTACTAGAGCTTAAGGAAGGTTTGTGGCGGCTGAGAAAACTGAAATAAAATGATTTTCCTAATCCTTTCAGCCCTCTCATAACCCTAATCCTGAAATGGGTTATGGGCCAAGCTGCTAATCACCCGGTTAAGCCCATTTGAGCTGTTTTTCACCTTCTAAACCTTAATTCAGCCATATCTCCCAAACGTTAAGTCCGTTTGGCTATTATGACCACTCTACGGAAAGGTAAACCATCAAACGAATCTAATGGAAGTGGTTTCAGGTCAAAACTCTTTACCAATCAAAAGTTATGGCCAAAACAGTATCGGTTAGGGGCAAAACGGTCATTTAAAAATCGGCAAAAAATCATGAACATGGGAAATGACCCCAATAGTTGTCTCCCAAAGTTACACGACCATACGACTTCATACGAAAAAGAAATAAATATTCTACGATGCTAGATACGTAGAATGCGGGTTGTTACATTCTCCCCCCCTCTTAAGAAATTTCGTCCTCGAAATTCCTTAACCCAAAGCATACAAAGGATCCCGCATGCCTACCAACCATATACAACAATCAAACATGCAAAACAAATAGAACCATTCTGCCCTAACATGCGGTTTACTAACAAGGGAAGAATCATCGCCGCTAAAATCTTACCATGCAAAGAGCTTTGGATACGACTTTCTTATGTCATTCTCTACTTCCCAAGTACAGTCGTTCTCTCACCATCGATTCCCATCTCTACCCTAGAGGTAACTTCTAATAGGTTGGGATCGTCCCTCTAACTTGAACCGATCCACTTAATCAAGATTGATCTAATCGTCAAGCTTACTAGTGTTTCTGAATCCAATTCACACTTAGGTTTGAAGTCATATCCCGTGATATACTCTAGTTGCTTCCATTCCAGAAAAATAGCCTCTAAACTGGCACGTCACTTACTCAATGCATCAGCTATCGCACCCAGTCCGATACTATGGCATTCGTCTATACTGTCATTTTCTTAGGTAATCCAAACCTATATGCCAAATTTTCAACTACATTCCAAATGTCCTTTTAAGTCCAACTTGAGTCCTTACATTCTTATTGCACAACCAACGTACATTCCCTTCCTAGAGGCAGACTAGACACATCCAATGACCCTAGGCACTACACTAACATCTGCACTATACGTCTAACGTACATTCACCTTCTAAAGGTGAACTAGATTCATCCAATGAACCCAGGTACCCTACCCATATTCATACTGCACGTCCAACGTACATTCACCTTCCAAAGGTGAACTAGACTCATCCAATGAATCTAGGTACTCTACCTACATCCGTACTGTACGTTCAATGTACATTCCCCTTCCAAAGGTGAACTAGACTCATCCAATGAATCTAGGTACTCTACCTATGAGTTCGAGTCCAACTGAAACTCCTATATCCGTTGAATCTCCAAGACAACGGACGCTCCACAATGCCCAACATACTTCAAGTCTAACGTAAAGTATATTACACTCGTCATATCACCATGATCAACGAACTTACCCTATTTCCATTCAACAGGATCCTACAGGTGATACTCAAGAGAAGAAAGGTAAGAACAAACACAACAACCATAGCATCCATCAAACAAATCCTATCTATCACCTGCTAAAGCCATGAATATGTCAATACCTATATGTCTGGTCCAACCAACATCAATAACTAATGGAAACTCTGCCTCCAAACGGACTACTGTACGTCCAACGTACGTTTATCCTCCAAGGATAACTAGATCACGTCCAACGGATCCAAGGTAACGGGCGTCCCTAGATACCCCTGCTTTTAGTCCGCCTGAAACACTCGAGTCCCAACCAAGTCTATCCATTATCTTGCTGCCCTCTCGAGTCCAATTCGAGCCAATCCAATTCATTGCAGCCTTCTCGAGCCCAACTCGATTCAATGTATTACCAATATACTCAGACCCAGTCTTGAGTATCCATTACCTACAGACCCTAGTCCAACGTGAGTCGTCTCCCTATTCGTTGCATCTCCAAGATCAACGAACACCCATTTTCTTTTACGAGTTCAAGTCCAACTTGAATCGTCCTAATCTTCGTTGCATCTTCCATGGTCGACGAATACATCCTATTACTTCAAAAAGAACATCAACATAAGGTCCTAAACAATCTATTACTTTGCATCTTTCTCGAGTCCCACTCGAGTCATCTCATAATCCTATCGAGTCTAACTCGGGGCAGTCCATACCACTGAATAGTCTTATCCTGTCACAGCTGCCCATTACTCCTCAAGTAAACCAAGGTATCATCCAATGAAAATCACAACGACTACTTATCCCTCACACAAACCATCCTATTCAAACTCGACATTCCCCAAGCACAAGCCCCAAAGGCCTAAACCAATATCAGACAAGCACCCAAGGAACATCTCCTCCAAATTTGGACAATCCACGTGAAGTGATACTAGCAAAACAACTAAGCACTGGAGCACTCATTTTCCTCCCAGAGACAACTAGAACTTATTACAACGATAACCTCTCGGCTTCCCTGACTCCAGTTACTATCGCCATCACTAGGTAGGTACCTAATACCACCCTATTCCTTTAGAGTAGATCGACTCCCCAAAATAATGCTAAACCCAGTAAAGCCCAGAACAAAGTAATTACAAACAAACATACATCCACAACTCGATAAGACCACGTTACGACAAATCATACTGAGGCTAGTCGAACCACAAATCGGGTTCGTCACTACTAAAGGTCTATCGACTAACTCAGGTTTTGTCAAACAAAACCCGATCAAAACATCTTAAATAGAAAGCATACCTCGAATAACGACACCTTTTTCCTTCTGCGCCGCAGTTGGGGCATTCGACGAAGAAGGAACAGCGTTGATAGCATATGCTTTCACGATCTGCTTCTCCCTAGGAGGTTGTGGACATTCGTTCTTGTGATGTCCCGCTTGGCCACAATTAAAGCACTTCCTTTCCCCAGGCTTTTCCTGACAATCTCTGGCATAGTGGCCCTTCTTACCACAGCTAAAGCACTCGCCATCTTTCTTATTTTTCTTATTCTGACCATCCTTGGTTTGGTCTTGTTTCCTCTTATTCTGGGAATTATTCTTGCCTCCACCGCCTACTTGCGGCTTTGGCTCCTCTGCAGATGCAATAGCAATCTCAGTCTTTGGCTTAGGGTAAAGACTCTCTGACCTCAATGCTTTCCCCACAATCGATTCAAACGTCTCATCGATGTGGTTAATAAGCTTTTCTTCCAAGTACTGATCCACGCCTGTTATAAACTTCTCGTTCTTCTTCTCGGGAGTATCGATAAGGGATAATCCATACTTCGACAATGTGTCGAAGTCAACAATATACTCCGAGACTGCCCTACCACTCTGCTTAAGCTCCAAGAACTTCCTAAACAATTCCGACTTCTGAGCAGCTGGGATAAACTTGTCGCTAAAGCGAGCCTTAAACTGATCCCAAGTAACCTGATCCTCTGGAGTGGCTGTCTTAATAGCATTCCACCGATTCATCGCTCGCCCTTGCAGCTGACGAGACGCTAGCCTTCTCTTCGTCGCATCCTCGATACCCAAGTCGTCGAAGATACGATCACAGCTATCCAACCAATCCTGAAAATCTGTGGCCGACTCCGTTCCGTGGAACGGCTTCCCACCAAGGTTAGTGTAATCCTTGCACAACTTGGTGAAATCGGCACTAGGCGCCTGCACTACTGGACCACCATCATTAAAGGCATTGGGAGCTGCCCCTTGCACATCCCTAAGCATTTCTCTCAAGAGGGTAGTAAACATCGTCCTTATGTTAGCAGCATTCCCATTGTTGGCTCCTCTACCAGCGCCTCTTGCGTATCGGCTCATCGTTCAATCTGTAAAGAGAAAACGATCAACCATCTCCATAGTGGTGCTAGTGCAGTGTGACTTCATCCTTAGCTATACTACTAATATATATATATATATAGCTTTTGAAAACCAAAGTAATCACAAATACGCACTCTCATATACGTACTCTCTCTCCCTAGTGTCTTTCCCTAGGTTAACTACGCAACCTAGAGCTCTGATACCAAATGTGACAACCCGCCCCGCACCAACCGACATTTACTCCACAAGTGCGCTGTACACATGTCCAGTTAGCACGGGAAGGTCGTCAGAAAAGGAAAGAAAGAAGACGAAGAATCAACAAGGAACCTGTAGAATGTCTCACAACGCACAGAACAAAATATAATAACAACATACTTGACATAAAACAGGTGAGACAGTGCATAAGCTGAAAATAAACTATCATAGCAGCGGAAAATCCAAAGTACAGCTTATGATCCAAAGCCAACATTATTACAACTTTTAAAAACTATCTCAAAAAGCTAAACAAGTAAGGTACACTACTAATGCCCAAAGTAGTGACCAGCAACGACACATGGAGAATATCTATGTATATCATACGTGGAAGCCTCCTGCTCGCCTCAGAATCTGCTACTCGCGCATCACCAGCTAACCTGTCCCTAGTCTGCTCATGTGAGCACCCAAAGTAATAAGAAGAGACATAAAACTCCGGGTCAGACAAAAAGTCTGGTATGAGCGATAAGCAATAAAACAGAACAATAACAGGTATAATCCAATCATACCTGAACCTGGACCTGCAACCAAAGAGTTAGCACTACATACTGTACAATACTCTAAGGTGCCACTAAATAGATGGTGTAAAGAATACGGGGGTGGGGTTGTGCATGTCATAATGATGGCAAACAAATCAAACATAGCAACCATCCTCACATCTCTCACTCAGTGCGTAAAGCATACGATACCCACTACCTTGGTCACCTACTCCTTTCGGCCATGACGGAATCCAATCCCGTACAACTATCACTACAAGCCCACTATCCATCTCTCAGCGGTGAACCAAAGTTATGAATACCGACAACCCCTTTGCACACGTCCCGCAGCAAAGCCCAATCATGAAGTGAACTCATTGGTTCCCAACTGGATCGTGAGCTCTAACTTCCAACTTGGACTACCTTTGCATCTCGGGTTTTTGGTCAATACTGGATCGGTTCGGTTCTCTATCCTTCTTCTCTGTCGGCTCGGATCGGTATCCTCCAAGTGCTTCGGTTCGGGTCGGGGGTCTCCAAGTACGTCGGTTCGGTTCGGGTCCTCCATGTCACATCGGGTCGGTTCGGGTCCTCCATGTCGCATCGGGTCGGTTCGGGTCCTCCATGTCGCATTGGGTTGGTTCGGAGTACCTTAGTCGCATCAGCTTGGTTCGGCCTCCGTAGTCATGGTCCGATCCGTTTCCCTTTCTCTACCGTTCTGATCCCCCTTCTCTTCATCTCGATCCGATCCGGTCCCCCTTCTCTTCTTCTCGATCCGATCCGGTCCCCCTTACTTAACCCGATCCGATTCCAGTTCAACCATGGTGGCCTTCCTTTTTGCCATTCTTCTTCTTATGCTAAGCTACGGTTCGGTGATACTTTGCCCGGTCCGAGCCCATCCATCTGATCCGATCCGAAAGCCTACACCGCTTTCCTGCAACTTTCCTGCGACTGTTTATACGCCTCTCGGCGACGTTTTCAACCATTATAACTATTCTAAACAATCAAAAATCATACCACAAAGTCATAGCAACAAGTAGAAGTGACCTCAAACACCAAAACATCAATATGATAGGTTAAAATGGATCAAACATAGCCAAAACCCCATATTTTCCCTTAATCCCTCTTAATCATGTTTAAGCATATTATTTGAAAAACTTATTCAAATTAGCCAAATTTTCTAACAGAGGTCTAAAACAATATTTAAGAATTTCTGAATATTTTTCCGGATTTTAATCATGCATAAATTCACTAATTATCACTAATCACCCCTTAATTCCCTAAATTCCGGGATTAGCAAAATTAGTCGAAATTAACCCAAATTCATATCAGAGGCATAAAATGATGTTTTAGAATTTTAGGAATTTTTATAGATTTTTCTGAGCCATAATTTCGCTAATTTTCGCTAATTACCATAACTAGCCATAATTAGTGAAAAAGCAAGCTAATCACTCACCTTTGCCACAAAGTAAACTATAGATCTGTAATATTCTCTGATTTGGTTCCAATCTCTATGTGTTCCAGCAGCTCTATCCCAATCCTTATGCTAATCCGTCTTGAATTGATGTAGATTAGGCTAATATGTGATTAGAGATGACAAAAAGGTGTTTTAGAGTGTTTTAGAAGATGGAGGCCATTACTAGAGCTTAAGGAAGGTTTGTGGCGGCTGAGAAAACTGCAATGAAATGATTTTCCTAATCCTTTCAGCCCTCTCATAACCTAATCCTGAAATGGGTTATGGGCCAAGCTGCTAATCACCCGGTTAAGCCCATTTGAGCTGTTTTTCACCTTCTAAACTTTAATTCAGCCATATCTCCCAAACGGTAAGTCCGTTTGGCTATTATGACCACTCTACGGAAAGGTAAACCATCAAACGAATCAAATGGAAGTGATTTTAGGTCAAAGTTCCTTACCAATCAAAAGTTATGGCCAAAACAGTATCGACTAGGGGCAAAACGGTCATTTAAAAATCGGCAAAAAATCATGAACATGGGAAATGACCCCAATAGTTGTCTCCAAAGTTACGCGACCATACGACTTCATACGAAAAAGAAATAAATATTCTACGATCCAAGATACGTAGAATGCGGGTTGTTACAACCTCATTACTATGTAGGCCACCAAACACTACCCTCCTCCCATCATCCGCCCTAATAGTCACCGAAAATCCCTCAGAGTCTACGACCACCCCATATCTTTGGAACCAATCGAATCCCAAAATAATGCCAAACCCAGTAAAGCCTAAAACAAAGCAATCACAAGAAAACATACATCTATGACTCGATATGACCACATTACGACAAATCATGCTAAGGCTAGTCGAACCTCCAATCGGGTTCGTCACCGCTAAAGGTCTATTTACTATCTCGGGTTCCAATCCCAACCTATCTACCAGGTCACTAGATATGAAGGAACGGGAAGCCCCGGTATCAAACAATACTCGAACAGGAACATAATAAACAGAAAGCATACCTTGAATGACGACATTCTTTCCTTTCTCCACCATAGTTGGGGCATTCGACAAAGAAGGAACAACATTAATAACATATGCTTTCATGATCTGCTTCTCTTTGGGAGGCTGCGGACATTTATCCTTGTGATGTCCAACTTGGCCACAGTTAAAGAACTTCCTGTATGTTGGCTTTGCTCGACATTCTTTAGCATAATGTCCCTTCTTGCCACATCTAAAGCACTCTACATCTTTCCTGTCTTTCTTCTTCTGACCATCCTTGGTCTAACTCTGCTTCCTTTAATTCTGAGAATTATCCCTGCCTCCACCGCTTGCCTGCAGCTTTGGCCCCTCTGCAGATGCAACAGCGACTTCAATCTTGGGCTTAGGATAAAGGCTCTCTGACCTCAATGCTTTCCCAATAATCGATTCAAAAGTCTCATCAATATGGTTTATAATCCTTTCCCCCAAGTACAGATCTAAACCGGTTATGAACTTCTCGTTCTTCTCGAGAGTATCAATAAGGGATAATTCATACTTCGATAAAGTATCAAACTCAACAATATACTCCGAGACTGCCCTACCATTCTGCTTAAGCTCCAAAAACTTCCTAGACAATTCTGAATTCTGAGCAGCCGGGATAAACTTATCGATGAATCAGGCCTTGAAGTGATCCTAAGTTACTTGATCCTCAGGAGTAGCTGCCTTAATAGCATTCCACCAATTCATAGCCCGTCCTTGTAGTTGACGGGATGCTAGCTTCCTCTTCATCGCGTCTTCGAATCCCAGATCCTCGAAGATACACTCACAACTATCAAGCTAATCCTGAACTTTTGTAGTCGATTCTGTTCCATGGAACGACTTCCCACTAAGACTAGTGCAGTCCTTACAGAGCTTGGTGGAATCAGCCCTAGGAGCCTACACCGCTGCACCACCACCATTTGCAGCATTAGGATCTGCCCTTTGAACATCCCTAAGCATCTATCTCATGAAGTAAGTGAACATCGTCCTCATATTAGGAGCATTCCTATTATTTTCTCCAGAACCAGTATTCCTCGTATATCGACTCATCGTTCAATCTGTAAGGAGAAAACGATTAACCATCTCTTCAGTGGTGCCAGTGCAGTGCGACTCCATCCTTAGATATACTAATAGTATATATATAACTTTTGAAAACCCAAAATATAACAAATACGTGCTCTCATATACATACTATCTCTCCCTGGTGTCTTTCCCTAGGTTAACTACGCAATCTAGAGCTCTAATACCAAGTGTGATGGCCCACCCAGCACCAGCCGACATTTCCAATGAAAGGGCGTTGTACCAATGCACGACTAGCACGGGATGGTCGCCAAAGAAAGGAAAAGACAGGAATTTGAACTAACAAGGAACCTGTAGAATGTCTCACAGCGCATGGGATAAAATATGATAATAATATAACTTTGACATAAAACAGGCGACACAGTGCATAAGCTGAAAACTAAACCATCATAGCAGCGGAAATCCAAAATACAGCTTATCATCCACACCAACATTATTACAACTTTGAAATATTGTCTCTAAAACAAAAGAAGGAGGTACACTGCTAATGCCCAAAGCAGTGACCAGCGACAACACAGGGAGAATATATATATATATATATATATATATATATATATATATATATATCATACGTGGAATCCTCCAGCTCGTCTCCGATATAGTTACTCGTGCATAATCACCTGACCTGTCTCTAGTATGCCCATTTAAGAGCACCCAGAGTAAAAAGAAGAGACATAAAACTCTGGGTCAAACAAAAGTCTGGTATGAGCGATAAGCAACAAAATAAAACAATAACAGGTATAACTAACCATACCTGAACCTGCAACCAAAGAGTTAGCACAACAAGATGTACAGTACTCTAGGGTGACACTAACATATGGTGTAAAGATACGGGGGAGGGATGTGCATGTCATAGCGAAGTCAAACAATCAAGCATAGCAACCATCCTCACATCTCTCGCTCAGTGCGTAAAGCATACGATATCCATCGCTTTGACCACCCAAATCCTTTGCTATGATCATTCTACCCCATGGAGTCATGATGGCTCCACTGCATTAATCCATAGCCACTAATCCATTGCTATGTCCATTCTGCCCCCATAAAGTCATGATGACTCCACTACACTGGCTCATAGCCATGCTACGATCACTCTGCCCCATGGAGTAATAACTACCCCACGCACTGATCTTTTGCCTAACATCCGTCTTGGTGGTGAATCTAAGTTATGGATGTCGATAACCCCTTAGCACATGTCCCGCAGCAAAGCCCAACTCATGAAGTTAACTCGTTGGTTCCCAACTGGATCCTGAGTTCAACTTCCTATTTGGACTACCATTGCATCTCGGGTTTTGGTCTCCTCTGGATCGGTTCAGTCCTTCTCTTTGCTTAACCTCAGTTTGGTAACCTTCTTGAAGCCGCTCGGTTCGGCTATGCGACATTCATATACTCTAGTTTGGTTCGAGTGACGCGGTTAGGTTCGGCCCTCCTTTCCATGCCCCGGCTTCCGTTCGGTTCGGGTGTCCTCATGTGGGTCGGTTTGGTCATCTCCATCCGGTTCGGTTCGGTTATGATGAGCCGATCCCATCCGTTACTCCAGCTCCTCTTCTCCGATTCGATCCAGTCTCTACTCCAACTCCAACTCTATACAAGTGGCCTTCCTTCTTGCCAAGCCTCCTCTAGTCCCAATTTCCGATCCAAATCGAATTCCCTTGCAAGTTCTCCTATCCGATCCGAGCCCTATATCCAATCCGATCCGAAACCCTGCACATTTCCTACAACTTTTCCAGCAACTGTTTTATACCATACGACGGCTTTTTCGACCATTCTAACTTTTCTAATCAATCACAAAGCATACCCTACAGTCATAACAACATAGAGAATAAACAATAAACACCAAAACAACAATTTAATACGTCAATATGGATCAAACATACCCAAAAATCTATGTTTTCCCCTTAATCCCCTTAGTCATGTTTAATCATACAATTAGCAAAACTTATCCAAATTAACCCAAATTTCTAACAAAGGCTTAAAATAATATTTAAGAATTTCTAAACATTTTTCTAGAATTCAATCATGTATAATTTCGTTATTTAACGCTAATCACCCCTAATTAGCCGCAATTAGTGAAAAAAAATGCAAATCACTCACCTTAGCCACAAAATACTTATAGATCTGAAAGTATCTCTGATATCGGTCGAATCTCTATATGCTCCGGCTGCTGTATCCCAAATTCTATGCTAACCCGCCTTGGTTTGATGTAGATTATGCTGAAACTTGATTAAATGGTGATTAGAAGGTGATTTGGGTGTTGGTGGCCATTGTTAGGGTTGAAGAGAGGTAAGTGGCGGCTGGAAAACGACAAAGAAAAGGTTTCTCTAATCCTAATCAGCCCTTATATAGATCAAATCCCGAAATCCCCAATGGGCCTAGCTGCTAATTACCTTATTAAGCCCATTTAAGCTGCTTTTCACCTTCTAAACTTTAATTCAGCCATATTTCCCAAACGGTAAGTCCGTTTTATTAACATGATCACTCTATGGAAAGGTAAACCACCATCCAAATCTAACGGAAGTGGTTTCAGGTAAAAACTCCTTACCAATCAAAAGTTATAGACGAAACAAAATTTTTAGGGGTAAAACGGTCATTTAAAAATCGGTAAAAATCGTAAACATGGAAATTGACCCTAATAGTCATTCCCCAAAGTTACACGACCATACGACCTCATATGAAAAAAAGATATAAATATTCTACGATCCTTTGATATGTAGATTGCGGGACGTTACAGTTTTCTCATACAAAAAACAATGGATGTCAAATGCTGTCAGTCCCTGAACTGAATCTAATCTTTTCTTCTTCTACAAATCAAGTTTAAGGATTCAAGTTATCGAAGAATAGATCTGAGATTCAACGCAACCAAATTTTTTCTGTCTTTTCAAGTCGAAACACTATGAGTTAGTTAATTTTAAATTTAAATGATTAAAAGTAAATGTGATATGATATTGGATCTATCATAATTTGTGAATCTATAATATTGTATGACTTGGATCTAAATTTTTATCAATCAGATCTATTGCGACTTTTTTGAATCTATGACACAACTATGACGTGGATCTTAAATATTATCATGCTAGATCTACCTTTACAGACCTAATTCGCTAGTGGTTAATTTACCATGTCACAATTGTGGATCTTAAATATTATCATGCTAGATCTACCTTTATAGATCTAATTTGCTTGTTTGTGGATCTTAAATATTATCATGCTAGATCTACCTTTATAGATCTAATTCGGTTGTGGTTAATTAATCATGTCGCAATTGTGGATCTTAAATATTATCATGCTAGATCTACCTTTATAGATCTAATTCGCTTGTGGTTAATTTATCATGTCACATTTTTGGATCTTAAACATTATCATGCTAGATCTACCTTTATAGATCCAATTCACTTATGGTTAACTTATCATGTCACATCTACTTATGGATCTAATTCTTTTTAGATCATTTGATACTTATCATGTTCTGGCTAATTTAGATCTGTCATTAATTGGACATATGAATCCTTATTTATTCATGCTTAATATGACATCCTTAGTATGTTAGATCTAGTTTTATTATCACATGCTCACTAGATCTATTTTTATATTTCCACCTTATCACTATGCCAATTACATGTTTATGTCACTTTTGTTAAAATAATCACTATTGTCATCTTTCCCTTTTATTTTTTATGGCTAGGCTACTTTGTAGTCTAGACATGACGCTAAATATATGCGAATGCGCTAGTTAGGGAACGGGGGAAAACATTAGGATTGGCATAACTTGAATGACGGATATGAATTTGCACATATAATCCATTATGAATACAATTGGGTAAATGGGCATGAACACCTATAAAGACATAGGTATAATTAATTGGTTAATAATTAAAATGCCTTGGATTACAATAATTAGAAAACTGTAACTGCTCTTATGACACGAGGTAAGATTGCATTTGTGGTGGAAGTCTGCCCGGACCCGACCGGCATACCCAGCAACCGAAAATGTTAAATCTAATGTGAGGGGTTTAAGTGCACAAATACGAGATGGGCGAAGACACGAGGTTAGGCCAAACTTGTGGAAGAAGTCTGCTTGGACCCGACCGACATATCCAGCATCCACAAGTTGTAGGCCTAATGTGGGAGGTCTAGCCTATTATAAGCATAAATGGACATGGTAATGAACTTGAATACTTAACCTAGTTGAATCCGTAGGGATTTTATGAACATGTTAACTCGAATAAGGGTTAAGTAAACTTGGTGGAAACAATGGATGGATTAAGTAAATCTTGTGGTGGTGGGTAATATTTATATACATAGGCCCACGGACTTAACCTATTTTATACTTTGGGGTTATGTAAAGTTGTTAAGTAAACTTGCTTGGATCAGTGAAGGTTAAGTAAATCTTGTGGTGGTGGGGTAATATTTACATATATAGGCCCGACAACTTAACCTATTTTACGTGTTGGACTGTTAAGCATAACAAGTTGAAATCCTAGTAGTGGGGATGCAAGCCTAGGGGGTGCTTGTATCATCTTGTGTGTAAGACCCGTTTCAGTCAGTAACCCATCTAGGTATCAAATGAGTACTCCGAACTAGGTCGAAGAAGGGGCGCGCTTACTGGGCTGATGTAAGAGATCCAAAACGAAGAGGCGGTGTCAACAACGCAGAAAACCAACAGAGTCATGTGTGTGCATGGATCCGGCTTCCTATGGGAATTAAGACACTATGACATTAGTAGATATGGTATGCACATCTTGAAAATGAAGGGTTGTCACTTTAGGAAGTGATACATCATATTGTGGGGCTAGCATAGGGTATCTGCGGAGTAGGGAGCTGATTGATTAGGGTAGTAGTTAGGGTACATCTAGACTCTGGTATGTTTAGGAGTCTGTTATTGGGCTGCCTATGGATTGTATGGGGTTAGACCTCTCACCAGAAGTGCGCCTAAGTTTACCATTTCACGCATGTTGGGGATCATCTCATTCTGGATATACCAGTAGTAGTGCAGAGAAATAGATATCATTAGAGAAGTGCAACATACTCTATCGTATTTATCCTGTTTACCATGTCATACCTTCCTTATATGATGTTGTCTTTCTTATCCACTTTATATGCCTGCCATGCTACTTTTATTTATTTACTTGGATAAAGTAACTGGACTCGCAAAACTTTATGTCTGACCCTTTTTGTTTCCTCTTTTTTCTTCTGTCCCCCCAAGGTTCTCAGGGAGGGAATTCTCAGGCTTAGTCAGGACTCAGTTATCATCTTGCTTAGAGCTGCTTCTGAAGTATTGCTCAAGTTTTTATCTCCATTATGGCTTTGTCACTTTTTGGGGGAATTATGCTTTTTAATTATTTATGTACTCTGATGGTACAAGACAGAAGTTATATTATTATAATAGGTTTTATGTAGTTTCAGACTTATGGTATTTTGAACCACGATGTTATGATTTTTGTTTGAAATAACAATTTAAATTCCGCTGTTGCTTTTATATTTGCCTTGTAATATTTCTGTTTCTGTTTACTTATAACGCTTCATAATACTTATTGCATTCTTTTAGTGAGTGACATCAACGGACGTAGGGTGTCACACACAAGCTCACAAATTCTCAAAAATAAATTACTCCAGTTATTAGTATGTTTACGCAAAGACATTTTCGCATGAAAAACTTTTGTACATGAAATCCCCACTGTAAACCAATTTATTTTAACTTTTTTTAGCATTACAGGTTTCTATGTTGCATTGGTCTTTCCACTTGTTGTAAGATAATATGAGATTCTCAAAGTTGTTCACATCGGTTGGATTATCATTTACATCATTTAAATCTTTCCTGCAATTCTCTTCCAATATATTTAGTAAAACCCCATTTTTGACACTCCTATAATTCCATCCCA
The DNA here is from genome assembly GCA_030737875.1 of Allium sativum. Lineage (NCBI taxonomy): Eukaryota > Viridiplantae > Streptophyta > Magnoliopsida > Asparagales > Amaryllidaceae > Allium > Allium sativum. Next base: position 243,751,066 of record CM060915.1, on the reverse strand, counting down.
TAACGAAGAATTTACAGAGCTTCAGAAAATTTTGAAATTTGTAGATTTTTGGGCCATTGACAAAGGAACCCATCATATAATACACAGCCTGGTAAAACGCCTCATTGTAACCCGCTTTATAGGTCCATGAATTTAAGAATTTGAAAGGCATGTTTTTAATCACATCATTTTTTTCCTGAAATTGACACATATAGGAATATGATCACTCAAATGGTTGGCAGCACCGAACGCATTCATTTCAGGAAAAATATCTATGAAATGGTGATTACATAACACATTGTCAATTTTAGTTACAACACCCTTCTTTCTCTAAGTGTATTTAAAACCAGCTATAGGAATATACCTCAAACCTGCTTTAAACATGAAGTCAATAAGGCCTGCCATGTGTTTGAATAGAACAACAGAAACTCCTTTTTTGTTATTAGGAGATATGATATTATAAAAATCTCCCAAAACTAAACATGGAATATCAACATTTTTAGATTCATTAACCAATTCGAGCCATAGCTTTTCTCGATCAATCAGGAATTTACGGGCATAGATAAAAGTTATCCTGCATGAAAAACCAATAATATCATCTGCATTGATAGAAATATGTTGATAATATAAAGCTTCAACATTAGATTTTCATACATCGGAGTCCCAGGCCAATAAAATTCTACCCTTACTTCCAGTGCTATTATTATCAAACACCTTCCACTTTTTATGTAACCTATTTTTTAGCAAGCAGATCATTTCAGTACTCAACTTATTCTCCAGGAGGCCAAAAACAGTTGGTCTATATTTGTTAAGGAACTTTAAAACTTCAAATTGTTTGTTTGAAGAATTTAGTCCCCTAACATTCCACACAACTGAATTCATTTAATTTTACTCTAGCTCCTTGTCGATAATTAAGGAGGAGCAGAAGGAACATCTTTACCACTTTTTTTCTTATTATTCTTATTAGAATTTTCCAGGTCATCCTAGAAACTTTGGGTTTTTTCAATGTTTTATGATACACCAGTTACTTTTTCAGGTTTTCCAGGATCTTCTATGGCCATAGCAACCTGGTCTATGAGGTTTTCTTCCTCTAGTTCATCACAATCCTTGATAGAACCTTCTTCATTTTCAACCTGGGGACCATCAGGCGCAACAACACCTTCAGAATTCATTGTGTGGACTTCCTTACTAGACTTCTCACTCACTTCTTTATTTTTATTCATGTTAAATTATGTAATAGTGTTATCAGGTCTCTTCGTCATTGTAGCAACTGCATTATTCATATTGTAAACATTGTTTTGAGAGTCTCCAAAATTATGTATGTCACTACTGTTATGGCATGAATCATTTGTATAGTCATTTGTAATAATTGTAGCCTCTATATTAATCTGAGTATGTTCCTTGCTGTTGGTTTCTATGCTATCAATCTCTATTACTAGTTCTGCACATTGTCCAAACCGTTCGAATGGGTAGTTATAGAAAGGTCAATAATGTTCGTCTCTTCTCGAATATTATTACTATTGTGGCCATCAAAAGATATATGGTTCACATCATTATTCTTAAAAGCTCCTATGTCCGCTAAATCATTAGAGCTTTCAACTGTCATCACATCTCGACATTAACACATGCACTTTTATTTTTTGGAACCCATTTTTCTGTTACTTTAACATTGCATTGAGCATGAGAATGTCCAAAAACACCACACACTTTACAACACAGAGGCTTGTAAATATAATCCACTCTAACTTTGAGTTCTTCACCTGTATGCCACATTTATTTTATAGTAAATGACATTAAATGCCACATTTATTTTAATGTAAATGCAATCTGTGGGCATTTCTCTGTTATAGCGTACATGGATGTACGTATTCATACTATTAAGTTCAGGAATGATGCTATGGTTATTACTTAAAGTGGGGATCTCAAGAATTCTCAGTAAAAAAAGGAAACATGCTAAAAGTCATTAAAAGTACATATTTATTAACGCCTATAATTTAATGTGAGAAAATACTTTAATTTACTTGTTCACTATTGTATGATTTTTTTATAAAGTGTCATATAAGTTTGCTTCTTTTGGATTATAGTATTCAAAATCAACTTATGCGTATAAAGTAAAACTCATTTGAAGACAGGTAAAAAAATATATGGTAATTTTGGTTACTTTATTTTCATCTTGTCCCATTTTCTTGTTGGTAATATTATATGTAGAAAATCCAGTTACTATCTTTAAACAGATATAAGAGTAAAATCATTATTTAGTTTGTAAACATAGAGCCAAGCTGTATAAGCGATGTCTGACGAATGTTAAATTAGAAACCCAATTTATAAACTAATCATAAATACTTAGTTATGTTGGCTAAAATGTATGGACTGCTAATATTAAAAAAGAGAATAATTATTTTCAAAAAGGAGTTGGTTAAATAAAGATTATTTTAACATGATAAATCCCAAAAATCATTATGAAACCATAATTGTTTAAGTTTGTGCAAAAACATGTTGTTTGTTCATGACAACTAATACAATAATAAATTGTAAACGAAACAAAAACACATGATGAAAATATATAAAGCCAAACAGACATCAATTAATTAAAGAACTAAATTAACATTTTTAGCACACGTATATCCTAAAAATATTTACCCAGCTGTTTTAGTTGCAAAACGATCAGGTATATTTAAGGTAATAAACTTGTAAAACAAAGATTGTGATGGAAAGCATGTAAGTTCATTCCATAATTGAGACCATTAATTAAGTACATTTGTGAGATTGGTAAGAATTATTAAAAATAAATAAAAACTATTGAATACAATTTGAAATGACTACCAAATTGTATGTTGAGAAGTTAACCTTTTACTTAAATGTGAAAAAACTTAAAAAAGGAAGCAACTATAAAAAAAGGGATAATGACGATCCAGTTACCTGACATGGTCAAAGGAAAATGGGAGATATAATCTTTTGGAAAAATGATGCTATAAATCCAGTGCCATCAAAATTACATTTCCAATCAGTACGCTACATGCTTGATTAGAGGAGCAGTTTTGAAGGCATTAATACATCACTCATTCATATTCTACTAATTAACATTTGCGAAGAAAACATTATATCAACACAAACCAAAAAAGGATAATGAAATTAAGGGAAAACGAATGGAAACAGAAACTGGTAAAAGGATTACCTTCGTCATTACCGTTTTAATGTTCAGAATTAAAACTACCATAAGTTTTCAAACCTCTATGTCCATTGGAATTCCTGAAAATCAAATAATAAAGTGTAAGAAAACTCGCCATGAATGGTCAGGTACCCCTGCAGGAATGCCTGAATCTTAATATAAACCCAAAAAGGTTAAGTAGCAAATCAAAAAAAGCAATGAAGTTGTAGTCAATTGTTTTAAAGGACATCAAAATGGAGTGGTTATGGGTAACAGTTGAAATGGAAATACAAAAAAATAAAATGAAGAAGTAGAAAATGTCTTATTCTTGGAGTTTAGCTTCTTCCATCGCAAAGGATGTTGGAATTTAAAAGCAGCATCTACTATTTGAGTTGAAAAAAAGGACGCTTAAATTTGAAGATTGGGTTGCAATGGAAAAGGACAGCGGAAGTTTACCAACTTTACTAAATTAGAAATTCACAAATAGAGTAAAACAATCCTTTTAGTTTATGACATTTTCATTATGCCACATTGCTCTTTTATTTTCTCCTCAAAAGACATGAAGTCTGCAAACACATATGGACTAAATATTCATAAACCAGGAATCATTTTATTTATTTATTAAATCAGTGGTTAGGTATTTGAGTGCACCGTCAATGCTATAGGTTTTGCCGTAGAAGCCTGATAACCAATATATCTCTAATTTACAAACTGATGTATATTTCGGTCTACTGTTTTATACTTAATAATATAACATTACCTTAAACCTACCGGTCTTCAGCTTTTTCGAGTGCTTCCTTCTTTTCTGATTAATTTTTTCCTAATAAGGAGGAAAGCATCAAGTTTATTGTATCTGGAGGTTACAGCAGCAAAACATTGTGTATAATGACAAATAAACTAAAGCACATATAAAGTGGGGGTGGGGAGGTGTGTGTGTGAGGGGGAGGGGCAATTATACAATTTTCTCATTGAGAACCCATACACACTCTGCATGTTCGCTACTATTATTATTTATGGTGAGAGGGGCAATATAGGGATTTAGCGCACAACTTCGGTTATAGCATATGGGCCCCTATATGCTAATTGGAGTTACTGGCTGAACAAATATAATAATAAAAGAAACCATTTTGCAACTTCGTTATTAGGAGTTAATTCTAGAAATGACCGGATTAATTAACAAGATTAATACAAGCATTGTGCATATTATATAGTGTGGTGCTAAGGGCACCCAAATATGTTCTTTCTAATACCGCAGTTGCAAACATAAAACTCATTAAATTTTGTTTGCTTCCTAATACCACATTACCTTTCTATTCTAATCTCTCACTCAATCATTATTTGCCGAACTAATCGCGTAATAAGCTAATCTAAATACCCTTATATCTCGCGATCGTTGTTTTCTTCGCATCTCTCATGGGAAAATTCAAATTCGTACGGCAATCTCCCAATTGTTTGGTGATCTGAAAACCCAAATCTCTCACTTCCTCTTCTAGTTTGCTTAATTCAAATCTTATTCACGGCTTATGTATGTTGTGGCGTCGAATTCGTTGATCGGCTATAGATCAAGGGTTCAACTCGTTGATTGGTTTTACAAATGAGGACGAACGAATAAGCGAAATAGAAATACAGTAAAACAATGTGGTAGCCCCTATTTTTTAAGTGTGGTATTAAGAAGAGTGTAATACTAATTATTGTGGTATTTTTTAGTCGCGGTATTAGGAAGAACATATTGGGGTGCCTTTAGCACCACACATTATATATACTTGAAATTCATGCCATTAGTTAACTGGCAAGATTTATTTACTCGCCTGACTCTTTTTGAATTAACAAAGATGAATGAATATATATTGTGAGATAATTTAAGTTTAGAAGGTTGCAAAAGATCCACATATATAGTTGTAAAGCCATTCTAGTTAGCAATATCAAATATAAAGAGTCTAATTTTGGTGGAAAATGCTCTTGTAATTAAATTGAAAAAGAATAATTGCAAATGCTAAATATTTGATTTAAACTTCTGACGATTCCGTGTTGATATTGTTCTACCACCATCCATATCCTACTAGTTCAACTTATGATTAACACAAGCCTTCATTTTTGCAACAATCAAGTTAATACAAGATATTTTCTCATTTGAATAGATTACATGAAATTTAGCCTTTTTTACATTAAACCTGTTGTGGATAAATTTTGATTCAAGACCGCTCAATTAAAAAAACCAAATCAGCGGAAGACAAGATCGTGGTAAACGTGTAAAAAAACCAATCAATATCAAAGACAATCTCAACCCAATCCAAAAGCCAATCACAAGCACCACACAAGAGAAATAAAGGGGCAATAATGAAAAGTAAATCACAAAGGGATTCATAATGGTTCCACTAACAATTTGTTAGTGTACGTCAACTCGAGAGAGAGTGTCGTTTATTAATACCAATGAAGAGTAAAAGAGATTGATTACAATGGTCACTGAATTCACTCATGAGTTTGATTTGGAGATAAAAGAATTGAATAAAATAGATTTAGGTTAGAGATCCCAAAATCTTGATTTGAGAGATGAATGAATGAATACCTTTCACTCTCCTTTTCGGCTTCTTTTATAAGACCAATTACTTCATATCCAAGTTTTATGTATATGGCAAAAAATCTTATCAATTATGCCACCTAATGAGGGAAAGCAATATATATCCAAATACCATTAATTTGGGAAAGCAATATCTACCAAAATCCCATTAATTTGGGAATGCAATATCTACCCAAATCCCATTAATCAGGGAAAGCAATATCTTCTCTTTCTTCCTAAAAAATAAAAAGATTCCTTCCATTCAATTTGATTTAGCATCACCAAATTTAATAAAACCAACATCATTTGTAAAATACTAAACTTTACTATATACAATTTTTCTATTGAAAAAAAGGCATTGTAAAACCTTTATAGATACAAAATCACCACCTCGGAAGAATGCAGAATTATCATCCTTTGCCATATCAAACATACCTCCTCTAAAACCATCATCCAGCAACCCAAATAATTATAACCACATCTTTCTTGTAGTGTATAAGGAGTATGATATTAGTGGGTAACGATAAACTTCTAGTACAAAAGAGAATGTTCATGTCATTTATGTGTAAAATCGCATGGATGCCTTTTAGCGATAATTAAATTGTATAAAGACACGGATGATATAACAGTAAAACAGTAAACCTACATATGCGTGCTAGTTATGAAAATTATTAAGTAAAATTAACTTAAAATTGTAAAATTTAAACTCTACAATTCAATGTAATAGTCTAAATTTTCAGTAAACAAGAACAATTATCGAGAACCTTTACAGCTCAGTATTATGGACGTGGAGTTACATATCCAGATATTTAGACCACTAAAAATGAAAGTATGCAACTGAAACTCAAAGCATTGACATAGTAAAGTTGTGGAAAAGTGCATTTAAAAAACAGTCATATGATGTACCTCTAAGCAGCTAACATGCATGCCCCATAACGTAGTTTCCTACTAAATTTGGACTTTTTCTTTACATGGAGAATTCTATAAGAGAAGCATTGGTAAGGTGATAAACAATTCCAAAGTAGAAAAGAAAAAATGTCCGAGCATTTAACTGGTAAGTATGCCATGTATATGGCAGAGTTCATTTCAGGATCTATCTCCACCCATGGGTATAATGAAAAAAGAACCTGCAAAACTACAAGTGTCAAATAGTTTGCAAGGACTTAACATGTTGGAAAGAGTTTCCTAATAAATAAATGAAAGAAAACTCTCAACATGTCATGTTGTTAAACAACAATTTTTTTCTAAAGCAATAATGTTATAATTTGTTTGAGCATTTAACAGAATAACATATATTTGCAGATACCCGTAAGCAAACGGCTCAAACACAGTTCACACAAGCAGCCGCAACCCAAACATTACGAATAAGAAAACAACTCCACAAACGACTTCCAAACATCAAACAAGAGCCTCCTCTACAAACCCCATCACCAGCTGCATCACCTTCAGCTTCCCTTAGCTGTTGTATATAACGCAGTTGTATACACAATTATATGATTTTTGTTTGATGATAACAAACAAATATATATTATTATAAATGTGTTTGTTATTGTAATGTTTTATATATACAACACAGATAGGAATATAATATTTGAATTGAATATTATATCTCTAACATTCAAACAGTACAACTCTGTATAACTCCACTATTTAAACATTCACTGTATATTGTACTTGTATATAAACAGAATATAATAGACAAGTTCGTTTGACAACAATAAAATGATATTTTATTTCAATCAAATTTGTTTATTACATATATTTGTACAATTCTCTCACAGCTCCTCAGTACAGTTCATTCATTGTCACTCAGTCATACATACACACAACATATACACAGTTACATTTCATATATATCCATTTTCACTTGTATATACAGACTCATACATTCATTGACACCACACACTGTCTTCTTATCTTCAGCTTTCAGTCCAGTCATTGTCAGTCCAGTCATCACAGTCAGTCCATTCATCCCAGCTTACCTGTCACACATGAAACAGAAACACACAGTATACTGCAATAGAAATAATACTGAATATATGCAAATATAAATTTTGTTTTTAGAATTTTATTTGCCTCAGATTTCCGGTGTGTTTCTCATCATTTTTCTGACTCGATCTGATTTTCATATCCAACCGACTGTGTCTAGACAGCTTGTGATATTCACAGTGATACACTGTAAATACCACAAGGCAGACAACATATATATGTATATACAGAGCAGGGACAGGGACAACTCGTCTGATGGCTGCATGTACACACGTGTGCACTGCCACGCCAATCAGTATGCAGCTGAGGAGTAGCCACTAGGACTGTCTCGACTCAGTGAAATTGAAAACAAATATACAAAACCAAAGTGGTAAAGCATACAGCAAGATAGTGGACAAACATTTCAGCCCAAAGTCAAAGTCACATGTCAAAGTTCAAAAGGAAAAGTCGTCAAACAGCAAGATTCAAGTTACAGCTCAGCTCAAAATGGTTTAACAGTTTCTAAATGGTCGAAACAGCAATGGTGTAAATCAGCAAAACATTGTTCAGGCAGTGGACATATACATGGTTAAGTTCAGGTTCAGCATGATGTGCAAATGGTCAAGCCTCACTGTTTAATGTAAGGACTGTGCTCAACACAAAGCCAAAGTGAATCATTGTCAGCAAGATACTCGAGTGTTCAAACAGGTGCAAAGGTGCACAAGTGGGTCACATATCAAGCTTTGCAGGTTATACATGGAAATGATGTTTCAGCATGAATGGGTCTTAAAGTTCAAGAATGCACATGTGTGCATATACACACAAGTTCAAGTTGCATGTTACATAAAGCATGTAGAAGCCAAGCAAATGCAGAGGATCAAGTATATGTTCACATCAAGGTCATGCCAGTATGAACACACACAAGTCCAACAAATATTCAAGAGCAACATACAAGGAGGTCGAGCATTAACATGGCAGGTCACACTTTTCAAGTCCGCCAAGTCAGAAATGTCAAAGTGAAGGAAACAGCAAGTTTCATGTCAAAGTGGTCAAGTACAAGTCGACACAGTGTAAACATGGTTCCAAGCAACAAGACACAGCATAACATGGTTGGCAACAGTTACATGCCAACATATACAGTGGCATAAATGATTTAAATATTTGAAATGCATGATCAATGCAGAAAATCAGCAAAATTGAAGAATCCTGATTTGGCAAATGTTTTTCAATTGAATATATACAGCATAAATCAGTGAACAAAACATGTTTCAAGTTTTCTCATCCACAAACATTTTGGGTAAAGAATCATTCTTGTTTTTCAGCAAGGTTTTAAATTGGTTTCCTGTTTAAAGCAAAGTTTTTTCTAAGGGGACAAGAACAAATTCTTTCTAGTTTTATATGAAGGCATATTTCGGATTTCAGAAATGAAAATGGCACAGATCATATAGGGAAAGCAATCAATGTCAAAAGAGGAAAGCAGACAAAGCATTTCAAAGCCGAGAATTTCTAAAGGGGAAATCACAACAAATCAGTGAAAAATCAAGCTAATATGGAAACAAATTTTATCAGCCAATTTCATTCAAGCCATACAAATCAAGGCCGAATTTATCAGCAAAAGCATTTCAGGAAATCTTTTTAAAGCCAGGGAATCATTTTCATTCGAATTTCCAGTTTTGATTCAATCAGGAATCATTCAAGATTTTTTAATCAAGGCAATACAAAGAGAAATAAACGCAAGGGAAACTACAAAATCAGCCACGCAATCAGACGAGCCATTCAGTGAAATCAGAGCTCAATTAAAGGATTTCTAAATCCTATAAACACAACCATTCATCACTGGCAAGCATCTATCGAAACCAACAAACAACCCACAAGTTTTTCAAAGCAAGAATTTTCAGAAATACTCACAGTTTTTCGATCGAGCCAGAGAACAATTCCAAATCAGTGTCGAGCGTAAGAGAGAAGCCCCAAATCACTGACCAGAGAGAAACAACGTGAAGAAGAACATCAGAGAACCAGATTACATCAATCTGGAGCTATCGCGATTGGATTTGGGGCAAAACCCTAGCCGCCATTTTTTCTTCCAGAAAACAAAAGAGGATCGGGCAGATGAATTAAAAAGGGGCCGGCCTATTTCTATTTTAACTAGGCCAAGCTTCTAAAAGGAAAAGGGGATGACCCCTTTAATATAAACTCCTCTTTTTATTTTTATTTTAAGAACTAGGGTTTACATTTTTGTTTTACATTCTGTTGTTTTTTAAATTGTGTTGTAAAATCATTTCTGAACAGTTCTAGGTCTGTAAAATCTAGGGGGATTTAGTCAAGGTGTTGACTGTCAGTTTCAGAGTCTGTAAATCTGAGTTACGAGTTACAGGGTTTGTAATTCGGGAAATCTGATCTAGGGGATTAGATCAGTCTACGGTTTTGAGCGTAGGGTTAGAATAGGAGCGAGAGTCGCGAGTGTACATGGTCTTGTATGCGGGATCTGTTCTATCACCTAGTAAAAACCTTAGGAATGCAGCAGTAGGCAGGAATTTGCCGAAGCTGGGTATCTCTTGTGTCATCTACTTTCTGCATTTCTGTTTCTGCTATTATCTGTGATCTGTTTATTGTTGTTAATATCCCGTAATATTTGAACTCTGCGAAAAAAATTGTAATAAACCCTATTCACCCCCCTCTAGGGTTAATCTAGATCCAACAAGTGGTATCAGAGCAGGTATTCTGTTAACTCTAGAGTAATGGTGATTCGTAGTTGTCAGTCGATAGAGAGTCAGTTCAGCTCATCTCCAACTATTTTCAATGGAACAGATTTTTTAAACTGGAAATCCAAAATGGAATTTTATTTAAAATCTGTTAATATTAAATGTTGGGATGCTGTTATCAATGGGAGTGATATGTCTGATAATAGAAACATTGTTTTCGATTCTCGTGCTATGAATATCATATTTGATTATCTCAGTACAGAACATTTTATTCACATATCTCATTGTTTGACTGCGCAGGATGTCTGGAGAACTCTAAACACGCTCTATGGAAAATCTGACGACTGCTCAAAACCCCAGAATGTCAACTCTGATTCAGATCTGTGTTTAAAAGGAGAAACAGATGAATCAATCGAAGGAGATTCAACAGACGATGAGACAGGAAATTTTTCATACGAAGATTTAGTTTATATGTGTACTGATCTAACTAAAGCTGTTGATAAACTCCAATCTAGAAACAAATCTCTGAAATCTAAAAATCTTGAGTTGACCAGCAAAATTGATGATTTGGAATCACAACTTGAACATTTTAAAAATTTCTCAAATTCAGATTGTAAAAATTGTTTGAAATTGAAAACCAATCTTGTTCATCTCAATAAAAATATTCAAAAGTTTGAAAAAGAAATTCTGATCTTAAAAGGGAACAAGATTGAGTTATCAAGTTTGAATAATTGTTTACAAAAAGAATTTGAAATTTTTAAGACAGATATATATTCCAAATTTGAAATTGCTGAAAAGGAGAATTTGTTGAAATCCGATTTGATTTTGAAAGAACTGGAAAACGAGATTGAAAAATCCAAGAAATTTGGGTTTAAAAAACAAAAACTTTTTGAATCTGAGATTGTTGAGTCCCAAACCAAAATTAATTTGCTTAAAGAAGAAAATTTGGTTTTGAAATCTGACTTTAAAAAATATAAGATCACTGAAAATCGTTGTTCAGATTTATTGAAAGAAAACGATGATCTCAAAACAAAACTTCAACAACTTGAAACAACCTTGGCAAAATTTTCAAACAGTGAAAAATCTTTAAATATGTTGTTGAAAAATCAATTTTCTTCAGGAAATAGATTTGGACTTGGTTTTGGAAAATCTGAGTTATTTGAAAAGAAAAGTTCAAACGATTTTAAAAATCCTCTAAGCAGCTTTGGAAAGAATGGATTTGAAAATCTGAACTTTGGAAATTCCAAAGGATTTTTGAAACAAAAACAAAATGAAAAATTGTTTTATAATAAACCATTTAAACATATCTGGATCCCAAAAGGAAATAAAACGAATTCAGTTAACTTCAAACAGATTTGGGTTCCAAAGGGTACAAAGGTAAATTTAGATGGTTTGTTATATAGACAGGTGTGGGTACCAAAAGTGGTAAACACATATCAGAGTGGTTTTACAAATTTTGTTAGACCACTCGATCCTTTAAACTGTTAGGTACCAAAGGTGGCTGAGGAACTGCTATGCTGAAAAGAGATTGATTTCAAGTTGCTCTATATTTCTGTATTCTTTACAGTTCCTCGGCCAAGGCTGATGAGTTAGAGATCCACAACGTCTTCTATGAATCAGGTATGATTTCTAATCTCATCCTTGTAAATTTTTTTTTCATTATTTATTTCTGCTTCTTCTACCCCTTTCTTCTTTTATTTTCTTCTATTTGTTTTATTTGATTTGTCACTGCCATATCTCTTTGTTTATTCTGTGTTTCTTAAACTTCCAATTGCAGTTCTCATAACTTTCTGGAAATTCATTTTAATTGAATAAAACTCTCTTGTTTATAATCATTTTCAGATTCTGAATTTAATCTTGTAATTATCTGCAATTGTTTAGAAGTTTATTTTTGAATTCATAACAGTGCTGAAGCATTCATGTCATATCTTGAACACTGTTAATTTGAATCCTAAATTTTTGAAGATCTGAATATTTAATGAAATTTTACACACCTTTGCTGTTCTGAGTTTATTCTAATTCATTTTAGAAAAGCTCAAAATATTATACTCATTACAGCACTCTATTATTTATCAGTTGTGATAATTTCATTGATTTTCGGATTGGGTTGAATCAGTGATACATCTTGAATTTCATTCATGATCATTATTGTTGAAATTTATTTGTTTGAAATCATCTGAAATTCTTGATATTCTGAATATCACACATCACTTATATTTGAAATTATCAAATCTTGTGTGAATTATTCATTATATCTCAAACTTGACATTGATTCAAATGATTTCAAATGAGTTGTTTTGGATCATGAATATCTCTCAAATCTGATGTAAATGATCTGAAATTATTCTTGTACTTGTCAGTGATACTTGTGAAAACTCTTTGAAAATCCGGTCTTAAATTTCATTGTAAGTTCATGATTATTTACTTCGAATATCTGTTTGTTTAAAATCATTTGAAATTATCGATTTATTAAATCACACACATATCTCGAATCAAAAATTTATAAATTGGTGTGATTGATTTATTAAATCCTGATATTTTCATATTGCTTCAAATGATTTAAAATAAATGGTATTTTTAATCTTAAAACGTGAATCATATTCTGTGACCATCAGAAATGTCCTGACAAGTGTTTTTTTTAAAACTGTTTTGGTGCTGCTCTGATACTGTTTTTGAAAAATGGTTGTTTTGGATTCATGCTGCTATGATTAAAAGAAGTTGACTTGAAAATATTTGTTGTTGAATTCTTGACTCGTTAACCGTGTCTGCTTAGGCCTTGTGATTAAGACTCTGTTGTTTAAGACTTTTTTTGTTCGTCTCTTGTATCATGTTAAAATCCCTCGAAAATAGAGACACCAAGTGGTATCAAAAGCACCTTATATTTGTCTCACCCATCTGTACTTAGATTCAAATCTTCAACATGTATAAATCCACACACTTTTTTTTGTCTTGTACACATTTTCCCCTCTTGTCGTGTATAGATCAGCATATCCCTCTTGTATTTGATTTTCAATTTTAGAATTATTTATTAATTATTCATTCAGAAATTGAAATCAATATCCAAATTGTTCTGTATTTATAGTTCGTCAAAATATATCAGAATTTAAAATTGTGATGAATTATGACTGCAATATATTTCACAAACAAGAGGAGATGTTATCTGGATTTCCATGATGGTTGAATATTTATTATAATATCCTTGAGCTGGCAATTATTTCACGACCATCCTCATTATCTATCATCATTCTGCCATCCATGATAATTATTTTTTATAAATATGGAGAGTTTAATATTTTTTTAAAAAAATCACATTGAATAAAAAGTGAAAATATTTGTAGTGGAATTGTGGTTATGTTATTTTTTCAGAATTAGTGTCAATTGAAAATTTTCAATAATCCCGGTACAGTTGGTCATATTTCATAATATAATTAATTTAGAAATTTATTTCACAGTTCATCTCTGTACTTACCACATTTCTATCATCCATACTGGTTTTATATATCGAGGAGTTTTTCCTTTTTAAAAGCTGAAAATGATGAAAATATAATTAATATATAAGTGTGTCTCTAACCTCATTTAAAAATCCAAGCTCTGGTCATGAATGGTTAAGAGACAACTTAAAATTTAAGCTGCGACTGACTTCATTTAAAAATCCAAGCTCTGGTTATGCGTGGTCAGTGTGCTCTTAAATAAAATAAAAAGAAAAAAAAATGCTATAAATTGAAATTAATATGAAATTCTCCTTGGTGTATAATAATCAGCCTATCAATCCACTTTCTAATCTGTGAAATGTGTTGAAATTTTATAACGTATTATGATTTGTTGATTGATAGATATTGGGATTTGAAATTATTCGATTTTGTCACTTAAATTGAATTATAATTATAATCCAAATTCATCACTGTTTTTTGAGCCTCATTTTTATAAAAATTCTGTTGAAAATAAATTGAAATTCATTTTTATATAACTCTCCTCATTTATATAAATTTCATCGTAAATCAGTCTTTTTTCTACAATGTGAAATATGCCACCAGTTCTCAGTTTATTATGATTTTTGTTTGACTGATTGAGATTTATGACGACCGTTCTTCCTCTTAAGCTGAAATTATATTTTTTAGTCGTTTTTCATCTGTATTTTAACCTCTGTATCCTTTTGATGATAACAAAAGGGGGAGAATGGATTAGATTTTTTTGATTTATGAGTGAATATTTTATAAATAGTTTTACCTTTGAAAAATTCATTATCATTCAATTCAATTCACTCATGCACAGTTATAGGGGGAGTTTCTGTTGTAGGGGGAGCTAATAAATAGGGGGAGTTCAGAATTCACTGTCAAACATATTTATTGTAATCAAAATCTTTTATTTGTTTGTCATCATCAAAAGGGGGAGATTGTTGTATATAACGCAGTTGTATACACAATTATATGATTTTTGTTTGATGATAACAAACAAATATATATTATTATAAATGTGTTTGTTATTGTAATGTTTTATATATACAACACAGATAGGAATATAATATTTGAATTGAATATTATATCTCTAACATTCAAACAGTACAACTCTGTATAACTCCACTATTTAAACATTCACTGTATATTGTACTTGTATATAAACAGAATATAATAGACAAGTTCGTTTGACAACAATAAAATGATATTTTATTTCAATCAAATTTGTTTATTACATATATTTGTACAATTCTCTCACAGCTCCTCAGTACAGTTCATTCATTGTCACTCAGTCATACATACACACAACATATACACAGTTACATTTCATATATATCCATTTTCACTTGTATATACAGACTCATACATTCATTGACACCACACACTGTCTTCTTATCTTCAGCTTTCAGTCCAGTCATTGTCAGTCCAGTCATCACAGTCAATCCAGTCATCCCAGCTTACCTGTCACACATGAAACAGAAACACACAGTATACTGCAATAGAAATAATACTGAATATATGCAAATATAAATTTTGTTTTTAGAATTTTATTTGCCTCAGATTTCCGGTGTGTTTCTCATCATTTTTCTGACTCGATCTGATTTTCATATCCAATCGACTGTGTCTAGACAGCTTGTGATATTCACAGTGATACACTGTAAATACCACAAGGCAGACAACATATATATGTATATACAGAGCAGGGACAGGGACAACTCGTCTGATGGCTGCATGTACACACGTGTACACGTGTGCACTGCCACGCCAATCAGTATGCAGCTGAGGAGTAGCCACTAGGACTGTCTCGACTCAGTGAAATTGAAAACAAATATACAAAACCAAAGTGGTAAAGCATACAGCAAGATAGTGGACAAACATTTCAGCCCAAAGTCAAAGTCACATGTCAAAGTTCAAAAGGAAAAGTCGTCAAACAGCAAGATTCAAGTTACAGCTCAGCTCAAAATGGTTTAACAGTTTCTAAATGGTCGAAACAACAATGGTGTAAATCAGCAAAACATTGTTCAGGCAGTGGACATATACATGGTTAAGTTCTGGTTCAGCATGATGTGCAAATGGTCAAGCCTCACTGTTTAATGTAAGGACTGTGCTCAACACAAAGCCAAAGTGAATCATTGTCAGCAAGATACTCGAGTGTTCAAGCAGGTGCAAAGGTGCACAAGTGGGTCACATATCAAGCTTTGCAGGTTATACATGGAAATGATGTTTCAGCATGAATGGGTCTTAAAGTTCAAGAATGCACATGTGTGCATATACACACAAGTTCAAGTTGCATGTTACATAAAGCATGTAGAAGCCAAGCAAATGCAGAGGATCAAGTATATGTTCACATCAAGGTCATGCCAGTATGAACACACACAAGTCCAACAAATATTCAAGAGCAACATACAAGGAGGTCGAGCATTAACATGGCAGGTCACACTTTTCAAGTCCGCCAAGTCAGAAATGTCAAAGTGAAGGAAACAGCAAGTTTCATGTCAAAGTGGTCAAGTACAAGTCGACACAGTGTAAACATGGTTCCAAGCAACAAGACACAGCATAACATGGTTGGCAACAGTTACATGCCAACATATACAGTGGCATAAATGATTTAAATATTTGAAATGCATGATCAATGCAGAAAATCAGCAAAATTGAAGAATCCTGATTTGGCAAATGTTTTTCAATTGAATATATACAGCATAAATCAGTGAACAAAACATGTTTCAAGTTTTCTCATCCACAAACATTTTGGGTAAAGAATCATTCTTGTTTTTCAGCAAGGTTTTAAATTGGTTTCCTGTTTAAAGCAAAGTTTTTTCTAAGGGGACAAGAACAAATTCTTTCTAGTTTTATATGAAGGCATATTTCGGATTTTAGAAATGAAAATGGCACAGATCATATAGGGAAAGCAATCAATGTCAAAAGAGGAAAGCAGACAAAGCATTTCAAAGCCGAGAATTTCTAAAGGGGAAATCACAACAAATCAGTGAAAAATCAAGCTAATATGGAAACAAATTTTATCAGCCAATTTCATTCAAGCCATACAAATCAAGGCCGAATTTATCAGCAAAAGCATTTCAGGAAAGCTTTTTAAAGCCAGGGAATCATTTTCATTCGAATTTCCAGTTTTGATTCAATCAGGAATCATTCAAGATTTTTTAATCAAGGCAATACAAAGAGAAATAAACGCAAGGGAAACTACAAAATCAGCCACGCAATCAGACGAGCCATTCAGTGAAATCAGAGCTCAATTAAAGGATTTCTAAATCCTATAAACACAACCATTCATCACTGGCAAGCATCTATCGAAACCAACAAACAACCCACAAGTTTTTCAAAGCAAGAATTTTCAGAAATACTCACAGTTTTTCGATCGAGCCAGAGAACAATTCCAAATCAGTGTCGAGCGTAAGAGAGAAGCCCCAAATCACTGACCAGAGAGAAACAACGTGAAGAAGAACATCAGAGAACCAGATTACATCAATCTGGAGCTATTGCGATTGGATTTGGGGCAAAACCCTAGCCGCCATTTTTTCTTCCAGAAAACAAAAGAGGATCGGGCAGATGAATTAAAAAGGGGCTGGCCTATTTCTATTTTAACTAGGCCAAGCTTCTAAAAGGAAAAGGGGATGACCCCTTTAATATAAACTCCTCTTTTTATTTTTATTTTAAGAACTAGGGTTTACATTTTTGTTTTACATTCTGTTGTTTTTTAAATTGTGTTGTAAAATCATTTCTGAACAGTTCTAGGTCTGTAAAATCTAGGGGGATTTAGTCAAGGTGTTGACTGTCAGTTTCAGAGTCTGTAAATCTGAGTTACGAGTTACAGGGTTTGTAATTCGGGAAATCTGATCTAGGGGATTAGATCAGTCTACGGTTTTGAGCGTAGGGTTAGAATAGGAGCGAGAGTCGCGAGTGTACATGGTCTTGTATGCGGGATCTGTTCTATCACCTAGTAAAAACCTTAGGAATGCAGCAGTAGGCAGGAATTTGCCGAAGCTGGGTATCTCTTGTGTCATCTACTTTCTGCATTTCTGTTTCTGCTATTATCTGTGATCTGTTTATTGTTGTTAATATCCCGTAATATTTGAACTCTGCGAAAAAAATTGTAATAAACCCTATTCACCCCCCCTCTAGGGTTAATCTAGATCCAACATTAGCATCTCTCCTCCACCGCTAAAAACAGCACACACACAATCGCAACAAACACGTAAACTACCAGGTCCAACTCACCACAATCTGACCTAACCTCAGGCTTCACCAATCTATATCATAAACTATAATCTCTGCCTAACATCTACTTCTTAACACTCATGACAATCATCCTTAACCCAAAAAAACCTTCATCTTCATTGAACATTTACTGCACTTCCTCAACAAAATCCAAACTCGATCATACCCACAACCAAACCGGTTACCCTATCTTTATCAACAATTTTGCATCCACCTTTGAACATCTTCATCATCTGATTACACCACCAGCCGTCTTTAACCATCCCCGAAAGCGAAACCTCATCCACTTCCTTAACCCGATCGCTATCACATCCACCAACCTGCCATACTCTACCAAATCAGAAACTACAACCTTGTAAACTTAAAATCATCCTACACCCCAAAGTCAGATCAGCTACCGGCCCAAACCACCACCATCGATAATCAAATCGCAACCCAATATGAAACCATAACTGTAGACAAATCTCAATTTTGATCTACGAGTTAGATTATGAGTGCAAGACTGATCGTGAATGCATGGCTGATTTTATCTGAATTTGAGATTTTGAGTGCAATTACACCTTTGTTTTTTTTTCTCTGTTGATAAAAATTTTGGGAATGGGGGAACGGGGTGTTTTTTAAGGGTGAATTTGAAGGGTGTAGTTAATTTTAGAATGGGTTAAGTCCATTCTAAAATGAAGAACGGTCCTTGACCATAATAAACTATTATGCAACGGACTTTAGCCATTGCTATTTTACAACAGCTCAAAGCCGTTGCAAATTTTCCACAATAGGGTATTGCAGAATCGTGGTTATGGTGTAGTGATTGGAATGGCACCCTTCGAGGCACTATACGGACGACCTTGCAGACCACCGACTTGTTGGCAGAAGTCTACGGATAGGCTTCTACTTGGACTTGAGGTGATTAGAGAGACTTCAGAGAAGATTGATCTTATCCGCTGAGGGATGAAGACAACTCAGGACAGGCAGAAGTCCTACGCTAATAAGAGAAGTACTAACATCAATTTTGAAGTAGGAGACATGGTTTTCATCAAAGTATCACCGTTGAGGAATGTGGTTCGCTTTGGATCAGTAGGGAAACCGGCGTCAAGGTTTGTAGGGTCATTTCCCATACTAGAGAGGATAAGTCAGATGGTGTAGCACCCCGCATTTTATGACAATTTAATAATTAAATAATGCATATATATATATATGCATAGACATAAATATATATATGAAGAGTAAAATAAAGATAATTTGGGATTACATGTAATAAATAAATGAACTGAATAAGAAGAAAAAGATTAATGTAAATAAAAATGTAATGCATGCATTAAAAGATATAAGGGATTGGTTGCATGCGATGAAAATATGTTGTATGCACTGATTATGCATCAATAATAAAAGAGAAATAAAAGAGAAATAAAAGAAAAAGATTCATGCAATGGTTAACGAAATATTGTAATAATTACCATTGTTCTAAGCCTTGTTAATAATGGCCTTAATAATCCCATTGGTTAGAGCATTTGGCTTGCATACAAGAGGTACAGTGTTCGATCCCCACCATCGTCATATTTTTGTTTTAAGGGAACAGCTAAAATAACACATGTTATAAAGAAAAAATATATATAAACGCACAAATAAGGAAAATTATACATATAAGGCAGTGTAGAAAAATATATACATTTATATGTAAATATACGCATATATATGTAGAAATATATATATATATATATATAGAGAGAGAGAGATAAAGTTCAAGTTAAGGCTGCAATTAAAGAAATATGCAAGAATCAAATAATGGTGCAACACCATTTGAATTTTGAAAACGAAACAAAAGTTGTGCATATATATATATATATATGCATAAAATGGTCATTAGAAGATTTTTATATGCATTAGAAGATTACATGTGAATATAAAAGACAAATAAATTCCAGAAATTCAAACATTCGTAATTCAAACTTCTGCGCCAAAACAGCTTGCGGGACACATGGGGGGTCGACCTAGGGTCAACCCACCCATATGGGGTCAACCCAGGGGTCGACATCCCTGTAGTGGGGTCGACCGAGGGGTCATCCAGCCAAATTCATCAATGAATCTGGACTGTTTTCTTCACTAGGTTCAATGCTGATTCAGCGCTGCGTGTACGATAAGATCCTGAACATCTATAAATAGGCTAGCAGAGTCTAGCCTATATCTAATATTATCTGAGACAACTTCTAAGCTTTGCCATTCTTCTTCCTCCTCAAATCTCTTTAGAAAAATAAGATAATTAGTTTAGGAAATTTCTGAATCAAGATCTAGAGGAAAAGAATGAAAATTAGTAAGAAGATGCACAGAATCATATGCAAAGTAAGGTAAATTCTTTGATCTGGTCTATTCAATTTTCTTTTCTTCCTCTTTCTTCCCTTTTTCTTTTAGTAAGAATTGTGGATCTGATCGACGCTAATCTATGAATTAGAAAAGCGCGACATTTGTAATAAATTCTGCAAGCATACAGGTGTGTAGCATACAGGTCGAACACAGGGAGGAAAGTTAAATTTTATTATTTATATGTTTCGTGGGCGTGTTAGACGAACTTTGGAGGTTGATTTTGAAAATAAAACAAAACAAAATTAAAACTGTAATTTGATTCAGAACAGATCTAACTGAACCGACGATCAGATCACAATTTCAATGGAAAAGAAATAAAACTATGAATTAGATTTGAATCTAATCAAATCCAATTTGACCTAAGAAAATAATAAAAGCAGAAATTGAAATTGCAGAAATTGAAATAACAAACAAGAATTAAAATTAGGATTTCCGCTGAATCTAATCAGACGGTAAATCACTAATGCAAATAAGTGCAAAATACAAATAGTGTTCTACCGAATCTAATCGTATAGACAACACTAGTTGCTAAGAAAACAAAAAAAATGCAGAAAATAAAAGAGAAAGAAGAACTTTTATTAGAACAATGGAATAAGAGATGAGATATAGGATGGTGGCTACAAGGTTATTACAAGGGTATATATAGGGTAGATAGCCAAACCCTAACCCTAATGATAAATGGGCCTGGTCATTACATCACTAATTAGTTTACAATGAGAAACATAAATGGGCCTTAGATAAATAAAGCAAATTTGGGCCTTTTCTCTTTTCCTCTTGCTTCCTTGACACTTCTTCATTGATTTGTGATGTGCAAAGCCTTGTTATCAATCCTTTTCTTGTCCAACAGCAACTAGATGTGATATCTTCATCTACAATTCTTCAAAATGCAGGTTCACAGCAAATTGAGCTCTATTTCTCTACATTTCTGGTTGCATGCGGGCTGGGTTGGAATATCTGTAAAAGTAACAAAACAATACCCAAGTAATATTTATTTATATACAAAAGATAAGATATAAGAGCATAAAATAAACACATTTCTATGTCAATCAAATACCCCCACACTTATCTTTTACTCGTCCTCGAGTAAAAAGAAAATGGAAAACTAACTAGATAGGTCACACTTTCGTAGGAAACACGATTGCGTTGAGCGCATGCAACAAGCCGTTAAACCTCTAGGTGTCCCTAGTAGGACGAGTGGTGTCTCGTGAGGGTTTTCAGCGGATACTACCCACAAAATCCACATGCAGTATGCTATGATTCTAATGAAACTACATGAATGCAATGGACATATGCAAAAAATAAAAATGAAAAATGAAAACACGACTTGTTTCTGAAGTGGTACAACAAATTAAGTTAACAATTTCTGATCAGTTGATTTTATTTTAGATACCTCAACTTGTCACAAAATTTTCAATATAAATCAAGTTTTCAAATGTTAAATTCCAGTTTGGCCAATTGGTTCGGTCGATAACATAGTGCAGCCATGAAATAAATTCTTAGTTTGCTTGGCACAGTTTGCAAAGTGGTATTCTAATTTTCTCATGTATGGCTAGTCAAATCAATAAGGTCAAGAAGTATTTAGGTATCATCGCTTATTCCTTATTCTATAAAATTTTAAGATTTATGATTAAGTACATACACCTAAAAAGACCAAGGTTTACCACCCATGCACTGCCTCGCGGACTAACGGAGAGTGGGTAAAGAGCTTGGCGGATTGTGCAGGCCGACTTTGACTTTGTCAACAACGTGTCGGTAATCCTTAGGTGTCCAATCCCATAAAATGAGACCAAGATATTCCAACTTTGACTTTGTCAACAACGTGTCGGATAGAGCTTGGCGGGTTTGCACACCAACGCTCGATATACAAGCAATGTTGGATACCCTTGGAATACTATTATTATTATTATCGAAAATATAAGCACAAAAGAGAGTTACGCGAATTTAACTTAACACAACTTAGTTTTGAAGATTTGAAAAAGCCAATATAAGTATTTTAAGTCCTCCACTTATTTAAACAAAGTCTACAATATGGAATAGATTTCATGGCCATCACCTAAGAATCTCCCTATGTACCGGTTACACTATTATCCCTCAAAATTAAACTTTTCATTATATTTCAAATTTGAACTTAGTTGAGAGAAAAAAAATACTATCAACTGATTAATAATCCTTAACTTATTTTGTTGTATCAAATCGAAATTGAGTCGTAAAAAAAAATGGCATGTTACTACAATCTAAAATGCATGATGGTCCTATATGAAAAGAAAGAAAAAATTTAAAGAAAAAAATAAAAGGATGTAATGCAGACTCCCCCCACACTAGAACTAAACAGTGTCCACACTGTAATTTTTTTCTGAATGTGAAAGATAGAAACCAACGATGGATTAATTGCAATATGATTTGTAAAATAAAATGCAATTTAGCAACTATCTGCGTATGAAAATCATATGCAAGACGAAATCTGTGAAGATGATGAATGGTTTGTGAAGAATGAAATTTCCTTTTCCCCCCACACTTGCCTTTGTCGAAAATGATGCATGATGATTTCATGTTTGATTTGTGAGGTACCCTAGGCATATCAATGGATTCTGAGATCAAAATCCTTCCAACAAATTTTTTATCGTGCCAATGATTTGTATCATTCAACTGAAGATTATCATAATCCCATAAATTTGAGTTTTCAATCATAATTTCTTTTGATGATATGGAATTATGGTTATCTTTGAGACTTCCCAAATATTCATTTTCTCCATTTAAAAGCTTAAGTTCATCTTCAAATAATTCTTCGAAAGACATAGTGGTCACGTCTATCGAAGAAAGTGAAGTTTTCTGAGGAGATAAATTAGACGTGTCATCCAAAACTGTTTCTATTATGTCGACTTCTCCTATTTCGATTTCTTTGGGTTGATGAAAAATTTTCAGTTCGATGGTTAAGTGCCCAAATGATAGTCGAAGTAGGCCGGACCTACAATTGATGATGGCATTCGAGGTAGCTAAGAATGGTCGACCCAATATCAATGGAATCTGATTATTTGAATTCGAAACAGGCTCGGTTTCAAGAACTATGAAGTCAACCGGGAAATAAAATTGTTCAATTTGAATCAAGACATCTTCAACAATGCCTAAGGGTTTTTTAAAAGATCGATCAGCTAGTTGAAGTGTGATATTCGTAGGTTTCCACTCTCCTAGTCCAAGTTGACGATAAACAGTGTAGGGAAGAAGGTTAACACTTGCACCAAGATCAAGTAAGGCGTGACTGATGTGAGTATTTCCTATTTTACAACCGATTGTAGGGCAACCGGGATCCTTGTACTTGATTAGTGAAGGATTTGAGAAAACAGAGCTAGTATTTGCCGTCAAGAAGGCAGTTTTGGGAATGTTGGTGGCTCGTTTTTGGATGCATAGCTCTTTGAGACACTTTGCGTATTGTGGAATTTGGTGGATAGTGTCTAAGAGTGGAATATTGACACGAACTTGTTTGAAGATTTCCAGAATTTTTTCGAAATTCGCATCCTTCTTCTTATTGTTAAGTCTATGAGGGTATGGAGCTACTGATTTATAGACTCTTTCAGACTTTTGATCGTTTGAAGAAGAAGGTTTCGATATAGGAAGTGAAAGAGTCACGGGTGTAGAAGATGGTTTGTTGGGATTGCCAACATTAGGGGAAGACATGTTGTCGGGGTTGCCGACATTAGAAAAAGATATGTTGGGATTACTGTAATTAGAGGAGTAGATGTTGGGATTGCCAACATTCGGTGGAAGTTTAGAAAGTTCAAAATGGTGGGCATTAGTAGTCATTGGATGAGTGTCAATGATTTCGATTGGGGTTGAAACCGAATGATTATCGGGATTGCCGACACTGTTGTCAACCGTTTTTCCTGATCTGAGGGTGATGACTGAGTTGTTCGAATTAATGTTTTTGTCCTTGCAAGAGTTCACTGTACGAGAATTATATTTTGGATTTACCTCGGGTTGACTAAGCAAATTTTCATTCTCACCATTATTTTTTCTTAGTTCCTTTATCATATCCATCATTTGTTCCATTCGTTTCTCTAAACGCACAATTTCTGGTGACGATTGAGAAGATGAAGTAGATTGAAAGTTAGAATGTCTATATGGTTCACTCGAAGGCTCGAATTGAGGTGAAACTTGAAAAGTTTGAGGACCAAAAGAAAAAGGAGCTTGGTAATTCGAATTTGATATCATGTGAGATGGATTTACGACATCATTTGGATTAGACCATGAGAAATTTGAATGATTTCTCCAACTAGGGTCAGATGTGGATGAGTAAAGACCATTTTGAGGTATGACATTGACTTGGTCTTGAAGGTAATATTGGGGTAGTCCATTGAATTGAGGAGTTTGAGTCTCTAAGGGAATATGAATTATATCCACGACATGCACTCCTCTAGTGGAAGCACGGATGGGAACACGAATGGACTCCCATTGCATGTCCTTTTCAGAATAATCCTCTAAGAATTTCCAAGCTTTATCGGCCGTTTTAGACATAAAATCTCCCCCACACATTGATTCTAGTTGAGTTCTAGTCTGATAGTTTAGACCCTCATATACAATTTGACATAAGTAATCTTTTATGATTCCATGATGAGGACAACTATACAGTAAATGGTTGAACCTATCAAAATATTTTGAAAAAGTTTCCCCTTCACTTTGAGAAAATTGATGTATCTTAGTTCGGATTTGCAGAGTTTTGTGAAAAGGGAAAAACTTTTTCAGGAATACACTGACGAATTCATCCCAACTTCTTATTGACTGTTTGGGAAGAGAATTTAGCCATCGTTTAGCGCTTTCAAGTAGTGCAAATGGAATTAGCCTTAGCTTGATTGATTCATTGGATAATTGTTGCATTTGAGTTGTGGATGAATACAATTCAAATTCACTTAAAAATTCATAAGCATTTTCAGAACCAGTGAATTTTGGTACCCCTCGAATGAAAGAATGTTTAAGCTCAAAATTTCCTTCAGCTGGTGGAAACATGATGACAGAGGGTTGAACGGTTCTATTTGGATAACAACGTTCTCGAAGAGATAAAGGTCTATTCATTTCCAAATTGAGATTTTGAAAGTTTTGATTTACTCGGTTTTGATCCAACTCGTTTGGAAAGTTCTGATTTACTCGAGAACCCCTAGGAGAGTTATGTTGGCTAACACTGTTTTCACTCATCGTTATCAAATGTAAACAAAGAAAATCTTAGATTCGAGGTTGACAAAATGAGCTTCACTTCAAAATAAATAACGTACACTAGTATATCTTATTAATTGATAATCTCGATTTGAAGGGGGAAGAGGGTCTTCTGGCCGTTCACGTATAGTATAAATACTAAGGGATACGACCAATGTTTTACGGGTAGTATGCAACCTCTTTTGCTAGAAGTTCAATAAATTGAACTAATATATATCCGCGATCAAACCGTTGAGAAAATCAATTTCATGAAATACACTTTTGTAGTTAAATAATTTGAAATATCTAATCTGTTGAAAAACGATGGACGTGATGATTTTAATTATCGAAATTCGCTCCTCACCAAATAGATTCAGAAACAACAACACAGAACAGTCACAGAAATATAAATTGTAGAATTAAAAATTTTACATTCAAGCCGCTGCCCCTGCAGAAGATTTTTACAACAATTTCTATATTTTCAAAGCAGCTTCTGCACCTGTAGAGTTTAGAAAATTTTCACCTTGATCGGCAGTCCTCCAGTGAATTTGGGAAGCGCTAGCGCGTTCACACCCCACTTGGTGTGCAACCGCTCCAACCCATTTGAATCGTCTGCTGCTTTCTGTTGTTGTCCCTTTCTATTAATTGCTTGACTGCGCTGCGGCACGGGTTCGGGCTCCTTTTTTTTAGACCCTTTTTTTAAAATTTCAGCTGTACCTGTGTTGAATTTTTTTTTTTTTAAAGAAACAACAAAAAAAGAAAAACTAAATTGTAAGAAAAATAAAAGAAACCGAACTAAGACACAACAAAGAAGAAAATAAAAATAAACTCGACTCGACTCAACAGATTGACTCGAACTAAGCTAAAAATAAAATAAACATAAGAACTAAACTTAACAACTAGACAGCTAGGCTCAACACATTAAACCAACGCCAGACTAAGGATCGCACCCAACCAAAGTAAGGTTGGCACAAAAGTCAAACATGCAATCAAAAGGATGGAAACAGATAATTCCAGAACAAGTCACAGCAAAATAACACCCTATATTTCCTTATATCAAAACAAGTCACAGCAAAACCCATCCCCTACGCACAATGTATTTATCACGCCCCACTTGGAAAGAAATAATTCACAGCTAAGCCCTCCCTTTTTCCTTTTATTTCTTGTTCTTTCTCTCCGAGATCAGTGAAAATTTGAAGTTGAACAATTTAGGCTCGGATTTGGTAATTGATTGAGGGCTTCGAGTTTAATTCGGGATTTGAGGATTCGGACTTTTGGGGTTTAATTCTTTGATCTGGTCTATTCAATTTTCTTTTCTTCCTCTTTCTTCCCTTTTTCTTTTAGTAAGAATTGTGGATCTGATCGACGCTAATCTATGAATTAGAAAAGCGCGACATTTGTAATAAATTCTGCAAGCATACAGGTGTGTAGCATACAGGTCGAACACAGGGAGGAAAGTTAAATTTTATTATTTATATGTTTCGTGGGCGTGTTAGACGAACTTTGGAGGTTGATTTTGAAAATAAAACAAAACAAAATTAAAACTGTAATTTGATTCAGAACAGATCTAACTGAACCGACGATCAGATCACAATTTCAATGGAAAAGAAATAAAACTATGAATTAGATTTGAATCTAATCAAATCCAATTTGACCTAAGAAAATAATAAAAGCAGAAATTGAAATTGCAGAAATTGAAATAACAAACAAGAATTAAAATTAGGATTTCCGCTGAATCTAATCAGACGGTAAATCACTAATGCAAATAAGTGCAAAATACAAATAGTGTTCTACCGAATCTAATCATATAGACAACACTAGTTGCTAAGAAAACAAAAAAAAATGCAGAAAATAAAAGAGAAAGAAGAACTTTTATTAGAACAATGGAATAAGAGATGAGATATAGGATGGTGGCTACAAGGTTATTACAAGGGTATATATAGGGTAGATAGCCAAACCCTAACCCTAATGATAAATGGGCCTGGTCATTACATCACTAATTAGTTTACAATGAGAAACATAAATGGGCCTTAGATAAATAAAGCAAATTTGGGCCTTTTCTCTTTTCCTCTTGCTTCCTTGACACTTCTTCATTGATTTGTGATGTGGAAAGCCTTGTTATCAATCCTTTTCTTGTCCAACAGCAACTAGATGTGATATCTTCATCTACAATTCTTCAAAATGCAGGTTCACAGCAAATTGAGCTCTATTTCTCTACATTTCTGGTTGCATGCGGGCTGGGTTGGAATATCTGTAAAAGTAACAAAACAATACCTAAGTAATATTTATTTATATACAAAAGATAAGATATAAGAGCATAAAATAAACACATTTCTATGTCAATCAGGATCCATGTTTGTTAGGTTCTAAATTCAGTTAGGGAAAATCATGGGATGCTAGATCTGGACCAGGTTCAGGAATTGGAAAGCAATTTAGGTGAGTGGATTTAGGTTATATCATTTTTGATAATGATATTTTATCGGTTATCATTCCCAGTTATTATGCAATGTAAAGTGATGAAATGATAATATGACATGTTGAAATATTAATATGTTAAAATATTAATATGTTGGAAAATTCATTTGTTGAGACGTTTAATATGCTGAAATGTTCATCTGTTGAAATGCAAACACGTTAACATTTGTGTAACAATTATTGTTTTAATTACATGATTCACCTGTAGCATATCATGTACTTGAATTATTAACTGTAGAATTGAGAAAATGACATGTTAATTTACTAGATTTAAACAGTTACATAATTAAATGATAACATGTTAAATTAGAATAATTACATGATTTGACGATCACATGTTATTTTGAGATGAAATTAGTTATATGTCAGGAAGAACATATGACATAAAATGGGCTTAATATGATGACATGTAAAATAGGTTACAGTAAAAATGTGAAAAGAATAATATGCCTAAATTTACAGTGAATAAAAAACTGTAACGCACCTAGACACGAGGTTAAATTCAAGTTGTGCTAGAAGTCTGCCCGGAACCTACCGGCAAATCCAGCGTCCACAAGTTGTTAATTTAATGCGAGAGGTCTAGTGCATAAATAAACATGTAACGGTGCTAAGACACGAGGTTATGTCAACTTGTGGAAGAAGTCTTCCCGGAACCACCGTACAAATCCAGCATCCACAAGTGGTAGACTTAATGTGAGAGGTCTAGTACATAAGCATATATATAAATATATGAATATAAAAGGATAGAGATAAATGGCACTAATTGTGATAAATAGAGATGAATGGAAATGAATAAGGAAATGAATGAAAGTTACAACAGTAAAAGGTTGGAATGAACGGGGAATGATAATAACCTATTATGAATAAATTACATTAATGAGAATGTTATATAATAGGTAGGCTTGTCTAGGGACAAGTGGGGATTATAACTTATGTTATAATAAACAATAAGACCATTGGAATAACTTATGTAATAAGATAAGTTGTACTTAATTGTAAATTAATTTATCTGTGAGAACGAGAATCTGAAATATTCTGATAAGGACAAAATAAGTTATATTAATGGAAAGGAGACTTACTAGTGAACCTTTATTAAGAGAACTAAGTTAATAAGTAAACAATGATGCGTTGTAATGAGACTGTAAGAAGGAATTATGATTAAATAAGAAAGAATGAGGCAAACTTATGAAATGAAATAAGTTATATTTAATCATAAATAATGACTGACATGTTAAACAGAAAACATGTGAATTGAGATGTACTTAATTACATATTAAGTAGAACATGTTATGAAATCAAACAAGAATATAAAGGGATTATTGATTACAGACCTTGGATCACAACCTAGAGAGTAACATGTTGTGGGCTTATTAATAGGCTTAACTGGGTTAAGTTATAAGACAGAAATTAATAAGCAAAAGGAACTTGGTAATTTGAATACGTAGGCAATGTGAATGGGAATTACCAAGTTAAATGTAAACCTGATGAGGTAAAGCAAGCGCATAAAATAATGTTTAGACATAGGGTCTAATAACATATTAAAATGAGGCACTTGGACAAGTCCGCACGTTTAAGGTGAATAACCCAACGGGGTAGATCAACGCGGTGTCATGAGGCACGAGGGGAACACATGTCCATCTGATTATTCTGGTAGTTCCGAAGGACTGGAAGGGGAAGCACGCGACTTCCTGAGATACGTAAGGTGCTCCTGGTAGTCCTCAATGCAGTGGTTAATGTTTAGGTTGTGCTCGCAGAGTTTGGGTCTGCGCGTTACTACCAGGTCGGTGGGCCTTGACTACAAATGTAGATTTGTGGTCAGAATGCTGTGACGAGGTTACACTAGGGTGATTCGGCGATCGCCTCAATGGGAGGCGAGGTCAGGAACAATAAGGATAGTAGATCATCGAGTACCCATCATCGGCAGCCAGTGGGATACGAAAAGACTAGAGGTAAACCCAAGACACCATTCACCTTTCACTATCGAGGTACGATGGTTGAGGGGAGACACAAATTGGATGTTTTGATTTTTTGTTAGGGGCAAGTCGCTTAGCTCTTGTAGTCTTTGCTAGTTGAGGGAGGGGCCAAGGTGGGACCATAGCCACCATAAAAAACAAACCTTAGGGACATCTGTATTTTGAGGCCCTTAAAGGTAGGCCTGTACAGATATGGAAGAGCTCCCGATCGAGTTCCGTGTTTCTTGAATAGCCTTTCCACGGAACTCGGTGCACATTTGAGGTTATGTGCGGTTAAGGCATCGAACACGATTTACAATACATACGTCGGAAATTCTAGTTACATGCATGTCTTCTCTGGATGGTGTATCATAGACTTGAGAGAATACTCTGTGATGGAATCGGATTCGATCGAAGGTGGCAGTCCGTACGCTTATGTAGCATAGTAATGACAGATATAAGCGGATCGTAACATTGTTATGTAGAGATTCGTACGTCACTCTGGCATAGGATGAGGGACATCGTATGTTACAGTGGCATTACAGTGGAGATCATGCTAGTGGGGGTATTATGGGGTGTACCCTAATATTGGGGGTAGCTACATATATACTATATTAGGTTAATCCATTGGGAAGTAAATGGGTACGACGTGTGTGTAAGCCTTGAGTGTTGTTAACCCAAGTAACAAAATGTGATTGAACGGTATATGTAGGCTTATCCAAAATGTATAGTGTAAATCTAGCCACCAGAACTAGTGTTCTCACCCCTCCTCATACCATCCTTGCAGGATAGATTTGTGGCAGAGATATGATAGTTTTGGATACTGGTTAGGCAGTATTATTAATATGGTAAGGCTATACTTTGATTATATTATACTTTATCCATTCCGCTGTGAGATATTTTCTGGGCTTTGATATATTTTATATCTTTGTCTTTTCTGCAAGATACCAGAGCATCCAACATGGATTTTGATGGATTAGAATTTGGAATATATATAGTTGAGAAAATTGACCTTGTTGGGGGTATCTAGGAAAGCCTGAATATTAGAAACCCACTTTGATTCTAACCCCATTTCTAACTTTTAAGAAATTGAAATTATAAAAACTTTTGGGAGATGGTTTATGGTGTTTTCAAGTTTCAATCTTAAAAGATATAGTTTTAAAATATGTAAAGAAGTACATACTGGGTTTTGAAGTAAAATTGGGTGTATTTTGTAAATAGTGATTTCTTGCAAAAAAATTGTTTAAAATAAAATTCTCTCAGTAAAATGCGCATATTATAGAGCATGAGCATATTATAGAGCATGCACAGCTCGCTAGTTTTCTTGTTATATTGCATAAAAGAATTTTTAATAAAAAAGTTTAGAATTCTCTGTTCTTTTGACAATCATTTTTGATAAATTGTTTTAACAAGAAAATTTTGTTGGGTGCACAAAATAAGTTGTGGAAATTAAGAATAGAGTAGATGTTTGCACCTTGTAGTAAGATACTGAACTGACCTTATACGTAAGAACAAGTTATAAACCCGATTGAGAAACAGTTGTCCTTATCTACTCCTGTTTTTTTCATTTAAAAAAAATGATTTACATTTTTATATAAAATGACATGTATTATGGTTTGGCGAAAGTAAGTTCTCATGAGGAAAATAAAGTTTTGACACTTTTAATTTTTTGGAAGAATATTTAAATGAATAGGCCAAACCGTGTTTAAAAAGTATGGAGTAGGTAAGGAATAATGCCTAGGAAAGACGGGAAAAGTTTTGAGGCTATGAAGTAGATAACAAGAATTATCTTGGAATAATGGTAAGTTCCCGTAGAATGCGTAAGCATTGATAAGCCTAGGGTGTTGCTTGAAATAATTGTTGGTTCACAGCTAGGACTAGTGGTGACTACTAGATAGTAAAGGGAAAGTAAGTATTTAGATCATGTTGCTAATTTTCATGTTAGGGGTACAAACCGTTATTGCATTTCTGATGGGATCATTTCGTTATTTTGTTCTTGTTGGGTAATTAGGGTAACACCTAAACCTGTCATTGATCCCGTTGGTTCAAGCTTACTGTCTGAGGGGGACATAGTCCCAAGATTCTTGGCCATTAGTAGTAGCTGTGTAGAGTGTCGGTTTCCCTGTTTTAGTTTAAGGCTTATTTGAAATTAAACTAAGACCAGATGATTAAATAAACTAAGAAAAGATAAATGGTACAACTAAAAAGGAAACAACAAATTCTATAAAGCAACAAACATGATAGTTAAAGAAAGGCGGAAAATTATGAGGAAAGATGGATAAGACTAAAAATTTCCAAGATAAGATGAAAAAGAAAATCAGTAACAAAGAAAAATTTCTTATGTGGGATGTGCTTGGATAGGAAAATAGGGAATCTTTATGAATAGTTACATAAAATCCCGGTTGGAAAAAGGTACATAAAAGAAAAACGGAAGATGTGAAGTTTTCTGTTTTCCACCATTTTGTAACATAACAAATCGAATTTAGAAAATTAGATTTTCTAAAATTCAAAAAATAAAGTTGGTTGGTATGATTTTGGATGTAACAATTGGATGAACTACGCTCTTACTCAGTAAGAGTGTGGGGAAATTTGGATGAAAATGTATTTTGATTTTCAAAAATTGCAATCATGTAGAACTGCCAGTATATTTAGGATGTGGGCATCATGTTTTAAGGAATTTTTGAAAAACTTACATACACATAGGAGGTACCGCTTAGACATATATATTTTATTATGTTGTATTTCACCTTGCACAAGTGCACAATGTTTGCAAAAATTGGATGCATACATGATGGATGTTTATTATGCGAGGGGTTAATTGATTTTTATCCTTATCAAATTTCGGGGACGAAATTTCCTAAGGATGGGAGAATGTAACACCCCACATTTTATGACACTTTAATAATTTAATAATGCATATGTGTGTGTGTGTGTATATATATATATATGAATAGACATAAATATATATATGAAGAATAAAATAAAGATAACATGTGATTGCATGTAATAAATACGTGCACTGAAAAAGAAGAAAAATATAAACGTAAATAAAAATGTAATGAATGCATTAAAAGATAGATGGGATTGGTTGCATGCGATGTGAGTATGTTGTATGCACTGATTATGCATCAATAATAAAAGAGAAATAAAAGAAAAAGATTCATGCAATGGTTAATGAAATATTGTAGCAAACATGAAAAAGAGAAGTAAGAAAAGAACAATAATTACCATTGTTCTAAGTCTTGTTAACAATAGCCTTAATAATCCTGTTGGTTAGAACATTTGGCTTGAATACAAGAGGTACAGAGTTCGATCCCCACCACCATCATATTTTTGTTTTAGGGGAACAGCTAAAATAACACATGCTCTAAAGAGAAAATATGTATAAACGCACATATAAGGAAAAGTATACATATAAGGAAGTGTAGAAAAATACATGTATATGTAAATATACATGTATATATGTAGAAATATATATATATATATATATAAATATATATACATACACACACACAAGAGATAAAGTTCAAGATAAGGCTGCAATTAACGAAATATGGCAAGAATCAAATAATGGTACAACACCGTTTGAATTTTGAAAACGAAACAAAAGTTATGCGTTTATATATATACGCATAAAATGGTCATTAGAAGATTTGCATAAGCAAAAGAAGATTACACGTGAATATAACAAATAAATAAATTCCAAAAATTCAAACATTCAAAATTCAAACTTCTACGCCAAAACAGCTTGAGGGACGCATAGGGGGCCGACATCCCTCTAGGGGGTCGACCCAAGGGTCGATCCACCCCAGATCCAGCCAGATTCATCGATGAATCTGGAATATTTTCTTAACTGGGTTCAATGTTGACTCAGCGCTGCGTGTACGATAAGATCTTGAACATTTATAAATAGGCTAGCAGAGCCTAGCCAGTATCTCATATTCTCCGAGACAATATCAAAGCTCTGCTATTCTTTTTCCTCCTCAAATCTCTTAAGAAAAATAAGATAATTAGTTTAGGAAAAATGTGAATCAAGATCTGGAGGAAAATAATGAAAATTAATAAGAAGGTGTTCAAAATCATATGCGAAGTAAGGTAATTCTTAGATCTGATCTATTCAATTTTCTTCCTCTTTCTTCCCTTTTTCTTTTAGTAGGAATTATGGATCCATGGTTGTTAGGTTATAAATCCAATTAAGGAAAACCATGGAATGCTAGATATGGATCAGGTTCAGGAATTGGAAAGCAATTTAGGTGAGTGGATTTAAGTTAAATCATTTTTGATAATGATATATTATCGTTTATTATGCAATGTAAAGTGATGAAATGCTAATATGACGTGTTGAAATATTAACATGTTAAAATATTAATATGTTGGAAATTCATATGTCGAAACATTTAATATACTGAAATGTTCATCTGTTGAAATGCAAACTTATTAAAATATGTGTAACGATTACTATTGTAATTACATGATTCACTTGTTGCATATTATGTACTTGAATTATTAGCTGTAGAATTGAGAAAATGACATGTTAATTTGTTAGATTTGAACAGTAACATGATTAAATGATTACATGTTAAATTAGAATAATTATATGATTGGACGATCACATGTTATTTTGTGATGAAAATAATTATATGTTAAGAAGAACATATGACATAAAATGGGCTTAATATGATGACATGTAAAATAGGTTGTAGTAAAAATGTGGAAAGAATAATATGCCTAAATTTACAGTAAATAGAAAAACTGTAACACACCTAGACACGAGGTTAAATTCAAGTTGTGCTAGAAGTCTGCCCGGAACCTACCGGCAAATCCAGCGTCCACAAGTTGTTAATTTAATGCGAGAGGTCTAGTGCATAAATAAACATGTAACAGTGCTAAGACACGAGGTTATGTCAACTTGTGGAAGAAGTCTGCCCAAAACCGCCCAGCAAATTCAGCATCCACAAGTAGTAGGCTTAATGTGAGAGGTCTAGTTCATAAGCATATATATAGATATATGAATATAAAAGGATAGAGATAAATGACACTAATTGTGATTAGTAGAAATGAATGGAAATGAATAAGGAAATGAATGGAAGTTACAACAATAAAAGGATTGGAATGAACGGGGAATGATAATAACCTATTATAAATAAATTACATTAATGAGAATGTAATGTGATAGGTAGGCTTGTCCTAGGGACAAGTAGGGATTATAACTTATGTTATAATAAACAATAAGGAAATTGGAATAATTTATGTAATAAGATAAGTTGTACTTAATTGTAAATTAAGTTATCTATGAGAATGAGAATCTGAAATATGCTGATAAGGGCAACATAAGTTATATTAATGGAAAGGAAACTTATTAGTGAACCTTAGTCAAGAGAACTGTAACAACCCGGAAATCCGAGCCAAGTTAAAAATTTTATTTTGGCAATTTTAGCGGAATTTGAATATTTGAAATGAATTATTTTAAATAATAACGACGAAAAATTTATTTTGAATAGAATTAGAACGTATATATTTATATAGTTCGTCGTTAGAAAATAAATATTTATTTTAAATTAGAAAAGGAATTGAAAATGGCATGGTAGTTCGATAATTCGATTTCAAATTTCAAATGAATGTACATGATTCAAAATAATTCGGATTTTAGCGAAACCAAAAATATTAGAATCTATTTACGAATATCTTTTCAACGAATCCGAAGAATTGAAATTTAGCGGGAATCAAAAGTTACGTCCAATTGAAATTTCAGAATAGTCGCTATGGAATTCTGGCCCTTAAAAATGGAAATTTTGCAAACGACCTCGGTTTTCGACGAAACCACTTTTGTTGGATCCGTGATGTCAAGTTATTGCTAGGTTTCAACATTCGTAATTTTTCGAATCAAAATGTGAGCGTGGCAAAGGAAAATGCGTTTGACCAGTTTCAGTTGATTTTAGTCGACTGGAAAATGGCCATTTTTCAAACGGTCTCAGAATTTGACGAAATTAGTTTTGTTAGGACCGTATCGTCAATACGAAGCTAGAAAATATTTTTCGAGAATTTTTAGAGTCCGAATGTGCCCTGGTAAATTGAAATGTGCATTCAAATTCAATATATAGAGTTATTTTTTGATTTTAACAAAAACTGATCGAAACAATCGAATCAGCTTACGATACATATCCCATTGTGTTCGGAATGGGGGTAATTAGCTAGGGACGACAGGCGGTGGGTCTCGTTTCGAGATCGAAATTAAAAGTTGCTTTTTGAAATTAAATAATTAAATAAATAAAAATAAAAATAAAACCCCCTCTTCTATACTCTCAGGCTCCCTCCTCGTTTCAGTCATTCGAGAAAAAAAAGGAAAAAAAATGAGACCGACGATCTCGATCTCGACCCAGCCGCCGATGCAGCCTCCGCCGCGCCACCAGAGGTCGGCCACCAGTACCGCGCCTCCCCCAAAACCCCCTCTCCGATCTGCTCCTTCTCTCCCCCTCTACAAAGAAACCCGCGAGCCCAAGAACCACCAACGCAATCCGACGCAACCACCACCAGACCCGCCTCCTAGCCCTCCCGCGCCACCCTTGCAGACCCCTCCGACCACCCCCTCCTCAAGCCACGTCATCTCCTACCCCCGAATTTCACTGTGAGTTTTAATTTGGTTTATATTTTTCTTTTTTTATGCTATTGAGTTTTTTTGTTTATTGATTCTAATTTCAGATATTTTTAATTAATAATAGGTTTATATATATTTTTTATATAGAAAAGTTTATATTTTTATACAGTAAAAGAAAGGATTTTTAAATGATAAAGTTTATATTTTCATATAGGAAAGATTAGATTTTTAAAAATAGTAAAGATATGATTTTTATATTATAGAACGAATAAAAATATGATTTTTATATTATATAGATAATAAAAATCTGATCTTTATATATATAGCGGTAGGATAAAAATCACATTTTTGTATATGATACCAGGCCATTTTTCAAACGGTCTCAGAATTTGATGAAATTAGTTTTGTTAGGACCGTATCGTCAATACGAAGCTAGAAAATATTTTTCGGGAATTTTTAGAGTCCGAATGTGGCCCTGGTAAATTGAAATGTGCGTTCAAATAAAATATATAGAGTTATATTTTGATTTTGACGAAAACAGATCGAAACAATCGAATCAGCTTACGATACATACCCCATTGTGTTCGGAATGGGGGTAATTAGCTAGGGACGACAGGCAGTGGATCTCGTTTCGAGGTCGAAATTAAAAGTTTCTTTTTGAAATTAAATAAAAAAAACCTCTCTTCTATAATCTCAGGCCCCCCTCGTTTCAGTCATTTGAGAAAAAAAAACAAGGAGACCGACGATCTCGATCTCGACCCAGCCGCCGACGCAGCCTCCGCCGCGCCACCAGAGGCCGGCCACCAGTACCGCGCCTCCCCAAAACCCCCTCTCCGATCTTCTCCTTCTCTCCCCCTCTGCAAAGAAACACGCGAGCCCAAGAACCACCACCGCAATCCGACGCAACCACCACCAGACCCGCCTCCTAGCCCTCCCGCGCCACTCTTGCAGACCCCTCCGACCACCCCTTCCTCGAGCCACGCCATCTCCTACCTCCGAATTTCACTATGAGTTTTAATTTGGTTTATATTTTTCTTTTTTTATGCTATTGAGTTTTTTTGTGTATTGATTCTGATTTCAGATATTTTTAATTAATAAAAGGTTTATATATATTTTATATAGAAAAGTTTATATTTTTATACAGTAAAAGAAAGGATTTTTATATGATAAAGTTTATATTTTCATATAGGAAAGATTAGATTTTTTAAAAATAGTGAAGATATGATTTTTATATTATAGAACGAATAAAAATATGACTTTTATATTATATAGATAATAAAAATCTGATCTTTATATATATAGCGATAGGATAAAAATATGATTTTTATATATGAAGTGACAATATAAAAATGTGATTTTTATCATGTATATAGCAAAGTAAAAATATATGAAGTAGAAATAAAAATATGATTTTTATTTATTAGAATGAAGCAATAAAAATATAATTTTTATTGTGAACAGCGTGAAAAGAACTGCATTAGAATTTCAAACCGATCCAGACGGTTTAGCAGTTCAAAAAGCAAAGGACGGCGGAGTGGAACCCTCGGTGAGAACTCCTCACTTTTATTTTAAATTTCTAGTTAAAATAAATACTAGGATGCAGACGGTGCTTAGCAGCACCCGACACCCGTCGTCCACAGACCATGGACGGCTTGTTTGTTTGATTGTATGTTATTGTGAAAAATTGGTTGTGTTGTGGAATGAAATAAAATATTTATATAGTTAAAAATATTTGATATCGTTAAAAATATATTTTTCAACTTGAATGCGAATAAATAAATATTCATTTACAAACCGGATGGTTTGTTTATGTACACCTATTTGAAGGATATTGATTGGGACGATAAATTTTACGCATCGCCCAACTGCACAATTAATATTCAGTGTTTGTGGATTGAAACCCCACACGGGTGTTGGGATGATATTTGGCGTACACTAATCCCAATTATTTAGTTGTATGTTGATCTATTGGTCGACAGACTGTGTAAGCGTTAATTATTTATATTTAATGCTAATGCAGTTGTGTGGTGCACTTTGGATGATAGTTGATTATTTATCGTTGTTATTATATACATGTGTTGAATGGAATCCATATAATTAACATTATATGGTAATTGATTGGGCCTCATTCCAATTGGGAAAATAAATAATATTATAAAATAAAGATTCACGTGTTGACAGTACTCGTTTGTTGAGATTAGTCATGTGGTGAAAGAAATAAAGATTCACGTGTTGACAGTACTCATTTGTTGAGATTAGTCATGTGTTGAAAGAAATATAGATTCATGTGTTTAATAGGATAAATATTCATTTGTTGAATAGAATAACGAAGTTATTGAAAAATATAAAGCCATGTTGATTAGAGATGCGCTATTTTGACGCGAACGACATTTATATCGATTATATTCGTTTTTATAATGAATTCGAAATTGAATTGAAATTGAAATTGAATAGAAATTGAAATGAATTGAATAGAAAATGAATTCGAATTGAATTGAATAGAAAATGAATTCGAATTGAATTGAATAGAAAATGAATTCGAATTGAAATGAATTTAAAACGAATTTATAAGGAAAAATTTAACCTTGATTTGAATTTGAAATGGAAATTAAAATTGTTTTTGAAACAAATTTACAACGATTTATAAAATTCGTTTTAAATAGAAATCGACGAAATACATATTATATATATAATATAATGGCCTGAATAGAACGCGCCGCGCCGCGGCAGTTACCGAATTTTGACCATTGACTTCGAACGGAAATTACGGGAGATCCGACCGTCGGATTCTCCTAAAACCGGAACCGTTGGGTTCGTATCGAAAAGAGCTTTCTAACGATTATGAGAAATTAAAAATCTAATGGTTTAATTTGGAGATATGTCCAAATCAATTTCAGAAGAGGTCGTTGTAAGTTCAGTTCGATGGCCGTAGATGGAAATTGATTGTACGGGCCTTGATAAAATAATTAAAAATATCTATAATTTGTGTAAAATCAAAATAAATGATTTGAAAAGAGCTGGGATGAAATATCCCTTATTTTAGATGATAAAAATGTATTTTTATCAAAATGAACTAGTTTTGAACTAGAATTATAAATTTAATATTTTTAAAATAAATAAATTGGATTTGAAATGGTTTTAAAAATAACCAGAATTTTCAATATATGAATCGGAATGGATTTGAATCGAAATTATCTTCGGAATAGTTCGATGTTCGATTTCATGATTATACAGATATTGTTATGGAAATTTGAAAGATATATTTATATCGTTATTTCCAATACGATATTTGTTGGTTTCAGAATTTGATATTGAATAGAAGCCAATATATTTTCTATTCAGAGCCTTGTATTTAATAAAATGGAATGTGATGTGGGTTTATCGTGAACCGTGTTTTAAATGACATTGGTTCTTTAACCTAGTTAAAGATTAGAACTAAGTGTAGTTTTAATGAATCTTTAATTAGATTGAAACGATCGAGAATGGGGTATCGTCAGTTTTGCTCCGAGCGATAGTTAAATCTTTAATTAGATTTTAACGTAAAATGGCAATTAAATTTACCGATAACACCGTGGTGTTAGTTATGGGGTAATAACAGTTTTGCTCCATGGGATGAATAGGTTGGGATTGGGAAATAAAATAAATAATTACTTCGGTGTGGTTCGCTAATCTCGACTAGTTTGGAAAACCAAAATTTGGTTAGAAATGACATCCAAAGGAAGATTAAAGAATAAATTTTAAAGAATTTATCTTTGATAAAATTAATGGGAACCTTTCCCTAAGAATATGAAATTTAGAAACTAGCTGTAGGTTAGTTAAGAAGAATGTTTTCCTTGGTATTGATCTGATGTTGGTTTCGGCCTTCGGGGTTAATATTTGGGGAATTGTTGTCTTACTAATTTACGGTTAGTGACTGATGAATTGGAATGAGGCGCATATTGTGTTTTATAGCACTTGTTGATTAAGATACGCGAGTTATTCAGAAAGTCCGGGTATAACCCATTCTGAATAATTGATTCGACGATGAGTCGAAGAGATTGAAGACGGTGCAAGACCGACGATCTTCACATCGAATGGATCGATGCTACTGATGATCACGATGGGAGTAGCTACCTTGAAGGGGGCTAAAGTGGTAGCCGTCCGGACGTACTTGGAGGTCGACGAATATGCGAGGAAAGTGCCTCCGGTTTCGTTCAGACCCAGAACGAACTTGTAAATGGACCATGTGTCTGACATTGGATTTTATTCTGTGTGATTGATTTCTGTTAAATATATATCTGTTTGGCGGCGAAGAATTTATTCTCTTGCTTAACGCCTTTCTCTGAGATGTATGAGCTTAGAGGTTATATATCGATGGATATCAATCGCATGGCATGAATTGCCTGTGTGGCATGCCTAAGTGGCAAAAGATCAAGGCTTCTGTTGAAAAGCAAAGTCTTGTGGTTAATGATCAAAGCACAGCTTTAATATAGCGCCGCTTTGTGTATAGCGTTGATTCGCGAGCCTCACACCCCGGTATGGTGGTAAACTGATGGCTTGATCAGTATGCTTTTTAGAGGATGGGCACCTTAGTGGTGTCGTGGATTCGGTCGACCGAGATTGAGCTTAGTGCTCAGAGGGATAGGGCTCACCCCCGATTCCCTGAGGGATAGAATAAGCGGTGTTTTCTCTCGCCGAGACGTAAGCCGCAGTGATACTCGATTTCCTAAAGGTGCGGATGTGCATTACGGTGTTTTCTCTCGCTGAGACGTAAGCCGTTGTGGATTGCACTACGCGATCGATCTTTCGAATCAGGAGCCAGCATGATGGAAATCCAATTTCCAAATACGACATTTTGCAGTTTTGATTATAGAATCTAGTATTGGTTACATTATATATGGTACCCATGCCATCTTTGATTGATACATTTATATTTGAAGTTGTTTTCTTCACTCATATTAATAATATAAGATGAAATTTCACGTATCAAGCATATTTGGCTATTATAAGGGAAAACCTATCCTCCGACTTGCGTTGCATTGTGTGATGGGACCTAGGTCTTATAATAGCTTCATTGTTCTTTATTTAGCATTGCGCTGTGTGTTTTATGCACTGGTATTCTTGGGAGGAAACTCGTTCCGTGTTATACGGCGTGGTCCCTTGATTTACCTAACTTTAAAAACAAAGATTAATAACTGTTTTAGTTCTCACACCAGTCACATGACTGACCTGGAGTTTATTGTTTTGACCTAAACTCTGGGTGCCCCTATTTCCACACGGGCAGCTAGTAGTTTTGGTTTTGCAGATTTATATTCACAGGATCCTGGTTTACAGCTGAAGCGATATTCGGAAAGCTCTGTATCCGTGTATCTTTTTCAGTTGTGCTTTGTACTGTTTTTCCGCTGCGATGTATTTAAATGTTATTTAAATCCCTGATATTTTCTGTGTAATATTTATTCATACTCTATTATATTCTTGTATTCAGATGGAATTGTTGTAATAAGCAATGAAATGTTCTTCTGTTTGTGTTCTCGAAGCAATCTGGGCTTTCCTTCACGGGGAAGTTTGGGTCGTCACATTTTGGTATCAGAGCTCTGGTTTACAGAGCTAGAAAACATGACACAATAGAACCAAACGAAAGAATTCATCAAAGATTTGATTAGTAATATCCAATGAGAATGACTCGTTAGAGATGGGATCAGTAGTATCCTAGAACGAGTGTGAAGAGAGTTATTTTTAAAATAAAAATGAAAACAAATTTTGTTTTGGAAATTTATATTAAATTATACGTACTTGAATATTTATATATATTGAATTTGGACTATCTATTATAGGGAGATTTTGAGTATAGGCCTGATGGGGCGTATATTCGAAGCCTCTGATACTAGATGGATATAGAATCACACTCTAGTCGCCCAGAGATGATACTGATGATTGGGATCCCATCATCAGTGTTTGTGTTCGAGTCTCAAAAGTGAATATATATATATATAATTTCCAATCGACTGGTGTGAGAACAAAAAACTTAACTAAAATTTACTGTTTGTGACTTGACACTGAAATATTATTTTTGAGTATATAAAAATTATATATATTTGAAAATCTAATCAACAAATTGATTGATGGATGTGATGTTTGATTATTGATTCAACTAATAAAAATACTGGAATGATAAATAAAGTATAATCAAGATGATTGTTAAGTGAAAAATAATGCAAACTCTCTTGACAAAAATCCTAAAAATATTATATAGGATATGGACGACTATGGCTTATCTCATATTGAATTCTGGATGACCCCGAAACAAGCGAGGAGAGCTCACCAGAAAGCAGAAAAAGAATGTGAGTTGGTCTTAGGAACGTACGTGGGTATTTATTGTCGTATATGTAGAAAAGAAGGACATTATGCCGTTTGGTGCCCTGAGAGAAAGAAAAGCAGGGAGAAAATGATGAGAATGGACATAGTTTGTTTCAAGTGCAAAGAGACGGGGTATTTCGTACATAAGCTTCCGAAGGTAAAGAAGAAACCAACAAATCTAGGAAAGGAAAAGAAATGCTTTCGATGCAAAGAAGTAGGGCATTTAGCCCGTGATTGCCTGTTAAAGAAGGGTGATAAGAAATCCAAGGGAAAGGAGCTATCAACTTTGGAAATTATGCAAGAAGAAGGCACGACTTCCTAGAAAGTTGGGTTTTAATGTAGTGAAATAATGTTTTGGATATATGTATGTGTATGTATGATGCTTGTACGAATGTAATTATGCTTTTTGTTTGAAAAAATGTATTGGTATTGTAGAATATAACTAAGGTAAGAAAAATGTTGAACCAAGTTGAATTTAGCACCAAACATCAAACTGTATTGAAAATTTATCACATCTGCATGCATATACATGTCTATACATTGAACAGGTCATTGCAAGGAGGCTAGAGCAGAGGAATAAAATTGTTTGCCCAACAAATAGGTACATGTTTACTAATTTCTTGAGTTTGGATGATTTTATGAGCCGCTTGGCTTTTTCTTTTTCTTTTGGATTGAAGAAGGCCATGGGAGGCTATATGAAATATCCTGAAGTCCCCGGTGCAGGGGAGGTTATGGCGAAATTTTTCGAAAATTTAGGGTGTTAGCCAAATTTTTGAAAAATTTGAAAAGTTCTTAGAAACTGAAAATTTGAAGAACTTAAGCCGTAATGAAAATAATGAAAGTTGAGTTGATTAGTTAAACAATTTTCAGCTTCGTACCTTTTCGGGGACGAAAAGTTTTAAGTGGGGATATTGTAACAACCCGGAAATCCGAATCAATTTAATTTTTTTATTTTGGCAATTTTAGCAGAATTTGAATATTTAAAATGAATTATTTTAAATAATAATGACGAAAAATTTATTTTGAATAGAATTAGAACGTATATATTTATATAGATCGTCGTTAGAAAATAAATATTTATTTTAAATTATAAAAGAAATTGAAAATGGCGCGGTAGTTCGATAATTCGATTTCAAATTTCAAATGAATGTACAAGATTCAAAATAAACCGGATTTTAGCGAAACCAAAAATATTAGAATCTGTTTATGAATATCTTTCCAACGAATCCGAAGAATTGAAATTCCATAGCGGGAATCAAAAGTTACGTCCAGTTGAAATTTCAGAATAGTCGCTCTGGAATTCTGGCCCTTAAAAATGGAAATTTTGCAAACGACCTCGGTTTTCGACGAAACCACTTTTGTTGGATCCGTGATGTCAAGTTATTAATAGGTTTCAGCATTCGTAATTTTTCGAATCAATATGTGAGCGTGGCAAAGGAAAACGCGTTTGACCAGTTTCAGCTGATTTTAATCGACTGGAAAATGGTCATTTTTCAAACGGTCTCAGAATTTGACGAAATTAGTTTTGTTAGGACCATTTCGTCAATACGAAGCTAGAAAATATTTTTCGAGAATTTTTAGAGTCCGAATGTGGCCCCGTTAAATTGAAATGTGCGTTCAAATTCAATATATAGAGTTATATTTTGATTTTGATGAAAACTGATCGAAACAATCGAATCAGCTTACGATACATATCCCATTGTGTTCGGAATGAGGGTAATTAGCTAGGGATGACAGGCGGTGGGTCTCGTTTCGAGGTCAAAATTAAAAGTTGCTTTTTGAAATTAAATAATTAAATAAATAATAAAAAAACCCCTCTTCTATACTCTCAGGCCCCCCTCGTTTCAGTCATTCGA
This sequence comes from Allium sativum, assembly GCA_030737875.1. Lineage (NCBI taxonomy): Eukaryota > Viridiplantae > Streptophyta > Magnoliopsida > Asparagales > Amaryllidaceae > Allium > Allium sativum. The sequence continues at coordinate 243,706,274 of CM060915.1, read as the reverse complement.
GAAAAAAAGGAGACCGACGATCTCGATCTCGACCAATCCGCCGACGCAGTCCCCGCCGCGCCACCAGAGGTTGGCCACCAGTACCGCGCCTCCCCCAAAACCCCCTCTGCAAAGAAACCCGCGAGCCCAAGAACCACCACCGCAATCCGACGCAACCACCACCAGACCCGCCTCTTAGCCCTCCCGCGCCACCCTTGCAGACCCCTCCGACCACCCCCTCCTCGAGCCATGCCATCTCCTACCCCCTAATTTCACTGTGAGTTTTAATTTGGTTTATATTTTTCATTTTTTTATGCTATTGAGTTTTTTTGTGTCAGATATTTTTAATTAATAAAAGGTTTATATATATATATTTTATATAGAAAAGTTTATATTTTTATACAGTAAAAGAAAGGATTTTTATATGATAAATTTTATATTTTCATATAGGAAAGATTAGATTTTTAAAAATAGTAAAGATATGATTTTTATATTATAGAACGAATAAAAATATGATTTTTATATTATATAGATAATAAAAATCTGATCTTTATATATATAGCGATAGGATAAAAATACGATTTTTATATATGAAGTGACAATATAAAAATGTGATTTTTATCATGTATATAGCAAAGTAAAAATATATGAAGTAGAAATAAAAATATGATTTTTATTTATTAGAATGAAGCAATAAAAATATAATTTTTATTGTGAACAGCGTGAAAAGAACTGCATTAGAATTTCAAACCGATCCAGACGGTTCAGCAGTTCAAAAAGCAAAGCATGGCGGAGTGGAACCATCGGTGAGAACTCCTCACTTTTATTTTAAATTTCTAGTTAAAATATATACTAGGATGCAGACGGTGCTTAGCAGCACCCGACACCCGTCGTCCACAGACCATGGACGACTTGTTTGTTTGATTGTATGTTATTGTGAAAATTGGTTGTGTTGTGGAATGAAATAAAATATTTATATAGTTAAAAATATTTCATATCATTAAAAATATAATTTTCAATGTGAATGTGAATAAATAAATATTCATTTACAAACCGGACTGTTTGTTTATGTACACCTATTTGAAGGATATTGATTGGGACGATAAATTTTACACATCGCCCAACTGCACAAATAATATTCGGTGTTTGTGGATTGAAACCACACACAGGTGTTGGGATGATATTTGGCGTACACTAATCCCAGTTATTTAGTTGTATGTTGATCTATTGGTCGACAGACTGTGTAAGCGTTAATTATTTATATTTAATGCTTATGCAGTTGTGTGGTGCACTTTGGAAGATGGTTGATTATTTATCGTTGTTATTATATACATGTGTTGTATGGAATCCATATAATTAACATTATATGGTAATTGATTGGGCCTCATTCCAATTGGGAAAATAAAGAATATTACAAAATAAAGATTCACGTGTTGATAGTACTCATTTGTTGAGATTAGTCATGTGGTGAAAGAAATAAAGATTCACGTGTTAACAGAACTCAGTTGTTGAGATTAGTCAAGTGTTGAAAGAAATGTAGATTCATGTGTTGAATAGGATAAATATTCATTTTTTGAATAGAATAACGATGTTATTGAAAAATATAAAGCCGTGTTGATTAGAGATGCGCTATTTTGACGCGAACGATATTTATATCGATTATATTCGTTTTTATATTGAATTCGAAATTGAATTGAAATTGAAATTGAAATCGAATTGAATTGAATAGATATTGAAATCGAATTCAAATTGAATTGAATAGAAAATGAATTCGAATTGAATTGAACAGAAAATGAATTCGAATTGAAATGAATTTGAAATGAATTTAAAACGAATTTATAAGGAAAAATTTAACTTTGATTTGAGTTTGAAATGGAAGTTGAAATTGTTTTTGAAACGAATTTAAAACGATTTATAAAATTCGTTTTAAATAGAAATCGATGAAATATATATTATATATATAATATAATGGCCTGAATAGAATGCGCCGCGCCGCGGTAGTTCCCGAATTTTGACCATTGACTTCGAATGGACATTACGGGAGATCCGGCCGTCGGATTCTCCTAAACCCGGAACCTTTGGGTTCGTATCGAAAAGAGATTTCTAATGAATATGAGAAATTAAAAATCTAACGGTTGGATTTGGAGATATGTCCAAATCAATTCCAGAAAAGGTCGTTGTAAGTGCAGTTCGATGGCCGTAGATGGAAATCGACTGTACGGGCCTTGATAAAATAATTAAAAATATCTATAATTTGTGTAAAATCAAAATAAATGATTTGAAAAGAGCTAGGATGAAATATCCTATGTTTGAGAAGATAAAAATGTATTTTTATCAAAATGAACTTGTTTTGAACTAGAATTATAAATTTAATATTTTTAAAATAAACAAACTGGATTTGAAATGGTTTTAAAAATAACCAGAATTTTCAATATATGAATCAGAATGGATTTGAATCGAAATTATCTTCGGAATAGTTCGATGTTGGATTTCGTGATTATACAGATATTGTTATGGAAATTTGAAAGATATATTTATATCGTTATTTCCAATACGATATTTGTTGGTTTCAGAATTTGATATTGAATAGAAGCCATATATTTTCTATTCAGAGCCTTGTATTTAATAAAATGGAATGTGATGTGGGTTTATCGTGAACTGAGGTTTTAAATGACATTGGTTCTTTAACCTAGTTAAAGATTAGAACTAAGTGTAGTTTTAATGAATCTTTAATTAGATTGAAATGATCGGGAATGGGGTATCGCCAGTTTTTCTCCGAGCGATAGTTAAACTTTAATTAGATTTGAACTTGAAATGGTAATTAAATTTACCGATAACACCGTGGTGTTAGTTATGGGGTAATAACAGTTTTGCTCCATGGGATAAATAGGTTGGGATTGGGAAATAAAATAAATAATTACTTCGGTGTGGTTCGCTAATCTCGACTAGTTTGGAAAACCATAATCTGGTTTGAAATGACATTCAAAGGAAGATTAAAGAATAAATTTTAAAGAATTTATCTTTGATAAAATTAATGGGAACCTTTCCCAAAGAATATGAAATTTAGAAACTGGTTGTAGGTTTGTTAAGAAGAATGGTTTCCTGGGTATTGATCTGATTATGGTTTCGGCCTTCGGGGTTAGTATTTGGGGAATTGTTCTCTTACTAATTTGCGGTTAGCGACTGATGAATTGGAATGGGGCGTATATTGTGTTTTATAGTACTTGTTGATTAAGATACGCGAGTTATTCAGAAAGTCCGGGTATAACCCATTCTGAATAACTGATTCGACGATGAGTTGAGGAGATTGAAGACGGTGCAAGACCGACGATCTTGACATCGAATGGATGGGCGCTACTGATGCTCACGATGGGAGTAGCTACCTTGAAGGGGGCTAAAGTGGTAGCCGTCCGGACGTACTTGGAGGTCGACGAATATGCGAGGAAAGTGCCTCCGGTTTCGTTCAGACCCAGAACAAACTTGTAAATGGACTGTGTGTCTGACATTGGATTTTATTCTGTGTGATTGATTTCTGTTAAATATATATCTGTTTGGCGGCGGAGAATTTATTCTCTTGCTTAACGCCCTTCTCTGAGACGTACGAGCTTAGAGGTTATATATCGATGGATATCAATCGCATGAATTGCCTGTGTGGCATGCCTAAGTGGCAAATGATCAAGGCTTCTGTTGAAAAGCAAAGTCTTGTGGTTGATGATCAAAGCACAGCTTTAATATAGCGCCGCTTTGTGTATAGCGTTGATTCGCGAGCCTCACACCCCGGTATGGTGGTAAACTGAAGGTTTGATCAGTATGCTTTTTAGAGGATGGGCACCTTAGTGGTGTCGAGGATTCGGTCGACCTAGATTGAGCTTAGTGCTCAAAGGGATAGGGCTCACCCTCGATTCCCTGAGGGATAGAGTAAGCGATGTTTTCTCTCGCCGAGACATAAACCGCGGTGATACTCGATTTCCTAAAGGTGCGGATGTGCATTACGGTGTTTTCTCTCGCTGAGACGTAAGCCGTTGTGGATTGCACTACGCGATCGATCTTTCGAATCAGGAGCCACCATGATGGAAATCCAATTTCCAAATACGACATTTTGCGGTTTTGATTGTAGAGCCTAGTATTGGCGACATGATATATGGTACCCATGCCGTCTATGATTGATACATTTATATTTGAAGTTGTTTTCTTCACTTATAGTAATAATATAAGATGAAATTTCACGTATCAAGCATATTTGGCTATTATAAGGGAAAACCCTATCCTCCGGCTTGCATTGTGTGATGGGACCTGGGTCTTATAATAGCTTCATTGTTCTTTATTTAGCATTGCGCTGTTTGTTTTATGCACTGGTATTCTTAGGAGGAAACCCGTTCCGTGTTATACGGCGTGGTCCCTTGATTTACCTAACTTAAAAAAGAAAGATTAATAACTGTTTTAGTTCTCACACCAGTCACATGGCTGACCTGGAGTTTATTGTTTTGACCTAAACTCTGGGTGCCCCTATTTCCACACGGGCAGCTAGTAATTTTGGTTTTGCAGATTTATATTCACAGGATCCTGGTTTACAGCTGAAGCGATATTCGGAAGGCTCTGTATCCGTGTATCTGTTTTCAGTTGTGCTTTGTATTGTTTTTCCGCTGCGATGTATTTAAATGTAATTTAAATCCCTGATATTTTCTGTGTAATATTTATTCATACTCTGTTATATTCTTGTATTCTGATGGAATTGTTGTAATAAGCAATGAAATGTTCTTCTGTTTGTGTTCTGATTTGTCGTGTTCTCGAAGCAATCCGGGCTTTCCTTCACGGGGAAGTTTGGGTCGTCACAAGAACTAAGTTAATAAGTAAGCAACGATATATTGTAGTGACAGTGTAAAATGAAATTATGATTAAATAAGAAAGAATGAGGCAAACTTATGAAATGAAATAAGTTATATTTAACCATAAATAATGATTGACATGTTAAACAGAAAATATGTGAATTGAGATAGAGTTAATTACATATTAAAAATATGTTATGAAATCAAACAAGAATATAAAGGGATTATGGATGACAGATCTTGGATCATAATCTAAAGAGTAACATGTTGAGGGCTTATTAATAGGCTTAAATGTATTAAGTTATAAGACCGAAATTAATAAGCAAGAGGAACTTGGTAACCTTAATAAGAAGTCAATGTGAATCGGAATAACCAAGTTAAATGGAAATCTGATGAGGTAAAGCAAGCACATAAAAGAATGTTTAGACATAGGTTCTAATAACATATTAAAATAAGACGCATGGACCAGTCCACACGTTTAAGGTAAATAACACAACAGGGGTAGATCATCGTGGTGTTATGAAGCACGAGGGGAGCGCACGTCCACATGATTATTTGGTTAGTTCCGAAGGGGAAGAAGGGAAAGCACGCGGCTTCCTGAGATACATAAGGTGCTTCTGGTAGTACTTTGTGTGATGGCAGATGTTTAGGCTGTGTTCGAAGAGGATGAATCTGCGCGTTACTACCAAGTGGGTGGGCCTTAACTACAAAACTTGCTTCGCAGTCAGAATTCAATGACGAGTTGACACTAGGGTGATTCGGCGATCGCCTCAACGAGAGGCGAAGTCAGGACCAACAAGGACAGTAGATCATCGGGTCCCCGTCATCGGTAGCCAATGGGATGCGAAAAGACTATAGCTAAACCAAAGAAACCATTCACCTTTCACTATCGAGGTACAGTGGTTGAGAGGAGACGCTAACTAGATGTTTAGATTATTTGTTAGGGGCAAGCCTCTTAGCTCATGTAGTCTTTACTAGTTAAGGGAGGGGCCAAGGTAGGGCCATAGCCACCATGAAAAACAGACCCGAGGAATATTTGTATTTTGAGGCTCTTGAAGGCAGGCATGTACAGATATGGAAAAGCTCCCGACCAAGTTCCGTGTTTCTTGTATATCCCTACCATGGAACTCGGTGCACATTAGAGGTTATGTGCGGTTAAGGCATCAAATATGATTGACGATACGTACGCGGAAATTCCAGATACATGCATGTATGCACTGGGTGGTGTATCGTAGAATTGAGAGCATTACTCTGCGGTGGAATCCGATAAGGTGGCAGTCCATACGCTTACGTAGCATAGTAATGGCAGATATATGTGGAATGTAACATTGTTATATAGAGATCCGTAAGTCGCTCCGGCGTAGGATGAGGGACTGCATACATTTCTATGGCATTACGGTGGAGACTATGCGAGTGAGGTACCATGGGGTGTATCTTAATATTGGTGGTAGCTACATATATATTGTAGGTCAATCCACTTGGAAGTAAATAGGTACGATGTGTGTGTAAGCCTTGAGTGTTGTTAACCCAAGTAACCAAATAAATAAGAAAATGTGAGTGAACAGTACTTGTACGGTTATCCAAAATGTATAGTTTAAATTCAGTCACCGGAACTTGTGTTTTAACCCCCTCCTCATAACATAATCGCAGGTTAGATTGGTGGCAGAGATATGATAGCTTTGGATACTGGTTTGGCAGTATTATTAATACGGTAAGGCTATACTTTATTTATATTATACTTTATCCATTCCGCTGTGAGATATTTTCTGAGCTCTGATATATTTTATATCTTTGTCTTTTCCGCAGAATACCGGAGCAACACAAATTTAAATGTTCATACACCCCCAATTTCAGTCATATTACACATTATAAGGTAACATAGGATATGCCCCCAAATTATCATTCCCAATCATTCCCAATTAATCCAGTTCCATTCATAGGCATATATTAGTGATATTGGCCTAGGTTCAAACGTAGCCTAGGCTATAAAAATAAAACGGGAATGAGATTGGAAGAAGAACAAAAATAGGCATATAAAAGAACCGAAATAGACATGTAATAGCTACTGAACAATAGAATAAGTGTATGGAAAATAACATGTAATTATGGAAGATTTTTTAGATATAAATCGTTTTCTTAGCAGGCATAGGTTTAGATCCAGTTTATTAACATGTCAAGGATACTGTTAAACTTTTATATCTTAAAGTAACATGAACTCATAGAGATTGGATATCAAGAACAGAGAATAATACGCTGATATTACAGAAGAGATTCTTATATATGTATAGGCTATTTTGTAGAAGATAGTCTAATTCAATCCAAGCCGATGTAGCATCTACTTGTCTCCATTGTTTTAGGTTTAGAAAAAAATAGAAATACTGGCCTTTATATAGACTTTTTTCGAAGAATTTCATTAACAATCAAGTCAAGGATCAAGAAATGAACCTAGCCAGATCTTAGGTGGGTCGTGCCAAGGGTCGACCCTAGGGTCGACACACCCTTGAGTGGGTCAACCCATGGGTCGACCCCCCTGGGATGTGGGTCGACCCTCAATGGGTTAAAATCCCACGTGGTCTTCCCTCTCTTGGATTCGAATTATTTTGCAATTTTTGGTCTGATTTTTTTATATATTTCACTTATATGTATACAAACTTCTAACCTTAATATCTTCTTCATACGATGTCTGTTTTACGTAAACTCGGTGTAACACCCCACCTCCGTTAAGGTCACTCACAAAGGGAATGCATTAACTTCAGTGGATCGTCATAAGTGTATAGAACAGATAAATTACAAAACAGACAAAACTTAAACAGCGGGCAATAAATAAGACATTACTTTATTGATAAAACAGCAGCTTGGTAAAGCAGCTTGTACAAAGATTGTTTTCCATCACCAAAACACCAATACCCATTACAACAAAGCATTTGTCTTGTTTAACAAAATGCAGAAGCATAAAATGAAAATGATATTCCCCAATAAAGCATGAGCCAGCCATAGCAATGGAAAAGAGAGTCCAAAGCAATACATCGTCTATCTTCGAGCTTGGAAAGAAAACTGAGCTAAGTGGTAATGTTCCCTCCCTATGAACCTGGAAGGGGGGCGAACGGAAGAAAAGAAAGCGAAACAAAATAGAGTCAGACATAAAGCCTGGTAAGTCCAGTGATTATTCATCATGTAAGTCGGTAAAAGGATCATGACATGAATAAACTGGATACCAGACCATAACCATGATAATAAGCATAGCAAGACAACAAATGATGATTGTTAGATATGACAACGTAATATACACTGAATGCGCTTCGGTTCTTTCTCTGATTTCCTACTTTCTCTGCACCACCCAACTAGCATCCTAACTAGTGTCTTTTATAGGATGATTCGTATTCCCTACTAGTGTCCCAACTAGTATCCTGTGAAAAAGGATCTGTATCCTTACCAGTGCCCCAACTAGTATCTTGTGTTATAAAATAAGGAGATCCCAACCCCGCAATTGTGGTAGCCTTCAGGTGTACATTTAGTATGAGGATCTTGCCTCAACCAGCCTAATTGCCATGAAGATGTTAGATGTACCCTTACTACCCTATCAATCGGCTCCCTACTTGTATTAACTTTCCTTGTGTCTGTGTCAGTCGGCCCTCTCTTGCGTGTAGGTACCCTATGCTGGTCCCACCATAAGGTGTATCAATCCCTATAATAGCAACCTGACACAAATTCTAGATGCACAGTGTATACTACTGATGCCCAGTGCCTACTTTTCCACTCTGGAGCAATTGCACGCCCATACTCCATCTGAACTACACTTTTGCACCCCCTACCGCTATTTTGACCACTTATAATCAGCCCAGTAATCGTGCCCTACCCTACCTAGTTTCAGGGTACCGTGATACATCTATGTGGGTTACTGTTGAAATGGGTCCCCATTACTAGGGTTTTCTAGGGTCTATTCGTATACCCCTCAAATTGGCTAAGTGTTATCCATCCATTCAAGTTAACTTAACCCATCCATACGCCAGTCATGTTGGCTAAGTGTTTCTTATTAACTTAACCCTTCTCATTCATCATGTTGTAATTGGTTAAGTGTTTTATATTTACTTAACCCTGTTCATTCGTCATATTATATTAGTTAAGTGTTTCCCAATAACTTAACCCCACTCGTTCATTGGTTAAGTGTTAACTTAACCCTACCACTGGTCATGTTACAGTGGTTAAGTGTTGCCCTCTTGTGTTACTTAACCCTACAACTTGTCATGTTACATTGGTTAAGTGTTGTCCTCTTATGTTACTTAACCCTATCACACATCATGTTATATTGGTTAAGTGTTACTCTGATTAACTTAACCCTACCATTTTACCCTGTCTGTTTCTTAGCTTTAATTTATTCATTAAAGCACCAATCTCTCACATTAGATCTATATTGTTGCGGTCGCTGGATGTGCCGGGCGGTTCCCGGCAGCCTTACACCGCAACTCAATCTAACCTTGGGTTTTTGGGCTTAAATGCGCTAACCTCTCACATTAGATCTATATTGTTGTGCTTGCTGAATGTGCTGGGCGGTTCCGGGCAGTCTTATACCGCAACTCAATCCAACCTCGGGTTAGGCATGCTCATCTTTAGCCAATTTACATATTTGTCATATGTGTCCAAATCTATGTGTCAAATTTTGCACAAGTCTAGCCAATACAAGTTTATGCCACATTTCCATGCTATGCCCAAAATTTACTCAATTAAATTATACCCAATTTTCCCTGCGTTATAATCGCACGTACAACGAGATTCAATCTAAGTTCCGAATGGACTTAGTATTCACAAAAGCAAGTAAAAGGGAAAAAACAGAGAAGGAACATAAGAATTGACATAAGGAAAAATAGGCATATAAAGATGTACCCAATTCAAGAATCATGTTTCAATGTTGTACATTAACAATATGTGTAGGCAAGCTAAGAAATTTACACCATAGGTATAAAGATTAGATAGAATTGGACTTACGAGAATCACTAATTTTTATGTACAACATGATAAGTCCCATTATTTTAATCGCAATATTCTCATTAGAATAGGATGTACAACATGATAGGTTCCAACATATAAATCACAACAGTCTCATAGGCATGATGGGTTCCATTATGTCAATCCAACAGTCTTATAGGCATGATAGGTTTTATTATGTCAGTCAGAACGGTCTCATAGGCATGATAGGTTCTATTATGTCAATCCAACAGTCTCATAGGCATGATAGGTTCTATTATGTCAGTCCAACGGTCTCCTAGGCATGATAGGTGTCGTTACATCAATCACAATAGTCTCATAGGCATAAGCAATTCAGATTTGACAAAAGGATAGGCATGAATCAGAATTAGGCATCATTCTAGATCCGATTATTACAGTCATGATTTCTATTAGATGTTTAAATCTAAATAATAACCAAACTTACAGAAAAAGCACGGATCTTGTATTCTGGGATCTGATTTCAAAATTTTTTAAGCTATCCTTTGATGTAGACGTTTGATTTGAAGTTCTTCTAATCGATAACTAGTTTTGATTTGATTTTCTAGTTTGGAGAAGATGAAGGAGGCCAGGCTAGTGAACAGCATGACGACACCAAAGGTTTAGGATTATGAGGTTAGGGTTTAGGTTTAGCTACGTATATATAGATGTCTAGGATTAATTCTCGCCTTTAGATCAACATAGGAGTCATCAGAGTCACACAGCCCGAAGACAGGTCATCCTGCAAATCAGAAAAACACATGTCATCATAGAACACTCCAGAATGTTGTGCTGGACTGCCCTCGGTATGGGCGCACTTGGCAGGTGCGCCAGTGCATTTTTGTACTGACGCACTTCACAAGTGTGCCAGTGTATTCTGGCATGTTTCCGGTTTTTCTGCCCAATTTCGTTCGTCCATATCTCCTTCGTATGGCATCCATTTTATGCAAACTCGAACTCTATCTCAAGCAGAATTTCGAGACGAACGCAATGGCATAACCCGTTTTGCCCAATTCTTCTTTTAAAGATTAATTATTATTTTATTATCTCTTATGTGCTGTTATAAAATTACGGGGTGTTACATTCCCCCTACTTAAAGGATTTCGTCCCTGAAATCTCCAAGTTAAGAAGAATGTATATCCTACCATCCAATATCCATCTACTCAACCATTCAATCACAGGCATCCATTGTTCTTAAAAAGGTTTCTAATGTTTTCATGAACATATGCATAGTGTGTGTATATGTCCTTACCCATATGAAAAATCAGGAGGTCTACTGATTCAGTTGGCCTCCTTAATGCAATTCATAATAGTGCCATGCTTCCATTATGTATGCAAAAGAACCCTATTGATATATATCATTTCTATATGAGTGCACAACCATACATTCAAATGCATCATCCATATGATAACACATCAATTTTAATCCATATATATAAAAATCCACTCATACATATGCATTATGGAGGTGACGGAGCCGATCTAGTGCCCAATGTGTGTATATGCATCCACGAGCAACCATTAGCAAACACTTGCATTTCACTTGCATCCACCAAAAATAACATGTCTCAAACACATGTTTACATCCATTGACTTCTACCTAAGGATCGAGTAAAGGACCGAGAGGATATACTTAAAAGATAAAGACTAGCATGCAAACAAACTTTACAGAAAAAGAGAGATCAAGGATATACCCTCAAAAGGGTATGATGTTCGTATCTAGTCTTCAGCCTTCTAAGTCGCATCTTCTTGAGCTTCACCCCATTGTGCTCTGACTGTCTTAACTTCATGATTGTGTAGCTTCTTAATTTCTGTTTCCAAAATATGAGTTGGAATCCATTACATTGTCGCCTCTCGTTCCACCTCTTCACCTTCTAGTATACTCGGGACTACAACTTCTACCGTGTCATGCTAACATTTCCTCAAAGGGTCTTCGAAATTCACTAGAGGGTATTCCATGTAGAAGAACTATCTCTTGAAAATAAACAGATGCAAAGCATGTTACCAAGTGTATTTATTAAGGTGATTAGGGGTCTCTTCTCTACTTAACTTATCCATTGCGTCAACTATCTGAGAGTCATTTCTTTGTGAAGTCCCTATTTGATCCAAAAGCGTAGGTCTTACTCCTAGAGATGCCAATTACTAACTTAATCGAACGTTTCAAAAATCAAGGGTTGATATGTATTCTGAACTTTTCCTTTTCAAATAAAGAGGACTCGAAGTCAACCTTTTTCTTCTTAAAGAATCCGCTACGACCTTAACCTTCCTTTTCATATTAAAATGGTGCCTAGTCCCGTGCCGCATGCAGCCGTCTATACCGTAAACCTTTTACTCCGTAGGATAAAAGTCGAAACTGGGGCCATTGTAGGAGCCCTCTTTGATCGTTGGAAAGCGACATCACAATCAATATCCCGAGCAAAGGTTAGATTCTTCTTTGCTAATCCAGTAACTGGGGATAATACCTTCGCAAAGTTCTTAATGAACTACCTATATTAACCTGCTAGTCCAAGAAAGCTTCTTACTTCTGTTGCATTCCTTGGGACCTTTCAGTCTTGTACCGTAACTACTTTTGCGAGATCTACTGCTATCCCTTCTTTGGACGCCACATGTCCTAGTAACCTTACTTCTTCTCTCCAAAAATGACACTTTGGAGAACTTCGCCTTAAGTTGATACGCCTGAAGTGTATCCATGACTTCTCTTAAATGCAAAGCATGTTCTCCCTTGTTCTTTGAGAAAATCAAGATATCGTCCACGAAGACTACTACAAACTTATTAAGGAACTCCCTAAACACCCTACTCATCAAGTCAACAAAATAAGCGGGTGCATTCGTCAACCCGAAAGACATAACGAGCTACTCAAAGAAACTGTCAGGGGTCCTAAAACTAGTCTTATCTATACTATCCTCAGCTTCTCTTAGCTGATGAAACCCTGTAGCCAAATCTAGTTGGGAGAAAACAGACACACCTACAAGTTGGTCAAACAAATCATCTATTCTTGGAAGTGGGTGCCTATTTTTCTTAGTCGACTTGCTTAATTCTCTGTAATCCACGCATAAGCAAAGTGGACCATCTGCCTTAGTAGTGAACACAATTGGAGCACCCCATCAAAAAATACTTTGCCAAATAAACCTCTTCTCAAGCAACTCTTTAACTTGCTTGCCGAGCTCCTTCCTTTCCCTAGGAGCCATGTGTTGTACAGGTAATGAAACTGGGTTGGCGTTATCAACCAAGTATATACGGAAATCTATTCCATGTTTTGGGGGTAAACCCTTCACTTCATCAAAGACATCGGGGTACTCATGGACTACTTAAACAGATTGCAAATTATCAACAGATGTACCAAGAGATCCTATGTAACTAAGCATGTAACGAACTGGTATTTTCGACCCAGAAAATCAACATAAAACCCATGTTAATTATTTAGGTATCGAACATTCCAGATCATTAATAGAAAGAAGTTAGAGGGTGAGAATAGATAAGATAGAAAATTAGAATAGAAAAAGAAGAACACAAAACACATCAGAGTAACACGAATCTCACAACGGAATGAATAAAATAAAATATACAACATATTTCGAAACATAAATATGTATTTGTATATTAGGGTACAACACTTACATCACAACGGAAATAAACAATAGCTACATAATGCCGCTGAAGCCTCCTGCTCCATGCTCCTCCTATTATATCTGTAAATACCGACTACTTGACTGCCCGTACAAATTTGGGCACCCAAGAGTTTAGGGAAAACAAAACAAAATAAACTCTGGGTCAGTCATGGGAATGGTGTGAGTAAACTTAAATCGTTCGGTTTAACTTTATAAAATCCTTTTCAAAAGAATGATAACCGTAAGACCAATCCACACATAAATACGGATGGTTTTTACCTTACGATAACCCAAAACATTTTTGGAAATCAATATTTTTCTGATATTATAATAGTGTCTAAATACGAATAAATAGAATCTAGCAGAACGCTTGAATCTCACGCTCCACATATATTATATACAATCAAACTCGCGGGCTCTTATTGGAGATTGGATTCCGACTATGACAAGGTTTGGAACCACCTGCCAATAGTGTATCTCTAGAGGCGAATACATTGGGTTCAACAAGAACGTCTTGCAACCCGGCCCACACATGACCGACCACTCATTTCGCTTGAGTGTATCGAATATATACCACTAATGGTTGGGAGCTACTCACCATTTCCCGACAAGGGACAACATAGAAAATAGATAAAAGAATCAAATGGATTTTCTCTAGATAGGTGATATACACCCTAATGGGAGCGACCCACATAGCCATGCTGCCTGCCCGATTTCTATCATTTCCCAGTTGATGAGGCTTGAGATCATTATGTATCTTTTGGAACACCTGACCACCATTCACTTTGAATGCCACATCGTCATACCCGCCAAATCACAAATTGATTTCCCCAATAAAGTTAAGATAAACGAATTCCTCTGCCACCAAATGTAAGTACGTTTGAAGAGATCAACTTACGCGATCCGTTAGATATACTCTGTTAGACATTCATCCATTCACGTTGTCCTGGGACTGGACAAACCGAAGGCACTATTCTTTAAACAGGATAGCCCTTGCATAACCCCGTCTTCAGTTATTTTCATCATATTTGCTTGTAACGCTACCTTCCATACAGAGTGGTTTTTAGATAATGAATCTGAACCCGGTCTCTCCGTATTGACGACGAAAAAATGGTCAAAAACTTCGATAGTCGGTGATATAACTATCAAAGAAAAATAGGTGTACAAGCAACGATCTTATTTCCAGATAGAAATTCGATCGATCAATCATCAATCAACACTGATCTCCTTTAATTTAATTTATCATCAATTTATTCATTTCCCATTTCTATATATTTGTAAATTCTTATTTTCTAAATTTAGAAAATGTACTTTATTAATCATTTGAAAACATCTCCATATTTACTTCCATTTCTTGTTTTCTATAGTAGAAAACATTTCTTATTTCTTTTATTTGGAAAACATTTCCAAAACTCCTTTATTGGATTTAACATATGTTTAAATAAAACATCACTAAGCCAATTCAAACCATTACACTCATTAAATAAATTCACGTAACCAACCTTCACTATTAAACCTTACCCATCCCTTAGTTAAAAATGAAGTCAATCAAGTTGGGGTATAATTACCTCTCATACCTTAACTGAAAAACATTTCTAACCTCAAAATAGACAAAGTTCACCCTTTTAAATCTTTTAACCAACTTCCTTACGTAACTCGGATTCTATTTACGAATCCACTTCATTTACCAAAATCATTTGATTATAACAATGGTGTTATAATCCCATACTTCCGAAATAAAATAACTTAAATATTACTTCTATTTCTTAATTTGAATAAACAAACAAACAACTAATTTATAAATAAATAAATAAATAAATCTTGATTTAAAAACGGCAAGTAAATAGTACTTTTCCTAATTCGATATAATCGAATATCAACTTATAATTCTCTCTCTCTCGAATAATCTCTATTCCATAACTCCCTTTTCGAATAACTATATTCGATTATCTTTCTTCGAATAACTATATTCGATAACCTCTCTTTCGAATAAACTATATTCGATGACTCTTCCTTTGGGATAGTTTATATTCGATTAACTCTCTTCTTCGAATAACGTATATTCGATTATCTCTCTCGAATAACTTATATTCGATAAATCCTCTTCCGAATAATTTATATTTGATTAATTCTCTTTCGAATAACTTATATTTGATTAATAAAATATCGGTTTCCAACTGAATACTAGCTATCTTGTTTAATCTTGATTTATTCAATATATAATTTCTTCAAATAATTTATTTTTAAAACATCTGGCTTAGTTGAATTCTAATTACAAATCTTTATGGATTTTATTTAATCCCTTTTTACATTCCGAGTATCGAAATGGGTTTCATCATTCCCTTTTTAAAACAACTCCAAATTTCCCATTTTATTTACCATTGAATTTGAAATCTCAATTATCCACTGATAATTATATTTTAGTTCATTTATAAACATTTTTTATAAATCACAACACTTGTTTTCCTTATTTAAAAGTTATTTATTTCTAACCATTTGAAATCCCATCTCTGTTTAACTTTTATTTCAAAAACCCAATTTCCTTTACAAATGCTTTTATTTCGAAAATCTTTACTTAATTCCATTTTTCACATTGAATGTGAATAATATCCCTTTTATACAATCCCTTTAGTTCGATTTCGTATTTTAAAACAATATCCCAACTCCAACTTCTATTTATAGATTTATTTATTCGAAATCTTCTTTTTATTTCTAACACTTAAATCTCATTTAAAATTCCCATTATAAATGCTGAGTTCACATTCTATTTAAAATATCGATGTTAAAAACTGATATCTACTTCTCTATAGAAGTTCAGACTTATATATTCCATTTATCAAAAGATAAATATTCTTTTTAATTTATAAACATCGTATATAATTTTATTTGCTCAATTTACCTGTTAAAACAAATTTCTGTTTAAAATCTATTTTAAAACCATCTCCTCGTTGTTCTTTTGAATCTTCTTAATTCTCTTTTATAATTCAATTTATTTCTCCAAATAATTTATTTTATAATTCAATTTGATTTCCAAAATATTTCCTTTCAATTCTATTTGTTTTCTTAAATATTATATTTACTCCATAAATCTCTTTATTTACTTCTTATTACTTTCATTTAGTATTTTAACCAAATCGGTCTTTCAAACTTCCATATAACTGTTGTTAACTTCATACACAATTCCTTTATTTAGTTTTCAAATATCTCCTTTTAATAAGTCCATTTGATTTTATAAAATTCCAAAATCCCATATTCACTTCATACATTTCTTTTTATAAAATACTTTGATTTTATACGAATATTTTTGTTTCAATATACACTTTGAAAATTTCCTTTTTATATAAAATCCTTTGATTTTATATAAATATTTTATTTCAAATTGTAGTTTTGAAATTCCCTTTTCACACTCCAGTATTTCCTTTGGTATTTAAAGTACCAAATAACGATGATCAAACACACATAATCAACAACAGATTGTAAATCACATCATATATCACAACATATGAAAAACAGTAAAATAAATGTTGAGGAACTCAGTTGGGTCCCTTCGACCTGTTTCCCTGCATCCACAGTTGTTAATCAACATAAATAACACGAATATGAAATATTATGATAACAGAATCAATATTCGATTAACGATTTATATATATATCATTATCTATATTTTCAACCAATGAACTAGCAGTTCAACCAAACAGCCAACACACAGCAAACAACCATTTATTTATAAATTCTAAAAATATTTTGTAAAATATAAATTGATCAGAGTTAGAGAGATTTACTCACCTTGGATGGTTATCGTTAAATAACGATAATTTGCCATTGATTTGATTCAGTTGTTTAATTTCACCATAAATCCAAACGAGCTCCAATTCACTCCCGGTCAGTTTCATGGTGTTGCTCTCGTCCATACGATCCCAACAGGTCTTGTTTTGCTGAATTTCGTTAAAATACGAATAAGATACGATAAATTAAAGTTAATTCATTAATTTAATTGAATTTAAACTTCATTAATAAAAATGTTTGGGCTTTAACCTTTAAACAGGCCCATAACCCTTTAAAGCCCTAGGCCCGCTCAGATCTTTCTTCCCCAAACTCTGTTGAACGCGAGCTCCTCACATACACATACATTTCCATATTTTTAATCTCCCAATCCTCCTTCGATATTTCATAAGCACCCAAAATGAGATTATCACCAAACTTCTCATTTGAATCTCCACCTCGCCGCCACCATTTGAATCAGTTCGCGTGCCTCAGGCGTTTTCCATCGCCAGGCCTTCTCGCGAGCTACAGGAGCATCGCGGATTCTCCTCCATCATTGATTTCCACAAAATCACGCACCTAGGTGCTAAAACACTTCCTGAATCCAAAAACGACACCCAAAATACCAATCAATGCTTCTATCTCCACTAATTCCCTACCCTAGCTCATAAGTTCAAACACTGTAATAACATAGCGACAAAACAAACAGTCGAACCCCACAATATTCATATCAAAATGAAGAGCATCCCCTCTGGATTTCAAATGTATATGCCATTCAATTTATAAGATTTAATTCAAATTGTTTTGATTTTCTAAAGCTATGTTTTTCTTCACGTTTTTAACATACTAGTGGTGGCTCAAAGATTTTCACCGTGAAGAAAAGTGATTAGGGTTTGGAAATATTTTAGGATATTTATAGAATAGAAATAATATTCTTATATTCAATTTTATATTTATTTTTAAGCAGTCGTTGTTTGTATATGTCTTATAAAAATTCCTATGGTCACACATGATATCCAAAAATCACGAAATTGGACATACACCTTCAGTTCGACATTACGGACACAATGAAATTGGTTTCGTCGAATTCCGGCTCCGTTTGCTCACACAGCGTATTTTTAACCGTCAAAATATTGACTGTTTTTCACTTTAGAAATCCGTATGGCCAACACTGACTCCAAAAACCATGAAACTTGGAATCTAACAATAATTTGACATTACGGATCAAACAAAATTAGTTTCATCGAAAACGGAGTTCATTTGCAAAACTGGCTATTTTTAAAGCTCTAAATAACCCTTTAAAATATATAAATATATTTAAAAATAATTATATTAAATATAAATAAATTTATATTATCGTATAGATTCATAATAGAATACCATACAGCTCCAGAATATTCCTATATGAATTTCTAACTCGATATTTCAAATCCTGATTAAATCGATATTCGATTTATAATGAAATTATATATGAATTCAATAGCGACTTTTCTAAAATTTGATTTGGACATGACTCAAAATCCACATGACGAAGTCCCAATTTTTCTCCTCCACTAGAAAAATATACTTCACCAGCTCCGTACGTTTTTTGTTTCACAGAAATCCAATTTAAAACAGATTCTGTATATTCAATTGAAGTTCGAATCGCCAAATTACGAACTGCAGCGCCATTTCGAGCTCGATTTAAATTATAATATAATTATACGTTCAACTATCATTTACATAATACATTTGTTAATATAATTCAACTCTAAACTGAATTATATATTATATATAATCCAATTCACACAATATTGTGAATTCCACTATTTCCGACTATAGTCGAAAATAAATATATTATTTTATTATTACTATTCAATTAAATATCCAGTATTATTTAATTCTGGCCATTTTACATTACCAAACCATTATTTTAAATAATTAAATAAATTATTTACAATACCGTAAAATACGGGTCATTACATTCTTCCCCCCTTTAAATAATTTCACCCTCGAAATTGCTTAGTTAGAAAACAAACCCTATTAACTAGGTAAAATTGATTTGTTTACTTATTAAATTCAGTTTTAACCAAACCAATTTGATTTCAATTAATTATTAATTTATTTTGATTAACAAAAAATTTTAAAATTTCTGAAAATTTTCTAACACCCGAAATTTTGGAAAAATTCCACCAGCACCTCCTTTGTACCGGTCAATAGTTCAACTCGCCTCTCTAGGCCCTTTCCTTTCAAAAAAAAATCAAAAAGTCAAGCGGCTTGCCGATTCGATGGATACAACCGCATATGGAAATTTAAACATGTACCTTTTTGTTGGGCATATCATTACATCATTGCACTTGCTTCTACTCGATACTTGTTGATCATATATCCATCTATACTAATCAATTTCCAATCGATTTCCAATCAATCAAATCTCAACACAATTATTCGCTTATATCCAAACCTCATCTCATTTCAACTCAAGTTCCATTTTTCTTAACTCGTCAATCCCATATACTTAACCAAGTTAAGTTTCATTCCCACATTCCATTAACTAATTAATTTCTATAATCAGTTATCTTCATCCCAAAATCAAAATTCTGATTTTTATCTCAAAAATCAATCCATTTACTCAACCGAGTCCAATTATATACAAAATTCCAATTTTACTCGATTACTCTATTTCAATTCAATTTCCACTTAACTGGCTTTAGTTTCAATTTTAATTTGCTTTCCCAAATTACTTTAAATTTGTTTTTATTCAAACAACCTTTTCCTGGGAGTTTTAAATAACTTTGCTTTTCACAAAAATCAAATATTCCTTTTTAAGATTTAAAACAACTTTCTTTTCTCAAAAAAATTCAAAATAGTATTTTTGGTAATAATCCGTCACTTAGAACTCAAAAATGAACACTGATGATGTGGCCAACATTATCAGAGTTATTTCCCAGCTATCGAAGTGAGTTCAATACTATATCACTTATCAAACCATATTTAAACATTTTCATTTTGAAATCTATTTCAAAATACCAAAAGCAATGCTCATAAAAAAATTTAATTAAAATTCTCATATATTCAATTCAATCCATTTATAAACACTTACTCAAATTTCCAGAGTTTTAGTTTCAATCTTGATTGAAATTCAGATTTAATCCATCTGATTTCAATATTATACGAACTCTAATTGGTTATTTATATAACCATTTCAATTATAATCAACCAACACATTCAATACACTATAATATTTCAAATATTAATCATTTTTTATATTAAAATATAATTTGGGTAAAATTAATTCATTTACCCTCTTTCAGAACATACTGTGTCGGTTTATCGTACTTGAGTGTTTACAAACTCCTACCGATATAGTGGATCAAACTGATCGACTAGAACTCATAAACTACCCAACCAATAAATCTCCACAATATAAAACATTTTTTTATAAAATCTACAAATACGTTCACTCGTATGTACACACTCAACTCAATCTAGGGCATTACTAACCCCATCTCTACTGAGTCACGCCACAAAGCCAAGGTAATCACTTAACCTTCAGCTCTGATACCACTGTAGCGAACTGGGATTTTCGACCTAGAAAATTAACATAAAACACATGTTAATTATTCAGGTATGGAACATCCCAGATCATTAATAGAAAGAAGTTAGAGGGTGAGAATAGATAAGATAGAAAATTAGGATACATGAAGAAGAACACACATCAGAGTAACACGAATCTCACATCGGAACGAATAAAATAAAATATACAACATACTTTGAAACATAAATCTGTATTTGTATATTAGGGTACAACACTTACATCACAACAGAAATAAACAATAGCTTTATAATGCTGCTGAAGCCTCCGGCTCCAAGCTCCTCCTATTATATCTGTAAATCCCGACTACTTGACCGCCCGTACAAATTTGAGCACCCAAGAGTTTAGGGAAAACAAAACAAAATAAACTCTGGGTCAGTCATGGGACTGGTGTGAGTAAACTGAAATCATTCGGTTTAACTTTAAAAAATCCTTTTCAAAAGAATGATAATCGTAAGACCAATCCACACATAAATACAGATGGTTTTTACCTTATGATAACCCAAAACATTTTTGGAAATCAATATTTTCTAATATTATATAGTGTCTAAAAACAAATAAATAGAATCTAGCAGAACGCTTGCATCTCATGCTCCACATATATTATATACAATCAAACTCGCGGGCTCTTATTGGAGATTGGATTCCGACTATGACAAGGTATAGGACCACCTGCCGACAGTGTATCTCTAGAGGCGAATACATTGGGTTCAACAAGAACGTCTTGCAACCCCGCCCACACATGACCGACCGCTCATTTCGCTTGAGTGTATCGAATGTATACCACCAACGGTTGGGAGTTAACCACTATTTCCCGAAAAGGGACAGCATCGAAAATAGATTAAATAATGAAATGGATTTTCTCTAGATAGGTGATATACACCCTAATGGGAGCGACCCACATAGCCATGTTGCCTGCCCGATTTCTATTATTTCCCGGTTGACGAGGCTTGAGGTCATTATGTATCTTTTGGAACACCTGACCACCATTCACTTTTAATGCCACAGCGTCATACCCGCGAAATCACAAATTGATTTCCCCAAAATTCCACGGGTATAAAGCTAAGAGAAACGAACTCCTCCGCCACCAAACATAAGTATGTTTGAAGAGATCAATTTACGCGATCCATTAGATATACTCTGTCAGACATTCATCCATTCTCGTTGTCCTGGGACCGGACAAACCGAAGGCACTGTTCTGTAAACAGGATAGCCTTGCATAACTCCGTCTTCAATTATTTTCATTATATTTGATCGCAATGCTAACGTCCATACAGAGTGGTTTTCAGATAATGAATCTGATCCTGGTCTCTTCGTATTGACGATGGAAAAATGGTCAAAAACTTTGATAGTCGATGATTTAACTATCAAAGAAAAATAGGTGTACAACCAACGATCTTGTAACGACCCGCATTCTATGCATCAGAGGGTCATAGAATAATTATTTATTTATTTTTATTTTTTCTAGTAAGTCGTATGGTCATGTACTTTTGTGGAACGACTAGTGGGGTCATTTCTCATGTTCATGGTTTTTATCGATTTTTAAATGACCATTTTGCCCCTAGTTGATCTTGTTTCGTTCATAACTTATGATTGGAAAGGAGTTTTGACCTAAAACCACTTCCATTTGATCCGGATGATGGTTTACCTTTCCGTAGAGTGGTTACATAAGCCAAACGGACTCATCATTTGGGGGATATGGCTGAGACATGTTTCAGATGGTGAAAAACTGCTTAACCGGGCCTAATTTGGGTGATTAGTGAGAGGGCCCATAACCCATTTCGGGATTAGAGTTATGGGAAGGGTGATAGGGTTAGGAAAGTCAGTTTCTATCATTTTCAAGCCGCAACTTTTTGTTCCTTCAAGATTAGCCATGGCCTCCACTTTCTAAAACACCCCAAATCACCTTCTAATCGCTAATTAAGCCAAATCTACATCAAATCAGGGAAGATATTCACCAAATCAATATTAGAACTGCTGTGTTGCCTTGGGAACAATGCCAAAATAGAGGACATTTCAGATTTAGTATTTTATTTGTGGCCAAGGTGAGTGATTTGCATTGTTTTTCACTATATATGGCTAATTAGGGTAATTAGCGAAGATTAGCGAAATTATAACTCAGAAAAATCTAGAAAAAATTATAAAATTCCAGAATATTATTTTATGCCTCTGATATGAATTTGGGTTAATTTGGACTAATTTT
Organism: Allium sativum; assembly: GCA_030737875.1. Lineage (NCBI taxonomy): Eukaryota > Viridiplantae > Streptophyta > Magnoliopsida > Asparagales > Amaryllidaceae > Allium > Allium sativum. The sequence continues at coordinate 243,683,341 of CM060915.1, read as the reverse complement.
GCTAATCCCGAAATTTAGGGGATTAAGGGGTGATTAGTGATAATTAGCGAAATTTTGCATCATAAAAATATGGAAAAATTTGTAAAATTCTAAAATATTATTTTAGGGCTCTGATAGAAATTTGGGTAGTTTTGGTTAAGTTTTACTAATCTTATCATTAGTTATTGATAAACATGCTTAAGGGGAAAATAAGGGTTTTTGGGTATGTTTGATTCGTTTTGACATATCATATTGTTGTTTTGCTGTTTGTGGATGTTTATACATGTTGCTATGGCTGTATGGTATGCTTTGTGAATGTTTAGAACAGTTAGAATGGTTGAAAACACCTTCGTGTGGCGTAAAACAGCCGCTGGAAAGAAGTGCAGGAAATTAGCCGAACCGAATCGGATTGGAGAAGGGGAGAACGATTCGAACCATGGAGCACCATTGTGACGAGCAGGAATTTCGCTCGGTCCGAACCAGTCGCTAAACCGACCCAGACCGTTCGAAACGCCCTATCGTTGAGAACACGACAAAATAGAACGCATATAAAAGAACAGTTCATTGTATATTACAACAATGCATCAGATTACAAGAATATACAGAGTATAAATGAATAAATATTCATTTGTTGAATAGAATAACGGATTTATTGAAATATATGAAGCCGTGTTGATTAGAGTTGCGCTATTTTGACATGAACGATATTTATATCGATTATATTCGTTTTTATAATGAATATAGAAAAGAAGTGATTTCAAAATATAACGTTTTGAAAATATTATCATTTATATAGTAATGATATAAAATATTCAGTTTTGATTAGAAATTGAAATAGTGTTGAAATGGTTTTGAAACGAAGTTAAAACAATTTATAAAATACGTTTTAAAAGGAAATTGACGAAATATATAATATATATATATTATATATATAATGGCTTGAATAGAACGCACCACGCCGCGGCAGTTCGTGAATTTCGACCATTGACTTCGAATTGACGTTGCGGGAGATCCGACCGTCGGATTCTCCTAAAACCGGAACCGTTGGGTTCGTATCGAAAAGAGCTTTCTAACGAATATTAGAAATTTGAAATCTAATGGTTGGATTTGGAATTATGTCCAAATCAAATTCGAAAAAGGTCGTTGTAAGTGCAGTTCGATGGCCGTTGATGGAAATCGACTGTACGGGCCTTGATAAAATTATTAAAAATAATCAATATTCCCAATATGTGAATTGGACTGGAGTTGAATCGAAATTATCTTCGGAATATTTCGATGTTGGATTTCGTGACTGTACAGATATTGTTATGGGAATTTGAAAGATATATTTTATATCGTTATTTCCAATACAATATTTGTTGGTTTCAGAATTTGATATTGAATATAAGCCGGTATATTTTCTATTCAGAGCCTTGTATTTAATATCAAATGTGATTTGGGTTTGTCGTGAATGGTGTCTTCATTAACACTGTTCTTAAGCCCAATAGGGAAAAAGATTAAATCTTTCTATTTAGATTTAATGAAGTGTATCAATTAAATAATATTTAATTGAAATTGAATTTGAATTGGTTTTTAGGTTTATCGTGAGCGGTGTTTTGAACAACACCTGTTCTTTAACCCAATTAACAATAGAATGTGATTTGGGTTTATCGTGAATCGTGTTTTAGATGACATTGGTTCTTTAACCCAGTTAAAGGCAAGATGTTGATTTTTGAAAAGATTAAAAATAAGTGGAGTTTTAATGAATCTTTAATTAGATTAAAATGTGAATTGATAATTTAAATTATCAAATTTGAAAAGTAATCAAGAGTGGAGTATCACCAGTTTTGCTCCAAAGCGATAGTTAAATCTTTAATTAGATTTGAACGTGAAATGGTAATTAATTTTACCGATAACACCGTGGTGTTAGATGTGGAGTATTACCAGTTTTCTCCATGGGATATATAGGTTGGGATTGGGAAATAAAATAAATAATTACTTCGGTGTGGTTCGTTAATCCCGACTAGTTTGAATGATATCCAAAGGAAGATTATAGGATAAATTTAGAAGAATTTATCTTGGATAAAATTAATGGGAACTTTTCCCAAAGTATGGGAATATTTGAATAAAAGAATATTCTGAATTGGAATGAGGCGTATGTTGTGTTTGTGTAACACTTTTATAATATATACGCGAGTTATTCAGAAAGACCGGGTTTGTCCCATTCTGAATAACTGATTCGACGTGGTGTCGAAGATGAAGACGGTGGTCGAAGACCAGAAGTCTTCACGTCGTTTGGGTGATTACTGATGATCTTGATTGGGCTGTACACCCAAGAAGATGGAAACAGTTGGTGATCGTCCAGACGTACTTGGAGATCGATGGATATGCGGGGTACTAGGTGCCTCCGGTTTCGTTCAGCCCCAGAACGGACTTGTAAATGGACTGTGTGTCTGACATTGGATTTTAGTCTGTGTGATTGATTTCTATTAAATATATATCTGTTTGGCGGCGGAGAATTTATTCTCTTGCTTAACGCCCTTCTCTGAGACGTACGAGCTCAGGGGTTATATACTGATGGATATCAAACACATAGAGTGAATTGCCTGTGTGGCATGCCTAAGTGGCAATTGATCGAGGCTTCTGTTGAAAAGCAAAGTCTTGTGGTGATGATCAAAGCACAGCCTGTGTGGCACAGCTTTGTGTAACGTGAATTCGCGAGTTTCGCACCCCGGTTGTGAACCAAAAACGGGAGAGGACCTCAGGGAGGGCATGCGTTTCTTTCTAGCTAGAAGTGGCGTCAGTGGTTTTACACGCCCTGACGAGTTTGACTTATGTGGTTGTTGCTGTTGCGAGGCGCCTCGGTTATATCGGTTTTGGCCGATGCATTCTGGCCGGCAGACGGACCAGACTTACACCCCATAGGGTGGGGAAACGCAGTGTTCAGGCATTTTAATCCACATCGGTGGACCGGCCCTGACGATCCAAGGGCCCACCTGTGTCTGGGTCCTGAGGCACGGGCTAGAGCGTCTCGAATCGGTTGAGGACTATCTTTTGCCTCGGTTCATAGACGGAAATCCAATTTCCAAATACGTGACATTTGCGGTTTTATTTGTAGAACCTAGTATGGTGACATAGTGGGATGGGGCGCTCATGCCGCCTATGATTGATACTTATGATTTGAAGTTGTTTTATACACTATACACTTATAGTAGTATCAAATGATTTGGTTTAAACGTATCAAGCATTCTTTGGCTGTTATAAGGGAAAACCCTATCCTCGGCTGCGTTGCATTGTGTGATGGGACCTGGGTCTTATAACAGCTTCATTTTTCTTTATTTAGCATTGCGCTGTTTGTTTTATGCACTGGTATTCTTGGGAGGAAACCCGTTCCGTGTTATACAGCGTGGTCCCTTGATTTACCTAACTTTAAAATAAAGATTAACTGTTTTAGTTCTCACACCAGTCACATGACTGACCTGGAGTTTATTGTTTTAACCTAAACTCTGGGTGCCCCTATTTTCCGCACGGGCAGCTAGTAGTTTTGGTTTTTCAGATTTATATCCACAGGGTCCTGATTTACAGCTGGAACGATGCTCGGAAAGCTCTGTATCTGTGCATTACTTCTAGTTGTGCTTTTGTATTATTTTCCGCTGCGATGTAATTATATGTTATTTATTGTAATCTCTGATATTTATTGAATGTAATTTATTCATTTATACTCTGTATATTCTTGTATCTGATGGAATTGTTGTAATAACAATGAAATGTTCTTCTGTATGCATCCTTTTGTGTGTTGTTCTCAAAGTATTCGTGCTTTCCTTCACGGGGAAGTTACGGGTTCTTACAGTGGTATCAGAGCTTTGGTTTACAGAGCTCGAGAACAAGACACATTAGAACCATACGAAAGAATTCATCAGATATTGGATTAGTAATATCCAATTAGAATTACTCGTTAGAGATAGGATCAGTAGTATCCTAGAACGAGTGTGAAGAGTATATTTTTCAAATGAAAACAATTTTGTTTTAAAATTTAAATCGTTTTATACGTATTTGAATATTTATTTTGAATATGGACAATCGAGTATATAAAGATTTTGCATATACGCGTCATGAACGTATATTCGAAATTTTAATATACTGGATAGATATAGAGTCACATTCTAGACACCCGGGGGTAATTCCGATGATGTGGCCACATCATCAGTATTTATATTCGTGTTTCGAAGGTGTGATTTCTATATATTTCCATTAGACTGGTGTGAGAACCAAAACTAATATAGCTAGAATACATTGTTGTGAATTGGCATCAAAACAGGATTTTCTACATAAGAAGAGTCGAGATGATTGGATTAGCTAGTCGGTGAGAACTTCTCACTCTAAATTCTCTTTTTCTAGTTATATATATATACTAGGATGTAGACGGTGTTTAGTAGCACCCGACACCCGTCATCCACAGACCATGGATGGCTTGCTTGTTAAATTGTTTGGTTGTGTAGTTGGTTAGATTATTTGTTTGAATTGAATTGTTTGGTGAGATGAAATTGATTTGATTGATGTGTGAATGGCGTGGGCCTTCACTAGACCGGGGATAAGGCTAGGCCTTGTCCCGTTTCTAGTATCGTGCCGTTATGCCGCCGAAATTTTCTAAAATATGTTAGAAAATAAAAATATCATTTTATTGTGTAAATGAATTGAATAGAAATTCATAGGTTGAAATAAAATATTTTATCGTTAAAAATATAATTTTTAACGTGGAAGTGAATAAATAAAATATTCATTCACAAACCGGACGGTTTGTTTATGTACACCTATTTGAAGGACATTGATTGGGACGATAAATTTTACACATCGCCCAACTGCACAAATAAAATATGTGTTTGATTGTTTGAAACCCCACACGGGTGTTGGGATGAAATTTGAAGTTCACTCATCCTGATTGATGAAATATGTCGATCGGTCGATTGACAGGCTCTTATAAGCGTCAGATATCTATATTTGATGCTTATACAGTGTAGTGCACTTTGGTTGATGATTGATTATTTTTCAATGCTATTATATACATGTGTTGTATGGAATCCATATAATTAACGTTATATGGTGATTGATTGGGCCTCATTCCAATCGGAGGAAATAATGAATATTATAAAAGAAAATTCATGTGTTGAATATAAAAATAGTCATGTGTTGACGATGTTCATGTGTTGAGTGAAATATTTTATACAATGAAATTTACATCTTTATCATATTTAAAATTAGAACTACTTCTCAGTAGAAGTCTAATTGAAAATCAAACGATAGATACCATAGTTTTATAAAATATTTTACATAACAAAAATAGTGATGTGTTGACAGTACTCATGTGTTGAGATTAGTCAGGTGTTGGAAGAAATATAGATTCATGTGTTGAATAGAATAAATATTCATTTGTTGAATAGAATAACGGATTTATTGAAATATATGAAGCCGTGTTGATTAGAGTTGCGCTATTTTGACATGAACGATATTTATATCGATTATATTCGTTTTTATAATGAATATAGAAAAGAAGTGATTTCAAAATATAACGTTTTGAAAATATTATCATTTATATAGTAATGATATAAAATATTCAGTTTTGATTAGAAATTGAAATAGTGTTGAAATGGTTTTGAAACGAAGTTAAAACAATTTATAAAATACGTTTTAAAAGGAAATTGACGAAATATATAATATATAATATATATATTATATATATAATGGCTTGAATAGAACGCGCCGCGCCGCGGCAGTTCGTGAATTTCGACCATTGACTTCGAATTGACGTTGCGGGAGATCCGACCGTCGGATTCTCCTAAAACCGGAACCGTTGGGTTCGTATCGAAAAGAGCTTTCTAACGAATATTAGAAATTTGAAATCTAATGGTTGGATTTGGAATTATGTCCAAATCAAATTCGAAAAAGGTCGTTGTAAGTGCAGTTCGATGGCCGTTGATGGAAATCGACTGTACGGGCCTTGATAAAATTATTAAAAATAATCAATATTCCCAATATGTGAATTGGACTGGAGTTGAATCGAAATTATCTTCGGAATATTTCGATGTTGGATTTCGTGACTGTACAGATATTGTTATGGGAATTTGAAAGATATATTTTATATCGTTATTTCCAATACAATATTTGTTGGTTTCAGAATTTGATATTGAATATAAGCCGGTATATTTTCTATTCAGAGCCTTGTATTTAATATCAAATGTGATTTGGGTTTGTCGTGAATGGTGTCTTCATTAACACTGTTCTTAAGCCCAATAGGGAAAAAGATTAAATCTTTCTATTTAGATTTAATGAAGTGTATCAATTAAATAATATTTAATTGAAATTGAATTTGAATTGGTTTTTAGGTTTATCGTGAGCGGTGTTTTGAACAACACCTGTTCTTTAACCCAATTAACAATAGAATGTGATTTGGGTTTATCGTGAATCGTGTTTTAGATGACATTGGTTCTTTAACCCAGTTAAAGGCAAGATGTTGATTTTTGAAAAGATTAAAAATAAGTGGAGTTTTAATGAATCTTTAATTAGATTAAAATGTGAATTGATAATTTAAATTATCAAATTTGAAAAGTAATCAAGAGTGGAGTATCACCAGTTTTGCTCCAAAGCGATAGTTAACTCTTTAATTAGATTTGAACGTGAAATGGTAATTAATTTTACCGATAACACCGTGGTGTTAGATGTGGAGTATTACCAGTTTTCTCCATGGGATATATAGGTTGGGATTGGGAAATAAAATAAATAATTACTTCGGTGTGGTTCGTTAATCCCGACTAGTTTGAATGATATCCAAAGGAAGATTATAGGATAAATTTAGAAGAATTTATCTTGGATAAAATTAATGGGAACTTTTCCCAAAGTATGGGAATATTTGAATAAAAGAATATTCTGAATTGGAATGAGGCGTATGTTGTGTTTGTGTAACACTTTTATAATATATACGCGAGTTATTCAGAAAGACCGGGTTTGTCCCATTCTGAATAACTGATTCGACGTAGTGTCGAAGATGAAGACGGTGGTCGAAGACCAGAAGTCTTCACGTCGTTTGGGTGATTACTGATGATCTTGATTGGGCTGTACACCCAAGAAGATGGAAACAGTTGGTGATCGTCCAGACGTACTTGGAGATCGATGGATATGCGGGGTACTAGGTGCCTCCGGTTTCGTTCAGCCCCAGAACGGACTTGTAAATGGACTGTGTGTCTGACATTGGATTTTAGTCTGTGTGATTGATTTCTATTAAATATATATCTGTTTGGCGGCGGAGAATTTATTCTCTTGCTTAACGCCCTTCTCTGAGACGTACGAGCTCAGGGGTTATATACTGATGGATATCAAACACATAGAGTGAATTGCCTGTGTGGCATGCCTAAGTGGCAATTGATCGAGGCTTCTGTTGAAAAGCAAAGTCTTGTGGTGATGATCAAAGCACAGCCTGTGTGGCACAGCTTTGTGTAACGTGAATTCGCGAGTTTCGCACCCCGGTTGTGAACCAAAAACGGGAGAGGACCTCAGGGAGGGCATGCGTTTCTTTCTAGCTAGAAGTGGCATCAGTGGTTTTACACGCCCTGACGAGTTTGACTTATGTGGTTGTTGCTGTTGCGAGGCGCCTCGGTTATATCGGTTTTGGCCGATGCATTCTGGCCGGCAGACGGACCAGACTTACACCCCATAGGGTGGGGAAACGCAGTGTTCAGGCATTTTAATCCACATCGGTGGACCGGCCCTGACGATCCAAGGGCCCACCTGTGTCCGGGTCCTGAGGCACGGGCTAGAGCGTCTCGAATCGGTTGAGGACTATCTTTTGCCTCGGTTCATAGACGGAAATCCAATTTCCAAATACGTGACATTTGCGGTTTTATTTGTAGAACCTAGTATGGTGACATAGTGGGATGGGGCGCTCATGCCGCCTATGATTGATACTTATGATTTGAAGTTGTTTTATACACTATGCACTTATAGTAGTATCAAATGATTTGGTTTAAACGTATCAAGCATTCTTTGGCTGTTATAAGGGAAAACCCTATCCTCGGCTGCGTTGCATTGTGTGATGGGACCTGGGTCTTATAACAGCTTCATTTTTCTTTATTTAGCATTGCGCTGTTTGTTTTATGCACTGGTATTCTTGGGAGGAAACCCATTCCGTGTTATACGGCGTGGTCCCTTGATTTACCTAACTTTAAAATAAAGATTAACTGTTTTAGTTCTCACACCAGTCACATGACTGACCTGGAGTTTATTGTTTTAACCTAAACTCTGGGTGCCCCTATTTTCCGCACGGGCAGCTAGTAGTTTTGGTTTTGCAGATTTATATCCACAGGGTCCTGATTTACAGCTGGAACGATGCTCGGAAAGCTCTGTATCCGTGCATTACTTCTAGTTGTGCTTTTGTATTATTTTCCGCTGCGATGTAATTATATGTTATTTATTGTAATCTCTGATATTTATTGAATGTAATTTATTCATTTATACTCTGTATATTCTTGTATCTGATGGAATTGTTGTAATAACAATGAAATGTTCTTCTGTATGCGTCCTTTTGTGTGTTGTTCTCAAAGTATTCGTGCTTTCCTTCACGGGGAAGTTACGGGTTCTTACAACCATGCAGCTCCAACCCGGCCCGTTCTCCTGGAGTGCGCCACGAAGTCATGATCCGACCCGCCTTCGAACATGTGTACTCATCTGAACCGATCCGCTTGAGAGGAGGAGCTACGAGCTGGTCATGTGCCATGACCCGATCCGACGGAGGAAGCACGAACCGATCCGATAGAGGGCGAGCACCACAATCCGACCCGAACCCAATGGGTGCCCATGATCCGAACCAGAGGAGTTGACATGGACGAACCGATCCGAAGCTAAGTGAAGAGAGAAGACCGAACCGATCCGGAGACGACTAGAACCCGAGATGCAAAGGTAGTCCAAATAGGATGTAGAACTCAGGATCCGGTTGGTAACCAACGAGTTAACTTCATGGTTGGACTTTTCTGCGGGACGTGTGAAAAGGAGTTGTTGGTATTCATAACTTTGGTTCATCACTGAGAGACGAATAATGGGCTTGTAGTGAAAGTTGTACGGGGTTGGACTCCGTCAGGGCCCAAAGGATTAGGTGACCAAATAGTGGATATCGTATAATTTACACACTAAGTGAGAGATGTGAGGATGGTTGCTATGCTTGATTGTTTTCCATCACTATGACATGCACACCCCCTCCCCCGTATCTTTACACCATATGTTAGTGGCACCTTAGAGTATTGTACAGTGTGTAGTGATAACTCTTTGGTTGCAGGTCCAGGTTCAGGTATGATTGGATTATACCTGTTATTGTTCTGTTTTGTTGCTTATTGCTCATACCTGACTTTTGTCTGATCTAGAGTTTTATATCTCTTCTTATTACTCTGGGTGCTCCTAAACGAGCAGACTAGAGACATGTTAGGTGGTATGCACGAGTAGCTGTACTGGAGACGAGGAGGAGGCTCCCACGTATGATATATAGATATTCTCCCTGTGTTATTGAAGGTCACTGCTTGGGCATTAGTAGTGTACCTCCTTCTTTTACTTTCTTTTTCTTTTAGAGACAGTTTTATAGTTGTAATAATGATGTTGGATCATAAGCTGTATTTTGGATTTCCGCTGCTATGATGATGATGATGGTTTTAGTTTTCAGCTTATGCACTGTCTCGCCTGTTTTATGTCAAGTATGTTACTATTATATTTTATTTCATGCGCTGTGAGACATTCTACAGGTTTCTTTGTTAGTTCTTTCATCTTCTTTCCTTTCTTTGACGACCGTCCCATGCTAGCGGACATGTGTACAACACACTTTCGAAGGAAATGTCGGTTAATACGGGGCAGGCCGTCACACTTGGTATCAGAGCCACGTTGCGTATTTAACCTAGGGAAGTCATCAGGGAGAGATAGTACATGTATATGAGAGCGCGTATCCGTGATTATTTTGGTTTTCAAAAGCTATATATATACTATTAGTATAGCTAAGGATGAAGTCGCATTGCACTAGCACCACTATGGAGATGGTTAATCATTTTCTATTTACAGACTGAACGATGAGCCAATATACGAGGGGTACTGGTAGAGGAGCCAATAATGGGAATGCTGCTGAGATGAGGACGATGTTTACTGGCCTCATGAGAGAGATGCTTAGGGATGCTCGCGGATCCGTTCCTAATGTTGCTAATGGTGGTGGTGCAGCAGTGCAGGCGCCTAGGGTCGATTTCGCCAAGCTAAACAAGAATTACACTAGCTTTGGTGGGAATCCGTTCCATGGAACGGAGACGGCTACAGAAGTTCAAGATTGTCTAGATAGTTGTGAGCGCATCGTCGAAGATTTGGGAATCGAAGACGCAATGAAGAGGAAGCTAGCATCATGTCAACTACAAGGACGAGCTATGAATTGGTGGAATGCTATTAAGGCAGCTACTCCTAAGGATCAAGTTACTTGGAATCAGTTTAAGACTCGCTTTTGTGATAAGTTTATTCCAGCTTCTCATAAATCAGAATTGTTCAGGAAGTTCTTGGAGCTTAAGAAGAACGGTAGAGCAGTCTCAGAATATATCGCTAAATTCGACACTTTATCGAAATATGGATTGTCCCTTATCGATACAGTCGAAAAGAAGAACGAAAAGTTCATAACTAGTTTAGATGGGTACTTGGGGGAAAGACTTATAAGCCATATCGATGAGACGTTCGTGTCTATTGTAGGAAAGGCATTAAGGTCAGAGAGCCTTTTCCCTAAGTCAAAGACCGAAGTTTCTATTGCATCTATAGAGGAACCAAAGCCGCAAGCAGGCGGTGAAGGCAAGAAGAATTCTCATAACAAGAGGAAGCAGAACCCGACCAAGGATGGTCAGAATAAGAAGAATAAGAATGGTGGCGAGTGCTTTAGTTGTGGCAAGAAGGGCCACTATGCCAGAGATTGTCGAGAAAAGCCTGGGGAAAGGAAGTGCTTTAACTGCGGCCAGGCGGGACACCACAAGGATGATTATCCACAACCTCCTAGGAAGAAGCAGATTGTAAAAGTGTATGCTATCAACGTTGTTCCTTCTTCGTCGAGTGCTCCAACTGCGGCGCAGAAGGGAAAAGGCGTCGTTATCAAAGGTATGCTTTCTATTTAAGATATTTCTATTCGAGTATTGTTTGACAAACCCGAGATAGTCGATAGACCTTTAGTAGTGACGAACCCGTTTGGTGGTTCGACTAGCCTTAGTATGATTTGTCGTAATGTGGTCTTATCGAGTCAAGGATGTATGTTTGTTTGTGATTGCTTTGTTTTGGGCTTTACTGGGTTTAGCATTATTTTGGGGAGTCGATCTACTCTAAAGGAATAGGGTGGTATTAGGTACCTACCTAGTGATAGTGATAGTAACTGGAGTTAAGGAAGCTGAGAGGTTATCGTTGTAATAAGTTCTAGTTGACTCTGGGAGGCACAAGAGTGCTCCAGTGCTTAGTTGTTTTACTAGTATCACCTCACGTGGATTGTCCGAATTCGGAGGAGATGTTCCTTGGGTGCTTGTCTGATATTGGTTTAGACCTTTGGGGCTTGTGCTTGCGGAATGTCGAGTTCGACTAGGATGGTTTGCGTGAGAGATAAATAGTTGTTGCGATTCTTCAATGGATGATATCTTGGTTTACTCGAGGAGTGATGGGTAGTCGTGACATGATAAGAATGTTTAATGGTATAGACTTCCCCGAGTTAGACTCGATAGGGTTATGAGATGGCTCGATTGGGACTCGAGAAAGATGCAAAGTAATGGATTGGGTAGGACTCTATGCTGATGTTCTCTTTGTATAGTAGAACTTTAAAGAAATAGGATGTGTTCGTTGATCATGGAAGATGCAACAAAGATTAGGACGATTCAAGTTGGACTTGAACTCGTAAAAGAAAATGGGTGTTCGTTGATCTTGGAGATGCAACGAATAGGGAGACGACTCACGTTGGACTAAAGTTTGTCGGTAATGGATACTAAAGACTGGGTCTGAGTTATAGATTGACTCAAGTTGGACTCGAGAAGGCTGCAAGGAATTTGATTTGGCTCGAGTTGGACTTGAGAGGGCAGCAAGATAATGGATAGACTTGGGTTGGACTCAAGTATTTTAGGCGGACTTAAAGTAGGGGTATCTGGGGACGCCCGTTACCTTGGATCCATTGGACGTGATCTAGTTATCCTTGGAGGATAAAACGTACGTTGGACGTACGGTAGTCCATTTGGAGGCTGGGATTCCATTAGTCCTTGATGTTGGTTGGACCAGACATACAAAAATTGACATATTGGGATTGGTTAGACCAGTCATGTAGGTGTCGACGTGCTCATGGCTTTAGCAGGTGATAGGTAGGACTTGTTTGATGGATGTTATGGTTGCTATGTTTGTCCCTATCTTTTTTCTCTTGAGTAGACTATCACCTGTAGGGTTCTAGCGATGGGGAATAAAGAGAGGGCAGTATAGACGGACATTAGGCTACGTATAAGTGCAGTGGGGTAGTCATTACTCCATGGGGCAGAGTAATCGTAACAAGGCTATGAGCCAGTGCAGTGGAGTTGTCATGACTTCATGGGGCAGAGTGGACATACCAAAGGATTTAGGTGCGGTAACAGTTGCATTGAGTAGGAGGCATGCCAGTCTAGAGGTTATGTTTCTGGGTTGGGAGCAACTAGAGTATATCACAAGATATGATTTCAGACCTAAGAGTGAATTGGATTCAGAAACGCTAGTAAGCTTGACAATTAGATCGATTTTGATTGAGTGGATTGGTTCCAGTTAGAAGGACGATCCTAACCTATTGGAAATCATCTCTAGGGTGGAGATGGGTATCGATGGAAAGAGAATGATCAAGCAAGGATTTGATCGAGAAGGATGGCTTCGAAAGAATGGGGGACTAGTTGTACCCAATGTAGACGGACTGAGAGATGAAGTGCTTAGAGCGTATCATCACTCGAAACTGACTATATATACCGGTGGTAACAAAATGTATTGATACATGGATCATACTTACTACTGGAAAGGATAAATAAGGACGTTGGGAAGTTTATGTCCAAATGCATGAATTGCCAGTTAGTTAAAGCTGAGCAAAAAAATCCTAGTGGGTTGTTACAACCATTAGAAATTCCTAAATGGAAATGGGAACAAGTCTCAATGGATTATATTGATGGTTTCCCAAGGACTAGGTCAGGTCATGATGGTATTTGAATGAATCGTATACTAGAGGATCTTTTGAGAACTTATATATTGGATTTTGGAGAATCACGGGATGGCCATTTGTATTTGGTTGAGTTATAGTTATTAGCCCAGTATTGGTATGGTTCCAATTGAAACTTTGTACGGAAGACCGTGCAAGGCACCATCATGTTGGTTGGAGAATGGTGAGAAAATTGAGTTTAGACCAGAAATAATAAGAGGGACTTCAGGCAATATCAAAGTTATCCAACAGAAAATGAAGACTACCTAAGATAGGCAGAAAACTTATGTCGATAAGAGACGAAGAAATTTGGAATTCTTCGTTAACGACTTGGTGTTCGTCAAGGTCTCTCCGTTGATGAATGTGATTCGTTTTGGTGGGAAAGAGCACCAAGGTTTGTTGGTCCATTTTCAGTTCTCGAGCAAGATAGAAATTTGGCATATAAAGTTGAGTTACCGGACAAGACGGCGGGAGTTCACAACGTATTTCATGCTTCCCAGTTAAGGATGTTTGTGCAAGACCCAAATGTGGCTATTTCACCAGATTAGTTGGACGATATCGAGGTTGAACCCGAGGCGGTTGGGAACCGCAAGCCTATGCATATTTTTGGGAACAATACGGAGCAGCTTCGAAGGAAGGCAGTGAAACTAGTCAAAGTTCAATGGGGTGATGATGAGAAAGGCTGCACTTGGGAAATAGAGGAGGACATAAGGAAGAAGTATCCAGAACTCTTTGCTTGGTAAGGTTTTGATATTGATAGTTCTTCCCTTGTTAGTAAACCGCATGCTAGGATAGGCTTGCTGTGTTGTTTTGTATATTTTATTGTTTGAAAATGATTGATAGGCATGCAGAATTCTTTGTATGTTTCGGTTAAGGAATTTCGGGGACGAAATTTCTCAAGGGGGGAGAATGTAACGACCCGCATTCTATGCATCAGAGGGTCATAGAATAATTATTTATTTATTTTTATTTTTCCAAATACTCGTATGGTCATGCACTTTTGGGAAAAGACTAGTGGGGTCATTTCCCATGTTCATGATTTTTGTCGATTTTTAAATGACCGTTTTACCCCTAGCTGATCTTGTTTCGTTCATAACTTTTGATTGGTAAAGAGTTTTGACCTGAAACCACTTCCATTAGATCCGGATGATGGTTTACCTTTCCGTATAGTGGTTACATAAGCCAAACGGACTCATCATTTGGGGGATATGGCTGAGACATGTTTCAGATGGTGAAAAACTGCTTAACCGAGCCTAATTTGGGTGATTAGTGAGAGGGCCCATAACCCATTTCGGGATTAGGGTTATGGGAAGGCTGATAGGGTAAGGAAAGTCAGTTTATATCATTTTCCAACCGCCACTTTTTGTTCCTTCAAGATTAGCCATGGCCTCCACTTTCCAAAACACCCCAAATCACCTTCTAATCGCTAATTAAGCCAAGTCTAAATCAAATCAAGGAAGATCTTCACCAAATCAGTATTAGAACTGTTGTGTTGCCTTGGGAACAGCGCCAAAACAGAGGACATTTCAGATTTAGTATTTTATTTGTGGCCAAGATGAGTGATTTGCATTGTTTTTCACTAATTATGGCTAATTAGGGTAATTAGCGAAGATTAGTGAAATAATAACTCAGAAAAACCTAGAAAAATTTGTAAAGTTCCAGAATATTATTTTATGCCTCTGATATGAATTTGGGTTAATTTGGACAAATTTTACTAACCTAGGAATTTAGGGGATTAAGGGGTGATTAGTGATAATTAGCGAAATTTTGCATCATAAAAATCTGGAAAAATTTGTAAAATTCTAAAATATTATTTTAGGGATCTGATAGAAATTTTGTTAGATTTGGTTAAGTTTTACTAATCTTATCATTAGTTGTTGTTAAACATGCTTAAGGGGAAAATAAGTGTTTTTGGGTATGTTTGTTCCATTTTGACATATCATATTGTTGTTTGTGGATGTTTATACATGTTGCTATGTCTGTATGGTATGCTTTGTGAATGTTTAGAACAGTTAGAATGGTTGAAAACACCGTCGTGTGGCGTAAAACAGTCGCCGGAAAGAAGTGCAGGAAATTAGCCGAACCGGATCGGATCGGAGAAGGGGAGCACGATCCGAACCGTGGAGCACCATGCAGCTCCGACCCGACCCGTTATCCTGGAGTGCGCCACGAAGTCACGATTCGACCCGCCACCGAACCTGTGTACTCATCTGAACCGATCCGCTTGAGAGGAGGAGCCACGAGCTGGTCATATGCCACGACCTGATCCGACGGAGGAAGCACGAACGGATCCGATGGAAGGCGAGCACCACGATCCGACCCGAACCCAATGGATGCCCACGATCCGAACCAGAGGAGTTGACATGCACGAACTGATCCGAAGCAAAGTGAAGAGAGAAGACCGAACCGATCCGGAGACGACTAGAACCCGAGATGCAAAGGTAGTCCAAATGGGAAGTAGAAATCAGGATCCGGTTGGGAACCAACGAGTTAACTTCATGGTTGGACTTTGTTGTGGGACGTGTGCAAAGGGGTTGTTGGTATTCATAACTTTGGTTCACCACTGAGAGACGAATAGTGGGCTTGTAGTGATAGTTGTACGTGGTTGGACTCCGTCAGGGCCCAAAGGATTAGGTGACCAAATAGTGGATATCGTATGCTTTACGCACTAAGTGAGAGATGTGAGGATGGTTGCTATGCTTGATCGTTTGCCATCAATATGACATGCACACCCCCTCCCCCGTATCTTTACACCATATGTTAGTGGCACCTAAGAGTATTGTATGGTGTGTAGTGCTAACTCTTTGGTTGCAGGTCCAGGTTCAGGTATGATTGGATTATACATGTTATTGTTCTATTTTGTTGCTTATCGCTCATACCAGAGTTTTCTCTGACTCAGAGTTTTATGTCTCTTCTTATTACTCTAGGTGCTCCTAAACGACCAGACTAGAGATAGGTTAGGTGGTATGCACGAGTAGCTGTACCGGAGATGAGCAGGAGGCTCCCACGTATGATATATAAATATTCTCCCTGTGTTGTTGAAGGTCACTGCTTGAGCATTAGTAGTGTACCTCCTTCTTTTACTTTCTTTTGCTTTAGAAACAATTTTAAAGTTGTAATAATGATGTTGGATCATAAGCTATATTTTGGATTTCCGCTGCTATGTTGATGATGGTTTTAGTTTTCAGCTTATGCACTATCTCGCCTGTTTAAAGTCAAGAATGTTACTATTATATTTTATTCCATGCGCTGTGAGACATTCTACAGGTTTCTTTGTTAGTTCTTTCATCTTCTTTCCTTTCTTTGACAACCGTCCCATGCTAGCAGACATGTGTACAGCGCACTTTCGGAGGAAACGTCGGTTAATGCAGGGCGGGCCGTCACATATCTTATTTCCAAATAGAAATTCGATCGATCAATCATCAATCAACACTGATCTCCTTTAGTTTAATTATCATTAATTTATTCATTTCCCATTTCTGTATATTTGTAAATTCTTATTTTCTAAATTTAGAAAATGTACTTTATTAATCATTTGAAAACATCTCCATATTTACTCCTATTTCTTGTTTTCTAATAGAAAACATTTCTGATTTCTTTTATTTGGAAAACATTTCCAAAACTCCTTTATTGGATTTAACAGATGTTTAAATAAAACATCACTAAGCCAATTTAAAACATTACACTCATTAACTAAATTCACGTAACCAACCTTCACTATCGAACCTTACCCATCCCTTAGTTAAAAACGAAGTCAATCAAGTTGGGGTATAATTACCTCTCAGACCTTAATTGAACAACATTTGTAACCTCAAATAGACAAAGTTCACCCTTTTAAATCTTTTAACCAACTTCCTTACGAAACTCGGATTGTATTTACGAAACCACTTCTTTTACCAAAATCATTTGATTATAACAATGGTGTTATAATCCCATACTTCCGAAATAAAATAACTTAAATATAACTTCTATTTTTTAATTTGAATAACCAAACAAACAACTAATTTATAAATAAATAAATATTGATTTAAAAACGGAAAGTAAATAGTATTTTTCCTAATTTGACATAATCGGATTTCAACTTATAATTCTCTCTCTCGAATAATCTCTATTCGATAACTCCCTTTTCGAATAACTATATTTGATTATCTTTCTTCGAATAACTATATTCGATAATCTCTCTTCCGAATAAACTATATTCGACGACTCTTCCTTTAAGATAGCTTATAATCGATTAACTCTCTTCTTCGAATAAAATATATTCGATAATCTCTCTTGTATAACTTATATCTGACAAATCCTCTTCCGAATAACTTATATTCGATTAATTCTCTTTCGAATAACTTATATTTGATTAATCAAATATCGGTTTCCAACTGAATACTAATTATCTTGTTTAATCCTGATTTATTCAATATATAATTTCTTCAAATAATTTATTTTTAAAACATCTGGCTTAGTTGAATTCTAATTACAAATCTTTATGGATTTTATTTAATCCCTTTTTATATTCCGAGTATCAAAATGGATTTCATCATTCCCTTTTTAAAACAACTCCAGATTTCCCATTTTATTTACCATTGAATTTGAAATCTCAATTATCCACTGATAATTATATTTTAGTTCATTTATAAACATTGTTTATATATCACAACACTTGTTTTCCTTATTTAACAAGTTATTTATTTCTAACCATTTGAAATCCTATCTTTGTTTAACTTCTATTTCAAAAATTCAATTTCCTTTACACATGATTTTATTTCGAAAATCTTTACTTAATTCCATTTTTCACGTTGAATGTGAATAATATCCCTTTTATACAATCCCTTTAGTTTGATTTCGTATTTTAAAACAATATCCCAATTCCAACTTCTATTTATAGATTTATTTATATGAAATCTTCTTTTATTTCTAACACTTAAATCTCATTTAAAATTCCCTTTATAAATGTTGAGTTCACATTCTATTTAAAATATCGGTGTTAAAAACCGATCTCTACTTCGCTATAGAAGTTCAGACTTATATATTCCATTTACCAAAAGATAAATGTTCTTTTTAATTTATATACATCGTTTATAAATTTATTTTCTCAATTTACCTATTAAAACAAATTTCTATTTAAAATCTATTTTGAAACCATCTCCTCGTCGTTCTTTTATATCTTCTCAATTCTCTTTTATAATTCTATTTATTTTCCCAAATAATTTCTTTTATAACTCGGTTTGATTTCCGAAATATTTCCTTTCGATTCTATTTATTTTCCTAAATATTATATTTACTCCATAAAGCTCTTTATTTACTTCTTATTACTTTCATTTAGTATTTTAACCAAATCGGTCTTTCAAACTTCCATATAACTGTTGTTAACTTCATACAAAAGTCCTTTATTTAGTTTTCAAATATCTCCTTTTAATAAGTCCATTTGATTTTATAAAATTCCAAAATCCCATATTCACTTCATACATTTCTTTTTATAAAATACTTTGATTTTATATGAATAATTTTATTTCAATATACACTTTGAAATTTTCCCTTTTATATAAAATCCTTTGATTTTATAAAAATATTTTATTTCAAATTATAGTTTTGAAATTCCCTTTTCACACTCCAGTGTTTCGTTTGGTATTTAAACGTACCAAATAATGATGATCAAACACACATAATCAACAACAGATTATAAATCACATCATATATCACAATATATGAAAAACAGTAAAATAAATGTTGAGGAACCCAGTTGGGTCCCTCCGACATGTTTCCCTGCATCCACAGATGTTAGTCAACATAAATAACACGAATATGAAATATTCTGATAAAAGAATCAATATTCGATTAACGATTTATATATATCATTATCTATATTTTCAATCAACAAACTAGCAGTTCAACCAAACAGCCAACACACAGCAAACAACCAATTATTTATTAATTCTAAAAATATTTTATAAAATATAAATTAAGCAGAGTTAGTGAGATTTACTCACCTTGGAGATTATCGTTAAATAACGATAATTGGTCATTGATTTGATCCAGGCGTTTAATTTCACCATAAATCCAAACGAGCTCCAATTCACTCTCGGTCAGTTTCATGGTGTAGCTCTCGTCCATACGATCCCAACGGATGTTGTTTTGCTGAATTCCGTTAACATACGAATAAGATATGATAAATTAAAGTTAATTCATCAATTTATTTGAATTTAAACTTCATTAATAAAAATGTTTGGGCTTTAATCTTTAAACAGGCCATAACCCTTTAAAAACCCTAGGCTTGCCCAGACCTTTCTTCCCTAAACACTGTCGAACGCGAGCTCCTCACATACACAGAAATTTCCACATTTTTAAACTCCCATCCCTCCTTCAATATTTCACGAGCACCCAAAATGAGATTATCACCAAACTTCTCATCTGAATCTCCACCTCGCTGCTACCATTTGAATCAGTTTGCACGCCACAGGTGTTTTCCATCGCCAGGCCTTCTAGCGAGCTATAGGAGCATCACGGATTCTCCTCCATCATCGATTTCCACAAAATCATGCACCTAGGTGCTAAAAACACTACCTGAATCCAAAAATTACACCCAAAATACCAATCAATGCTTCTATCTCCACCGATTCCTAACCCTAGCTCATAAATTCAAACGCTGTAATAACACAGCGACAAAACAAACAGTCAAACCCCACAATATTCATATCAAAATGAAGAGAATCCCCTCTGGATTTCAAATGTATACGCCATTGAATTTATAAGATTTAACTCAAATTGTTTTGATTTTCTAAACTATGTTTTTCTTCATGTTTTTAACATACTGGTGGCGGCTCAAAGATTTTGACCGTGATGAAAAGTGATTAGGGTTAGGAAATATTTTAGATATTTATAGAATAGAAATAATATTTTTATATTCAATTTTATATTTATTTTTAAGCAGTCATTGTTTGTATATGTTTTCTAAAAATTCCTATGATTACACGTGATATCCAAAAATCACGAAATTGGACATACACCGTCAGTTCGACATTACGGACCCAACGAAACTGGTTTCGTCGAATTCCGACTTCGTTTGCTCACACAGCATATTTTTAACCATCAAAATACTGACTTTTTGTCACATTAAAAATTCGTACGGCCACACACTGACTCCAAAAATGATGATGAAACGACCCGCAAATCTGTACTATCTGAGTTGACTAATAACACCACACGTCCAACCCAAATTGCACAGAAATACGAATCATTATTAGGAAGAAGTTAGAGGATGGGAAATATAAAGAAAGAAATATTAGAATAGATGAAAATGAAGATAACAAACTCACAGCGGAACGAATAAAATATATTATATAACATAACTTTTTGAAATACAAATCAGTAACTGTATATACATACCATCATCAGAGCACAATAGTTATTTCTGGAACAGTTATAAACACCTATTTCCAGATACCACATAGTACACAGCGGAAATATGATAGTCTATAGCTAACCGGTGAAGCCTCCTGCTTCCAGCTCCTCCAAATGAATCTGTAAAATCCCGACTACTTGATTGCCCGTACAAATTTGGGCACCCAAGAGTTTAGGGAAAATAAACAAAATAAACTCTGGGTCAGTCATGGGACTGGTGCGAGTAAACTCCAATCATTTGTTTAACTTTAAAATTCTTTTGAAAGGAAAGATAATAGTAAGACCAGCCCACGCATAAACATGGACGGTTTTATTACCTTACTATAACCCAAAACACTTTGATACGAAAATCCAGTGATATTATAATAGTGTCTAAACCAAATAAATAGAATGTAGTGGAACGATTGCATTTCACACTCCGTATATAATATTAAATCAAAAACCGCAGGGCGCTTATTGGAGATTGGATTCCGACTATGACAAGGTATGGAACCACCTTCCGCCAGTGTATCTCTAGAGAGGAATATGCTAATTTCAACAAGAACATCTTGCAACACGGCCCACACATGACCGACCACTCATTTCGCTTGCGTGTATCGAATGTATATCACCAACGGTTGGGATCAGCAACCGTTTCCCGAATGGGACAACATCAAATAGAATAAGGGATTAAATGAATCTCTAGATAGGTGATTATACATCCAAATGGGAGTGACCCACATAGCCATGCTACCTGCCCGATTTTTGTCATTTCCCGGTTGTTGAGGCCTGAGGCTATGATTACTTTTTGTTCATTGATAGCACAATCACTTTGAATGCCACATTGTCAGATCCGTTAATCACTAATTGATTTGTACAAATATTCTGGATGTTATGCTAAGGGAATAAATCCGTTGCTACCATGTATATTTATACAGACCAATATATTAGATCATTGGAAATACTTTGTTAGACATTCGTCCATTTACGTTCGTTCTGGGATTGAACAAAACCGAAGACATAATTTCTATTAATAGAAAAAGCCCTTGCATTTTACACCGTCTTCGATTACCTTCGTAGAATCTGATTCGCAATGCTACTGCCAATACAGAGTGGTTCACGGATAATAATCCAACCGGTCTCTCCATATTGACAACAATATTGGCAAACACTTCGATAGTTGGTTCTTTAACTATCGAAGAAAAACAAACACCCATTCATCCATAACATCCATCAATCACTGGGCCTGTTAATTAATATTTCATTAATTAAAATACCTCTCCACTTCCTTTATCATTATTTATTAACTAAATATTTTCAATTATCATCTTGGCCTCTTACCCATTTGGAAAACATTTCTATATCTCGCTTTCTTTTATTTTCTACACTTAGAAAATATTTTCTATTTATAATTGGAGAACATTCCAATTATTTATTTCTTGCTCGACTCATTTAATTCTACTCTTAGGAAATATTTATTTATTATATTTCCAGAATTCCACTTATTTGGATAAAACGAATGTGTGTAAAACATCACTACACACAACCCAAATATTTCATTCAACTATCTTTTATTCAACCATTGATCTTCGAGACTGAATCTTGCTATTTATCTGTTAAAAATGAAATCAATCGAGTTGGGGTAAAATTACCTCTCAGACCTTGACTGAAAGCATCCTTAACTTCAAAACAGGCATGACCATTATTCCCGAATAATCAACACCATACAAACTCATTATTTATTTTAAACATATATATGTTTCTCCTTCTATTACCAGATTATCGATTTCTTTTTTTGTTCTTTTGTTTATAATATTCTATTTTAAATTCGTTTCCTTATCGAATTCAATATATATTGATATATTGATTTCTAACTATCAAAATTCCTTAAAAATATTATAACTCCTTAAATTTCAGAAAAATTTCGCCATAACCTCCTTTGTACCGGGAGCATCGGGATATTTCAAATAGCCTCCCAGGGCCCTCACCAATCCAAAAGAAAAAGAAAAAGCTAAGTGGCTTTCTGATACGGCGCATAAAACCTCATATGGAATTTAAACATGTACCTTTTTGGTCGGGCACACGAATTAAAATCTTCATACACTTCATTCCATACCTGCTCAACCAATATTTACCTGTTTCCAATTTATCCCAACTAAATTCAGTCATCCCTAACTCAATTTGCTAATTCCTTCTTTACTTAGCTATTTTGCCTATTTCACTTCTTTGTTTGAACATAACGTGTTCAAATAAAATATTTAACTTGCTCAATACAAAATTGAATTCTAATTTGAATTCAAGTTTCTTTTCGATTTCGAATATAAATTTCCAAATCGAATTCACTTATTCAAAGCCCAATATCAATTCAAAATCCCATTATCTAATTACTATTCAAATTAGTTAATTCTATTCAATAATAAAAAATATGATTTCTGTTTCAAAAATCAATTTATTACTCCACTTGAGTTCACATATAATTTACAACTCAAATCTGAAATTTTCTAAATAGAAATTCGAATTTTATTAACTTAAAATCCTTTTATAAAATAAAATAAACCTTTATGGTTTTTAAATGGTTATGGCGCTGTTTTTCTGAAAATTTGATTTTGACATAACTCAAAATCTATTCGACGAGATTCAGATTTTTCTCCTCCATTAGAAAACTATTATCAAATCGGTCCTGACGTTTCTTGTTTCAAAGAATTCCGACTTCAATTGAGTTCTATATATTCAATTGAAGTTTGAATCGCAAATTTTCGAACTATCGCGCTGCGGCGAGCTTGTTTTAATTATATTTATATATATAAACTTTTAAACTTCGTTTAAATAATTTCAACTCTATTCTGATATATTTTTAATATATATCAAATCAATTTTTCCCAATTCAACATACTATTTCCAATCTTCTAAAATTGTCGATTTTTCCTTATTCAGTAATAAATTCATTTATATTTCGATCTTCTATATTTAATTTCAATTCCTTTTATAAATTATAAATCATTTGGATTTATTTCTATTCTGTTTAAAAATCCACATTTTGAAACATATTTCGTCGTTCCCATTTCGAAATGATTTCCAATTTCTGTTTCAAATTCTCCTTTCAATTTTATTTGAATTCTATATTCAAATCCCATTTCGATTTCTCTTATTCAAATTTCAAATTCTATTTTAGAAAAAAATAGAATTTCCTTTTGAAATCTGCAAAATTCCTTTTCATGATATTTTTAAATATCAACATTTGGGCCCAGTGATATTTAAACACCAACAACAAATTATTTATTTCAGGTTTTCTAACACATCATATATGACGGTATATATGCAAACAAATAAACAAAACAGATAATATATTTTTGAGGAATCCAGTTGGATCCCTCCAACCTGTTTTCCTGCATCCACAGACGTTAGTCAACATAGTAATACCCATCCTGCTTCGAAGCAGGATATCGCGGTATGAAGGTCATCCACTAATATAATTATGGGGCGCATAGGGAAATCATCCGCTATGAAACTGCGGGCATCCGCTAGTGAGACTGCGGGAATCCAATAAATCATCAACCCAATATATATGTAATAGTCAACCCTAAATAACTAATATATTTAAAGCAACCAGAAAAATCCAAACAAGCAATAACAATTATTTTTAACAGATAAAAATAATTTAAAATAAAAGGTGAGTGAGATTTACTCACCAGGGTTATATAGCAGTTCGGTCCAATTTTATTAAAATCGAACGATGGTTGATTTAAATTTAAAACTCCCTACTGATCTTGGAAAAAATCCCAAACTGAATTCAGCAAGCAGTTTCCGATGATACGATTAGGATATTGCTTGTTTTGCTCCAACCGATCCTTATACCAACGAGAAATAATTTACATAAGCATTTAAATTTTTAATATAATTAACCTGGTTAATAACTTATTAATTAAAATAAATTAATAATTTAATTTACCATAATCACTTGTAAACTTCAACTCCTTCTCTGTGAAGTCATTCTTCTCTAAATGGAAAATTCCATTCCAGCACCACAAAATTATCAGAAGATCCATCGCAGTTACCATTCATTGATAGGAGCTTACCTTCCCTTCCACAGTCCTATTCTGATCACGTCTTCTCTTTCCCGAAATTCCTCACCACCACAGCTCGTTAACAACATACCTGAGCCTCCCCATACTTCCAATCTGCTGATCCCAAAGTCGCAATCCCCAGCATCCCATTTTCCCAAAGTCGCGACTCTATCCTTCACGCAAATGCTCAACTTTGAACTCGTATTCCAGTTTGAACAAAAACCTATCACCACCACGAACTTGCTCCGGAATCTCATGCTGCCTGCTACATTCATCGAACTCTTCCTTTCTATTCTTTTTCATCGACTACCCCAAAACTGTCCAGGCCGCCATAGCTGCAATCACACCCTTCGATCTACGGACGTCGATACAGCTTACAACCCTTACTGAGACTCGCGACATCCACCATGTCGACATCCCCAAATCGCAACCCTCCTCAACATCTCAGGTCGCGATTCCATGCCAACCCCTCCTGTCCACACCCTGCGCCCAATCTGTACGATGACCAGAACGCGGTCATCGCCACTACCTTGGATCGAGTACAGGGAACTCACGGCCTTCAAGTGCGATTCCGATTTTATTTTGTTGCGAGCCCCCTTTTTGATTTAAACGATGACCATTTATATTGTTCCTGAGGTTCGGATTCTTTTTGAAACGAGAATGGGAAGAAAAGAGGAAAGGGTTATCGTGATTTATAGGTGGAGAGGGAACCGGAAGTACACACAAATCTTTGTATTTATTTAAAAAGATTTTCTGATTAATTTGATTTGATTCTGATTTGATATAAAGAGATCTTTTATTCTTTTTAAACAGATGTCGATTTGATTTCGATCCTATCCACAATCAAATATCTCGGGGTTCACAATTAAAAATCGTGAACGGCTATTTTAGCGTACCGACCGTCGTTCCAATGTAATAACGATGTTCTGAGCTTAACAAAATATATTCTGAACTTAAATTTTAATGTATATATATAAAATAACCATTTTAAATCAATATAATATAATTTAAATTCAAACAAATAAATTCTTTGATAATAAATTATTGTTATTAGCGTTTAAATTCAAATAAAAATTCATATAAATCATTTTGACTCCATTTCAAATTAAATTACTTAAGATCCTCGTATTACGATAATTATATTGATAATTCAATATATATTATCATCTCAATATTTGAAATAATATTAAATATTCAAAATAAATCGACCAAAAAATCTGGGTCGTTACATTCTTCCCCCCATAAAACAATTTCATCCTCGAAATTGCTAATGTAGGAAAAATGGTACAAATCCATTACTTTTCAAAATCTCACTTATGTTGAAACTCAACTCCGCATATTTCATCGAATTTAATTCCACCAAAACTTTTGGTCTTCCTTCATTTAATTCAAATGATATACGATCAATCCATTTATATCCAACCTATATTCCAATAAACCTATTCAAATCGATTCTAATCGATTGATTCACTTCAGTCCATCTAACTAGCTTAAGTTAAATTCCAATTCCGGAGTCCAAATCCCAGAGTTTTCATTTCAAATCCTTTTGAAATCACTTAAACATGTACATATATTTATAATCATTTCAAATTCAAAATATTTGAAATTTTCAACTAAACTTGTTTTCTTTCAAACAAATTCCCATCAAAAAATTTCTAAGGTAGCAATCGATCACTTAGAAACTCGAAAATGAACACTGATGATGTCACGACCATCATCAGAATTATTTCCTAGCCACCGAAGTGAGTTTAGTGATTAAAAAAAATCCATTCAAAATCCTTTTAAAACAAAGCTATATTGTTCTAACATACTTCCAAAAATATTTCAAACTTCCCAGGATTTAAATTTCAAATTCTGGTTTGAATTCAATTTCAATTCATCTCATTTAAATATTTCATTCTTATACAAATTCTATTTGGTTATAAATAACCATTTCAATTTTTATAATCTAATTTGATTATAATAACAACCAACACATCCATATATTATAATAATTTTAGAAAATTATTCTTTCTATATCAAAATATAATATTGGGTAAAATTATTTCATTTACCCACTTTAAAACAATATCATGTCGAACTGCTCTGCTCAAGTGTTTAGAAATCCCTATCGGCTTCGTGGCGTCCCACGATTCGATAAGAGTTCATAAACCACTCAACGGACTAGCTAAGACAATAAAAAACAATTGTTTTAATCAATTACAAATACACTCACTCATACATATACACTTAACTCATTCTAGGGTACTGCTGACCCTATCTCTAATGAATAACTCCCACAAAGCCTAGTATTCGCTCAACCCAGGATCTGATACCAACTGAAACGACCCGCAAATCCGTACTATCTGAGTTGACAATAACACCACATGTCCAACCCAAATTGCACAGAAATACGAATCATTATTAGAAAGAAGTTAGAGGATGGGAAATAGAAAGAAAGAAATATTAGAATAGAAGAAAATGAAGATCAGAAATTCACAGCGGAACAAATAAAATATATTATATAACATAACTTTTTGAAATACAAATCAGTAACTTTATATACATACCATAATCAGAGCATAATGGTTATTTCTGGAACAGTTATAAACACCTGTTTCCAGATACCACATAGTACACAGTGGAAATATGATAGTCTATAGCTAACAGGTGAAGCCTCCTGCTTCCAGCTCCTCCAAATGAATCTGTAAAATCCCGACTACTTGACTGCCCGTACAAATTTGGGCACCCAAGAGTTTAGGGAAAACAAAAAAAATAAACTCTGGGTCAGTCATGGGACTGGTGTGAGTAAACTCCAATCATTTGTTTAACTTTAAAATTCTTTCGAAAGGAAAGATAATAGTAAGACCAGCCCACGCATAAACATGGACGGTTTTTTTACCTTACTATAACCAAAAACACTTTGATACGAAAATCCAGTGATATTATAATAGTTTCTAAACCAAATAAATAGAATGTAGTGGAACGCTTGCATCTCACGCTCCATATATAATATTAAATCAAAAACCGCAGGGCGCTTATTGGAGATTGGATTCCGACTATGACAAGGTATGGAACCACCTTCCGCTAGTGTATCTCTAGAGAGGAATACGCTAATTTCAACAAGAACATCTTGCAACACGACCCACGCATGACCGACCACTCATTTCGCTTGCGTGTATTGAATGTATATCACCAACGGTTGGGATCAGCAACCGTTTCCCGAATGGGACAGCATCAAATAGAATAAGGGATTAAATGAATCTCTAGATAGGTGATTATACATCCAAATGGGAGCGACCACATAGCCATGATGCCTGCCCGATTTTTGTCATTTCCCGGTTGTTGAGGCCTGAGGCTACGATTACTTTCTATTCATTGATAGCACAATCACTTTGAATGCCACATTGTCAGATCCGTTAATCACTAATTGATTTGCACAAATATTCTGGATGTTATGCTAAGGGAATAAATCCGTTGCTACCATGTATATTTATACAGACCAATATATTAGATCATTGGAAATATTTTGTTAGACATTCGTCCATTTACGTTCGTTTTGGGATTGAACGAAACCGAAGACACAATGTCTATTAATAGAAAAAGCCCTTGCATTTTACACCGTCATCGATTACCTTCGTGTGATCTGATTCGCAACGCTACTGCCAATACAGAGTGGTTCACAGATAATAATCCAATCGGTCTCTCCATATTGACAACGATATTGGCAAACACTTCGATAGTCAGTTCTTTAACTATCGAAGAGAAACAAACACCCATTCATCCATAAAATCCATCAATCACTGGGCATGTTAATTAATATTTCATTAATTAAAATACCTCTCCACTTCCTTTATCTATATTTATTGACTAAATATTTTCAATTATCATCTTGGCCTCTTACCCATTTGAAAACCATTTCTATATCTCGCCTTCTTTTATTTTCTACACTTAGAAAATATTTTCTTTTTATAACTGGGGAACATTCCAATTATTTATTTCTTGCTCGACTCATTTACTTCTACTCTTAGGAAGTATTTATTTATTATATTCCCAGAATTCCACTTATTTGTCTAAAACGAATATTGTGTAAAACATCACTACAAACAACCCAAATATTTCATTCAACTATCTTTTATTCAACCATTGATCTTCGAGACTGAATCTTGCTATTTATCGGTTAAAAATGAAATCAATCAAGTTGGAATAAAATTACCTCTCAGACCTTGAATTAAAGCAACCTTGACTTCAAAACAGACAAGACCATTATTCCCAAATAATCAACACCATACAAACTCATTATTTATTTTAAACGTATATATGTTTCTCCTTCTATTACCAGATTATCGATTTTTTTTTCTTTTATTTTTAATATTCTATTTTAAATTCATTTCCTTATCGAATTCAATATATATTGATATATTGATTTCTAACTATCAAAATTCCTTAAAAATATTCTAACTCCTTAAATTTCCGGAAAATTTCGCCATAACCTCCTTTGTACCGGGAGCATCGGGATATTTCAAATAGCCTCCCAGGGCCCTCACCAATCCAAAAGAAAAAGCCAAGCGGCTTGCCGATACGGTGCATAAAACCTCATATGGAATTTAAACATGTACCTTTTTGGATGGGCACACGAATTAAAATCTTCATACACTTCATCCCATACCTGCTTAACCTATATTTACCTGTTTCCATTTTATCCCAACTAAATTCGGTCATCCCTAACTCAATTTGCTAATTCCTTTTTTAATTAGCTATTTTTCCTATTTCACTTCTTTGTTTGAACATAACGTGTTCAAATAAAATATTTAACTTGCTCAATACAAAATTGTATTCTAATTTCAATTTAAGTTTCTTTTCGGTTTCGAATATAAATTTCCAAATCGAATTCACTTATTCAAAACCCAACATCAATTCAAAATCTCAATAATTAATTACTATTCAAATTCGTTAATTCTATTCAATAATAAAAAATATGATTTTTGTTTCAAAAATCAATTTATTACTCCACTTGAGTTCACATATAATTTACAACTCAAATCTAAAATTTTCTAAATAGAAATTCGAATTTTATTCGCTTAAAATCCTTTTATAAAATTAAATAAACCGTTATGGTTTTTAAATGGTTATTGTGTTGTTTTTCTGAAAATTTGATTTTGACATAACTCAAAATCTGTTCGACGAAATTCAGATTTTTCTCCTCCATTAGAAAACTATTATCAAATCGGTCCGGACGTTTCTTGTTTCAAAGAATTCCGACTTCAATTGAGTTCTATATATTCAATTGAAGTTCGAATCGCAAATTTTCGAACTGCCGCGCTGCGGCGAGCTTGTTTTTATTAACTTTTAAACTTCGTTTAAATAATTTCAACTCTATTCTAATATATTATTAATATATTTCAAATCAAATTTTCCCAATTCAACATATTATTTCCAATCTTCTAAAATTGTCGATTTTTCCTTATTCAGTAATAAATTCATTTATATTTCGATCTTCTATATTTAATTTTAATTCCTTTATAAATTATAAATACTTTGGATTTATTTCTATTCTGTTTAAAAATCCACATTTCGAAATATATTTCATCATTCCCATTTCGAAATGATTTCCAATTTTCTATTTCAAATTCTCCTTTTAATTCCTTTTGAATTCTATATTCAAATCCCATTTCAATTTTTCTTATTCAAATTTCAAATTCTATTTTAGAAAAAGTAAAATTTCCTTTTTAAATCTGCTAAATTCCTTTTCATGATATTGTCAAATATCAACATTGGGGCCCAGTGATATTTAAACACCAATAACCAATTATTTATTTCAAGTTTTCTAACACATCATATATGACGGTATATATGCAAACAAATAAACAAAACAGATAATATATTTTTGAGGAATCCAGTTGGATCCCTCCAACCTGTTTTGCTGCATCCATAAACTTTAGTCAACATAGTAATACCCATCCTACTTCGAGGCAAGATATCGCGGTATGAAGGTCATCCACTAATATAATTGCGGGGCGCATTGGGAAAGCATCCGCTATGAAACTGTGGGCATCCGCTAATGAGACTGCGGGAATCCAACCAATCATCAACCCAATATATATATATATATATATATATAATAGTCACCCCTAAATAACTGATATATTTAAAGCAACCAGAAAAATCCAAACAAGCAACAACAATTATTTTTATCGGATAAAAATAATTTTAAATAAAAGGTGAGTGAGATTTACTCACCAGGGTTATATAGCAGCTCGATCCAATTTTATTTAAATCGAACGATGGTTGATTTAAATTTAAAATTCCCTACTGATCTTGGAAAAAAATCCCAAACTGAATTCAACACGCAATTTCCGATGATACGATTATGATATTGCTTGTTTTGCTCCAACCGGGCCTTGTACGAACGAGAAATAATTTACATAAGCTTTTAAATTTTAAATATAATTAACCTGGTTAATAACTTATTAATTAAAATAAATTAATAATTTAATTTACCTCAATCACTTTTAAATTTCAACTCCTTCTCTGTGAAGTCATTCTTCTTCAAATGGAAAATTCCATTCCAGCACCACAAAATTATCAGAAGATCCATCGCAATTACCATTCATTGATAGGAGCGTACCTTCCCTTCCACAGTCCTATTCTGATCACATCTTCTCTTTCCCAAAATGCCTCACCACCACAACTTGTTAACAACATACCTGAGCCTCCCCATACTTCCAATCTGCTGATCCCAAAGTCGCAATCCCCAACATCTCATTTTCCCAAAGTCGCGACTCTATCCTTCACGCAAATGCTCAACTTTGAACTCATATTCCAGTTTGAACCGAAACTTATCATCACCGCGAACTTGCTCCTGAATCTCATGCTGCCTGCTACAGGCATCGAACTCTTCCTTTCTTTTCTTTTTCATCGACTACCCCAAAACCGTCCAGGCCTCCATAGCTGCAATCACACCCTTCGATCTACGGACGTCGATACAGCTTACAACCCTTACTGAGACTTGCGACATTCACCATGTCGACATCCCCAAATCGCAAGCCTCCTCAACATCTCAGGTCGCGATTCCATGCCAACCCCATTGGTCCACACCCTGCGCCCAATCTGTACGATGACCAAAACGTGGTCGTCGCTACTGCCTTGGTTCGAGTACTGGGAACTCACGGCCTTCAAGGGCGATTCGATTTTATTTTGTTGTGAGACCCCTTTTTGATTTGAACGATGGCCATTTATATTGTTCCTGAGGTTCGGATTCTTTATGAAACGAGAATGCGAAGTAAAGAGGAAAGGGTTATCGTGATTTATAGGTGGAGAGGGAACCGGAAGTACACACATATCTTTGTATTTATTTAAAAAGATTTTCAAATTAATTTGATATGATTCTGATTCGATATAAAGAGATCTTTTATTCTTTTTAAACAGATGTCGATTTGATTTCGATCCTATCCATAATCAAATATCTCGGGGTTCACAATTAAAAATCGTGAACTGCTATTTTAGCGTACCGACCGTCGTTCCAATGTAATAATGGTGTTCTGAGCTTAACAGAATATATGCTGAACTTAAATTTTAATGTATATATAAAATAACCATTTTAAATCAATATAATATAATTTAAATTAAAACGAATAAATTCTTTGATAATAAATTATTATTATTATCGTTTAAATTCAAATAAAAATTCATATATATCATTTTGACTCCATTTCAAATTAAATTACTTAAGATCCTCGTATTACGATAATTATATCGATAATTCAATATAAAAATCGATTTATATTATTAGCTCAATATTTGAAATAATATTAAATATTCAAAATAAATCGACCAAAAAATCTGGGTTGTTACAGATGAAACTTGGAATCTAACAATAATTTGACATTACAGATCCAACAAAATTAGTTTCATCGAAAACGGAGCTCATTTGCAAAACTGACAATTTTTAAAGCTTTAAATAACCCTTTTAATATATAAATATATTTAAAAATAATTAAATTAAATATAAATAAATTTATATTATCATATATATTCACAATATAATATCATGCAGCTCCAGAATATTCCTATATGAATTTCTAACTCGATATTTCAAATCCCGATTAAATCGACATTCAATTTATAATGAAATTCCTTTTATATGTCGTTATAAACTATATATGAATTCCATAGCGACTTTTCTAAAATTTGATTTGGACATAACTCAAAATCTACACGACGAAATCCCAATTTTTCTCTTCCACTAGAAAAACATACTTCACCAGCTCCGTAGGTTTCTTATTTCACATAAATCCGATTTAAAACGGATTATGTATATTCAATTGAAGTTCGAATCGCCAAATTACGAACTGCAGCGCCATTTCGAGCTCGATTTAAATTATAATATAATTATACATTCAACTGTCGTTTATATAATATATTCGTTAATATAATTCAACTCTAAACTGAATTATATATTATATATAATCCAATTCGCACAATATTGTGAATTCCACTATTTCCGACTATAGTCGAAAATAAATATATTATTCTATTATTACTATTAAATTAATTATTCAATGTTATTTAATTCTAGCCATTTTAGATTACCAAACCATTATTTTAAATAATTAAATAAATTATTTACAATACCATAAAATACGGGTCATTACAAATCATGACAGAACCCTTAGGGTTACATGAGATTTCGAGGTTATTACCGAGGCGAGCCAAAAGTCTAACTACCCTCCTTTCACAATTAAGAATGGCACCGTTACTAGATAACCAATCCATTCCTAGAATCAACCCATAGCTGTAACGACCCGGCTTTTTGCCCGATTCTCAAATTATTAATAATATCCATATTTAATCTTTCTCTTTTAAAACACATCCCTTAAATCAAAGATGATTTAGCCTTAAAGCCTTAATTAGTTTTCCGTTTGATAACTCGTTATCAAAATCCAGTTTCCTTTGAAAATCCTTAATCCACGTTTCAACCGTAGATTCCAGTTAAATTGATTTTCCAACATTCCATTCTTTAAACTTAACTAAAAGATTGTACTTTCTTTCCAATTCCTCACTTTTAATTTCCCCAAATCAAAGATCTGATTAATTCCTCAAATTACGATATGAATTTCCATAACTCAATCTCATAGGTTTCAAGAATGATATTATTGAAGATATGATTCACGACAAAACCCAAATAATTGATATTCAACATAAGTTACACAGAAATTGTATCTACTTATATTCGATATCAATTCTCATAATCAACGAATACTATAAGTGGAATAGCGATATAATAATATCTTCCAAATTCCTCAAATAGTATACATTTACACCACAGAATTTCATATAAAATACCTGAAGATTATTTCTGTCCAACTTATCCCAGTCCACTTAGGAAACCCGTATCTTAATTAAAAGATTTATCCAACTCTTTGACATTAGATTTGGATAGAAATACCATCAACTTATACTTAATATTAATCTCGATATCCAACTCACACTATAAGTCGAATAATGGTGAAATACCTCTTAAATTCCTCAAATAGTAAGAATCATCATCTACCGGATTAATATCAAACATCCGAAGATTTATCTCCAACCATATCCAATTATTTAAAATTGAAAAAACACATTTAATTATTAAATAAATCAATTTAAATTCCAAACAAATTATTTTCAATACTTTAAAACCTTTGAAAACATTCAATAAATCATTTACAAATGATTACTTATAGTTTGGGAAACATTTCGCGGTGTAAATACTTCAAAATAGGTTGTTTTCAAAGAAAGCGTTACAATAGTGCTTCAAAAGTGTTAGAAAAGCATTACAAAACAGTTATCTTAACTTTTTGATAAAAACATCGTTTATCTTAGCCAAAATTTAAAATTTAAAATTCAAAATACTTTTACATAATTTATTATGATTTTACAAAAAAAATCCAAATTTTTAAAACATTTAAAAATAGCTGTTTATAGTTATGGTCAACAATTGTTCTTACATCGATCTTTTCCGAAACGGTTTCAGACGTAACTTGAAAATTATAACACGAATTTAAAATGTTCCTTCACTCATTTGAAAGTTTTTGTTAATGGAAATCAAATGTTTTTAATTTTATGGAAATCCGATTTAGATTGCAAAAGTTATAAGCGTTTAAAGTTTGCAACTAAAATACGTAAATTGTCGTTATGCGACAAGCTGTATTTTGACCATAATAACCATTATTCCACGATACTTCAAAATATATTAGAAAAACTATTATATCCTTATGTAACCCTTTTAAAATTATTTAAATTTACTTTCCAAATTATTTTCGATTTAAAATTCAACTTTCATAAATTCCAATTCATTCCTAAATTCAGATAACTTCAAATTAACCTTCCCATTCGTCGGATCAGTTAGGGATAGCCATGGAGAGAAGGAAACTTCATTTCCAAACCCAAGCCTAGACACTATCCTCTCTGTCATCCTAGAATGTTCCGGTATTTATTTATTCATTTAAAGGACTTTAACAATATATGAATTCATACCGTTGATACCAAAAACTGGTTCAACACTCAATAGAGTAGATTTCTGAAGAGATTAAATGAAGACAGTCAACAATAAATAATATCAGAAAATTAAAAAGAGCAATCACACACAGATTTATAGTGGTTCGGCGTTAATTAGCCTACGTCCACTTTATAGCTTTGATATTATGAACTTGATAAATGATTACAATAATCCAATCCCTTTTCTGAACTAGGGTATTGATATTTATAGGTGATGAAGTAATGGGCTGCTGCTTAAGACGTGTTATCAGATCCACGAAAGTAGTCGCGGTTGATGGATCCGTTCTTTGCTAAGGAATAGGTATTCCGCCCTACATGCTCGGTAGAAATATCTTGGGCGATTTGAACGAAGAGAGCTTGGAATGAGCTATTCTTTAGGTTGATTCCTTGGGCCTTGGACGCACAATGAATAGTCAGGTCCAGCGTCTCCACATTGCCTCTGACTTGCATTTTGCTGTACGCAGCAAACCAACGGGTCGGGCCCCTTTTAGCTCACCTACTTCGAGTATTGGAGTCTGGGCTTTATCTCGTTGTCTAGCCTTGATGGGCAGTCCGAAAGGCCCATCAACACTTTGCCCCCCAAAGTATATTTCATTTATGAAGTATACTTTGTTTCAGTTTTTTGAACCAAATTCCGTATCACCTTTTTTCCCTGGCTTTCTTGATTCTCACCCAACGGGTATTATGAGTCGTATCGGGTTCCGCCCTTCAGTTCGGAGTTATCAATAGGCTCAGTTAATAACATCTCCTTATTGGCTTCACGTTGCATCAACTGGTTCCATCTCTTCCGCTTTCCACACGCTAGCTCAATCCGGTCCAATCAGCCGAACTTGGAAGGCCATTTCTTTGTCTCATTATAAAAGCATAACTCTTTTTTACCTTTCCTCTTTTACTTTTTACCATTACAGCAGTTGAACAGTGATTCCCAAAAACAATCATCCTCCTCCTCCGAGCTTTGTAATTTTCAGGTACGCATTTCTTCTTAAATTTAACTCTCAATTTTGCACGAAGTCCATTGTATCTTCGATTATCTTTTTGGGGTTTAATTCAATCTGGTTGGCAGTGGTTTTCTGCGTCAGATCGTCGGAGTCGGCGACGATATGGCTCCTCAAAATTGAAATTATCGTTGGTTGATTCTGAACCTATCATTCTTGATATAAAGATCTTCTCTTTCCTTGCTTCTTTCATTAACGAGTTGGGATATCCTTAAACCCTTAAGTGTGCGAACTATTTGAGGGAGAGACATGAAATTTGTCTGATTTTTTTTCAGTTCGAGTTTAATTGTTCGTTTTTACTGAAGTGATACCCATATAGGATGCTGACTCCCTATACTTTCTTGTGGTTTTCTTTTTCCTTTTCTTTTTGTAGGCCTTTGGCGTGCTTATGGTCAAGACGCGAGACAACCGTAAGCAAGAACTGGGCGGGCATCCATCTTGTTCGATTAGAATAGATAGTTCTTCAGAGTCTCCAAGTCATTCAGAGTCTTCTTCGGGTAACGATCCTCAAAGTCGGTCGACGGATCCATCACCTATCCTTCCAATAGCGGTCGACTTATCTGGGGCGATACCACCTCCCATAGCACCATACATGCTTCCTGGCTCAGAGATATTGAGGGATCCTATGGAGGCAAAAGAATCTAGAATGACCCTTAAGCGGCTACAAACTCTAACGGCTAAGCACAACATTCCTTTCGACGATGTTCTTGTTCCAACTAGCACTGCGAGACCCCACATTCCCCCAGACGATCATATGGCGATTTCTGTTCCGATGTGCAATGTAGGAGCCATTCCACCTTTTCCTCTTCTAATTATTGAATTTTTGCGCCGGATGAATTTGGCCCCAATGCAACTAAGTCCGATTGCTTACGGCCTTCTACTGTCGATCTGCTACCTGTATACAAGATATTTGAAGTATCCCCCGACCTTTAACGACATAGCCTTTCTTTTTAATTTTAGGCATAATGAGACACATTCTCCCTCTACTCTTTATCTTGAAGCTGTCTGGGGATGGAAGATCATTGAAGAAGTCCTGACCAAAGTGGGCGAGACAAAACGAGACTGGTTTTGGATTAAACAACAACCAGGTTGTGCCCAATATTGGCTGCAATGTGGTAAGTTCCGCCTCCCTTTTAAAACATATTCTTTCTATGCCAAAATTTCTTGCTATGATCATTTTTGCGTTATGTATTTTGTTTAGGGAGAGAGCCTACGAGGCCTAATGAGGAGGTCTATAAAGAGCGTTATAGGCGACTGATCAGTCTGGAAAAGGATACACGGTCATTTTGGAGTTGCCTGACCGAGGCAAATCTACACCGATATGGTATCCTTGATATTAACAGGACGATGGATTTGCCAACAGATGGAACAGATCCGGTTGTGCCAACTCAGGATGAGATGCCCCCAGTTGAAAGGGAATCGGGGGATAAACAGGCGGTTCATTCGGCTGGAGGATCTTCTACCCACCCCTCGCTGAAAAATGCAGTGGAAACAGGCCCCAAGAAATATGTGCTCAAGAAACGGACTGGAAAAGTCAGGTTTTCGGGGGTTGACACAGAGGGGGTTAAGCCCCGTCAGAAAAAGAAAGCTATTGCCCGGAAGGTCCCAAAGGTAGCGCGAGGGCGGTCAGATGAAGAAAGGCCGGCAGAGACCCGTCCAGGGGATTCGGGGATAGCAGAGGATTTTCCCTCGACATGCGAACCACATGAGAGGCGCGACACTTCTCCCCTTTCAGGCTTAGAGAATCTCCAAATGCCTGACATTATTCTCTCACCACAAAGTTTAGACCCAACTCGATTTTTCGTCAATCAATCGGAAGGAATGCCTTTTTCAGATAGGCACGACAACATCGATGGTATGTCTTTACATTGATTTTTCGAAGTGTATTGCAGATTATTCCTAAACAATTTGTGAAGCGCTTATCTCCTTTTTCCTTCCTTGCAGGGGTTGATGAGGAGTACTATGGGAATTTATTCGCTTCTCTCCCAACTGATTCTGGATTGGATGATGCTGTCTTCTCTCATATTGAAAGAGAGGGCCCCACTCGAACCAATGATAGTGGGAGCAAGGAGAAAGAGAGTACGGGGGACGTCAGGGAGAAAGAGGTAGGAGGTGACATGAGGAAGGATAAAGCAGACGAGCCACCTGAGGATCAGGGTAGGCGGAAAAAGAAACTTTTGAAAAAGCATGATCGACCGCTAGAGGATCACGGGGAGTCGAGTAACGTTTCCAAGAGGAGGAGGATGGATGAACCTTCTACATCCAAAAGACCGAGGGCCGAGCATCCTCAGGCAGTAGCACACCGATCCAGTAACGTGCGTGGTCCCTCTTCTAGCGACCGTTTTCAAGAATTAGAGCGAGATTTCCCTAACTTCGTATTCTCAGAAATTGAGCCTGCCCCCGAGCTACAGCCATTGACCAGCAGTTTTCGTCGGCGCTTGCGCCATAACTTTGAATATGTCCTTACTCAGTATGATGCTATGCAGGAGTATGCTGGACAAGTGAGTGGAGTGTTGAAAGAGAGACTCGCCGAGATTGCGGTTTTGAAGAAGGATGCTGATAGTAATAAGAGGAACATCGGACTTTTAGAAGAAAGAAACAAAAACCTGGAGTTACAGGTGGCGGCAGACAGAGAGAAGCGCGAGAAGAAAATTGCAGAGCTGAACAACCCGGTTCAGCAGAGAGATCAAGAATGTAGAACGATAAAGGAGGAGGTCGAGTCTTTAAAAAGGGACAAGGTCCGACTCGACCTTGAAGTTCAAAATCTGAAGGCGGCCCTTGACGCGGCCGAATTAGCCAAAGATCAGGCCGAGCAAAACGCTGCTGCGGCAATTGAGTCTGCCAGCAATCTGAAGATGCAGCATGACATCGAGGTTGAAACCGTGAAGGCCGGGCACGCCCGGGAAAAAGGCGAAATACAGAGGGGGCATGCTCGTCAGATCCTTAAGTTTTGTACGGATTTTATTCGTCAGAGAGACTTGTCCTTGATGCCCGGGTACCCTAAGTTTTTGACCGATGTGTGGAAAGTGCTTCTGTGGGACGAGGAGAAAAAAGCTCAGGGTCGCCCAGTGAACGAAGCGTCGTTAATGGCTGACATTTTGAATGATGAAGAACAAGCCATTGTGAGGGAGGAGCGAGATCGGGAAAGTCGAGCGGCCGAAGCAGAGCGAGCCAAAGCGAAAGGAAAGTCGGTTCTTGGTGTTAAGGCGAGCGGTAGTCAGCCTCGTGTTTCCATCCCTCCGCCTATAGCTGTAGGAGGTAGCTCGACTTCTTCCATCCCGGCCGATATAGCGAATATTACAGAGGAGGCGGGCGGTCAGCCCAAATGTTGAGAGTAAGTTTTTTTTACTTATTATCTTTTGCCTGTATTTCACGTATTTCCCTTTTCCGGTAGGGGATTCTTCCAATGCGAATAGGTCGGCTGATGAGGCCGCCGCTAAAGAGAAAGACGTTGTTGAGGAAGCAAGGGAGGCTTCAAATGCAGTTGGGGTCGAGCCAGCACTCCCCGAGGACCCGGACGTCCAGGTTGTCAAAGAGTCGATAAGAGGGGATCGTTCATCTATGGCTGATGTGAAAATTCAGAGGGAAAGAGAGTTGTCTGCAATGAAGTCAGAGCCCGTCGGAGAGTCTTTGAGTACTCAGCCTTCCCATCTTACTCCTCCGGCCCCGCATTCTTCAGCTCCTGCCCCCATTCTCCCACAGGCTTCTTCTTCAACTCCCAAATCCTTTGGTAGCACCCTTGGGGGGAGGAAACGTATGCTGACCACGGAGGAAGCTTTGGAGATGATCAAGCAGAAAGAGCTAGCGGAGATGATGGAGCAGGGGTTAATACGGCCTCCTTTTTAAGATATGTTTGCTTGTTTTTTGTGATTGTTTGTGACGATCTTTAGTTGGTTACCTGTCAAGTGGAAATATTTTGTAATGACATCAAAACATTTTGAATGAATCTATGTATTGTGTATGTCTGTAATTGTCATGTAAATTTGAGACTCGGGCCCCCCTTTTTTCGCTTCATCAAGGACGAGTCGTGCTTCGTCTTTGTCGAAGGGGTGATTCTCCAATTTTGCCCCCAGTGTCGGGGTAGGTGTTCAAAAAATAATCCCTCCTTTCGGACCTAAGCAGAGCCATTCTCGGTCACGGCTCAGACGCATTTGAGTTGGAGTGCCATGGTCTTTTATACTTATCCTTTAATCAGTAGAGGGCAAAGTTTGTCGTTTTGAGCGGTCTTTCATCAGGGTGCACCATTCACGCTCGAGTGTCGTTTATACTCTTCCCCAAGTCGGTGGGGTCGAGTGTCTTAATCCTGCTAATCGATCGACTTATCAGGACAGGAGTCGACCTTATCCTTGTGTCAGTCAAGGTAGAGGCCATAAATTTAGTCATTAAATCATAAACATTTACCCATTTCAATCACAACAAGTCGGAGTGGAAACGGAGTCTTTTATTAACAAGCTATTGCGGTCTATAAAGACTGCTTATTACAATGCTAATGAACAAATTCAAAAAGAAAAAAGTCTAAACACAAAAGCCTAAATGCAAAAAAGAAATGAAATAGGGACTCTTAGGAAATATAAGGTCGTAAATGCTCCGCGTTCCATGCTCTTTGGAATGGCTGACCATCTACAGTCATCAACCTGAAACTTCCATTTTCAAGCTTGTATTGAATGACATATGGCCCCTCCCATCTAGGACCCATGTGTACAGGTACTGGAAATATTCGCTTTAGAACTAGATCCCCTGGCTCAAAGGACCTTGGTCGGACCCTCTTGTCATAATATCGAGCTACCCGTTGACTGTGTGCCGCAGCTCGAAGGTTTGCCTCCTCTCTTTT
Source organism: Allium sativum (assembly GCA_030737875.1). Taxonomy (NCBI): domain Eukaryota; kingdom Viridiplantae; phylum Streptophyta; class Magnoliopsida; order Asparagales; family Amaryllidaceae; genus Allium; species Allium sativum. The sequence continues at coordinate 243,642,379 of CM060915.1, read as the reverse complement.
CTCATCGATCGTGTCTAACGATGTAAGAAGGAGAGCTTTGTTAGTTAGAGGGTCGTAATAGGTTGTTCGGTGGGTCGGAACCTCAAGCTCGATTGGGAGGACCACTTCTGAGCCATATGACAAAGCGAAGGGTGTGTGTCCTGTAGCAGTCTTATGGGTGGTGCGATATGCCCATAATGCCAAGGGCAACTCGTCAACCCACTTTCCTTTAGCTCGCTCCAACCGTTTCTTCAAAATAGTTTTTATGATCTTATTAACCGCTTCGACTTGTCCATTGGACTGGGGATGAGCGACCGCTGTATATTTTTTCTCGATGCGATATCTCTCACAAAAATCTCGGAATTCCACACTGTCGAATTGGGTTCCATTATCTGTGATAATGGTCCGAGGTATCCTATATCGACATATAATATTTCAGACGATAAAGTTGATGACCTTATTTGTCGTGACAGTAGTCAGTTGCTCGGCTTCTGCCCACTTCGTGAAGTAATCTACGGCCACAATTACATATCTGGCCCCGCCTTTTGAAATAGGCAACGTTCCAATGATGTCGATCCCCCATGCAGCGAACGACCAAGGGCTTGTCATCTGAGTTATTTTAGTCAGCGGTGCTCGTGGGATACGCGCGAACCTTTGGCATTTGTCGCATCTTTTGGCGTAATGGGCGGCGTCCTTAGTGAGTGTCGACCAGAAGTATCCATAGCGCAGTATCTTTTGCGCCAGGGCTTGTCCCCCGGCGTGAGCCCCACAGTCTCCTTCATGCACTTCTCGTAGTATCCTCCTGATATCATCATTCGCTACACATCGGAACATGGGCACAGAAAACCCTCTCCTATAGAGCTGGCCTTCCTGGATAAGATACCTGGAGGATTGTCGTATCAAGGCCCGCCTCTTGTTCTTCTTTTCGGGCAGTTGCCTATGGAGGAGAAAGTTTTTATGGGAGTCATCCACGATTCTTTTTCGGGTTCATCATTGTTCTGATCGACCTCCATTTGGTTGATACTCGGCATTTTCAAAGTTTCTATGGGTACCATTTCTGACTCGTTCGGATGATCCGAGCTAGCTAGCATTGCCAAACTGTCCGCCTTTCAGTTTTCTTCTCGAGGAATATGAGAAATACTATACCGATCGAAATCCCGTAGTAACTTTTCTACCTCCTTGAGATAAGAGGACAGTCGCTCTCCTCGAGTGATGAACTCTTTTCGTACCTGATTGACTACTAGTTGAGAATCACAGAAGATATCGAGTGTTGTTATTCTTAGATCCTTCGCTAGCCTTAGTCCAGCAATTAAGGCCTCATATTCGGAGTCGTTATTAGTGGCCAAAAATTCTAGTCTTGAGGCATAATAAACAGATCGCCCTTCAGGGGACAAAAGTACCACACCAGCCCCGGAGCGCTGCTTATTTCGGGCTCCGTCTGTGTAGAGTTTCCATGCAGCAGGCTCCCGGTCGATTCTTACTGGCCTAGGAGGGTCAGTTGGCCTTCGTCATCTGGGATTGTAAACTCGGCTATAAAATCAGCCAACGCTTGCCCCCTGATCGACCTTCGTGGGACAAACGTTAAGTCGAACTAGCTTAACTCGATATTCCATTTCAATAATCTCCCACTTGCTTCGAGCCTTTGCAAGATTTGGCGGAGGGGTTGGTCAGTAAAAACTTTGATAGGATGAGCTTGGAAATAATGCCGAAGTTTTCTTGACGCGATTAACAGGCTGTAAGCCAATTTCTCAATCTTAGGATAATTTCGCTCGGCTCCAGTTAATTTTTTACTAACATAGTAAACTGGTCGCTGCACCTGCTCTTCTTCCCGAATCAGAATTGTGCTAATGGCATGAGCAGATACTGCTAAGTATACAAATAAGTCTTCATGGTCGATCGGCTTAGAGAGGATTGGGGGTTTTTCGAGGTGGTCGAGCAAACTTTTGAAAGCTTCAACGCAGTCGGGCGTCCATGCAAAATGTCTCTTCCCCCTCTTTATTAGCTCAAAGAAGGGCAGGCACTTGTCAGTGGCTTTTGAAATGAACCGTCCCATGGCCGCTACTTTTCCTGCTAAGCTCTAGACGTCCTTTATTCGTCGTGGTTCTTGAATTCCCTTGAGGGCTGCAATCTGATCAGGGTTGATTTCGATTCCGCGGGAGCTTACAATGAATCCAAGGAATTTGCCCGACTCCACTCCAAAAGAACACTTTAACGGGTTCAATTTCATACCATATTTCCTTAGGATGTCGAACATCCTTGACAGGTCGTTCACATGCTCGGACGATTGTTTTGATTTTACCAGCATATCGTCCATATACACCTCCATCGTCTTCCCTATTTGATCATGGAACATTCGATTGACTAACCTTTGGTACGTGGCTCCAGCATTTTTTAGACCAAAGGGCATTACCACATAGCAATACAATCCAAGGTCGGTTATGAAACTGGTATGTTCTTGGTCAGGGATGTGCATGGCGATCTGATTGTATCCCGAGTATGCGTCCATTAATGAAAGCAGCTCGTGTCCAGCAGTTGAGTCAACCAGTTGATCAATCCTGGGTAACGGGAAGCTGTCTTTAGGGCAGGCTTTATTTAAATCGGAGAAATCAATGCAAGTTCTCCATTTCCCGTTTGCCTTCTTTACTAGTACCGGGTTGGCTATCCAGTCGGGATAGGTCGCATCCCAGATAAATCCGTTGGCTTGTAACTTTCCAACTTCCTCTTTCAAGGCTCTCGATCGTTCAAGGCCTAACATTCGCCTTTTTTGTTTTATAGGGGTGTATTTTGGGTCGACACTGAGAGAGTGGGTTATAATGGATGGAGATATCCCACACATGTCGGCATGGGTCCAAGCAAATACATCCAAATTGGCCCTGAGAAGTTCACTTAGTTCCCTCGTCCGGAGGAAATCAAGATGAGAACCAATCTTTAGAACTTTGGTAGGGTCACGATCATCTATAGGAATGTCTATGGTAGCCTCATTTGGGGCTGCCTTCCGGCACTCCGACTCCTCGTCATCCCGTGGGTCAATGTCCTCGACCTCACAAGGCGACGGTCCTGGTCGGGGTGCGCTCTGTAATTGCTATGCTTCCTTTTCCTCCCTCAAGGGAGAGGATTTATCAGATTCCATGTTGTTACTACTTCTGAGCTCCTTCCATTCCGCCATATAGCATGCGCGGCCATCCACCTGGTCTCCTCGCATAGTCCCGATCCCACTGTCAGTGGGGAACTTCAGAAGCAGGCACCAAGGGGCGATACATGCTCGGAAGACTACTAACGCAGGTCATCCTAGGAAGGCGTTATAATGTGACTTGATGTTCATTCCTACAAATGGTAAGATCCTGACTCTTCGTTTCTCTCCATCGCCCAATTCCACCGACAATCTGACCTGTCCAATAGGCTCGGTTGTTGCTCCATTGAAGCCGCGTATATGGCCTTCATATGGTTCCAAGTCCTTCGCTTCTAATTTCATCTGGTCGTAAGTCTGCTTAAATAAGATGTTTACTGAGCTTCCGTTGTCGACCAAAACCTTTCGGACAGTGGCTGGGCCAATTACTGCCGTTATCACCAATGGGTCGACTGTTGGGGATTCTATCCCGGTCGTTTCTCGGTCGCGAAAGATGATATCCTCACCCATCGTCTTTCTCAACTTTACAGGACTCACGTTACCCTGGGGATCCACTTCTCCAACATCCATGTGTTTCGCGGCGTTGACGTACCGTTCCATTGCTCTGATGTTATGACCTGCGGGATGTGCCCCCCCCCCACAGTGGCGTTGATCACAATCCCCTTCCCCTTTTCATGGGGGGTGGAGCGAGATGTCGTTTGACCTGGTCGAGATCCCGAAGTTCCTTGCCCCCTTTCCCTTGGAGCTATCTTATATTCATCGATCTTCCCTTCTCGGATTAGCTTTTCGATGATGTCTCGGAGATGCCGGCACTCATTGGTTGTATGACCATAAATATCATGGAACAAGCAATATTTTCCCGTCACTGGCTCCTTCTCCGTCGCCTCGCGCGGGGGTGGTTTCTTGTACTGCATTGCGTCGCAAGTATCGAGGTATATATTTTCCAGACTATCATTTAGGGCAGTATATGTCTCGAACACCTGGAAACGGGGGCGCTTCCTGGAATTTCCTCTCTGCTTCGAACTTCCGTTATTCCCCTTTGACTCCTCGCCGCTGCGCTTGCAACGGTTTTCAACATTCACTTCGACTTTTCCTGAACTGTCACCAGATTGTTTCACCGCAACATTGTTTCGAGCTGTCGGGTTAAGAACGTTTCTCGGCCCGCTCTCTTCTTCCAATTGTGCATCCTCCTGCCTCAGGCGGACATGGGCTTTTTCATAAAAGGCTTCGATCGTAGTAGGCGGCTTCCCAATTAAATATCTTCCGAACTCGGTTCGTTTGTCGATGCCATCTACTAATGCCATTAAGACGGTCTCATGGTTGGGGTTGCTCACTTCGGTAACAGCTCGATTGAACCGATTAAGATAATTCCTCAGGGATTCGTCTCTTCCTTGCTTTACCGCTGACAAGGCCATGACATGTTTCGACTTGGTGGCGTGGAGGCAGAATTGAGTCAGAAACTTTTCGCTTAAATCTTTGAAATTAGGAACCGACTTTGCTGGTAGGCGAACGAACCACATCAGGGCTATTTGACTTAGAAAGATAGGAAAAGCTTTGCATTTGATCGTGTCAGGAGCGGCTGCCACATCCATATGCCAAGAGTATCTCATCAAATGCTGTTGCGGGTCTGTGGTTCCGTCATAATGATCCATTTGAGGCATATTGAATCTTCTGGGAAATTCCGCTTGTAAGATCTCGTCAGTAAATGGCGTATGACTCCGGTCGACTCCCCAATCTTCATTCCTGTGTCCTCGGCTGTCGTTCAGAATCTGTCTTACCAAGGTGGCTAGGTTCGGAGGAACAATTGTATCTGGGTCGACCCGTTTGACAGTCCGGCTTCTTCTGATTCTCTCATCGGAGTGCGCCGTCCGGGCACCTCTCCTTCTTCCACGGTTTTCTCGATCATTCGCAAGATTTCGGGGAGGTCGAACTGGGTCTAGGCCTCTTCGAGCGGCATTTCGGTTGGGAGGAGGCTCCTCTCGATGGTGCGAAGCTACTGGGTCTACAATTTCTATCTCATCTTGATCGATACGTCCTTGGTTGCGATCATTTGGGGGGATCTGGCGTTCTTCCGTCTACCGTGGTCGGACATTTTCATTTCACTCTAGCGGGCATCGATCTTGACGAGGGTTTCTTTCCTCCTCTGATGACGACGAGTCTCCTGATGCTTGATCCAGCTGAGCGGGAGGAGATTGATGACCCTGGGCTCCTTGAGGTTGACTCCTGAATTCTTCCCATTGCCTCGATATGCGATTCACATCCTCGCGCATAGCGGCATTCTCCTGAGACTGTGTCCTCAAGGCATCTGTGGTCTCTCTAAGTCGGTCCATCATAGCCATAAATTCATCTCGAGTGGCAAAGGCAGAAGATGGGGCTATATCCCCTCCAACAGGTAACATAGGCTGATCCGCGGTAGTCTCGGGGGCGACCGACCCACCAGCTGCTCCTATAGAAGAGCCCACCTGCGGATTTTTCCCTGTGTTGCGTGTCGTTTTTCCTGCCATTGTTAGATTAATACAAAAATGATAAGAAACAGGATTTTCGTCTTGGACTTGGTGATCCAAAAGTAGAACAAAAATCTGAAGTGATCTGAGAAAGTCAGTTCTCAGTTAAAGCACCAAAATGTTGATACCAAAAACTGGTTCAACACTCAATAGAGTAGATTTCTGAAGAGATTAAATGAAGACAATCAACAATAACTAATATCAGAAAATTAAAAAGAGCAATCACACACAGATTTATAGTGGTTCGGCGTTAATTAGCCTACGTCCACTTTATAGCTTTGATATTATGAACTTGATAAATGATTACAATAATCCAATCCCTTTTCTGAACTAGGGTATTGATATTTATAGGTGATGAAGTAATGGGCTGCTGCTTAAGACGTGTTATCAGATCCATGAAAGTAGTCGCGGTTGATGGATCCGTTCTTTGCTAAGGAATAGGTATTCCGCCCTACATGCTCGGTAGAAATATCTTGGGCGATTTGAACGAAGAGAGCTTGGAATGAGCTATTCTTTAGGTTGATTTCTTGGGCCTTGGACGCACAATGAACAGTCAGGTCCAGCATCTCCACATTGCCTCTGACTTGCATTTTGCTGTACGCAGCAAACCAACGGGTCGGGCCCCTTTTAGCTCACCTACTTCGAGTACTGGAGTCTGGGATTTATCTCGTTGTCTAGCCTTGATGGGCAGTCCGAAAGGCCCATCAACACATACATATGGTCTTTTCCAATTATTAACCTTCAATTTTAATAATGATATTTCTTTTAATTATGAAGGAGATTTTTTGATCACCGGTGTGATACCATAATTGTTGTGTCATAATGTGTTCAAAACAACATCAGCAACCATTTAAACATCCATGGCAACCATCATCAACGTGATTCAATAAATCATAATTGTGCACAACCGTTATAACACTAACGCTTAATAGTGTGTGTTCTAAACTTCGCATCGATCATCCATCACAACAAATATCAATCATCATTAACCAATAATAAGTCATCACTGTATTTAAATTAGTCTAGCTATTAATTGAACCTTGGTTAAAGAGTTCTCACCTAACAGCTTTCCAAATCTTCATGGTAGGCAAGCCTAGCTGAACGAACCCTTAGACAGTATTTCCACGCACCATCTTCTTTGCCAATATATATATATATATATATATTAATCTTATCTCTTTATAAGAGGAGGAGGACGAACTTTGGCATGGTGGTGGTGGAAAAGAGGAGGACTTATGCCATGGAAACCATGGCCACAAGCTTTAAGAAGAAGAGAGAAAGAAAAGAAGTGAGAATGAATGAAAAAGTGGAAGGAAAGGGTGGTATTTATAGGAAAAAAGGAGTTAGGAGAGAGTGACACGTCATAGGACATGTGTATTTTATGCATGGAATGTTTCATGCAAAATTACAAGTGTTTTAACACTTGTAAAAAAGAGAAGGAATGTGTTTTTGGTAGCACTTACCTTAAAAGTTATGAAAACAAAGAGCAACGCATAATACTAATGTTATTAATTTATGTTATCTTTTGACAAATCCGATCGAGCGACAGATAATATCTGTAAATCCAAACTTATTAATAATCATTTCCATTTATAAATGTTATAATTCAAATAAAACCTATTATTTAACCTATCAAAATTATTAAATGTTCTCAAACTTATTTTATGTTCAGAAAATTTAAATTAAGTATTACAAATTCCAATTTCAAATTGGTTCAAAATTCTGGATCATTACAATAGCCCATAAAACCAAAAATGTAAACATTACAACTAAACTCAACGCTTTGTATAGACATTCCCAAATCCAAACAAATCACAGATAATGAGCCGAACCATCAATTGGATTTGAGACAATAATGGGATCTTCTACTATACAAGTACTACGGTGCAAGGACTCGATTACGGAAGCAGATAGAAAAGAATGTGAAGCGCCAAAATCGAACAAAGTTCTAACTAGATGATTGAAAAGAAAAAATAAACTTTCAACAGAAACGTTCCTACCTCTCTTAGGTACACTAAAAATGAGAGCATGCAGTTGCCCTCTAGAAGATCATGCCCTTTGTCCTTATCCTTATCCGTCGGGCAATCCTTGATAAGATACCCTGCTCCACCATACTGGAAACAACAACCTGCCTTCTTCTTCCTACAATTAAATGACTCACTATACCATAGAAAAGACACTCCCTCTTATCGTGGGATCTATTATTTCTTCCACTCTTCTTATATTCCAATCCTTTGTTTACGATTCTTCGACTTTGGCCTCTTTCTTTTCACCTTTTTCCTTCTGCGTCGATTAAGCCATATCAACAAGCTTCTTATCCTTGGGCTTTTGCTCCTTAGCCCGAACTCCCTTATTCTTATTATACTTGTGTAGCTTGTTGACAAGTTCCTCAAAACTTCCTCCCTTGCACGGTAACCTACAAAGCTTGAAAGAAGATTAGCCGTAGGTGAAACTATTGCGGCTACAGATGGAGCTTGGTCACTACTTCACCCTCGACATGTTCCGTATGCCTTCGAAACTATGGAGGAAAGAAAGGAAGAAGAGATTCAAATAGAGAATTGAAGGATAGTGCTCATGGCTTTGGGAGTATGCCTTTTAAAAACAATACTTTTCTCTTGGAAAAACGCTTCTTTAAAACATGTTTTAGAAAACATCCCTTTTAAAATATGCTTTTTAAAAATCTTTTATCTGTTCTGGTAACCTTTAGCTATGATACCACGTGTAACACCCCACCTCCGTTAAGGTCACTTACAAAGGGAATGAATTAACTTCAGTGGAGCGTCATAAGTGTATAGAACATATAAATTACAAAACAGACAAAATTTAAACAGCGGAAAATAAATAAAACTTTACTTTATTGATAAAACAGCAGCTTGGTAAAACAGCTTGTACAAAGATTGTTTTCCAGCACCAAAACACCAATACCCATTACAACAAAGCATCTGTCTTGTTTAACAAAATAAAGAAGCATAAAATGACAAAGATATTCCCCAATAGAGCATGAGCCAGCCATAGCAGTGGAAAAGAGAGTCCAAAGCAATACATTGTCTATCTTCGAGCTTGGAAAGAAAACTGAGCTAAGTGGTAATGTTCCCTCCCTGTGAACTTGGGCGGGGGGGGGGGGGGGCAGAAGAAAAGAAAGTGAAACAAAACAGAGTCAGACATAGATCCTGGTAAGTCCAGTGATTATTCAGCATGTAAACAGGTAAAAGGATCATGACATGAATAAACTGGATACCAGACCATAAACATGATAATAAGCATAGCAAGACAACAAATGATGATCGTTAGATATGACAAGGTAAGATACACTGAATGCGCTTCATTTCTTTCTCTGATTTCCTATTTTCTCTAGACCATCCAACTAGCATCCTAACTAGTATCTTTTATAGAACGATTTGTATTCCCTACTAGTGTTCCAACTAGTATCCTGTGAAAAAGGATCTGTATCCCCTACTAGTATCATGTGTTATAAATAAGGTGATCCCAACCCCACAATTGTGGTAGCCTTCAAGTGTACATCTAGTATGAGGATCTTGCCTCAACAGCCTAATTGCTATGAATATGTTAGATGTACCCTTACTACCCTATCAATCGGCTCCCTAATTGTATTAACTTTCCTTGTGTCTATGTCAATCGGCCCTCTCTTGCGGGTAGATACCCTGTGCTGGTCCCACCATAAGGTGTATCAATCGCTATGATAGCAACCCGACACAAATTCTAGATGCACAGTGTATACTACTGATACCCAGTACCTGCTTTTCCACTCAGGAGCACGTGCATGCCCATTCTCCGTCGGAACTACACTGCTGCACCCCCGCCACTATTTTGACTGCTTATAATCAGCCCAGTAATCATGCCCCACCCTGCCTAGTTTTAGGGTACCATGATACATCTATGTGGGTTACTGCTGAAATGGGCCCCCGTTACTAGGGTTTTCTAGGGTCTATTCGTATACAACCCAAATTGGCTAAGTGTTATCCATCCATTCAACTTAACTTAACCAATCCACACGCCATGTCATGTTGGTTAAGTGTTTCTTATTAACTTAACCCTTCTCATTCATCATGTTGTAATTAGTTAAGTTTTTCTATTAACTTAACCCTGTTCATTCATCATATTATATTGGTTAAGTGTTTCCCATTAACTTAACCCCACTCGTTCATTAGTTAAGTGTTAACCCTACCACTGGTCATGTTACATTGGTTAAGGGTTGCCCTCTTGTGTTACTTAACCCTACCACTTGTCATGTTACATTGGTTAAGTGTTGCCCTCTTGTGTTACTTACCCCTATCACACATCATGTTATATTGGTTAAGTGTTGCTTTGATTAAATTAACCCTACCTTTCTTAGCCTGTCTATTTCTTAGCTTTAATTTATTCATTAAAGCACCAACCTCTCACATTAGATCTATATTGTTGCGGTCGCTGGATGTGCCGGGCGGTTCCGGGCAGCCGTACACTACAACTCAATCTAACCTCGGGTTTTTGGGCTTAAATGCGCTAACCTCTCACATTAGATCTATATTGTTACAGTCGCTGGATGTGCCGCGCGGTTATGGGCAGTCTTACACCGCAAATCAATCTAACCTCGGGTTAGGCATGTTCATCTTTAGCCAATTTACTATTTGTCATATATGTCCAAATCTATGTGTCAAATTTTCCACAAGTCTAGCCAATACAAGTTTATGCCACATTCCCATGCTATGCCCAAAATTTACTCAATTAAATTGTGCCCAATTTTCCACGCGTTGTAATCTCACGTACAACGAGATTCAATCTAAGTTTCGAATGGACTTAGTATTCACAAAATCAAGTAAAAGGGGAAAAACAGAGAAGGAGAATAAGAATTGACATAAGGAAAAATAGGCATGTAAAGATGTTCCCAATTCAAGAATCATGTTTCAATGTTGTACATTAAAAATATGTGTAGGCAAGCTAAGCAATTTACACCATAGGTATAAAGATTAGATAGAAATGGACTTAAGAGAATCACTAATTTTTATGTACAACATGATAAGTCCCATTCTTTTAATCGCAATACTCTCATAGGCATAGGATGTACAACATGATAGGTTACATCATATAAATCACAACAGTCTCATATGCATGATGGGTTCCATTATGTCAATCCAATAGTCTCATAGGCATGATAGGTTTTATTATGTCAGTCACAACAGTCTCATAGGCATGATAGGTTCTATTATGTCAGTCCAACAGTCTCATAGGCATGATAGGCTCTATTATGTCAGTTCAACAGTCTCATTGGCATGATAGGTTCATTACATCAATCACCATAGTCTCATAGGCATAAGCAATTCAGACTTGACAAAAGGATAGGCACGAATCAGAATTATGCATCGTTCTAGATCCGATTATTACAGTCATGATTTTTATTAGATGTTTAAATCTAACTAATAACTGAACTTACAGAAAAAGGACGGATTTTGTATTTTGTGATCTGATTTTTGAATTTGTTAAGCTATCCTTTGATGTTGACGTTTTATTTGAAGTTCTTCTAATCGATTACTAGTTTGGATTTGATTTTCTAGTTTGGAGAAGATGAAGGAGGCTAGGCTAGCGAAATGCATGACAGCACCATAGATTTAGAGTTATGAGTTTAGGGTTTAGGTTTAGCTACGTATATATAGATGTATAGGATTAATTCTAGCCTCTAGATCAACTTAGGAGTCATCAGAGTCATAGAGCTCGAAGACAGGTCAACCCGCAAATCAGAAAAAGACACGTCATCACAGAACACTCCAGAATGTTGTGTTAGACTGCCCTCGGTATGGGCGCACTTGGCAGGTGCGCCAGTGCATTTTTGTACTAGCACACTTCACAAGTGCGCCAGTGTATTCTGGCGTGTTTCCGATTTTTCTGCCCAACTTCATTCGTCCATATCTCCTTCATACGGCATCTGTTTTATGCAAACTCGGACTCTATCTCAAGCATAATTCTGAAATGAACGCAATGGCATAACCCATTTCACTAAATTCTTCTTTTAAAAATTAATTATTTTTTTATTATCTCTCATGTCCCGTTATAAAATTACGGGGTGTTACACTCGGAGTGTTTCTGAACAAGAATTCCGTGATGAACACAATGGTACAATTGGTTTTACTTAATTCCCAACATTAATTAAACATTATTTAGTTTATTAATGTTCTTTAAAATTATGGAGTGTTACAGATTATGCCCTTCAGGGGTTGATCATCAAGCAGACCATTTTTGACGTCAACACTTTGGCGTGCTAGGTATGGGACATGCAACTACATCGATTTCTAGATGGGAGGATCTAGATTTCTTATCTTTGGATTAAAGATGGTTAAATGGAAAAAGGATGGAACATTCTCCCGTACTAAAACTACTACTAATGCAGGAACGGGAAATAAGGGAAGTTAGGAGGCTTCCTATCATGGTGATCCTTCCCTCTATCTAACTAGGGAAGAGATGGATGGAGTTCTTGTTGAAATCAGAACAAGGATGGAGCGGCAGGAAGAGCTTCTCCACAAGAAAGAGGAGATGATTAATACTTTTCTCCCAAGGATGGATGGATTTAGACGACCAGGAGGTTAGACCTTAGGCTTGGGTGCAGGAACAAGTGCTGCAGCCCTCACGCGCATAGGCACTTTGCCACAGATCGGATCGGTGGAGTTCTCAGTTCGGTTGGGATTCAGTGCCGACCCAAACATGGCAAGGTGCAATTGTTGGAAATCAACATCGTAACGCTTTGACTCGTGATATATCAGATGGAAATGCTCGAAAATATCAACCTAACGCTGGTTTGGATATAAGTGGCACGGGATTTACTAGAACGTACTTCAGTAATACCGACCTGGCCCAATTTGGCTATACCGAAACGGGGACTGGGGGAACATCGAATTTAATCTGGGAGTTGCAGATAGGCTTCCACACACTACAGGACTTCACGTTGGGGGAACCAGCGTTGGGACAATTGGCAATAACTTACTGGAGATAGAAGTTGAATCGCTGATGTGATTCGACGCTTCACTAGAGGAGGGGCATCTCATGATGACATGGATAGCGTCAACTGCAACCCTTTCACACATAACATCATAAATTCCCATAATCCACCAGACTTCAAGCTACCAGCTTTTGAGGCATATGATGGTAGGAAGGATCCTACCATACACTTGATACACTACATGCGTCATATGGAAGTTCTTACAGCATCAGAAAGTGTCATGGCTAAGTGCTTCTTGCTTTAGTTAACGGATATCGCTACTATGTGGTTTCGGCAGCTGGAGAATTAATCGATCAACAGTTGGAATATGTTGGTTGCGAGGTTTATCGAACTGTTTAGGATCCACATCACAAGGCCCAAAAACATCATGTCTCTTACTTCTATCAAGCAGAGGTTTGGCAAAACTCTACATTCATTTCTGAAAAGTTTTAATGCGGCAGTGGCTTTGGTGGATCGACCAGAACCGTCAATGGTTTTGATGGTAGTTGTATCTTGCAATTTAGGTATAATTGAATTTAAGATCTCTTTGCTTCGATATCCCCCTAGAGATCTTAACGGATTCTACTTTGAAGCGGATACATTTTTGCATAAGGAAGACGCTAGCACCAGGAAGGATGTTCTCGAGGTGAATATGATTAAGAATGGAGGACCATCCAACTCTGATAAAAATAAGGATAAGGGCAAAGGGAAGGGCCCAGCTAAGAATGATTGAAATGCTCGAGTTCGGAGAGAACCCAAGTTTGAAAAGTATGTTACGCTCAATTCGATGATAAAGGATATCTACTTGGATACGAAGGATTGCATTTCTTATCCAAAGCCTCCCAAGAGGGAGCCAACACAGCATGAGCGGGAATCTAGAAAATTTTGACTATTCCGCGAAATAGCTGGTATTACCACCAAGGAGTGTAGGCATTTACGAGACTTACTCGAGGAACATATCAGACATGGAGAGCTGACCGGGTACGTTAATGAAATAGTTGATCCCCAGAGAGGGAATGATCCAGGATATAACACAAGCGTGATCGTTATCGGCTGATTTGGATTAGATCATACTAGATTTTAGATTTCCCAGGATAAGTGTTTTCATTCTTGTTTGTTTTAGTTTTCCCAAATTACTACGTAGACTCACTCATGCATGGGGATTAGAATTTAATCCGTAGTTATGCTCTGTGCTCGACAATAAAACCATCCGATTATAGCATGGCTAAGTTGGTCTACACATGTAGGGGATTAAAATTTTGTCCCTAGGCATGCTCTGCATTCAACGACAAACCAGTCATGCTTCGTTTTTGTTATGTAATAAATTGCATTCAATAAAATAAAGTTTCCAAGCATAGATTATGCTTAATTAAATTGCCAGGATGTGACAAAACTAATCAATTAGGTTTTAAGTGTGGTTTATATCCAATTTATGCTTCCGAGTATGGATTATACCTGCTAGTTTGGAAACGTGCGTCATAAATATAATTAAATAATAGAGAATTTAATAACATTAAGTAACATTTTAACTTAAAATGAGTATGTGTGCATTAATTCTAGAAATGGAACATGTTTTAAATTAAAACTAAATGTGTATTGAAAACGGAAGAAAATTAATGCACATAAACTAAAAAAGAAATAAATATAACATTAAAAATTACATTTGAAATCTTGTGTGAATATACATAAATAAATCTTAATGTATACATGCATATTAATTACGCGTTTGGATCTGAAATTTGAACCCGCGTCAAAAACGAAAAAGAATAATAAAATATAGAAACAAACAAAAACAATCCAAAAATAAATACGTAATCAAGCAAAAGAAGCAATAAATAAATTACACACGAAACAAACGGAAACCCAGTGAATTAAAATCACTTGGCTCGACCCATGCATTGGTTGGGTCGATCCATATGTCGACCCTGGCATGGGCATGAGTCGACCAGATTGGCCACTAACAATTTATTTTTATTTTTATTTTTTATATAACGGGTTTGATTTGAACAGAGAGATTTATATTAATATAAATTCAAAGGATGTGGTTTGTCTGGATATCTATAAATAAAACTATAGGGCCTAGCTCTTGAACTTATATTTTCCGATAGAGCGCTAGAGGTCTGTTATTCCTTTTCTCCTCCAAATGCTTCAAAAATAAAATAGATTAGATTAAGGTTATATGATTTGAGATTTGGAGGAAAAAGCAATGAATTCAAGATTTATATATCTAGATTTCCTGTCTAAATAAATAATAACCCTGGATACGAATCAAGTTCAGAATTTGGAACGCAAATTGCAAGGTCAGTGGATTTAAATAGTAATTTATATATAATGGTATGTGATATCATTTGGATCATGCTGAATTAACAAGTTATTCTCTTAGTCCTCTCTCTCGCCCCCTTTCTACGATAGAGCGCAAAATATGTATAAATCTGCAATATTGACATGTGTATACGACTAATTTGCAAGCATGGGGGTAAATATGATTCAATTGGAATTATAATAGAAGGAATTTGGTGACTTGGAGCTAAATGTTAGATTGTAACAAAAAGAAAATATTCGACCAAAAGTAGGCAAACTTAGTAAAACTTGCCGAATAAATATGACACAAGTTGACATTACATAACTAATGTTATGTACCGTAAATTTTTAGTTAAATGGTACATCTGATAATTTCCATAGCACCTATTAAGATTACCTATCAATTTTAATATACCAAATATAGAAATTGTTGGGATTGGAAGAAAAGAAAAGGCTATAAACCCAATTGGTCCAAATTTACTGTAGTTATGTCGAAATGGGAAAATTAAGTTAAAAGAAGGAGCTAATGCATACCAATTAAAATAGGAGGGTAGAAATAGCCTAGGTAGATTGGTTAGAAAAAATAAAAAATATTTTCATAGGTTGATTTGTAAGGAAAAACGGAAAGTATAATTGCAAGCATAAAAAGAAATAAATGCATGGATTAGTGCGAAATAGGGATGTATCAGTATTGCGCACTTTCTAATAGCCTAAAAATGATTAAAAAGAATGTTTCACAATTGTGGATTCCTAGTGCAGTAATTATCTTAAACTATGACAATAAATTTTATGCAATTTTAATAACCATTCAAGTAGGAACGTGTTTAATATTCTAAAGAAGTTAACTTATAAAAGTGGAAAGAATTAGGAAAACATAACTATAAGTTGTTATAAGAGAAATGAACTATAAACTATATTTGCATAAATAAGATAATTTGGAAATTATAATAAACAAACATGGTATAATTGCAAATATGAATATGATAGGGAATGGATGAAAGGATGGTTAGGCTTTAAAATGAATATTTTGACTTAAAAGGTGTTAAGTTATGGGCCTAAAATTCTATGATAGCCTTGTGGTTACGCGTTAGTATTTAATATGGACATATCGACTTACAAGGTATTAAGTTACGAGTCTAAAATTCTATGGTAAATAATAAAGTTGATTAACGAATATTCGGATTAATTAAACAATATTGTAAATCAACGATAAGAAATGTAAGTTAAATGCATAATGGTAAATTAGACATAGTGTCTAATAAAATAGAGATATGCGTTTGGTCCATTCCGAAGGGATGAAGAAGCCAACGGGGCAAATCGTAGGTGTCCGGAGACACGGTGAGATCACGTCAAACTTTTTTTTCAAATATACTAGAAGGAAGTGTGGGACTTCTACAGGACGTAACGATACTCTGGGATTACCCTCTGGGGTAGGCCTAACGAAGCTATACCCCCAGAGGCAGGTCTGTACGGTTTCTTCCATCGACTATGCCTTGGTTGCATTTATGTTGAGGGCAATCAGATGTCTGAAAGGATGATTATTAGAATGTATTGATGGCTGCCTCAGCTCGAGAGAGCAGGTTTCATGGTCAGGACCCAACAAGGATAGTAAGTCGTTAGATATAGGTGTGAGTACAAGGAAAAATGGAGCTAAAACAACATGCCAATGATATTTCACTATCGGGACGTTAGATTAGGAACAACGTCAAAATGGATGCTTAGATTGTTTGTTAGAGGCATGGTCACTTAGCTTTCCGAATGGTTTCTCATTAGTTAGAGGGTCTGGGCAGGGACATAACCACCGAGAGAAGAGACAGACCAATCTATGTATATCTGTATTGTATGCCTAAAAAATTTGTCCTTTGCAGATACAAAAATTTCCCAACTGAGTTCCATAGGGGAACTCAGGATTAGGGAGCTTTCGTAGCATGGTGATGGAGGCTTAATACGCTTTCGTAGCGTGGCCTAGTACGCTTTCATAGTGTAACGATTGAGAATTAGTACGCCTTCATAGCGTGGTCTAATATGTTTTCATAGCATGGCAGTGGATTTTCAATATGTTTTCGCAGTGTCGTGATAAAGACCACTTGAGAAGGGTATTATGGGGAGTATGTTGTCATAAAGGACACATAGCTACAAATATATACCATTTACTTAGTTAATCTACTTGGGAGTAGATGCATACGATTTATGCTTGAAATTGAAAATGTAACGTGCAGTAAACCTTAATAACTTAATAAAGGTAAACCAGTGATAACACAGTATATATTGTGTTATTTTAGGAAGTATAATTTGTCCATTCACCAGAACTTTTATTCCGACCCTCTTCTGATAACAAACTCGTAGGTTAGGTAGGTGGTAGAGATTTTATATGTGACACCCCATGTCTGTTAGTATCACTCACTAAGAGAATGCATTAAGTTTTGTGAAGCGTTATAGGTAAATAAGAACATAATAGCATAAGACAGATATGTAAAATAGCAGCGGAATTAAAAACTTTATTTAAATCAAAACATCATGGTCCCAAATACTGAGTTTACATCATAAGTAACTAATTACATTAATAATCTGTCTTGCGAAAAATATCAGAATTCAAAAGCATAAAACCATATTTCCCTTGCAAAGCCAAAAGAGAGGTTACAAGAAGTGATAGCCGTATATCTATATCCAAAATCCAAGCTAAGCTGAGAGAATCCAAATCAACTCTAAGCAATTCCACCCTGAGAACCTGGGGGGAAATGGAAGAGAGAGAAGAGGAAAAAAAAGGTCATACATAAAGTCTGGCGAGTCCAGTTACTTTTAAATATAAATGACTAAAAGTATCATGGTAGGTACATAAAACTGGAAGAACAAGATAACAGTAACAATAGCAAGTGTGTACTGAGCAAGATAAGATGAATAGGATATATTGCGCTCCTTAAATACATTTCTTTGCACCGCGTAGATACTAGTATATCAGAAATAGAATGATCCCTACTAATACTATTCCATTACATTTTCTTGATTATTAGGTTACTTGGGTCAGTAGCACTCAAAGATTTTACGCGCATCGTGCCCTTTAATTTCCCATGGATTCAACTAATACAATATATGTAGTTATCTCTCAATATTGAGATACATCCCATGGTACCCCACTCGCACGGTCTCCACCGTATGAATGCAGTCCCTCATCCTATGCTGGAGTGACGTACAGATCTCTATATAAAATGTTACGTTCTGCATATATCTATCATTTCTATGCTACGTAAGCGTATGGACTGCCACCATCGATCGAATCAGATTCCTTATAAGAATAATGCCCTCTAGTCTAGGATACACCACCCAAGGCAGATATGCATGTATCTAGACGGTCCCACGTATGTACTGTAATTGTATCTGGATGCCTCAATCGTGCATCCTCTAATGTGCACTGAGTTCGATGACAGGGCTAAAGAGGAAACACAGAACTCGACAGGGAGCTTTTCCATATCTATACAGGCCGCCTTTAAGTGCCTTCAATTACAGATATTCCTCGGGTCTATTTTTCATAGTGGAATGGCCCCACCTCGGCCCCTCCCTCAACTAGTAATGACTACAGAGCTAAGCGATTGCCCCTAATAACAATCTATCTAAACATCCATGTGGCATCTACCCTCAACCCCGTACCTCGATAGTGAAAAGTGAAATGATATCTTGGGTTTAGCTCTAGTCTTTTCGCATCTCACTGGCTGTCGATGATGGATGTTCGACGGTCTACTATCCTTGTTGGTCGTGACCCTCTCTACCTCCTCGTGAGGCAACCGTCGAATCACCCTGGTGTCACCTCGTCACAGCATTCTGACTGCATTGCTACATCTGCAGTCAAGGCCCACCCACCTAGTAGTTACGCGCAGACCCAACCTCAGCGAGTATAGCCTAAGACATCTGTCACCGCACAGAGGACTACTATGAGCACCTTATGTACTTCAGGAAGCCGCGTACTTCCCCTTCCCATTCCTTTGGAGCCGTCATAACAACCAGATGAATGTACGCTCCCCTCGTGTCTTATAACACCTCGATGATCTACCCCGTTGGGTGATTCATCCTCAAATGTACAGACTGGTCCAAGCGCCTTTCTTTAATATGTTGATAGAACCTATGTCTAAACATTCTTTTACGCGTTTGCCTTACCTCACCGGATTTCCATTTAACTTGGTTTTTCCCATTCTTATTCAAATTACCAAGTTTCTCTTGCTTATAAATTTCAGTCATATAACTTAATCCATTTAAGTTCATTAATAAGACCACAACATGTTATTCTCTAGATTTTGGCCCAAGGTCTGTAATCCACGGTCTATTTTATATTCTTGCTTGGTTACATCATTACAATAGCATGTTCTCCTTAACACGTTATTAAGTATATCTCAATTCACATGTTTCCTAATTAACATGTCACTTACCATTTATGATTAAATATAACTTATTTATTTTACAATTTTTCCTCATTCTTTCCTCATTTAATCATAAATTCAATTTACACTATCACTACACCTTACCGTTGTTTACTTAGCAGATTATTACACATAACTAATTCTATCATTTCTACAAGTTATGCTTATCCTACAAGGGTGTTTCAATTACATAACTTTATTATATTTTCCACCGGTTATGTATACCACTAGGTGTCTTTAATTACATAACCTTACTGGATTAAGTTCATGGGCCTATATGTAAACATTACCTACCCCCTCTATTTTACTTAACCCACCCACTACCCATCCAATTTTACTTAACCCTAACTTAAGTTCATAATCATACAATCATTATGGATAGGTTAACTAGTCCAATTCATTACCATGTCCAATTATGGTTATAATGGGCTAGACCTCCAAAATTAGGCCTACAACGTGTGATTGCTGGATATGACGGTCGAGTCCGAGCAGTCTTATTCCACAGTTGGGTCTAACCTCGTGTCTTAGTCCGATTCGTGTTTGCACACTTAGACTTCTCACATTCGGTTCAACATTAGTGGCTGCTAGATATGCCGGTCGGATCCGGGCAGACTTCCACCACTAATGCAACCTAATCTCGCGTCATAAGTGCAATCACAATTCCTAATTGTAGTTACTAAACATTCCATTTTTATCCGAATCTACATATTCCATTATAGGTGATTATTTCTCTTTTTCCCCATATTTAATTATATGCCTAATTGATTATTCAAATTATAGACTTTTATGCCCCTTTTCAATTCATCTTTTAATTATGCACCATATGCTCCTTTTTCCTATGTCATAAATCAAGGCATATATATATATATATATGTATGTATGTATATATATATATATATATATATGTATTATGCACAAACCCAAACCCACATATTTTCCAATTTATGCCTAAAATTCATATTCACATATGTTCCCATTTATGTCCCAAATCAATATTTAGACATGTCCCATTATATACCCAATTCCATATTTATGTTTATTCCAATGCATGCCTTGAAACACCCCACCTCCGTTAGGGTCACTCTCAAAGGGAATGCCCTAATTTTGGTGGAGGTTTATAAGTATAAGTCACAGATATACAAGACAGATATAAGAACACATATTTTTGAACAGCGGAAAACAACAACAACTTTTCTTTCATTAAAATACGTGTTACACAAACCATGCCATAATTGTCTTACAATTCTTCCAAAAACATAACTGTCTTGATTACATTATTTAAAGAAGCATAAAGAAAACATAAATAAACTGCATAAGTCCCATAATTGCTGTCCAAAGCCATAGTCCAAAACGAAAAAGATCCAAGCAATACATTCTTTCTCTTCAAGCTGGATGTGGAAGCTGGTCAAGCTGCGGTATTCCCTCCCTGTGGACCTGGGGGGGGGAAACGAAAGAAAAGAAGACGAAAGAAAAGTAGAGTCAGACATAAAGCTTGAGTAAGTCTAGGACTTTTCAGTCTATGAATAAAGAACTGGGTATGATAAGTATAAACTGGAAATGGGAAAGCCCCACAAACTAAGTTAAGTTGTCTAGAGTTGAGCATACTATCGTACCCCGTATTAATCTCTGTACCCATATAAACTAGTCCCCAACAGGCACCCCATAATCAGGGTGAAGTGATTCATTTCTGATGATCGGCTCCTACTCGCATAGTTACATGTGTCTTACGGCACCCGATGTTGTAGTTACCTATGTTGGTCCCACCATGGGGTGTATCAAGTCCCATGGTGGCGGCCCGACACAATCCTAGAATGCACAGGTATGCTACTGGTGCCCAGTGTCTTATTTTTCTGCGCCGGAGTGTGTGCACGCTCGCACCCCGTTAGAATCTACACTGCTGCACCACCGCCGTCGATTTGACCTCTTACAGTCAGCCCAGTAATCATGCCCCACCCTGCCTAGTTCAGGGTATCCTGATACACCTTGTAGGGTTACTACTGAAAAGGGTCCCCCGCTACTAGGTTTTCTGTTTCTAGCCAACATGCTAAGTTGGTTAAGTGTTTTGTAAACCTAACCCCCAATCAGTTTGTATAGTTTACCATGTTCCATTTTGATTAAGTATTAATATAATTTACTTAATCCTATCAATCCTGACTCAGCCTTAATTGTCTTATTAAAGCCTCGACCTCTCACATTAGACAGGTATTGTTGTGGCTGCCTGTTGCCGGTTGGGTCCGGGCAGTCTTACGCCACAACTCAGTCTAACCTCGGGTCTTTATTGGGCTCCGTGTTTAACCACCCACATTGGATAGGTGTTGTTGTGACTACTGGACAGCCGGGCGGTTCCGGGCAGGTTTACATCACAACTCAATCCAACCTCGGGTTAAACACATCGTATTTTCTACATTTACATATTTTGTCTCTTTCCTTTTTATATGTAAATATTTGCGGCCCATTATTCAAAATTCATCTTTATAGGTTAAAATTTATTTATGCCACTTAATTATTTTTCAAGGTTGTTGGCATGCGTCAAACATGCCACACATATGTTCTATATTTTAACCCAAACGTCATTACCCCCGTTTTACACGTTCGCTATAATATAAGATATGTTGGGTTTAACATTTAAACCCAACTTAGCCATATGAAAAGGGGAGGCTTATAACATGGTGTTTATAAGGTAACATAAAAAGGGGAGTGTGAACGCATGAACTTGCAACATAACGATTCAATTAACATGAACTAGGCACATGTGAACTTGCATTGTAATAGCATATAATCATGGCATAAACAATACTTAAACATGAATCATTCTATTCATATAATCATGGCATAAACATACCTAAACATGAAATCATGTTTTTTAGTCTATTCATGTAAACTTGCAATTAGAATGCAAATCTAACTTAATTTATGTGCTACCTATATCACCATATGATTTTTATAACAACATAGGCCTAAACATGGTTTCAACTAGGCATAACACCAAACATAGTTTGATCATGTTCATAAAAATGCTTACTTTTGTTTTCTAATACAAAAGTATGATTTGCCAATTCCAACATAGATTCATATAAACCATAGTACTTAGTCGAGTCCAATTACACACTAAAAGTGATCACAAATGTATGTACATCATATTGGCATAATAGTGAATCATATACTTGCATGAATCCCAAATAAAATACCATAACATATGGTTGTTAACATGAATCATATACTTTTATGAATCCTAAATAAAATACCACAACATATAGTTGTTAACATGAATCATATACTTGTATGAACCCCAAATAAAATACCACAACATATGGTTGTCAACATAAACCACATACTTGCAAATATCCAATCGTATACCATAACATTTCCAAATCGTTTAGAATCAAATCAACATACAAATATAGATTATTGTAACACCCCGAATTTTAGTTAATACTAAAATTCACTAATTACAAGATAAATAATCTCAGACGTGGGAATTGGGGGTAACGGGCTGCGTTATTGCGTTCGTCTCGGAAAAATACGCGAAATAGAGTCCGAGTTTTCGAGAATCGGAGTCCGTATGGCCCGGTTATGACCCAAAGAAGTTTGCAGAAAATTTAAAACTAAAACAGATTTGAAAATTCAAATATTCAGATTTGGAATGGGCCAGGCGGGGTCAGGCGGGAAGCTTCCCGCCCAACCCATGTCGACAGGGCTGTCGACAGGCCTGTCGACAGGGGTGTCGACATGCCTGTCGACTTGCCTGTCGACAGGGTGGCACCGTCCATTGAACCTGGGTGCACCAGGTTGCACCAGGTTGGGTTTCAGGCTGGCTAGGAGGGCTGGTTCTAGAGATTTCCTAAATCTAAGGGTCCTAATCTAATCTAGGGTTAATCTAAGGGCCTAAAACACTCACCTAATCCTATAAATAAGACCACAACCCTACCCTAATTCATTCATAATTAGGTCTTGTAACTAAACTATGGCAAAATGAAATTTGAGCATGGCCTCCACTAGTTCATGAAGGAAGTTTCAAGCTAATCCCTCTCAAATCATTCTCTAATCATCATTATCTTCATAGTTAGCAACTAATTCTACTTCATAAGGTTGCTAATCTTGAGTTTGGTGAGTTTCTATCACTTTAACATCGATTGTTAAAGTAAGTAGATTGGGTGTAATGAGGCTTATGGTTTTAAATACGGATTAGTGAGTTTGAATCATGTATAATGATATGTTACTCTATGTTGTTCTATGTTTATGCATATTTGATAAGTTGGATTATGCATGCTTATTAAGTTGATTTATGCATGTTTAACAAGTTGGTATATGCATGCTTAATAAGTGGAATTATGCATATTTAATGAGTGGGACTATGCATGTTTAATAAAGTAGGTTATGCAAGATAAGTATATGTTTAAATGCAAGTTTAAAGTGATATGCAAGTTATGCATGCTTATGCAAGTGTATGGATGCTTATGCAAGTCATGTATATGTTTAAATGCAAGATTTATGTGATATGCAAGTTATGCATGCTTATGCGAGTATATGAATGCTTATGCAAGATATGTATAGGCTTAAATGACATGATATGCAAGTTATGCATGTTTATGCAAGTATGTGAATGCTTATGCAAGTATGTAGATGCTTATGCAAGTATGTGAATGCTTATGCAAGTTATGTGTATGCTTAAATGCATGTTTAACATATTATGCAAGTTATGAGAATGCCTATATGCAAGTTCAACATGTTATGCAAGATATATGTATGATAATATGCAAGCTCATATGCAACATGTTATGCAAATCATGTGTATGATAATATGCAAGTTTGGGTTAAATGTGGTTGGGTTAAAATGTGTTCATATATGCAAGTTGACATCCTCTTAACCCATGACAAAGTTATATGCTAAACCCATGATATTTGTAATGGATCTTCCCCTTTTATTATGTCATGAGATGAGAACGATTTACGTGGGGAACGATGGGGTTAAATATGTTAATAAATGAATGATTGGGTATGATTAAGCATACCATAAAAATAAATTACCATAAGTGGGAATTTACCTATTGAGTTAGGTCTACCCCATGGGAATTTACCTATTGAGTTAGGTCTACCCATGTTATGGAAAACTTGATATTAATTAGGGATAATTAATATGGGGGTGATTAATTAGGTGTAATTAATCGACTAAGACACGAGGTTGGACTCATTTGTAGTGTAAAACTGCCCGGACCCGACCGGCTTAACCAGTTGCTACAAATGTCAGCCCAATGTGAGAGGTCTTAGCCATGAATTAAATACGTGATTAAGGTAAAGACACGAGGTTAGACTCTGTTATGACGTAAGACTGCCCGGACTCTACCGGCTTAACCAGGCGGTCATAACAGTCAGTCTAATGTGGGAGGTCTTTATGGGAGATCACGGTCTTAATTAATTAAGAAACACTTAACCATAGTAGCATGTAGTGGGACATGAGGGGTTAAGTGGGTGCCTTGGGTGGCATGTGGAAATTTTGTGGTTGCCTTGGGTGGCATGTGGAATCTAGTGGGTTGCCTTGGGTGGCAATAGAAAATACGATTAGAATACTTAACCAAGTGGAAACATGTAATTAAACATGATTAAAGGGTTAAGTGGGATACACTAGATATATGACAAGCTTAGGTGGGTAGCTTGTGGGGGCCCATTTCAACCAATATCCCAAACGTATCTTTGTGGGCTCGACCCATGTCGAGTGACGGGACACGCATATTGGGCTTGATTATAAGAGGCCAAAACGGGTTAGCGGTGGCAACGCAAGTCCAACGGGTTTCATATGCGTGTGTGGGCCCGGGCTGGTAGATAAGTCGTTGTTGCATCGTGTAGATATAAAGCCGTGCACCGTTAGTATTGGGTAGCCACTTTAGGGGAGTGATACACCCCACTGTGGGACCAGCACGGGTATCTACGGTAGGGAGCCGATCGATGGGGAGTAGTGGGTACACCTAGTGAAGATAGGGGCAGACGGCACCTATGTAGGAGTACACGAAACTACTGGGTAAGAATTACTGAGTACACCTAGTGGAGATAGGGGCAGACGGCACCTATGTAGTGGGCTAGGAGTACATGAAACTACTGGGGAAATTTTCTAAATCCTTGGAAGGGATCAACCTTTAAGTAGGAATGACTGGTGTGGTGCAGTTAGTAATTATCCTTGGGTGGGTAGATGCGTCCTTACGGTTATCTTAGTTTATCCTAAGTTCACCAAGCTGCTTAGTGTAGCCATTCATCCCCAGATATTACCGTAGGACAAGTTTATGTCTTCTCTGGTTACTTTAATGACTGTATTGTTAAAGTTATAGGACTCACTCAGACTTATGTCTGACCCCGTTGTTTTTATCTTTTTTCCCAACCCTCAGGTCCTACGGTGGATCCTAGCAGTAGTAGAGCTTGATCGGATTGCTGTTCCAGTCTTTAGGAGCTTGGGTAGATGTAAAGCTCCAGCTATCCAGTTATCTTTTCTTTTGTTATGGCTATTGTATGAGAGAATGGGATTATGTACTTCTTTATTTTGATGGATATTGTACTTGACTTTTATCATGGTTTTATGATGTAACCAGACATGTTTATTTCCGCTGTTATGAGATGATGTTTTAAATTTCAAGTACTATTTATATCTGTCTTGTTGTAATTTTTCTGTTCTATATTCACTAAAATACTCCACCGATACTATGGCATTCCCATAGTGAGTGACCATAGCGGGCGTGGGGTGTTACACGTGGTATCAGAGCAAAGGTTACCGGAACAGATAAAATTTTTAGAAAACTATTTTTCTAAAACATTTTCGGAAAGGATATTTTCAAAAACATGTCTTTTAAAGAGAAAAGTTTTTGAAAGAAAAGCATAATCCCCAATAGCCATATCTATATCCTTCGAATTCTCCGTTTTGAATCTTTCCTTTTTCG
Organism: Allium sativum; assembly: GCA_030737875.1. NCBI lineage: Eukaryota > Viridiplantae > Streptophyta > Magnoliopsida > Asparagales > Amaryllidaceae > Allium > Allium sativum. The sequence goes on along the minus strand of CM060915.1, from coordinate 243,616,169 downwards.
TTTCAGCATGGCCGAGAATCTTAATTTTCCAGAGGGTGTGACGATACCAGTATGGTATAGGAGATTGATGGAGGCTAGGGCCACCACTACGGGTCCAGCAAATGTTCCTCCACCAACCGTAGCACCCGATCTTCCTCCTCCCCCTCCTCCTCGCACGGATACTTTTGCTAAGACTTGCAAGGAATTTAAAGCTATGGGAGGGAAACCTTTTCAAGGATCTGAAACCTTTGTGGAGGCTAGAGATTGGCTTAAGGAGGTGGAAGAGTTGATAGATATCTTTGAGATGGAAGAAGGGAAGAAAGTCAAGTTGGCTGCTTGGTTAATGAAGGGAGAGGCCTCATTCTGGTGGGAGGTTACTAATGGAGAACGCCCCGTTGACTCTTGGGCGAATTTTAGGCAAAGATTTGTGGCAAAGTTTCTCTCAAGGGCGGAGGAAAACTTGTATATGGAAAGATTCTTGACTCTAAAGCAAGGAAATCTTTCGGTGAAGGAATATGTTAACAAGTTTAATCAATTGGCAAGGTTTGGCCTAGATATGGTGAAGACACCGGAGAAGAAGGCTTTGCGGTTCGTGAAAGGCTTGAATGAACCTATGCATGGGTTGGCTATGACTCATATCCCTATGGGGGCCACCTTTGAGAAGCTAGTTGACATGGCACTCATGTATGAGGAAGAGAAGGGTCCTAATACTAATAAGGCACCCGAGAAGAAGGGAGATCAAAAGAGACCTCAGCAACAACAACAAAGCAAAGGTGGGAAAGGCAACAGTGGCAAGAGCAAGAAGAAGAAGTGTTTCAATTGTGGGACACCTGGCCACCTAAGCAAGGATTGTCGCAAGAAGAAGAAGACCGGCTGCTTCCACTGTGGCGAAGCAGGGCACTTAGTAAAGGATTGCCCTAAGAAGGGGCAAAGGACGGGGTCTACCTCAGGAGGACAGGTGCAAGCTCTTATGGCACCGAGTCAGGTTAGGGGGCAAGTACAGGCTCTCGCGGTTCCACCAATTTAGGAGAGAGGTAGAACTATTTCTGTTGAAAGTCTGGTTTTTCTATTTGACCATCCTGTCCGTACATTGTTTGATTCAGGCGCATCGCATTCGTTTATCTCATCATCATTAGTTGAGTCACTGCACTTAGACACCAGTCTGGTAGATGATCCCTTGGTTGTTTCAAACCCAATTGGGGGCTCCACTTATTTGTCCATGATATGTTTGGGTTTGAAGATTTCTATACTTAGCATTGAGTTTAGATGTGATGCTTTTGTATTGGGCTTCACGGGCTATGGGTTGATTTTGGGCATGGACTGGTTATCCAGTAATGGTGCCGTTCTTGATTGCGAAAGGAGAGTTGTTAGGCTCATGACCCGCTTGGGTAACACTCTCGAGATTTCTTGTAATCCTATGGACTCTGTTATGCTAAGTTATCTTGAATCGCTTGATGCTTCGGTCGAGAGTTTGCAATCTGTGAGAGTGGTCCGGGAATATCCGGATGTGTTTGAGGAGGTGAAGGGCTTACCTCCGAAGCGGAAGATTGACTTCCGAATATATTTGGTGGATAATGCTAAGCCGGTATCTTTACCAGTGCGCCACATGGCTCCTCGTGAGAGGAGGGAACTCCATAAGCAAGTAGGGGAGTTGCTTGAGAAGGGGTTCATAAGACGGAGCATATCAGAGTGGGGTGCTCCAGTAGTATTTGCTACAAAGGCGGATGGGTCCCTCAGACTTTGTGTAGACTATAGAGAACTCAACAAGCTCACAAAGAAGAATAGACACCCATTGCCGAGAATAGATGATCTTTTCGATCAGTTGGTTGGCGCTTCAGTATTTTCTCAGTTGGACTTAGCCACGGGGTTTCATCAGTTGAGGGTGGCTGAGGATAGCATAGACAAGACTGCCTTTAGAACTCCGGATGGTTTCTATGAGTGGCTGGTGATGCCATTTGGGTTGACGAACGCCCCTGCATACTTTGTTGATTTGATGAGTAGGGTGTTCAGGGAGTTCCTTAATAAATTCGTGGTGGTCTTTGTGGATGATATCTTAGTATTTTCTAAGAGTGAGGAAGAGCATGCCCTACATCTTGGGGAAGTGTTGAAGACTCTTCGAGCACATAGCCTTAAGGCTAAATTCTCAAAATGTCACTTCTGGAGGAAGGAAGTACGGTTCTTGGGGCACGTGGTCTCCAAGGAAGGGATAGCTGTGGATCCCGCGAAGGTAGTATCGATTCAGGATTGGAAGGTTCCGAAGAATGCTACCGAAGTAAGAAGTTTCTTGGGGTTGGCGGGTTATTATAGGAAGTTTATCAAAGACTTCGCGAAGATATCAGCCCCATTAACCCGCTTAACAAAGAAGAATCTTGTTTTCACATGGGACGTAGATTGTGATGATGCGTTCCGACGGTTAAAGAGAGCTTTAACCACTGCTCCAGTTTTAGTGTTGCTAGATGGGAGCAAGCCATTTGTTTTCTATACCGATGCTTGTGGAATAGGACTTGGCGCAGTCTTAATGCAAGAGGGAAGGGTAATAGCCTACGGTGGAAGGCAGTTGAGGGCACATGAGAAAAATTACGCTACCCATGATCTAGAGCTGGCCGCTATTGTATTTGCGCTTAAGATTTGGCGCCATTATCTTCTTGGTGAGAGATTCGAGTTGTTCACCGACCACAAATCATTAAAGTACTTGTTTTCTCAGAAGGATTTGAATCTGAGATAGCAAAGGTGGATGGAATTCTTAGCATCCTATGATTTCGAGATAGCATATAACCCTGGCAAGGGTAATGTGGTGGCGGACGCCTTGAGTAGGAAGAGGTTGTCCTTGAGTCCATTGTTCGTGGAACGACGAAGCTTGGAATTTATCTCGATGTTTGATTTCAGACCTTCCATTGATTATGTACCCGGTTTGCTAGCTTCCTTGGAAGTTAGGCCTACTCTTTTGGGGCGGATTGGAGAAGCACAGAGGGACGACCCACAGTTGGTTGAGTTGGTGGAGAAGCTCATAAGGGGGGAGTCGTCCAGCCATTTGAGTAGGTACACCCTAGATGATAGGGGGTGCTTGCGTAGAGACGATAGACTTTGCGTACCACAAGACGAGGGTTTGAGGAAGGCTATTCTTGATGACGCACACCGTTCTAGGATGACCATTCATCCCGGTGGGGATAAGATGTACCAAGACATGAAGAGGGTTTTCTTCTGGGCCGGTATGAAGAAAGATGTGGCCGAGTATGTAGCTCGATGCTTGGTGTGCCAGCAAGTGAAGGCGGAGCAAAGGAAACCAGGTGGGTTGCTTCACCCATTGGAAGTTCCGCAATGGAAGTGGGATAGCGTCTCGATGGATTTTATTGACGGGTTACCCAGATCGAGGAAGGGTAATACAGGAATTTGGGTGGTGGTAGACAGACTTACTAAGAGCGCCCATTTCATACCTGTGAAGAGCAAGAGGACTGCTCCATGGCTAGCTTCAGTATATCTTCGAGAGATGGTTCGATTACATGGGGTACCCTCTAGCATAGTGAGTGACCATAGCGGGCGTGGGGTGTTACTAGCGAGTTCTGGAGAAGTTTGCAAGAAGCAGTAGGGACTCAATTGTGTCTGAGCACCGCATATCATCCTCAGACAGACGGCCAGACTGAGAGGGTGAATCGTGTTCTAGAAGACCTTTTAAGGCTTTGTATCTTAGATTTTGGAGGTACATGGGAAGAGCATCTTCCATTGGTGGAGTTCGCATATAATAACAGCTTTCAGTCCAGTATTGGTATGGCTCCTTTCGAAGCCCTCTATGGAAGGCCTTGTCGATCACCTACATGTTGGTGGGAATCTACGGATAAGATCTTGCTTGGGCCTGATATGGTTAGGGAGACTTCTGAGAAGATTGACTTGATTCGAAGAAGGATGAAAGCAGCGCAGGATAGGCAAAAATCTTATGCGGACAAGAGAAGGACGGATCTTGAGTTTGAGGTTGGGGATATGGTTTTTGTTAAGGTATCTCCGTTGAGAAATGTTGTTCGCTTCGGATCCGTTGGGAAGTTAGCACCGAGGTTTGTTGGGCCGTTTCCTATTAAGGAAAGGATTGGACGGATGGCATATAGGGTGGAGTTGCCCGACAGACTTAGTGGTGTTCATGATGTATTCCATGTGTCCCATTTGAGGAAGTGCTTACATGAGACCGCAGAGGTGGTAGAGCCGAGCTTGCTTAGAGATGTAGAGGTAGAGCGTGATGCGACTATTAGACGAGCTCCTACTCGCATCCTTGGGTCAGAGACTAGGAAGTTGAGAAACAGAGAGGTTCAGCTAGTCAAAGTGCAATGGGGAGAAGATGAGAGCAACGCAACTTGGGAGACGGAAGCGAAGATGCGTTCATTATACCCATTTCTTTTTGAGGGTATGCCTTTTATCGCTTGTCTAGTACTTATCTTATCTTTGGTATGTCCTCTCGTTAGTATCTTTGACCATTAGATAGGGTAAACCTATGGTTGAAACATGTGTTTGAGACATGTTATGGTTGATGGATGCAAGTGGATGCAAGTGTTTGCTAGTGGTTGCTCGTGGATGCATATACACACACTCTAGGCACTAGATCGGCTCAGTCACTTCATATTGCATATTGCATACAATTGTGTGTAGGAAAATATTTATGGATGTATAATGGTTGTGATATCACATGGATGATGCATTTTGGTGAATGATTGTGCACACATGTAGATACTGTATGTGTCGATAGGGTTTTCTCGCATACATAATGGATGCATGGCACTATCATGGTTTGCAAATGTTCATACATTAGATAGGGAACATATACACACACTGTTTGCATATGCTCATACATCATTAGAAACTGTTTAAGGACAATGGATGCCCGTGGTTGATGATTTGAGTAGATGGTTGTTTGGATGGTAGGATATGCATTCTCCTTAGCTTAGAGATTTCGGGGACGAAATCCTTTAAGGAGGGGAGAATGTAACACCCCGAATTTTAGTTAATACTAAAATTCACTAATTACAAGATAAATAATCTCAGACGTGGGAATTGGGGGTAACGGGCTGCGTTATTGCGTTCGTCTCGGAAAAATACGCGAAATAGAGTCCGAGTTTTCGAGAATCGGAGTCCGTATGGCCCGGTTATGGCCCAAAGAAGTTTGCAGAAAATTTAAAACTAAAACAGATTTGAAAATTCAACTATTCAGATTTGGAATGGGCCAGGCGGGGTCAGGCGGGAAGCTTCCCGCCCAACCCATGTCGACAGGGCTGTCGACAGGCCTGTCGACAGGGGTGTCGACATGCCTGTCGACAGGGTGGCACCGTCCATTGAACCTGGGTGCACCAGGTTGCACCAGGTTGGGTTTCAGGCTGGCTAGGAGGGCTGGTTCTAGAGATTTCCTAAATCTAAGGGTCCTAATCTAATCTAGGGTTAATCTAAGGGCCTAAAACACTCACCTAATCCTATAAATAAGACCACAACCCTACCCTAATTCATTCATAATTAGGTCTTGTAACTAAACTATGGCAAAATGAAATTTGAGCATGGCCTCCACTAGTTCATGAAGGAAGTTTCAAGCTAATCCCTCTCAAATCATTCTCTAATCATCATTATCTTCATAGTTAGCAACTAATTCTACTTCATAAGGTTGCTAATCTTGAGTTTGGTGAGTTTCTATCACTTTAACATCGATTGTTAAAGTAAGTAGATTGGGTGTAATGAGGCTTATGGTTTTAAATGCGGATTAGTGAGTTTGAATCATGTATAATGATATGTTACTCTATGTTGTTCTATGTTTATGCATATTTGATAAGTTGGATTATGCATGCTTAATAAGTTGATTTATGCATGTTTAACAAGTTGGTATATGCATGCTTAATAAGTGGAATTATGCATATTTAATGAGTGGGACTATGCATGTTTAATAAAGTAGGTTATGCAAGATAAGTATATGTTTAAATGCAAGTTTAAAGTGATATGCAAGTTATGCATGCTTATGCAAGTGTATGGATGCTTATGCAAGTCATGTATATGTTTAAATGCAAGATTTATGTGATATGCAAGTTATGCATGCTTATGCGAGTATATGAATGCTTATGCAAGATATGTATATGCTTAAATGACATGATATGCAAGTTATGCATGTTTATGCAAGTATGTGAATGCTTATGCAAGTATGTAGATGCTTATGCAAGTATGTGAATGCTTATGCAAGTTATGTGTATGCTTAAATGCATGTTTAACATGTTATGCAAGTTATGAGAATGCCTATATGCAAGTTCAACATGTTATGCAAGATATATGTATGATAATATGCAAGCTCATATGCAACATGTTATGCAAATCATGTGTATGATAATATGCAAGTTTGGGTTAAATGTGGTTGGGTTAAAATGTGTTCATATATGCAAGTTGACATCCTCTTAACCCATGACAAAGTTATATGCTAAACCCATGATATTTGTAATGGATCTTCCCCTTTTATTATGTCATGAGATGAGAACGATTTACGTGGGGAACGATGGGGTTAAATATGTTAATAAATGAATGATTGGGTATGATTAAGCATACCATAAAAATAAATTACCATAAGTGGGAATTTACCTATTGAGTTAGGTCTACCCCATGGGAATTTACCTATTGAGTTAGGTCTACCCATGTTATGGAAAACTTGATATTAATTAGGGATAATTAATATGGGGGTGATTAATTAGGTGTAATTAATCGACTAAGACACGAGGTTGGACTCATTTGTAGTGTAAAACTGCCCGGACCCGACCGGCTTAACCAGTTGCTACAAATGTCAGCCCAATGTGAGAGGTCTTAGCCATGAATTAAATACGTGATTAAGGTAAAGACACGAGGTTAGACTCTGTTATGACGTAAGACTGCCCGGACTCTACCGGCTTAACCAGGCGGTCATAACAGTCAGTCTAATGTGGGAGGTCTTTATGGGAGATCACGGTCTTAATTAATTAAGAAACACTTAACCATAGTAGCATGTAGTGGGACATGAGGGGTCAAGTGGGTGCCTTGGGTGGCATGTGGAAATTTTGTGGTTGCCTTGGGTGGCATGTGGAATCTAGTGGGTTGCCTTGGGTGGCAATAGAAAATACGATTAGAATACTTAACCAAGTGGAAACATGTAATTAAACATGATTAAAGGGTTAAGTGGGATACACTAGATATATGACAAGCTTAGGTGGGTAGCTTGTGGGGGCCCATTTCAACCAATATCCCAAACGTATCTTTGTGGGCTCGACCCATGTCGAGTGACGGGACACGCATATTGGGCTTGATTATAAGAGGCCAAAACGGGTTAGCGGTGGCAACACAAGTCCAACGGGTTTCATATGCGTGTGTGGGCCCGGGCTGGTAGATAAGTCGTTGTTGCATCGTGTAGATATAAAGCCGTGCACCGTTAGTATTGGGTAGCCACTTTAGGGGAGTGATACACCCCACTGTGGGACCAGCACGGGTATCTACGGTAGGGAGCCGATCGATGGGGAGTAGTGGGTACACCTAGTGAAGATAGGGGCAGACGGCACCTATGTAGGAGTACACGAAACTACTGGGTAAGAATTACTGAGTACACCTAGTGGAGATAGGGGCAGACGGCACCTATGTAGTGGGCTAGGAGTACATGAAACTACTGGGGAAATTTTCTAAATCCTTGGAAGGGATCAACCTTTAAGTAGGAATGACTGGTGTGGTGCAGTTAGTAATTATCCTTGGGTGGGTAGATGCGTCCTTACGGTTATCTTAGTTTATCCTAAGTTCACCAAGCTGCTTAGTGTAGCCATTCATCCCCAGATATTACCGTAGGACAAGTTTATGTCTTCTCAGGTTACTTTAATGACTGTATTGTTAAAGTTATAGGACTCACTCAGACTTATGTCTGACCCCGTTGTTTTTATCTTTTTTCCCAACCCTCAGGTCCTACGGTGGATCCTAGCAGTAGTAGAGCTTGATCGGATTGCTGTTCCAGTCTTTAGGAGCTTGGGTAGATGTAAAGCTCCAGCTATCCAGTTATCTTTTCTTTTGTTATGGCTATTGTATGAGAGAATGGGATTATGTACTTCTTTATTTTGATGGATATTGTACTTGACTTTTATCATGGTTTTATGATGTAACCAGACATGTTTATTTCCGCTGTTATGAGATGATGTTTTAAATTTCAAGTACTATTTATATCTGTCTTGTTGTAATTTTTCTGTTCTATATTCACTAAAATACTCCACCGATACTATGGCATTCCCATAGTGAGTGACCATAGCGGGCGTGGGGTGTTACAATTATTATCGCCATAATTCCATTTCTCACTTTACACAAATCAAAACACAATTATTTATTCACATCGGAATAGCACTCTACTTACAACGTATGACGAATCTTCAATTCAGGAATCTGAATTCTGAATTTGGAGATGCTATCCTTTGTTGTAGGCGTTGTTTTGATTTAATTGACGTTGCTTTAAGCTTTCGAATTATCTCCTAATTGCCTCTCAATTCCTGACGGCTACTCCTAGTCTTTCCTCAGCAGCATGACGGTCTCATCTCCATTTTTGTTTGTGTGAATTAGGGTGAGTCTTAGGTCCTTTTTATAGAGTTTGTGAGTTGATTAGGACCGTCGATGGAGCTTGGTTTAATAATAGTCGTTCGTTTGAAGGAGAGACCAATCAGAAGCTGACACCTAGCCCTAGTGACAAGGCAAGGCTCAGAAAATCGACCAAACACAGACCAGGCCAGCCAGGGGGGCTGGGTTCGACCTGGCTCAGGGGCCAGGTCGACACGCTAGTCGACACCGTGTCGACTTGGCAGTCGACACGGGTGACCCAGGTCGACTGCCCAGTCGACCTGGGTAGCCCCAGGTCGACTACCAAGTCGACCTGGGTGCCTTAGGCGGGAAAATTCCCGCCCTGGCCAATTCGGCCCGATTTTGAATTTTGAATTGGTTTTTCTGAGCTGTTTTGAATTTTAAATTGAATTCTGAAACTTCCGGAGGCCATATCTTCTTCATACGGAGTCCGTTTTACGCAAACTCGGACTCTATCTCGAGCAGAATTCCGAGACGAACGCAATGGCGTATCCCGTTTCCCTTAATTCTTTGATTTGAAATTAGTTATACTTTAATTTGTGAATTTCACTGTTATAGAATACACGGGGTGTTACATTCTCCCCCACTTAAAAGTATTTCGTCCCCGAAATCTTCAAGTTCAGGAAGAATGTACATCCTAACATCCAAACATCCATCTACTCATTCATCAAACACGAGCATCCATTGTCCTTAAAAGACTTCTAATGCTTCATGATCATATGCGAAGTGTGTGTGTACATGTACTTATCTAATGCAAAATCGGGTGGTCTACTGATTCAGTTGACCTCCTTAATGCGAATCATGTAAGTCCCATGAATCCATTATGTATGCAAATTCTCCTATTCATGATTCTACATGAGTGCACAATCATTCATACAAATGCAACATCCATATGACAACACACTATAGTTCAACCATATACGAATGCAAACATATATGCATATGCAATATGAAGTGACTGAGCCGATCTAAAACCCAAATTGTGTGTGTATATGCAACCACGAGGAACCACTAGCAATCACTTGCAACCACTTGCAACCATCATCCATAACATGTTTCAATTACATGTTTTCATCCAAAGAGTTTCTACCTAAAAGATAAGGTCGAGGAGATATACCTAAAAAGATAGATAAAAGCGCAACTTAAGGAAAAAGAAAGATCAAAGATGTACCCTCGAAAAGAAAAGGGTAGGCTGCGCGTATTCTAGCTTCAGTTTCCCAAGTTGTGTCTCCCTCGGCGTCGCTCCACTGAACTTTGACGAGCTTGACTTCGCGGTTGCGTAGATTTTTCACTTTCGTTCCTAATATGCGGGTTGGAACTTTCCTCATGGTCGCTTCGCGTTCCACTTCAGCTTCTTCTAGGATATTTGGCACTACCACTTCAGCAGATTCATGTAGACATTTTCGAAGATGTGAAACATGAAAGACGTTGTGAACTCCGGCCAATTTTTCGGGTAGCTCTAATCTATTGGCCATTTTCCCAATTTTCTCAATGATAGGAAATGGCCCTATGAACCTTGGTGCTAGCTTTCCTGTGGTTCCAAAATGAACAACGTTCCTTAGTGGAGATACCTTGAGAAAAACTACGTCCCCAACCTCAAATTCAAGGTCGGTCCTCCTCTTGTCGGCGTAGGATTTTTGTCTGTCTTGGGCTGTCTTCATCCTTCTCCGTATTAAGTCTACTTTTTCTGAAGTCTCTCGGATCATATCCGGTCCAAGTATGAGCTTGTCAGTAGACTCCCACCAACAAGTGGGCGATCGGCACGGTCTTCCATATAAGGCTTCGAAGGGCGCCATTCCGATGGTTGCTTGGTAGTTGTTGTTGTAGGCAAATTCCACCAAAGGATGATGGTATTCCCACGTCCCTCCGAAGTCAAGGACGCATAGTCTTAAAAGGTCCTCCAAAACTCTGTTCACTCTTTCTGTCTGGCCGTCGGTTTGGCGATGATAGGCTGTGCTTAAGCATAACTGTGTGCCTACCGCTTCTTGCAGACTCCGCCAAAACTCACTTGTGAAGATAGGGTCTCGGTCACTAACAATGCTGGATGGTATTCCATGGAGTCGAACAATTTCCTTGAGGTAAAGAGATGCTAGGGATGAGGCAGTTCTTTTACTTTTGACAGGTAAAAAGTGGGCGCTTTTAGTAAGCCTATCCACTATTACCCAAATGCTAGTGTTGCCTCTCCTAGACCTAGGCAGCCCATCAATGAAGTCCATTGAGATGCTATCCCACTTCCACTGCGGGACCTCTAGAGGATGGAGCAGACCGCCAGGCTTTTTCTGTTCCGCCTTAACCTGTTGGCACACCATGCACTTAGAAACGAAGTCTGCCACGTCCTTCTTCATGCCGTTCCAAAAGAAAGTTCTTTTTATGTCCTTGTACATTTTATCTCCGCCTGGATGTATCGTCATCTTGGAGTGATGTGCTTCCTCGAGAACCTTCTTTACTAAATCCCTTGCTTGTGGGATGCATAGTCTTCCATCTCGCCTAAGCCAACCCTTGTCGTCGATGGAGTATCTGTTGAGGTGACTTGAAGTCTCACCCCTAATTAGCCTATCAATCGTCTCCACAAGCTGAGGGTCTTCGCGTTGTGTTGTCCCTATTGAGTCCACTAAAGTCGGGCGTACTTCGAGAGATGCTAGCAAGCCTGGTACAAAATCGGAGGAGGGCCTAAAGTCAAAACTGGCTATAAACTCTAGGCTTTGTCTTTCAACAAGCAACGGGCTTAGGGTTAGTTTCTTTCGGCTCAACGCGTCTGCCACTACGTTGCCTTTGCCCGAAGTGTAGGAGATCTCGAAATCGTATGAGGCAAGAAACTCCATCCATCTCTGTTGCCTCAAGTTAAGGTCCTTCTGCGAGAAAAGGTATTTCAACGATTTATGGTCGGTGTAAAGTTCGAACTTCTCACCTAGGAGATAGTGTCGCCAAGACTTGAGTGCAAAGACGATGGCGGCTAACTCAAGATCGTGGGTCGGGTAGTTCTTTTCATGCACTTTCAATTGTCTCCCGCCATAAGCTACTACCCTCCCTTCTTGCATTAAGACGGCGCCTAGCCCTATCCCACATGCATCTGTATAAACTGTGAACATCTTGCTTCCATCTGGCAACGTTAAAACTGGGGCTGTTGTAAGAGCCCTTTTCAGTCGTTGGAAAGCAAACTCGCAATCCAAGTCCCAATTGAACACTAGATTCTTCTTGGTCAATTTTGTGAGCGGAGCTGATATCTTTGCAAAGTCTCTAATGAATTTCCGATAGAAGCCTGCTAGCCCGAGAAAGCTTCGGACCTCTGATGCGTTCTTTGGTGTCTTCCAATCCTGCACCGCTACTACCTTAGCCGGGTCTACTGCTAATCCTTCCTTGGATACTATGTGCCCAAGAAATCTTACTTCCTCTCTCCAAATGTGGCATTTGGAGATTTGGCTTTTAGCTGATGGACTCGCAGAGTTTCCATGATTGCCCTTAAGTGCTGAGCATGTTCCTCTTCACTTTTTGAGAAGATAAGGATATCGTCTACGAAGACCACTACGAACTTGTTGAGGAATTCTCTGAACACCCTACTCATTAGGTCCACGAAGTAAGCGGGTGCGTTTGTCAAGCCGGCATGACAAGCCATTCAAAGAAGCCGTCTGGGGTTCTGAATGTTGTCTTATCGATGCTATCTTCGGCCACCCTTAGCTGATGAAAACCGGTCGCCAAATCGAGTTGGGAGAAAACAGACGCTCCTACAAGCTGATCAAACAGATCGTCAATTCTGGGGAGAGGGTGCCTATTCCTTTTCTTTAGTTTGTTGAGCTCCCTATAGTCAACACATAGACGGAGTGAACCATCCGCCTTTGTAGCGAACACCACTGGAGCGCCCCATTCTGAAATGCTCCTTCTAATGAACCCCTTCTCTAGAAGCTCTTTAATCTGTTTACTGAGCTCTTTCCTTTCCCGTGGAGCCATGTGTCTAACGGGCAACGCAACGGGCTTTGCATTATCTACAAGATATATGCGGAAGTCTATCTCCCGCTTCGGAGGCAAGCCCTTCACCTCTTCGAAGACATCCGGATATTCCCGGACCACTCTAACCGATTGCAAATTGTCGACAGAGGCATCTAGTGATTCAAGAAAACTAAGCATAATCGCATACGAGGGATTACAAGTAATTTCCAAAGTGTTACCGAGTTGGGTCAGAAGCCTAACCACCCTTCTCTCACAATCAAGGACGACACCATTACTGGATAGCCAATCCATGCCCAAAATCAAACCATATCCCGAGAAGCCCAAAACAAAGGCACTACATCTAAATTCTACGCTTAGAATAGAAATTTTCAATCCCACACAGATCATAGACAAATGAGTTGGGCCCCCAATTGGGTTTGAAACAATTAAGGGGTCCTCTACCATACTAGTTCCTAGGTGCAGAGATTCTACTAAAGCAGACGAGATAAAGGAGTGTGATGCGCCAGAATCAAATAAAGTGCGAACTGGGTGATCATAAAGATAAACTACACTTTCTACAGAAGTATTTATACCTCGCTGTTGCAGAGGTGGCGCCTCTAGCACATGAACTTGTGCCCCTGAGGTGGATCCAGCCCTCTGCCCCTGCCCTCGCTTCTTTGGGCAATCCTTAGCCATGTGGCATGTCTCACCGCAAGAAAAGCACCCACCATTCATCTTGGCCTTCTTTTTCCGGCAATCTTTCACCAAGTGCCCCACTTTGCCAAAGAAATTACACTTCCTCTTCTCTTTGTTGTCTTTCCCGCCCTTCTTAAAGTCTGTCTTCTTAGGTTGCAAACCCTCTTTCTTCCCTTGAGAGTTTTCTACCTTTGTCTCCTTCTTGCCCTTATCCTCTTCGTTCAGCAATGCCATCTGTACCAATCTTTCATACGTAGCTCCCATGGGTATATGGGTCATGGCCAAACTATGTAATGGCTCATTCAACCCTTTGACAAAACGGAGAGCCTTCTTGTGCGGGGTGTTGACTAGGTCCAATCCGAACCTAGCCAGCTCATCGAAATGATTAACATACTCTTTGACTGTCATATTACCTTGCTTAAGAAATAAGAATTTTTCCAACTGCAAACTCCTTTCAGCGTCTGAGAGAAATTTAGCCTCAAACCTCGCCCTAAAGTCCTCCCATGTTTCCACCGGTCTTTCTACATTGGTGACTTCCCACCAGTAGGAAGCCTCGCCTTTAAGTAGCCATACTGCCAGTTGTACCTTCTGCCTATCTTCTACCTCAAAGATGACGAATAAGTCCTCAGTTTCCTTTAGCCAATTCCTAGCTGCCACGAAGGACTCAGTTCCATGAAAGTCCTTTCCCCTATAGCTTTAAAATCTTTACATATCTTAGCAAAAGTATTTCCTCGCGGAGGAGGTGGAGGAAGAGGTGCTGCTGCAGCTGGATGATTTCCTGCAGCTGGAGGAGGAGGAACGGTAGGCCTTGGCTGAGTGGCCCTTGCTTCTAAGAATCGTCTAAACCAACCAGGTATTGGTATACCCTCTGGCAAGTTAAGTTCTTCGGACATAATGAAACAAAAAGGATAGATTCAAAACGAAGGATAAAAGATAGTACTTATGGCTTTGGGGGACTTTGCCTTTATAAAATATAATATTTTATTTTTAAAAATGCTTCTTTAAATTTTCCCTTGAAAATAAATTTTCAAAACTTTTATCTTATCTGGTAAACCTATGCTCTGATACCAAGTGAAACACCCCACCTCCGTTAGGGTCACTCTCAAAGGGAATGCCCTAATTTTGGTGGAGGTTTTTAAGTATAAGTCACAGATATACAAGACAGATATAAGAACACATATTTTTGAACAACGGAAAATAACAACAACTTTTCTTTCATTAAAATACATGTTACACAAACCATGCCATAATTGTCTTACAATTCTTCCAAAAACATAACATCTTCATAACTGTCTTGATTACATTATTTAAAGAAGCATAAAGAAAACATAAATAAACTGCATAAGTCCCATAATTGCTGTCCAAAGCCATAGTCCAAAACAAAAAAGATCCAAGCAATACATTCTTTCTCTTCAAGCTGGATGTGGAAGCTGGTCAAGCTGCGGTATTCCCTCCCTGTGGACCTAGGGGGGAAACGAAAGAAAAGAAGACGAAAGAAAAGTAGAGTCAGACATAAAGCCTGAGTAAGTCTAGGACTATTCAGTCTATGAATAAAGAACTGGGTATGATAAGTATAAACTGGAAATGGGAAAGCCCCACAAACTAAGTTAAGTTGTCTAGAGTTGAGCATACTATCGTACCCCGTATTAATCTCTGTACCCATATAAACTAGTCCCCAACAGGCACCCCATAATCAGGGTGAAGTGATTCATTTCTGATGATCGGCTCCTACTCGCATAGTTACATGCGTCTTACGACCCCCGATGTTGTAGTTACCTATGCTGGTCCCACCATGGGGTGTATCAAATCCCATGGTGGCGGCCCGACACAATCCTAGAATGCACAGGTATGCTACTGGTGCTCAGTGCCTTATTTTTCTGCGCCGGAGTGTGTGCACGCCCACACCCCGTTAGAACCTACACTGCTGCACCACCGCCGTCAATTTGACCTCTTACAGTCAGCCCAGTAATCGTGCCCCACCCTGCCTAGTTCAGGGTATCCTGATACACCTTGTAGGGTTACTGCTGAAAAGGGTCCCCCGCTACTAGGCTTTCTATTTCTAGCCAACATGCTAAGTTGGTTAAGTGTTTTGTAAACCTAACCCCCAATCAGTCTGTATAGTTTAGCATGTTCCATTTTGATTAAGTATTAATATAATTTACTTAATCCTATCAATCCTGACTCAGCCTTAATTGTCTTATTAAAGCCTCGACCTCTCACATTAGACAGGTATTGTTGTGGCTGCCTGTTGCCGGTAGGGTCCGGGCAGTCTTACTCCACAACTCAGTCTAACCTCGGGTCTTTATTGGGCTCCGTGTTTAACCACCCACATTGGATATGTGTTGTTGTGACTACTGGACAGCCGGGCGGTTCCGGGCAGGTTTACATCACAACTCAATCCAACCTCGGGTTAAACACATCGTATTTTCTACATTTACATATTTTGTCTCTTTCCTTTTTATATGTAAATATTTGCGGCCCATTATTCAAAATTCATCTTTATAGGTTAAAATTTATTTATGCCACTTAATTATTTTCAATTAAGTGGTGTAAATTAAGTGGTGTAAATTAATTTTACCCAATAAAGATGAATTTGAATAATGGGCCGCAAATATTTACATATAAAAAGAAAAGAGACAAAATATGTAAATTTAGAAAATACGATGTGTTTAACCCGAGGTTGGATTGAGTTGTGATGTAAATCTGCCCGGAACCGCCCGGCTGTCCAGTAGTCACAACAATACCTATCCAATGTGGGTGGTTAAACACGGAGCCCAATAAGGACCCGAGGTTAGACTGAGTTGTGGCGTAAGACTGCCCGGACCCAACCGGCAACTGGCAGCCACAACAATATCTGTCTAATATGAGAGGTCGAGGCTTTAATAAGACAATTAAGGCTGAGTCAGGATTGGTAGGATTAAGTAAATTGAATTAATACTTAATCAAAAATGGAACATGCTAAACTATACTGACTGAATTGGGGGTTAGGTTTACAAAACACTTAACCAACTTAGCATGTTGGCTAGAAATAGAAAACCTAGTAGCGGGGGACCCATTTCAGCAGTAACCCTACAAGGTGTATCAGGATACCCTGAACTAGGCAGGGTGGGGCACGATTACTGGGCTGACTGTAAGAGGTCAAATTGACGGCGGTGGTGCAGCAGTGTAGGTTCTAACGGGGTGCGGGCGTGCACACACTCCGGCGCAGAAAAATAAGGCACTGGGCACCAGTAGCATACCTGTGCATTCTAGGATTGTGTCGGGCCGCCACCATGGGACCTGATACACCCCATGGTGGGACCAGCATAGGTAACTACAACATCGGGGGTCGTAAGACACATGTAACTATGCGAGTAGGAGCCGATCATCAGAAATGAATCACTTCACCCTGATTATGGGGTGCCTGTTGGGGACTAGTTTATATGGGTACAGAGATTAATACGGGGTACGATAGTATGCTCAACTCTAGACAACTTAACTTAGTTTGTGGGGCTTTCCCATTTCCAGTTTATACTTATCATACCCAGTTCTTTATTCATATACTGAATAGTCCTAGACTTACTCAGGCTTTATGTCTGACTCTACTTTTCTTTCGTCTTCTTTTCTTTCGTTCCTCCCCCCCCCCTCGGTCCACAGGGAGGGAATACTGCAGCTTGACCAGTTTTCACATCCAGCTTGAAGAGAAAGAATGTATTGCTTGGATCTTTTTCGTTTTGGACTATGGCTTTGGACCGCAATTATGGGACTTATGCAGTTTACTTATGTTTTTATGCTTCTTTAAATAATGTAATCAAGACAGTTATGAAGATGTTATGTTTTTGGAAGTATTGTAAGACAAATTATGGCATGGTTTGTGTAACACGTATTTTAATGAAATAAAAGTTGTCGTTGTTTCCCGCTGTTCAAAAATATGTGTTCTTATATCTGTCTTGTGTATCTGTGACTTATACTTACAAACCTCCACCAAAATTAGGGCATTCCCATTTTGAGTGACCCTAACGGAGGTGGGGTGTTTCAATGCTAAAAAGTCTCTTGAAACTTGCTCCCATCGCACAGAAATCCTTACGAAGCTTGAGAGAAAATAAGACGCAGGTGAAACCACTGCGGTTAAAGATTTGGCACTTCTTTGCCCTTCAACATGTACCGTAGTTTTATCATGTCTATGGAACCAAGCCAAAATAGGGATACCCTTTCGAGAGGAAACGGTTCCCCGATCAAAAAGGAAAAGAAATCAAGTGGAGAATCAAGAAGATATTTATGGCTTTGGGAAATATGCTTTTCAAAAACAGAATTTTTATTTTAAAATACTTTGTTTTTGAGACCTTTTCGAAAACCATTTTCAAAATATTTTGTCCGATCTTATAACCATATGCTCTGATACCAAATGTGACACCCCACATCAGTTAATGTCACTCGCTAAGGGAATGCATTATGTTTCGTGAAGCGTTAAAGGTAAATAAGAACATTATAGCACAAGACACATATGTAAAATAGCAGCGGAATTAAAAACATTATGTAAATCAAAACATCATGGCCCCAAGTATTGAATCTACATCATAAGTAACTAATTGCATTAATAATCTGTCTTGCCAAGAATATCAGAGTTCAAAAGCATAAAACCATATTTACCTTGCAAAGCCATAAGAGAATTGACAAGATGTAATAGCAGTACATCTATATCCAAAATCCAAGCTAACCTGAGAGAATCCAAATCAACTCTAAGCACTTCCACCCTGAGAACCTTGGGGGGAACAGAAGAGAGAAAAGAGGAAACAAAAAGGGCCAAACATAAAGTCTGGCAAGTCCAGTTACTTTTAAATATAAATAGATAAAAGTGTCATGGCAGGTATATAAAACTGGAAGAACAAGATAACATTAACTATAACAAGTGTGAACTGAGCAAGGTAAGATGAAAATGACATATCGTGCTTCTTAAATACATTTCTCTGCACTGCGCAGATACTAATATATCAGAAATAGAATGATCCCTACTAATACCGTTCCATTATATTTTTCTTGATTATTAGGTTACCTGGGTAAGTAGCACTCAAAACTTATACGTTCATCATACCCATTTACTTTCCCATGGATTCAACTAATACAATATATGTAGCTATCTCTCGATATTGAGATACATCCCATGGTACCCCACTCACATGGTCTCCACCGTAATGAACGTAGTCCCTCATCCTACGCCGAAGTGTCGTACAGATCTCTATATAAAATGTTACGCTCCGCATATATCTATCATTACTATGTTACGTAAACGTATGGACTGCCACCATCGATCGAATCAGATTCCTTATCGGAATAATGCACTCTAGTCTACGATACACCACAAAAAGAAGATATGCACATATCTAGGCTGTCCCATGTATGCACTATAACTGTAGCTTGATGCTCCCATCGAATGTCCTCTAATGTGCACTGAGTTCCGTGGCAGGGCTAAACAAGAAACACGGAACTTGGCCGGGAGCTTTTCCGTATCTGTACAGGCCGCCATTTAGTGCCTACAAATACAAATATTCCTCGGGTCTATTTTTCATGGTGGCTACGGCCCCACCTCGGCTCCTCCCTCAACTAGTAAAGACTACACAGTTAAGCGACCGCCCTTAATAACAACCAATCTAAACATCCAAGTGGCGTCTACCCTCAACCCCATACCTTGATAGTGAAAGGTGAAATGATATCTTGGGTTTAGCTATAGTCTTTTCGCATCCCGCTGGCTGTCGATGACGGATATCCGACGGTCTACTATCCTTGTTGGTCGTGACCCTCTCTACCTCCTCGTGAGGCAATCGTCGAATCACCTTGGTGTCACCTCGTCACAGCATTCTGACGACATAGCTACACCTGCAGTCAAGGCCCACCCACCTAGTAGTTACGCGCAGACCCAACCTCTATGAGTACAGCCTAAGACATCTGTCACCACACAGAGGACTACTAGGAGCATCTTACGTACTTCAGGAAGCCACGTGCTTCCCCTTCCCTTTCCTTTGGAGTCGTCATAACAATCAGATGAATGTGCGCTCCCCTCGTGTCTTATAACACCTCGATGATCTACCCCGGTGGGTTAATCATCCTCAAACGTACGAACTGGTCCAAGCGCCTTTCTTTAATATGTTGTTAGACCCTATGTCTAAACATTCTTTTATGCGGTTGCCTTACCTCACCGGGTTTCCATTTAACTTGATTATTCCCACTCATATTGAATTCTTATTCAAATTACCAAGTTTCTCTTGCTTATAAATTTTATTCATATAACTTAATCCATTTAAGTTTATTAATAAGCCCGCGACCTGTTATTCTCTAAATTGTGGCCCAAGGTCTGTAATCCACATTCTTTTTTATATTCTTGCTTGGTTACGTCATTACAATAACATGTTCTCCTTAAAACGTTTTTAAGTATATCTCAATTAACATGTTTCTGAATTAACATCACTTACCATTTATGATTAAATATAACTTATTTATTTTACAAGTTTTCCTCATTCTTTCCTCATTTAATCATAAATTCAATTTACACTATCACTACAACTTATCGTTGTTTACGTAGCAGATTATTACACATATCTAATTCTATCATTTCTACAAGTTATGCTTACCCTACAAGGGTGTCTTTAATTACATAACTTTATTATATTTTCCACCGGTTATGTATACCACTAGGTGTCTTTAATTACATAACCTTGTTGGGTTAAGTTCATAGGCCTATATGTAAATATTACCCACCCCCTCTATTTTACTTAACCCACCCACTACCCATCCAATTTTACTTAACCCTAACTTATATTCATAATCATACAATCCTTATGGATTAAATTAGTTTGAGTAGTCCAATTCATTACCATGTCCAATTATGGTTATAATGGGCTAGACCTCTCACATTAGGCCTACAACATGTGGATGCTGGATATGTCGGTCGGGTCCGGGCAGTCTTATTCCATAGTTAGGTCTAACGTCATGTCTTAGCCCGATTCATGTTTGCTCACTTAGAGCTCTCACATTAGGTTCAACATCAGTGGCTGCTGGTTATGCCGGTCGGGTCTGGGTAGACTTCCACCACTAATGCAACCTGACCTCGTGTCATAAGTGCAATTACAATTCCTAATTGTAATTACTAGACATTCCATTTTTATCCAAATCTACCTATGTCATTATAGGTAATTATTTCTCTTTTTCCCCATATTTAATTATATGCCCAATTGAATATTCAAATTATAGACTTTTATGCCTCTTTTCAGTTCATCTTTTAATTATGCATCATACGCTCCTTTTTCTTATGTCATAAATCAAGGCATATATATATGTATGTATATGTATGTATGTATATATATATATTATATATTATTCACAAACTCATAACCACATATTTTCCAATTTATGCCTAAAATTCATATTCACATATGTTCCCATTTATGTCCCAAATCAATATTTAGACATGTCCCATTATATACCCAATTCCATATTTATGGTTATTCCAATGCATGCCTAAATTCATATTATCTAACAATACATATGCCCCCAAACCCATATTCATATATTTCCAAATTTATGCCCAAATATAGATCCATATTTTCCAATTTCAATTATGCCCCAAATTATGTCTTTCCCAATCATTCCCAATTTCACATGTTCGCATTTTTCAGTATTAGGTCTAGGCTTGAAGGTAGCCTGGCTATATAAAAATAAAAAGGGAAAAGAGGGAGAGAAGAGAATCGAGAATAGGCATAATAACGAATCACTTATAATAAACTGATAGAAATAGGCATAAACTGAATAGGCATATTATGACAAGATTTACCATGGCGGCGGTTTGAGCATATAAAACAGAACTGATAGTTATGTCATAATAGAACTGATTAGGCACCGACTCAAGATCTAATTTTTACATACATATCAAGATTACTATTTAAATATTCAGATCTAAAAATAACATGAACTCACAGTGAAATGATCTAAGGAAATGGATCCAAATTACTGCGAAAAACATGTTGAATAAGTTGTTATAGCCATCGGTGAATTTGTATAATGTTTTCTGAATTAGATTTGGAGTAGATTAGGCCATTCAATCTTTGTTGAAGTGGAACTTTGCCGTCACCATTGTTTTTAGATGAATAAAACCTAAGTCTAGGGTCCTTTATATAGCCTAGGGTTCATGAATCTAGCTCCAAAATCGTCCAGGTTCAAAAAAGAAGTTTCCAGAGCCACGGGGAAGTCGACCCCCCTTCAGGTGGGTCGACCCCTAGGTCGACCCCCATGAGCCTGAGTCGACCCCTAGGTCGACCCAAAAGGGTCTCCAATTGAGTTCAAAATGTCGGCCCATTCCCGATTTGCGTGCCAGATTTCTGGTTTTGCTGATTTTTGAGTATTTTTGAATTTTATATGAGTACATATATTTCCTATATGCATAAAAACTTCAAACCTTTATAAATTCTTCACACGGTGTCCGATTTAAGCAAAACAGGTGTTTATCTTGACTAGAATTCCGAGACAGACGCAATGGCATGGTCCGTTTTGCTTAATTCTGAATATTTAATTAAGTTTTCCTTAATTCATTGTTAACTGTGTATTTCACACTAATTATTCTTTAATTCATCATCTTTAGCATCGTTAAAATTTTGGGGTGTTACAATATAGCCTAGGGAAACTTGTTAGACAACATCATTATTATGATAAGTATTTACTTATTATTATATTTTACTCCTTCCGCTGTGAGATATGTAATTGTGAACTTTGATATATTTTTTCTTTGCCTTTTTGTAGGATACCAGACAATTTCAATCTGGGTTTCAGTTTATTTGGATTTTAGCGTTTTGCTAAAAATTCGACCCGATGAAATTTGGTTTATTACATCAACAGTAAACAAAGCAATATTTCTACCAAAAAAATCCAAGGCAATAAAATTATTAATTTCTGAACAACCTATATTATTCACAAGTGGAAATGTTTGTACAGAATGTAAATTCATGTTTTACACTGAGGCAATGAGTTGTATTTATACATGAAATCAGAGATTAAATGTAAATGGGCATCGTTCCCATTGTGGCCCAAAGTTGCGTGATGCGGTCTTTTAGTTGATTCGTTATGTTGAAATAAAGACCCGTTTAGATCATTTACTCTAATATCCTATCTCATATAGAATTAGGGTTTTCTATTCCCTTTTGGTCTCTCTGCCGCCATCCATAACTTTTACCTTATGCCTTAATCGATCAAAATTCTTCGATAATGGTGCTCTAGTTAGCCATCTAATTTCTGCTGAAAAGCAGGAATAACTATAAGTTCATCATTCACTATCTTCTCATGTACGAAGCATGGATCTATTTCAATGTACGACTTATGTGAATGTTGAATCACATTGATGGAAGGAGAAACAATGATGGAGTTGTCACACCAAATGACTGGCTTTCTCGGTTGACTAGACCCTATTTCGAGAACTAGGGTTTTAATCCAAATCAACTCTACTATGGTGCTGGCTATACAACGATACTCCGCCTCTATGCTAGAACAAGAAATGGTGGTTTGCTTCTTTATGCATTAAGAGATTGGAATTGGCCGAGGTAAATGCAGTACCCAGAGACAGATCTGCGATCATTTGGATAATTCACCGAATTGGAATCACTATAAGCTTCTAAAGTTTGTTCTTTACTTGACTTTAGTGATAACCCGTAACTTAAAGTCCTATTCAAGTATCTTAATATATGCTTTACCGCTTTCAAATGATTACTGAGTGGTCTATGCACGCGTTGACTTACCTTGTTCATGTTATAGCAGATTTTTGGTCTACGTATTGTACTGCACCCACAATGCTTCTATATTGTTTCACATTATCAATAGGTTCACCATTGTATTTTGATAGCGGCAAATTACTTACTATGGCTGTTGGTAGTTGTTTCGCTTGCTCCATCTTTGCCCTGACCAGTATTGCACGAATGCACTTTCTTTGTGATAGAAACATTTCAGTGCTATATTTCCTTCTTATTTTTATTCCCTAAAAGTAGTCTAGCTTCTCATAACTTTGATAGAAAAATTCCTGTCAAGGTAATTCGCCACTTTGTTCATTTCTGACCCATCATTTCCAGTGATTAGTATGTCATCAACATATACCAGGATATATGTGGTTGCTTTATTATCCATCTTTGTATAAAATGAATTTTCTAACTTTGTTGTTATGCAATCAAGTTTGCTCAGAGTGATTTTTAATTTTTTTTACCATGCTCGGGAGGCTTGCTTGAGTCCACAAGTGCTTTGTGTAATTTGCAAACCTTCTCTTTTATCACTGTCTACACTATAGCCTATTGGTTGTTGCTCATATACCTCTTCATGTAGCTCACCATTAAGAAAAACATTCTGAACATCCAATTGACTAATTCTCCAGTGTTTATTTAAAGAAACGCAAAGTATTAACCTTATAGTGGTGGGCTTAACAACAGGTGAAAATGTCTCTGTAAAATCAAACACAAATTGTTGTGAATAGCCATTTGCCACGAGTCCTGCTTTATATTTAGAAATGCTACCATCACTGTTCCTCTTGACCTTATAGGTCCATTTGCATCCTATTACGTTCTTATAAGTTGGTGGATCAACTAACTCCAAGTTTGATTTTTAATCAATGCATTGAGTCACTGATTATCGGTGTTAGATTGTTCATTATTCCAATCACCATGTAACCGATATGGTTATGGAAATGGTAGGTCACTTGAGCTACTGTAACTAGACCTTGTACTTGGCACAATTGAGTCATCACTAGATTGATTCTGCTTTGGTAGATTGTTAACATTGTCAGACAATTCTAACAAGGTTGGCACTACAGGCATTATTAATCATGTGTTGCATGCTCCTTGTCTATCAGAACTGCTTGTCTTATCTACATGGAAAAAGACATGTTCATTAAACATAACATTCGTTGATACAATCATTTTACATTTATTATCTAAACACTAATAGCCTTTTTGATTGTTAGCATATCCTAAGAAAGTGCATGGACTCGATCTAATACTTAACTTGTGTTTATTATATGATACGAGGCATGGGAAGCATAGACATCCAAATATTTTTTAATATTTGTTGTTTGGTTTATTTCCAAAATGTTTTTCATGTGGGCTGATGTTCTTCAGCACTTTTGTAGGCAATTTATTAGTGAGATACACTGCTATATTGATGGCATTATTCTACTAATTCATTAGCAGTGATGCTTTTAACAACGATGCGGTTCCTATTTCCACTATATGCCTATGCTTTCTTTTAATCAGACAATTTTGCTCAGATGTATATGCACGTGTTGTTCTATGTGTAATCCCCTTTTCGTTAAAGAACCATTTGAGCGGTATGAACTCAGTGCCACCATCTGTTTGCACTATTCTTACACAGTGGTTTGACTGTTTCTCAACACTTATCATAAAATGCACTACTACATCACATGTTACAGATTTAGCTTTAAGAAAGTATATCCATGCATACCTTGAATATGCATTAATAAAAGAAAGATAGTGTCTGTGACCCTTGGTTAAATTCAGTGGTGTTGGTCCCTACAAATCTGCTGCAACTAACTCAAGAGAATAATTATACACTGTTTCTAAGTTAGTAAAGGCTAGGTTGTGACTTTTGCCAAGCTAGTAGTGCGTTCACATATGCGGGACAGGTAATTTTTCATAACAAAAATTGTTTTCATTTAACATTTTCTAACAATGTCAATGCTGGGGTGCCCCAATTTACAATTCCATATGTCAATTACTTTCGTATCACATAGATTGCAATTGTTATCACTGTTGCACTAGTTTCCACTAATAGAGGAGTTTCTTGACTTCAAACTACTAAACTTGTATCGACCTCTATCCAGTTTGTCCTGTGGTAATATATTTTAATATATTTTGATTAATTAAGTCCTTAAATAAGAAAGTTTGGAGGTGACTCGAAGTACACATGATTGTCGTTGGCAAGTTGTGAAACACTTAACAAGCTCTTTTTAATAATAAGCACTCTTAGTAAATTATTTAGGTAAAGTTGTCTTTTACCTTTTATGCAACCCCATCCAAAATGTGAAATACTAATAGCTTCACCGTTACCCATATGTGAAGCTTGTGTACCTGAATAACTCTTGTATTCAAGATTCAAATTTTGTTAAGTTGTTGGCAAAGTGGTTGGTTGCACTTGAGTCTAGGTACCACTCCTCGGTGTTGATGTCCTCTGCCCTTATTGACTTTTCAATGCTCTGATACTATCTTTTCCATTTCTGTTTTGACCATTAAACTATGCCATCTTTGCATTGATTCCTTTCTGTATCCCCCGACGTTGCTGTTACACATTAAATTATGAATTGAACCTGAAATAACATCTGTTTGCGGTATGCTCAATTTTTTCATATATTTGACATCTTATCCTTTTATTATTTCTCCATCTACCTCTGCCACGATCCATTTGCGGTTGATTTCCTGTTGGATTGAGACTATCTTGTTCATTTTGATTGTTAGCAGCCTTTTGTTATCCTTTATCCTTTGGGGTTACGACATAATTTACAGAAAAATTCACACTAAACAGGCTTTCTTTGTTCCACTCTTCCTTTATGAGCAAGAAAAGCAAAATGTACGAATTGTAGGTCGGGAGATTCTGTTGTATTGCAAAATCATCACCAATGATTCATATTCATCATCTAGACCATTAGCAATCACCAAAATTTGTTCACTATCGCAGATTTTGTGTCCAACTGCTATTAATTTGTCACAAAGATTCTTAATTTTTCTCAGGTAGTCTCGCATTGACATTCATCTTTTCAAGTAATTTGCAACTCCCTTCTATACAACATAATTCTAGCAGCCAACTGAGAAACGAAAATTTGTTCAATTGATGTCCAAATCTCATTTCCAACTATTTGGGATAATAGATTAGAACTGATGCAGTGTAGCAACCAAGAAGGAAAAAAATTCTTGCTTTTGATATTTCAAAAATCATGGATTTGTTACAGTGTTGTCTTCTATATCTTCCATTATTATTGATGGGATACTCACAGTTCTTTTGCAGAAATCCAATGAAACATGTCCTTTCAAAGCAGTTTCCACTTGATATTATTATTCTCATAGAATGTAGCTATCCTGAAACACCTCACCTCCATTAAGGTCAATCACAAAGGGAATGCCTTAACTTTGGTGGAGGTTTGTAAGTAAAAGTGACAGATAAACACAAGACAGATATATAAACACATATATATAAGCAGCGGAAAACAAACAGACTTTTATTTCATAAATACGTGTTCATACAAAACATTTCCACAATTGTCTCATAATGACTTCCAAAACATTACATCATCATTTCTGTCTTGGTTATTAAATAAACGAGCATAAAAACATAATTAAAACTGCATAAGTCCACATAGAATGTGTCCAACAGCCATAGCCAAGGAAAGAGAGTCCAAACCGTACATCTACTATCTTGAAGCTTGCAAAGAGTCTGACTAAGCTGGGTTGTTTCCTCCCTGTGGACCTGGGGGGGAACGGAAGAAAAGAAGACGAAAGAAAAATAGGGTCAGACATAAAGCCTGGTAAGTCTAGTGACTCTTCAGTATGAGAACAAGAAAAAGGCATGATAGGTATAAACTGGAAATAGGAAAGTATCATAAACTAAGGTAAAGCAGTTTGAATCGAATATACTATCGCACCCCACACTAAATCTCTGCACCTACTTGTACTGTCTTAACTGGCACCCCATGGTCAGGGCGAAGTGATCCCCTTGTTCTAAAGATTGGCTCCTACTCGCATAATCATCTATGTCTTACGGCCCCCAAAAATTGTAGATACCTATGCTGGTCCCACCATGGGGTGTATCAAGTCCCATGGTGGGGGCCCGACACAATCTCTAGAATTCATAGGTTATACTACTGGTGCCCCACTGCCCTGTTTGTCTGCTCCGAAGTGTGTGCATGCCCGCACTCCATGAGAACCCACACTATTGCACCCACCGCCGTCGCTTTTGACCACTTACAATCAGCCCAGTAATCGTGCCCCATCCTGCCTAGTTTTAGGGTACCATGATACCTAATTGGGTTACTGCTGAAATGGGTCCCCGTTACTAGGGTTTTCTAGTCAAACATGTTAAGTGGTTAAGTGTCTGTATTTACCTAACCTCACCCATCGGTTTAATTTAACATGTTGAATTGGTTAAGTGTTTTAGTTAACTTAACCCTACCATCCTGACTTGTCTGTCCTTAGCTTTTTAAAGCACCAAACCACTCGCATTAGACAGGTATTGTTACGGTTACTGGATGTGCCGGTCGGTTCCGGGCAGGTTTACACGTAACTCTGTCTAACCTCGGGTCCTTATTGGGCTCAATGCTTAACCTCTCACATTGGATAGGTATTGTTGTGACTACTGGACAGTCGGGCGGGACCGGGCAGGTTTACATCACAACCCAATCCAACCTCATGTTAAGCATACTCGTATTTTCTAAATTTACATATTTGTCTCTCTTACTTGTTATATGTAAATTTGTCAACAATTAAATGTTGTGGCCCACTTTCCAAGTTTAACATTTTTGGTATAAGAATTTATACCATTAAAGTGCCACCAATTTTGGCATGTGACAAACATGTCAATTCCATATATTTCACCACTTTATGTCAAGTTTCCTATAATTACCAATTTTTCCCAACGTTACCCCGTCTAAGTATTAGGCTAACAATCTTAGCCTAATTTTATGTTCGCATGATTTTTAACATATAATATTAGGCTAAAAACTTAGCCTAATTTAGCATACACAAAATTGGCATAAAGAAATTTATAAACATAAACATGACATAGGTGTAAACTTAGCATTCTTGGCATACTCAATATGAACATCATAGGTGTGAATTTGCAAAGTAGTCAACATACATATGTGTGAATTTGCAACATAGACTCAATCATGGGTTTCAACTTGTCATGTGAACTTGCATTAAAAAGGGGGATCTATCTTAACAGATGTCACATGAATTAGCATATGATTTAGACAGCATAAGCCTAAACATGTTTAGATCTAGGCATAACATCGAACATCACTAGCATATGACAAGAATATGACATGTCCATTAAGTATGAATAATTTCATCGCATATGTGAACTAGATCCAAACTATAACATGAAACTTGTATTACAATGGATCTTGGCATGGATCCAATTATGAACTTTACAACTTTTGTATAAACATATGAGCATGTATATGAACTTAATCATTTAGGCATAAAGTATATACATGAGATCTTAACTTGGACATATCACATACAACTTATATAATCACATAAACATATAGGTGTAGATTACAACATGAACTATACAACTTGCATGTGATGTTGTTTTCATTTGAATGGATCCAACACCAAGTAAATTTAACCACAAACATTCCAACCATTCACAATACAACCATTTCAATACATAGAAATGAATTAACATCATCGTTATACAATAGCATAATTCCACTTCCAATTTACATCGAATCAAGTCTTAATTTTATTCCCATCGGAAAAATCACTATACTTACAACAAACGACGGTCTTGTTTTCTGATTTCTGAGTTCTGAATTTGAATTGCTTTCCTTTGCGTAGACAAACGTTGATTGATTCTTGATTTACTTTAGTTTTGGCTCGTCTCTAAGCTTTTCTACAAGTGGAGGCTCCGCTCAGTTTTCTCCCGACAGCATGGCGGCTCTAGTTCTATATTATTTGTGTGAATTTAGGTTGAGTGTTGAGTTGTATTTATAGAATTTCAGATTGATCTGAGCCGTCAGATGACCATAGATGAATCTAGACCATTCACTTCGAGAGGAGCCAACCAGAATGTGAAAAATCTGCCCTAGTGACACAACCAAGCTCAGAAATTCGACCAGAAACCGACCAGGCCAGCCAGGGCCAAACCAGGTCGACTGGGCAGGTCGACCCCCATGGCGACTCTATGGTCGACCTGGTTACCTAGGTCGACCCAATGGTCGACCTGGTGCCTGGGCGGGAATTTTCCCGCCCAGCCCAGTTTGGGTCTGTTTTTCGAATTTTGAACTTCATTTGAACTGTTTGGATTTTAAATTGAATTATGAAAATTCCGGAGGTCATAACTCCTTCGTACGGAGTCCGATTCCCGCATACTCGGACTCTATCTCAAGCAGAATTCCGAGACGAACGCAGTGGCGAAACCCGTTCCCCTTAATTCTTTCATTTAGAAATAATTATACTTTAATTTGTTAATTTACTGCTAGCAGAACATTCGGGGTGTTACATTCTCCCCTCTTTAAAGGATTTCGTCCCCAAAATCTTCAAGTCTGAAAGAACGTAAATCCTAACATCCAATCGTCCATCTACTCAACCATCAAACACAGGCATCCATTGTCCTTAAAAGACTTCTAATGCTTCATGATCATATGCATAGTGTGTGTACATGTCCTTATCTAATGCAAAAATAGGCGGTCTACTGATTCAGTTGACCTCCTTAATGTGAATCATGTAAGTGCCATGAATCCATTATGTATGCAAATTTTTCCTACTTATAATTCTACATGAGTGCGCAACCATTCATAAAAATGCTACATCCATATGACAACATATCAAGTTTCAACCACATACAAATATGAATACATATATGCATATGCAATATGAAGTGACTGAGCCAATCTAAAATCTAGGTTGTGTGTGTATATGCATCCACGGGCAACCACTAGCAACCACTTGCAACCACTTGCAGCCATCAACCATAACACGTTTCAAATACATGTTTACATCCAAAGGGGTTTCTTCCTAAGGATAAAGGATAATATCAAGGAGATATACTTAAAAAGATAGATACAAGCACAACTTAATGAAAAAGAGAGATCAAAGATGTACCCTCAAAAAAAAAAGGGTAAGCCGTGCGTATTCCGTCCTCTGTTTACCAAGTTGCGTCTTCCTCGGCGTCGCTCCACTGAACTTTAACGAGCTTGACTTCGCGGTTGCATGGTGTAACAACCCGAAAATCTGGGCTAGTTTAAAATTTTTATTTTGGCAATTTTTGCGAATTTTGAATATTTAAAATAGATTATTTTAAATAGTATCGACGAGAAATTTATTTTGAATAGAATTCGAACGTAAATATTATATAGATCGTCGTTAGAATATAAATATTTATTTATATATATATAAAGGAATTGAAAATGGCGCGGTAGTTCGATAATTCGATTTTAAATTTCAAATGAATGTACCGGGTGCAAAATAAACCGGATTTTAGTGAAACCAAAAATATTTGAATCTAATTGGGACTATCTTTCCAACGAATCTGAAAAATCAAAATTTCATAGCGGGGATCAAAAGATATGTCCAGTTGAAAATTATGAATAGTCGCTATAGAATTCAGGCCCTTAAAAATGGAAATTTCGCAAACGACCTCGGATTTCGACGAAACCACTTTTGTCGGATCCGTGGTGTCTAGTTATTGCTAGGTTTCAAATTTCATAATTTTTCGAATCAATATGTGATCGTGGCAAAGGAAAACGCGTTTGACAAGTTTCAGTTGATTTTAATCGACTGGAAAATGACCATTTTTCAAATGGTCTCAGAATTTGACGAAATTAGTTTTGTTAGGACCATATCGTCAATACGAAGCTAGAAATAATTTTTCTGAAATATTTAGAGTCCGTATGTGGCCCCGGTAATTTGAAATGTACGTTTGAATTGAATATATATATATTTATATTTTAATTCAAATGGAAACTGATCAAAACGATAGAATTGGCTAGTGAAACATATCCCATTGTGTTTGGAATAGGGGTATTACGCTAGGGGCGACAGTCGGTGGGCTTGATTTCGTGTTCGTATTAAAAAGTTAACTTTTTGAAAATAAAATAAATAAAATATTAAATTTTAATATCCCCCCCCCATGTTCTCCATCCCTTAGTCAACGAGCCCCCCCTTCTTCCTTTACACTCACGATACAGGAAAAAAAAGGGAGCCCTAAATCGATCGATCGGCGATGCCCCCCCTCCGCCGGAGCCCCCGCCACCGTTCGACTGACGCGCCGCCACCCAGGGCAGCTCCGATGTCCCCCTCCGGCCAATTGAACGAAGACCCTCCCTAAATCTGCCTCCCACCTCGAATACGCTAGCCCCACTCGTGAACCACCCAGCCTCCGCAGTAGTTCAACCCCCGCGCCACCCTCCAGCACCCGACGCAGTGACTCTCTCCCCCTCTGAAGTGGAAACCCGCGCCCATAACCCGCCGCCGCCACTTGAGAGGACCCCGCCACCTCCAGCACTCCAATGCAGCCCTTGACTCCGCTTGAAGCTGCTGGATCTTCTGCCTACTTCATTGTGAGCAAGTTCAAACTTTAAAATACGATCTCTTATGGCTTAAAAAATCGGATTTTGTTGCATTGTTTAAAGAAAAATAGGATCTTTCATTACTTTATATACTTAAAGTTACGATTTTTATTTGAAGAATGGATTTTTATTTATGTATGATAGAATTATTATTTTTGAAAAGATAGGATTATTAATCTATAAAAGATCAGATTTTTTTACTTAGAAAAGGCGGGATTTTAATTAGAGAAAGACTGGACTTTTAAGGTTAAAAATATAATTTTTATATAAGGAGAAGAATAAAAATATAATTTTTATATAAGTAGAAGGTTAAAAATATAATTTTTATATAAGTAGAAGGATAAAAATATAATTTTTATAAAGCGAAGAGAATAAAAAAATAATTTTTATATAGTGAAGAGGGTAAAAATATGATTTTTATTTAGCTAGAGTTATAAAAATATAATCTTTATTAGAAGGAGGGCGATATAAAAATATAATTTTTATAACGAAATGAAGATAAAAATTTGATTTTTATATATTGAATAGCGAAGTAAAAAATTCGATTTTTATATATTGAATAGCGAAGTAAAAATTCGATTTTTATATATTGAATAGCAAAGTAAAAATTCGATTTTTATATTGAATAGCAAAGTAAAAATTTGATTTTTATATATTGAATAACGAAGAAAAAATTCGATTTTTATATATTGAATAGCAAAGTAAAAATTCGATTTTTATATATTGAATAGCGAAGTAAAAATTCAATTTTTATATATTGAATAGCAAAGTAAAAATTCGATTTTTATATATTGAATAGCGAAGTAAAAATATGATTTTTATATACATAGCAAGATTATAAAAATGTGATTTTTTTATATATATGTAGTGAATACGGGCAAAGAAAGTGACAAGAGGCAAGAACGATGAAGATTTCTACCTAAGAAGAGTCGTGGCGTTGGATTAGCAATTCTGTGAGAACTTCTCACCTTTTAATTTTGTTTTTCTAGTTAAAATATATACTAGGATGCAGACGGTGTTTAGTAGCACCCGACACCCGTCATCCACAGACCATGGACGGCTTGTATGCTTGTTTGTTTGATTTTGATGTGTAGTTGATTGTGTGATGTGATGTGAAATGAAATAAAATATTTATATAGTTAAAAATATTTTATAGTTAGAAATAGAATTTTTAATGTGTATATGAAAGGAAATAAAAATAAACAAATCGGATGATTTGGTTGTATACACACATTTGACTGATATTGATTGGGTCGATAAATTTTACACATTGCCCAACTGCACAAATAAAATCGGTGTTTGATTGTTTGAAACCCCACACGGGTATTGGGATGATATTTGACGTACACTAATCCCGATTGTTTAGTTGTATGTCGATCGATTGATTGACAGACTGTTATGAGCATTGAATATTTATATTTGATGCTTATACAGTGTAGAATGCACTTTGGATGATGGTTGATTATTCATCGTTGTTATTGTATACATGTGTTATAGAAAATCCATATAATTAACATTATATGGTAATTGATTGGGCCTCATTCCAGTTTTAAAATAGAAATATTTGAAAACGAAATATTTGAAATAGAATATTTGAAAATAGGAATATATGAAGCCGTATCGATTAGATTGACGCCATTTTGACGTGAACGATATTTATATCGATTTTATTCATTTTATAATGAATATCGAAAGTGATTTCAAAATTTGATTTTTCAAAAAGAAATGAATTCAAATTGAAATTGAATATAAATGAATTCGAATTGAAATTGAATATAAATGAATTCGAATTGAAATCGATTTGAAATGGATTTAAAACGAATTTATATTGGAATACTCAATTTTGATTTGAAATTGAATATGAAGTTGAAACCGTTTTGAAAATGAATTTAAAACGATTTATAAAGCCCGTTTTGAATGGAAATCAACGAAGTATATATTATATATATATATTATATATATAATATAATGGCCTGAATAGAACGCGCCGCGCCGTGGTAGTTCGCGAATTTCGACCATTGACTTCGAACGGATATTACGGGAGATCCGACCGTCGGATTCTCCTAAAACCAGAACCGTTGTGTTCGTATCGAAAAGAGCTTTCTAACGAATATTAGAAATTTGAAATCTAACGGTTGGATTTGGAATTATGTCCAAATCAAATTTAGAAAAGGTCGCTGTAAGTGCAGTTCGATGGCCGTTGATGGAAATCGACTGTACGGGCCTTGATAAAATTATTAAAAATAGTAATAATTTGTGTAAAATCATAAGAAATGATTTGTGAAGAATTGGGATGAAAAACTCCATATTTGAAAAGATAAAAATAGATTTTTATCGAAATGAACTAGTTTTGAACTAGAATTGTAATTTATTTATTTTTAAAATAAATAAAGTGAGTTTGAAATGGGTTTGAAATATAACCAGAATTTCCAATAATTGAATTGGAATGGATTTGAATCGAAATTGTCTTTGGAATATTTCGATGTTGGATTTCGTGATTATACAGATGTTGTTATGGAAATTTGAAAGATATATATATCGTTATTTCCAATACGATATTCGTTAGTCGTAGAATTTGATATTGAATATAAGCCGGTATATTTTCTATTCAGAGCCTTGTATTTAATATCAAATGTGATTTGGGTTTGTCGTGAATGGTGTCTTCATTAACACTGTTCTTGAACCCAATTGAGAAAAGATTAAATATTTTTATTTAGATTTAATGAAGTGTACCAATTAAATAATATTTAATTGGAATTGAATTGGTATTGATTTTGGGGGTTTATCGTGAACCGTGTTTTAAAATGACACTGATTCTTTAACCCAGTTAAAGATTAAAACTAAGTGGAGTTTTAATGAATCTTTAATTAGATTGAAAAGAACGAGAATGGAGTATCGCCAGTTTTACTCCAGGCGATAGTTAAATCTTTAATTAGATTTGAACGTGAAATGATAATTGAATTTACCGATAACACCGTGGTGTTAGATATGAAGTATAACCAGTTTTACTTCATGGGATGAATAGGTTGGGATTGGGAAATTAAAACAAATGATTACTTCGGTAAGGTTCGTTAATCCCGACTAGTTGAATCGAAAGTCAAAATAAGATTAAAGAATAAATTTGAGGGATTTATCTTTGATAAAATTAATGGGAACATTTCCCTATGAATGTGAAATTTAGAAACTAACTGTCGGTTAGCTAAGCAGAATGGTTTTCTGGATATTGATCTGATGTTGGTTTCGGCCTTCGAGGTTAATATTTAGGGAATTATTCTCTTGTTAATTTACGGTTAGTGACTGGTGAATTGGAATGAGGCGTATGTTGTGTTTGTGTAACACTTGTTTATAATATACGCGAGTTATTCGGAAAGACTGGGTTTGTCCCATTCTGAATAGCTGATACGACGATAAGTCGAAGATGAAGACGGTGGTCGAAGACCGGAGGTCTTCACGTCGTTTGGGTGACTACTGATGATCTTGATTGGGATGTACACCCAAGAAGACGGAAACAGTTGGTGATCGTCCAGACGTACTTGGAGATCGATGGATATGCGGGGTACTAGGTGCCTCCGGTTTCGTTCAGACCCAGAACGGACTTGTAAATGGACTGTGTGTATGACATTGGATTTTAGTCTGTGTGATTGATTTCTATTAAATATATATCTATTTGGCGGCGGAGAATTTATTCTCTTGCTTAACGCCCTTCTCTGAGACGTACGAGCTCAGAGGTTATATATTGATGGATATCAAACGCATGGAGTGAATTGCCTATGTGGCATGCCTAAGAGGCAATTGATCAAGGCTTCTGTTGAAAAGCAAAGTCTTGTGGTGATGATCAAAGCACGGCCTGTGTGGCATAGCTTTGTGTAACGTGAATTCGCGAGCCTCACACCCCGGTGGTGAACCAAAAACGGGAGACGGACCTCAGGGGGGACATGCGTTTTCTTTCTAGTTAGAAGTGGCGTCAGTGGTTTTAGACGCCCTGACGAGTTTGACTTATGTGGTTGTTGCTGTTGCGAGGCGCCTCAGTTAGATCGGACGATCCGGGTCCGACTGAGTCATTTGTTGGCTCATTTACGCCCCATAGGGCGGAGAAACGTAGTGTTCAGGCATTATAATCCACATCGGTGGACCGGCCCTGACGATCCAAGGGGCAGTTGCGGCTGTTCCTGAGATTCGGACTAGACAGTCTCGAATCGGTTGAGGACTATCTTTTGCCTCGGTTCATAGATGGAAATCCAATTTCCAAATACGTGACATTTGCGGTTTTATTTGTAGAGCCTAGTATGGCGACATAGTGGGATGGTGCGCTTATGCCGTCTATGATTGATACTTATGATTTGAAGTTGTTTTATACACTATGCACTTATAATAATATCAAATAATCTGTTTTAAACGTATCAAGCATTCTTTGGCTATTATAAGGTAAAAACCCTATCCTCCGGCTTGCGTTGCATTGTGTGATGGGACCTGGGTCTTATAATAGCTTCATTTTTCTTTATTTAGCATTGCGTTGTTTGTTTTATGCACTGGTATTCTTGGGAGGAAACCCGTTCCGTGTTATACGGCGTGGTCCCTTGATTTACCTAACTTTAAAATAAAGATTAATAACTGTTTTAGTTCTCACACCAGTCACATGACTGACCTGGAGTTTATTGTTTTAACCTAAACTCTGGGTGCCCTTATTTTTACACGGGCAGCTAGTAGTTTTGGTTTTGCAGATTTTTATTCACAGGATCCTGGTTTACAGCTGGAACGATATCCGGAAAGCTTTGTATCCGTATATCTCCTTCTAGTTGTGTATTGTATTATTTTCCGCTGCGATGTATTTAAATGTAATTTAAATCTCTGATATTTCTGTGTAATATTCATTTATACTCTGTATATTCTTGTAATCTGATGGCATTGTTGTAATATACAATGAAATGTTCTTCCGTCTGCGTTTTTCTGTGTGTTGTTCTCGAACTTTCCGCGCTTTCCTCACCGGGGAAGTTACGGGTTTTTACATTTGGTATCAGAGCTTTGGTTTACAAAGCTCAGAGAACAGGACACCTTAGAACCATACGAAAGAATTCATCAGATATTGGATTAGTAACATCCAATGAGAAAGACTCGTTAGAGATGGGATCAGTAGTATCCTAGAAAGAGTGTGCAGAGTATATTTTTAAAGTGAAAACAATCTTTGTTTCGAAAATTTAAATCAATTATTCGTATTTGGTTATTTATTTATATTGATGTGGACAATCCAGTATATATAGATTTTGCGTATACGTCTGATCCGCGTGTATTCGAAGTTTTGATATATTGGGTAGATATAGCATCACATTCTAGTCGCCCGGAGAGAATTCTGATGATTGATGCATCATCATCAGAATTTATGTTCGAGTGACGAAAGTGAGATTTCTATATATTTCCATTAGACTGGTGTGAGAACCAAAATTAGATAGGGCTTGTTGTTGTGATTTTGCATCAAAAATCTGATTTTTTGACTATATATCAAAGTTATGAATTTGAAAAGCTAATCAACTAATTGATTGATGGTTGTGTTGTTTGATTATAGTATGATTAATTAAAATGTTGAACCTTTAGCCAAATTGTATCAAATAGTGAACTGTATTTAAAATTGCTTGAAATTTGCATGCATATACATGTATATCTTCTGACCAGGTCATAGCAAGGAGGCTAGAGCAGAGAATAAAATTTGTTATCCCGACAAATAGGTACATGTTTATCATAATTTATTGTTTTGTTTGGGTGATGATGATTTTATGAGCCGATTGGCTAGCCGCTTGGCTTTTTCTTTTTCTTTTTGAGATCAGAGGGCCTGTATGGCAATTTCGGGATTTTCCAGTGCTCCCGGTGCAGGGGAGGTTATGGCGAAATTTTTCGAAAATTTAGGGTGTTAGCCAAATTTTTGAAAAATTTGAAAAGTTCTTAGAAACGGAAAAGTTGAAGAACATAAGCCGTAGTGAAAATAATGAAAGTTGAGTTGGTATTTGTAACAACCCATATTTTGAATAACATGTTATAACATAAATCAAGGCAGAATTAAATGATAATATCTGAATCAAGGGAAACGGGATGTGCCATTGCGTTCGTCTCGGAAAAATACGCGAAATAGAGTCCGAGTTTTCGAAAATCGGAGTCCGTATGACCCAGTTATGGCCCGTCAAAGTTTTCAGAAAATTTCAAGTTCAAAAAAACAGTTCAAATTTCAAATCTGGAGCCAAACAGACTGGGCGGGAAAGATTCCCGCCCAGCCACCCCAAGTCGACTGGGGAGTCGACTTGGGAGTCGACACACCCCAGGAGGTGTCGACTGCCCAGTCGACACCTCTGTCGACCTGGGTGGTCGGGCCAAGTGGCCTGGTGCACCTGCTGAGTGTTTTGAGTCATGTTTCTGGCCTTGTGACGAATTCTGATGGCTAGGATCTAAACTAGGGTTAATCCTATGGCCTAAACTACCCTAAACTTCTATATAAGCACCCCTAGACCTAGCCTAAACCCTCATAATTCAATCCTACAACGAAGTTATGCCAAAATGCTCCCTAACCATGGCCTCCATCTTCATATCATGACCTCCATCTTCCTCATGAGAGCTTCTAAGGCAAAAAGGAGCCATCTTTCTTCATCAAATCGAAGGAGCTACTTATTCTCAAGGCTATTTGTGTTGCTACATCATTCCTAGAGCTTCTACAACATCTCTATCTTGTTCTATTGCGTTCTAGTTCTCATAGCCACGCTTTGTAAGCCCTATTCTACTCTTAGATTTAAACTATGAACTTAATATGACATGTAGCAAGTTGAAATGGGATTTTTGTGTAACTCTTGCCTTGCATCTATCACTGTATGCATAGATCTATACATGACTCTTTTGATCTATGGTTATAGGACTATCACCTTGACTTTTTGGGTAGAAAGCTATGAGCTTTATTTGGTGGTTATGCATAATGCAACATAGAACTTGGTAGTTATGCATAAATGCAACATAGAACCATCTTAAAACCTTGATGTTAACTTGCATATGATGTTATGAACCTATATGCTAATCGCAAGTGTATCACCCTATTTGCTAAGTTTAATGCCATACATGTGTAGATTGGAATTGGACCTAAGTGCAATACTTGCCTTGAACCTATCATTGTATGCATAGATCTATTCATGCCTCTCTTGATCTATGATTGTGGACCTATCATGAACCTAGTACCGTTCATGTTGACCTTTGGGGAAAGTGCTATGAAATGGATTATGGCGTATGCATGTTAACAAACCTTAACCCCTCATGTTCCTTAACATGCATAGGATGATATGAAATCTATTTGCTATGCACAAGTTAGGATTGTCACCCTATGTCAACTATTACCATGTTACCACCCTATTTGCTAATTATGCTATCATACATGTTTGTGGCCAAATCACCCTTATGCTATTATGCATGCTTGTGGCCAAATCACCCTTATGCTATTATGCATGCTTGAGGCCAAAGCACCCTTATGCTATTTGATATGTTTGAGGCCAAGTCACCTTTTATGATATCATACATGTTGAAGCCATATGCTAGTATGTTGAACACCCTTGCCTCAAGTATCACAATGTTTAACTTGTGATCGCCTTTGCCATCTTGTCACATTCTTATGTTCCCCTTTTTGATCTATTTGTGTTGATGCGAACTTACGTGCGATGGGGTTACGTTATGGGTAAACTTAATTGACATGAAACATGACTTGAAAATATGACATGTGATTATGCTTGAAAACATGAATGTGGACATGACATGTAGAAAACATGAAAGTGGCCAACTCGAGGTTGGGTTGAGTTTGTAGCATAAATCTACCCGGAACCGACCGGTTTAACTAGTGGCTACAAACAATAAGACCCAATGTGAGTAGTTGGTCATATCGCACTTAAAACCCGAGGTTAGACTAGGTTGTGGTGTAAAGCTACCCGGACCCGCCCGGCTTAACTAGTAACCACAACAAAGTCTAATGTGAGAGGTTGGGGTGCATTAAGTTAATTAATGCCACATGGTAGGGTTAAGTCATGGACTACTTGAATACTTAACCAATTAAACACGATGGATTGGTAGGGTTAAGTCATGGACTACTTGAATATACTTAACCAGTTGAACACGATGTATTGATAGGGTTAAGTCATGAACTGCTTGGATACACTTGACCAACTCAATACATGGTTAGGATAGGGTTAACCACACTTAACCCATTTAAAACCCTAGTTACGTGGTCCTTTTCAGCAGTAACCTAATTGGGAGTATCTGGATACCCTGGACTAGGCTAGGGTGGGGCACGATTACTGACTGATTGTAAGAGACCAAAAGAGACGGCTGAAGGGTGCACCGGTTGTTCAGGCGGACCATGGTCGTGCACATTAAGTCCGGAGTTGAACATGGGCACAAGTAGGTTTAGACTGTGCGTGCTTGATTTGTGTCTGTGGTTTACACCTTAGGGCTGGATACACCCTAGGGTGGACCTTGCACAGTTAACTACATTCCATGATTAGGCCGTATGACACCGATACACGACGAGTTAGGCTTATAGGGAGCCGATCGACTAGACCGAGTAGTTGGACCTAGATTTAGGTCACCTCATGATGTTGGGCCAACTTTGGGCCAAGGGATCATTTCTTGTTTATACTTGATATGGATTAGAATACTAGTACACCTGGTGCAACTTAACCTTGTATATGCGATGCCACATTTGATCTATCTTGTTAACTTTTCACCATGCCAGTTATCATCCTATGTTTCATCTCTGTTTTACATGTCCAGTTAACTTTATTAGTTTTTATACTAATAGTAGGTAGGACTTACCAGTCTTTTTGACTGATCCGTTTTCTTTCGCCTCTTTTCTTCCGTTCCCCCCCCCCCCAAGGTTCTCAGGGTGGGAACACTAGCACCTAGCTTGGATCTTTAGCTTGCTTCCTGGATAGCTCATGTACGGTTTGGACTTGAGCTTTGCTATGGCGACACTACTGTTATCTTTGGGGAATACTTTACTTATTTTATTTTTTAGTTTATGTTTTCTAGACTTTGCTTTGTTGGAAAATGATGACTAAGTACTTTGATGTAACTTGACTATGGTTTTGAATAGTAATTTTATCCGTTGCTTTATTTACTCTGTTTTACTTATATGTTCTGTCTTGTGATATCTTCATGCATGTTTACCTTGACCAACACCCCTCCAAAGCCAGTGTACTTGCTTAGAGTGACCTTGGCGGAGGTGGGGTGTTACATTTGGTATCAGAGCATAAGGTTTACGAGATTGAACAAAAGGTTTTTAAAAACTTACCTTTTGAAAAACTATTTTCAAAACCAATTATAAAGAAGTATTTTTCCAAGAAAAGTCTAGTTTATTTTAAAAAGCTATTCCCTAAAAGCCATTAGCACTATCCTTTGTTTCCTTGTTCTCAATCTATCTTTTTCTTCGTTTCAGTATGGCTGATAATTTTGCCATTCTGGAGGGCGTACCAGTACCTATTTGGTTTAGAAGGTACATGGAGGCAAGGGCGAATGAAGCCGGCCCCGCGAACATTCCTCCTCCTTCCCCCGTGGCTAACATTCCTCCTCCTCCCGTAGCTGAGGTTCCTCCTCCTCAACATCCGCAAGCGGATTTCGCGAAGATTTGCAAGGACTTTAAGGCGATGGGTGGCAATAATTTTGTTGGGGCGGAAACTTTTGTTGAGGCAAGAAACTGGTTAAAGGAAACTGAAGACCTCTTTGCTATCTTTGATATAGAAGACCGTAGGAAAGTTCTGTTAGCGGTATGGCTGTTGAAAGGGGAAGCTGCATATTGGTGGGTAGTCACCACCACTACTAGGCCAATCCAGACTTGGGATGACTTTAGGAGAAGGTTTGGACTGAGGTTTCTATCATCGACAGAAGAGAACCTTCAGATGGAGAGGTTCCTATCACTAAAGCAAGGGGACTTGACCGTTAGGGAATACGTGGATAAGTTTAATCAGCTTGCTCGGTTCGGTTTAGACTTGGTTAACACAGCTCAGGAGAAGGCCCTACACTTTGCTCTAGGATTGAACGAGCCATTGCACGGTTTGGCCATGTCTCACATACCCATGGGGGCGACCTTCGAGAGTTTGGTGAATATGGCCCTGCTTCAAGAGGAAGATAAGAGTGGCAAGAAGGAGGTCAAGGCAAATGAGACTCAAGCTAAGAAGGCGGACTCTAAGTGGGGAGGCAACCAGAGCAATCAGAGTAACAAGAACAATAAGAACAACAAGGGTAACAAGGCCAACAACAACAAGGCAAAGGAGACAAGGAAGTGCAACTACTGTGGGATCATTGGGCACATAGCCAAAGACTGTAAGAAGAAGAAGAGGAAGCTGGGCGTATGCTTTCATTGTGGAAAGTCTGGACACTATAGTAAGGATTGCCCGAAAAAACGAGGACAAGGGAAAAGGCAAACTCAGCAAGCAGGATCCTCTGGAGGGCAGTTGCAGGCTCTCCTCGCTCTTCCAGCTCTTGATCGAGGTAGTGTTTCAATAGAAAGTCATGTTTACATTCCTGATTTCCCTGTTCGTACCTTATTTGATTCTGGTGCATCGCATAGTTTTATTCTTGATCTTGTTGAAAGTTTGCACCTAAGTACTAGTCTAGTTGAAAATCCCGTTAGTATTTCAAATCCGATTGGGGGTTTCGCCCATCTATCTGTGATTTGTATGGATTTGAAAATCTCTATCTTGAACGCAGAATTCATGTGTAATGCTTATGTTCTCGGGTTTATGGGATACGAGTTGATTTTGGGCATGGATTGGTTGTCCAGTTATGGAGCCATTCTTGATTGTGAGCATAGGGTAGTGAGGCTCATTACTCGCCTCGGTAATACCCTAGAAATTTCTAGTAACCCTATGGA
The DNA here is from genome assembly GCA_030737875.1 of Allium sativum. Taxonomy (NCBI): domain Eukaryota; kingdom Viridiplantae; phylum Streptophyta; class Magnoliopsida; order Asparagales; family Amaryllidaceae; genus Allium; species Allium sativum. Next base: position 243,573,807 of record CM060915.1, on the reverse strand, counting down.
TCCCGTCATGTTATGTTATCTTGAATCTCTTGACTCGTCCATCGATGATCTGCAATCTGTGAGAGTGGTCTGAGAATATCCTGATGTTTTTGATGAGGTTAAGGGGGGTTACCCCCTAAGCGGGAGATAGATTTCCGCATTTATCTTGTTGATAATGCCAAGCCAGTTTCATTGCCTGTTAGGCACATGGCCCCGCGAGAAAGAAGAGAGCTTATCAAGCAAATCAAGGAGTTGCTTGAGAAAAATTTCATTAGGCGAAGCATTTCAGAATGGGGTGCTCCGGTGGTATTCGCTACTAAGGCGGATAGTCCATTTCGCTTAAGCATGGGTTATAGAAATCACCCTAGTAAGTACATTTGGCAACATGGATTGGCATTTGTTTTCAAGAGATAGTTCTTCCGCGTGGAATACCGTATAGTATGTAAAGGAGATCCAGGATTCACTAACGAATTTTGTAAAGCTTGCATGAAACCATGAGCACGCAGTTGTGTTGAAGCCAAGTATTTCAGGGAAAGAATAAGTGGAAGTGGAACGAGAGGCAACGGTGAAATGAGTTCTAACTCATATTTTGGAAATAAGAATTAAGAGCTAAGAAATTGTGAAGTTAAAAGACGGTCAAGGCACGAGAGGATAAAGCTCAAGAAAATGCGGCTTAGAAGATTGAAGACTAGATACGCGCATTATATCTCTTTCTAAGAGTATATCCTTGATCCCTATTATTCTGTAGAGCTTACTCGCATGCTATCTTTTAAGTATATCCTCTCGGTCCTATTCTCAATCTTAGTTCTGTTGCAAACCCCATAAGGAGTATGACTCGCCTGTTTGTGATATAATGTTGGGGTGAAGATGTCCGTCAAGTTGACCAAACTATTTGGGCTTTATGGGATATGGGTTATAGTTGATAGACTTACAAAGAGCGCCCATTTTATTCCGGTGAAGAGCAAGAGAACCGCATCATGGCTAGCATTTGTTTATCTTCGAGAGATAGTGCGATTGCATGGAGTTCCTTCTAGCATAGTTAGCGATCGTGACCCAATCTTCACTAGCCAGTTCTAGAATAGTTTGCAAGAAGCGATGGGTACGCGATTGAAACTAAGTACAGCCTATCACTCACAGATGGATGGCCAGACCGAAAGGGTGAATAGGGTACTAGAAGATCTGTTGAGGCTATGCATTCTTGACTTTGGTGGCACTTGGGAAGACCACCTTCCTCTCGTAGAGTTTGCTTATAATAACAGCTACCAAGCAAGCATAGGGATGGCACCATTCGAAGCTTTGTATGGGAGACCATGCAAGACACCAACATGTTGGTGGGAGACGACGGATGAGCTTATACTTGGGCCCGACATGATAAGGGGCACATCCGAGAAGGTAGAGTTGATTCGAAGACGGATGAAAACGGCCCAAGGTAGACAGAAATCCTATGCTGACAAGCGAAGGACAGATTTGGAATTCGAAGCTGGAGGTATGGTTTTCGTGAAGGTTTCTCCTTTGCGAAACGTGGTTCGTTTTGGAGCAGTAGGAAATCTAGCACCAAGGTTCGTAGGACCCTTCCCTATCATAGAGAGAATTGGGAAGATGGCTTATAAGGTGGAATTGTCCGAGAAGCTGGCCGGAGTGCACAATGTCTTTCATGTCTAGCATCTCCGGAAGTGCCTGCATGAGTCGGCCGAGGTGGTTGAGCCTAGCATTCTTGAAGACGTGGAGGTAGAGAAAGAGGCAACCCTGAGGCGAGCTCCGATTCGTATCTTGGGAACGGAGATCAAGAAGCTTAGGAATCGAGAAGTCAAGTTAGTAAAGGTTCAGTGGAGTGAAGCCGAAGAGGACGCAACTTGGGAAACCAAGGAGAAGATGCGCGCGCTTCACCCATTTCTTTTTGAGGGTACATTCTCAATCTCTTTTCCTATAAGTCAGCATACCTTTCTTTTGCTATCTATGTTTATCTTGTTATTTCGTTAACCTTGTCATGAGAACCTTAGGTAGAAACCCTTTGGATGAAACATGTATTTGAAACATGTTATGCTTGATGTTTTCAAGTGGTTGCAAGTGTTTGCAAGTGGATACTCGTGGATTCATGATACACATTAGGCACTAAGATCGGCTCACACACTTTCATATTGCATATGCATGAGTGCTTATACTTATTCATGGATGAAACTTGTTATTCTATCACGTGGATGTTGCATATGGATGAATGTTTTGTGCACTCATGTAGATATTATGAATCATGTTAGGAATTTGCATACATATGGACTCATTACACTAACGTACATATGCATTAAGGAGGTTTACTGAATCAGTAACCACCTGATTTTCGCATTAGATAAGTACATATACACACACCTTTGCATATGATCATACAACATTTAGAATTTGTTAAGGACAATGGTTACTTATGGATGATGTTGTGAGTAGATGGATGATGGATGGTAGGATACGTTCTTCCTAACTTAGAGATTCCGGGGACGAAATCCTTTAAGGAGGAGAGAATGTAACAACCCATATTTTGAATAACATGTTATAACATAAATCAAGGCAGAATTAAATGATAAAATCTGAATCAAGGGAAACAGGCTGTGCCATTGCGTTCGTCTCGGAAAAATACGCGAAATAGAGTCCGAGTTTTTGAAAATCGGAGTCCGTATGACCCAGTTATGGCCCGTCAAAGTTTTCAGAAAATTTCAAGTTCAAAAAAACAGTTCAAATTTCAAATCTGGAGCTAAACAGACTGGGCGGGAAAGTTTCCCGCCCAGCCACCCCAAGTCGACTGGGGAGTCGACTTGGGAGTCGACACACCCCAGGAGGTGTCGACTGCCCAGTCAACACCCCTATCGACCTGGGTGGTCGAGCCAAGTGGCTTGGTGCACCTGCTGAGTGTTTTGAGTCATGTTTCTGGCCTTGTGACGAATTCTGATGGCTAGGATCTAAACTAGGGTTAATCCTATGGCCTAAACTACCCTAAACTTCTATATAAGCACCCCTAAACCTAGCCTAAACCCTCATAATTCAATCCTACAACGAAGTTATGCCAAAATGCTCCCTAACCATGGCCTCCATCTTCATATCATGACCTCCATCTTCCTCATAAGAGCTTGAGAGCTTCTAAGGCAAAAAGGAGCCATCTTTCTTCATCAAATCGAAGGATCTACTTATTCTCAAGGCTATTTGTGTTGCTACATCATTCCTAGAGCTTCTACAACATCTCTATCTTGTTCTATTGTGTTCTAGTTCTCATAGCCACGCTTTGTAAGCCCTATTCTACTCTTAGATTTAAACTATGAACTTAATATGACATGTAGCAAGTTGAAATGGGATTTTTGTGTAACTCTTGCCTTGCATCTATCACTTTATGCATAGATCTATACATGACTCTTTTGATCTATGGTTATGGGACTATCACCTTGACTTTTTGGGTAGAAAGCTATGAGCTTTATTTGGTGGTTATGCATAATGCAACATAGAACTTGGTAGTTATGCATAAATTCAACATAGAACCATCTTAAAACCTTGATGTTAACTTGCATATGATGTTATGAACCTATATGCTAATCGCAAGTGTATCACCCTATTTGCTAAGTTTAATGCCATACATGTGTAGACTGGAATTGGACCTAAGTGCAATACTTGCCTTGAACCTATCATTATATGCATAGATCTATTCATGCCTCTCTTGATCTATGATTGTGGACCTATCATGAACCTAGTACCGTTCATGTTGACCTTTGGGAAAAGTGCTATGAAATGGATTATGGCTTATGCATGTTAACAAACCTTAACCTCTCATGTTCCTTAACATGCATAGGATGATATGAAATCTATTTGCTATGCACAAGTTAGGATTGTCACCCTATGTCAACTATTACCATGTTACCACCCTATTTGCTAATTATGTTATCATACATGTTTGTGGCCAAATCACCCTTATGCTATTATGCATGCTTGTGGCCAAATCACCCTTATGCTATTATGCATGCTTGTGGCCAAATCACCCTTATGCTATTATGCATGCTTGAGGCCAAAGCACCCTTATGCTATTTGATATGTTTGAGGCCAAGTCACCTTTTATGCTATCATACATGTTGAAGCCATATGCTAGTATGTTGAACACCCTTGCCTCAAGTATCACCATGTTTAACTTGTGATAGCCTTTGCCATCTTGTCACATTCTTATGTTCCCCTTTTTGATCTATTTGTGTTGATGCGAACTTACGTGCGATGGGGTTACGTTATGGGTAAACTTAATTGACATGAAACATGACTTGAAAATATGACATGTGATTATGCTTGAAAACATGAATGTGGACATGACATGTAGAAAACATGAAAGTGGCCAACTCGAGGTTGGGTTGAGTTTGTAGCATAAATCTACCCGGAACCGACCGGCTTAACTAGTGGCTACAAACAATAAGACCCAATGTGAGTAGTTGGTCATATCGCACTTAAAACCCGAGGTTAGACTAGGTTGTGGTGTAAAGCTACCTGGACCCGCCCGGCTTAACTAGTAACCACAACAAAGTCTAATGTGAGAGGTTGGGGTGCATTAAGTTAATTAATGCCACATGGTAGGGTTAAGTCATGGACTACTTGAATACTTAACCAATTAAACACGATGGATTGGTAGGGTTAAGTCATGGACTACTTGAATATACTTAACCAGTTGAACACGATGTATTGATAGGGTTAAGTCATGAACTGCTTGGATACACTTGACCAACTCAATACATGGTTAGGATAGGGTTAACCACACTTAACCCATTTAAAACCCTAGTTACGTGGTCCTTTTCAGCAGTAACCTAATTGGGAGTATCTGGATACCCTGGACTAGGCTAAGGTGGGGCACGATTACTGACTGATTGTAAGAGACCAAAAGAGATGGCTGAAGGGTGCACCGGTTGTTCAGGCGGACCATGGTCGTGCACATTAAGTCCGGAGTTGAACATGGGCACCAGTAGGTTTAGACTGTGCGTGCTTGATTTGTGTCTGTGGTTTACACCTTAGGGCTGGATACACCCTAGGGTGGACCTTGCACAGTTAACTACATTCCATGATTAGGCCGTATGACACCGATACACGACGAGTTAGGCTTATAGGGAGCCGATCGACTAGACCGAGTAGTTGGACCTAGATTTAGGTCACCTCATGATGTTGGGCCAACTTTGGGCCAAGGGATCATTTCTTGTTTATACTTGATATGGATTAGAATACTAGTACACCTGGTGCAACTTAACCTTGTATATGCGATGCCACATTTGATCTATCTTGTTAACTTTTCACCATGCCAGTTATCATCCTATGTTTCATCTCTGTTTTACATGTCCAGTTAACTTTATTAGTTTTTATACTAATAGTAGGTAGGACTTACCAGTCTTTTTGACTGATCCGTTTTCTTTCGCCTCTTTTCTTCCGTTTCCCCTCCTCCCCCAGGTCCTCAGGGTGGGAACACTAGCACCTAGCTTGGATCTTTAGCTTGCTTCCTGGATAGCTCATGTACGGTTTGGACTTGAGCTTTGCTATGGCGACACTACTGTTATCTTTGGGGAATACTTTACTTATGTTATTTTTCAGTTTATGTTTTCTAGACTTTGCTTTGTTGGAAAATGATGACTAAGTACTTTGATGTAACTTGGCTATGGTTTTGAAATAGTAATTTTATTCGCTGCTTTATTTACTCTGTTTTACTTATATGTTCTGTCTTGTGATATCTTCATGCATGTTTACCTTGACCAACACCCCTCCAAAGCCAGTGTACTTGCTTAGAGTGACCCTGGCGGAGGTGGGGTGTTACAGTATTTAAAACAACTTTCGGCTTCGTTCCTTTTCGGGGACGAAAAGTTTTAAGTGGGGGAGATTGTAACAACCCGAAAATCTGGGCCAGTTTAAAATTTTATTTCGGCAATTTTAGCGAATTTTGAATATTTAAAATAAATTATTTTAAGTAATATCGACGAGAAATTTATTTTGAATATAATTCGAACGTAAATATTATATAGATCGTCGTTAGAATATAAATATTTATTTATATATATATAAAGGAATTGAAAATGGCGCGGTAGTTCGATAATTCGATTTTAAATTTCAAATGAATGTACCGGGTGCAAAATAAACCGGATTTTAGTGAAATCAAAAATATTTGAATCTAATTGGGAATATCTTTCCAACGAATCCGAAAAATCAAAATTTCATAGCGGGGATCAAAAGATATGTCCAGTTGAAAATTCTGAATAGTCGCTATAGAATTCAGGCCCTTAAAAATGGAAATTTTGCAAATTACCTCGGATTTCGATGAAACCACTTTTGTTGGATCCGTGGTGTCTAGTTATTGCTAGGTTTCAAATTTCATAATTTTTCGAATCAATATGTGAGCGTGGCAAAGGAAAACGCGTTTGACCAGTTTCAGTTGATTTTAATCGACTGGAAAATGGCCATTTTTTAAACGGTCTCAGAATTTGACGAAATTAGCTTTGTTAGGACCGTATCGTCAATACGAATCTAGAAATAATTTTTTTGGAATATTTAGAGTCCGTATGTGGCCCCGGTAATTTGAAATGTACGTTTGAATTGAATATATATATATATATATATATATATATATATTTTAATTCAAACGGAAACTGATCGAAACGATAGATTTGGCTAGTGAAACATATCCAATTGTGTTCAGAATAGGGGTATTATGCTAGGGGCGATAGTCGGTGGGCTTGATTTCGTGTTCGTATTAAAAAGTTAACTTTAGAAAATAAAATAAATAAAATATTAAATTTTAATATCCCCCCCCCCCCAATGTTCTCCATCCCTTAGTCAACGAGCCCCCCCTTCTTCCTTTACACTCACGATACAGGAAATAAAAAAAAAGGGAGCCCTAAATCGATCGATCGACGATGCCCCCCCTTCGCTCGCGCCTCCGCCGGAGCCCCCGCCACCGTTCGACTGACGCGCCGCCACCCAGGGCAGCTCCGATGTCCCCCTCCGGCCAATTGAACGAAGACCCTCCCTAAATCCGCCTCCCACCTCGAATCCGATAGCCCCACTCGCGAACCACCCAGCCTCCGCAGCAGTTCAACCCCCGCGCCACCCTTCAACACCCGACGCAGTGACTCTCTCCCCCTCTGAAGTGGAAACCTGCGCCCATAACCCGCCACCGCCACTTAAGAGGACCCCGCCACCTCCAGCACTCCGATGCAGCCCTTGACTCCGCTTGAAGCTGCTGGATCTTCTGCCTACTTCATTGTGAGCGAGTTCAAACTTTAAAATACGATCTCTTATGGCTTAAAAAAATCGGATTTTGTTGCATTGTTTAAAGAAAAATAGGATCTTTCATTACTTTATATACTTAAAGTTACGATTTTTATTTTAAAAGAAGAATGGATTTTTATTTATGTATGATAGAATTATTATTTTTGAAAAGATAGGATTTTTAATCTATAAAAGATCAGATTTTTTTTACTTAGAAAAGGCGGGATTTAAATTAGAGAAAGACTGGATTTTTAAGGTTAAAAATATAATTTTTATATAAGGAGAAGAATAAAAATATAATTTTTATATAAGTAGAAGTTTAAAAATATAATTTTTATATAAGTAGAAGGATAAAAATATAATTTTTATAAAGCGAAGAGAATAAAAATATAATTTTTATATAGTGAAGAGGGTAAAAATATGATTTTTATTTAGCTAGAGTTATAAAAATATAATCTTTATTAGAAGGAGGGCGATATAAAAATATAATTTTTATAATGAAATGAAGATAAAAATTTGATTTTTATATATTGAATAGCGAAGTAAAAATTTGATTTTTATATATTGAATAGCGAATTAAAATTTTGATTTTTATATATTGAATAGCAAAGTAAAAATTCGATTTTTATATATTGAATAGCGAAGTAAAAATTTGATTTTTATATATTGAATAGAAAAGTAAAAATTCGATTTTTATATATTGAATAGCGAAGTAAAAATTCGATTTTTATATATTGAATAGCAAAGTAAAAATTCGATTTTTATATATTGAATAGCGAAGTAAAAATAAGATTTTTATATACATAGCAAGAATATAAAAATGTGATTTTTGTTATATATATGTAGTGAATACGGGCAAAGAAAGTGACAAGAGGCAAGAACGACGAAGATTTCTACCTAAGAAGAGTCGTGGCGTTGGATTAGCAATTCTGTGAGAACTTCTCACCTTTTAATTTTGTTTTTCTAGTTAAAATATATACTAGGATGCAGACGGTGTTTAGTAGCACCCGACACCCGTCGTCCACAGACCATGGACGGCTTGTATGCTTGTTTGTTTGATTTTGATGTGTAGTTGATTGTGTGATGTGATGTGAAATGAAATAAAATATTTATATAGTTAAAAATATTTTATAGTTAGAAATAGAATTTTTAATGTGTATATGAAAGGAAATAAAAATAAACAAATCGGATGATTTGTTTGTATACACACATTTGACTGATATTAATTGGGACGATAAATTTTACACATTGCCCAACTGCACAAATAAAATCTGTGTTTGATTGTTTGAAACCCCACACGGGTATTGGGATGATATTTGACGTACACTAATCCCAATTGTTTAGTTGTATGTCGATCGATTGATTGACAGACTATTATGAGCGCTGAATGTTTATATTTGATGCTTATACAGTGTAGAATGCACTTTGGATGATGGTTGATTATTCATCGTTGTTATTGTATACATGTGTTGTAGAAAATCCATATAATTAACATTATATGGTAATTGATTGGGCCTCATTCCAGTTTTAAAATAGAAATATTTGAAAACGAAATATTTGAAATAGAATATTTGAAAATAGGAATATATGAAGCCGTATCGATTAGATTGACGCCATTTTGACGTGAACGATATTTATATCGATTTTATTCATTTTATAATGAATATCGAAAGTGATTTCAAAATCTGATTTTTCGAAAAGAAATGAATTCGAATTGAAATTGAATATAAATGAATTCGAATTGAAATTGAATATAAATGAATTCGAATTGAAATCGATTTGAAATGAATTTAAAACGAATTTATATTGGAATATTCAATTTTGATTTGAAATTGAATATGAAGTTGAAACCGTTTTGAAAATGAATTTAAAACGATTTATAAAGCCCGTTTTGAATGGAAATCGACGAAGTATATATATATATATATATTTATATATTACATATATAATATATTGGCCTGAATAGAACGCGCCGCGGTAGTTCACGAATTTCGACCATTGACTTCGAACGGATATTACGGGAGATCCGACCGTCGGATTCTCCTAAAACCAGAACCGTTGGGTTCGTATCGAAAAGAGCTTTCTAACGAATATTAGAAATTTGAAATCTAACGGTTGGATTTGGAATTATGTCCAAATCAAATTTAGAAAAGGTCGCTGTAAGTGTAGTTCGATGGCCGTTGATGGAAATCGACTGTACGGGCCTTGATAAAATTATTAAAAAATAGGAATAATTTGTGTAAAATCATAAGAAATGATTTGTGAAGAATTGGGATGAAAAACTCCATATTTGAAAAGATAAAAATAGATTTTTATCGAAATGAACTAGTTTTGAACTAGAATTGTAATTTATTTATTTTTAAAATAAATAAAGTGAGTTTGAAATGGGTTTGAAATATAACCAGAATTTCCAATAATTGAATTGGAATGGATTTGAATCGAAATTGTCTTTGGAATATTTCGATGTTGGATTTCGTGATTATACAGATGTTGTTATGGAAATTTGAAAGATATATATATATCGTTATTTCCAATACGATATTCGTTAGTCGTAGAATTTGATATTGAATATAAGCCGGTATATTTTCTATTCAGAGCCTTGTATTTAATATCAAATGTGATTTGGGTTTGTCGTGAATGGTGTCTTCATTAACACTGTTCTTGAACCCAATTGAGAAAAGATTAAATCTTTTTATTTAGATTTAATAAAGTGTACCAATTAAATAATATTGAATTGGAATTGAATTGGTATTGATTTTGGGGGTTTATCGTGAACCGTGTTTTAAAATGACACTGATTCTTTAACCCAGTTAAATATTAAAACTAAGTGGAGTTTTAATGAATCTTTAAATAGATTGAAAAGATCGAGAATGGAGTATCGTCAGTTTTACTCCAGGCGATAGTTAAATCTTTAACTAGATTTGAACGTGAAATGGTAATTGAATTTACCGATAACACCATGGTGTTAGATATGAAGTATAACCAGTTTTACTTCATGGGATGAATAGGTTGGGATTGGGAAATTAAAACAAATGATTACTTCGGTAAGGTTCGTTAATCCCGACTAGTTGAATCGAAAGTCAAAAGAGGATTAAAGAATAAATTTGAGGGAATTGTCTTTGATAAAATTAATGGGAACCTTTCCCTATGAATGTGAAATTTAGAAACTAACTGTCGGTTAGCTAAGCAGAATGGTTTTCTGGATATTGATCTGATGTTGATTTCGGCCTTCGGGGTTAATATTTGGGGGAATTGTTCTCTTGTAAATTTACGGTTAGTGACTGATGAATTGGAATGAGGCGTATGTTGTGTTTGTGTAAAACTTGTTTATAATATACGCGAGTTATTCGGAAAGACCGGGTTTATCCCATTCTGAATAGCTGATACGACGATAAGTCGAAGATGAAGACGGTGGTCGAAGACCGGAGGTCTTCACGTCGTTTGGGTGACTACTGATGATCTTGATTGGGATGTACACCCAAGAAGATGGAAACAGTTGGTGATCATCCAGACGTACTTGGAGATCGATGGATATGCGGGGTACTAGGTGCCTCCGGTTTCGTTCAGACCCATAACGGACTTGTAAATGGACTGTGTGTCTGACATTGGATTTTAGTCTGTGTGATTGATTTCTATTAAATATATATCTGTTTGGCGGCGGAGAATTTATTCTCTTGCTTAACGCCCTTCTCTGAGACGTACGAGCTCAGAGGTTATATATTGATGGATATCAAACGCATGGAGTGAATTGCCTGTGTGGCATGCCTAAGTGGCAATTGATCAAGGCTTCTGTTGAAAAGCAAAGTCTTGTGGTGATGATCAAAGCACGGCCTGATCAAAGCACGGCCTGTGGTGATGATCAAAGCTTCATTTTTCTTTATTTAGCATTGCGCTGTTTGTTTTATGCACTGGTATTCTTGGGAGGAAACCCGTTCCGTGTTATACGGCGTGGTCCCTTGATTTACCTAACTTTAAAATAAAGATTAATAACTGTTTTAGTTCTCACACCAGTCACATGACTGACCTGGAGTTTATTGTTTTAACCTAAACTCTGGGTGCCCTTATTTTTACACGGGCAGCTGGTAGTTTTGGTTTTGCAGATTTTTATTCACAGGATCCTGGTTTACAGCTGGAACGATATCCGGAAAGCTTTGTATCCGTATATCTCCTTCTAGTTGTGTATTGTATTATTTTCCGCTGCGATGTATTTAAATGTAATTTAAATCTCTGATATTTCTGTGTAATATTCATTTATACTCTGTATATTCTTGTAATCTGATGGCATTGTTGTAATATACAATGAAATGTTCTTCCGTCTGCGTTTTTCTGTGTGTTGTTCTCGAACTATCCGCGCTTTCCTCACCAGGGAAGTTACGGGTTTTTACACGTAGCTTTTCGATTTCAGTTCATATGATTCGAGTTGGAACTCTCCTCACAGTCGCTTCGCTTTCCACTTCGGCTTCTTCTAGAATGCTTGGCTCCACCACTTCCGCAGATCCATGTAGACATTTTCGGAGATGAGAAACGTGAAATACGTTGTGAATTCCGGCCAACCTTTCGGGCAGCTCTACTCTATAAGTCATTTTCCCAATCTTCTCGATGATAGGGAACGGTCCTACAAATCTTGGTGCTAGCTTTCCTGCGGATCCGAAGCGAACATGTTCCTGAAAGGGGATGCCTTAAGGAAAACCCTGTCCCCAACCTCAAACTCAAGGTCGGTCCTTTTTTGTCGGTGTAGGATTTCTATCTATCTTGGGCAGTCTTCATTCTCCTTCGTATCAAGTATACTTTTTCTGAAGTCTCTCTAATCATGTCTGGCCCAAGTATAATCTTGTCAGTAGACTCCCACCAACAAGTTGGTGATCGGCATGGTCTTCCATATAGAGCTTCGAAGGGCGCCATGCCAATAGTGGCTTGGTATCTGTTGTTGTAGGCGAATTCCACTAAAGGAAGGTGATCCTCCCATGTCCCTCCGAAGTCAAGAACGCACAGTCTTAGAAGATCTTCTAATACTCTATTCACCCTTTCTGTCTGACCATCAGTTTGGGGGTGATAGGCCTTGCTCAAGCATAACCGTGTGCCTACAGCTTCTTGCAGACTCCGCCAAAATTCGCTCGTGAAGATGGGATCTCGGTCACTCATTATGCTGGAGGGTATTCCATGGAGTTGAATTATTTCCTTGAGATAAAGAGAAGCTAAAGACGAGGCAGTCCTTCTACTCTTGATAGGTATAAAGTGGGCGCTTTTAGTAAGCCTGTCCACTATTACCCAAATGCTAGTATTGCCTTTTCTTGACCTAGGCAACCCATCAATGAAGTCCTTTGAAATGCTATCCCACTTCCATTGCGGGACTTCTAGAGGATGAAGCAGTCCTCCAGGCTTCTTTTGTTCCGCCTTGACCTGTTGGCATGTCACACACTTAGAAACGAAATCTGCCACGTCCTTCTTCATGCCGCTCCAATAGAAAACTCTCTTTACGTCCTTGTACATCTTGTCCCCACTTGGGTGTATTGTCATCTTGGAATGATGTGCTTCCTCGAGAACCATATTTACTAAATCCCTTGCTTGTGGGATGCACAGTCTTCCATCTCGTCTCAGCCAACCCTTATCATCGATGGAGTACCTATTGAGGTGACTGGAAGTTTCACCCCTAATTAGTTTATCAATCACACCAACAAGCTGAGGGTCTTCGCGTTGTGCGTCCCCTATTGAGTCTAGAAGAGTAGGTCGTACTTCTAGCGATGCCAATAAACCAGGTACAAAATCAGAGGAGGGCCTAAAGTCAAAACTAGCTATATACTCCAAGCTTTGCCTTTCCACAAAGAGAGGGCTTAGGGTCAGCTTCTTTCTGCTCAACGCGTCTGCTACTACGTTGCCTTTGCCAGGAGTATAGGAAATCTAAAAATCATACGAGGCAAGGAACTCCATCCTTCTTTGCTGCCTTAAGTTAAGATCTTTCTGCGAGAAATGATACTTCAACGATTCATGGTCAGTATATAATTCGAACTTCTCACCTAGGAGATAATGGCGCCAAGACTTAAGCACAAAGACGATGGCGGCTAACTCAAGATCGTGGGTTGGGTAGTTCTTTTCATGAACTCTCAATTATCTTCCACCATAAGCTACTACCCTCCCTTCTTGCATCAGAACATCGCCTAATCCCGTACCACAAGCATCCGTGTATACGGTGAGCATCTTGCTTCCATCTGGCAATGTCAGAACTGAGGCTGTGGTGAGAGCCCTTTTTAATCGTTGGAAAGAAAACTCGCAATCCAAATCCCAAGCGAACGCCAGATTCTTCTTTGTTAGCCTTGTGAGTGGAGCTGAGATTTTTGCGAAATCTCTAATGAACTTTCGGTAAAAACCGGCTAGCCCAAGAAAGCTTCGGACTTCGGTTGCATTTCTTGGTGTCTTCCAATCCTGCACTGCCACCAGTTTCGCGGGGTCCACAGCTAACCCCTCTTTGGATACTATATGCCAAAGAAACCTCACTTATTCTCTCCAAAAGTGGCACATGGAGAATTTGGCTTTTAGCTGATGAACTCGAAGAGTTTCCATGATCTCCTTCAGATGTTGGGCATGTTCTTCCTCATTCTTTGAGAAGATCAAAATATCATCTATGAAGACCACCACGAACTTATTAAGGAATTCTCTGAACACCCTGCTCATTAGGTCCATGAAATAAGCGGGTGCGTTTGTCAAGACGAAAGGCATGACAAGCCACTCGTATAAACCGTCTGGGGTTCTGAACGCCGTTTTATCAATGCTATCTTCAGCTACCCTTAGCTGATGGAACCTAGTAGCCAGATCAAGTTGGGAGAAGACCGATGCACCTACAAGCTGATCAAACAAATCGTCTATTCTATGAAGCGGGCGTCTATTCTTTTTAGTCAGCTTGTTTAGCTCCCTACAGTCCACACAAAGACGTAGTGAACCATCTGCTTTGATGGCGAACACCACTGGAGCACCCCATTCCGAGATACTCCTCCTTATAAACCCCTTCTCGAGAAGCTCCTTAACTTGCTTACTAAGCTCCTTTCTCTCCTTTGGAGCCATGTGTCTAACAGGCAGAGCTACGGGCTTTGCATTATCAACAAGATATATGTGGAAGTCTATTTCCCGCTTCGGAGGTAAGCCTTTCACCTCTTCAAAGACATCTGGATATTCCCGGACCACTCTAAATGACTGCAAATTCTCAACAGAAGCGTCAAGCGACTCTAGATAACTAAGCATACCAGCATTCAAGGGATTACAAGAAATTTCTAGAGTGTTACCGAGCCGAGTCAAGAGTCTAACCACTCTTTTCTCACAATCAAGAATGGCACCATTACTGGATAACCAGTCCATGCCTAAGATCAGTCCATATCCTGAGAAGCCCAAAATAAAGGCGCTACATCTAAATTCAACACTTAGAATAGAAATTTTCAAATCCAAGCAAACCATCGACAAATAAGCTGAGCCCCCAATTGGATTTGAAACAACTAAGGGATCTTCTATCATACTAGTGTCTAGGTGCAGAGATTCTACTAAAGCAGATGAAATAAAGGAGTGTGATGCACCAGAATCAAAGAGAGTGCGAACTGGATGATCATAGAGATAAACTAAGCTTTCTACAGAAATATTTCTACGTTGTTCTTGTGGAGGTGCCACCAGCGCATGAACCTCTCCCCCTGAGGTGGATCCAGTCCTCTGTCCATGCCCCCGCTTCTTTGGGCAGTCCTTAGCCAAGTGTCCAGTCTCTCCACAATGGAAGCAACCACCATTCATCTTTGCCTTCTTCTTCCGGCAGTCTTTCGCTATATGTCCAACAATGCCAAAGAAATCACACCTTCTCTTTTCACGGGATTTGTTGTTCTTCCCGCCTTTCTTGAAGTCTGTCTTCTTAGCCTGTAAACCCTCTTTCTTTTCTTGAGGCACTTCCACCTTTGCCACTTTCTTGCCTTTATCTTCCTCGTGTAGCAGCGCCATGTAACACCTCGTAATTTTACAACATTAAAATTCACAAATTAAAGTATACTTAATTTTTAGAAAAGAATTAAGTGAAATGGGTTGCGCAGAGAAATATATATATATTGATATATATGTATATAAATTAAAAAATAAATAAATAAATATGCGAAAAAGTTCAAAACAGCGAAATGGGAGGGGGGAATGACCGAATTGGGAGGGGGGAATGACCGAACCGGCCCATTTTTGAGGTCGACCTGAGCCCTGCTGGGTCGACTAAGGGTTAATCCAGGGTGTTTGGCTGTCAACCCGTGGGCCGATTCGCTCAAATGCAGATTTTGCATTTGGTTGGTTCTCATGGTTCAGGGTTAATCTAACGGTACTAAATAACTTCCTACACCTATAAATACATCCTAATGCTAACCCTAAACTAATTAAAATTGAAACTAAAGCCGTTATGCCGTCGCCATGGAACTCAGTGTAGCCGCCGCCAACTAAAGAGGAAGATAACTAATCAATTCAACCTAATTCAAGCTTAGAGCTTCAACAACGAATCAACTAACGTCGCTACAACAATTCTGCATCAAGTTTGATCAATTGTTCATAATTCTTTAACCACGAAAGGCAAGTTCGATTTCTCTAATCAAGATAATTATTAAATTAAGTAAGATTATATATAATTGTGGATTATATGGATATGATGTGAATTATTGACCGTATGATATGATTACGTTGTTCAATTGTGATGTTATCATACATGTTGTAAAGTTATGATCTATGTCGTAATTCTATGATTGGCTTATGTATAATCAAATCATCATGTTGTTTAAATGCTAGTTTGGTTATGTTGATTCATATGATAGATCATATGTATGTATGCAAGTTTAGATGTTGATTTAGACATAAATCACATGCAATTTAGTAAAGATTATGACATCTATTTTAGATCAAAAGTTAGGCTCTGACATGTATGAGTTATATGCTAAATCTTTACATGCTAGTTTATATGTTTAGAGGTAAATTTACACCATTGTTATGTTGCATAAATCACATTTGCAAGTTTATATAAAAATATGAGTTTGGAATATGAATCATGTTATGCAAGTTTGTGGTTATTGCCTATGTAAATTTTGTGATGAAAATCTTATTCATAACATGCAGGTTCATACCTTTTAGGCCTATGTTTAGATCTATGATTTTATGCAAGTTATGTGGTAAATTCTCATATGCAAGTTAGGCCTATTTTGTATGTTATGTGAATATGTGGTGTTTTTTCCTTTTTCATGTGTTAGACTATTTCTTAGTCTATCATATATTCTATGCAAACGGACGCCGCGGGGGTTATGGGAAAAATATTGATTATGTTAATAAATGTGAATTGGCATGTAATAGCCTTAAAAGAGGCATATATGTAAATTGAGATATTAATTGGCAAAGTGATATATGGACATAATTAATGTGAATTATGGTCATAAAGATAATTGGAATTTTATTAACATATTTGATTAGGAATAATTAATCCAAATATTGGATGAAAATATTGATTATGTTAATAAATGTGAATTGGCATGTAAATGAGGCATATAACGAATTTGAGATATTAATTAAGGTGAATTGCCTTAAAAGGCGAAAAATTTAATGAAGGCATTAATTGGAAAATTAATGTGTAGTAATGGACATAGTTTAATTATGGACATAGATTAATTTGAATTTGAATAGGGATATTAAATATTGGGAATTGGCACAAATGCCTAAAAAGGCATGAAATTAATTTGAGATGTAAATTGGTACAATTTATGTACC
Organism: Allium sativum; assembly: GCA_030737875.1. Lineage (NCBI taxonomy): Eukaryota > Viridiplantae > Streptophyta > Magnoliopsida > Asparagales > Amaryllidaceae > Allium > Allium sativum. The sequence continues at coordinate 243,556,824 of CM060915.1, read as the reverse complement.
ATAAATAGTGGACATAATTAAGGTGACATATTTATACATAAATAAATATGGAAATGATTTGTAATTTGAATAGGGAAAGTAATTCAAATATGGGGGGAAATTAATTATGTATAATTAATTGCCTAAGACACGAGGTTGGACTCATTTGTGGTGTAAGACTGCCCGGACCCACCCGGCAAATCCAGCAGCCACAAATGGTAGCCCAATGTGAGAGGTCAAAGGCCCAAACTAAATGCGTAACAATTGTATGGACACGAGGTTAGGCTCGTTTGTGGTGTAAGACTGCCCGGACCCGCCCGGCAAATCCAGCAGCCACAAATGTCAGTCTAATGTGAGAGGTCCTACAGGGGTTACGATAGTAATAAATTAAGAAACACTTAACCAAAGTAAATATGTAGTGGGACATGAGGGGGTTAAGTGGGTGCCTTGGGTGGCATGAGGAATCTAGTGGGTGACATGTGGGTGACATGAGGATGTCATGAGAAATACGATTAGAAAAATGGAGTAATTAATTAAAAATGGACATGGTAAATGAAATGGACTACTTAACCAAATCTGATCCCTGGGGATTGTAAGAACTTAAGTTTAAGTTGGGGGTTAAGTAAACTGGGTGATACGGAATGAGTGGGTTAAGTAAATCTTGGGTAGGTGGGTAATATTAGTACATATAGACCCACAAACTTAACCGTAAATTAAATATGTCCGAACCAGTGAGAGGGTTAAGTAAATCTTGGGTAGGTGGGTAATATTTGTGTATATAAGCCCACAGACTTAACCAATACAACCTGTTAATTAAACAAAAGGGTGAGACTAGGTTAAATTAGAAAACACTTAACCAAATTTATACATGTAAGTGGACATGGGGTTAAGTGGGATGTATTAGAGGGGACCAAGCCTAGGTGGGAAGCTTGGTGGGGGCCCTTTTCAGTCCAGTAGCCCATTAAGTATCTTTGTGAGCTCAACCCAAGTCGAGGATGGGACACGCCTACTGGGCCTGATTGTTAGAGGCCAAAATGGGTTAGCGGTGGCAACGCAAGTCCAACGGGTTCATGTGCGTGCGTGGGCCCGGGCTGGTAGGTAAGACGTTGTTGCATCGTGTAGGTATAAGCCGTGCATCCTTAAGTTGTATTGGGTTGCCACTTTAGGGGAGTGATACACCCCACTGTGGGACCAGCACGGGTATCTACGAGTTAGGGAGTCGATCGAATGGGGCAGGGTAGTGGGTACATCTAGTGGAGATAGGAGCAGGCGGCACCTATGACGTCAGCTAGGAGTACATGGAATTACCATTGAAGGGGTACATCTAGTGGGGATAGTGGGTACATCTAGTAGTACACGAAGCTATCATCATTCTATTTAGTCAAGAGGGATCAAGTTTCTAGAGTGACTAGTATGGGTGCAGTTAGTGTTAGTACAGTACAGTACGGTACAGTACGGTAGAGTATAGTAATTACCCTATATTGATTAGGAAGCGCCTTTAACGTTATCTTTGCTCATCCTATTATTTTTGGTTGCTTGGTCTTGCCATTAATTCACAGTCATTTCCTTATTTACCAAGCTTATGTCTTATCCTAGTTACTTTGATAGTTATATTGTTGGAGTTATCGGACTTGCCAGACTTTTTGTCTGACCCCCTTTGTTTCCACCTCTTTTCTTCCTTCCCCCCCCCCCAGATTCTTAGGGTGGGAAGCTTGATTTGGATCTCTTTGGGAGCACTTGGATTTGGATTGCTGAAGTAAAGCTCAGCCTATCTCTTTTATGGCTATTTATGGGATTATGCTTTTTATATTATGTACTCTGATTTTGTCAAGATGGATATTATGTACTTGACTTTAGTCTTTGGGTTTTGGTGATGTAACCAAACATATTTACCTTCCGTTGCAATAAATAAAGTTTTAAATTTTCAAGTACTATTTCATATCTGTCTTGTTGTGATTTTTTGTTCTATATTCACTTAAAACGCTCCATAGAAGTTAATGCATTCCCTTTTGTGAGTGACATTAATGGACATGGGGTGTTACACGCCATGTCCACTAAGCTTTCATAAGTCGCTCCCATGGGTATATGGGTCATTGCAAGGCTGCGTAGAGGCTCATTCAGACCTTTGACGAAGCGAAGGGCCTTCTTGTGTTGGGTGTTTACTAAATCCAGCCCAAATCTGGCCCGCTGATTAAACTGATTGACGTACTCCTTGATTGTCATATTTCCTTGTTTAAGAGTTAGGAACTTCTCCATTTGCAGGCTTCTTTCAGCTTGGGAGAGGAATTTCATCTCAAACCTCATCCTGAAATCTTCCCAAGTTTCCACTAGCCTCTCAGCATGGGTAACTTCCCACCAATAGGAAGCTTCATCTTTAAGCAACCAAACTGCTAGTTGTATCTTTTGCCTGTCGTCAACTTCGAAGATGACGAACAAATCTTCGGTCTCCTTCAGCCAGTTCCTTGCTACCAAAAATGATTCAGTCCCATAAAAGTCCTTTACACTCATAGCCTTGAAGTCTCTACACGTCTTAGCGAAAGTATTTCCATAAGGAGGAGGAGGAGGAGGAGGAACCGCTGCCACTGTTGGAGGAGGAATGTCTGCTGGGCCCGCACCATTGGCCCTAGCCTCTAGGTACCTTCGGAACCAGCCAGGGACCGGTACTCTTTCTGGAAGGTTAAGATCTCCAGACATGCTGGAACAAAAAGGAAAGTACTCAAAACAAAGGATAGAGAGATAACGCATATGGATTTTAGGGAATTATGCCTTTTAAAAACAACGCTTTTCTTGAAAACAATGCTTCTTTAAACTTCTTTTTGAAAATAGTCTCAAAAACCTTTATCTAATCTGGTAAATCTATGCTCTGATACCAAGTGAAACACCCCACCTCCATTAAGGTCACTCACAAAGAGAATGCCTTAACTTTGGTGGAGGTTTGTAAGTAAAAGTCACGGATAAACACAAGACAGATATATAAACACATATATATAAGCAGCGGATAACAAACGGACTTTTATTTCATAAATACGTGCTCATACAAAACATTTCCACAATTGTCTCATAATGACTTCCAAAACATTACATCATGATTTCTGTCTTAGTTATTAAATAAAGGAGCATAATTAAAACTGCATAAGTCCCCATAGAATGTGTCCAACAGCCGTAGCCAAGGAAAGAGAGTCCAAACCGTACACCTACTATCTTGAAGCTTGCAAAGAGTCTGACTAAGCTGGGTTGTTTCCTCCCTGTGGACCTGGGGGGAGGGGGGAAACGGAAGAAAAGAAGACGAAAGAAAAATAGGGTCAGACATAAAGTCTGGTAAGTCTAGTGACTCTTCAGTATGAGAATAAGAAAAAGGGCATGATAGGTATAAATAGGAAGTAGGAAAGTATCATAAACTAAGGTAAAGCAGTTTGAATCGAATATACTATCGCACCCCACACTAAATCCCTGCACCTACTTGTACTGTCTTAACTGGCACCCCATGGTCAGGGCAAAGTGATCCCCTTGTTTTAAAGATCGGCTCCTACTCGCATAATCATCTGTGTCTTACGACCCCTAAAAATTGTAGATACCTATGCTGGTCCCACCATGGGGTGTATCAATTCCCATGGTGGCGGCCCGACACAATCTCTAGAATGCATAGGTTATACTACTGGTGCCCCCAATGCCCTGTTTGTCTGCTCCGAAGTGTGTGCACGCCCGCACTCCGTTAGAACCCACACTGTTGCACCCACCGTTGTCGCTTTTGACCGCTTACAATCAGCCCAGTAATCGTGCCCCACCCTGCCTAGTTTCAGGGTACCATGATACCAAATTGGGCTACTGCTGAAATGGGTCCCCGTTACTAGGGTTTTCTAGTCAAACATGTTAAGTGGTTAAGTGTCTGTACTTACCTAACCCCACCCATCAGTTTAATTTAACATGTTGAATTGGTTTAAGTGTTTTAGTTAACTTAACACTACCATCCTGACTTGTCTGTCCTTAGCTTTTTAAAGCACCGACCACTCACATTAGACAGGTATTGTTATGGTTACTGGATGTGCCGGTCGGTTCCGGGCAGGTTTACACCGTAACTCAGTCTAACCTCGGGTCCTTATTGGGCTCAATGCTTAACCTCTCACATTGGATAGGTATTGTTGTGACTACTAGACAGTCGGGCGGGTCCGGGCAGGTTTACATCACAACTCAATCCAACCTCGTGTTAAGCATACTCGTATTTTCTAAATTTACATATTTGTCTTTTTTACTTGTTATATGTAAATTTGTCAACAATTAAATGTTGTGGCCCACTTTCCAAGTTTAACATTTTTGGTATAAGAATTTATACCATTCAAGTGCCACCAATTTTGGCATGTGACAAACATGCCAATTCCATATATTTTCACCAATTTATGTCAAGTTTCCTATAATTACCAATTTTTCCCAACGTTACCCCGTCTAAGTATTAGGCTAACAATCTTAGCCTAACTTTACGTTCGCATGATTTTTAGCATATAATATTACGCCAAAAACTTAGCCTAATTTAGCGTACACAAAATGGGCATAAACTTGGCATTCTTGGCATAGTCAATATGAACATCATAGGTGTGAACTTGCAAAATAGTCAACATACATATATGTGAATTTGCAATATAGACTGAATCATGGGTTTCAACTTGTCATGTGAACTTGCATTAAAAAGGGGGATCTATCTAAACAGGTGTCACATGAATTAGCATATGATTTAGACAGCATAAGCCTAAACATGTTTAGATCTAGGCATAACATCGAACATCACTAGCATATGACAAGAATATGACATGTCCATAAAGTATGAATAATTTCATCGCATATGTGAACTAGATCCAATCATGTTTACTACTATAACGTGAAACTTATATTACAATGGATCTTGGCATGGATCCAATTATGAACTTTACAACTTTTGTATAAACATATGAGCATGTATATGAACTTAATCATTTAGGCATAAAGTATATACATGAGATCTTAAATTGGACATATCACATACAACTTATATAATCACATAAACATATAGGTGTAGATTACAACATGAAGTATACAACTTGCATGTGATGTTGTTTTCATTTGAATGGATCCAGCACCAAGTAAATTTAACCACAAACATTCCAACCATTCACAATACAACCATTTCAATACATAGATATGATTTAACATCATCGTTATACAATAGCACAATTCCACTTCCAATTTACATCGAATCAAGTCTTAATTTTATTCCCATCGGAAAAATCACTATACTTACAACAAACGATGGTCTTGTTTTCTGATTTCTGAGTTCTGAATTTGAATTGCTTTCCTTTGGGTAGACAAACGTTGATTGATTCTTGTTTTACTTTAGTTTTGGCTTGTCTCTAAGCTTTTCTACAAGTGGAGGCTCCTCTTAGTTTTCTCCCGACAGCATGGCGGCTCTAGTTCTATATTATTTGTGTGAATTTAGGTTGAGTGTTGAGTTGTATTTATAAAATTTCAGATTGATCTGAGCCCTCAGATGATCATAGATGAATCTAGACAATTCACTTCGAGAGGAGCCAACCAAAATGTGACAAATCAGCCCTAGTGACACAGCCAAGCTTAGAAATTCGACTAGAAACCGACCAGGCCAGCCAGGGCCAAACTAGGTCGACTGGGCAGGTCGACCCCCAGGTCGACCCCTAGATCGACCCCCAGGTCGACCCTATGGTCGACCTGGTTACCCATGTCGACCTGGTGCCTGGTCGGGAATTTTCCCGCCCAGCCCTGTTTGGGTCTGTTTTTGGAATTTTGAACTTCATTTGAACTGTTTGAATTTTAAATTGAATTCTGAAACTTCCGGAGGTCATAACTCCTTCATACGGAGTCCGATTTCCGCAAACTCGGACTCCATCTCAAGCAGAATTCCGAGACGAACGCAATGGCGTAACCCGTTCCCCTTAATTCTTTCATTTAGAATTAATTATACTTTAATTTGTTAATTTACTGTTAACAGAAAATTCGGGGTGTTACATATCCAGTTAAAGCCCTGCTAAAGCCCCGTAATATCCCCGCTATAGACCGCAATACTCTTCAACTGCTACGCTATTTCAATCTAGTGTTGATGAATGGTAGATCGGCTTTTAGGCCTGCTATTTTCCTTTGAATCCGCTAAATAAAGGCTTTTTAACGTCCGCTTTAACAATATTAATATATAAAGGTTGATTTGAATAGTTATTTTTAAAAAAAAATTGCCTAATATGTAGTAACAACCAATTACACTTATCAAATATAGCATGCATAACTATGATATTCCTTGATTTTATTATATAACAATAATTAATATTAATTTCTTGTACATATATAATGTGAGAAAGATGATTAATTAACTTTTATTATAACTATGATATTCCTCGCTTTCTTCCGGCTACACCTTTTTACACCTCCATCGCTATAGAACTGCTAAGCGTTTTAACTGCACAGAAATGTAATTATCTTCGTCTAACGGTATTGTGTGATAATATGACTTTTTGGCTTTATCAGGTCAATGCTGTTGGGTAAACATTAAATGCAAGATTATTGAGAAATTTAAAAAGGTGAATGGTTATGTCAATTAGTGAAAAGGTAGTGTCTTTAGAGTCAAAAGTCATATCCGTTCAACCGAAGAGTCATGTCTGTTGAATTGAAGAGTCGTGTTGGTTGAAATGAAGAGTCGTGTCAGTTAAAGTGAAAAGTCATGTCTGTTTATGAAGAGTCGTGTCTGTTCGTTAAGTGCCATGTCCGTTCATCAAGAGCCGTGTCTATTCGTGAAAAGTCGTGTCTATTTACGAAGGATTATGTCTATTGATGAAAAGGTATCTATTGAGTTGTAAGGTCATGTAGACCACTATATAAATATGGGTGGTCATTTTGTGTGTTGTAAGAGAAAGAGTGAAAAGTGAGTGAAGAGAGAAAGTGAGTATTGTAAAAGAGAAAATGAGTAAGAGAAAGTGAGAATGAGATAAGTTTGAGAAAAAAAAGAATGTTGTAATGAAAGTTGAATTATAAAATCAAACAAAATTAGTTGTGTATTCTCCTCATAAAATATTTATTCGTCCTCTTCTTAAATTCTACAAATTGGTATCAGAACTAGGTCAAAATAATGGAATTTCTATTCCGTATGTCGTATGTTCTCACAAAAAGAAATTTTGAACAATGGAGTAATGGAAAGAAAGAAGAGTTGATCTCTAAAGGGTTATGGGAGATTGTTGAGAATGGCTATGAATGACCAAAAGATGTTAAAAACATGACGGAGAAAGAAAGTAAAGTATTTACGGGCTTGAGATGGAAAGACCATAGTGCTCGTGTTGTGATGTGTGAGAACGTCAATGAAGTAGCATATAAACACATATTGGAGAAAAAAGGGCAAAAGATTCGTGGAATTTACTAAAAGATGTGTATGCAAATGATTACAAAGGAGAAGATGTAGAGGAAGTTGATGAAAATGATGTAGAAGAGATCAAAAGATTCAAAACGGAGCTGATGGGATAGAAAACTGCTAATGACAAAGAACCTGAAGTAGAAAATAAGGTTGAAAAAGTAGAGGATGAGGCGGTCAAAGAAAAAGTGGAAGAAGTAAAAGAAATTTTTGATGATGATGAAGAAGAGGACGAGATTGAGGAAGATATCAGTGAAAGTGAGAACAGCTCTAAGGTTGAGCATGATGTTTGCATAGCAAGCGGAGAAAGTAGAAAAGAGGAATTACAGAATGATGACGATTCAAAGAATACAAACAAGGTAGATGTAGAAGATGGTGTGGTTGAGGAAGCAGCAGCAAGACAAGCATTGAGGAAGCAGCAAGACAAGCATTGAGGATGACAAGGCTAATGTACAAGTTGGTAAGACAAAGAGAGAGACTGCTGATAAGGCGGATATAAATGAAACATACGAGAATAATGTTGTTGAGGGTTTAGACGATGCAGAAAATGGAAAGAAAACAGAAGAAAATGATAATACAAACAGTGAGGATTTGGAAGAAATCAAGGATGTGGACGAGGAAGATACAACAGGAGCTGTACTTGTATCGTTCTTCTGGTCTGTTTCAGTAACGAAAGAGCTGAACAGAAAATGCTCTAAGAGTTGAATGGTCTTAAGTCATGTAATCATACTGATGGTAGTAAAATGAGAGTTTTTGAGCTAGAAGAGACTGAACCAGTGATTTACTTGCATGCAGCTGTATGTGAGGCATTAAGGCTGCATCCATCAGTCCCATTTAACCATAAAGTTGCTTTGAAGGCGAGCGATGCTGCTAAGGAGGAAACACCTTCGTATGTTGATTTGGTCAATGACGTATACAAATCCCCCTGGAGGAATAAAACATTTCAGCTTACGGGGGAGTTTTTTTGGGTAAACATTAAATGCAAGATTATTGGAAAATTTAAAAAGGAGAATGGTTATGTCAATTAGTGAAAACGAGTGTCTTTAGAGTCAAAAATTTCAACTGAAGAGTCATGTCTGTTGAAATGAAGAGTCATGTCGGTTGAAATGAAGAGTCGTGACAGTTAAAGTGAAAAATCATGTCTGTTCATGAAGAGTCGTGTCCGTCGTTGAGTGTCATGTCCGTTCATCAAGAGTCATGTCTATTTGTGAAAAGTTATGTATATTTACGAAGGGTTATGTCTATTAATGAAAATGTGTCTATTGAGTTGTAATGTTATGTAGATCACTATATAAATATGGGTGGTCATTTTGTGTGTTGTAAGAGGAAGAGTGAAAAGTGAGTGAAGAGAGAAAGTTAGTATTGTAAAAGAGAAACTGAGAAGGGGATAAGTCTAAGAAAAAAAAAGTGTTGTAATGAAAGTTGAATTATAAAAACAAACAAAATTAGTTGTGTATTCTCCTCTTAAAATATCTATTCCTCTTCTTAAATAGTACAAATGCAGGGAACTGTGGTACAGTGCATTGATTTGTCGAGGTTGCTGTGGAAACATCATTATTGTTACATGCCATGGTGACTCAAGAAATTGAGATGTCGGTTCTTGAATAATGATGCTGGCGTGGCAAGTTATAGACTCGCAGGCAGACAGTACACAAAGGATATGGGTATGCAATTGCTGAATGCTGTGTATGTTATTGTTTCTTGAAGACTGCAATATACACAGATTTGCAAGAAATCGGAAATAACAGGGCAACAGGAAAAGAAAGGAGGGAGAAGATACGTGTAACCCGAGATAGATAAGGACTTACTGCTCTGATTCCTTGAAAAACTGATGAGATGATACTCGTTGATCGTAGAGAAAGGTAGCTCTCAATGATGAACGAGCATCAACTTGATAAATGTGGAGGATTATAAGAAACACATAAGTTTTGATACTCGTTGATCATAGATAAACACAAATCTCTACAGTTTTGATGACTTGCTTAATCTTCTTGATTTGATCTTGATATGGTAGTTAGGCTCATCGGCTCCGATACCATATTAACTTTTCATAGACTACGTGGGCCACATAAGTTTTTTGCAAATAGAGAAAGTAATCTTGTATAATTCAATGATTTCAACCACATGTTCTATATCTAAATAATATAGTTTTACTCTTTTGTTACTTCAGGGAAAAGAAATCACATTATTTAAATAATTAGTTGTTTAAATTAGAAGGGATTTGAGGCACAAAAATATAGTAAGAAAACTAGTATTTAAAAGCGATACATTGCAAGAAGAAATGGGATGTTTGGCGCTGACAGAACAGCCATTTGCAAATTGAATCGTTTGTATATATGTAATAAAATAGTGCAAAAACTGATCCCATATAGCCGCGGAGTATCCACGGTAAGTAGACCAATCTAATCATCATAGTGTAAAATTTGAAATCAACAAGTGCATATTGCAGTCAGTTGTTGTATCAATACTGCATAGAATACTATTATTATTTATAAATGTTATGAATGATATATTTAATCAAAATGATACACTAGGTGTGCTTATAATCATCATTAAGTATTAATTTCTGGCAATAATGAAGAACAACACTTGGACTGAAGTCCAAATACAGCGCTAAAGAAGTTTTATATGCTGTAATCCGAGCTGTTAGCATCTGCATCATGTGGCAAGGTATCAAGTAGCAACCGTAGCAATACTGAGTGAAAGATAATAACAATTTTATCTTGTTTTTATTGTATTGATTATAACCTGTAAGTGAAAGATGATAACCATTTTATTCTAAATAGTTTTTTTTTTTTGATATCAGGCAATAAATTTCTGTAATTTTCAACCTATGTTGTGGTGGGGCTACAATTTGAGACTATTTAATTGTGTAAAAGGAGGCAGATTCATAGCCTTAATGCTGCATGATTAAACTGAAAGCAGTAAAACATGGTGGATTATATGAATAGCCCCACAAGTACATAAGCTGATCACATGGTAGCCTACATTTATCAAGAACTACAACATAATTAGAAGGGGGAAAACTGATGGCATATTACATCATACCTCACATGCATTAATTGTTGCATGTTCTAAGGATAGGAGCCGAGTATGTAAACTTCTAGTAGAATTGTGGGCACCTAAACGTAGCAAATGAAAGAATATAATTTATAAATAAGAATAAATTTATTCGTTAACCAAGGTAGGTACATGCATCGAACGGCAATAATATAATGCAAGCAAACGGTCCAGTTCTGGCCTCTATAAAATGCGTATGCTGCACTGCGTTCTATCCACAAGTAACGAGCTCAGTTTGGTTGTAATATTTAAATGATTTGCTGCTATAATTAGCATAAAATGGTTTGCAGAGTAAAATCCATGAACAAGAAGATGGACAATGTAAGCACTCAAATCAAATACAAAGAATCGAAGCAAGAGGCGATGAAGCTCAACAAGGACTGCAAATTTAAGCGAAGTTGTTTCAGTGATGAAGATGATGCAACCACTTCAGTTATGTTGTTATTAGCTTGTGTTGTTTGCAGACCAACCTCTTTAGGGAGAAAAATGCATCTTCAACGTTGATATTATTATTATTATTATTACTCTTTCCGTTCTTATATATAAGATGTTTTAGCAAGTTTGATGTGTTTCAAAATATAAGATGTTTAAGGTTTCATGCTCTCTTTATCCGTGATACATAATTAATAATGATACTTTTTATATATCTATCATGTTCTCAACTACTAATTGTTCCTTTTTTAATGACTCTTTTCCTTCTTTTCAAAAAGTAGCATGAAAAAAGACTAATTTAAAAGAATAAAGCTACATTGATTAGCTCCTTAATTCTTGTGAAAACAAGCAAAACATCTTATATATTGGAACGGAGGGAGTATTTCACTTTTGTGCCTCTTTTTTCTGCTTTGTTCGCAAGTTATAACCTTAAATATGCTATATAGTTTTTCTCGTAAGTAGAAAATTTCGTCTTTTCTTTGTTTGTTGTATGGAAAATTGAATATCCAATGACACTAAGAATCATGAACCATAAAAAGAGACCATCTGCCTCTGGCAAATGTCAACGTAGTAAATCGAGGTTCGTAACACTACCAGGATTTGAGTCAATACTAGTTTGTTGACACCACTTTATGTGATGTCTACAAAACTCCTCTTTCCCGTTGGTGGAAATCAGGGAGTTCATATGGGTCCTTTTGATTTTCACCAATGGAGGACCGGAGTCATAGTGACACCACATAAAGTGGTGTCAACAAACTCAATCTCGATTTGAGTACTGTTGGAAATGAATTAGTGGAATTGACAAATTTGGAAAAATCAGTAAGTCCCACATCGGGAAAACTTGTACCTTAATTCGCTACATATACAAAAGCTGTATATGTTATATCAAAAGAAAAAGGAAGAGAGAGAGGTAATGGAATAGCATGAACAAAGCATGCATATATTTCGTATTAAATTAAAAAGGTCAAAGATTAGGGTCTTGGGGCTCTTGAGGTCTCGTGATCGGATAGGGCCTCCGAATGCCGCTAGGCCTGCTTGCGCTTTTCAATGGAAAATTTTTAAATAGTCGCGCAGTTACCAACAGAAATAACAGTTGGTAAAGGGTCGCAACCTTTCCAGCAGTCATCACTAGCACACCTTCGCGAATGAATACCTCTTCACACCCTATATAAAGGGCAGCGAAAAAAAATCAACTGATCACCGATTTTTCTGACTTCTGCCCTTCTTCCTCCAACTCTCTGTTCTGCAAATACAACTGCCTTGAGTTCATCGTTGCTTCGCCTACTGCACTGCACGGCGAAGTTGAATCCGTTTTATCTTCGGAATCGATTTGCACTGGAGCCCTTAAGTGCTACTAAAGGGGCGCAAATACGATTTAAGGAAACAGTCAACTTCGGTCTGGACTCGGATTACCGACCAATAAAATTCTAATCAACAATGACGGTATATTCTCCGCTCCGTTCTACTTTACTTGCATTCGTTTTGCAAAAGTTTCCATATTAATATTCATAATCTGTTGTTACTGTATCAACACAGTTTTTACTGTCGTTGACTTAACAATCTTAAATCGCATTTGGTGTTGCTGTATTGCATTGTACAGGCGAAATGGCTAAAGAAACCAATACTTCTGCACTAGTGCTGACTGCGACTCAGCCTCCGCCTCTCCTCTCACCGGTGAGTCTATCCCATGGCGAAAAGCCTGAAAAAATTACGGGGATAGATTTCAAGAGATGGCAGCAAAAGATGTTGGTCTATTTGACAACTCTGGGCCTTGCAAAGTATCTGACGGAAGATGCTCCAACTGTGGCTGAATTGGAACCAGATGCAACGAAGGTTGAAGCCCTCAATGTCTGGAAATTGCAGATTTTATGTGCAAGAATCATATACTTAATGGACTGGATAATTCTCTGTATAATGTCTACTGTACTGCTGCGACTTCCAAAGAACTATGGACTACACTAAACAAGAAATACAAATCTGAGGATGTAGGAATGAAGAAGTTCATAGCAGGGAAATTCCTCGACTTCAAGATGGTTGATAGCAAGACTCTTATTAGTCAAATGCAAGAACTGCAAGTCATCTTCCATGAGTTAAATGACGAAGGAATGACGCTCAGCGAATCATTCAAAGTGGCTGCTGCAATTTAACTTCCACCTTCATGGAAGGATTTCAAAAATTACTTAAAGCACAAGTGCAAGGAAATGGTTGTTATAGAATTGCTGGTTCGATTGAGGATTGAGGAAGACAATCGAAAATCAGAGAAAAAGGGGTCCTTCAACATGACAGCAAAGGCTAGTGTAGTTGAAGAAAAAAAGCCCAACAAAAGAAAGCGCGAAAATGGTCCAAATAAAAAGGCTAAAAGGTTTAAAGGATCTTGTCATAACTGCGGAAAGAATGGACACAAGGCAGCAGAATGTCGCGGAAAGAAAAAGAAGTCTGAAGCAAATATGGCTGAAGTTTCTGATGGCATTACCGACATGGACTTGTGCGCGGTAGTTTCTGAATGTAATCTTGTTGGCAACAATAAGGAATGGTTCGTGGACACCGGGGCCACACCCCACATTTATGCAAATAAATGGATGTTCACGACTTACAAAGTTGCTACAGAAGAGGAACAATTGTTTATGGGCAACTCATCTGCATCAAAAGTTGAAGGAAAAGGAAAGGTTGTGCTCAAATTGACTTCTGGAAAGGAACTTACCTTGACCGATATCCTTCACGTTCCAGACATTCGTAAAAATTTGATTTCTGGATCGCTTCTTAGCAAGGATGGTTTCAAACTCATATTTGTGGCTGATAAATTTGTTTTATCTAAAAATGGGGTGTATGTGGGAAGGGGCTATGTTGGTGGTGGCTTATTTAAAGCTAATGTAGCTACCATTGTACCAAAAGACGATATGAATAAAGCTGAATCTTCTATTTATATCGTAGACTCTTCTAACATTTAGCATTCTATATTAGGGCATGTTAACTTTGAAACATTACGAAAATCGATTAATCTAGACTTTATACCAAAGTGTAACATTGAATCCTACTGTAAATGTCAAATCTGTGCAGAAGCGAAAATGACTAGAACCTCATTTCATCACATTGAACGAGAGACTGAACCTCTAGAATTAAAACATACTGATGTATGCGATTTGAAAATTTTCAAACAAGAGGTGGAAAGAGGTACTTTATCACATTCGTTGATGATTGTACCAGATATTGTCATGTATATCTCCTAAGAATTAAGGATGAAGCAATCGACATGTTTAAACAGTATAAGGCAGAAGTTGAGAACCAACTCAATAAGAAAATAAAATCTTTAAGAAGTGATAGAGGAGGAGAATACGAGTCTCCGTTTGAGGAATTTTGTGTTGAGCATGGAATTATACATCAAACTACAACCCCGTATTCACCTCAATCCAATGGTATAACCGAACGGAAAAATAGAACTCTTAAAGAAATGATGAATGCCTTACTAATTATTTCTAGATTGCCAGATAACTTTTGAGGAGAAGTAATCTTTTGGCAAGTCATATCCTGAAAGAAAACATCAAAATCTCCACATGAACTTTGGAAAAATAGACCACCATCCTACAAATACTTGAAAGTGTGGGGGTGTCTTGCCAATGTAGAAACACCAAAACCGAAAAAATTGTTAGAAATGAATTAGTAGAATTGGCAAGTTTGGAAAAATCACTAAGTCTCACATCGGGAAAACTTGTGCCTTAATTCACTACATATACAAAAGCTTGATATGGTATATCAAAAGAAAGAGGAAGAGAGAGAGGCAATGGAATAGCATGAACAAAGCATGCATATATTTCGTATTAAATTAAAAAGGACAAAGATTAGGGCCTTGGTCCTTGGGGCTCTTGGGGTCCCGTGATTGGATAGGGCCTCCGAATGCCGCTAGGCCTGCTTACGCTGTTCAACGGACTATTTTTTAAATAGCCGCGCAATTACCAACAGAAATAACTTTTTCTAAAAGGTCGCAATCTTTCCAGCAGTCATTACTATTGCAATTCGAACAGTGGCACTCCTTCGCGAATGAATACTTCTTCACACCCTATATAAGGGGCAGTGAAAAAAATCAAATGATCATCGATTTTTCTGACTTCTGGCCTTCTTCCTCCAACTCTCTGTTCTGCATATACAACTACCTTGAGTTCGTCGTTGCTTCGTTTACTGCACTGCACAGCGAAGTTGAATCCGTTTTATCTTGGGAATCGATTTGCATCGAAGCCCTTAAGTGCTACGAAAGGGGCGCAAATACGATTTATGGAAATAGTCAACTTCGGACTGGACTCAGATTACTGACCAATAAAATTCTGATCAACACTGACAGTATATTCTCCGCATCGTTCTACTTTACTTGCTTTCGTTTTGCAAAAGTTTCCAGATTAATATTCATAATCTGTTGTTACTGTATCAACACAGTTTTTACTGTCTTTGACTTAGCAATCTTAAATCGTATTTGGTGTTGTTGTATTGCATTGTACAGGTGAAATGGCTAAACAAACCAATACTTCTGCACCAGTGCTGACTGAGACTCAGCCTCCGCCTCTCCTCCCACCGGTGACTCTATCCCATGGCGAAAAACCTGAAAAATTTACGGGGATAGATTTCAAGAAATGGCAGCAAAAGATGTTGTTCTATTTGACAACTTTGGGCCTTGCGAAGAATCTAACGAAAGATGCTCCAACGGTGGCTGAATTGGAACCAGATGCAACGAAGGTTGAAGCCCTCAATGTCTGGAAAAATGCAAATTTTATGTGCAAGAATCATATACTTAATGGACTGGATAATTCTCTGTATAATGTCTACTGTACTACTGCGACTTCCGAAGAACTATGGACTGCACTCAATAAGAAATACAAATCTGGGGATGCAGGAATGAAGCCGTTAATAGCAGGGAAATTCCTCGACTTCAAGATGATTGACAACAAGACTGTTATTAGTCAAATGTAAGAACTACAAGTCATCTTCCACGAGTTAAATGAAGAAGGAATGACGCTCAGCGAATCATTCAAAGTGGCTGCTGCAATTGAAAAACTTCCGCCTTCATGGAAGGATTTCAAAAATTACTTAAAGCACAAGTGCAAGGATATGGTTGTTGTAGAATTGGTGGTTCAATTGAGGATTGAGGAAGACAATCGAAAATCGGAGAAAAAGGGGTCCTTCAACATGGCAGCAAAGGCTAATTTAGTTGAAGAAGAAAATCCCAACAAAAGAAAGCACGAAAGTGGTCCAAATAAAAAGGCTAAAAGGTTTCAAGGATCTTGTCATAACTGCGGAAAGAATGACACAAGGCAGCAGAATGTCGCGGAAAGAAAAAGAAGTCTGAAGCAAATGTGGCTGAAGTTTCTGATGGCATTACCGACATGGACATGTGCGCGGCAGTTTCTGAATGTAATCTTGTTGCCAACAATAAGGAATGGTTTGTGGACACCGGCGCCACACGCCACATTTGTGCAAATAAATGGATGTTCACGACTTACAAAGTTGCTACCGAAGATAACCAATTGTTTATAGGCAATTCGTCTGCATCAAAGGTTGAAGGAAAAGGAAAGGTTGTGCTCAAATTGACTTCTGGAAAGGAACTTACCTTGATTGATGTCCTTCACATTCCAGACATTCGTAAAAATTTGATTTTTGTATCGCTTCTTATCAAGCATGGTTTCAAACTCATATTTGTGGCTGATAAATTAGTACTATCTAAATATGGGGTGTATGAGGGAAGGGGCTATGTTAGTGATGGCTTATTTAAAGCTAATGTAACTACCATTGTACCAAAAGACGCTATGAATAAAGTTGAATCTTCTGTTTATATCGTAGACTCTTCTAACATTTGGCATTCTAGATTAGGGCATGTTAACTTTGAAACATTGCGATAATTTATTAATCTAGACTTTATACCAAAGTGTAACATAGACGCCTACTATAAATGTCAAATTTGTGCAGAAGCGAAAATGACTAGAACCTCATTTCATCACGTTGAACGAGAGACCGAACCTCTAGAATTAATACATACTGTTGTATGCGATTTGAAAATGTGTCAAATTAGAGGTTGAAAGAGGTACTTTATCACATTCATTAATGATTATACCAGATATTGTCATGTATATCTCCTTAGAAGTAAGGACGAAGCAATCGACATGTTTAAACAGTATAAGGAAAAAGTTGAGAATCAACTCAATAAGAAAAAAAAATCTTTAAGAAGTGATAGAGGAGGAGAATACAAGTTTCCGTTTGAGGAGTTTGTGTTGACCACGGAATTATACATCAAACTACAGCTCTGTGTTCACCTCAATCCAACGGTATAGCCGAACGAAAAAATAGAACTCTTAAAGAAATGATGAATGCCTTACTAATTAGTTCTGGATTGCCAGATAACTTTTGGGGAGAAGCTATTCTTTCGGCAATCATATCCTGAATAAAATACCGCGAAAGAAAATGTCAAAATCTCCACATGAACTTTGGAAAAATAGACCACCATCCTACAGATACTTGGAAGTGTGGGGGTGTCTTGCCAAAGTAGAAATACCAAAACCGAAAAAATTGGTAGAAATGAATTAGTGGAATTGCAAGTTTGGAAAAATCACTAAGTCCGACATCGGGAAAACTTGTGCCTTAATGCACTACATATACAAAAGCTTGGTATATTATATTAAAAAAAGAGGAAGAGATAGGCAATGGAATAGCATGAACAAAGCATGAATATATTTCGTATTAAATTAAAAAGGTCAAGGATTAGGGCCTTGGTCCTTGGGGATATTGGGGTTTCGTGATTGGATAGGGCCTCCGAATGCCGCTAGGCCTGCTTGCGCTGTTCAACGGACTATTTTTTAAATAGCCACGCAATTACCAACGGAAATAACTGTTGGTAAAGGGTCGCTACCTCTTCAGCAGTCATTACTTGCACACCTTCGCGAATGAATACTTCTTCACACCCTATATAAGGGGCAGCGAAAAAAAATCAACTGATCACCGATTTTTCTGACTTCTACCCTTCTTCCTCCAACTCTCTGTTCTGCAAATACAACTACCTTGGGTTCATCGTTGCTTCGCCTACTGCACTGCATGGCGAAGTTGAATCCGTTTTATCTTTGGAATCTATTTGCATTGAAGCCCTTAAGTGCTATGAAAGGGACGCAAATACGATTTAAGGAAACAGTCAACTTCGGACTGGACTCGGATTACTGACCAATAAAATTTTGATCAACAGTGACGGTATATTCTCCGCTCCATTCTACTTTACTTGCATTCGTTTTGCAAAAGTTTCCAGATTGATATTCATAATCTGCTATTACTGTATCAACACAGTTTTTACTGTCGTTGACTTAACAATCTTAAATCGTATTTGGTGTTGCTGTATTGCATTATACAGGCGAAATGGCTAAACAAACCAATACTTCTGCACCAGTGCTGACTGCGACCCAGCCTCCGCCTCTCCTCCCACCGGTGAGTCTATCCCATGGCGAAAAGCTTGAAAAATTTACGGGGATAGATTTCAAGAGATGGAAGCAAAAGATGTTGTACTATTTGACAACTCTGGGCCTTGCAAAGTATCTGATAGAAGATGCTCCAACGGTGGCTGAATTGGAACCAGATGCAACGAAGGTTGAAGCCCTTAATGTCTGAAAAAATGCAGATTTTATGTGCAAGAATCATATACTTAATGGACTGGATAGTTCTCTGTATAATGTCTACTGTACTGCTGCGACTTCCAAAGAACTATGGACTACACTCAATAAGAAATACAAATATGAGGATGCAGGAATGAAGAAGTTAATAGCAGGGAAATTCCTCGACTTCGAGATGATTGATAGCAAGACTGTTATTAGTCAAATGCAAGAACTGCAAGTCAGCTTCCACGAGTTAAATGGCGAAGGAATGACAATCAACGAATCATTCAAAGTGGCTGCTGCAATTGAAAAACTTCCGCCTTCATGGAAGGATTTCAAAAATTACTTAAAGCACAAGCACAAGGAAATGGCTGTTGTAGAATTGGTGGTTCGATTGAGGATTGAGGATTGAGGAAGACAATCGAAAATCAGAGAAAAAGGGGTCCTTCAACATCGCAACAAAGGCTAATGTAGTTGAAGAAGAAAATCCCAACAAAAGAAAGCACGAAAATGGTCCAAATAAAAAGGCTAAAAGGTTTAAAGGATCTTGTCATAACTGCGGAAAGAATGGACACAAGGCAACAAAATGTCGCGGAAAGAAAAAGAAGTCTGAAGCAAAAGTGGCTGAAGTTTCTGATGGCATTACCGACACGGACTTGTGCGCGGTAGTTTCTGAATATAATCTTTTTAGCAACAATAAGGAATGGTTCGTGGACACCGGGGCCACACGCCACATTTATGTAAATAAATGGATGTTCACGAATTACAAAGTTGCTACCGAAGAGGAACAATTGTTTATGGGCAACTTATCTGCATCAAAAGTTGAAGGAAAAGGAAAGGTTGTGCTCAAATCGACTTCTGGAAAGGAACTTACCTTGACCGATGTCCTTCACGTTCCAGACATTTGTAAAAATATGATTTCTGGATCGCTTCTTAGCAAGCATGGTTTCAAACTCATATTTTTGGCTGATAAATTTGTATTATCTAAAAATGGGGTGTATGTGGGAAGGGGCTATGTTAGTGATGGCTTATTTAAAGCTAATGTAACTACCATTGTACCAAAAGACGATATGAATAAAGCTGAATCTTCGATTTATATCGTAGACTCTTCTAACATTTGACATTCTAGAGTAGGGCACGTTAACTTTGAAACATTACGAAAATTGATTAATCTAGATTTTATACCAAAGTGTAACATAGACTCTTACTGTAAATGTCAAATCTATGCAGAAGCGAAAATGACTAGAACCTCATTTCATCACGTTGAACAAGATGCCGAACCTCTAAAATTAAAACATAATGATGTATGCGATTTGAAAATTTGTCAAATTAGAGGTGGAAAGAGGTACTTTATCACATTCATTGATGATTATACCAGATATTGTCATGTATATCTCCTTAGAAGTAAGGACGAAGCAATCGACATGTTTAAACAGTATAAGGCAGAAGTTGAGAATCAACTCAATAAGAAAATAAAATCTTTAAGAAGTGATAGAGGAGGAGAATACGAGTCTCCGTTTGAGGAATTTTGTGCTGAGCATAGAACTATACATCAAACTACAACCCCATATTCACCTCAATTCAATGGTATTGATGAACGGAAAAATAGAACTCTTAAAGAAATGATGAATGCCTTACTAATTAGTTCTGGATTACCAGATAACTTTTGGGGAAAAGCTATTCTTTCGGCAAATCATATCCTGAATAAAATACCGTGAAAGAAAACATCAAAATCTCCACATGAACTTTGGAAAAATAGACCACCATCCTACAAATACTTGAAAGTGTGGGGGTGTCTTGCCAAAGTAGAAATACCAAAACCGAAAAAATTGTTAGAAATGAATTAGTGGAATTGGCCCACATCGGGAAAACTTGTGCCTTAATTCACTACATATACAAAAGCTTGATATGTTATATCAAAAGAAAGTGGAAGAGAGAGAGGCAATGGAATAGCCTGAACAAAGCATGAATATATTTCATATTAAATTAAAAAGGTCAAAGATTAGTGCCTTGGTCCTTGGGGCTCTTGGGTCTCGTGATTGGATAGGGCCTCCGAATGCCGCTAGGCCTGCTTGCGTTGTTCAACGGACTATTTATTTAATAGTCGCGCAATTACCAACGGAAATAACTGTGGGTAAAGGGTCGCAGCCTTTCCAGCAGTCATTACCGTTGCAATTCGAACGGTGGCACCCCTTCGCGAATGAATACTTCCTCACACCCTATATAAGGGGCAGTGAAAAAAAATCAAACGATCATCGATTTTTCTGACTTCTACCCTTCTTCCTCCAACTCTCTGTTCTGCAAATACAATTGCCTTGAGTTCGTCATTGCTTCACCTACTGCAATGCACGGCGAAGTTGAATCCGTTTTATCTTGGGAATCGATTTGCACCGAATCCCTTAAGTGCTACGAAAGGGTCGCAAATACGATTTAAGTAAACAGTCAACTTCAGACTGGACTCGGATTATTGTCCAATAAAATTCTGATCAACAGCTACAGTATATTCTCCGCTCCGTTCTACTTTACTTGCATTCGTTTTGCAAAAGTTTCCAGATTAATATTCGTAATCTGTTGTTACTGTATCAACACAGTTTTTACTGTCGTTGACTTAACAATCTTAAATCGTATTTGGTGCTGCTGTATTGCATTGTACAGGTGAAATGGCTAAACAAACCAATACTTTTGCACCAGTGCTGACTATGACTCAGCCTGCGCCTCTCCTCCCACCGATGAGTCTATCCCATGGCGAAAAGCCTGAAAAATTTACGGGGATAGATTTCAAGAGATGGCAGCAAAAGATGTTGTTCTATTTGACAACTTTGGGCCTTGCGAAGTATTTGACGGAAGATGTTCCAACGGTGGCTGAACTGGAACCAGATGCAACGAAGGATGAAGCCCTAAATGTCTGGAAAAATGCAGATTTTATGTGCAAGAATCATATACTTAATGGACTGGATAATTCTCTGTATAATGTCTACTGTACTGCTGCGACTTCCAAAGAACTATGGACTGCACTCGACAAGAAATACAAATCTGAGGATGCAGGAATGAAGACGTTCATAGCAGGGAAATTCCTCGACTTCAAGATGATTGACAGCAAGACTGTTATTAGTCAAATATAAGAACTACAAGTCATCTTCCACGAGTTAAATGGCGAAGGAATGACGCTCAGAGAATCATTCAAAGTGGCAGCTGCAATTGATAAACTTCCACCTTCATGGAAGGATTTCAAAAATTACTTAAAGCACAAGCGCAAGGAAATGGTTGTTATAGAATTGGTGGTTCAATTGAGGATTGAGGAAGACAATCGAAAATCAGAGAAAAAGGGGTCCTTCAACATGGCAGCAAAGGCTAATGTAGTTGAAGAAGAAAAGCCCAACAAAAGAAAGCACGAAAGTGGTCCAAATAAAAAGGCTAAAAGGTCTAAAGGATCTTTTCATAACTGCAGAAAGAATGGACACAAGGCAGCAGAATGTCGCGGAAAGGAAAATAAGTCTAAAGCAAATGTGGCTGAAGTTTCGGATGGCATTACCGACATGGACTTGTGCGTGGTAGTTTCTGAATGTAATCTTGTTGGCAACAATAAGGAATGGGTCGCAAATAATTGATTAGGGCATGTGCGTCGTAGACTCTTCTAACATTTGGCATTCTAGATTAGGGCATGTTAACTTTGAAACATTGCAAAAATTGATTAATCTAGACTTTATACCAAAGTGTAGCATAGACTTCTACTGTAAATGTCAAATCATTGCAGAAGCGAAAATGACTAGAAACTCGTTTCATCACGTTGAACGAGAGACCGAACCTCTAGAATTAATACATACTGATGTATGCGATTTGAAAATGTGTCAAACTAGAGGTAGAAAGAGGTACTTTATCACATTCATTGATGATTGTACTAGATATTGTCATTTATATCTCCTTAGAAGTAAGGACGAAGCAATCAAAATGTTAAACAGTATAAGGAAGAAATTGAGAATCAACTCAATAAGAAAATAAAATCTTTAAGAAGTGATAGAGGAGGAGAATACGAGTCTCCGTTTGAGGAATTTTGTGCTGAGCATGGAATTATACATCAAACTACAGCCCCGTATTCACCTCAATCCAACGGTATAGCCGAATGGAAAAATAGAATTCTTAAAGAAATGATGAATACCTTACTAATTTGTTTTGGATTGCCAGATAACTTTTGGGGAGAAGCCATTCTTTCGGCAAATCATATCCTGAATAAAATACCGCGAAAGAAAACATCAAAAATCTCCACATGAACTTTGGAAAAATAGACCACCATCCTACAAATACTTGGAAGTGTGGGGGTGTCTTGCCAAAGTAGAAATACCAAAAACGAAAAAATTGTTAGAAATGAATTAGTGGAATTGGCAAGTTTGGAAAAATCACTAAGTCCCACATCGGGAAAACTTGTGCCTTAATTCACTACATATACAAAAGCTTTATATGTTATATCAAAAGAAAGAGGAAGAGAGAGAGGCAATGGAATAGCATGAACAAAGCATGCATATATTTCTTATTTATTTAAAAACACTACTACAAAAGTGGGCATATTCGACACTATTCTTTTGTGGCCGTAGATCAAAAAAGCGTTGTCGTAGGCCCTTTTTTCAAATAGGCAACACCAGGGGGGCGTGGCATCCGCGACCATTGCATTAGCCATCTAATGCAACGCTTTTGTCCATCTACGGCCACGGAAAGAAAGCGTTGCCTTAAGTAGAACTTTTGCCCTATTGCAACAGCATATCCATGTAATGCAACAACATACAGCGTTGCCTTAAGTAGAAGCCAGACCCTGGCTTCCAGCTCATGATACTGGGGCCCGCATTGACTTTCCACGTCAGCTGTCAACGTGGCACATGCCACGTCAGCTCGCCACGTCAGCTGCACATGTGTCACATGCCACGTCAGTTATCCACGTGGCACCACGTAAGCTGTGGGGCCCACGTGCCGTACCATTGTGGAATTAATAATGTTAAACTTAATGCAACACCACAGCACAGTCTAATGCAACACCACAGCACAGTCTAATGCAACACCACAGCACAGTCTAACGCAACACCACAAAAATCAAATGCGACACCAGGAAAAAATCAACTGCAGCTGTAATACAACCCTGTAATTGCAGATTCTGCAGTACATATATTCAATCCAAAACATTGTACCACATTCATACATATATACCAAAATATTCATACAACAATTCCTCCCAAAACATTCATCACCACAGTCAGACCAACCAATTATATATACCAACTCACAAGTATCATCACCAACACATTCCACAAGTACTGCCATCACCAAAACATACCACAAGTACTGTCATCACAAACACATACCACAAGTGCCATCATTTAAAAGAACAATCCGAATATATCACAAGTGCTAACACATACCATCCAAATACTTCAGTCAGTTGTCGGGGTTGAAGGAGTACAATTGTCAGCATCTTCATCACTTGTTGTGGTGACACAAAGGTCTCCGACATCTAAATTTAGATTTGGATTGGCTTCACCTAGCTTTTTTAACACCCACGACACGTTCTCTTTAACTTTTCTATTCACCTTTTCCTCCAAGTCCGCCTCCCGCTCTTGCCTTATTTTTTTGTCAACTCTTGGACATAGCTGTCCAAAGAACCAGGATTTGGAGATTTTTCAGCCAATTTGCCTCGCCTTCCTACAAGCCAGTTACGCGTGTGCCTCTTCCCACCAGAAACCAGTGCATCTGCCTCAGCAATGTTTCCAGCATCCACCATTGCTTGCACCTTCGCCTACAAAATGAAAACCAGGCAAGCATATAGATAAATAGGCAGTTGGCAGGAATGAATTTATTAACAGAACTGGTTCTCTTTCAAACTAACTATATATGTGTTCGATTTAATATGCAGCTCCAACAAACGTACAATGTGCCAATTATACTGACACAAGTATTGCTATTTCAGTATCTAATTATATATGTACTCACGTATTTGGCCTTCATTTCATCCGTGTTAGTCTTGTAACTTCGACCCGGTTCTCGTTTATAAGTTTCTAGATAAACCAAGGCAGCGGATGGGGAGGCTTTTTCTGGGTCCTTCTTTCTCTGTCAAGTATTAGGATTACCAATAATTCAATGATATAACAAATTAGAATTATCATGTGGTCAATTCAACTCAATCACAATAAAAAATAACTTAAGTTCAGAAAAACACATACTATCTTTTCTTTGGCTACTGCATGAGTTTTGGGACCCATGGTATGTGTCTCATTCAACGAATTACGATGCGCGGAATTAGAATCAGCTAGGGCCTGGAAATCCAAAAAAAAAGCACTAAACAAGGATAATGTGAACTACTAAAGATTAGCATTAAACAAGATAATGTGAACTAATAAACATTATACAAATGTGAATATCATTAAAGCCGTACCTGAACTGCTTCATCCCCCCAGTAGTCCAAGAGCATTTTAAAATCCTCCAACGGAATTGTACTGGGCCTATTTGCAAGCCTTTCCTCATCAGTTGAGTATTTTTTATAATACCTTGTTTTGATGCGAGACTTGTACTGCCTCCAAGAGTCGTTAAGCGTGTTCAAGACCCACTTGTGTCCTTCTTCCGGTATGACATACCTAGCCTATAATATAGCAATCACAAAATTCAGGAAACAAACTAATTAAGTAAAACCAAACATTTAGGAAGTCAGTTGAACTGTATATGGTTAAGGAAATTAGATTGTACCAGAGCATAATCCAACATTTGTCGCTTTAATTGATCAGGAACCACATGCCAATTGATGTAAGTAAGAGACACATTATCCTTTGCTAGTGTACCAAGAAAATTGCTTAACTCTGTAATATTATCAGAAACTGGCTGGCCATCCTCATTCAACTCAATGACTACTTTATCATCAGGGGTTCTAGCATGCACCTTGGTCATTTTTGACTTCCCTCTAGGATTTTTTGGACCATGTACTTTATCTACCAGGTTCAAAAATGTGAATAGAAAAAAGACACACTCAACAGTGCAGTGCAGTGCACAGATAAAGAAACATTATTATTTATATATATACCTGTACCTGCTTCATCTTCCTGTGCAATCCATTTCTGCTCTAATCGATCGGTAAGATTTTCCATTGTTAGAGGCGCTTCAACGTTCTGCTTTTGACGTTTCCGAATCGCTAAATAAGCAGCAACTGAACCAGCAGCTTCACATGAACTGGTTGATTGTTTGAACAATTTGCTACATGTAGGTTTTAAAACGGATGGCCGAGACGTTGTAGGTTTTATAACTCCTGAAAAAGACGGTGTAGGGTTCGTAAGTTTCTTTAATGTTTCTGTCTGTTTCTCCCGGTTACTGAGTTTCTTTGGAGTGGGAGTGAATGTCAGGATCAAATCCTTGTTGGAGCCAGCTTTCTTTGGAGGGGGGGTGCGCTTCATCGCTTCCTTCTCAATTTCACTGGCTGCATTGGTTCGCGCACGAGTTCTCGGTCCAGGTAAAAGATCCTTTGACTTAACAATTTTGATTCTCTACAATTAAGTTGAAGTTCAAGATTTTTTACGTTCATAAAAGCAAATACAATAAGTAATAAACAAATAACTTCTTTATACCTCCGAATCTGATGAATCATCAGTGACGTCTTCACCAGCATTGTCTGGGATGTATTCATCACTTCCAGCAACATCTTTACATTTATCTTTCTTATTTCGTGCGGCAGCCTCTTTCATACAACTAACCAATGAAGGCACCCCAAGTGATCTACTAACTTCATCATTTTCTTGCATGCGCGCGATTCGCTCTTGTTCATACTTCGTCAAAACTGATGGTTGTGAGAACTGCAAGCAGATTGGCATTAATACTCACCATCGATGATAAATTTAAGCTAGTTAACCAAATAGAGTTGACGTATAAACAGTTCTTGCTATTTTGACAGAATGCATGCACAAAGAACAAACAGTTACTTGAATTAGCTGCAGCCTTCATGGTCGGAATAAGATTTCATCCGGATTAATAAAACTGAAATGAAAACTGAAAAATACCTGAACATCCGCTTCATTCTCTCGGGTAACATCATCTTTACCTGTTTCATTTTCTACATTTAATTTCCTCCGGGTTCCTTTGTCCGTCACAGTAACATCTTCTTCACCATTATCCATATCAGGCTCCGACGATAGTTTGTTCTGACCCACTTGAGTTGGGTTGTTTTTCATCATTTTGTGTTGCTGCTGAAGTCTATGTGCAGTAGTATACTTGCGCTTTGCAACCGGCTTCTTAGCAGAACCTGGAACAATAAAAATAATAACGATGGCCTCCTTCAAAGTTTTGTACACACACACAGAGATATATATAAGAATGGATCTATATTACATATACATATATACCTTGAATTATGTTTTTCCTTGGCCGTATGATTACATGTGGCTGCAGTTGAATCAACGGCTCACTGTCTTTGTCAATGGTGTTGTCGATGTAAAAAACCACGTCTTCTTGCTTATTGCAGCCCTGTACGTACTCGTTTACGTCCTTGTCATTCAGTATTAGCTGCCAGCCACCCCTCGTTCCTTTTCTGATGTAGACTCCTCCTATTTCAGTGTAATGGAGACAATCTTTAACAAAGTCCATAAGCACACTGTAAGAAAACCGGTCTACATCATATTTTGTTACTACGAAGGATTCTCCGCCAACGTAACATGCCCTTCGAAACTGTCCACCATGTTGCAGTCGGATATTAATAAGTTCATCCATCCTGTACAAAATGAATACATTAGAACAAGGTACATGCATGTTAAAGTGGACAAAAAACAACAACTATAACATTTTGGTCTATAACCAATTTAGATGACAGTAAAGAACATAGCATTAAATCATAAAACATGCGAACATTGTAGATTGCAATATGAGAAAAGAGTGCCAAATACATTCATCAAAGATAATAATTTCCTGCTATAAAAAAAGTGCCAAATACATCATGAATTAGACCAAATTAAAGCAATAGGAAAGAGGAATTTTTTGTCCTAACAAGACGGAACAGGATCAGGAACTTCTGCTTCTAGTTCTGTTTCTAGTTGTATTACGGGGACATCATCCCTAATCCAACCCCCATCAACAATTTCTGGTTCTAGTTCACCACCTATGCCCTTATCATGTGGTTGCGTATTGCTCATGTCTTCTTCCATTGCATTCTCATTTTCAGTATCACACCAATCTCTCGGCAATTTTTTAATAACGTAATGACTGTTCTTTTCAACTGCATCTTCCACATAAAATTCTTGCTGCACTTGCGAAGACAGGACATAAGGATCAGTTTTATGGCACTTGCTAAAATTTACTCGAGTAAGACCATATGAATCTTTTTCCTCTTGGTACCAGCAACACTTAAAAAGGACCACTGTGAAAGCTCCCCAATAATCAAGCTCAAAAATTTCTTCGATTGATCCGTAGTAATTGACATCACCCACTATTGGGTTTTGGTCTTTCGAACTTGCAAAGCTGGTGGTTTTGGCAGTAAAAAATACACCACTATTTTGTGTAGTACATCGAGAATCTCTAAATTTTGTGTGGAATCTATATCCATTTACTATATAACCGGTAAACTTCCTAGCTACTCGATTAGGACCTAATGCAAACACCTCTACATCTGTTGAAATCTTGTCCTTTTTCAGAACCTCTTCTTTAAGCCAATTCTAAAACTCTTCGAAATGTTCTCGTTCCCTCTTGTATCTTCTTCTATTTGCAAGACCATCCACAAAAGCTCGATGAACCCTAAATAATAATTACGGTCAAAAAACTACGAAATGCAGATGTTAATTTATAGTTAAGGAAAATGATATAGGAACTTAAGAACTTACTTGATCAAACTCTCAATTTCTTTATTACTGGAATTGAACAGAACATAGCGATGTGTTGCCTTCCAAACTGCATCTTTCAAATTGAACATCTTTCAATCTTTATTCTTCTTTGTTCCAATATGATATTCCAAATCTGTTTGACATCTTCCAAAATCAATCGACGTGTTTTCTGTTCCTCCATCAACGCTTAAAAATCTTGAATAGAAGGTCACACACTCTTCTGCCAAGTAACCTTCTGCAATCGAACCTTCCGGTCTGTTTCTATTTCGCACATAAGATTTCAACTTTCCTAGATATCGCTCAATTGGATACATGCATCTAAGATGTTCAGGCCCACCGTATTCGATTTCTCTGCATAAATGAACAGGCAAGTGTACCATTATATCGAAAAAAGCCTGTGGAAAAATCATTTCAAAATGACAAAGTATCTCTACAATTTCTTTTTGCAGCCTCTTGATATCATCCACTTCGATAACCTTGCTCCATAGTCCTCTAAGGAATGCACTAAATCTGATCATTGATAACGCAACCTCGGGTTTTGACGCTTTCTTCACAGCAAATTGTAACAAATAGTGGAGTATGAAATGAGCATCATGGCTCTTATATCCCACAACCGTTCTCTCTTTTACGTGCACGTACCGACTAACATTCGAGGCACAACCGTAGGGCAGTTTGGCGTTCTTCAATACAGAGCAAAATATTTCTTTTTCCTTGTTTGTCATATCAAATATTGTAGCTCTAATTTCAACATGCTTTCCATCACCACATTCAACAGGATGAAGGGCCTTCCTTATGCCCAATTCCTGTAAATCCAAACGAGCGTTTAGGTGATCCTTCGACATGCGACCTATATTAAGTAAAGTACCTAATATTTTGTCGCATATGTTCTTCTCTATGTGCATGGCATCCAGGTTATGTCGAAGGGGATTATGACACCAATATGGTAAGTCAAACAGTATTGACCTCTTTTTAAAAGGGCCGTCACTTTTACCAGGTTTCTTCGTCTTATCCCCAAACCGATTTTTGAACCCCCGCAATAACTCTTCAATATCAGTTCCTGATAATATTTCTGGAATGCTCCCCATTTCAGTTTCGCCATTAAATCTCCTCTTATCTAGCCTCCACTTATGTGTCGGATCAAGAAACTTTCTATGGTTCATATAACACATTTTTTTGCTATGCTTCAAATAATTTGAAGAAGTTTCGTAATGGCATACTGGACACGCTAGTTTCCCCTTCGTGCTCCAACCTGACAACATGGCATATCCCGGAAAATCACTAATGGTCCATAAGACGCTTGCACGTAAATTAAAATTCCCATCAGTCAAGGAATCATATGTTTCGACGCCAACATTCCATAACGCTTTCAATTCCGCAATTAAAGGTTGCATATATACGTCAATACTGTTCTTTGGAGAATCTGGACCAGATATTAATGTTGAAAGAATCAAATTCTCTTGTTTCATACATAACCAAGGCGGAAGATTGTAGTTTACCAACACAATTGGCCATGTACTATAACTTGAATTCATTGAACGATATGGATTAAATCCATCAGATGCTAGACCCAATCTAACATTACGATTTTCTGATGAAAAATCAGGATAGCGAGCATCCATCATCTTCCATGCCACACCATCAGCCGGATGTCTTAATTTTCCATCTTCTTTTCGTTCCACTTGGTGCCATCTCATAAGCTTGGAAAATTCTTTGCACATAAACATCCTTTGTAACCTTGGTCTTAAAGGAATGTACCTCATAACATTTGCCGGCACTTTGGGAATCGACTTTGGTGGATCATTATTATCAACGATGTCTTCCTTTTCTTTTACAGCCCATCTCGAAAAACCACAAATGTCACAAGCCTCTTTATCTTTATTCTCTGCCCAATATAACATGCAATGGTTTGGGCAGGCATGTATTTTATGGTAATTAAGACCTAAATCCTTAATGACATTCTTTGCAGCGTAGGAAGACAAAGGCAGCTGGGCATCAGGAAAGGCTTCTTTTATAAGCTTTAGTAATTCCCCAAACGCAGACTCGTTAATTCCATAAGCACACTTTAAATGATAAAGCCTGATCAAGAAACTTAGTCGAGGAAATTTAGTGCAGCCAGGATATAACGGTTTTTTTCCTTCTTTAACATGCCGATAAAATTTCTCGGCCTCTGGATTTGGTTCTACTACAAAGTCCTTGGGATTTTGACCAAATTTGTAACCCGCACACTTGAACATCACATCTAAATTATCCTCAAAATCCATCTCCGTTGCACAATCCATATGGTCATCAACACCTATTAATTTTGTCTGTAAAACTTCACAAATCCACCCGGTATGTAACGGAGAAGGGCCATTAAAAATAAGATGATCGTATATGACATTTTCAAAATACCAATTACGTTCTGTACATTTTTTGCAGGGGCACTTCATCTCATCACCTACTTTATAAATGGGAAATGCATTTCTTAGAAAAGCTGTTACCCCTCTTACATATTCTGCGCTCGATCTCGGAAGTCCTATCCATATGTAATACTCACTATCCATTGCCACAATCTAACCACGGCTTAGTAAGACTAAATTTGATACCCCTAAGAGTTTCAAGACACGAACAAGGGCTACCCTGTAATGTTAGACTAAATTAGAAATAAAAACAAAACAAGTTAATAATTTACAAATATACATAATCAGTGTGATGATACAAGGACGATTGTTTTGATATGAATTATCACTGACTTTTGGAACTGAGTTACCAAGAGAATACGTACATAAAACAAGAAACTAAGGATACTGAACACAAATGCATAACATTACATGACTGCACCAAAACAAAACAGTACAGATACAAAGACTATACAGGTGATACATAGACGATACAGTTGTATCTAATACAAAGAACGATGCAATAATTTAATTTTGTCGTCTAATTTTTAGCCCTTGAAGCTGGTCGTTAAGTCTACTAACATCAGTTCGAAAACCAATAACATGATTCTGCAGCGTTGTAAGTTGATGTTGTATCTCATTTGCGTACTCAGCGGCTCGACTTGGAAACTGTTGGTCAATCCACTGCCAAAAGGTACACCCTGTGGGATACACCCGACATCTAAAATAACGACGACCAATGTTGAATCCAATCGAAATAACATTTTCTGCAGCGGCATACCCACAATGACACATTATGATTGGTGAGTCAGCATGTTGTTCGTTAACCACTTGGTTGTTTTGATGCTGACGACGCAAACGACTATGCCGTCGCATCGCCCTTTCTTCACGTCGTTCTTCTTCTCGCCGTTGTCTTCGGAGTTCTTCTTGCTCTAGTTCATACTCAAGCAAATCATCGTAGTGCCTTTCTTGCATCTCTATATAAAAATCAATAGGAGTTTCTGGTGATGATGGGTTTGACAGTCCTAGATCACACATGCCCAGGGTATCTTCGTAGTCATACGATGTAGGAAGAGATATAGGCATTATTTAACTACAAACAGAAATAGACATTTGAACATTCATATTGGATTTCTTTTATCCTCTAAATTTTGTTAACACCTTTGGAAATAGGCATTATTTACCAATACATCAATGGTTTGGCAAACATAAAAATACAGAACTTGCACAATTTCAACACATGCAAACATATAAATACAACACTTCAAGTATAAAAACCCTAATTTAAGGTAATCGGTATACCCAAATCACCCAGAGACTTTGAACGCAGATCAAAATAAGTTAGAGATGAAATTAACTAAATAAAACCTAAATGATGAAGCCCTAACTACCTGTAATTGTCCTAAACGATCCAAATTGGAGGTGTAAAGTTCGTAAAATAGGAGCAATCGAAGGTTTATAGTTTGTAACCTGAGGAAGAGTAGCAATCGGAGGCGTTCTTGGACGGATTTCGTGGAGAGAGAAACGGACAGAAGGAGGAGTACCGGAGAAATTTGTTTTGGGGGGAAGTATTTCGTGAATGGGGAAACTGTCGCGCCAAATTTTCACTAAGCTGTAGCAAGGATCAGCTTGAACCGTTGGATTAATCAACATCTACGGTTATTTATTTGTTTAAACTGATAACGCGGATCGCTGACCTGGCATGTATTTATGTAATGCAACACTTTGAACTGGTGTTGCAAGGATCGGCAAGAACCGTTGGATTAATCAACATCTACGGTTATTTATTTGTTTAAACTGATAACGCGGATCGCTGACCTGGCATGTATTTATGTAATGCAACACTTTGAACTGGTGTTGCAAGTCACAGCACAAGAATTTCAACCGCAACACTGTGTTCACATCTAATGCAACAACAAATGAATGTTGTTGCAGAAGATCAAAGAATGCATAGCTTTCGCCACACTTTTCATGCAACGCACACAAATTAGTGTCGAATATGCCCACTTTTGTAGTAGTGAAAGGTCAAAGATTAGGGCCTTGGGCCTTAGGGTTCTTGGGGTCTCGTGATCGAACAGGGCCTCCTAGTGCCGCTAGGCCTGCTTGCGCTGTTCAACGGACTATTTTTTAAATAGCCGCGCAATTACCAACGAAAATAACTGTTGGTAAAGTGTCGCACCCTTTCCAGCAGTCATTACCGTTGCAATTCGAACAGTGGCACCCCTTCGCGAATGAATACCTCTTCACACCCTGTATAAGGGGCAGCGAAAAAAATTAAATGATTATCGATGTTTCTGACTTCTTCCCTTCTTCCTCCAACTCTCTATTCTGCAAATACAACTGCCTTAAGTTCGTCATTGCTTCGCCTATTGCACTGCATGGCGAAGTTGAATCCGTTTTATCTTGGGAATCAATTTGCACCGAAGCCCTTAAGTGCTATGAAAGGGGCGCAAATACGATTTAAGGAAACAGTCAACTTTAGACTGGACTCGGATTACTGACCAATAAAATTCTGATCAACAACGACGGTATATTCTCCGCTCCGTTCTACTTTACTTGCATTCGTTTCGCAAAAGTTTCTAGATTAATATTCATAATCTATTTTTATAGTATCAACACATTTTTTACTGTCGTTGACTTAACAATCTTAAATCGTATTTGGTGTTGCTGTATTGCATTGTACAGGCGAAATGGCTAAACAAACTAATACTTCTGCACCAGTGCTGACGGCAACTCAGCCTCCGCCTCTCCTCCCACCGATGAGTCTATCCCATGGCGAAAAGCCAGAAAAATTTACGGGGTTGAATTTCAAGAGGTGGCAGCAAAAGATGTTGTTCTATTTGACAAATCAGGGCCTTGCGAAGTATCTGACGGAAGATGCTCCAACGGTGGCTGAATTGGAACCAGATGCAATGAAGGTTGAAGCCCTCAATGTCTGGAAAATTGCAGATGTTATGTGCAAGAATCATATACTTAATGGACTGGATAATTCTCTGTATAATGTCTACTGTACTGTTGCGACTTCCATAGAGCTATGGACTGCACTCGACAAGAAATACAAATCTGAGGATGCAGGAATGAAGAAGTTTATAGTAGGGAAATTCCTCAACTTCAAGATGATTGATAGCAAGACTATTATTAATCAAATGCAAGAACTACAAGTCATCTTCCACGAGTTAAATGACGAAGGAATGACGCTCAGCGAATCATTCAAAGTGGCTGCTGCAATTGAAAAACTTCCGCCTTCATGGAAGGATTTCAAAAATTACTTAAAGCACAAGCGCAAGGAAATGACTGTTGAAGAATTGGTTGTTTGATTGAGGATTGAGGAAGACAATCGAAAATCAGAGAAAAAGGGGTCCTTCAACATGGAAGCAAAGGCTAATGTAGTTGAAGAAGAAAAGCCTAACAAAAGAAAGCGCAAAAATGGTCCAAATAAAAAGGCTAAAAGGTTTAAAGGATCTTGTCATAACCGCGGAAAGAATGGACACAATGCAGCAGAATGTCGCAGAAAGAAAAAGAAGTCTGAAGCACTTGTGGCTGAAGTTTCTGATGGCATTACCGACACAGACTTGTGCGCGGTAGTTTCTAAATGTAATCTTGTTGGCAACAACAAGGAATGGTTCGTGGATACCGGGGCCACACGCCACATTTTTGCAAATAAATGGATGTTCACGACTTACAAAGTTGCTACTAAAGAGGAACAATTTTTTATGGGCAACTCATCTGCATCGAAAGTTGAAGGAAAAGGAAAGGTTATGCTCAAATTGATTTCTGGAAAGGAACTTACCTTGACCGATGTCCTTCACGTTCCAGACATTCGTAAAAATTTGATTTCTGGATTGCTTCTTAGCAAGCATGGTTTCAAGCTCATGTTTGTGGCTGATATATTTGTATTATCTAAAAATGGGGTGTATGTGGGAAGGGGCTATGTTAGTGATGGCTTATTTAAAGCTAATGTAACTACCATTGTACCAAAAGACGATATGAATAAGGTTGAATCTTCTATTTATATCGTAGACTCTTCTAACATTTGACATTCTAGATTAGGGCATGTTAACTTTGAAACATTGCGAAAATTGATTAATCTAGACATTATACCAAATTGTTACATAGACTCCTACTGTAAATGTCAAATCTGTGCAAAAGCGAAAATGACTAGAACCTCGTTTCATCACGTTGAGCGAGAGACCGAACCTCTAGAATTAGTACATATTGATGTATGCGATTTGAAAATGTGTCAAACTAGGAGAAAAGAGGTACTTTATCACATTCATTGATGATTGTAATAGATATTGTCATGTATATCTCCTTAGAAGTAAGGACGAAGCAATCGACATGTTTAAACAGTATAAGGCAGAAGTTGAGAATCAATTCAATAAGAAAATAAAATCTTTAAGAAGTCAAAGAGAAGGAGAATACAAGTCTCCGTTTGAGGAATTTTGTGTTGAGCATGGAATTATACATCAAACTATAGCCCCGTATTCACCTCAATCCAACGGTATAACCGAACGAAAAAATAGAACTCTTAAAGAAATGATGAATGCCTTACTAATTAGTTCTGGATTGCTAGATAACTTTCTGGTAGAAGCTATTCTTTCGGCAAATCATACCCTGAATAAAATACCGCGAAAGAAAACATCAAAATCTCCACATGAACTTTGGAAAAATAGACCATCATCCTACATATACATGAAAGTGTGGGGGTGTCTTGATAAAGTAGAAATACCCAAACCGAAAAAATTGTTAGAAATGTATTAGTGGAATTAGCAAGTTTGGAAAAATCACTAAGTCCCACATCGGGAAAACTTGTGTCTTAATTCACTACATATACAAAAGCTTGATATGTTATATCAAAAGAAAGATGAAGAGAGAGAGAGAGTCAATGGAATAGAATGAACAAATCATGCATATATTTCGTATTAAATTAAAAAGGTCAGGGTTAGGGCCTTGGGGCTCTTGGGGCCTCTTGATCAGATAGGGTCTCCGAATGCCGTTGGGCTTGCTTGCGCTGTTCAACGGACAATTTTTAAATAGCCGCACAATTACCAATAGGAATAACTGTTG
This sequence comes from Allium sativum, assembly GCA_030737875.1. Taxonomy (NCBI): domain Eukaryota; kingdom Viridiplantae; phylum Streptophyta; class Magnoliopsida; order Asparagales; family Amaryllidaceae; genus Allium; species Allium sativum. The sequence continues at coordinate 243,521,072 of CM060915.1, read as the reverse complement.
GTAAAGGGTCGCAACCTTTCCAGTAGTCATTACTAGCACCCCTTCGCGAATGAATACCTCTTCACACCCTATATAAGGGGCAGCGAAAAAAAAATCAAATGATCATCGATTTTTCTGACTTCTGCCCTTCTTCCACCAACTCTCTGTTCTGCAAATACAACTGCTTTGAGTTCGTCGTTGCTTCGCCTAATGCATTCGTTTTGCAAAAGTTTCCATATTAATATTCATAATCTGTTGTTACTGTATCAACACAGTTTTTATTGTCTCGACTTAACAATCTTAAATCGTATTAGGTGTTGCTGTATTGCATTGTACAGGTGAAATTGCTTAACAAACCAATACTTTTGCACTAGTGCTGACTACGACTCAGCCTCCGCCTCTCCTCCCATTGGTGAGCCTATCCCATGGCGAAAAGCCTAAAAAATTTACGGGGATAAATTTCAAGAGATGGCAGCAAAAGATGTTGTTCTATTTGACAACTTTGGGCCTTGCGAAGTATCTGACGGAGGATGCTCCAACGGTGGCTGAATTGGAACCAGATGCAACGAAGGCTGAAGACCTCAATGTCTGGAAAAATGCAGATTCTATGTGCAGGAATCATATACTTAATGGACTAGATAATTCTCTGTATAATGTCTACTGTACTGCTGTGATTTCCAAGCAAGAAATACAAATCTAAGAATGCAGGAATGAAGAAGTTCATAGCAGGGAAATTCCTCGACTTCAAGATGATTGATAGCAAGACTATTATTAGTCAAATGCAAGAACTGCAAGTCATCTTCCACGAGTTAAATGACAAAGGAATGACGCTCAGCGAATCATTCAAAGTGGCTGCGGCAATTGAAAAACTTCCGCCTTTATGGAAAGATTTCAAAATTTACTTAAAGCACAAGCTCAAGGAAATGACTGTTGAAGAATTGGTGGTTTGACTGAGGATTGAGGAAGACAATCGAAAATCAGAGAAAAAGGGGTCCTTCAACATGGCAGCAAAGGCTAATGTAGTTGAAGAAGAAAAGCCCAACAAAAAAAGCGCGAAAATGGCACAAATAAAAACGCTTAAAGGTATAAAGGATCTTATCATAACTGCGGAAAGAAAGGACACAAGGCAGTAGAATGTCGCGGAAAGAAAAAGAAGTCTGAAGAAAATGTGGCTGAAGTTACTGATGGCATTACCGACATAAACTAGTGCGCATTAGTTTCTGAATGTAATCTTGTTGGCGACAACAAGGAATGGTTCGTGGACACCGGGGCCACACGCCCCATTTGTGCAAATAAATGGATGTTCACGACTTACAACGTTGCGACCGAAGAGGAACAATTGTTTATGGGCAACTCACTGCATCAAAAGTTGAAGGAAAAGGAAAGGTTGTGTTCAAATTGACTTCGGGAAAGGAACTTACCCTGACCGATGCCCTTCACGTTCCAGACATTCATAAAAATTGGATTTCTGGATCATTTCTTAGCAAGCATGGTTTCAAACTCATATTTGTGGCTGATAAATTTGTATTATCTAAAAATGGGGTGTATGTGGGAAGGGCTATGTTAGTGATGGCTTATTGAAAGCTAATGTAAATACCATTGTATTAAAAGACGATATGAATAAAGTTGAATCTTCTGTTTATAGACTCTTCTAATGTTTAGCATTCCAGATTAGGGCATGTTAACTTTGAAACATTTCGAAAATTGATTAATCTAGACTTTATACCAATGTGTAATGTAGACTCCTACTGTAAATGTCAAATCTGTGCAGAAGCGAAAATGACTAGAACCACGTTTCATCACGTTGAACGAGAGACCGAACCTCTAGAATTAATACATACTGATGTATGAGATTTGATAATGTGTCAAACTAGAGGTGGAAAGAGGTACTTTATCACATTCATTGATGACTGTACCAGATATTGTCATGTATATCTCCTTAGAAGTAAGGACGAAGCAATCGACATGTTTAAACAGTATAAGGAAGAAGTTGAGAATCAACTCAATAAGAAAATAAAATCTTTAAGAAGTGATAGAGGAGGATAATACGAGTCTCCATTTGAGGAATTTTGTGCTGAGCATGGAATTATACATCAAACTACAGCCCCGTATTTACCTCAATCCAGCGGTATAGCCAAACGGAAAAATAGAATTCTTAAAGAAATGACGAACGCCTTGCTAATTAGTTCTGGATTGCCAGATAACTTTTGGGTAGAAGCCATTCTTTCGGAAAATCATATCCTGAATAAAATACCGCGAAAGAAAACATCAAAATCTCCACATGAACTTTGGAAAAATAGGCCACCATCCTACAAATACTTGAAAGTGTGGGGGTGTCTTGCCAAAGTAGAAATACCAAAACTGAAAAAATTGTTAGAAATGAATTAGTCGAATTGGCAAGTTTGGAAAAATAAGTAAGTCCCACATCGGGAAAACTTGTGCCTTAATTCACTACATATAAAAAAGCTTAATATGTTATATCAAAAGAAAGAGGAAGAGAGAGAGGCAATGGAATAGCATGAACAAAGCATGCATATATTTCATATTAAATTAAAAAGTTCAAAGATAAAGGCCTTTGTCCTTGGGGCTCTTGGGGTCTCGTGATTGGATAGGGCCTCCGAACGCCGCTAGGCCAGCTTGTGCTGTTCAGCGGACTATTTTTCAAATAGTCGCGCAATTACCAATGGAAATAACTATTGCTAAAGGGTCGCAACCTTTCCAGTAGTCATTACCGTTGCAATTCGAACAGTGGCACCCCTTCGTGAATGAATACCTCTTCACACCATATATAAGGGGCAGCAAAAAAATAATCAAATGATCATCGATTTTTCTGACTTCTTCCCTTCTTCCTCCAACTCTCTGTTTTGCAAGTACAACTGCCTTGAGTTCGTCATTGCTTCGCCTACTACACCGCATGGCGAAGTTGAATCCGTTTTATCTTGGGAATCGATTTGCACTGAAGCCCTTAAGTGCTACGAAAGGGGCGCAAATAAGATTTAAGGAACCAGTCAACTTCGGACTGGACTCGGATTACTGATCAATAAAATTCTGATCAACAGCGACGGTATATTCTCCGCTCCATTCTACTTTACTTGCATTCGTTTTGCAAAAGTTTCTAGATTAATATTCATAATCTGCTGTTATTGTATCAACACAGTTTTTACTGTCATTGACTTAACAATTTTAAATCGTATTTGATGCTGCTGTATTGCATTGTACAGGCGAAATGGCTTAACAAACTAATACTTCTGCACCAGTGCTAACTGCGACTCAACCTCCGCCTCTCCTCCCACTGGTGAGTGTATCCCATGGCGAAAAGCCTGAAAAATTTACGGGGACAGATTTCAAGAGATGGCAGCAAAAGATGTTGTTATATTTGACAACTCTGGGCCTTGCGAAGTATCTGACCGAAGATGCTCCAACGGTGGCTGAATTGGAACCAGTTGCAATGAAGGTTGAAGTCCTCAATGTCTGGAAAAATGCAGATTTTATGTGCAAGAACCATATACTTAATTGACTAGATAATTCTCTATATAATGTCTACTGTACTGGTGCGACTTCCAAAGAGCTATGGACTGCACTCGACAAGAAATACAAATCTGAGAATGCAGGAATGAAGAAGTTCATAGCAGGGAAATTCCTCAGCTTCAAGATGATTGATAGCAAGACTGTTATTAGTCAAATGCAAGAACTGCAAGTCATCTTCCACGAGTTAAATGACGAAGGAATGACGCTCAGCGAATCATCCAAAGTGGATGCTGCAATTGATAAACTTCCGCCTTCATGGAAGGATTTCAAAAATTACTTAAAGCTCAAGCTCAAGGAAATGACTTTTGAAGAATTGGTGGTTCGATTGAGGATTAAGTAAGACAATCGAAAATCAGAGGAAAAGGGTTCCTTTCACATGGCAGCAAAGGCTAATGTAGTTGAAGAAGAAAAGCCAACAAAAGAAAGCGCGAAAATGGCCCAATTAAAAAGACTAAAAGGTTTAAATAATCTTATCATAACCGCGGAAAGAAAGGACACAAGGCGGTAGAATGTCACGGAAAGAAAAAGAAGTCTAAAGCAAATGTGGCAGAAGTTTCTGATGGCATTACTGACATGGACTTGTGCGCGGTAGTTTCTGAATGTAATCTTGTTGGCAACAACAAGGAATGGTTCGTGGACACCGGGGCCACACGCCACATTTGTGCAAATAAATGGATGTTCACGACTTACAAAGTTGCTACCAAAGAGGAACAAAAGCAACTCATCTGCATCAAAAGTTGAAGGAAAAGGAAAGGTTGTGCTCAAATTGACTTCTGGAAAGGAACTTACCTTGACCGATGTCCTTCTCGTTCCAAACATCCGTAAAAATTTGATTTCTGGATCGCTTCTTAGCAAGCATGGTTTCAAACTCATATTTGTCGCTGATAAATTTGTATTATCTAAAAATGTGGAGTATGTGAGATGGGGCTATATTAGTGATGGCTTATTTAAAGCTAATGTAACTACCATTTTACCAAAAGGCGATATGAATAAAGTTGAATCTTCTGTTTATATCGTAGACTCTTCTAACTTTTGGCATTCTATATTAGGGCATGTTAACTTTGAAACATTGCGAAAATTGATTAATCTAGACATTATACCAAAGTGTAACATAGACTCCTACTATAAATGTCAAATCTGTGCAGAAGCGAAAATGACTAGAAACTCGTTTCATCACGTTGAACGAGAGACCGAACCTCTAGAATTAATACATACTAATGTATGCGATTTGAAAATGTGTCAAACTAGAGGTGGAAAGAGGTACTTTATCACATTCATTGATGATTGTACCATATATTATCATGTATATCTCCTTAGAAGCAAGGACGAAGTAATTGACATATTTAAACAGTATAAGGCAGAAGTTGAGAATCAACTAAATAAGAAAATAAAATCTTTAAGAAGTGATAGAGGAGGAGAATACGAGTCTCCGTTTGAGGAATTTCGTTCTGAGCATGGAATTGTACATCAAACTACAGCCCTGTATTCACCTCAATCCAATGGTATAGCCGAACAGAAAAATAGAACTCTTAAAGAAATGATGAATGCCTTACTAATTATTTCTGGATTGCCAGATAACTTTTGCGGAGAAGCTATTCTTTCGGCAAATCATATCCTGAATAAAATACCCCAAAATAAAACATCAAAATTTCCACATGAACTTTTGAAAAATAGACCACCATCCTACAAATACTTGAAAGTGTGGGGGTGTCTTACCAAAGTGGAAATACCAAAACCGAAAAAATTGTTAGAAATGAATTAGTTGAATTGGCAAGTTTGGAAAAATCACTAACTCCGACATCGGAAAAACTTATGCCTTAATTCACTACATATACAAAAGCTTGATATGTTATATCAAAAGAAAGAGGAAGAGAGAAAGGCAATGAAATTTCATGAACAAAGCATGCATATATTTCGTATTAAATTAAATAGGTCAAAGATTAGGGCCTTGGGCCTCTTGGGGTCTCGTGATCGGATAGGGCCTCTGAATACCGCTAGGCCTACTTGCGTTGTTCAACGGACTATTTTTTAAATAGTCGCGCAGTTACCAACGGAAATAACTATTGGTAAAGGGTCGCAACCTTTCCAGCAATCATTACCGTTGCAATTCCAACAGTGGCACCCCTTCGCAAATGAATACCTCTTCACGCCCTATATAAGGGGCAGTGAAAAAAATCAAATGATCACCGATTTTTCTGACTTTTGCCCTTCTTCCTTCAACTCACTATTCTACAAATATAACTGCCTTGAGTTCGTCGACGCTTCGCCAACCGCACTGCACGGCGAAGTTGAATCCGTTTTATCTTGGGAATCGGTTTGCACCGAAGCCCTTAAGTGCTACGAAAAGGGAGCAAATACGATTTAAGGAAGCAGTCAACTTCGGACTGGACTCGGATTACTGACCAATAAAATTCTGATCAACAACGATGGTATATTCTCCACTCCATTCTACTTTACTTCTTTACTTGCATTCGTTTTGCAAAAGTTTCCAGATTAATATTCATAATCTGTTGTTACTGTATCAACACAGTTTTTACTGTCAGTTACTTAACAATCTTAAGTCATATTTGGTGTTACTATATTGCATTGTACAGGCGAAATGGCAAAACAAACCAATACTTCTGCACCAGTGCTGACTGTGACTCAGCCACCGCCTCTCCTCCCACTGGTGAGTCTATCCCATGGCGAAAAGCCTGAAATTTTATGGGGATAGATTTCAAGAGGTAGCAGCAAAAGATGTTGTTCTATTTGACAAATCAAGGCCTTGCGAAGTATCTGACGGAAGATGCTCCAACGGTGGATGAATTGGAACCAGATGCAATGAAGGTTGAAGCCCTCAATGTCTGGAAAAATGCAGATTTTGTGTGCAAGAATCATATACTTAATGGACTGGATAATTCTCTGTATAATATCTACTGTACTGCTGCGACTTCCAAAGAGTTATGGACTGCACTCGACAAGAAATACAAATCTGAGGATGCAAGAATGAAGAAGTTCATAGCAGGGAAATTCCTCGACTTCAAGATGATTGATAGCAAGACTGTTATTAGTCAAATGCAAGAACTGCAAGTCATCTTCCACGAGTTAAATGACGAAGGAATGACGCTCAGCGAATCATTCAAAGTGGCTGCTGCAATTGAAAAACTTCTACCTTCATGGAAGGATTTCAAAATTTACTTAAAGCATAAGCGCAAGGAATTGACTGTTGAAGAATTGGTGGTTCGATTGAGGATTGAGGAAGACAATCGAAAATTGGTGAAAAAGGGGTCCTTCAATGTGACGACCCCAAACCCCGTACTGACGGTGGCAAGGGTAATCTTTGGAATATAACACATAAACAGATAACAGCAGAACAGAATTAAATAAATACACCAGATAATGAACAAATAATACACTAGATAAATATAATCATCAGAGTTACACAGTATACAGGATCATACTTAGTACAAATACAGTTCAGCTATACATAAATGTCTATAGCGGAAATAAACATAATATGTACAATAGGAGCTGAACAGCATAAAAAGACAAATGATAGAATCCATCTTCAACTCCAGCTATCCAGAAAGAGCCTGCTAAAACCTGAATACAAGGCTGCCCGTGTAGAAAAAGGGGCACCCGAGTTTGCAAGTGAAACAAACTACGAGTCAGTCATGGGACTGGTATGAGAAATCTACTTAACACATTATACAATTGGCTAATCACAGGACCACGCCACTTTCGCGGAACGGGTTTACTCCATTGGATTGCCAGTGCTCTAAAACAAGTAAATCTTTTAAACATCACAATGCTTTTTATAAAAATGAAGCCATTATAAGACTCGGTTCCCATTACACAATGCAACGCAAACCGGAGGATAGAGTTTTTACCTTATAATGGCCAAAATATGCTTGATACGAATAAAACAAAAGAATTTGATATTATTACTAGTGTTTATATGTTTCAAAAACAATTTCAAATCATACGTATCAATCATAGACGGCATTAATGCCCCATACCACTATGTCGCCATATGTAGGTATACAATCAAAACCGCACAGTCACATATTTGGAAATTGGATTTCCATCATGAACCAAGGCAAAAGATAGTCCTTACCGACTTTGAGACTGTCTCGCCCGAGTCTCAGGGTCAGAGCGCATCGACCCTTGGATCGTCAGGGTCGGTCCACCGATGTGGATTAAAATTCCTGAACACTACGTTTCCCCGCCCTTTGGGGCGTAAATGAGCCAATGAATGACTCCATCGGCTTCACATAGTCACCGATATATCCGAGGAGCCTCGCAACAGCAACAACCACATAGGTGAAAGTATATAAATGTCAGCCAGTTCAAGCACCAACACCACCTCTAGCTAGAAGGAAACGCATGCCCTCCCTGAGGTCCTCTCCCGTTTCTGGTTCATACCGGGGTGTGAGGCTGGCGAATTCACGTTATACACAAAGCTACGCCACACAGGCGGTGCTTTGATCATCACCACAAGACTTTGCTTTTCAACAGAAGCCCTGATCACTGCATCTTAGCATGCCACACAGGCAATTCACGCCATGTAACTGATGGCTATCAATCACACAGAATGAATTCCAATGTCAGACACACAGTCCATTTACAAGTCCGTTCTGGGTCTGAACGAAACCAGAGGCAATATATACCTCGCAAACCCATCGATCTCCACATACGTCTGGACGATCACCACTCATTATCCATATTTCGGGATGCCTCCCAATCAGGACATCAGTTACCATCCAAACGAGGTGAAGATCTCCGGTCTTCAACCACCGTCATCATCTTCGATTTCTTATCGTCGATTCAGTTATTCAGAATGGGATAAACCCAGTCTTTCTGAGCAACTCGCGTATATAAATAACTAGTGCTACACAAACACAACATACGCCTCATTCCAATTCATTAGTCACTAACCTTCAATCAGTAAGAGAACGATTTCCCAAATATTTACCCGAAGGCCGAAACCAACATCAGATCAAAACCCAGGAAACCATTCGACTTAGCCAACCTTCAGTTAATTTCTAAATTTCACATTCCATATCGTTTATAATACTTTATAACGATTTATCGCTATTTTTATTTATTTTAAAATAGCCAATTTATTCAAACGACGCTTCGGGCCATAACGCGGCCGTGGCGCTGTTTTTCTTCAAATTTGATTTACACATATCTGAAAATCTAACCATTGGATCTTCACAAATTTTATATCATTAGAAAGATCTTTCCAAAACGAATCCAATGGTTCCAGTTTTGGGAAAATTCAACGATCAGATCGCCAGGTACAATCGTTTGAAGTTTCGATTTCAAAATACGAACTGCAGCGTCGTTATTCAATTTAATTTAATTATATTTATATATATATATAAAAATATAATCGATTCTGGCGCTGTTTTTCTTCAGATTTGAATTAAACATTCCAGACAATCCAACCGTTGGATCTTTACAAAGTTGGTGTTGTTGGAAAGATATTTCCAAAGCGAACCCAACGGTTTCGGTTTCGGGAAAATCTGATGGTCGGATCTCCCGCACTAATCGTTTGAAATCACGGTTTCAAAACATGAACTGCAACTTCGTTATTCGATATATTTCAATTCTATTTATATATATATATATATCAGTTCTTTGATTTCAAAACTATATTCTTTTCATACATTTGATAAAAATGATATTTTTATCCAACCGACAATTATTTCAACACTTCGCTATTTTTAACAATTCATGTATATAGTAAAATTGTGATTTTTATAGTAAAACAATTTATTTCAAAACACGACTATTTTATATAGTTCATATAGATGTTAAAAATATGATTTTTATTATAAAACAATTTATTTTAAAACACGAATACCATTTAGCACATGAATTTCTATTTAACGAATGAATTTCTATTCAACACATGAAGGTTTTCTATAGTTTGTATATATATAGCAAAAATGTGATTTTTATTGTAAAACAATTTATTTCAAAACACGACTATTTTATATAGTTCATACAGATGTTAAAAATATGATTTTTATTATAAAACAATTTATTTTAAAATACGAATACCATTCAACACATGAATTTCTATTCAATGAATGAATTTCTATTCAACACATGAAGGTTTTCTATAGTTTGTATATATATATATATAGGGAAAATGTGATTTTTATCGTAAAACGATTTATTTCAAAACACGACTATTTTATATAGTTCATATAGATGTTAAAAATATGATTTTTATTATAAAACAATTTATTTTAAAACACGAATACCATTCAACACATGAATTTCTATTCAACGAATGAATTTCTATTCAACACATGAACGGTTTTCTATAGTTTGTATATATATAGCAAAAATGTGATTTTTATTGTAAAACGATTTATTTCAAAACATTTCTATTTTATGTAGTTCATATAGATGATAAAAATAGGATTTTTATTATAAGGCAATTTATTTCAAACACGAATACCATTCAACACATGAATTTCTATTCAACGAATGAATTTCTATTCAACTCATGAACGGTTTCAACATATGGAAATAATTTCAACAAATGAAAATAATTCTAACACATGAATATTTCAGAAAATTTCGGCAGCATAACGGCAGGGTAGTTAAAACCGGGGCCGTCCCTAGTACGACTCCTCGCTCTACCTTAAAGCCTCGCAGCTTTTGATAATGGGGATTTCATGCATCTAGTTTGCACGCAGGCGGCATGTATATTTTTTTCATTTCCACAAACTAATCCTATGTGGTTTCAACCAAAAAATTCTAAACCACAAACAATTCTAATCAACCATTCGCTATCAATCAATTTTCACACCAATCACAACAAATAAATATTGTCCATGATTTGTGGACGAGGGGCTATATATATATAAGTATATTTCACTTCCATTCAACACAGATATAATTTTTACAACGCATATATAACTTATATATCGAACGTACAACTTATACAACGCTTATACAAGAGGTGTACGACGCCTATATAACTCATACATCGACTATATAATTTATACATCGTCGTTTTCCATATCGTTTATAATTTAGAAATCTCATATTGGGTTCCACTCCACCAAAAATTGCAGAAGGATCAGAAAAATATGCGGTCTCTTCTAGAATGTAGAAGACGTCCACACGAGTCCACTGTCTCTTATTTCACTGAATTTCTTCAATAAACGAAAAAGATATGATTTTGCCAGTGAAATCAAAAACCATAGCGCTTTAAACTGCTATAATATAGTTTATATAATTTAACAGCCTTACCTTTCTTTGAATGTTCAAAACTAGGTTTTGCAATAACTCGAAATCCGCAGCACTTGGACGAGATCGGTCGGCGCCACCCTCTAGCCTTGGAATGGCGCTCAGATCGATGTAGGGGGGCCCCACTTCGACGGCTCCTCCTGCTTACGGCGGCGCTCCAAAGGTGGGATCTTCTCGAGCTCGATTCGAGCTCAATACCCCACGAAAAAAATCTAAGGTTGGTATGGATTCGAAGATCGTGTTGAGCACTATGAAATTCTCCAAAGTACCGTCGGTTTTTGTTGAGTGGATTGTGAGAAAAAGAAGAGAGAAGGAGGGGAAACGTTTCCGTCGTTCACGAGCTGGAGTCAGAGAGAGAGAAAGGCTTTGATGACCAATGATTTTTTTTTATTAATTTATATATATTTTTAATTTTCTAAACTACCCTCTTCACACACGAAAACCAATTCAAACCCAACGACTATCGTCCTCAGCTAAATACCCCCATTCCGAACACAATGGGATATATTTCATTGGCCCATTCGACTGTTTAAGTCAGTTTTCCTTCAAATTAAAATATAAAACATTCAATATTTAATTTTAACGTACATTTCAATTTGCAGGGGCCACAAACTGATTCGAAAAATTCCAAAAAAATAAATCTAGCTATGTTTTGACGATACGGTCCCAACAAAACTAGTTTCGTCGAATTCTGAGACCGTTTGGAAAATGGCCATTTTCTGGTCGATCCAATTTAATAGAAATCGACCAAACACATTTTCCTTTGCCACGCTCACATATTAGCTTCAAAAATTATGAAACTTTAAACCTAGCAATAGTTTAACATCCTGGACCCAACAAAAGTGGTTTCGTCGAATTCCGAGGTCATTTGCAAAATGGCCATTTTCACGGGCTATATAAACTCTATAGCGACCTTTCTGAAAATTCATTTGGCCATAACTTTTGCTTCCCGCTATGAAACTTCGATTTTTCAGATTCGCTAGAAAGGTATTCACTAACAGATTTAAATATTTTTGGTTCCACTCAAATCCGTTTTGTTTTGCACGCAGTACAGTCATTCGAAGTTTGATTTCAAATTTTGAAACTACCGCGCCATTTCAGGCCTTGTTTATAATTCAAAGTAATTATATTCGTTTTCAAATGTCGATTCAAACTTACTTTTCATCGTTATTATTTAAAATATTAATTTTAAATATTAAAAATCCACTAAAATAGCCAATTTAAATATTTTTAAATTGGTTCAGATTTTCCGGGTCATCACATTCAACATGGCAGCAAAGGCTAACGTAGTTGAAGAAGAAAAGCCCAACAAAAGAAAGCGCGAAAATGGTCCAAATAAAAAGGCTAAAAGGTTTAAAGGATCTTGTCATAACTTTGGAAAGAAAGGACACAAGGCAGTAGAATGTTGCGGAAAGAAAAAGAAGTCTGAAGCAAATGTGGCTGAAGTTTCTTATGGCATTACTTACATGGACTTTTGCGCGGTAGTTACCGAATGTAATCTTGTTGGCAACAAAAAGGAATGGTTCATGGACACAAGGGCCACACACCATATTTGTGGAAATAAATGGATGTCCACGACTTATTAAGTTGCTACCGAAGAGGAACAATTGTTTATGGGAAACTCATCTGCATCAAAATTTAAGGAAACGGAAAGATTTTGCTCAAATTGACTTCTGGAAAGGAACTTATCTTGACCGATGTCCTTCACGTTCCAGACATTTGTAAAAATTTGGTTTCTGGTTCGCTTCTTAGCAAGCATGGTTTCAAACTCATATTTGTGGCTGATAAATTTGTATTATCTAAAAATTTGGGGTATGTGGGAAGGGTATATGTTAGTGATGGCTTATTTAAAGCTAATGTAACTACCATTGTACCAAAAGATGATATGAATAAAGTAGAATCTTATGTTTATATCGTAGATTCTTCTAACATTTGGCATTCTAGATTAGGGCATGTTGACTTTGAAACAATGCGAAAATTGACTAATCAAGACTTTATACCAAAGTGTAACGTAGACTCCTATTATAAATGTCAAATCTGTGCAGAAGCGAAAATGACTATAACCTTGTTTCATCACGTTGAACGAGAGACCGAACCTCTATAATTAATACATACTGATGTATGCGATTTGAAAATGTGTCAAACTAGAGGTGGAAAGAGGTACTTTATCACATTCATTGATGATTGTACCAGATATTGTCATGTATATCTCCTTAGAAGTAAGGACGGAGCAATCGACATGTTTAAACAGTATAAGGCAGAAGTTGAGAATCAACTCAATAAGAAAATAAAATCTTTAAGAAATGATAGAGGAGGAGAATATGGGTCTCCGTTTGAGGAATTTTGTGCTGAGCATGGAATTATACATCAAACTATAACCCCATATTCACCTAAATCCAACGGTATAGCCGAACGAAAAAATAGAACTCTTAATGAAATGATGAATGCCTTACTAATTATTTAACGCCCCGCCTCTAAACCCACTATCATCCAGTTCATTTCGGAGAAATGTCGTAGACCATTACGGAGAATAAGGTTTGTAAAGGGCGACCGGTTGTATAATTGCTCCACGTGAGGAATGCTCATCGAATTCTGATATCGATTAAAATTTCGACATGACCATTCAGCACATAGGGCAACTACACAACGGCTGTAAGCAGTCCGTAAAGCGGTATAAAATAAACAACAACAACAATAAAAATATGGTATATCTCAAAGCCAAACACAGAATAATCATATCACAAAGGCGGAATAGATATGAATAAACAAAGAATGTGTACAACATGCTAGTGGTCAAACAGAGGTCCACTAATACATGTACCAAGATCTACATAAAAGGATATGTACACAACAAGATAATGTCATAAGTACAGAAGTACATAAAACTGCGGAGACAGAGTAGCAAGCTGAAAGCGGAAGATGAATCATGCGATGAGTCCCAGAGGAGTACCTAAAATGACTCGGTCTGACCCGAGTATTATTTATAAGAATAAACAATAAACGGATCAGTCTAGTTGTACTTATCAAATAAACAAAGATAACAAGAGATATAACAAAGGATGACATGAACATGGCACGTTGACACAATCAGGAAATGACAATGGAATGTCGGCACACAAATATCTCTAAATAATCTCCTAGCTAATGTAGAATGCAATATTCAAATACTATTATAACAGTGGTCATGGAAAATCATAGAAAGTCAAGTAGTCATAGAAAAATCAAATTGATGCGCATCGCGTCAAAGTGGTCATAGAAAATCATAAAAGGGGTGAAAATGCCTAAATCATAGAAGATCATAGAAAACATCATAAACGGGGAGAAAACGCATAAATCATATAAGATCATAGAAAACATCATAAAAGGGGCATGCAGGTTCATAGAAGATGAGATATGATCTCTAGGTAGCTAACCCAGAAAACATAGATCATAGAAAATCATAGAGAATACCATAGAAGGGGCCTGCACGTTCATATAAGATGAGGTGCGACCTCTAGGTAGCTAACCCATTTGTTTGAGCCGAAGCTCTCTGAGGATTCCGGGTCGTGACCCCGGTAGAGGAAAACATAAATCATAGAAGATCATAGAAGGCTGGACCGAAGTCCCATAAATGAAGGTCCCTAATCGTAAATTCCCATTCGGGCGATTGCGAACCAAACAAATATGTCATAGAGGCGGATACCATGGATCCGGGTGAATAGAAATTACTCCGAGCTAGTTAATATAAGAAAATAGCAACACGTCCCATAACCACATGCTATTCTCGAATATTTACACACTTGTAGTGGGTATCTATTCAAAACAGAGAAAATCATAGAAGGAGCATTGCCACGGTTTACGATTGGACGAGTCCAAGAATTAATCATCGAAGCAAAAGCAAGGGTTAATAGTCCTTGATTTTACTAAGACGTTTAATTAGATTCCTCATACGAACGAGAAAAAGGTTTATAGAATATATACTAGTAGATTTGAAGAAGGTTCATAAAACGATTTCGTAAATTAGCTTCGTATAATGAAGTAAGGTTAGGAACCATTTTAGTACAAGAATTTGATATCTACTAAATAACATAAAACCTCTTTAACTAGATTCAAAGTGGCAATAAACAATAGTATGATTGCCATGGCAAATCGATCAAGTGGATTCACGTCACAATGACGTGATTTCAAATATTCATGGATAACGTCGCCGTAGCGAATAGAACACAAACATCATGTATCAAAAACTCATATCACAACAACATACAAGAAATCAAGGGATAACGGTTATAATTTTGATCAACGAACAAATCGGAATCCCAAACTAGTACCCTAAGGTTTAAAACTACATCGAAATAGGCTCGAAGGTTATCGAGTCAAAAATCCACGTTTTGGTCGCATGAATCATCTTAACAAGAGTATCGAATAAATTCGATATACCAAAAGGAGCGCACGACTTTACGATGATCTCCGGTGAATTCGAAGACCATCAACATGCATGGAAGAACCAAGGAGGAGCCCAGAAACAAGAGGGATCGTGCGCGGGGGCGCACGATCAAAACAGAGTCGGGCCTGGGCAAAATTGCCCAGGCTCAGCCAAACCGGTCGACCGCCGGTTTAGAACCAGTCGGCCGGTTCTGGCCTGGGCAATAGCCCAGGCTAAACCACCACCGGTCGACCGGTGGAATCCGGTCGGTCGACCGGTTTCAAACAGAGAATAAACCGGTCGACCGACCGGTTTCTTACCGGTCGACCGGTCCTGGCCTGGGCTGTTGCCCAGGCCGAACCTAGGGGGATTCGGTCCCCCGCGAATGGCCGGCGCTGATCGTCGAGGCTCGTGACTTCTTCGGGCATCCATGAGACCTCTCTGATCCACCGTAACAACTCGCCAAGCTCAAATACAAAGATTATGATTATAGGTTCTAAACGAACCAAATTTCTAAACCAAACGAAGAAACACGATATAAGCGAATCGTGAAGTCTTAGAACTTGTCGGGAGCGACCATGGTACTTCACAACACCACTTACTCGACTTACATCATGTGCAATGATCATTTGAACACCATATATCACAATTTCTACTTCAAATGAAATTCAAATAATAAACCGGGAAGTGTAAACTATTCTAACCAATTCAACAAGCAAATGCAACATGAAATGGTCCTAAATTACACTTGTGCAAGCCATAGACTTGCAACATAGATGTGAGTTCATCAAAGAACTCACCTTTAGCTCTTGAATGACAAGAACAAGCTCCAACAAGGAAGAACAAGCACAAATCCAAGCAAAGAAGCTTTCTTTCTTCAATCACTCCTCTGAAATCACCACATGAACACATAAGAAGACTCATGGATGTTAGAACATCATAAAAATCCGAAATTGAGAGGAGATAAAGGTAGAGATCGAGTAGAGAGAGCTTACCCATGTCTTAGAATTGGAAATGCACAAGAATTGAGCTCTAGATTGGAAGCCCTAGCCTTGGAGTTTCTAATTTCCCATTCCCACTCTCCATTTTTGTTTTCTTTTAAGTGTTTGAAGTTATGAGGGCGAGAGGGGCTGATTTGGGGGTTATATAGGATGTAGGCTAGCTCAACCAAGCCCTAGCCAAGGTGCCAATTTTCACGAACTCGGAACATATTGAACCTTATAATTTTCGAACACATAAACGACGTTTCGAACCCGATGGAAGTGGTTTCGAGTCCAAATTCATTCGTATGTGAAAAATGATATTTTGGCCATACATTCTAATGAGAACCAGCCAAATTTCACTAACTAAAAAGGTATCGATGCTTATAGTCAAAAAGGTCGTAAACGATGACCCGGACTCAATGGAAGTGGTCCCGAATCATAATTTTATCATTTGTGAAAAATGATATTTTGAGTGAAACCTTGGATACGACAATCGATTTAAATAAAATATTTAAATCCATTATCATGGAATGAGCGGGTTGTTATAGACTTCCCCCTTAAAAGAATTGCATCCCCGCAATTCCTTAAGATTCAAGTAATGAGTAACAACCAAAAATAATACCACGAAGTGGTACAACAAGAACCGATACGAAATGAAAAGATCACACCAACGGCTAGGTGAGATCCCAATTTCGTCTCACAAGATCATAAGAACTGGAGTTCAACCTCGAACTTCATTACCCATGAAGGTTGTCATCCCAAACGGGTAAAACAATTCCAGAAAAATTCATAAGTGTTATGAATTCGAATAGACTCACCTTTCTTCGTATGATTCTCAAGGGAATGAGAATCAATAGAATACAGAAAAACCAAGCGAATCCTAATATGAAACTTCAAGAAGCAACAGGATTGCATCCTACAGACGCGAGATATCAATAGTAGATATTTCTCTTAGGATATGAGATAGGAATTTACGATGGTTGACTAATCCATCCCCAAAGCTCAATCACGACGATGTAGCGAACATCGAACCCGAGCACTTTAGTCTTGCGACAAGGTGGCTGACACCAGCTAAAGCACAACACAGAGATTCCAACGAATTTAGCTAAGGAAAGCAATTTCGAAGGAATAATAAATTTTAATATCAATGATTCAAGGTTGGTAACGGAATACCAACGAGCTAGAAACCGCTAAACAAATATTGGTATCGGAATACCAATGAACTACAAGTCGATAATCAGACATTGGTAACGGAATACCAATGAACTAGAAATCGACAACAAATATTGGTAACGGAATACCAATGAATTACAAATCAATAATCAGACATTGGTAACGAAATACCAATGAACTAGAAATCAATAACAAATATTGGTAGCAAAATACCAATGAACTACTCTGGGAAATCAATTTCTAACCAGGTACTAAATCTCATTTAGTAACCATAAGGACGAATCATTAGGAATTATACGAAATTCCCAATATTCAGAAACTTGAGTATCGATTTTAGAAAATCATAAACATCAAGAAGATGATGGACAAGTAGTGCACAACTTACCATTTCGGAACAACATGATTTAAGATAATTTTCCACCAAAAAACTCAAATCGCAAAATCATCAGCAGCTAATCAAAGAAGCACTAGACAATTCCTCTAACAAGATGAGATTAAACCAAAGAGGTCATAATTCCCAAAGATTTGATTCACAAGGGTTAACAAACGTGCGGAGACAATTGTCAATCCAAATGATTCAAACTAACGAGGGGTGAGTACCAAAAGAGCTCATCCTTTCGATATTCATTTCTAAGAATAACGCAAGGCTAAGCCCATAAGTGAATTGACTATAGCACTTTCGGATGATCGACTAGATCATAGATTCGAAGAAAGGATTTATTGAGTTTGCCGTGGATCGCAAAACCCAAATATTCCCTCCCCACGGGAACTCCCATTCTCTCAAGTGATCGTTCACTAGAGAAATAAGAAGACCCATGGAATCACAAGAATACTAAATTCTCTTTAGCAAATCGAAACAAGGATTAAGAATTAGGCGAGATTCTCCAACACTAAGAATTCTCGATAATCAAAGATTAAAAATCCAGAATCAAGAGTCATGAATAAATAACCTCCAGGAACAAGAGACATCGGTTATTTATTTACTCAATGAAAAGATTCAAGATAATTTCTAATTAAAAATCTTGAACCACCCAAATTCTTGGAATTACTCCAAGGAAGTCTAGAAGTAAATTATCTAGGAAAATAACGAATGATTACGAAAAAATCGCAAAAATCCAAAATATCATTATTTTGATTAACCTATTAAGGTTAATTTAATTTTAGGGATCATTTCAAGTGTCGGATTGTCACATAATGGTGTTTAGGAATTCCGAATTACAACATAGCGTCCCATGTCTCGTTCGAGATCCTTAACGCACCCGATGGACAAGTTAACACAAGAAAGTCCTCACAATTTCTAACGTTCACGCAGATCTCATGAAAATATAAAAATTCAATAAATCGTTTGGGATGGCATAAAGGAAATAGGATTCCTTTATCAACTTACGAATAAAACACAATTGATATCTTTTGATAACGAAGAACACGGTCGACGTATATCAAAAGAACATAAATAAAATAATCTCTGAACAAGGTAAATGACAATAAGAAATTAACGACACGTACCTTGACTCAAGAAGAGGGATCACAAGAAGCGGGATGCTTTCCCTCATTCTCAATCTTGAGTCAATTTAACACAAATGCTTGGTGACTCACACCGGCACAACGAGATAACAAATGAGTTGTTTTAGCCCGAAGGCTTGGTGATCTCACACCGACACGACGAGATAACAAATGAGTTGTTTTAGCCCAAAGGCTTGGTGATCTCACACCGACACAACGAGATAACAAATGAGTTGTTTTAGCCCGAAGGCTTGGTGATCTCACACCGAACTAGAACTACATAGCTGACAACAAGGGAGTAGATTTAGTCACAACGACATGGTATCTCCATACCGATCGACAAGTGATCAATAGACCACGCTAGGTACATAGCGACGCACGGAATAATCTTAACTAAAAAACACAAAATATCAGGATCAAAGGCGCTAACGACGCGCGTAACGATGCACGGGCAAGATACCCAATGATCAATCAACTACAAGGATCATAAATGATCAACAAGATAAGTGTGATACACAATAGGCCAGTTAATAAACAAATTCAGCCGAACGTCCCATACCGCCAGCTTAACTCAAGAATTAACGAACGAATTGTTGAATCCCACTCGAATATTCAAAACGGTTATTATCATAATTTTCAAATGCACAAGTCCAGTAATTATCCGTCAAAGCAAACACAATGGTCTATAGTCCTCACGTTTACTAAGGCGTTTAATTAAATTTCTCGTACGATTGAAGTAGTCAAGACAATGTCGTAATACGATCACCGAAGCGATCGACAACTTGAGATTTACGTTTTAATAACGTAATTTATACAAAAACAGACATCGATTAGCAACTCGAGTCAAAGAATGAAACAGAAGCACCACTAGAGCACACGGGCCCTAGATGGACTATAGAAATAAACCTGAAGGAGAACGAGTCGATAACTATTCTAAAAGACTTAAAACAGGACACTTGAGACATAATCACCCCTCCCGTAGGAGGTACACTGGGCGAACCAGCACTCGCACGGTTCCGACCAACTATTTCGCTTCTTTAAGGAAAAAGAAGGAGGAAAGGTTAGTTTCAAGTTGAATCCAAACGATGCGAATTCAATCAAAATGGAATCATATTGGAAGATAAGCTATGACGGGTCTTAAGACTCTAACTAAAACCCTAAGCATGATTCCCGAGAGAGGCTCAAGACAATACCATCGTCATGTTATCTTACACTGTTCCAAAAAGCTGGCTCCGATACCAACTGTAACGCCCCGCCTCTATACCCACTATCATCCAGTTCATTTCGGACAAATGTCGTAGACCATTACGGAGAATAAGGTTTGTGAAGGGCGATCGGTTGTATAATTGCTCCACTGAGGAATGCTCATCGAATTCTAATACCGATTAAAATTTCGACATGACCATTCAGCACATAGGGCAACTACACAATGGCTGTAAGCAGTCCGGAAAGCAGTATAAAATAGACAACAACAACAATAAAAATATGGTATATCTCAAAGCCAGACACAGAATAATCATATCACAAAAGCGGAATAGATATGAATAAACAAAGAATGTGTACAACATGCTAGTGGTCAAATAGAGGTCCACTAATACATGTACCAAGATCTACATAAAAGGATATGTACACAACAAGATAATGTCATAAGTACAGAAGTACATAAAACTGCGGAGACAGAGTAGCAAGCTGAAAGCGGAAGATGAATCATGCGATGAGTACCTAAAATGACTCGGTCTGACCCGAGTATTATTTATAAGAATAAACAATAAACGGATCAGTCTAGCTGTACTTATCAAATAAACAAAGATAACAAGAGATATAACAAAGGATGACATGAACATGGCACGTCGACACAATCAGGAAATGACAATGGAATTTCAGCACACAAATATCTCTAAATAATCTCCTAGCTAATGTAGAATGCAATATTCAAATACTAGTATAACAGTGGTCATGGAAAATCATATAAAGTCAAGTAGTCATAGAAAAATCAATTTGACGCGCATCATATCAAAGTGGTCATATAAAATCATAAAAGGGGAGAAAATGCCTAAATCATAGAAGATCATAGAAAACATCATAAAAGGGGAGAAAACGCATAAATCATAGAAGATCGTAGAAAACATCATAAAAGGGGCCTGCAGGTTCATAGAAGATGAGATACGATCTCTAGGTAGCTAACCCGGAAAACATAGATCATAGAAAATCATAGAGAATATCATAGAAGGGGCCTACAGGTTCATATAAGATGAGGTGCGACCTCTAGGTAGCTAACCCATTTGTTTGAGCCGAAGCTCTCTGAGGATTCCGGGTCGTGACCCCGGTAGAGGAAAACATAAATCATAGAAGATCATAGAAGGCTGGACCGAAGTCCCATAAATAAAGGTCCCTAATCTTAAATTCCCATTCGGGCGATTGCGAACCAAACAAATATGTCATAGAGGCGGATACCATGGATCCGAGTGTATAGAAATTACTCCGAGCTAGTTAATATAATAAAATAGCAACATGTCCCATAACCACATGCTATTCTCGAATATTTACATACTCGTAGTTGGTTTCTATTCAAAACGGAGAAAATCATAAAGGAGCATTGCCACGGTTTACGATTGGACGAGTCCAAGAATTAACCATCGAAGCAAAAGCAAGGGTTCATAGTCCTTGATTTTACAAAGACGTTTAATTAGATTCCTCATACGAACGAGAAAAAGGTTTATAGAATATATACTAGTAGATTTGAAGAAGGTTCATAAAACGATTTCGTAAATTAGCTTCGTATAATGAAGTAAGGTTGGAAACCATTTTAGTACAAGAATTTGATATCTACTAAATAACATAAAACCTCTTTATTTAAATTCAAAGTGGCAATAAACAATAGTACGATTGCCAAGGCAAATCAATCAAGGGGATTCATGTCACAATGACATGATTTCAAATATTCATGGAAAACGTCGCCGTAGCGAATAGAAAACAAACATCATGTATCATAAACTCATATCACAACAACATACAGGAAATCAAGGGATAACGGTTATAATTTCGATCAACGAACAAATCGGAATCCCAAACTAGTACCCGAAGGTTTTAAACTACATCGGAATAGGCTCGAAGGTTATCGAGTCAAAAATCCACGTTTTGGTGGCGTGAATCATCTTAACAAGAGTATCGAATAAATTCGATATACCAAATGGAGCACACGGCTTTACGATGATCTCCGGTGAATTCGAAGACCATCAACATGCACGGAAGAACCAAGGAGGAGCCCAGAAACAAGCGGGATCGTGCGCGGGGGCGCACGTTCAAAACAGAGTCGGGCCTCGGCATAATTGCCCAGGCTCAGCCAAACCGGTCGACCGCCGGTTTGGAACCGGTCGACCGGTTCTGGCCTGGGCAATAGCCCAGGCTGAACCACCACCGGTCGACCGGTGGAATCCGGTCGGTTGACCGGTTTCAAATAGAGAATAAACCGGTCGACCGACCGGTTTCGGACCGGTCCTGGCCTAAGCTGTTGCCCAGGCCGAACCTAGGGGGATTCGGTCCCGCACGAATGACCGGCGCTGATCGTCGAGGCTCGTGACTTCCTCGGGCGTCCATGAGACCTCTCTGATCCACCGTAACAACTCGCCAAGCTCAAATTCAAGGATTATGATTATAGGTTCTAAACGTACCAAATTTCTAAACCAAACGAAGAAACGCGATATAAGCGAATCGTGAAGTCTTAGAACTTGCCGGGAGCGACAATGGTACTTCACAACACCACTTACTCGACTTACATCATGTGCAATGATCATGTGAACACCATATATCACAATTTCTACTTCAAATGAAATTCAACTAATAAACTGGGAAGTGTAAACTTTTCTAACCAATTCAACAAGCAAATGCAACATGAAATGGTCCTAAATTACACTTGTGCAAGCCATAGACTTGCGGCATAGATGTGAGTTCATCAAAGAACTCACCTTTAGCTCTTGAATGACAAGAACAAGCTCCAACAAGGAAGAACAAGCACAAATCCAAGCAAAGAAGCTTTCTTTCTTCATTCACTCCTCTCAAATCACCACATGAACACATAAGAAGACTCATGGATGTTAGAACATCATAAAAATCCGAAATTGAGAGGAGATAAAGGTAGAGATCGAGTAGAGAGAGCTTACCCATGTCTTAGAATTGGATTTGCACAAGAATTGAGCTCTAGATTGGAAGCCCTAGCCTTGGAGTTTCTAATTTCCCATTCCCACTCTCCATTTTTGTTTTCTTTTAAGTGTTTGAAGTTATGAGGGAGAGAGGGGCTGATTTGGGGATTATATAGGAGGTAGGCTAGCTCAACCAAGCCCTGGCCAAGGTGCCAATTTTCACGAACTCGAAACATATCGAACCTTATAGTTTTCGAACACCTAAATGACGTTTCGAACCGGATGGAAGTGGTTTCGAGTCCAAATTCATTCGTATGTGAAAAATGATATTTTGGCCATACATTCTAATAAGAACCGACCAAATTTCATTAACTAAAAAGGTATCGATGCTTATAGTCAAAAAGGTCGTAAACGATGATCCGGACTCAATGGAAGCAGTCCCGAATCCTAATTTTATCATTTGTGAAAAACGATATTTTGAGTGACACCTTGGATACGACGATCGATTTAAATAACATATTTAAATCCATTATCATGGAATGAGCGGGTTGTTACAAATTAGTTCTGGATTGCCAGATAACTTTTGGGGAGAAGCTATTCTTTCGGCAAATCATATCCTAAATAAATACCGCAAAAGAAAACATCAAAATCTCCACATGAACTTTGGAAAAATAGACCACCATCCTACAAATACTTGAATGTGTAGGGGTGTCTTGCCAAAGTAGAAATACCAAAAACGAAAAAATTGTTAGAAATGAATTAGTGGAATTGGCAAGCTTGGAACAATCACTAAGTCCCACATCGGGAAAACTTGTCCTTAATTCACTACATATACAAAAGCTTGATGTGTTATATCAAAAGAAAGAGGAAGAGAGAGAGGCAATGGAATAGCATGAACAAAGCATGCATATATTTCATATTAAATTAAAAAGGTCAAAGATTAGGGCCTTGGGCCTTGGGGCTCTTGGGGTCTCGTGATCGGATAGGGCCTCCGAATGCCGCTAGGCCTGCTTGCGCTGTTCAACGGGCTATTTTTTAAATAGTCGCACAATTACCAATAGAAATAACTGTTGGTAAAGTGTCGCAACCTTTCCAGTAGTTATTACTGTTGCAATTTGAATAGTGGCACCCCTTCGCGAATGAATACCTCTTCACTCCCTATATAAGGGGCAACGAAAAAAATCAAATGATCATCGATTTTTCTGACTTCTGCCATTCTTCCTACAACTCCCTGTTCTGCAAATACAACTGCCTTGAGTTCGTCGTTGCTTCGCCTACTGCACTGCACGGCGAAGTTGAATCCGTTTTATCTTGGGAATCGATTTGCACCGAAGCCCTTAAGTGTGACGAAAGGGGCGCAAATACGATTTAAGGAAACAGTCAACTTCAGACTGGACTTGGATTACTGACCAATAAAATTCTGATCAACAACGACGGTATATTCTCCGCTCAGTTCTACTTTACTTGCATTCGTTTTTCAAAAGTTTCCAGATTAATATTCATAATCTGTTGTTACTGTATCAACACGGTTTTTACTGTCGTTGACTTAACAATCTTAAATCGTATTGGGTGTTGCTGTATTCCATTGTACAGGCGAAATGGCTAAACAAACCAATACTTTTGCACCAGTGCTGACTGCGACTCGGCCTCTCCTCCCACCGGTGAGTCGATCCCATGGCGAAAAGTCTAAAAAATTTACGGGGATAGATTTCAAGAGGTGACAGCAAAAGATGTTGTTCTATTTGACAACTCTGGGCCTTGCGAAGTCTCTGACGGAAGATGCTCCAACGGTGGCTGAATTGGAACCAGATGCAATGAAGGTTGAAGCCCTCAATGTCTGGAAAAATGCAGATTTTATGTGCGAGAATCATATACTTAATGGACTAGATAATTCTCTGTATAATGTCTATTGTACTGCTACGACTTCCAAAGAGCTATGGATTGCACTCGACAAGAAATACAAATCTGAGGATGCAGGAATGAAGAAGTTCATAACAGGGAAACTCCTCAACTTCAAGATGATTGATAGCAAGACTGTTATTAGTCAAATGCAAGAACTGCAAGTCATCTTCCATGAGTTAAATGACGAAGGAATGACGCTCAGCGAATCATTCAAAGTGGCTGATGCAACAAAAAAACTTCCGCCTTCTTGGAAGGAATTCAAAAATTACTTAAAGCACAAGCGCAAGGAAATGACTGTTGAAGAATTGGTGGTTCGATTGAGGATTGAGGAAGACTATCGAAAATCAGAGAAAAAGGGGTCCTTCAACATGGAAGCAAAGGCTAATGTAGTTGAAAAAGAAAAGCCAACAAAAGAAAGCGCGAAAATGGTCCAAATAAAAAGGCTGAAAGGTTTAAAGGATCTTGTCATAACTGCGGAAAGAAAGGACACAAGGCAGTAGCATGTCGTAGAAAGAAAAAGAAGTCTGAAGCAAATGTGGCAGAAGTTTCTAATGGCATTACCGACATGGACTTGTGCGCGGTAGTTTCTGAATGTAATCTTGTTGGCAACAACAAGGAATGGATCGTGGACACCGGGGCCACACGCCACATTTGTGCAAATAAATGGATGTTCACGACTTAAAAAGTTGCTACCGAAGAGGAACAATTGTTTATGGGCAACTCATCTACATCAAAATTTGAAGGAAAAGGAAAGGTTGTGCTCAAATTGACTTCTGGAAAAAAACTTACCTTGACCGATGTCCTTCACGTTCCAGACATTCGTAAAAATTTGATTTTTGGATCGCTTCTTGGCAAGTATGGTTTCAAATTCATATTTGTGGCCGATAAATTTGTATTATCTAAAAATGGGGTGTATGTGGGAAGGGACTATGTTAGTGATGGCTTATTCAAAGCTAATGTAACTACCACTGTACCAAAAGACGATATGAATAAAGTTGAATCTTCTGTTTATATCGTAGACTCTTCTAACATTTGGCATTCTAGATTAGGGCATGTTAACTTTGAAACATTGCGAAAATTGATTAATCTAGACTTTATACCAAAGTGTAACATAGAATCCTACTATAAATGTAAAATCTATGCAGAAGCGAAAATGACTAGAACCCCATTTCATCACGTTGAACGAGAGACCGAACCTCTAGAATTAATACATACTGATGTATGAGATTTGAAAATGTGTCAAACTAGAGGTGGAAAGACGTACTTTATCACATTCATTGATGATTGTACTAGATATTGTCATGTATATCTGCTTAGAAGTAAGGACGAAGCAATTTACATGTTTAAATAGTATAAGGCAGAAGTTGAGAATCAACTCAATAAGAAAATAAAATCTTTGAGAAGTGATAAAGGAGGAGAATAGGAGTCTCCGTTTGAGGAATTATACATCAAACTATAGCCCCGTATTCACCTCAATCCAACGGTATAGCCGAACGAAAAAATAGAACTCTTAAAGAAATGATGAATGCCTTACTAATTAGGTCTGGATTGCCAGAAAATTTTTGGGGGGAAGCTATTCTTTCGGCAAATCATATCCTGAATAAAATACCGTAAAAGAAAACATCAAAATCTCCACATGAATTTTGGAAAAATAGACCACCATCCTACAAATACCTGAAAGTGTGGGGGTGTCTTGCCAAAGTAGAAATTCCAAAACCGAAAAAATTGTTGGAAATGAATTAGTGGAATAAGCAAGTATGGAAAAATCACTAAGTCCTACATCGGGAAAACTTGTGCCTTAATTCACTACATATACAAAAGTTTGATATGTTATATGAAAAGAAATAGGAAGAGAGAAAGGCAATGGAATTGCATGAACGAAGCATGCATATATTTCGTATTAAATTAAATAGGTCAAAGATTAGGGCCTTGGGGCTCTTGGGGTCTCGTGATCGGATAAGGCCTCCGAATGCCGCTAGGCCTGCTTGCACTGTTCAACGGACTATTTTTTAAATAGCCAAGCAATTACCAACGGAAATAACTGTTGGTAAAGGGTCGCAACCTTTCCAGCAGGCATTACCGTTGCAATTCGAACAGTGGCACGCCTTCGCGAATGAATACCTCTTCGCACCCTATATAAGGGGTAGCGAAAAAAAATCAAATGATCATCGATTTTTCTGACTTCTGTCCTTCTTCCTCCAACTCTCTGTTCTGCAAATAAAACTGCCTTGAGTTCGTCGTTGCTTCGCCTACTGCACTGCACGACGAAGTTGAATCCGTTTTATCTTGGGAATCGATTTGCATAGAAGTGCTAAAGTGCTACGAAAGGGGCGCAAATACGATTTAAGGAAATAGTCAACTTCGGACTGGACTTGGATTACTGACCAATAAAATTCTGAACAATAGCGATGGTATATTCTCCACTCCATTCTACTTTACTTGCATTCGTCTTGCAAAAGTTTCCAGATTAATATTCATAATCTGTTGTTACAATATCAAAACATTTTTTACTGTCGTTGACTTAACAATCTTAAATCATATTTGCAGTTGCTGTATTGCATTGTACAAGCGAAATGGCTAAACAAACCAATAATTCTGCACCAGTGCTGACTGTGATTCAGCCTCGGCCTCTCCTCCCACTGGTGAGTCTATCCCATGGAGAAAAGCCTAAAAAATTTACGGGGATATATTTCAAGAGATGGCAGCAAAAGATGTTGTTCTATTTGACAACTCTGGGCCTTGCGAAGTATCTGACGAAAGATGCTCCAACGGTGGCTGAATTGGAACCAGATGCAATGAAGGTTGAAGCCCTCAATGTCTGGAAAAATGCAGATTTTATGTGCAAGAATCATATACTTAATGGACTGGATAATTCTCTGTATAATGTCTACTGTACTGCTGCAACTTCCAAAGAGCTATGGACTGCACTCGACAAGAAATACAAATCTGAGGATGCAGGGATGAAGGAGTTCATAGCAGGGAAATTCCTCGACTTCAAGATGATTGATAACAAGACTGTTATTAGTCAAATGAAAGAATTGCAAGTCATCTTCCACGAGTAAAATGACGAAGGAATGATGCTCAGCGAATCATTCAAAGTGGCTGCTACAACTGAAAAACTTCCCCCTTCGTGAAAGGATTTCAAAAATTACTTAAAGCACAAGCGCAAGGAAATGACTGTTGAAGAATTGGGGGTTCGATTGAGGATTGAGGAAGACAATCGAAAATCAGAGAAAAAGGGGTCCTTCAACATGGAAGCAAAGGCTAATGTAGTTGAAAAAGAAAAACCCAACAAAAGAAAGCGCGAAAATGGTCCAAATAAAAAGGCTAAAAGGTTTAAAGGATCTTGTCGTAACTGCGGAAAGAAAGGACACAAGGCAGTAGAATGTTGCTGAAAGAAAAGGAAGTCTGAAGCAAATGTGGCTGAAGTTTCTGATGGCATTACCGACATGGACTTGTGCACGGTAGTTTTTTAATGTAATCTTATTGGCAACAACAAGGAATGGTTGTTTGATACCGGGGCCACACGCTACATTTGTGCAAATAAATGGATGCTCATGACTTACAAAGTTTCTACCGAAGGGGAACAATTGTTTACGGGCAACTCATCAGCATCAAAAGTTGAAGGAAAAGGAAAGGTTGTGCTCAAATTGACTTCTGGAAAGGAACTTACCTTGACCGATGTCCTTCACGTTCCAGACATTCGTTAAAATTTGATTTCTGGATCGCTTCTTAGCAAGCATGGTTTCAAACTCATATCTGTGGCTGATAAATTTGTATTATCTAAAAATGGGGTGTACGTGGGAAGGGGCTATGTTAGTGATGGCTTATTTTAAGCTAATGTAACTACCATTGTACCAAAAGACAATATGAATAAAGCTGAATCTTCTGTTTATATTGTAGTTTCTTCTAACATTTGGCATTCTAGATTAGGGCATGTTAACTTTGAAACATTGCGAAAATTGATTAATCTAGACTTTATACCAAAGTGTAACATAGACTCCTACTATAAATGTCAAATCTGTGCAGAAGCGAAAATGACTAGAACCTCGTTTCATCACGTTGAACGAGAGACCGAACCTCTAGAATTAATACATACTGATGTATGAGAATTGAAAATGTGTCAAACTAGAGGTGGAAAGAGGTACTTTATCACATTCATTGATGATTGTACCAGATATTGTCATGTATATCTCCTTAGAAGTAAGGACGAAGCAATCGACATGTTTAAACAGTATAAGGCAGAAGTTGAGAATCGACTCAATAAGAAAATAAAATCTTTAAGAAGTGATAGAGGAGGAGAATACGAGTCTCCATTTGAGGAATTTTGTGCTGAGCGTGGAATTATACATCAAACTACAGCCCCGTATTCACCTCTATCCAACGGTATAGCTGAACGGAAAAATAGAACTCTTAAAGAAATGATGAATTCCTTACAAATTAGTTTCTGATTGCCAGATAATTTTTGGGGAGAAGCTATTCTTTCAACAAATCATATCCTGAATAAAATACCGCAAAAGAAAACATCAAAAATATCCACCTTAATTTTGGAAAAATAGACCACCATCATGCAAATACTTGAAAGTGTGGGGGTGTCTTGCCAAAGTACAAATACCAAAACCGAAAAAGGTCAAAATTGGACCAAAGACTATAGATTGCATATTCATTGGATATGCTCATAATAGAAGTGCATATCGATTTTTGGTCTACAAATCTGAAATTGATGACATTCATGAAAACACCATTATCGAGTCGTGAAATGCTAAATTCTTTGAACACATTTATCCTCTAAAATTCTCTATTGAAACAATTGTTCAAAAGAGATCAAGGGATATAAATACTCCTAAGGATAATGTTAATCAAAACTCGAATGAGAGAAATGTTGAAACTGAGGTAGAGGAACCCAGAAGGAGCAAACGTCAAAGTACTTCGAAAACCTTTGGACCCGATTTTTATGCATATATGATAGAAAATGACCCTCTTACTTACCAACAAGCAATGTCATCTCCTGAGGCTCCATACTGGAAGTAGGCTGTCGACAGTGAAATAGAATCCATTTTACAAAACCATACATGGGAACTAGTGGATCTACCCAAAGGATCAAAACCACTAGGATATAAACGGATATTTAAGAAAAAATTAAAAGTTGACGGCTCAATAGACAAGTATAAAGTGAGACTTGTAATAAAAGGATTTAGACAGAAAAAAGATCTAGATTACTTTGATACGTATTCACCAGTAACTAGAATAACATCAATTAGGATGCTTATTGCAATCGCATCCATATTAAATTTGGAAATACACCAAATGGATGTGAAAACTGCGTTTTTGAATGGTGAACTAGAAGAAGAAATATATATGCAGCAACCTGAAGGGTTTCTAAGCCCAGGAAATGAAAATAAGGAGTGTAAATTAGTAAAATCACTTTATGGCCTTAAACAAGCTCCGAAACAATGGCACGGGAAATTTGATAAAACTATGTTATCAAATGGATTCAAAATAAATGAATCAGATAAATGCGTATATATAAGTTATACGGATATTGGATATGTCATTGTATGTCTTTATATTGATGATTTGTTAATCCTTGGGAATAATAAGGCCATAATAAAATCTACGAAGGATATGTTGTCCTCTAGATTCGATATGAAAGACCTAAGAG
The DNA here is from genome assembly GCA_030737875.1 of Allium sativum. Classification (NCBI taxonomy): domain Eukaryota; kingdom Viridiplantae; phylum Streptophyta; class Magnoliopsida; order Asparagales; family Amaryllidaceae; genus Allium; species Allium sativum. Next base: position 243,490,547 of record CM060915.1, on the reverse strand, counting down.
AGGCTGATGTAATCTTGGGTGTGAAAAATATAAAAACACCACAACGATATGCATTATCTCAGTCACATTACTTTGCCAAATTACTTGAAAGGTTCAAGCAATATAATATAACCATTGTAAAATCACCAGTGGATATGAACCAAAATTGGGTAAAGAACACCGGTGATGGAATATATCAGCTTGAACACTCTCGTATACTAGGAAGTATTATGTACGTCATGAATTGTACTAGACCTGATATTGCATACGCTATAACCAAGTTGAGTAGATAAACCAGTAATCCTGGCAAACATCACTGGAAAGCAATAATCAGGGTCCTAGGATATCTAAAGTACACACAAAATTATGTGTTACAATACGAGAAGTATCCTTCAGTAGTAGGAGGATATAGATATGCCAATTGGATAATTGGCTCAAATGACACAAAATCCACAAGTGGATATGAGTTTACACTAGGAAATGGAGCAATCTCTTGGAAATCATCCAAACAGACTTGCATAGCAAGGTCGAAAATGGAATCTGAGTTTGTTGCTCTAGATAAAGCCGCAGAAGAAGCAGATTGGCTTAGGAGTTTCTTGGAAGATATTCCAAATTGGGAAAACCTGTACCTCCAATATGTATACATTGTGATAGTCAATCTGCTATAGGAAGGGAAAATAGTACATTGTATAATGGTAAGTCTCGATATATTCATCGTAGACATAAAACCATAAGACAACTTCTCTCTAATGGAGTTATCACTATAGACTATGTAAGGTCAAAGGATAACATAGCGGATCCACTAACCAAAGGCTTGCCAAGAGAGAAAGTTCAAACCTTATCGATGGGAATAGGTTTAAGACCTATGAATTGAAAGTTTTCTAAAACGGAAACCCCACCTAGTTGACTGGAGATCCCAAGATCTAGGTTTAAAGGGACAACTAAGTTTAAGATAAACTTGATGGCACTGTTAAATGCAATCCATTCCTATGATAAGTCAGTGCACTACCCATCGGAGAATAGGATAAGCATGGCTTTTAATGATGTCTATACTGTGGTGTTATAAAGAACCAAGTGGGGTATTACGGGATACTCATTATAGAATCACTTATGTGAGTGCGAAGGCGCCGTTTCAAGAAGAATTGTAAGGTCAAATTCTTCAAGCACTCATGAAACTAAGATGGTGTTCATGACAAAAATGAACACAAACAGAGAACCAACGAGTTAAGAATATTAATCATGTGTTATCTTTATAGACTTACACAAACGGCTTACGGTTCAAAGAGTGTATAGTCCACTAATTCGCCAGTTAGTTATAACGATAAAGACTAGGAAACGTTCAAGGCCTCTGCGCTACTTTTACCGATATGATAAATATTCCACAAAATATCAGAACAGATTAGACAACACTCATTCATGTGGGGGATTGTTAGAAATGAATTAGTGGAATTGGCAAGTTTGGAAAAATCACTAAATCCCACATCGGGAAAACTTGTGCCTTAATTCACTACATATACAAAAGCTTGATATGTTATATCAAGAGAAAGAGGAAGAGAGATAGAGGCAATGGAATAGCATAAACAAAGTATGCATATATTTCGTATTAAATTAAAAAGGTCAAAGATTAGGGCCTTGGGGCTCTTGGGGTCTCGTGATCGGATAGGGCCTCTGAATGCCGCTAGGCCTGCTTCCGTTGTTCAACAGACAATTTTTAAATAGCTGTGCAATTACCAACGGAAATAACTGTTGGTAAAGGGTCGCAACCTTTCCAGTAGTCATTACCTTTGCAATTCGAACAGTGGCACCCCTTCGTGAATGAATACCTCTTCACACCCTATATAAAGGGCAGTTAAAAAAAGTCAAATGATCATCGATTTTTCTGACTTCTGCCCTTCTTCCTCCAACTCTCTGTTCTGCAAATACAACTGCCTTGAGTTTGTCGTTGCTTCGCCTACTGCACTGCACGGCAAAGTTGAATCCATTTTATCTTGGAAATCGATTTGCACCGAAGCCCTTAAGTGCTACGAAAGGGGCGCAAATACGATTTAAGGAAACAGTCAACTTTTGACTGGACTCGGATTACTGACCAATAAAATTCTGATCAACAGCGACGGTATATTCTCCGTTCCGTTCTACTTTACTTGCATTCGTTTTGCAAAAGTTTCCAGATTAATATTCATAATCTGTTGTTACTGTATCAACACAGTTTTTACTGTCGATGACTTAACAAGTACTGCATATATCACTTTTCAACATCTCGACTATTCTCGTACCTTTACTTGGCTCTGAGTGCGTGGTGTCGTCGTGTGTTATGTGCCTGCAATTAAGGCCACCTAATTAAGTACTGAATGTATTATGGAAGAAACAATAAATGTTTGTGTAATGTCAGTGTCATTTAGGGGGCAAAAAGTGCTTGATTACGAAGCATAGTACAACTTACGAATGGTACAACTTATTCTTGGTCCATGCTATATTCCAATTATTGAATCGTATTGATGATTAACTGATCAGCTTATAATTTAATGCTTGTCCTACGAGATGTGCTTCATGGCCGCTTAAAATAACTTGGCGTTTAGTTCTTGATTCTCGTTCAAAATCATATCAATAATTATGACGATAAAAGTAAGTTTATGCCAATTAATAAATACGTAACTCTAGAGTGAAAACTTGAAGGATATGTCAAAACAAAAGAAGCAAAATAATAAGTAATTGTTAATTTTTGGTTTGCTAGCATCAATAGTTCAACCATAAACATTTTGCTTCAAATGGTTGTTTATCTTTTTCACCAACATTTATGAAGTCAGAACCGAAGTTGAAGTATCTCTACAAGAATGGCTTCGGCAAGCTACGGCTTTTAGCCATTGATTGTCGTTGCTAACCTTATTTAAAAACCATCGTTATTTAACCCAATGCAAACCAAATAGCAACACATCTAACGTTGGCTTTCGTAACCAAACTAGTTACAGTTGCCCACAACGATTAGGATACGTAGCAAATTGGGGTATTTTGATCGATATCGCCAGCCATCCCAATGTAACCTAATTGGCTATGGTTGGTGATGACAATTTGGGACAAGTAACAAATTGTGATCTCTCCTAAGCCGTTACCAACTGTAGCAAGTCTGGAAACGTAAATCGCAACAAACCGTCATAAACCATAACAAGCCTAGAAACGTACACCATGACAAGTAGTCACTAACCATAGCAAGCTTGAAACAACAAGCTGTAGCCAGCTTTCACTATCCGTGACTATACATACCAATATGTTGTCTCTAGTCATCGCTAATCAGAAGCAGATTTTTTTTGTTTTTCAGCCACAATTCTTTCTTATAGCCATACAAACTCACATTCATTTATTTCATTTATTCCACAACTTATATAAGATCAATTCCACGACACATTTTCACATCCAATGTATCAATATATACATACTCAAATTCATAACACAAACCAACATATATACCACAAATCAACACATATATCACAAACAAACGTATAAACCACACAAATACCAACATCATACATTTCATAACAAACTAACATATTCACAATAACATGTACATATCAAAAAAACATCCACATACCAGTATTCCAAGAACACATGTTTATATTTACAAAAGACAAAATAATCAAAAAATTAAGTACATACTCGTCTCTATCATCATCCTCCTCTTCATCATCCGATCCATCATCTTCCCCAAGCATTCTCCCATGCTTGGAAAATATGCAGCTATCCGCTCATCAAGCATGGTCATTAATCCACTCTTCTGTCAATCCTAAAGCTCAGTCACCCGCTGATGGAGCATGGCAATCTTCTCCTCCTGCTGGGATCTCCTTTAAGAGGTTTGGGTCGTCGTTACCTGTAATTTATTATTTTATGAGCATTAGTTTAGAATTCAAGATTAAACATTATTTATACCTTAATTAATAAAACACTTTACCTCTATGTTTCCAAAATCATACTGCATATTCTGGGTAGATGGGTTAATGATGGCGTTCCATATGCGATTTCACTCCTTTAGGGTGGGGTTACGACCTGAGGACTGCGTCACCCCAGCGATCTCTGCCCCGTATCGCTCCTACGATAGTGAACAGTTAATTCAAACATTAAGTATTCAATTTTAAATTTATCACTGTGAAATAGAAAATAATATGAATGCTTACCAACACACGCTCGGACATCGCGTCTGTTCAAGTATGAGAGGTGTTACCCTCCTCGTCGATTTGCTCGACCGATGAGTTTGGGTAAACACCTCTACAAGTACAGGCTTCCGCGCAAGAGCCGACATCTGAAATGGTACAAATGAACTTTGTTACCAATATAGTTAAATATGATTAAACAATGTTACAGCTACTTATAAACACAATTTATCATATGTACCAATTCCTGTCGATGTTGCGAGAAGGACGTAAAGCCACCACAGTGCAAAACATGATTTTTATTCATACATGTTTGGTTTCTCTCTAAAACCTTCTATAAAATTAATTATACACTTAATTTAATTAATATGCGATATATGAAACAAATAGAAATGAAACATGAGTTTAAATAACTTACCCTTACTATGAGAGTATCGTATGGTCAAAGAAAACCTGGCCAAACTTCCTCACTCATCCATAAAGGCTTCTTTACTGCACATTTTATTTTATATATGGTGTCTTATTAGTTCTTTCGCATTTTCTTATTCCAGTGGTTAAGAAAGACATCTATATCTTCAAGCTGAGTTCGAACAGTGGCATGCATGTTAAAAAAAAGTATTACATACATTATATTAAGTATCAAATGTGAAATAAATTTATACTTAACAGAACCTCAGCGATAATGACATTCGTTATTTAAACAGGAATGTCATCCCAGTGGAGGAAAGAACCTATCAGCATGTTGATGCAGGCCGCTCTTGAAATAGATAAAATAAAGTACGCATTAAGGATCTCAAACCTCCTGCAGAAAATATGATGCAAGCATTTAATAAATTTTAAATAATAAACATATACCAAATTAGATACTTACCACACACTCTTGGATACGGGCTCTGCGACCGGATGAAAATCTGGTGTTGTGTCGCTCGCACCTGCAAAAGAAGAGTGGGCGCACTATTGCCTACGTGGCATGTCTTCCACAAACATATTATTTCGTATAATGATATCATATATCATTTAGCATATCCATTACCGAATAAAACTAATAGCATACAGTATCAATCCATAAACTAAGAACATACATTATGTAGGTTCACTACATCAATTTATAAACTTAGCACATCATATCAGTTGTTATTAGGAAACATATCATCGGACAACTTAGCTCACAACAGATTTAAAATTCAGAATATATGTATACAACAAGTGATAAAAATATATTTTTAGAGCAAGAAGTGATAAAAATTATTATTAGTCTTCGTTGTTTTATGATTCAGTCTCGGTCTCATTATCTTCTGTACTCTCAAATATTTCTATTAAAACATTTGATTCATCATTCAACGGCACTAAATCAATATCATCAGTTATTATTATTTCATTGTTTTGCTATATATCTGTTTGATATGCTGCATCTTCTAGAATAGTGATTCCATCAAATGTAAAACTTACCAATATTTTAATTACAGCAAACCAATTTGCTTTATTGCTTTTTATGGATGGATACAGAGCAAAATAAACATGTAATGTTTGCTTGGCTAACATAAAAGGATCATACTTATAGTAATGCGATGTGTGCTTTATTATTACAAGATTATAATCGATGTGCACGTTGATTCCAGTACCAAGAACATTGCTGAACCAGTTGCACTTGAATAACACTTTTTTAGTAGGTTGTACACAGTATGTCAACTCTAAAATTGTGTTAAGACACTGAAAAATTCATTTACGTGCCCTTATTTCATCAATTGCTTTAATTTCAACTAAAAATCTAGTATAGTTGAGTTTCTTAACCGGTCGAGTGTTGTCATCCATCTTCAACGGAACCCCAACTAAACTAGCTAGCTTAATAATGCCCATGATATTCCATAGAGATAAATCAAGGTCCATTGGTCTTATCTAGGCAGGGTGCAGATCTAGCATATCACGTTCTAACCGGAGATTCGGTTCCCGTCGCCCGATAAAAATAATCTTACTATCCATAAACCAAGGTCTACCATTTAACACCTTAGTACAGTCATTTTCAGTTTCCAACTTGATTAAATAAACTCTGTTTTCCCTAGCAAATACGTCCCTTGAGCCCAAAGGTTTCCATTCCCTTTTGATATAGACGTTTAGGTGTACATAATAAGGGAGTTTTCCAACTAAATGTAGATCGATTTTTTCCACATGATTCCTACTTCATTTAAAACTAGATCATCCAGATCTGCATAGTCCCCTTCTATATCTTTTAAACTATCGAAAAATTGCACTCTATCGTCAATTTTCGTGTTACCAACTACAGCATCCACCCACGTGCGCGAACCATTTTTAAACCATTGATTATTTGTTACTTTTGCTTTTATGTTGTTCCCATCCACCCGATTTGGATTGTTGATGCTTTCCGCTCATGTGCAAAAGAAGGCTTACGTTTTCCAACCCTCTGCCAGCCTTCATCATCCACGTTGAATCCCGAATTTTTTTGCCTTCCCAGACGAAGTAAGAAGTGGTCTCCATTAGGGTGTTATGTATAATAATAGTGCTACATATATATAATATGCACGGTCACCGAAGACTACGGAAAGCCAGTCATCTTGGAAGGTATAGGGCTACCCAGTCCGCAACCGCAAGCTTATACAGCTTATCGCAGTTCCCCTTGGACCCCCACTGTACCGGGTATAATTTACTTGGGGGATAGTTGCTCAGGGCATGCCTTGAACTCCTAACCTATTATTAGGTAGGAGCACGCATTTTCACTTGGCTACTACCACGGGCAGTATTATATATATATATATATAGTGAACAGGAAAACTCGTCCATGGCGACAGGCCTTTAGCCTGCTTTCGTTCATGTGTGAGTTTTCCCTTTCTCCTCGTCCTATCTGATTTCTATTTGATTTCCGTCTGTATTCCATCTGTTTTCCATCTGTTTTCCACGTTGATAACCATCAACGAAACTTGTTTTCGTTTATAAGCCCTATTTTCAATTTTTTCAGCAAAACCTAGATCTTATTTTTCATCGGTTTTTCACAGTTAAATTTCTATCTGATTTCCTTTTTGTTTTCGCACTTATAATCAGATCTACAAACTTCTATTTCACTTCTAAAACCTAATTTGGGTTTCGATCTCCTACAATAGCCAGCTTCATTTTTCAGATCCGGTCTCCTCCTAACAATCGTCGATGGTCAACTCAAGATCTCAAGATCTCAACGCATCGCCTAAAAGTTGATCCAGATCTGGTATGTGTTTAATTAGAACATTTGCATTGGATTTTGGGTTTGATTTGTCTTCGATTTGAGGGCTAATTAGATAAGTGGAGATCGGTTATATGGTTTCTTATGAAGTAGTTTGTTCTTCATAATACTGGTTTCAGTTGAAGATTTAATCAATGGATAGAAAAGGGAATTCTGCTTTGTTCGTAACCAGTTTGAGATGAAAGCTTAAGTCGATTTAGTTGATCTGTTCTATCAGATAGATGAGTGCTTTCTACAAATAATATTTATCCATAGTAGCCTCAATATCCTGATGTTTCACAGTTTAATGGGCAGAGATAGGGTTATATTGGCCTCTTGCCTTCTAGTTTTGAATCCATATGCTAATGTGTTAATCCCGGCAAGAGGATTGATTTACAGGAGTCTGTGAATCATCAACCAGGCCTATTGTTGTGGATTTGTATATTTCTTGGGATGTCATATGGCTGCTAATTTGTTCGAGAGGTTACTATTTCTTCTCTGTTTCGTTTTTGCTGTGGAAGTTTTGAGTAGTAACGTATAAGAGGATATGGATGAATGTTCATATTTGGTGATTATAGAAATCATTTGTCATGGGTTTCCAAGTTTTGCTCAGTTCAACACAAAAGTGGTAAAATGCATATTGGCTTTCCGTCTCATGGTTTGAAGAACAAAATGCTATTGAATAAGTGGTGGTGCACAAAGTGCACGGAAGCGAGAAGATGGCTTTTCATGAGCCGGTTATCATAATTTAGGATTGAATTACTTGTAATTTTCAGTTTTTCTTTTATGTTTTGCTGTTGTAAAGGTTAGAATGCTAACCTCTTCCTTTGTATGTTTTTCAGTAGAAATAAAGTGAACCAATTTTCAAAAAATATATATATATATATATATATATATGAGGAGGATTCCGCTACACTTCTTATATTGCACGTGAACTTTCCCCCTTAATCTCCACTACCCATTTCCCCACTCATTCTTTCTCTTCACACTAAGAAATAATATTGAAATGGAAAAAGAGAGAATGAGTGGGGAAATGAATGGTGGATATTAAGGGGGAGAGTTCACGTGCAATATAAGAGGTGTAGCGGAACCCTCCTCTCTCTCTCCCTCTCTCTCTATATATATATAATAAAAATTTAAAATGCGAAAAGTGTACATGAGGCAATTTCAAGTCTACTAGGCGAGGCGTAAGTTTTTTAGGTAAAAATAAAATGCAAAACACATAAAGAAATTCTGTCATGTTAAATTAACCTACGTAGAAAATGAAAAACAAATAATTTGAGATCCGATTTTGAAAAAGTATATATTTTTATTATTAATTATAATTAAATAATCAAAACTCTTATGAATCCAATTTCGATTCTCAAAACTATTTGAAGATTCCATCAAACTCCAATTTTGATTCAGTCTATCAATTCAAATCGATATGCAAAATTTATTCCAAGATTTAATGAAGTTTATTGAAAAATGTTCTTTAAATAACAATGAGAAAATGCATTATATTTCTCTTGATCGTTGTTTTATCAACAAATGAGAAAATGCAATATATTTCTCTTGAGCGTTGTTCTATAAACAATCTTATTTGATCATGCCGATATTAAAATTCAAAAGTAAAAAAATTCTATTTTTCTTTTAAAATTTTGTTTCTTTTCATTTCCATTAACTAATTAAAGTTTAATGATTCTTATTGGTTCAATATCCGCAACTAAAGGTAAAAATGTTTTTGAATTATATACCTTAGCAATTTGAGGACACATGTTTCATGCGTTTTGTATACCTCTAGTAGTTGAGACGTAAGTTTTTTAAAGGTAAAAAACTCTTTAGAATAAACCTCAAGGCGTTTTAACTTTTATTTTCTTGAGATGATCCTCGAGACGAGTGTTGAGGTTAGGTTTTTAAGACAATGATACATATATACATATATTTATATGTACATATATGTATATATATGGAAATTTTATTTGGACACAAAATAATAACATAAAATTGAGCATAACAAATCTCAACCATTAGATTCTCTCATAAATTCCACTTTCTACGTAAAGACAAGCAAATCCAACGATTCATGATTTGACACAATAAAACTGCACTATTGAATCATCCGCTGAATTTTATCTCTTCACATAAAGATAAAATAATCCAACGGTCCTTATTCTATGTCTAAATAATCATCCCTATAAAGGTTTTGATGTTGTTGTAATAATATTTAACAGAACAGAAAATAGCTTTTCTAATCTTTCAGACAATGATTTGATAATTTACATAACATTGGATGCCTTAATATATATATAGGCAATACAAACAAACGGAAATAAAATAGATGTTTGGGCTAAATAATGTAATGGGCTTCAGTATCGGGCTTCGGCTATGTGCTTTGATATATATTATCCTTTGGTATCAGTCGACATCTTCATATCCTCTTTTACCCCCTTCAAATCGAGATTAGGGTTATCTCTTTTAAGCTCTTTCTGTTGTATATAACGGTGTTGTATACACAATTATATGACTTTTGTTTGATGATAACAACCAAATATATATTAATATAAATATGTTTGTTATTGTACTGTTATATAACATCACAGACAGGAATATAATATTTATATTTAAATAGAGTACGACTGTATAGAGTTCCATACATTCACACAGTATTTTATTTAAATATAATATTATATTTCAACATTTAAACAGTACAAATTGTATGACTCCACTATTTGTAAACATTCACAAAATATTATAATACTTGTGTAAATAAACTGAATATAATAGACAAGGTTGTTTGACAACCATAAAATAATATTTTATTTCAAACAAATTTGTTTAACACAAACATCAGTACAATTCTGTTATTACACAGCTCCTCACTATAACACTCTGTCTATATATCTCATACACTCACTTTGTCTATACAAATCATATATACATACATTTTCACTTTTATATACAAACTCAAACATTCATTGACACTACACATTGTCTTTTTATCTTAAGTCTTCTGTCTTCACATCAACTCAGTCAGTCCAGTCATCCTCACCTGTCACATGAAACAGAAACAAACAGTACACTGCAACAAGAATAAAACTGAACACATGTGAATATGAATTTTATTTTTAAAATTTTTATTTGTCTCAGTTTTTTGGTGTGTTTCTCATCATTTTCCATGACTTGATCTAACCTATGTCTAGTCAGTCAGTATATGTATAGTACAGGGACAGAAAATCTTGTCTGATGGCTGCATATACACACGTGTATAGATATACATGTGTGCAATGCCTCGCCAATAAGAGTGTAGCTGTGGAGCAGTCACATGGACCAAGCTCGACACAGTGAATTGGACAAGTGAACTCAACAACCATAGTGTCGAGCCAAAGATGTTAAATCATGTATAATTTAACTCAACAGTGGTCGAGGTAGCTCGTACAACAAGCAAAAGTTCAACATGGTCGAGCACAATAAAGAACAAGCCATTGTTTAGTATGCAAAACAACAAGCAAGGACTAATTCATATCCAATAAAGTGTATACTAGCAACTTATGGTGAAACAAGTGGAAGGTAGTCGAGACAGTGGCTAAGCATGATCACAGCAGCATATACATGGGTGTTTTGTTGTGCAAATATGTTTTCAAGTATGCAAGTGACCAAGTGCAAAAAAAAAAGTCAAGCAGCAAGTATGGTACAAATGTGAGCCAATGTCAAGATAACATGGTGCAAGTGCATGTAACAAAGCAGCTTTAATATGGCCTGTCACAACCTCGAGTTCAAGAGCAAAGTGTTCACAAACTTGCAGGAATAGATGAATGGTGCAAACCATTTCAAAGCAAAAAATGAAAGTGGAAAGTCAAGGAAGAAACATGTTATTCAACATTTACAAATAAGCAGCAAGGTTAAACCCAGAATGAACATCAAAAATATGCAAGAATTGCAATTCATGTATGAAAAACCAGTTATTGATTTCCAGTGATCAAAATCAGAAACTCCTGAATCTCAGCTATCAACTCATATATGGACAAAAAGGAAAATTGCAAATCTGCTTAAAGAAATGCTCAAGAAATTCATGGTTCAGTATTTGGTCAATTTTTAAATAGATTCCAGAATTGAAAGCAATCAAAGAATTTTTTATTTCCAACGTTAACTCAGAGTTTCATGAATTGAAAAATCAATTTTGTGGCAAATATTGAATTCTCGACTTTCCAGAATTAAAAATCATTTCAAAACATTCTCAGTTTTCAAATGCTTCCATGATGCAGTACAAATCAGTATATGGAAATGAAATGGTTGCAAAATTGAAGGCATGTTATAAATTCATTTAATTTCGGAAATTGCAGTATCAATTTTAGGCAAGAAGATCTTTGGTAAAATGTTTCCAGTGATGCTCATACATGGGAATGCATAAATCAAAGCAGAGATTTCACAATTACAATCACGCATGAAATTCAAGTAGCTACAAATTTATGTTTCCAGTTATAAGTGTCAAATCAATTCAGTGTTTTATATCAAGCAACAAAGCAGGAAACAAGTCAAGAAAATCAATCGAGCAGAGAATCACGCAAGGGATTGTTTTCTAATATCAAGATTTTCTCATTTCATAAATTCATTTTAAATCGAGGGCAGTCAAAAGGGGAAAGTAAAAGAAATCAGATCGAGTCACATTATTGAAATCAGAGAATCGATGTAGAGCATTAGGGGTCCGAATTACCCTATATAATATCACCATTTACATCACTGGCAAGCTGATCGAACCCATGAAAACCAATAATAAAAATTCAAGAGCAAAATCGATTTAGAATTCACTCACCAAAATTTTCGATCACAAGAGATAATAATTCAAAATCGAAGCAACAGAGAACCACGAAGACGGGAGCAACTCGAAGCAGTGGAACAATCAAAGAAATCACAACTTCATTTAATCAAGCATCGAATCGATTTGGGAGGTTTTCAGAAAACCCTAGTTCCAATTTCATTCTAGCCGCCATTTTTTCATGAGTGAAAGCAAAGGAATGGGCTTAACAAATAGAGAATGGGCCGGCCAAGTATTTATGGACTAAGCCAAAATTGAAAAGGGGATGACCCTTTTTATTTAAACTCCTAAGGGTTTTTCTTTGTTTGTTTTATTTTGTATTGTTTTGTTTCTTTTTGTTTTTCCATCTGTAACCCAACCATCAGTTTTAGAGTCTGTAAAATCTAGGGAGATATAGTCAGGGTGTTGACTGACAGTTGCTAGAGTCTGTAAAATCTAGGTTACTGGATACGGGGTCGTAATCAGGAAAAATCTGGTCGAGAGGATATCGGTCAGTCTAGGACTTTCAGCGTAGGGTTAGAATAGGAGCAGTGTTTGCGAATGTACATGGTCTTGTATGCGGGATCTGTTCTATCACCTAGTAGAAACCTTAGAAATGCAGCAGTAGGCAGGGTTTTGCCGAAGCTGGGTATATCTGTGTGTGATTTATTTTCTGCATTTCTGTTTCTGCTATATTCTGTGATCTGTTTATTATTATATATCTCGTTTGATTTTTAATTCAGTTAAAAACTGTGATAAAACCTATTCACCCCCTTCCCTCCCTCTAGGGTTAATCTAGATCCAACAAGTGGTATCAGAGCAGGTATTCTGTTTAACTCTAGAGTAATGGTGATCCCTAGGTGTCAGTCCATAGAGAGTCAGTCTAGTCATATTCCATCTATTTTTAATGGTACAGATTTTTTTAAATTGGATAATAAAGATGAAAATTTATATAAATCTGTTTATATTAAATATTGGAATATTATTATTAATGGAGTAGATTTATCAGATAAAAGGAATATTGTTATCAATACACATGCTATGGACATTATTTATTCTTGTCTCAGTATTGATCAATTTAAGCTTATCTCTCATTGTTTATCTGCACAGGAAATCTGGAAAACTCTCAATGCGCTGTATGGAGAAAAAGTTGACAACTGCTCAAAACCTGCAAAGATCAACCCAGATTCAAATTTATGCTTAACAGGTCTTACAGATGATAATTCAGATGGATCAACTGATGGAGACTCAACAGACAATGAAGTAGAAAATTTCTCTTATGAAGATCTGGTTTATTTTTGTGCTGATCTAACTAAGTCTATTGATAAACTCAAATCTAAAAACGAATTTTTGAAATCTAAGAATTCTGAGTTGACCAGCAAAATTGTTGATTTGGAATCACAACTTGAATATTTTAAAGTTCTTCAAATTCAGATTACAATAATTTTTTGAAATTGGAAACCAATCTTGTTCATCTCAATAAAAATATTCAAATGTTTGACAAGGAAATTCTGATCTTAAAAGAAAACAAGATCGAGTTGTCAAGTTTGAACAATTTTCTACAGAAGGAATTTGAAAATTTTAAGACTGGTATATATTCCAAATTTGAAATTGCTGAAAAGGAGAATGTGTTGAAATCTGAGTTGATTTTGAAAGAACTTGAAAACGAGATTGAAAAATCCAAGAAATTTGAGTTTGAAAAACAAAAACGATTTGAATCTGAAATTTCTGAGTCTAAGTCAAAATTGAATTACTTGAATCTGAAAATTTAGTTTTGAAAAAATATGATGCTGAAAGGAAAATCACTAATAACCACTGTTCAGATTTAATAAAAGGGAACGGTGATCTTAAATTCAAAATTCAACAACCAGAGTCAACTTTGGTTAAATCTTCTGATGGAGAAAAATCTTTAAATATGTTGTTGAAAAACCAATTTTCTGCTAGAAATAAATGTGGACTCGGATTTGAGAAAAATAATGTTTTTGAAAATCAGAACTCAAATGATTTTAAAAATCCTTTAAACTGCTTTGGAAAGAATCGATATGAAAATTCAAACTCTGATAATCGCAAAGGATTTTTGAATCATAAACGTGTTGTGAATTCGTTTTATAATAATCCATCTAAACAATCCTGCAACCCAGAAAGAAATAAGACAAACTCCGTTAAATTCAAATAGATTTGGGTTCCAAAGGGTTCAAAGGTAAATTCTGATGGATTATTATACAAATAAATTTGGGTACCAAAAAGAACAAATACAACTGTGAGTGGTTTTGCAAATTTTGTTAGACCACTCGATGCTTTCAACTGTTAGGTACCAAAGAAGGCTGAGGAACTGCTATGCTGAAAAGAGCTTGAATTCAAATTGTTCTATATTTCTGTATCCTTTACAGTTCCCTGGTCAAGAACTGTTGAGTTAGAGATTTGATTTACATTGATTCTGGTATGATCTCTAAAACTCACTTTTGTAAATATTCTCTATTTTTATTTCCTTGTTTTATTTCTCCCTCTGTTCCTGCTGTTTATTTTTTCTTGTTTTTTTTATTTAATTTGTCATTGTCGTATCATTGTAATTATTCTTGTATTTTCTTAACTTCCTATTACAGTACTCATGATCTTCTGGAAATTCGATTTATTTGAATATAACTGTGATGTTTTAATAATTTCCATATCTTGAATCTAAACTTGTATATATCTGCAATTGTTTTGAAGTTCATTTTCTGTTCTCTGAATTCCTTACAGTGTTGACGTATTCTTGTTATGTCTTGAACACTATTAATTTTGAATTCTAATTTTCTTTTGAAGACCTGAATATTTAATGAAATTCCACACACCTCTGCTGTTTTGGATTTCTTCTAATTCATTTTAGAAAGGCTTGAAATAATATACTCATTACAGCACACCAATATTTATCAACTGTGATAATTTCATTATTTTTCTGATTCGCTTAGATATATTGATTTATCTTGAATCTCAGTGATACATCGTGAAATTTATATTTATTCATGATCATTTTATTTTGAAATATGTTTGTTTGAAATCATCTAAAATTCTTGGTATTCTGAATCTCACACACCTCTTAAATTTAAACTTATCAATTTTGTGTGGCTAATTCATTATATATAAAACTTGACTTTGATTCAAGTGATTTCAAATAAATTATTTTTTTGTATCATGGATACCTCTCAAACTTGATGTAAATGATCTGAATTTTCTTTGGGCTTGTTAGAAATAATTTGAAAAACTCTTTGAAAATCTGGTCTTGAAACTCACTGTTATTTCATGATTATTTAATTTGAATATATGTTTGTTTAAAATCATTTGAAATTATTGATTTACTGAATCACACACATATCTTGAAAGTGAAACTAATAATCTGGTGTGATTGATTCATTAAATTCTGATATTTTCATATTCCATCAAATGATTTGAAATAAACGGTATTTTTTTAATCTTGGATCATGAATCATCTTATGAGACCATCACCTTGACAAGGTCGATTTGATATTGATTTCTGTGCTGCTCTAATACAGTCCTTGAAAAATGTTCTCAAATGATTGCTTCTTTTGATGAATAACTGGTTGCTGCTCTGATTACTGATTCTGATATGCTTCATGTGCTAATCTTTTCTGCTTGGGTTTTGGGCTTAAAATTCTTATATCTGTGATACCTTAGTTTGTCACTTGTGTAACGTTATCATCCTTAGAGACACCACATTGCGTATCAGAAGTGCTGAATCTTCATGCATATTTTTTCCCTCTTAACATGTATAGCTCTTCATATTCCTCTTGTAATTGTTTTTCAATTTTAAAGTTATTTATTTCTTATTCATTCAGAAATTGAAATCAATATCCAATTTGTGTTGTATTTATAATTCATCAAAATTATTATCAGATTTTAAAATTGTGATGAACTGTGACTGCAGTATATTTCACAACAAGAGGAGATTTTATCTGGATTTTCATGATGGTTGAATATTTATTATAATATCTTTGAACTGGCAATTATTTCACGACCATCTTCATTATCTATCATCCTTCTACCATCCATTATGATTTTATATAAATATGGAGAGTTAATAATTTTTTTTTAAATCTTTTCGAATAAACAGTGGAAATATTTGTGATAGAAAATGTACTATGTTATTATTTAGAATTAGTGATAATTGAAAATTTTAAATGATCTCGGTACAGTCGAGCATATTTCATAATATAATTAATTTAGAAATTTATTTCACAATCCATTTCTGTATCTACCCCATTTTCTATCATCCATATATTGGTTTTATATACCGAGGAGTTTTTTCCTTTAAATGCTAAAAATAATAAATATAATTAATATATAAGTGTGTCTCTAACCTCAATTAAAAATCCAAGCTCTGGTCATGCATGGTTATGAGACAACTTATAATTTAAGTTGTGACTGGCCTCATTTAAAAATCCAAGATCTGATTATGCGTGGTCAGCGTGCTCTTAAATAAATAAATATATAAAAAGGGAAAAATGTGCTAAATAGAAATTAATTTGGAATTCTCCTTGGTGTGTAAAAACAAGTCTATCAATCCATATTCAATCTGCGAAATGTGTTGAAATCTTATGACGTGTTATGATCTGTTGATTGATAGGTTTTGGGATTTGAGAATATTTGATTTTGTCACTTAAATTGAATTATTAACTATAGTCCAAATCCATCACTGTTTTTGTGCTAAATTTTACAAAATTCTTTTGAAAATAATTGGAAATCATATTTTTATAACTCTCTTCATTTTAATAAAATTCATCGTAAATCCGTCAATCTCTATAATATGAAATATGCCGTTTGTTCTCAGAATATTATGATTTTTGTTTGACTGATTGAGATTTATGATGACCATTCTTCCTCTTAAGCTGGAATATTATTTTTAGTCATTTTTTCATCTATATTTTAAACTCTATATCCTTTTGAAGATAATGAAAGGGGGAGAATGGATTGAGATTTTGTTTTATGAGTGAATATTTTATAAATATTTTTATTTTTTAAAAATTAAAAATTTTCATTTATTTCACTTATGCACAGTTATAGGGGGAGTTTATGTTATAGGTGGATTATTCATTTATTTCACTCATGTACAGTTATAGGAGGAGTTTATGTTATATGGGGAGCTTTCAAATAAGGGGAGTTCAGTTCTTCACTCTCAAACACATTTATTATATTCAAAATCTTCATATTTGTTTGTCATCATCAAAAGAAGAAGATTGTTGTATATAACGGTGTTGTATACACAATTATATGATTTTTGTTTGATGATAACAACCAAATATATATATTAATATGAATGTGTTTGTTATTGTACTGTTATATAACATCAAAGAGAGGAATATAATATTTATATTTAAATAAAATACGACAGTATAGAATTCCATACATTCACACAGTATTTTGTTTAAATATAATATTATATTTCAACATTCAAACAGTACAAATTATATGACTCCACTATTTGTACACATTCACAAAATATTATACTACTTGTGTAAATAAACTGAATATAATAGACAAGGTTGTTTAACAATGATAAAATAATATTTTATTTCAAACAAATTTGTTTAATACAAACATCAGTACAATTCTGTTGTTACACAGCTCCTCACTATAACACTCTGTCTATATATCTCATGCACTCACTCTGTCTATACAAATCATATATACATACATTTTCACTTTTATATAAAGACTCATACATTCATTGACACTACACACTGTCTTTTTATCTTCGTTCTTCTGTCTTCACATCAACTCACTCAGCCCAGTCATCCTCACCTGTCACATGAAACAGAAACACACAGTACACTGCAACAAGAATAAAACTGAATACATGTGAATATAAATTTTATTTTTAAAATTTTTATTTGCCTCAGTTTTCTGGTGTGTTTATAATCATTTTTCATGACTTGATCTGATCTGTGTCTAGTCAGTCTGTATATGTATAGTACAGGGACAAAAAATCTTGTCTGATGGCTACATATACACACGTGTATAGATATACACGTGTGCATTGCCTCGCCAATCAGAGTGTAGCTGTGGAGCAGTCACATGGACCAAGCTCGACACAGTGAAATGGACAAGTGAACTCAACAACCATAGTGTCGAGCCAAAGATGTTAAAACATGTACAATGCAACTCAACAATGGTCGAAGAAGCTCATACAACAAGCAAAAGTTCAACATGGCCGAGCATAGTAAAGAACAAGCCATTGTTCAGTATGCAAAACAACAAGCAAGGACTAGTTCATATCCAATAAAGTGTATACTAGCAGCTTATGATGAAACAAGTGGAAGGTAGTCGAGACAGTGGCTAAGCATGATCACAACAGCATATACATGGGTGATTTGTTGTGCCAATATGTTTTCAAGTGTGCAAGTGACCAAGTGCAAAAAAAAAGAAGAAGAAAAAAGTCAAGCAACAAGTATGGTACAAATGTGAGCAAATGTCAAGATAACATGGTGCAAGTGCTTGTAACAAAGCAGCTTTAATATGGCCTGTCACAACCTCGAGTTCAAGAGCAAAGTGTTCACAAGCTTGCAGGAATAGATGAATGGTGCAAACCATTTCAAAGCAAAAAATGAAGGTGGAAAGTCAAGGAAGAAACATGTTATTCAGCATTTACAAATAAGCAGCAAGGTTCAACCCAGAATGAACATCAATGAATAGGCAAGAATAGAAATCATGTATGAAAAACCAGTTATTGATTTACAGTGATCAAAATTAGAAACTCCTGAATCTTAGCTATCAACTCATATATGGACAAAAAGGAAAATTGCAAATCTGCTTAAAGAAACGCTCAAGAAATTCATGGTTCAGTATTTGGTCAGTTTTTAAACAGATTCCAGAAATGAAAGCAATCAAAGAATTTTTTATTTCCAACATTAACTCAGAGTTTCAGGAATTGGAAAATCAGGTTTGTGGCAAATGTTGAATTCTCGACTTTCCAGAATTAAAAACCATTTCAAAACATTCCCAATTTTCAAATGCCTTCATGATGCAGTACAAATCAGTACATGGGAATGAAATGGTTGCAGAAATGAAGGGATGTTATGAATTCATTTAATTCCAGAAATTGTAGTATCAATTTTAGGCAAGAAGATCTTTGGTAAAATGTTTCCAGTGATGCTCATACATGGGAATGCATAAATCAAAGCAGAGATTTCACAATTACAATCACGCATGAAATTCAAGTAGCCACAAATTTATGTTTCCGGTTAAAAGCATTAAATCAATTCAGTGTTTTATATCAAGTAACAAAGCATGAAACAAGTCAAGAAAATCAATCGAGCAGAGAATCACGCAAGGGATTGTTTTCTAATATCCAGATTTCCTCATTTCATAAATTCATTTTAAATTGAGGGCAGTCAAAAGGGGAAAGTAAAAGAAATCAGATCGAGTCACATTATTGAAATCAGAGAATCGATGTAGAGCATTAGGGGTCCGAATTACCCTATATAATATCACCATTTACATCACTGGCAAGCTGATCGAACCCACAAAAACCAACAATAAAAATTCAGGAGCAAAATCGATTCAGAATTCACTCACCGAAATTTTCGATCACAAGAGATAATAATTCCAAATTGAAGCAACAGAGAACCATGAACACGGGAGCAACTCGAAGCAGTGGAACAATCATAGAAATCGCAACTTCATTTAATCAAGCATCGAATCGATTTGGCAGGTTTACAGAAAACCCTAGTTCCAATTTCATTCCAGCCGCCATTTTTTCATGATAGAAATCAAAGGATCGGGCTTAACAAATAGAGTATAGGCCGGCCAAGTATTCATGGACTAAGTCAAAATTGAAAAGGGGCCTTTTTATTTAAACTCCTAAGGGTTTTTCTTTGTTTATTTTATTTTGTATTGTTTTGTTTCTTTTTATTTTTTCATCTGTAATCCAACCATCAGTTCTAGAGTCTGTAAAATCTAGGGAGATATAGTCAGGGTGTTGACTGACAGTTGCTAGAGTCTGTAAAATCTAAGTTACTGGTTACGGGGTCGTAATCAGGAAAAATCTGATCGACAGGATATCGGTCAGTCTAGGGCTTTGAGCGTAGGGTTAGAATAGGAGCAGTGTTTGCGAGTGTACATGGTCTTGTATGTGGGATCTGTTCTATCACCTAGTAGAAACCTTAGAAATGCAGCAATAGGCAAGGTTTTGCCGAAGTTGGGTATATCTGTGTGTGATTTATTTTCTGCATTTCTTTTTCTGTTATATTATGTGATCTGTTTATTATTATATATCTCGTTAGATTTTTAATTCAGTTAAAAACTGTGATAAACCCTATTCACCACCCCCCCCCCCTCTAGGGTTAATCTAGATCCAACACTTTCAAGTGACGATCTGTTGATTTGTTGGCTCCAATCTTCTTCTTCATAGATACGATCTCTTCCTTTCTCTCCTCTTCACTTTGTTTGCTTCGATTTTGTTCAGATCTCTGAGTTTGAGCTTCGATGAAACTGATTTTAGTTGTTTTGTTGATAACAGGGTCTTTTGTTGAGACACTTTTAATTTCCCTGCTTGCATCTGTTGGATGGACCTTGATGAGCTTTGAGTTGATGTTACAGTGAGTAATTTTAGCGACCTTCAGTTCATCTTGAAACTTTGTGAAGTTATGAAAAGATAGTGCTTTTTTAAAGTATCAACACATTGGTAAGTGGCAGGTACGTGTCTGACCTCTAGATTTCCTTTAATTACTTGTTCCCTGACAAAGTGTTGATCTATTTCGATATGCTTAGTTCTTGAATGTAGTACCGGATTAGATGAAATGTATACGGCACTTTGATTGTCACACCATAAGATCGATTTGCCTGTCTTGATATTTAACTCTGATTGTAATGATGTAATCCACATTATTTCTAATGTTGCATTAGCCACACTTCTGTATTCTGCTTCAGCACTAGATCTAGATATTGTAGTTTGTTTCTTAGAACACCATGATACAATGTTGTTCCCCATAAAAATGCAGTATCCTGTTGTAGATTTTCTGTCATTAGGGTCCGATGCCGTCTGCATCTGCATAGCCTGTTATGTTATAGTTGTTGCTTGCCTTTATTTGAAATCCATAGTCCATTGTAGCTTTCAAGTATCTTAAGATCCTCTTCACTGCTTTCTAGTGATTATCCAATGGTGCCTGCATGAATTGACAAACTTTATTGACACTAAACACAATATCTGGTCCAGTGATAGTTGCATACTGTAAAGCACCAACTACACTTCTGTATTGTTTAATGTTGTATATGGGTTCTCTCCTGTGTTTTGAATAGTGTTGACTGTTAATCATA
Source organism: Allium sativum (assembly GCA_030737875.1). Classification (NCBI taxonomy): domain Eukaryota; kingdom Viridiplantae; phylum Streptophyta; class Magnoliopsida; order Asparagales; family Amaryllidaceae; genus Allium; species Allium sativum. The sequence continues at coordinate 243,469,138 of CM060915.1, read as the reverse complement.
GGTGTAGGCAATCCTTTTACATTTATCATTTGAGTCTTTTCAAGTAGTTCAGCTATGTATTTCCTTTGAGATAAAATGACTTTTGTTGATGATCTTCTTATGACCTCTACTCCCAAGAAGTAGTTTAGCTGTCCAAGGTCTTTGACTGAAAATTCCTTGTCCAGTTTCTTGACAATTGAATTAATTTCATCAGTGTTATCACCTGTTACAACAAGGTCATCAACATATATTAGAATGTATATTGTAGAGTGTTTGCTAGATTTTATGAATAGTAAGTTATCTGATTTGGCAGATTGGAAACTCATTGAGTACAATGTATTTTTCGATCTTTCAAACCATACTCGTGGGGCCTGTTTTAGCCCATATATTGCCTTGTTTAGCTTGCAAACATATTCAGAATTTTCACAGTAACCCTGTGGTTGAGTCATATACACATCCTCTTTGAGTATACCATTGAGAAATGTGTTATTAACATCAAGTTGCCTTAATGGACATCCTTTATTTATAGCAATTCTAAGAATAATTCTGATTGTAGATGATTTAACCACAGGAGAGAATGTCTCTTTGTAATCAAAGTCCTGTTGTTGTGTGTATCCCTTTGCAACCAGTCTAGCTTTGTATCTATTTATGCTTCCGTCAGGGTTCCTTTTGATCCTGTATGTCCATTTACACACCCAATTATATTTTTGTCCTTTGGTGGCTTTACTAAGCTCCAGGTCTTATTTTGAATTAGTGTTTGGTATTCTTCATTCATAGCTTCTTTACACTTGCTATCAGTTTTTGCTTGATCATAACTTGTTGGTTCTTCAAGTAGTGTAACAGCTGTAAAGAGTTTGGGTTTAAATATCCCACTTTTTGCTCTTGTTATCATTGGGTGTAATGGTGTTCCTTGAGGTACATATACAGGTTGTTCTCCTAGATTCTCACTTTGATTATTTTCTTCTTCTTCATCGGTGTTTTGTTCAGCACTGATATTGTTATTATTATCATCTCTTGTAGGTGTTTCCCTGTTGTGGTCTGAATGTTGATCAATATCATTGTTTGATGGTGCTAATTTGTCATTGCTACACATTGATTCACCCGCAGTTATTAAATTTGTCATTGCTACACATTGATTCACCCGCACTTATTATTTCAGAACATACAGGTATAGATAGTATGGATACACTTGTATCATATACTTTATTTGTAGTTTTTATATTCTCAGACTCATATGGAAAAAATTTCTCATTAAATACAACATGTCTGCTTATGAAAACTTTGCCATTTTCATCTAAACACTTATACCCCTTTTGATTTTGAGCATATCCTATAAAAGTACATGGTCTTGATCTGAACTCTAACTTGTGTCTATTATAAGGTCTAGTATATGGGTAGCATAAACATCCAAAAGTTTTCAGATAGTTATAGTCTGGTTTGACATTCATTAGCTTTGGATATGGATTATTTCCCTTGAGAACCTTAGTGGGTAGTCTGTTTATTAAATAAACAGCTGTGTTGAATGATTCTGGCCAAAACTTCAGAGGCATTTTAGCATTAGCCAGTAGTGTCAAACCAGTTTCTACAACATGCCTGTGCTTTCTTTCAACAAGACCGTTTTGCTTATATTTGTATGGACAAGTGATTCTATGGACTATTCCCCTTTTTGAAAAGTAATCTTTCAAGGGTTTATACTCAGTTCCACCATCAGACTGAAATATTTTCACATGTGAGTTAGTTTGTTTCTCTACTTGAGTAATGAAGTGTATAACTACATCACATGTTTCAGATTTGGATTTCATAAAATAGATCCATGTATATCTACTAAATGCGTCTACAAATTCTATATAATATTTGTATCCATAATCTGAAGTAATTGGTGCAGGCCCATAAATCAGTGGCAATTAAGTTTAGGGGTTCTGTGTATTCAGATTCAGATGCATTAAAAGGTAATTTATGACTCTTACCCAACTGACAGTATTTGCAAACATGAACTGAGTGATTTCTATCAAACTTAACATTATTCTCAACAAGAATTTGCTTTACAATATCATAACTTGGATGTCCAAGTTTATTATGCCACACATCTAAAGTACTGCACTAATTTTTATCACTGATTTCACTGTGATTACACAACACATTTTTCTTTATATCACAGTTGTAGTGATTCATAGAGAACTTGTACAGCCCCTTTGTCTCATTGCCCTTCAATAAAATAGTCTTAGTAAGCATGTCCCTGACCAAGCAATATTTTGGATGAAATTCAATATATACTTGATTATCATTTGCAAACTGAGATACACTTAGAAGATTTTTCTTAATGTCAGGAACTCTTAATAAATTGTTCAATATTAACCGTTTATTGCCGTTGATATATCCACTACCAGTATGGGTGATAGAAATTGACTCACCATTTCCCATGCTAACTGATTTATTACCTTTGTACTCCCTGCATCCGGTGTTTAGATTCCCTAGTTTGTTGGTTAGGTGGTTCGTAGCTTCTGAATCAGGGTACCAACTTTCATCATTTATGTGATTAATCCCTACAATGTCTGATTGCCCACTGTTGTCATTTGGAATACTTTGTTCTGATTGAACATTTGCCACATTCACATTAGGATTTCTTTGATTTGAGGCAGCCTGATTTGGGGTGTAGTTTTGATTGAACCTAAAATAACATTTAAGTGTTGTATGTCCAACCCTTTCACAGATCTGGCACTTTGGCATGTTTCCAGTGTTGTTACTTCTACCTCTACCCCTGGCTCGACCACTGAAACCACCTCTTTGCACTTGATTGTTATTTCTAGTGTCTTTTCCTTTAAAGCTGCTAGCGTAATTAACTGATAAATATGATTCTTGTGGTTTCTTGCTTTCCAATCTTGCTTCATGTGCCAAGAGTATTGAATGCACCTCTTCTATTGGAGGTGTTGTCCTTTAAGAGGAGATGATAACCTCTACGGCTTCATATTCATTTCCTAACCCATGTAGAATGGTTAGAACATGTTCAGATTCAGGAACCTTTTGTCCAGCAGCTTCTAATTTGTCACATATGCTTTCGATCTTTGCAAGGTATTCTCTCATATTACTATTGTCTTTTCTTGAATTGTGCAATTGTCTTCTATAGTGCATGATTTTTGCTGAGGATTGTGAATTCAAATTCTTTTCAATGTTGTCCATATTTCATTTGTCGAGTTACATCCTACTACCTGAGATAGGAGATTGTTGCTCATTGATGATATCAACCATGCACTTATCAACCTGTCTTGTCTGTGATACTTTGTATATTCTTCATTTGTTACAAATCTATTTTCTTGATCAGTTACCAATTTTGCTGGAATTTGCAGGGTGCCATACATGTGTCCCTCTAGTCCATATCCTTCAATTGTTGTTTGCACTTGAAACTTCCACAGTAGATAGTTGTTTTCATCGAGTTTGGTTGTGATAAGTTGGCTCTGTGGACTTATCACAGTCTTGACCAGTTGATCAACTGCTGCTGGTGGAGGTACAGGCGGATTTGATGATTCAGTTGATCCAAGAGCATATCCATGAATAGGAGTTGTTTCCACCATGATGTACAAACGATACAGAAATCAAGAACAGTGAAGTTTCAAAAACTGAATACCTCCTTGATGCCGTAGCATTGAATGATGCTCAGGTATGTTGCAATTAGTTGTATATCGGATGATGACAACCGTCTGATGACTGACTCTGGTATGGTACTTTCTTGAGTTAATTTCTTGGTTTTCTTAGCAACAGGAGATGGACTTTACTTTGATTTCTTGATTGTTCCGGCTTGAGCAAATTAGATTTGATGCAGCCAATTTGAATTGGCGAGGCACTGATCTAATATGAAGGCCAACTCTCAAAGGATGAGTTTTCTTACTCAAATGAGAGGATTAACCCAAGTGATGATAATACTCTGATGGGTTATTTTTTTTTTTCTTCTATCAATAGAGACTCAATTGATTTGCTGTTAAGCTCTTTTGCTCTGATACCATATAAAAGTTTTGATGTTCTTGTAATAATATTGAACAGAACAGAAAATAGCTTTTCTAATCTTTCAGACAATGATTTGATAATCTACACAACGTTGGATGCCTTGATATATATAGGCAATACAAACTAACAGAAATAAAATAGCTGTTTGGGTTAAATAATGTAATGGGCTTCAGTATTGAGCCTCGGCTGTGTGCTTTGATATATATTATCCTTTGGTATCAGCCGACATCTTCATATCCTCTTTTAATCCCCTGTACATGCACACACTCCCTACTTATGTTTTAACATAAAGTATGGCAAACATGCCATTAAAATACGGATTAAACCTATGTATCGGTTAAACTTAAAAATGATTGCAGGTTAGCTAGTAATGGTATTATAGTAGAAAATCTGTGGTAAGAGTTTTAAAAATTATTTTAAATTTAACAAACGATACAATCTTAATGCAAAAGTATCGACTCCCATCTTTCCCATTAATTGTGCAGGAATGAATTTATGATCCTGGACTGTGTGCTACTTCTATATCTCTATATATCCAATTTGCAAGAGGGTATTCAACTATCTTTCATCAAAACAGGATTCACTTATCAGAGGAAAAGAAACCATGTTATTTAAACAATTTGTTGTTTAAATTAGAAGGGGTTTGAGGCATAGCAATATGCATGCCAAAAAATAGTAGAGAAAACCGGTATTTAAAAGCGATATATTGCAAGAAGAAATGAGATGTTGGGGCGCTGACAGAACGGCTATTTGCAAATTAAATCGTTTGTATATATGTAATAAAATAGTGCAAAACCTGACCCAATATAGCCGCAGAGAATCCACAGTATACAAGTAGACCAATCAAATCATTGCTTGATTTGTGAAATCCTTTCAGTTTTCACAGATATTATACTGATCTTTTAAAATTTGAAATCAACAACTGCATATTGCATTGTAGATTCAATACTGCATAGAAATATTATTATTATTTTTAAATGTTATGAATGTTATATTTAATCAAAGTGGTACATTAGATGTGCTTATAATCATCGTTAAGTATTGATTTCTGACAATAATGAAGGAAAAAACCTTGACTAATGTCCAAATATATACAACGCTGAAGAAGTTCTATGTGCTTGTTAGAGAACCCCGAATTATCACAAAACCAATTGGCAATGTGAAGGATAAACTCATTATATTTATACAGGAATCATTTTACAAATTCCCCAATGTGGGACTTGTCTCAACACGCCCTCGCACGTGTGGCATATCATGAGCCTAACACGTGGACCTTTATATTGGGTGACGTGGATAAGTGTGGTATGTGCTTGTTAGAGAACAACGAATTATCACAAAACCATTGGTAATGTGAAGGGTGAACTCATTATATTTATACAGGAATCATTTTACAAATTCCCCAATGTGGGACTTGTCTCAACACGCCCTCGCACGTGTGGCATATCATGAGCCTAACACGTGGACCTTTATATTGGGTGACGTGGATAAGTGTGGTATGTGCTTGTTAGAGAGCCCCGAATTATCACAAAACCAATTGGCAATGTGAAGGGTGAACTCATTATATTTATACAGGAATCATTTTACAAATTCCTCAATGTGGGACTTGTCTCAACACGCCCTCACACGTGTGGCATATCATGAGCCTAACACGTGGACCTTTATATTGGATGACGTGGATAAGTGTGGCATTGTGCGCACGAATTAAACCTGCTCTGATACCATGTTAGAGAACCCCGAATTATCACAAAACCAATTGGCAATGTGAAGGGTGAACTCATTATATTTATACAGGAATCATTTTACAAATTCTTCAATGTGGGACTTGTCTCAACGGTGCTGCTGTGATGTGAGCATGTCAGTATTTGCATCATGTGGCAAAATATCAAGTAGCAATTAATACTTCTAGTTTAAACATAATTCTACCTTTTATATTGTTGTTATTGCTTGGATTATTACTTGTGACTGATGAAAGATAATAATAACCATAGTTTATCCTGGATAGCTCTTTGATATCAAGCAATAAACACAAATTCTGTAGTTTTCAACCTATGTTGTTGTGCCTTCTGGGGCTGCAAATTAAGAGATATTTAATAATAGTGTAAAAGGAGGCAGATTCATAGCCTAGTGCTGCATGATTAAACTGAAAACAGTAATACATGGTGGATATATGAATAGCCCCACAAGAACATAGAAGCTCACATGGTAGCCTACATTTATCAAGAACTACAACATGATTAGAAGGGCAAAAACTGATGGCATATTACATCATACCTCACATGCATTGTTGCATGTTATATGGATAAGAGCCGAGTATATAAATTTTTAGTAGAATTGTTCGCACCTAAACGTAGCAAGTATTGCACTCCACATGTATTAAGAGAATAAAATTTATAAAAATAGAATAAATATAGGTATGTTCGTTAACCACAGGTGCATGCACATAACGGCAATAATGCAAGTAAACGGTCCAATTCTGGCCTCTATAAAAGGCTTATGCTGCACTGCATTCTATCCACAAGTAACGAGCTCAGTTTGGTCATAATTTTTTAAAAGATTTTGCTGCTATAAGCATAATATGGTTTGCAGAGTAAGTTCAATGAACAAGAAGATGGCCAATGTAAGCACTGAAATAAAATACAAAGAGTCGAAGCAAGAGGCGGTGAAGCTCAACAAGGACTGCAAATTTAAGCGAAGTTGTTTTAGTGATGAAGATGATGCGACCTCTTCAGTTATGTTGCTATTAGCTTGTGTTGTTTGCAGACCAACCTCAAAAATGCATCTTCAGCATTGATAATATATTATCATTATTTTATTTTCATTTTTTTTGCCTCTTTTCTCTGCTTTGTTTGCAAGTTATAGCTTAAATATGCTACTACCTATGTAGTTTTTCCCATAAGTATAAAATTTCGTCTTTTCTTTGTTTGTTGTATGAAAAATTGAATATCCAATGACACCAAGAATCATGAAACCTAAAAAAGAGACCATCTACCTCTGCCAAATGTCAAAGTAGTTTAATCGAGGTTCATAACACTACCAGGATTATTTGAGTAGTGCATACCTACGATTTTAAGTACTCCTATGCGTGGTTTCGTCGTGTGTTATGTACCTGCAATTAAGGCCACCAAATTAAGTGCTGATTGTTTTATGTCAGTGTCATGGAGGGAGCAAAAAGCACTTCATTATGACTCATAGTACAACTTATATATTCTTGGTCCATATGCTATATTTATCAAGAACTACAACATGATTAGAAGGGCAAAAACTGATGGCATATTACATCATACCTCACATGCATTGTTGCATGTTATATGGATAAGAGCCGAGTATATAAATTTTTAGTAGAATTGTTCGCACCTAAACGTAGCAAGTATTGCACTCCACATGTATTAAGAGAATAAAATTTATAAAAATAGAATAAATATAGGTATGTTCGTTAACCACAGGTGCATGCACATAACGGCAATAATGCAAGTAAACGGTCCAATTCTGGCCTCTATAAAAGGCTTATGCTGCACTGCATTCTATCCACAAGTAACGAGCTCAGTTTGGTCATAATTTTTTAAAAGATTTTGCTGCTATAAGCATAATATGGTTTGCAGAGTAAGTTCAATGAACAAGAAGATGGCCAATGTAAGCACTGAAATAAAATACAAAGAGTCGAAGCAAGAGGCGGTGAAGCTCAACAAGGACTGCAAATTTAAGCGAAGTTGTTTTAGTGATGAAGATGATGCGACCTCTTCAGTTATGTTGCTATTAGCTTGTGTTGTTTGCAGACCAACCTCAAAAATGCATCTTCAGCATTGATAATATATTATCATTATTTTATTTTCATTTTTTTTGCCTCTTTTCTCTGCTTTGTTTGCAAGTTATAGCTTAAATATGCTACTACCTATGTAGTTTTTCCCATAAGTATAAAATTTCGTCTTTTCTTTGTTTGTTGTATGAAAAATTGAATATCCAATGACACCAAGAATCATGAAACCTAAAAAAGAGACCATCTACCTCTGCCAAATGTCAAAGTAGTTTAATCGAGGTTCATAACACTACCAGGATTATTTGAGTAGTGCATACCTACGATTTTAAGTACTCCTATGCGTGGTTTCGTCGTGTGTTATGTACCTGCAATTAAGGCCACCAAATTAAGTGCTGATTGTTTTATGTCAGTGTCATGGAGGGAGCAAAAAGCACTTCATTATGACTCATAGTACAACTTATATATTCTTGGTCCATATGCTATATTCACAATTATTGAATCATATTGATCAACTTGTTATTTAATGCTTGTCCTGTGAGATGTTTCTCATGGCCGTTAACATAACTTGGCGTTTAACGCTTTATTCTCGTTCAAAATCATATCAATAATTATGGTGATAAAAGTAAGATTATACCAACTAATAAATACTTTATTCAAGAGTGAAAAACTGAAGTCTAAACATAAGCACCAAAATAATAATAGTTAATTTTCCGTTTTCCCTGTATCAAACTACACAGTTTAATCCATAAATTATTTTACTTCAAATGGCAGTTTCTTTTTTAAACCAACATCCATGTAATCAGAACCAAAGTTGAAGTATGTGCTACAGAATAACTCAAGTAGCGCATGATTCAAACTATTGGAAAATAATCGATGGATAAAAATACTGAAAAAGTGGTTTTATAAGTTGGATCGTGGATGATGTCACTATCTTAAAAGCGAAATTCGACAAACGAATATGTTACAATCGATGAATGTCGTTCACTCCCTGAGGTAAGCACAACCATATTTCATATTTGTGCATTCAAGATTGAAAAATTGGAGATTGGCAGCCCTATGAAAAATTCGGATTGACCCAAAAATGACCTATCAACTAATCGGGTCGGGTTAACTTGCTAATTTACGTTCGGGTTTCGGATCGGGTTGCGAGTCGTGTAAGAAATTGACAGCCCTATATGCTAGAGTAAGCACTTGATAGTAGGCCCGGTTTTAGGGTTAAGTCAACTAGGCGGCCGAAGAGGGCAACTCACCTTCTTGTGGGGCAACAGCCAAGGTAGAGGAGTTTGTGGTGTTGTCGTAAATTGAATGTTTTGAATAAATATGTCAAGTATTTTTACAGGAGGCATTTTGTAGGCTGGTTGGTTGTGAGCTGGCACTACAAAGAACACAGTAATAAGCGACGACAAAAAACCGTTGGCGACTGTCTGTCGTTAGCCGTCGCTAAAAGTCGTTTCAATCTAAGTCATCGCCTACAGGAAAAGCGACAGCTCCGTCACTCATTTAGCAACGGCTTGCAACGGGAACTTGTCCGCGTGACATCATAGGTGGCAGGTAGTTTGTTCCCCGGAAGCCGTTACAAAACATTGCAAACCGTTGCAATTCAACCGTCATTAGCCGTTACTAGCCGTCGCAAATCTGGAACTTGTAAGCCATCACGAGTCATCGCAAATCTAGAACATTTTTGCTGCACTACACAGTTATTTCCTTTCCCTCAGTTCACAACACTATAATCAATGTCACCAATTCACCAATATCATTCCAATATAATATACTCACTGTCATACCACTATCTTTCCATCAATTCACCAAACCATTATATATACCAAATCCATAACATAACATCATAATATATCCAAAACATTACTAAATTCATAACATCATCATGACATACCATCGTCATATATACAAAACACAACTAAATCCATACCACCATTATAATATATCATCGGTGCATCAAGCATATAAAAAACCAAGTACGTGCACTAATAGAATATGTACATACCCAAGCATAAAAACAACCAAACTACTCGTCCTTGTCATCATCGTCGTCTTCTTCTTCGTCAGCAACAGGATCTCCCTCCCTAGGCATCGACCCATGCTCCTGATAGTACGCTGCAATGCGCTCTTCTATTTGCTGGGCCAGTTGGCTTCTTCGCTAATCATTCATCTCATCCAACTGTTGCTGCATCCGAGCTATAGTCTTCTCCTCCATGGACCTCCTGTAACCTTGTTTAAAAGCAACAACCCGCGCAATAATTAAAGTTCACATTAAAGTTATATTCATGATGTTATCATATATATATAAATATGGTTTACCTCCAGATTGCCAAAGCCATATCGCTTATTTCGAGTAGGAAGATCAATAATAGAATCTCATATACGATCGGACTCTGCAACCGTAAACTCCTCTCGTCCACTAGCCCGTGTCGCCGAAGCCGAATCTGTATAATATCTCTCCTACAATACCAATATAATTTAACACAAATGTTATATACTTTACTTATATAGTATGATATGAACAAATATGAAACATTTTAATTACGGATAAGCATATTTACCATTACACCTACAGCCTTGTGGTCCGCCCAATCATATGTAGCATTCCCTTCTTCATCAGTGTTCTCCACCGCATGTGTATGTATGAAAACCTCTGCCTTCAAAGGCTCCCTTCCTAACTTTGCGAACTGAGTATATATACAGTAAAAAAAATTATTGAAAATAAGAATGAATAATATAGACTAAATTTTTACGTGAACATATCTTAAAAATATTGAAAATTAATACTAATTCCCTCAAATCCTATTGGAATGATTTTGAGCCACTGCGGTGTAAAGATGGATTCTTAACTCTATTTTCCTTATTTCTTGTTGCTACTTTCTATTAAATTTGATACACGATTAGTTAAAATATTGCAATCAACGTAAATGTGAATATTTTCATTATATCTTACTTTAGATGCTTCCATATCCTAATATACTAGAAATTTATACAGATGTACTTCTACTACATCTGGCTTCCAATGATTCTGATGTCTGCACTTACTACACGGACAACGAATGCCTACGTTACATCGATCATTAGATTTGACTAGTTTAATAAATTCTTGGACACCATTACAAAATTGTTCCTTTAATTTATCGACCCTTTCGTGCTGTTTCGGGATTCATACATCCAACTACTATCAAGAAAATAATCGAATATTTTCCTGATTTGCAACAAATATGTTAGAAAATTCGATCAAACACTTTATGTTGATTAAAGTCTTGTAAAATTTCATTTACAACTACTTCATGTTTTCGTTTATTACTTTATTTTTTTTACTTTGACGGTCGGTCAACCTACTTCCCATTACAAATATAATAATGTAAGTATATTTTATAAATTAGTTCAGGATAAACAGTTCAACAAAATTTGACAGCACTTCCCTTTGGTTCCTGTATCGTACACAAATGCGTGTACACAGGGAACAAAAAGGAAAGTGCCATCAAAATTTTGTTAACTGTTTAAACTGAAATGATTTATAAAATATGCTTAGAAACTTTTGTAGCTTTATTCATATGTTTAGGAAGTTACAAACCTTTGTAGCTTTATTCATATTTTTCCCAACCTACAAGGACCTAATTGATATTAATTTATGATTTATAGTTTTAAAAACTTCAGTTAGATAACCAGAGACCTTTATTAAATATGCAGAAAATAGATACGGATTACTGCTAGCAATAATATTTTTCTATAATGTAGATATATTATGGAAACGAAAATTTCCAACCTAACCGTCGAAGCTTGGATTACAGCTTTTAATGTACCAGCAAAAAGGTTATAGATTGCAGTGTCGATGACCTTTATAAGAATAAGAATGATGAAGGTGAAAATATATACCAATAAAAGCTAAAAGTGTTGTTACGGATGTCTCGTCTTTTTAGGGTTAGTGCTGTCTAGATTGAGTACATGAACTAAAAAAACAAAAATAGATCATTGTCATATTGCAATCAACCATCAGTTATTCAGCTGAATCAAGCTTTTTGTTCAAATAAATATCAACAATCCGAGAGTCCAACATATAGTTTTATCTTCGGTATTTTTATGTCAGCAATTTCAGTTTTTAAAATAACAATGATACTTTTAAATGATATATTTAAATAAATTAATTTAATAATTTGTGATTTATATGTTGTATCTACTCTTGAAATTTTTTATTTTAATTAAATATTCATTGATATGATGATATACTTTTTTCACTAAAATCCGACTTAAAATAAATTTATATTTTATATTAAATACCTTAATGGTCGGTTTTTCCACCGTTGTGCAGTTATACAAGTTTAATTATTTAATTGAAATTAACAACGTCAATTTCAAAGAACTTGAGGCACACAACTTTTTGAAAATAAAGGAATTGGTCTCATTTGGTTCATTGGTTTCAACGATATAACTATTATAGTTTTCCTCTTTTGTTGCTTCAGAAGAATCAGAAGAAAGAAACCATATAACCTAAGAAGATGTTTAAATTAGGAGAGGTTTGAAGCATAGCAAAAATGAAGAGAGCCGATCCACCTCCCACGCGCACCCCTGTGCGCAAATGTATGTATTAGATGTAAATTTTTTGGATGGATGTTGTTATTAGTTTTGTTATTTCACACAGTTGAAACATTAAAACTTATACATGAAATATAATGTTGAATCCCTCAAAAAATTATTTTGAAAAGGCATCTTTCATATTTTCACACTAGAAAACTACTTTCATCGTATTCCATCATTACATGGTAGTTCCTTCTGTACACAATTTGGATCATCTAATCCAACCTATAAAATAAGATCATTAAACAACATTTAAATTTAATTAGTTTATCTGTCTACGTTACATTTTTTTCCCCTATTTTGTATTTCTTTTCCCTAAAATCCAACATCTAGATCTACGTCTAGCTCGAGTGCATCACTTAAATTTATTACCGAGTAACAATTTTCATTTTCAGTTTGAATTTGACCAAATGCGTGCACAATTGTATTCTTCTATTACCATTACTACACAGAGTTATTAATTAGCTATATATGTACTGAAATCTTGAAAAGTGTATCATGAATTAGCCATGACGAATGCTATTGTGAAAAGGATAATATTTGCTGATATGCATGTGAAGTGCCGCAGGAGTTTCTAGGTTGTTATAAATGCAATTTGTAATATATTTCAAGGTTATACGAATATGCTTGTAACTAAATAATAATGCTTGTCATGTTCAGATTCTTTGCCTTTGTTTGTAACGTCACAAGTGGTACATTTCCTTATTTATTTTTCTATGTTTTAAAAAATATCAACTTTTTCGAGAATGGTTCTTGAATATGCAATGTGTGGCACTTGAAACTTCAATTCAGAATAATTTTCTAATGCTTGAGTGGTAGCGGTATTCGGTTCAAACCAAATTAACCGACCAAATCGGTTCATTTCGGTCGGTACGCTCGATTTTACAACTAAATAGGTTTGAATTCGGTTTGCAATATAATCTATTTTGGTTATAGGTTTAACCGAATTAACTGAACTTTTAATTTATTATTTTGATTTTAAGGTATTGTAGTTCTTTAAATAATTAGTTTAGTTGTATAATATAAAGACATTTGTTGCAAATAGATCAAATCTTATCACAAACATAAAATTTATTGTATAAAATTTCTCTAAACATAAATTTATGTTTTACTTTGAGTTAATCCATCATTTGAATAGTAATAAAATCTTCAAGTTCGGTTGAATTGGTTATCGGCCGAATTAACTGAAATTAATTCGATTCGATTCGGATTGAAAATTTTTTGGTTCCAATTCGATATGAGTTTTTTTTTATGTTAGATCTTTTATAAATACACTATTAGAAATAGACAGGAACAACAATCAATGTTACTCAATTATGCCACAATTGTCAAGTCAAACTGTATTTGCAGCAATCACAGAAAGCGTAACCGATTGTGCAGTAGATTGAAGATGCAAAGAAAATATTCTGTCTTTGTAATGTCCAAGTCCAGAAAGATTCTGTTTCGTTGAAACAATATTGTCGTCGTATTCACTGATTGATGTAACAACACTTTGTTTCCCAGGATAAAACGGACCAAACCCATAGCGTAGTGCCAACAACTGAAGTAGATTACAGAAACAAGATCAAAATATTATTTTGAAGACGAAGAAGAAGTAATGTAAGCAGATTAAAAGTGAATTCTTTCTTGTTTTATGCAATGAATTTATAGGCTGGAGGAGGTGCCTATCTGGACATTAGTAACCACTTGAATTAGAAAGGTTGCGACCCTTTAACCACGCGGTTATTCATGTGCATGCGCTCGGAGTACAAATGGTTGTACCCATTCAACTGAACAGACATGCCTTTCAAATTCTGGACTGAACGGATACGCCTTTCAAATTCTAAAAAAAAAAATCTCGTATCAGCGCACTGGCCCAATAAGCAACCATCGGCCGTATTCAATCAAGAGACCCCAAGATCCCCAAGGCCCAATCTTTGACACTTTAATATATTACTGTGTCAAGGCCTAGCCCACACATTCCTATATAATCCATCTTCCTTTTATTTTATATAAGCCTATTGGATTCTAATATATTAGGAGAGGTTGTGTTAATACTTTGATGATGTGGGACTATAGGTTGCTATCTCTTCTACTTCCCAAATTCCTCTTCCTCTTGCTCATTCATTTGAACAATCCCCCACATGAATAAGCAGTCGTTTTAGTTTCACGAACCATTTATCGCATCAATTAAAGTAGCACATGAGCCTTGAACTTTCCTAGTTATTACCTATTTGAATCACAGGCGAATCAGTAGACATAGACTGTCCTTGAACTGTAAGCATTTATGTAATTCCAAAGTAGATAACACGCGATAAATATTTCTTATAACCCTTTGTTCTATGTATGTATTCGTTTTTGCCTTGAACACCTGTCTGATCTCATTAGTGCTTAGAGAATTTGGCCTCATAATTCTCTTTGAAGCGGCGCATGTGCACTTACATAGCTGATTCCGTAACGAGTATTGTAACACCCCGTATTTACTGTGAATGTTAAAGTAACGAATTAAAGAATACTTAATTTTAAAAGTGGAAATATGCATATATATTATATACATAGATATATTTAAGAGAAAAAATAAATAATGACAATAAATATTTCATCTAATAAGTTAATTAAGTGCAATACATGAAATGGGAAGAAACGCATGCGAACAATTAAAAAGAAAATTTTGAAAATTAGCGTCATTGCGTTCGTGGTAATTTTCTAGTAAATTTAGACCTATGGTTTGCAGAAAACCGATTTAAAATGAAGAAGATATCTTTAAATTAAATATTGCAGCAAAACATGAAAAAGAGGAATGAGAAAAGAATAATGTTTAGCATTGTCCTAAGGTTTGTAAGCAAAAGACTTAGTAGCTCATTCGGTTGGAACATATGACTTGCATACAAGAGGTACAGAGTTCAATACCCATCAGCGCCATATTTTTTTTTAGGGGAATGACTAAAAAGTGGCTTAGTGTGAACGCAGTTCAAAAAGTGGTTTAGTGTGAAAATGGTTAATTGGGAAGATAGATAAAAAAGAAAATATAATATATATATAATATATACATACATACATACATATATATATATGACGTGTATGCATCATGTGGCGCACGTGGCACATTTTTGTTGGTCAAGGATTGTTTTTTTGAACATGGCCTTCTCTGATTGGCCAATGATTGATTTCTGAGGTATTAGGGCATATGTGTCATGCTACGGTTGGTTGGATGACACATCTCTTTGGTTTGATGGCTCTGATTTCTCCTAGACTAATCTAGGCTAGAATTAAACCTAGACTTCTATATAATCACCCCAAACCTCAACCCTGGAACTCATTCTATGAAATCGTCATGTTGTTCGTCTACAAACTGGCCTAGCCTCCATTCATCTACCCCAAACTAGAGAATCAAATTCAAACTAGGAATCAATTAGAAGAACTAGAGAATCAAACGTCTACATCAAGGGATAGATTTTCAAATTCAGAAATCAGATCCCATAAATCAAGATCCGTCCTTTTTTCTGTAAGTACAGTTATTGTTTAGATGTGAACACGTAATAAGAAATCATGACTGTAATAACTGGATCTAGAACTATGCCTAATTCTATTTGTGCCTATCCTTTTGTCAATTCTGAATTGCTCATGCTTATCGGACTGTTGTGACTGACATAGTAAAGCCTATCATGCTTATTGGACTGTTGTGACTAGCATAGTAAAACCTATCATGCCTATTGGACTGTTGTGACTGACACAGTAAAACCAATCTTGCCTATGAGACTATTGGGACTGATGCCATTGAAGCTATCATGTTGTGTTAAATTTGTGGTTCTTTTATGTATGTAAGTTACATGTTAAGTTATGTTCAGACATGCTTACATGTTTAGATCCAAGCTAGTACCCATGTTTAAGATCTATATGAGTTCATGCTTATACAACTAGATCTATGCTAGTTCGCATGTTAATTAGATCTAATTTAAATGTAAGATCACGTTCATGTGCTTAATTAAGTTTATGTCGTTCTATCCCAAATTTATACTACGCATGTTGATTTATATTGTTTATGCCTGTTGGAATGTTACATGTCCCTTTCTTTTCCCTTTTGTTTATAAGTTAGGCTAATTTGCGAGCCTAACGTTCTATGTAAATTATGCGAACGAATAATGGGGGGAAACGTTGGGGTAAAACATTAAATTACATGCTAATGGCATAGATTGGCTCATAATCATGTAAATGATTAATAGCATGAAATGGTATAATTTGTATACCATTAATTATGAACATAGTTTAAATAGTAAATGTGACATGACAACACTTGTGGATAATTTACATATAACTTGACATAAATGACGAATATGTAATTTAAATAAAGGATGAACGTGCCTAACCCGAGGTTAGATTGAGTTGTGGTGTAAAACTGCCCGGAACCGCCCGGCACATCCAGTAACCGCAACAACACCTATCTAATATGAGAGGTTAGTGCATCATGCCCAAGAAAAACTCGAGATTAGATTGAGTTGTGGTGTAAAACTGCCCGGAACTGTCCGGCACATCCAGTAACCGCAACAATACAGATCTACAGTGAGAGGTTGGTGCATTAATAAATCAATTAATGCTAATGAACAAGACATGTTAAGGATGGTAGGGTTAAGTTAACTAAGGCAACACTTAACCAATACAACATGTTAATTAAACAAATGGTAGGGTTAAGTAAACTAAGGCAACACTTAACCAGTACAACATGTTAATTAAACAAATGGTAGGGTTAAGTTAACTAAGGCAACACTTAACTGATATAACATGATGTATGGTAGGGTTAAGTAACACAAGAAGGCAACACTTAACCAATATATATAACATGATGTATGATAGGGTTAAGTAACACAAGAGGGAAACACTTAACCAATATAACATGATGAATGAGTGGGGTTAAGTTAATAGAAAACACTTAACCAATACAACATGATGTGCGGGTGGGTTAAGTTAACATGAATGGACATCACTTAACCAATATTACATGAACGAAGCGGATAGGGTTAAGGCAAGCTTAACCAATAATACGTATTGACTTAATCGGTGGGAGGGTTAAGTACATTTCGTGTAGGTGGGTAATATTAGTATATATAGGCCCACAAACTTAACCGTTAAATAAGCATGCTTGAATCGATGGGAGAGTTAAGTACATCTCGTGTAGGTGGGTAATATTAGTATATATAGGTCCACAAACTTAACCGTTAAATAAACATGCTTGAGTCGGTGGGAGGGTTAAGTACATCTCGTGTAGGTGGGTAATATTTGTATATATAGGCCCACAAACTTAACCAGTAGGAAACCCTAGTAACATGGACCCATTTCAGCAGTAACCCACATAGATGTATCATGGTATCCTGAACTAGGCAGGGTGGGGCACGATTACTGGGCTGATTATAAGCGGTCAAAATAGCGGCAGGGGGTGCAGCAGTATAGTTCCGATGGAGTATGGGCGTGCACGTGCTCCGGAGTGGAAAAGAAGGCACTGGGCATCAGTAGTATACAATGTGCATCTTGAATCGTGTCGGGTTGCTATCATAGGGATTTATACACCTTATGGTGGGACCAGCACAGGGTATCTACACGCAAGAGAGGGCCGATTGACACAGACACAAGGAAAATTAATACAAGTAGGGAGCCGATCGATAGGGTAGTAAGGGTACATCTAACATCTTCATGGAAATTAGGATGATTGAGGTAAGATCCTCATACTAGATGTACACCTGAAGGCTACCACAATTGCGGTGTTGGGATCACCTTATTATGTAACACAGGATACTAGTTGGGACACTAGTAGGGGATACAGACCCTTTTTCACAGGATACTAGTTGGGACACTAGTAGGGGATACAGATCATTTTACAAAATACACTAGTTAGGATACTGGTTAGTTGGTGCAGAGAAAATAGGAAATCAGATAAAGAACCGAAGCGCATTCTGCTTATCTTGCCTTATCATTTCTTATGCTAATCTTATGTTATCTTGTTATCCCAGTTATCACGGTATTGTCTTAGATTCAGTTTATTCATGTCATGTTACTATTACCTGTTTACATACTGAAAACCACTGGACTTACCAGACTTGTGTCTGACCTAGTTTTGTTTCGCCTCTCTTCTTCCGTTTCCCCCTCCCCCCTCCCAGGTAGACAGGGAGGGAATAGCTCAGCCTAGTTTGGACCGTTTCACTTTCCAAGCTTGAAGATTCTTTGATGTATTGTTTTGGACTCTCTTTTTCATTGCTATGGCTGGCTCATGCTTTATTTGGGGAATATCATTGTCATTTTATGCTTCTTTATTTTGTTAAACTAGACAGATACTTTGTTGTACTGGGTATTGGTGTTTTGGTGTTGGAAAACAATCTTTGTACAAGCTGTTTTACCAAGCTGTTGTTTTATTAATGAAGTAAAGTTTTTTTTCCGCTTCTTTATTTGGCTGTCTTGTAATTTATCTGCATCTTTTACCTATAACACTTCAGTGAAATTAATGCATTCCCTTTGTGAGTGACATTAATGAAGGTGGGGTGTTACACTTGGTATCAGAGCTGAAGGTTACCGGATCAGATAAAAGATTTGAAAATTTATTTTCAAGACGGTTTTAAAAGAAGCATTTTCTAAGGAAAAGTTTTGTTTTAAAGGCATATTCCCCAAAGCCATATGCACTATCTTTTGATCCTCTGTTTGAATCCTTGTTTTCCTTCTTTATTAAGTCTCCGAAACTCCCGGCTTTTTGGGAGGTAACCTCATCGCGGCATGGTTCCGTAGGCTTGATGAGACTACGACACCTGTCAAAGGGCGAAGAAGTGCCCAACTTCCATATATAGCCGCAGTAGTTTCACCCGCGGCTAATTTTTTTTCAAGCTTTGTAGAGTTTTCCGTGCGATGGAGGCAGCTTTCAAGAGACTTGTCAACAAGTTACACAAAGATGGCAAAGATGAGAATGGGGGAGTTTGGCTAAGGAGCACAACCCAAGGATGAGAATCTCATGGATATGGACTTGGTTCACAAAGGAGGAAAGAACAGAAAAATCTAAGATGAGAGGAAGTGTCGTTATTATGGTATAACGGGCCATATAATTAAGGACAAGGGCAAGAACAAAGGACAGGATTTTCAGGAGGGCAAGTGCATGCTCTCACTGCCAGCGTACCTGAGAGAGAGATAGTAGAGTTTCTGTTGAAAAAGTTTAGTTCTTCTTTTTTTTATCATCCTGTTAGTATTCTTTTTTATTTTAGTGCTTCACATTCGTTTATATCTACTTCCATAGTTGAGTCTTTGCACCTTAGTACTCGTATAGTAGAAGATCTCATTATTGTCTCAAATCCAATTTGTGGTTCGGCTCATTTATCTTTGGTTTGTGAGGATTTGAGAATAACTATATTAAGTATTGAGTCTAAGTGTAATGCTTATGTTTTTGGTTTCATGGGCTATGGTTGATTCTAGGCAGGGATTGGTTAGCTAGTAATTGTGAAAGGAGGGTAGTTAGACTTTCAACTTGCCTCGGGAATACCCTCGAGATTTCGTGCAATCCTAAGGGATCAGTTTGTCTTAGCTACCTAGAATCACTTGATGCATCTATCGACGATTTGCGATCCATTGGAGTAATCCATGAGTACGCAGATGTTTTTGATTAGGTTAGGGGTTTGTCCCCTAAAACGCGAGGTAGACTTCTGCATATATCTAGTTGACAATGCAAAGTCAGTTGCATTACCTGTACGACACATGAATCCAAGGGAAAGGAAGGGCTCAGTAAACAAGTAAAAGAGTTACTTGAAAAAGGGTTCATAAGGCGAAGTATTTCTAAATAGGGTGCTCCAGTCGTTCTCGCTACAAAGGCAGATGGTTCACTTCGCTTGTGCATAGATGATATTTTGGTTTTCTCTAAGAATGAGGAAGAACATGCTTTTCATCTAAGGGAAGTCTCGGATACCCTCCAAGCGCATCAACTTAAGGCGAAGTTCTACAAAAATGTCATTTTTGGAGAGAAGAAGTAAGGTTTCAAGGACATGTGGCGCCCAAAGAAGGGATAGTAGTAGATCCCGCAAAAGTAGTTGTGGAGCAAGACTGGAAGGTCCCAAGGAATGCAACAGAAGTAAGAATCTTTCTTGGACTAGCGGGCTAATATAGGAAGTTAATTAAGGAATTTATGAAGGTATCGGCCCCACTTACTAGATTGACGAAGAAGAATCTAATCATCTTAGTATATACACTTGGTAACATGGTTAGCATATGTTTATTTTCAAGAGATAGTTCTGGGAATGTTAGCATGACACAACAGAAGTTGTAGTGCCGAGTATACTAGAAGGAGAAGAGGTGGAACGAGAGGCGACAGTGAAATGAGTCCCAACTTATATTTGGGAAACATAAATTAAGAAGCTATGCAATCGTGAAATTAAGACATCAGAGCACAAAGAAGGGAAGCTCAAGAAGATGCGACTTCGAAGACTGAAGACTAGATACGCGCATCATACCCTTTTTGTTGAGGGTATATCCTTGATCTTTCTTTTCTGTAAAGTTTATTTGCTAGTCTTTATCTTTTAAGTATATCCTCTCAGTCCAATCCTCGATCCTTAGGTAGAAACCAATGGATGTAAACATGTATTTGAAACATGTTATGGTTGATGGTTGCAAGTGGTTGCTAATGGCTGCTCGTGGATGCATGTACACACACACTAGATACTAGATCGGCTCTGTCACTTTCATATTGCATATGCATATATGTGTATATATGTGGATTGAAACTTGATGTGTTATCATATGGATGTTACATTTGTATGAATGATTGAGCACTCATGTAGAAGTTATAAAGTACGATTAGGAATAATTGCATACATGATGGACTCATAGCACTGACATAATTTGCATTAAGGAGGTCAACTGAATCAGCAGACTGCCTGATTTTGCATTAGATAAGAGCATGTACACACACTATGCATATGACCATGAAAGCATTAGAAATCTTTTTAAGGATAATGGATGCCTGTGATTGATGGTTGAGTAGATGGATGTTGAATGTTAGGATACATTCTTAGAGATTTCGAGGACGAAATCTTTTAAAGGAGGGGAGAATGTAACACCCCCGTATTTATTGTGAATGTTAAAGTAACGAATTAAAGAATACTTAATTTTAAAAGTGGAAATATGCATATGTATTATATACATAGATATATTTAAGATAAAAATTAAATAATGACAATAAATATTTCATTAATAAGTTAATTAAGTGCAATACATGAAATGGGAAGAAACACATGCGAACAATTAAAAAGAAAAATTTGAAGAACTTCAGGAATTTGGTCACGAAATTAGCGTCATTGCGTTCGTGGCGATTTTCTAGTCAATTTAGACCTATGGTTTGCAGAAAACCAATTTAAAATGAAGAAGATATCTTTAAATTAAATATTGCAGCAAAACATTAAAAAGAGGAATGAGAAAAGAATAATGTTTAGCATTGTCCTAAGGTTTGTAAGCAAAAGACTTAGTAGCTCATTTGGTTAGAACATGTGACTTGCATACAAGAGGTACAGAGTTCGATCCCCTCCAGCGCCATATTTTTGTTTTAGGGGAATGACTAAAATGTGGCTTAGTGTGTACGCAGTTCAAAAAGTGGTTTAGTGTGAAAATGGTTAATTGCAAAGATAGATAAAAAAGAAAAAATATATATATATATAGAGAAAATATATATACATATATATATATATATGACGTGTACGCATCACGTGGCGCATATGGCGCATTTTTGTTGGTCAAGGATTGTTTTTTTGAACGTGGCCTTCTCTGATTGGCCAATGATTGATTTTTGAGGTATTAGGGCATATGTGTCATGCTACGGTTGGCTGGATGACACATCTCTTTGGTTTGATGGCTCTGATTTCTCTTAGACTAATATAAAGGTGGTTTGTAGCTTCTGAATCAGGGTACCAACTTTCATCATTTATGTGATCAATCCCTGCAATGTCTGATTGCCCACTGTTGTCATTTTGAATACTTTGTTCTGATTGAACATTTGCCACATTCACATTAGGATTTCTTTGATTTGAGGCAGCCTGATTTGGGGTGTAGTTTTGATTGAACCTAAAATAACATTTAAGTGTTGTATGTCCAACCCTTTCACAGATCTGGCACTTTAGCCTGTTTCCAGTGTTGTTACTTCTACCTCTAACCCTGGCTCGACCACTGAAACCACCTCTTTGCACTTGATTGTTATTTCTAGTGTCTTTGCCTTTAAAGTTGTTAGCATAATTAATTGATAAATCTGATTCTTGTGGTTTCTTGCTTTCCAATCTTGCTTCATGTGCCAAGAGTATTGAATGCACCTCTTCTATTTGAGATGTTGTCCTTTGAGAGGAGATTATAGCCTCTACGGCTTCATATTCATTTCCTAACCTATGTAGAATGGTTAGAACATATTCAGATTCAGGAACCTTTTGTCCAGCAGCTTCTAATTTGTCACATATGATTTCGATCTTTGCAAGGTATTCTCTCATATTACTATTGTCTTTTCTTGAATTGTGCAATTGTCCTCTATAGTGCATGATTTTTGCTAAGGATTGTGAATTCAAATTCTTTTCAATGCTGTCTTATATTTCATTTGCCGAGTTACATCCTACTACCCGAGATAGGAGATTATTGCTTATTGATGATAGCAACTGTAACACCCTGTAATTGTGTAACATTAAGTTTCACAAATTAAAGTATAATTAAATTTTAGAAGAAGAATTAAGGGAAACGGGTTACGCCATTGCGTTCGTCTCGAAATTCTGCTTGAGATAGAGTCCGAGTTTGCGTAAATTGGACTCCGTATGAAAAATATATCCTTCAATTAAATATTGCAGCAAAACATGAAAAAAGAGGAATGAGAAAAGAATAATGTTTAGGATTGTTCTAACTTTTGTAAGCAAAAGATTTAGTAGCTTATTTGGTTGGAACACATGACTTGCATACAAGAGGTACAGAGTTCGATCCCCGCCAGCGCCCTATTTTTGTTTTAGGGGAATGGCTTAAAATAGCCTAGTGTGAACGCAGTTCAAAAGGTGGTTTAGTGTGAAAATGGGTAATTGGGAAGATAGATAAAAAGAAAAAAAATGATGAATATATATATATACGCATATATATATATATATATGACGTGTACGCATCATGTAGCGCACGTTGCGCATTTTTGGTTGTCAAGGATTGTTTTTTTTTAAATGGCCTTCCCCAATTGGATTTATGACAAATTAAAAGTAAGAAAAGATTTATTCATATATATATATATATATATATATATAAATATTTATATATGGGAAATTAATGTAAACGGTAAAGGGAAAATGTATCTATTAAATAAGTATTTACGTTTGAATTGATTGACAATAAATAATAAAAAGAAAAGATGAACATTAGAATATCACTTTTGTTATGCTAACATTAGAATAACATTTTGTTAAGAAATGTATATTTAGATTAAAATGTTTATTCAGATTAAATTGACATTTCAGTTAAGAAATGTTCATTTAGCTAATGTTTTGTTTTAAATAAAAAAAATGTCCTTTTGGTTATGATATGTTAGGAAAGAACCAATGTGTCATTTATGAAAAAAAATGAACATTTAGTATGCTGAGTCAAGGCTGAGTCATTTCTGACTCATTGCTGAGTCAATAGGATAATTCTATCTTGACTGAACGGTTGTGGTCATTTCTAGGGTTAATCAAACGGCCTAAATTAATCCTAAAGTTCTATATATACAACCTAGCTCTTAACCTAATTCACACAATTAAACATGGAGCCGTCACGCTGCTGTAAGATAGCTTGGAATGGCCGCCGCCTAAAGCTTAAAGACAAACAAAGCTAGAACAAATCTAATTCGAAACTAAGAATCAAAACAACGTCTACCCAAAGGAACGCATCTCAATTTCAGAACCTCAGATCTCAGAAAACAAGACCATCTTGTGTTATAAGTATAGTGGCTCTTTAGATGGGAATGCGATTAAGACATGATTTGTTGTAAATTGTAATATGGAATTATATCAATATTAACGATGTTGTTTTATATTTGTTATTTGTGATAATTTGAATGATTGTGGTGATTGAATCTTTTATGTATTGTGAATCAAACAATCAACACCTTATGCGAATTGTATGTATACAGTTAGATCTAAATATATGCTTATGCAAGTTATAGGTTGCAAGTTAGATTTACACAAATATTTATATCATTCATGTAGGCTCTATGTATATATGTTTAAACCAATTGTGCCTACATGACTAGAATAGATCTATATTCACATGTTTTTATGCAAGTGAGAACTTATAATTGGATCCATGTCAAGATCCGTTTAGGATTCATATGAAAGTTTATTGTTCGATCTATGTTTATACATATGTGTTGCAAGTTCACACCCTTAAGTGGTTGTCAAAGTTATACATATAGCTTTGTCTTACGCCAGTTTTATGTTTGAGGTTATGCCTAGACCTATGCATTAACATGTTATACCATGTTTTAGTGGATTCATATAACACCTATTAGGTTATACTATGTTATACCTTTATGTTAGGCTAAAACTATATGATTCATGTGACACCTATTTAACTAGGCCCAATATTTATATGCAAGTTTGTGGCATGTTATGCAATGTTATGATATTCATGTCAATTATTTTGCAAGTTCACACTTATGATATTCATGTTGATTATTTTGCAAGTTCACACCTATGATGTTCATATTGACTATGTCGAGAATGCCAAGTTTACACCTATGACATGTTTATGTTAATGAATTATTTTTATGCCAATTTTGTGTACGCTAAATTAGGCTAAGTTTTTAGCCTAATATTATATGTCAAAATCATGCGGACAGAAAATTAGGCTAAGATTGTTAGCCTAATATTTAGACGGGGTAACGTTGGGTAAAATTGGTAATTATAGGAAACTTGACCTAAATTGGTTAAAAATCACATAGGTGATTTATGGCATGAAACATTATAAATTATATACCTAAATTAATGAACTTGATTAGAAATAAATTTGGGCAATGACATGAATTCTGGATAATTTGCATAAATAAAATGTAAATTTAGACAACACGAATACGCTTAATTCGAGGTTGGATTGAGTGGTGATGTAAACCTGCCCGGACCCGCCCGGCTGTCCAGTAATCACAACAATACCTATCCAATGTGAGAGGTTAAGACATTGAGCCCAATAAAGACCCGAGGTTAGACTGAGTTGTGGCGTAAGACTGCCCGGAACCGACCGGCATACAGGCAGCCACAACAATACCTGTCTAATGTGAGTGGTTGGTGCTTTAATAAGACAATTAAAGCTAAGCTAGGATTGGTAGGGTTAAGTAAATTTAATATACTTAGCCAAATTAACATGTTGACTAGATTAAAAGGTGGGGTTAAGTAAAGTTAATACACTTAGCCAATTTAACATGTTAACTAGACTAGAGGTTGGGGTTAAGTAAAATTAATACACTTAGCCAAATTAGTATGTTAGCTGGACTAGAGCGTAGGGTTAAGTAAACTTAGAACACTTAACCATCATAGTGTGATAAATGAATAGGGTTAAGTTAAAGCATGAAGGGACAATACTTAACCATTAGAACATGTTAATTAAACAGATGTTAGGGTTAAGTTAACTAAGGGAACACTTAACCGTTATAACGTGTTAGTTAAAATAGATGGGCAAGGTTAGGTTAAAAGGGACACTTAACCAATACAAGGTGAATGGGTAGGGTTAAGTAATAAGAAATACTTAACCAATATAACTTGGTTTGTGATAAGGTTAAGTCAACGTGAATTACTGATAACACTTAACCAGTTTAACATGACAAATGAATGGGTTAAGTTAACTTGTATCGACTAATGACACTTAACCAATCCAACTTGACGAGAAAGAGAACTAAGTAGTAAACCTTAGTTGAAAGGGGCTAAGTAGTAAACTTTAGTTAAGAAAACGACGATTCAGGAAACTAAGTGGTAAACCTTAGTTAGGAAAACTAAGTAGTAATCCTTAGTATAACACGAGGAGGAGCGAACGTCCATCTGATCTTAAAGAAGGCTCCAACGAATTGGGTTACGAAGCCCGAGGCTTCGAGGGGACGTGAGGGTACTCTTGGTATCCCTCTGCGAGAATGCATATGATCCGCCTGGGCTCACAGAGGTTGAGGTCTGCATTAGAAGAACCAAGGGTATGCCTTGGTTGCAATATAAGGCAACCTAAAGACTAGGATGGACCAGCGTGATTCGGCGGGACAAATGGCCCTGTGATAGCGACCCGTCGTCTACCTACCATCTTGAGTCAGTCGAGATACGCATGCGGAAAGGCAGAGAACACCCAACAGACCATATACTTGCTATCTAGTTATAGGTGAGGCTGGCCAATAGGAAAGTGGGGCATAGGTGGCAGGAGTATAGTTCTCGTGCTTGATTTTCTTGGATTACCTTTCATTAGTTGAGGGAGGGGTCACGTGGGACCATATCCACTGGTAGAAAACAGACCTTAGCATCTGCATCGGCAGATAACTTAAAGCCCCCGACCGAGTTCCGTATTTTCTTGATTCAGCCCTGTCACGGGACTCGGGCCACACATATAGTGCACATGTGCATCTAGACAGCGATAAACGATTCGCGACACATACGTGGGGAAAGTCTAGGAACATATACCACTCTAGGTAGTGCGTCCTAGACTAGGGGCATCATTCGACAGGTAGCATAATCCCCAGTTGGACCTAGGTGGCATAAATCCTGAATCCGAGAAGTATTAGATAAGTCGCATAAACCCTAGTTGAATCTAGGAATCGCTCGATAAGAAAACTCTATATTAGATCTAGGTAATAAATAATAGATGTACACCTAAAGGCAACCGCAATTACAGGGATTGGGATCACGTTATCATCTTTATACAGATTACTAGTTGGGATACTAGTTAGGTGGTGCAGAGATATAGAATGGGGTGTGATAGTATATTCGGTTTAAACTGCCTTGCTTTGGTTTATATTAGTCTATTATTCTGGTACTGTCCCATTTTCCAGTTTACTCCTGTCATGAACTTTATCTTGTTCACATGCTAAAAGCCACTAGACTTACTCAGGCTTTATGTCTGACTCTCTTTTTCTTTCGTCTTCTTTTCTTCCGTTCCCCCTCCCCAGGTAGTCAGGGAGGGAATAGCTCTGCTTAGTATGGACTGTTACTCTTTCCAAGCTTAAAGACTCTTGGATATATCGCTTCAGACTCTCTTTTCTGCTGCTATGGCTGGCTTATGCTACATTGGGGAATATAAATGTTATTTTATGCTTCTTTATTTTGTAAGACAGATGATACTCTGGTATTGGAAAGCAATTGTTGTACAAACTATTTTATCAATAAAGTAAAGTTTTATTTTCCGCTGTTTTAATTTTGTCTGTCTTGTAATTTATCTGCATCTTTTACCTTAAATGCTCCACAGAACTTAGTGTATTCCCTTTGTGAGTGACACTAACGGATGTGGGGTGTTACACGTGGTATCAGAGCTGAAGGTTACCGGATCAGATAAAAGATTTGAAAAATTATTTTCAAAATGGTTTTAAAAAAAAGAAGCATTTTCAAAAGAAAAGATTTGGTTTAAAGGCATATTCCCCAAAGCCATACGCACTATCTTCTGATTCTCTATTTGAATTATTGTCCACTTCTTTCTTGAGTCTTCGGGGCTCCTAGCTTTCTGGGAGGTAACCTCATCGCAGCATGGTTCCGTAAGCTTGATAAGACTACGATACCTATCGAAGGGCGAAGCAGTGCCCGACTTCCATCTATAGTCGCGGTAGTTTCACTTGCGGCTAATTTTTTTCCAAGCTTTGTAGGGTTCTTTGTGCGATAGAGGTAGCTTTAGAGAGAACTGTAAACATGTTACACAAGGATGGTAAAGGTGGGAGATGAATAATTGTGGCAGGTGCCCTAGGTAGGAAGAAAGACTGACCTTAAGAGAGGTAAAAAGCACATAGCAACCTTTAGCTTTAGACCCTCAGATTTGTAACATGATGGATAAGCTAAGTAGAGGAGAGATCTCTAATCATCTTAGTATATACACTAGCATCAAGGTTAACATCTGTTTATCTTGGAAATGGTGGTGAAGAAGCTTCGCAATCATGAAGTTAAATTAGATAAGGTACCGTATAGTGAAGCTCAAAGAAGGTGCGACATATAAGACTGGAGACTAGACACGAGCATCATACCCTTTTTCTTAAGGGTATATCCCTGATCTCTTTTTCTAGGAATTTTATGCATACTTTATAGCTTTTAAGGTATATCCTCTAGGACGTATCATCGATCCTTAGGTAGAAGCCAATGGATGTAAACATGTATTTGAAACATGTTATGATTGATGGTTGCAAGTGGTTGCTCGTGAATGCATATACACACCATAGGTGCTAGGACAACTCAGTCACTTTCATATTGCATTCGCATATATGTATTTGTTTACAGATTGAACTCAATGTGTTATCATATGGACGTTGCATTTGAGTGAATGGTTGTGCACTCATATAGAAATGATATGTATCATTAGGATTGCATACATGATTGGACGCATGGCACTGACATAATTCGCATTAAGGAGGTCGACTGAATCAGTAGACCGCCTGATTTTGCATTAGATAAAGACCTATACACACACTATGCATATAAATATGAAATCATTTAGAAATCTTTTTAAGGACAATGAATGCCTGTGATTGAATGGTTGAGTAGATGGGTGATTGGATGGTGGGACACATTCTTCCAAACTTGAAGATTTCGGGGACGAAATCCTTTTAAGAAGGGGAGAATGTAACACCCCGTAATTCTGTAACATTAAGTTTCACAAATTAAAGTATAATTAAATTTTAGAAGAAGAATTAAGGGAAACGGGTTACGCCATTGCGTTCGTCTCGAAATTCTGCTTGAGATAGAGTCCGAGTTTGCGTAAATTGGACTCCGTATGAAAAAGATATCCTTAAATTAAATATTGTAGCAAAACATGAAAAAAGAGGAATGAGAAAAGAATAATGTTTAGCATTGTTCTGACTTTTGTAAGCAAAAGACTTAGTAGCTTTGTAACGACCCGCATTCTACGCATCGAAGGATCGTAGAATATTTATTTATTTCACATACGAAGTCGTATGGTCATGTAACTTTGGGAGACGACTATTGGGGTCATTTCCCACGTTCATGATTTTTGCCGATTTTTAAATGACCATTTTGCCCCTAGCTGGTACTGTTTTGGCCAAAACTTTTGATTGAAAAGGAATTTTGACCTGAAACCACTTTCATTAGATTCGTTTGATGGTTTACAATTCCGTAGAGTGGGCACATTAGCCAAACGGACTCACCGTTTGGGAGATATGGCTGAAACAAGTTTCAGATAATGAAAAACAGCTTAATTGAGCTTAACCGGGTGATTAACAGCTAGGCCCAATGGGGGATTTCGGGATTAGGGTTATGAGGAGGCTGAAATCAGTTAGAGAACGATCTTATCTTCATTTTTCAGCCACCACTTTCATTCTTGAACCCTAACAAAGGCCGCCAACATCTAGAAACATCCCCAAATCACCTTCTAATCGTTAATTAAGCCAAATCAACATCAAATCAAGGAGAAATAGCACCAAATCAGTATTAGAGCTGCTGTTTGACACCAGTATTCGCCCAAATCAGTGAGGTTTCAATTCAGAGAATTTTATTTGTGGCCAAGGTGAGTGATTAGCATTGTTTTGACACTAATTACAGCTATTTAGGGTGATTAGTGATAATTAGCGAATTTAAACATGATAAAATTCTGGAAAAATATTTATAAATTCTTAAATATTGTTTTAAGCCTCTGTTAGAAATTTGGTTTGATTTGGTTAAGTTTTGCTAATCATATCATTAGTTTTTCCTAAACATGCTTAAGGGAAAATTGGGGTTTTAGGCTATGTTTGATCCATTTTACATGCTATGGTTGTTGTTTTGGTGTTTAAGGTCACTTCTATTTGTTGCTATGACTGTTTGGAATGATTTGTGGTTGTTTAGAAAAGTTAGGTTGGTCGAAAACGTCGTCGAATGGCGTAAACAAGTTGCTGGAAAAAGTTGCAGAAAGTTGTGCAGGGTTTCGGATCGGATCGGGTATGGGCTCGGATCGGATAGGAGAGCTGCGCAAGGAAATCTGAACCAGACTGAAATCTGGCACAAAGGAAACTTGGTAAGAAGGAAGGCCATTCGCATTGAGTTGGTGAAGGGATCGGGTCGGAGAGACCAAAGGGGATCGGATCGGAGCGGCAGGAAGGCGTGGGATCGGATGGAAAAACCACATGAGCTGAATAGGAGCAGGGGATCGGATCGGAGGTAGGGAGGAGGATCGGACCGGAGCCAGGACATCTCGACCCGAACCGAAGCGAGAGAGCCACTACCGAACCAAATCCAGGCAGAAGGCATCCGAACCGAACCGAGCTAGAAGGGAAGCACCGAACCGAACCGCACCCAGGAGCATACTAGGAAGCATGGCACCCGAACCGAACCGACTGAAGCAGATTAGACCGAACCTAATTGGACTTCCATCTCTACTACGCGATGACTCTTTTGAAGGCCAACTCCAATTCGATCAAAACCCGAGATGCAAAGGAAGTCCAAATAGGAAGTAGAACCCAGGATCCAGTTGGGAACCAACGAGTCGACTTCATGAGTTGGCTTTGCTGCGGGACGTGTGCCAAGGGGCTGTCAATGTCTATGACTTTGGATCACTATGTATAGGAGGTACGTGGACATATTCAGGGCCACAGTGGCCTAGGTACGACTAAAGGGCTATAGACCAATGAAGTGGGGTCATTTGTAAAGATTTGGTCATGACTCCATGTGGTAAGCTTGGTAGTAGCAGTAGTTGTACAAGTTGAACTCCGTCACTACTTCGATGGGTCTAGTGATTAACAGTGGTGGACATCGTAAGCTTTACGCACTGAGTGAGAGATGTGAGGATGGTTGCTATGTTTGATTTGTTTGTCATCATTGTGACATGCACATCCCCACCCCCGTATTCTTTACATCATCTGTTTAGTGGCACCTTAGAGTATTGTACGGTATGTAGTGCTAACTCTTTGGTTGCAGGTCCAGGTATGGTTTAGTATACCTGTTATTGTTTTATTTAGCTGCTTATCGCTCATACCAGACTTTTTGTCTGACCCAGAGTTTTATGTCTCTTCTTATTACTCTGGGTGCTCTCACGAGCAGACTAGAGACAGGTTAGCTGGGTATGCACGAGTAGCTGATCTGGAGACGAGCAGGAGGGTTCCACGTATGATATATATAGTATTCTCCCTGCGTTGTTGAAGATCATTGCTTGGGCATTAGTAGTGCATCTTCTACTTTAGTTTTCTTTTGTTTTAGAGACCGTAAATTTGGAAAGTTGTAATAAGCTGTATTTGGATTTCCGCTGCTGTGATGTTGATGTTGATGTTGGTTTTAGTTATCAGCTTATGCACTGTCTCACCTATTTTATGTCAAGTATATTATTATTATATTTTGTTCCATGCGCTGTGAGACATTTTACAGGTTCTTGATTAGTTCGTTCTGTTCTTTCCTTTCTTTGGCGACCGTTCCGTGCTAGTCGGGCATGTGTACAGCGCACTTTCGGAGGAAGTGCCGGCTGGTGTGGGGCGGGCCGTCACAAGCTTATTTGGTTGGAACACATGACTTGCATACAAGAGGTACAGAGTTCGATCCCCGACAGCGCCCTATTTTTGTTTTAGGGGAATGACTTAAAATAGCCTAGTGTGAACGCAGTTCAAAAAGTGGTTTAGTGTGAAAATGGGTAATTGGGAAGATAGATAAAAAGAAAAAAATGATGAATATATATAATATATATATATACGCATATATATATATGTGACGTGTACGCATCATGTAGCGCACGTTGCGCATTTTTGCTTGTCAAGGATTGTTTTTTTTAAATGGCCTTCCCCAATTGGATTTATGACAAATTAAAAGTAAGAAAAGATTTATTCATATATATATAAATATTTATATATGGGTAATTAATGTAAACGGTAAAGGGAAAATATCCACTGGTAGAAAAATAGACCTTAGCATCTGCATCGGTAGATAACTTAAAGCTCTCGACCGAGTTCCATATTTTCTTGAATCAGCCCTGTCACGGGACTCGGGCCGCACATATAGTGGACATGTGCATCTAGACAGCGATAAACGATTCGCGACACATACGTGGGGAAAGTCTAGGAACATATACCACTCTAGGTAGTGCGTCCTAGACTAGGGGCATCGTTCGACAGGTAGCATAATCCCTAGTTGGACCTAGGTGGCATAAATCCTGAATCCGAGAAGTATTAGATAAGTCGCATAAACCCTAGTTGAATCAAGGAAGCGCTCGATAAGAAAACCCTAGATTAGATCTAGGTAATAAATAATAGATGTACACCTAAAGGCAACCGCAATTACAGGGATTGAGATCACGTTATCATCTTTATACAGATTACTAGTTGGGATACTAGTTAGGTGGTGCAGAGATATAGAATGGGGTGTGATAGTATATTCGGTTTAAACTGTCTTGCTTTGGTTTATATTAGTCTGTTATTCTGGTACTGTCCCATTTTCCAGTTTACTCCTGTCATGAACTTTATCTTGTTCACATGCTAAAAGCCACTAGACTTACTCAGGCTTTATGTCTGATTCTGTTTTTCTTTCGTCTTCTTTTCTTCCGCCCCCCCGGTAGTCAGGGAGGGAATAGCTCTGCTTAGTATGGACTGTTACTCTTTCCAAGCTTAAAGACTCTTGGATATATCGCTTCAGACTCTCTTTTCTGCTGCTATGGTTGGCTTATGCTACATTGGGGAATATAAATGTTATTTTATGCTTCTTTATTTTGTAAGACAGATGATACTCTGGTATTGGAAAGCAATTGTTGTACAAACTATTTTATCAATAAAGTAAAGTTTTATTTTCCGCTATTTTAATTTTGTCTGTCTTGTAATTTATCTGCATCTTTTACCTTAAATGCTCCACAGAACTTAGTGCATTCCCTTTGTGAGTGACACTAACGGATGTGGGGTGTTACAGCAACCATGCACTTATCAACCTGTCTTGTCTGTGATACTTTGTATACTCTTCATTTGTTACAAATCTATTTTCTTAATCAGTTACCAATTTTGCTGGAATTTGCAGGGTGTCATACAGGTGTCCCTTTAGTCCATATCCTTCAATTGTTGTTTGCATCTGAAACTTCCACAGTAGATAGTTGTTTTCATCGAGTTTGGTTGTGATAAGTTGGCTCTGTGGATTTATCACAGTCTTGACCAGTTGATCAACTGCTGTTGGTGGAGGTACAGGGGGATTTGATGATTCAGTTGATCCAAGAGCATATCCATGAATATGAGTTGTTTCCACCATGATGTACAAACGATTCAGAAATCAAGAACAGTGAAGTTTCAAAAACTGATTACCTCCTTGATGTCGTAGCCTTGAATGATGCTCAGGTATGTTGCAATCAGTTGTCTATCAGATGATGACAACCGTCTGATGACTGACTCTGGTATGGTACTTTCTTGAGTTGATTTCTTGGTTTTCTTAGCAACAGGAGATGAACTTTACTTTGATTTCTTGACTGTTCCGGCTTTAGCAAATTAGATTTGATGCAGCCAATTTGAATTGGCGAGGCACTGATCTAATATGAAGGCCAACTCTCAAAGGATGAGTTTTCTTACTCAGATGAGAGGATTAACCCAAGTGATGATAATACTCTGATGGGTTAATTTTTCTTTCTTCTATCAACAGAGATTCAATTGATTTGCTGTTAAGCTCTTTTGCTCTGATACCATATAAAAGTTTTGATGTTCTTGTAATAATATTGAACAGAACAGAAAATAGCTTTTCTAATCTTCCAGACAATGATTTGATAATTTACACAACGTTGGATGCCTTGATATATATAGGCAATAGAAACAAGCAGAAATAAAATAGTTGTTTGGGCTAAATAATGTAATGGGCTTCAGTATTGGGCTTCGGCTGTGTGCTTTGATATATATTATTCTTTGGTATCAGCCGACATCTTCATATCGTCTTTTAATCCCCTGTACATACACACACTTCCTACTTATGTTTTAACATAAAGTATGGCAAACATGCCATTAAAATACAGATTAAACCTATGTATCGGTTAAACTTAAAAATGATTGCAGGTTAGCTAGTAATGGTATTATAGTAGAAAATCTGTGGTAAGAGTTTTAAAAATTATTTTAAAATTAACAAACGATACAATCTTAATGCAAAAGTATCGACTCCCATCTTTCCCATTAATTGTGCAGGAATGAATTTATGATCCTGGACTGTGGGCTACTTCTATATCTCTATATATCCAATTTGCAAGAGGGTATTCAACTATCTTTCATCAAAACAGGATTCACTTATCAGAGGAAAAGAAACCATGTTATTTAAACAATTTGTTGTTTAAATTTGAAGGGGTTTGAGGCATAGCAATATGCATGCCAAAAAATAGTAGAGAAAACGAGTATTTAAAAGCGATATATTGCAAGAAGAAATGGGATGTTGGGCGTAGGGCTGTCAATGAATACCCGAAAAATCCGAAATCCGTCCGCATCCGTATCCGAAAAGCGGATAAATATCCGATATTCGGGAAAGCGGATGCGGATGCGAATATAGGCATATCCGCATCCGAAAATTATCCGTTCGCTTTTTTTCCCGATTATAGCTTAAATTATGTGTATTTTAACATAATTAAATATACTAATTTATTAATTTGCACAATTAAAAGTCAATAAACGCATGTTAATTGCTCACAATGATATATTATCATCATATTTATTTGTTTTTAGCACTTTAGTAATCAATTAGGTGGATAAAGCTTAATATAAAACCAAAAAAAAAATCATTTATGTTCATTGATTTATGGTTTGTTGGCGGAGCGGATAATTATCCGATATCCGTCTGTATCCGCGGATGCGGATATCCGATATCCGAAAATGGTTTCGGATGCGGATACGGATATGGCACTATCCGTATCCGAAAGTATCCGTTGACAGCCCTAGTTGGGCGCTGACAGAACGGCTATTTGCAAATTAAATCGTTTGTATTTATGTAATAAAATAGTGCAAAAACTGACCCAATATAGCCGCAGAGAATCCACAGTATAAAAGTAGACCAATCAAATCATTGCTTAATTTGTGAAATCCTTTCGGTTTTCACAGATATTATACTGATCTTTTAAAATTTGAAATCAACAACTGCATATTGCATTGTAGATTCAATACTGCATAGAAATACTATTATTATTTTTAAATGTTATGAATGTTATATTTAATCAAAGTGGTACATTAGATGTGCCTATAATCATCGTTAAGTATTGATTTCTGACAATAATGAAGGAATAAACCTTGACTAATGTCCAAATATATACAACGCTGAAGAAGTTTTATGTGCTGCTGTGATGTGAGCATGTCAGTATCTGCATCATGTGGCAAAATATCAAGTAGCAATTATACTTTTAGTTTAAACATAATTCTACCTTTTATATTGTTGTTATTGCTTGGATTATTACCTGTTGTTATTGCTTGGATTATTACCTCTAACTGGAAGATAATAACCATAATTTATTCTGAATAGCTCTTTGTCTTTGATATCGAACAATAAACACAAACTCTGTAGTTTTCAACCTTTGTTGTTGTGGCTTGTGGGGCTGCAAATTAAGAGATATTTAATAATAGTGTAAAAGGAGGCAGATTCATAGCCTCAATGCTGCATGATTAAACAAACTGAAAACAGTAAAACATGGTGGATTATATGAATAGCTCCACAAGTACATAAGCTGATCACATGGTAGCCTATATTTATCAAGAACTACAACATAATTAGAAGGGGGAAAACTGATGGCATATTACACATCATACCTCACATGCATTGTTGCATGTTATGGGGATAGGAGCCGATTCGTATGTAAACTTTTAGTAGTATTGCACTCCACATGTAGTAAGAGAATAAAATTTATAGAAAATTATAAATAAAGAATATATATAGGTATGTTCGTTAACCAAGGTACATGCATCCAAGGGCAATAATGCAAGTAAACGGTCCAATTTCGGCCTCTATAAAAGGCGTATGCTGCAATGCATTCTATCCACAAGTATAACAAGCTCAGTTTGGTTATAATATTTAAAAGATTTGCTGCTATAAGCATAAAATGGTTTGCAGAGTAAATTCCATAAAAAAGAAGATGGACAATGTAAGCACTCAAATCAAATACAAAGAATCGAAGCAAGAGGCGGTGAAGCTCAACAAGGACTGCAAATTTAAGCGAAGTTGTTTTAGTGATGAAGATGATGCGACCTCTTCAGTTATGTTGCTATTGGCTTGTGTTGTTTGCAGACCAACCTCTTTAGGGAGAAAACTGCATCTTCAACATCGATATCATTATCCTTCCCCCCCCCCCCCCCCCCCCCCCTCTTTTGTCAAAATGAAAACTTGAATATCCAATGACACCAAGAATCATGAAACCTTCAAAAGAGACCATCTACCTCTGCCAAATGTCAAAGTAGTTTAATCGAGGTTCATAACACTACCACGATTATTTGAGTAGTGCATATCTCACTTTTTCAGCATCTCTACAATTCTCGTATTGAAACATAAGTTGAGTGACCATACCTACGATTTTAAGTACTCCTATGCGTGGTTTCGTCGTGTGTTATGTACCTGCAATTAAGGCCACCAAATTAAGTGCTGATTGTTTTATGTCAGTGTCATGGAGGGAGCAAAAAGCATTTCATTATGACTCATAGTGCAAACTTATATATTCTTGGTCCATATGCTATATTCACAATTATTGAATCATATTGTTCAACTTATTTATTTAATGCTTGTCCTGTGAGATGTTTCTCATGGCCGTTAACATAACTTGGCGTTTAACGCTTTATTCTCGTTCAAAATCATATCAATAATTATGGTGATAAAAGTAAGATTATACTAACTAATAAATACATAATTCAAGAGTGAAAAACTGAAGTCAAGACATAAGCACCAAAATAATAATAGTTAATTTTCCGTTTTCCCTGTATCAAACTACACAGTTTAATCCATAAATATTTTACTTCAAATGGCAGTTTCTTTTTTAAACCACATCCATGTAATCAGAACCAAAGTTGAAGTATGTGCTACAGAATAACTCAAGTAGCGCATGATTCAAACTATTGGAAAATAATCGATGGATAAAAATACTGAAAAAGTGGTTTTATAAGTTGGATCATGGACGATGTCACTATCTTAAAAGCGAAATTCGACAAACGAATATGTTACAATCGATGAATGTCGTTCACTCCCTGAGCTAAGCACAACCACATTTCATATTTGTGCATTCAAGATTGAAAAATTGGAGATTGGCAGCCCTATGAAAAATTCGGGTTGACCCAAAAGTGACCCATCAACTAATCGGGTCGGGTTAACTTGCTAATTTCCGTTCGGGTTTCGGATCGGGTTGCGAGTCGTGTAGGAAATTGACAGCCCTATATGCTAGAGTAAGCACTTGATAGTAGGTCCGGTTTTAGGGTTAAGTAACCTAGGCGGCCGAAGAGGGCAACCCACCTTCTTGTGGCAACAACCAAGGTAGAGGAATTTGTGGTGGTTGTCGTAAATTGAACGTTTTGAATAAATATGTCAAGTATTTTTGCAGGAGACATTTTGTAACAACCCGGAAAACCGGAACCAATTTAAATTTTATTTTAGCAATTTTAATGAATTTTGAATATTTAAAATGATTTATTTTAAATAATAACGACAAGAAATTTATTTTGAATAAAATTGAAACGTATATATTTATTTAAATCGACGTTAGAATATAAATATTTATTTTAATTATAAAAGGAATTGAAAATGGCGCGGTAGTTCAAAAATTCGATTTCAAATTTCAAATGAATGTACAAGATTCAAAATAAACCGGATTTTAGCGAAACCAAAAATATTAGAATCTATTTGAAAATATCTTTCCAACGAATCCGAAAAATTGAAATTTCATAGCGAGAATAAAAAGTTATGTCCAATTGAAAATTCAGAATAGTCGCTATGAAATTTTGGCCTTTAAAAATAGTCATTTTGCAAACAACCTCCGTTTTCGACGAAACCACTTTTGTTGGGTCCGGATGTCAAGTTATTGCTGGATTCCAAAAATTCATAATTTTTGGGATTAATATGTGATCGTGGCGAAGTTAAACGTGTTTTGACAATTTCAGTCAATTTCGATCGACCAGAAAATGGCCATTATTCAAATGATCTCAGAATTTGACGAAATTAGTTTTGTTAAGACCGTATCGTCAATACGAAGCTAGAAATAATTTTTCTGGAATTTTTGGGACCCGTATGTGACCCCAGTAAATTGAAATATACGTTTAAAAATCAATATAATGATTTAAATGTTAATTTAAATGAAAACTAATCAAAACGATAGAATTGGCTTACGAAACATATCCCATTGTGTTCAGAATGGGAGTAATTAGTTAGGGACGACAGTCGTTAGGCTCGATTTGTGGTTCGATAAAAAAACAAATTTATGGAACTAAATTGAAATAATTAAAATTATTTACACCCCCCCCCCCCTTATACACTTCTCTTCGAAGTCAAACCCCTTATTATTTCATCTCATGGTCAACACAAATAAAAACCCGCCCCCCTCCAGTTTTAAATCGTGACGCCCACCTCTTCACTGTCGAACGTCGCGCCACCGGTGAAGCCACGCCCTCCGCCTCCCCTCGAACGATCGGCCTCCCCATCGCGCTCCCCTTGCCTCTCTCTCCTCTTATGCAACCCTAAATCGAGGTGAAAACCCCCGCCACCGCGCTTGTGGGCCAGCCGCCTCTTCTGATGGCCAGCCGCCGCCACTTTGGCGAACCTCCTCCGCAGCTGATGACCAAACCTCCCTCCTTCCTTCGATTGCAGTAAGTTTTTATAATTTTATTTATATAAAATCCGATATTTTTATATATGAAATGTGAAAGTTTTTATTTACTTAAAGTTTGTGTTTTTACATAGAGTATAGATCTTTAGTTACATAAAGAAATGAAATTATTTTAGATTAGAAAAAGATTGGGTTTATATACATGAAAAACACGATATTTACATTCATGAAAGCTTTGATTTTTATAGAAAAAAAAATAGCTTTTTGTTTGAATAGAGAAAAAGATTAACTTTTTGTTTGAATAGAAAAAAAAAGATTAGATTTTGTTTGTAGAAAAAGATACGATTTTTATGATTTTAAAAATATAATTTTTAAGCTTTTAAAGATTAGATTTGTAGGTTATGAAGGCTATGATTTATATCATAGAAAAGATTAGATTTTTAATTTAGAAAAGATTCGATTTTTAGATATGTAAAATGACAATAAAAATATAATTTTTATTTTGTAGAAAGAATTATAAAAATGTGATTTTTATAAATAAAAATACAATTTTTATAATGTTTTCATTATGATAAAGATACAATCTTTAAAAATATGATTTTTATATATGAAGCGCCATTATAAGAATGTGATTTTTTAAAATAAACATCATATTAAAAATGCGATTTTTACCATGAACAGCGTGAAAAGGGGTGCGATGGAACGGACTGAAATCAAAAAGGAATCCGAACCATTCAGAAATAAAATGAAGGAGTGGAAACCCAAAGGTGAGAACTTCTCACTTTAATTTTATTTTCTAGTTAAAATATATA
This sequence comes from Allium sativum, assembly GCA_030737875.1. Taxonomy (NCBI): domain Eukaryota; kingdom Viridiplantae; phylum Streptophyta; class Magnoliopsida; order Asparagales; family Amaryllidaceae; genus Allium; species Allium sativum. The sequence continues at coordinate 243,429,169 of CM060915.1, read as the reverse complement.
CTAGGATGCAGACGGTGCTTAGCAGCGCCCGACACCCATTGTCCACAGACCATGAACGACTTGTTTGTTTGTTTGATTGTGTTGTGAAAGTTGATTGTGTGATGTGGAATGGAATAAAATATTTTATAGTTAAAAATATTTTATAGTTAAATATAATTTTTAACGTGTATATAAATAAAATAAATATTTATAAACAAATCGGATGATTTGTTTATGTACACACATTTGACTGATATTGATTGGGACGATAAATTTTACACATCGCCCAACTGCACAAATAAAATTCATTATTTGTTGATTGAAACTCCACACGAGTATTGGGATAATATATGACATACACTAGTCCCAATAATTAGCTGTAGGTCGATTGATTGATTGACATGCTGTTATAAGCGTTAAATATTTATATTTGATGCTTATGTAGTGTAGAATGTACTCTGGATGATGATTGACTGTGTTAGATTGTTGTTGTGTACCTGTGTGTATGAAATCCATATAAATCAAATTATATGGTAATTGACTGTGTCTGATTCCAGTTCAGAAAGAATGAATATTTTAAAATAACGAATATTTTAAATTAATGAATATTTTAAAATAATATTCAGTAAAAGGTCAAAATCTGATTTTGATGTCCGATTTGGGATTGACACGAATTTATGGGTGTGTTTTATACAGGTCCCTAATAAGTTTCAAAATTAGGCTCACATCTGGTCATAAACTTATTATAAATTTAGTCCCTATTTTTCAAAAATACATTAAAAAAATAAAAATATAATATAAAAAAATCACGTAAATTCGTAATTAATTAAAACAATTAATCGTGAAAAAATTCAGGTGAAAAAACATCAAAAACAACGTCAAAATCAAAAATTACACAAAAACAACGAAATGTAGTAAAATGCATCAAAAGATGTATATAATTCAATTAGTTGCATATATGTATGCATTTATTTCAATTCTGCGTCGAACAGCAGCATAGTTGCATACATGTATGTAGATTTGTGAAATAAATGCATCTTTTGATGCAACTATTCAAATCTGCATAGAAAACATGCATACTTGTATATGTGAATACAAGTATGCAGTTATGTAGAAAAAATACATACTAGTATGCACATATTGCGTTGCCTATGGCCTTCAACTTATTCTTGCATACAAGTATGCAGTTATTCTGAATAACTGCATACTTGTATGCAATTATTCAGTATGCATGCATATATTTTTTGCATGTGTATGCAGATAGTTGCATACATGTATGCAACTATTGGCAAAAGTTGCATACATGTATGCAACTTTTTTTTTGTTTCCGTGGACTTCTGGAGAAGTTTCCAGAAATTAGACTCTTTTTTTTTTTTTTTTTACTAACCAACGCATTTTTTTTGAAGAAAACACGTAACTTTCAAATGAAGATGGCGGAAGTATGATGGAAGGAAAAAGCGGAAGGCGGTAGCTGAATACAGGGGGCAGAAACTTATAATAAAAGGGAGGGACGTGGACTACATTAAGTTTGAAAATAGGGATGTGTCCCTAATTTTCACTATATTTAAATATATAAAGTCGTGTTGATTAGATTGACGCCATTTTGACGTGAACAATATTTATATCGATTTTATTCATTTTTATAAGGAATATCGAAAAGGAAATGATTTCAAAATCTAATGTTTTGAAAATATTATCATTTATATATCGATGATATGGAATATTCAATTTTGATTAGAAATTGAATATGAAGTTGAAATCGTTTTGAAAACGAATTTAAAACGATTTATAAAATACGTTTTAAATGCAAATCGACGATATATATATATATATATATATATATAATGGCCTGAATAGAACGCGCCACGCCGCGGCAGTTCGCGAATTTCGACCATTGACTTCGAACGGACATCATTGGAGATCCGACCGTCGGATTCTCCTAAAACCGGAACCATTGGGTTCGTATCGAAAAATACTTTCTAACGAATATTAGAGATTTGAAATCTAACGGTTGGATTTGGAATTATGTCCAAATCAAATTTGGAAAAGATCGCTGTAAGTGCAGTTCGATAGCCGTTTATGGAAATCGACTGTACGGGCGTTGATAAAATTATTAAAAATATCAATAATTTGTGTAAAATCATAACAAATAATTTGGAAAGAATTGGGATGAAAAATTCCATATCTGAAAAGATAAAATTATATTTTTATCGAAATAAACTAGTTATGAACTAGAATTATGAAATCCAATACTTTTAAATAAATAAATTGGATTTGAAATGGTTTTAAAAATAACTGAAATTTCCAATATATGAATTGGAATGGATTTGAATCGAAATTATCTTCGGAATATTTCGATATTGGATTCCGTGATTATACGGATATTGTGGAGGAATTTGGAAGATATATGTATCGTTATTCCAATACGGTATTTGTTGATTCCAGAATTTGATATTGAATATAAGCCGATATATTTTCTATTCAGAGCCTTGTATTTAATATCAAATGTGATTTTGGGTTTGCCGTGAATGGTGTCTTCAATAACACTATTCTTGAACCCAATTGAGAAAAGATTAAATCTTTTTATTTAGATTTAATGAAGTATACCAATTAATTAACATTTAATTGGAATTGGATTGAAATTGGTCTTTAAGTTTATCATGAACGGTGTTTTGAATAGCACTTGTTCTTTAATCCGATTAACAATGGAATAAGATTTTGGGTTGTCGTGAATGGTATCTTTAATAATACTATTCTTAGACCCAATAGAGTTAAGAAAATCAGAAACTAACTGGAAATTAGTTAAGTTGAATGGTTTCCTGGGTATTAATCTGATGTTGGTTTCGGCCTTTGGAGTTAATACTTAGGGAATTGTTCACTTTCTAATTTACGGTTAAAGGCTGATAGAATGGAATGGGATTTTGGGTTTATAGTGAACTGTGTTTTAAAGAACATTGGTTCTTTAACCCAGTTAAAGACAGGAATAAGATTTTGGGTTGTCGCGAATGGTATCTTTAATAATACTGTTCTTAGACCCAACGGAGTTAAGAAAATCAGAAACTAACTAGAGATTAGTTAAGTTGAATGGTTTCCTGTGTATTGATCTGATGTTGGTTTCGGCCTTCGGGGTTAATACTTAGGGAATTGTTCACTTGCTAATTTACGGTTAAAGGCTGATGGAATGGAATGTGATTTTGGGTTTATCCTGAACCTTGTTTTAAATGACATTGGTTCTATAACCCAGTTAAAGACAAGATATGATTTCCCAAGTTAAACAATCGTTAATATTGATTTTTGGGAAGATTAAAACCAAGTAGAGTTTTAATGCATCTTTAATTAGATTGAAATGATATCCAAAAGAAGATAAAAGAATAAATTTAAAGAATTTATCTTTGATAAAATTAATGGGAACCTTTGCCAAAGTATAAGAATATTTGAATAAAGGAATATTCTGGATTGGACTGAGGCGTATGCTGTGTTTTTATAGCACTTGTTTATTATATACGCGAGATATTCAGAAAGACCGAGTTTATCCTATTTTGAATAACTGATTCGACGATGTGTCGAGGTTGAAGACGGTGGTTGAAGACCGGAGGTCTTCACATCGTTTGGATGACTACTGATGTCTTGGTTGGGCTGTACACCCAAGGCAAGGTAATAAGTGGTGATCGTCCAGACGTACTTGGAGATCGACGGATATGCGGGGGCCTCTCCCTTGTATTGGACATATGGGGGAGGAATTAGGTGCCTCCGGTTTCGCTCAGACCCAGAACGAACTTGTAAATGGATGTGTGTCTGAATCGGATTTCATTCTGTGTGATTGATAGACATCGGTTGCATAGCGTGAATTGCCTGTGTGGCATGCTGAGATGCAAATTATCAAGGCTTCTGTTGAAAAGCAGGGTCTTGTGGTTGATGATCAAAGCACGACTTTAATATAGCGTAGCTTTGTGTAGCATTAATTCACGAGCCTCACACCCCGGTGTGAACCAGAAACGGGAGAGGACTTCAGGGAGGACATGCTTTTCCTTCTAGCTAGGAGTGGTGTTAGCGTTTTGCATGCCCTGACATTTTACTTTTGTGGATGATGGATAGAGAGGCGCCTCGATTATATCGGTCGTTCCAGGGCCGATAGTTTGGTCGGGATATGACCATTTGACGCCCCATAGGGCGGGGAAACACATTGTTCAGGCATTTTAATCCACTCCGTGTGGACCGTCCCTGACGATCCAAGGTGTAATTGCGGCTGTTCCTGATACACAGGCTAGAGCGTCTCGAAGCGGTAAGGACGATCCCTTGCCTTGGTTCACATATGGAAATCCAACTCCCAATACGTGAAATTTGCGGTTTTGATTGTAGAGCCTAGTATTGGCAACATGATATATGGTACCCATGCCGTCTAGGATTGATACATTTATATTTGAAGTTGTTTTATACACTATGCACTTATAATAGTATCAAATGATTTGTTTTAACGTATCAAACATGTTTGGCTATTAAAAGGGAAAACCCTATCCCCCGGCTTGCGTTGCATTGTGTGATAGGACCTGGGTCTTATAATAGCTTCATTTTTCCAAAAAGCATCGCGCTATTTTGTTGTATGCACTGGTATTCTTGGGAGGAAACCCGTTCCGTGTTATACGCCGTGCTCCCTTGATATATCTTATTTTGAAGTAAAGTTTTAAATAACTATTTTAGTTCTCACACCGGTCACATGACTGACCTGGAGTTTATTGTTTTAACCTAAACTCTGGGTGCCCCTATTTTCCACACGGACAGCTAGTAGTTTTGGTTTTGTAGATTTATATTCACAGGATCTTGTTTTACAGCTGGAATGATATTCGGAAAGCTTTGTATCCGTTTATCTCCTTCAGTTGTGTTTTGTATTATTTTTCCGCTGCAGTAATGTATTTAAATCTCTGATATTTTTTGATGTATAATATTCATTCATACTCTGTATATTCTTGTATTCTGATGTAATTGTTGTAATAAGCAATGAAATGTTCTTTTGTTTGTGTTCTGATTCGTCGTGTTCTCAATCCAATCCGGGTTTTCCTTCATGGGGAAGTTTGGGTCGTCTCATTTTGGTATCAGAGCTTTGGTTTACAAAGCTCGGAGAACAATACACGTTAGAACCAAACGAAAGAATTCATCAGAGATTGGGTTAGTAATATCCAATAAGAATGACTCATTAGAAATGGGATCAGCAGTATCCTAGAATGAGTCGAAAGAGTGTTGTTTTCAAATAAGAATGAAAATCAATTTTGTTTTGAAATTTTAAATTTTACTATACGTATATGATTATTATTTTTATATTAATTTGGACAATCAAGTATATAGAGATTTTGAATATACGTCTGATCCACTTGTATCTGAAGCCTCGAATATACTGGATAGATATAGAATCATACTCTAGTCGGCCCGGAGGTGATTCTGATGATTGGTATACCATCATCAGCATTTGTGTTCGAGTTTCGAAAGTGGGATATCTGTATGATTCCAATTGACGCGTGTGAGAACCAAAACTAGATAGGGCTTATTTGTTGTGAATTGACATCAAAAACAAGATTTTCCGTATATATGTCAAAATTATGAATTTGAAACGTTAATTCACTAATTGATTGATGGTTGTGTTGAATGATTATTTGTTATCTAATAAAACCATTATGTGAAAGAACAGTACAAATAACTAAATTGTATCAAATATTGGACTGTATTGAAAATTTATCGCATTGGCATACATGTACATGTACATGCATTGAACAGGTCATAGCAAGGAGGCTAGAGTAGAGAAATAAAATTGTATGCCCGACAAATAGGTACATGTTTACTAATTTCTTGGGTGATGATGATTTTATGAGCCGATTGGCTAGCCAATTGGCTTTTTCTTTTTCTTTTTGAGATGAGAGGGCCTGTGTGGCGGTTTGGGGATTTTCCCGGTGCTCCCTTACAAACGAGGTTATAGCGAAATTTTTTAAAGATTTAGGGTGTTAGCCAAATTTTTGAAGAATTGGAAAATTCTTCGAAACTGAAAAGTTGAAGAATGAAAGCCAAACTGAAAGTTGAGTTGGTTAGATAAACAACTTTCTGCTCCGTTCCTTTTCGAGGACAAAAAGATTTTAAGTGGGGGAGATTGTAACAACTCGGAAAATCGGAACCAATTTAAAATTTTTATTTTGGCAATTTTAATGAATTTTGAATATTTAAAATGATTTATTTAAAATAATAACGACAAGAAATTTATTTTGAATAAAATTGAAACATTTATATTTATTTAAATCGACATTTGAATATAAATATTTATTTCAATTATAAAAGGAATTGAAAATGGGGCGGTAGTTCGAAAATTCGATTTCAAATTTCAAACGAATGTACAGGATTCAGCATAAACCGGATTTTAGCGAAACCAAAAATATTAGAATCTATTTGAAAATATCTTTCTAACGAATTCGAAAAATTGAAATTTCATAGTGGGAAAAAAATGTTATGTCTAGTTGAAAATTCAGAATAGTCCATATGGAATTTTGGCCCTTAAAAATAGCCATTTTGCAAACGACCTCCGTTTTCGATGAAACCACTTTTGTTGGGTCCAGGATGTCAAGTTATTGCTGGATTCCAAAAATTCATAATTTTTGGGATTAATATGTGAGCGTGGCGAAGTTAAACGTGTTTTGACAGTTTCAGTCAATTTCGATCGACCAGAAAATGGCCATTTTTCAAACGGTCTCAGAATTTGACGAAATTAGTTTTGTTATGACCGTATCGTCAATACGAAGTTAGAAATAATTTTTATGCAATTTTTGGGACCCGTATGTGACCCCAGTAAATTGAAATGTACGTTTAAAAATCAATATAATGATTTAAATGTTAATTTAAATGAAAACTGATCGAAACGATGGAATTGGCTTACGAAACATATCTCATTGTGTTCAAAATGGGGGTAATTAGCTAGGGACGACAGTCGTTAGGCTCGATTTGAGGTTCGATAGAAAAAACAACTTTATGGAAATAAATTAAAATAATTAAAATTATTTACACCCCCTATACCCTTCTCTTCGAAATCAAACCCCTTATTATTTCATCTCGTGGTCAGTAGGAAAAAAACTCGCCCCCCCTCTAGTTTTAAATCGAGATGCCTACCTCCTTACTGTCGAATGTCACGCCGCCGGTGAAGCCACGCCCTCCGCCTCCCCTCGAACGATCGGCCTCTCCATCGTGCCCACCCTTGCCTCTCTCTCCTCTTAAGTAACACCAAATCGAGGTAAAAACCCCCGCCACTGCGCCTGTGGACCCGCCGCCACCTTTGATGGCCAGCCGTCGCCACTTTGGCGAACCTCCTCCGCCGCTGATGACCAAACCCCCCTCCTTCCTTCGATTGCAGTAAGTTTTTATAATTTTATTTATATAAAATTCGATATTTTTATATATGAAATGTGAATGTTTGTATTTACTTAAAGTTTATGTTTTTACATAGAGTATAGATCTTTAGTTACATAAAGAAATGAAATTATTTTAGATTAGAAAAAGATTGAATTTATATACATGAAAAACACGATATTTACATTCATGAAAGCTTTGATTTTATAGAAAAATAATTAGCTTTTTGTTTGAATAGAGAAAAAGATTAGCTTTTTGTTTGAATAGAAAAAAAATATTAGATTTTGTTTGTAGAAAAAGATACAATTTTTATGATTTTAAAAATATGATTTTTAAGCTTTTAAAGATTAGATTTGTAGGTTATGAAAGCTATGCTTTATATCATAGAAAAGATTAGTTTTTTAATTTAGAAAAGATTCGATTTTTAGATATGTAGAATGGAAATAAAAATAATTTTTATTTTGTAGGAAGAATTATAAAAATGTGATTTTTATAAATAAAAATACAATTTTTATAATGTTTTCATTATGATAAAGATACGATCTTTAAAAATTCGATTTTTATATATGAAGCACCATTATAAGAATGTGATTTTTTAAAATAAACATCATATTAAAAATGCGATTTTTACTATGAATAGCATGAAAAGGGGTGTGATGGAGTGGACTGAAATCAAAAGGGATTCCGAACCGTTCAGAAATAAAATGAAGGAGTGGAAACCCAAAGGTAAGAACTTCTCACTTTAATTTTATTTTATAGTTAAAATATATACTAGGATGCAGACGGTGCTTAGCAGCGCCCAACACCCGTTGTCCACAGAACATTGACGACTTGTTTGTTTGTTTGATTGTGTTGTGAGAGTTGATTGTGTGATGTGGAATAGAATAAAATATTTTATAGTTGAAAATATATTTTTTAACGTGTATATAAATAAAATAAATATTTATAAACAAATCGGACGATTTGTTTATGTACACACATTTGACTGATATTGATTGGGATGATAAATTTTACACATCGCCCAACTGCACAAATAAAATTCATTATTTGTTGATTGAAACCCCACACGGGTATTGGGATAACATATGACATACACTAGTCCCAATAATTAGCTGTAGGTCGATTGATTGATTGACATGCTGTTATAAGCGTTAAATATTTATATTTGATGCTTATGTAGTGTAGAATGCACTCTGGATGATTGACTGTGTTAGATTGGTGTTGTGTACCTGTATGTATGAAATCCATATAAATCAAATTATATGGTTATTGACTGTGTCTGATTCTAGTTCAGAAAGAATGAATATTTTAAAATAATGAATATTTTAAAATAATGAATATTTTAAAATAATATTCAGTAAAAGGTCAAAATCTGATTTTGATGTCCGATTTGAGATGGACACGAATATATTTAAATATATAAAGTCGTGTTGATTAGATTGACGTCATTTTGACATGAACGATATTTATATCGATTTTATTCATTTTTATATGGAATATCTAAAAGGAAATGATTTCAAAATCTAATGTTTTGAAAATATTATCATTTATATACCGATGATATGGAATATTCAATTTTGATTAGAAATTGAATATGAAGTTGAAATCGTTTTGAAAACGAATTTAAAACGATTTATAAAATACGTTTTAAATGGAAATAGATGATATATATATATATATATAATGGCCTGAATAGAGCGCGCAGCGCCGTGGCAGTTCGCGAATTTCGACTATTGACTTCGAACGGACATCACGGGAGATCCGACCGTCGGATTCTCCTAAAACCTTGAACTGTTGGGTTCATATCAAAAAGAGCTTTCTAACGAATATTATAGATTTGAAATATAACGGCTGGATTTGGAATTATGTCCAAATCAAATTTGAAAAAGGTCGTTGTAAGTGCAGTTCGATGGCCATTTATGGAAATCGACTGTACGGACCTTGATAAAATTATTAAAAATATCAATAATTTGTGTAAAATCATAACAAATGATTTGGAAAGAATAGGGATGAAAAATTCCACATTTGAAATGATAAAAATATATTTTTATCGAAAAAACTAGTTTTGAACTAGAATTATGAAATCCAATATTTTTAAATAAATAAATTGGATTTGAAATGGTTTTAAAAATAACCGGAATTTCCAATATATGAATTGGAATGGATTTGAATCGAAATTATCTTCAGAATATTTCTATATTGGGTTCCGTGATTATACGGATATTGTGGAGGAATTTGGAAGATATATGTATCATTACTCCAATACGGTATTTGTTGATTCCAGAATTTGATATTGAATATAAGCCGATATATTTTCTATTCAGAGCCTTGTATTTAATATCAAATGTGATTTTGGGTTTGCCGTGAAGGGTGTCTTCAGTAACACTGTTCTTGAACCCAATTGAGAAAAGATTAAATCTTTTTATTTAGATTTAATGAAGTATACCAATTAATTAATATTTAATTGGAATTGGATTGAAATTGGTCTTTGAGTTTATCGTGAACGGTGTTTTGAATAGCACTTGTTCTTTAACCCGATTAACAATGGAATAAGATTTTGGGTTGTCGTGAATGGTATCTTTAATAATACTGTTCTTAGACCCAATGGAGTTAAGAAAATCAGAAACTAACTAGAAATTAGTTGAGTTGAATGGTTTCCTGGGTATTGATCTGATGTTGGTTTCGGCCTTCGGGGTTAATACTTAGGGAATCGTTCCTTACTAATTTACGGTTAAAGACTGATAGAATGGAATGGGATTTTGGGTTTATAATGAACCGTGTTTTAAAGAACATTGGTTCTTTAACCCAGTTAAATACAGGAATAAGATTTTGGGTTGTCGCGAATGGTATCTTTAATAATACTGTTCTTAGACCCAATAGTTAAGAAAATCAGAAACTAACTGGAGATTAGTTAAGTTGAATGGTTTCCTGGGTATTGATCTGATGATGGTTTCGGCCTTCGGGGTTAATACATAGGGAATTGTTCACTTGCTAATTTACTGTTAAAGGCTGATGGAATGGAATGTGATTTTGGGTTTATCGTGAACCGTGTTTTAAATGACATTGGTTCTTTAACCCTGTTAAAGACAAGATATGATTTCCCAAGTTAAACAATCGTTAATATTGATTTTTGGGAAGATTAAAACCAAGTGGAGTTTTAATGCATCTTTAATTAGATTGAAATGATATCCGAAAGAAGATTAAAGAGTAAATTTAAAGAATTTATCATTGATAAAATTAATGGGAACCTTTCCCAAAGTATAAGAATATTTGAATAAAGGAATATTCTGGATTGGAATGAAGCTTATGTTGTGTTTTTATAGCACTTGTTTATTATATACGCGAGTTATTCAGAAAGATCGGGTTTATCCCATTTTGAATAACTGATTCGACAATGTGTCGAGGATGAAGACGGTGGTTAATGACCAGTGGTCTTCACATCGTTTGGATGATTACTGATGTCTTGATTGGGCTGTACACCCAAGGCAAGGTAATAAGTGGTGATCGTCCAGACGTACTTGGAGATCGACGGATATGCGAGGGCCTCTCCCCCGTATTGGACATATGGCGGAGGAATAAGGTGCCTCCGGTTTGGTTCAGACCCAGAACGAACTTGTAAATGGATGTGTGTCCGACATCGGATTTCATTCTGTATGATTGATAGACATAGGTTGCATAGTGTGAATTGCCTGTGTGGCATGCTGAGATGCAAATGATCAAGGCTTCTATTGAAAAGCAGGGTCTTGTGGTTGATGATTAAAGCACGGCTTTAATATAGCGTAGCTTCGTGTAGCGTTAATTCGCAAGCCTCACACCCCGGTGTGAACCAGAAACGGGAGAGGACTTCAGGGAGGACATGTGTTTCCTTCTAGCTAGGAGTGGTGTCAGCGTTTTGCACGCCTTGACATTTTACTTATGTGGATGATGGATAGAGAGGCGCCTCGGTTATATCGGCCGTTCCGGGGCCAATAGTTTGGTCGGGATATGACCAGTTGACGCCCCATAGGGCAGGGAAACACATTATTCAGGCATTTTTATCCACTCCGTGTGGACCGGCCCTGACGATCCAAGGTGCAGTTGCGGCTGTTCCTAAGACACGGGCTAGAGCGTCTCGAAGCGGTAAGGACGATCTCTTGCCTTGGTTCACAGATGGAAATCCAACTCCCAATACGTGACATTTGCGGTTTTGATTGTAGAGCCTAGTATTGGCGACATGATATATGGTACCCACGCTGTCTAGGATTGATACATTTATATTTGAAGTTGTTTTATACACTATGCACTTATAATAGTATCAAATGATTTGTTTTAACATACCAAGCATGTTTGGCTATTATAAGGGAAAACCCTATCCCCCGGCTTGCGTTGCATTGTGTGATAGGACCTGGGTCTTATATTAGCTTCATTTTCCCAAAAAGCATCGCGCTGTTTTGTTATATGAACTGGTATTCTTGGGAGGAAACCCATTCTGTATTATACGGCGTGGTCCCTTGATATATCTGATTTTGAAGTAAAGTTTTAAATAACTGTTTTAGTTCTCACACCAGTCACATGACTGACCTGGAGTTTATTGTTTTAACCTAAACTCTGGGTGCCCCTATTTTCCACACGGGCGGCTAGTAGTTTTGTTTTTGCAGATTTATATTCACAGGATCCTGGTTTACAGCTGGAATGATATTCGGAAAGCTCTATATCCATTTATCTCCTTCAGTTGTGTTTTTTATTATTCTTCCGCTCCAGTAATGTATTTAAATCTCTGATATTTTCTAATGTATAATATTCATTCATACTCTGTATATTCTTGTATTCTGATGTAATTGTTCTAATAAGCAATGAAATGTTCTTCTGTTTGTGTTCTGATTCGTCATGTTCTCAATTCAATCTGGGTTTTCCTTCACGGGTAAGTTCGGGTCGCCTCACATTTTGCAGGCTGGTTGGTTGTGAGCTGGCACTACAAAGAACACAGTAATAAGCGACGACAAAAAACCGTTGGCGGCCGTCGCTAGCCGTCGCTAAAAGTCGTTTCAATCTAAGTCGTCGCCTACAGGAAAAGCGACGGCTCCGTCACTCATTTATCAACGGCTTGCAACGGGAACTTGTCCGCGTGGCATCATAGGTGGCAGGTAGTTTGTTCCCCGTAAGCCGTTACATAACATTGCAAACCATTGCAATTCAAGCGTCATTAGCCGTTACTAGCCGTCGCAAATCTGGAACCTGTAAGCCGTCACGAGCCGTCGTAAATCTAGAACATTTTTGCTGCACTACACAGTTATTTCCTTTCCCTCAGTCGACAACACTATAATCAATGTCACCAATTCACCATTATCATTCCAATATAATATACTCACTATCATACCACTATCATTCCATCAATTCACCAAACCATTATATATACCAAATCCATAACATAACATCATAATATATCCAAAACATTACTAAATTCATAACATCATCATGACATACCATTGTCATATATACAAAACACAACTAAATCCAAACCACCATTATAATATATCATCGGTGCATCATGCATATAAAAAACCAAGTACGTGCAATAGTAGAATATGTACATACCAAAGCATAAGAACAACCAAACTACTCATCCTTGTCGTCATCGTCGTCTTCTTCGTTAGCAACAACATCTCCCTCCCTAGGCATCGACCCATGCTCCTAATAGTACGCGGCAATGCGCTCTTCTATTTGCTGGGCTAGCTGGCTTATTCGCTAATCATTCATCTCATCCAACTATTGCTGCATCCGAGCTATGGTCTCCTCCTCCATGGACCTCCTATAACCTTGTTTAAAAGCAACAACTCGCGAAATAATTAAAGTTCACATTAAGTTATATTCATGATGTTATCATATATATAAATATGGTTTCCTCCAGATTGCCAAATCCATATCGCCTATTTCAAGTAGGAAGATCAATAATAGAATCTCATATACGATCGGACTCTGCAACCGTAAACTCCTCCCGTCCACTAGCATGTGTCGCCCAAGCCGAATCTATATAATATCTCTCCTACAATACCAATATAATTTAACACAAATGTTATATACTTTACTTATATACTATGATATGAACGAATATGAAACATTTTAATTACGGATAAGCATATTTACCATTACACCTACAGCCTTATGGTCCGCCCAATCATATGCAGCATTCCCTTCTTCATCAGTCTGCTCCACCGCATGTGTATGTATGAAAACCTCTGCCTTCAAAGGATCCCTTCCTAACTTTGCGAACTGAGTATATATACAGTAAAAAAAATATTGAAAATAAGAATGAATGATATAGACTAAATTTTTACGTGAACATATCTTAAAAATATTGAAAATTAATACTAATTCCCTTCTATCCTATTGGAATGATTTTGAGCCACCGCGGTGTAAAGCTGGATTCTTAACTCTATTTTCCTTATTTCTTGTTGCTACTTTCTATTAAATTTGATGCACGATTAGTTAACATATTGCAATCAACGTACATGTGAATATTTTCATTATATCTTACTTTAGATGCTTCCATATCCTAATATACTAGAAATTTATACAGATGTACTTCTACTTAGGGGTGTAAATCGGTCGGACCGGACCGGACGGAGCTGTGTTCAGTTTCTGTCCTAAAAAAATTCGGACCGAACACGGACCGGACCAAAAAATTTCTCGGACAAATTTCGTTGTCCTAATTCGTGTCCTAAATAAAATCGGTCGGACACGGACATGTTCGGACCGATCGGACTCGGTCGGACATGGCCATTTATATCACATTTTGTACATTTTACTAGATTTTCTCTCAACTATATGTCGAATTACAAGTAATTCGGACGAATTCGGACGAGCTCGGACCGGACATGATTTTTTTCTCGTACAAATTTTGTTGTCCTAACTCGTGTCCTAAATGAAAATCGGACGGACTCGGACGGACGTATTTCGGTCACGGACACGAACGGACGTCGGACATTCGAACAAAATTTACAGCCCTACTTCTACTACATCCGGCTTCCAATGATTCAGATGTCTGCACTTACTACACGGACAACGAATACCTACGTTACGTCGATCATTAGATTAGACTAGTTTAATAAATTCTTGGACACCATTACAAAATTGTTCCTTTAATTTATCGACCCTTTCCTACCGGTTCGGGATTTATACATCCAACTACTATCAAGAAAATATTCGAATATTTTCCTGATTTGCAACAAATATGTTAGAAAATTCGATCAAACAATTTATATTAATTAAAGTCTTGTAAAATTTCATTTACAACTACTTCATGTTTTCGTTTATTACTTTATTTCTTTTTTACTTTGACGGTCTGTAACAACCCGCATTCTACGCATCGGAGGATCGTAGAATATTTATTTCTTTCTCATACGAAGTCGTATGGTCATGTGCTTTGGGAAACGACTATTGGGGTAATTTCCCATGTTCATGATTTTTGCCGATTTTTAAATGACCGTTTTGCCCCTAGCTGATACTGTTTTAGCCATAACTTTTGACTGGAAAGGAATTTTGACCTGAAACCACTTCCATTAGATTCGTTTGATGGTTTACAATTCCGTAGAGTGGTCACATTAGCCAAACGGACTCACCGTTTGGGAGATATGGCTGAAACAAGTTTCAGATAGTAAAAAACAGCTTAATTGGGCTAAACCGGGTAGTTAACAGCTAGGCCCATAACCCATTTCGGGATTAGGGTTATGGGAGGGCGGATAGGGTTTGAGAAATCATTTCATTTCAGTTTTTGAGCCGCCACTTTCATACTTGAAACCCTAGTAATGGCCTCCACTCTCTAAATCTCTTCAAAACATCTCCAAATCACCTACAACTTGAAGATTGGGATTAGCAACATCAAATCAAGGGAGATCTTCACCAAATCAAGATTAGAGCTGCTGGAACACATTAGAATTCGACCCAAACAGAGAATCATTTCAGATCTATAGTTTACTTTGTGGCAAAGGTGAGTGATTTGCATTGTTTTTCACTAATTACGGCTAATTATGGTAATTAGCGAAGATTAGCGAAATTATGGCTCAAAAAAATCTAGAAAAATTCGTAAAATTCTAAAACATCATTTTATGCCTCTGATATGAATTTGGGTTAATTTCGACTAATTTTGCAAATCCCGGAATTTGGGGGATTAAGGGGTGATTAGTGGAAATTAGCGAATTTATGCATGTTAAAAATTTGGAAAAATATTTATAAATTGATAAATATTATTTTAGGCCTTTGTTAGAAAATTTGGCTGATTTGGTTAAGTTTTGCTAATCCTATCATTAGATTTGCTTAAACATGCTTAAGGGGAAAATATGGGTTTTGGGTATGTTTGATCCGTTTTGACATATCATATTGTTGTTTTGTTGTTTGCGGATGTTTATACCTGTTGCTATGACTGTATGATATGCTTTGTGATGGATTAGAAAAGTTAAAATGGTTGAAAACGCCGTCGTATGGCGTAAACAGTCGCTGGAAGAAGTTGCAGGAAAATTGGTTAAACCGGATCGGATCGCCCCCTATCTCCCACGACCTGACCCGTTCGCGTGAAGTCTTCACGATCCGACCTCACTCCACGATCTGCTCCACTTCGAAGGCCACGAACGAGAGACTGACGCTACGAGTCACTTCAAGCTCGCGATCCGAACCAGAGGAGGATGAAGGAGCTCGCTATGCGATGGTTACCAGGGTGCCCCTACCCGACAGGGGTGCCACGAACTGATGAAGCACGATCCGATGATGGCGACCCGACCTGGAGAGCATATCACGATCTGACCTGGCGAAGGTAGCACGATCCGAGATGGAGTATCATCATGACCTGGAGCTTGACCACGAGCTGGTGACTGCGAACCGAACCAGGAGGCTATGAACTGAATGAAGACCGATCCGGAGGAGGAGACTAAAACCCGAGATGCAAAGGTAGTCCAAATGGAAGTTAGAGCTTAGGATCCAGATGGGAACCAATGAGTTCACTTCATGATTGGGCTTTGCTGCGGGACGTGTGCAAAGGGGTTGTCGGTATTCATAACTTTGGTTCACCACTGAGAGATAGATAGTGGGCTTGTAGTGATAGTTACACGGGATTGGATTCCGTCATGGCCCAAAGTATTAGGTGACCAAAGTAGTGGATATCGTATGCTTTACGCACTGAGTGAGGGATGTGAGGATGATTGTTATGCTTGATTGTTTGACACCACTATGACATGCACACCCCCACCCCCATATCTCTTACACTGTATGTTAGTGGCACCTTAGAGTATTGTACGGTATGTAGTGCTAACTCTTTGGTTGCAGGTCCATGTTCAGGTATGATTGGATTATACCTGTTATTGTTTTGTTTTGTTGCTTATTGCTCACACCAGACTTTTGTCTGACCCAGAGTTTTATGTCTCTTCTTATTACTCTGGGTGCTCACACGAGCAGACTAGAGACAGGTTAGCTGGTGATGCGCGAGTAGCTGATTCAGAGGCGAGCAGGAGGCTTCAACGTATGATATATAGATTTTCTCCCTGTGTCATTGGTGGTCGCTACTTGGGCATTAGTAGTGTACCTCCTTTATCTTGCTTTTGCTTTTTGAGATAGTTTGAAAAGTTGTAATAATGTTGGCTTTGGATCATAAGTTGTATTTGGATTTTCCGTTGCTATGTTAGTTTATTTTCAGCTTATGCACTGTCTCACCTGTGTTATGTCAAGTATGTTGTTATTATATTTTATCCTATGCGCTGTGAGACATTCTACAGGTTCTTTGTTGTTTCTTCGTCTCCTTTCTTTTCTTATGACGACCGTCCCGTGCTAATTGGACATGTGTACAGCGCACCTTTGGAGTAAATGTCGGTTGGTGCGGGGCGGGCCGTCACACTTGGTATCAGAGCTCTAGGTTGCGTAGTTAACCAAGGGAAAGACACTAGGGAGAGAGATAGTACGTATATGAGAGCGCGTATTTGTGATTATTTTGGTTTTCAAAAACTATATATATACTATTAGTAGTATAAGAATGAAGTCGTACTGCACTAGCACCACTATGGGGTCGTTAATCGTTTTCTCTTTAAAGATTGAACGATGAGTAGAGACACCAGGGGTGCTGGTAGAGGGACCAATCATGGGAATGCTCCTGACATGAGGACTATGTTCACTGACCTCATGAGAGAGATGCTTAGGGATGTGCAGAGGACAGCTCCCAATAATGGTAATGGTGGTGGTCCAATAGTGCAGGCGCCTAGGGCCGATTTCGCCAAGCTGAATAAGGATTATACTAGTCTTGGTGGGAAGCCGTTCCACGGAACGGAGTCGGCCACAGATGTTCAGGATTGGTTGGATAGCTGTGATCGTATCTTCGACGACTTGGGTATCGAGGATGCGATGAAGAGAAGGCTAGCGTCTCGACAGTTGCAAGGGCGAGCGATGAATTGGTGGAATGCCATTAAGACAGCTACTCCAGAGGATCAAGTTACTTGGAATCAGTTTAAGACTCGCTTTTGTGATAAGTTTATTCCAGCTACTCATAAATCAGAACTGTTCAGGAAGTTCTTGGAGCTTAAGCAGAATGGTAGGGCAGTCTCGGAGTACATCGCAGAATTCGATACTTTATCGAAATATGGATGGTCCCTTATCGATACAGTCGAAAAGAAGAACGAGAAGTTCATAACTGGCTTGGATGGGTACTTGGGGGAAAGACTTATAAACCATATCGATGAGGCGTTCGAATCTATTGTAGGAAAGGCATTAAGGTCAGAGAGCCTTTTCCCTAAGTTGAAGACCGAAGTTGCTATTGCATCTACAGAGGAGCCAAAGCCGCAAGCAGGCGGTGAAGGCAAGAAGAATTCTCAGAACAAGAGGAAGCAGAACCCGACCAAGGATGATCAGAATAAGAAAAATAAGAAAGATGGCGAATGCTTTAGTTGTGGCAAGAAGGGCTACTATGCCAGAGATTGTCGAGAAAAGCCTGGGGAAAGGAAGTGCTTTAACTGCGGCCAGGCGGGACATCACAAGGATGATTTCCCACAACCTCCTAGGGAGAAGCAGATTGTGAAAGCGTATGCTATCAACGCTGTTCCTTCTTCGTCGAATGTTCCAAGTGTGGCGCGGAAGGGAAAGGGTGTCGTTATAAAAGGTATGCTTTCTATTTAAAATGTTTCTGTTTGGGTATTGTTTGACAAACCCGAGATAGTCGATAGACCTCTAATTGTGACGAACCCGATAGGTGGTTCGACTGATCTTAGTATGATTTGTTGTGGTTTGGTCTTATCGAGTCATGGATGTATGTTTCCTTGTGATTGCTTTGTTTTGGGCTTTACTGGGTTTAGCATTATTTTGAGGAGTCGATTTACTCTAAAAGAATAGGGTGGTATTAGGTACCTACCTAGTGATGGCAATAGTAACTAGAGTTAAGGAAGCTGAAAGGTTATCGTTGTAATAAGTTCTAGTTGTCTCTGGGAGGCAAATGAGTGCTCCAGTGCTAGATTGTTTTGCTAGTATCACGTCACGTGGGTTGTCCGAACTCGGAAGAGATGTTCCTTGGGTGCCTGTCTGATATTGGTTTAGGCCTTTGGGGCTTGTGCTTGGGGAATGTCGAGTTCGACTAGGATGGTTTGCGTGAGAGATAAATAGTTGTTGCGATTTTTCATTGGATGATATCTTGGTTTACTTGAGGAGTGATGGGCAGCCGTGACATGATAAGACTGTTTGATGGTATAGACTGCCCGAGTTAGACTCAATAGGGTTATGAGATGACTCGAGTAGGACTCGAGAAAGATGCAAAGTAATGGATTGTTTAGGACCCTATGTTGATGTTCTCTATTGGATAGTAGAATTTTGAAGGAACAGGATGTGCTCGTTGATCATGGAAGATACAACGAAGATTAGGGCGATTCAAGTTGGACTTGAACTCGTAAAAGAAAATGGGTGTTCGTTGATCTTGGAGATGCAACGAATAGGGAGACGACTCACGTTGGGCTAGAGTTTGTCGCTAATGGATACTCAAGACTGGGTCTGAGTTATAGATTGACTCGAGTTGGACTCGAGAAGGCTGCAAGGAATTTGATTCGGCTCGAGTTGGACTCGAGAGGGCAGCAAGAAAATGGATAGACTTGGGTTGGACTCAAATATTTTAGGCGGACTAAAAGCAGGGGTATCTGGGGACGCCCGTTACCTTGGATCCGTTGGACGTGATCTAGTTATCTTTGGAGGATAAACGTACGTTGGAGGTACGGTAGTCCGTAGGGAGGCGGGGCTTCCATTGGCCTGGGATTGGTTGGACCAGTCAAGTAGGCATCGGTGTATGAATGGAGGCTGGGCTCCCATTAGTTATTGATGTTGGTTGGACCAGACATACTAGAATCGACATATTGGGATTGGTTAGACCAGTCATGTAGGTGTCGATGTGTTTATGAATTTAGCAGGTGATAGGTAGGACTTGTTTGATGGATGTTATGGTTGCTATGTTGTTCCTATTTTTCTTCCCTTGAGTAGACTATCACCTGCGGGGTTCCAGCAATGGGGAACAAAGTGATTGTAGTAGGACTATGAGCCAGTGCAGTAGAGTCATCATGACTCGAGGGGCAAAGTGGACATAGTAAAGGATTAGTAAGGCTATGAGCTAATGCAGTGGAGTTGTTATGACTTCATGGGGCAGAGTGGACATAGCAAAGGACTAGTGGCTATGGATCAGTGTAGTGGAGTCGCCATGACTCCATGGGGGCAGAGTGATCATAGTAAAGGATTTGGGTGCGGTAATAGTTGCATTGAGTAGGAGACATGCCAGTCCAGAGGTTATGTTTCTAGGATGGAAGCAACTAGAGTATATCACAGGATATGATTTCAGGCCCAAGAGTAAATTGGATTCAGAAACACTAGTAAGCTTGACGATTAGATCGATTTTGATTGAGTGGATTGGTTCCAGTTAGAAGGACGATCCCAATCTATTGGAAACCATCTCTAGGGTAGAGATGGGTATCGATGGAAAGAGAATGATCAAGTAAGGATTTGATCGAGAAGGGTGGCTTCGAAAGAATAAGGGACTAGTTGTACCCAACGTAGATGGACTGAGAGATGAAGTGCTTAGAGCATATCATCACCCGAAATTGACTATACATCCCAGTGGTAACAAGATGTATTGAGACTTGGAGCAGATCTACTACTGGGAAAGGATAAAGAAAGACGTTGGGAAGTTTATGTCCAAATGCATGAATTGCCAGTTAGTTAAAGCTGAGCAAAGGAAGCTTAGTGGTTTGTTACAACCATTAGAAATTCCTAAATGGAAATGAGAACAAGTCTCAAATGGATTATATTGATAGTTTACCAAGGACTAGGTCAGGTCATGATGGTATTTGAGTGAATTGTATATGAGAGAATGAAGGCTACCCAAGATAGGCAGAAGACTTATCTCGATAAGAGACGAAGAGATTTGGAATTCTTCGTTAACGACTTGGTGTTCGTCAAGATCTCTCCATTGAGAATGTGATTCGAATTGGTTGGAGAGGTAAGTTAGCACCAAGATTTGTTGGTCTATTCCCAGTCCTCGAGCAAGTTGGGAATTTGGCGTATGAAGTAGAGCTACCTGACAAGATGGCGGGAGCTCACAACGTATTTCATGTTTCCCAGTTAAGGAAGTTTGTGCAAGACCCTAATGTGGCTATTTCACCAGATCAGTTGGACGATATCGAGGTTGAACCCGAGGCTGTTGAGAACCGCAAGTCTATGCGTATTGTTGGGAACGATACGAAGCAGCTTCGAAGGAAGGCGGTGAAACTAGTCAAAGTCCAGTGGGGTGAGAATGAAATTGTACTTGGGAAACAGAGGAGAACGTAAGGAAGAAGTATCCAGAACTCTTTGCCTGGTAAGGTTTTGGTAATGATAGTTTCTTCCCTTGTTAATAAACCGCATGCTAGGATAGGTTTGTTTTGTTTTTTATGCATGTTTGACTGTTTATAAATGACTGGTAGGCATGCGGAATACCCTTGTATGTTTTGGTTAAGGAATTTCGGGGACGAAATTTCCTAAGGGGGGAAGAATGTAACAACCCGCATTCTACACATCGGAGGATCGTAGAATATTTATTTCTTTCTCATACGAAGTCGTATGGTCATGTGGCTTTGGGAAACCACTATTGGGGTAATTTCCCATGTTCATGATTTTTGCCGATTTTTAAATGACCGTTTTGCCCCTAGCTGATACTGTTTTAGCCATAACTTTTGACTGGAAAGGAATTTTGACCTGAAACCACTTCCATTAGATTCGTTTGATGGTTTACAATTCCGTAGAGTGGTCACATTAGCCCAGTGGACTCACCGTTTGGGAGATATGGCTGAAACAAGTTTCAGATAGTGAAAAACAGCTTAATTGGGCTAAACCGGGTAGTTAACAGCTAGACCCATAACTCATTTCAGGATTAGGGTTATGGGAGGGCTGATAGGGTTTGAGAAATCATTTCATTTCAGTTTTTGAGCCGCCACTTTCATTCTTGAAACCCTAGTAATGGCCTCCACTCTCTAAATCTCTTCAAAACATCTCCAAATCACCTACAACTTGAAGATTGGGATTAGCAACATCAAATCAAGGGAGATCTTCACCAAATCAAGATTAGAGCTGCTGGAACACATTAGAATTCGACCCAAATAGAGAATCATTTCAGATCTATAGTTTACTTTGTGGCAAAGGTGAGTGATTTGCATTGTTTTTCACTAATTACGGCTAATTGTGGTAATTAGCGAAGACTAGCGAAATTATGGCTCAGAAAAATCTAGAAAAATTCCTAAAATTCTAAAACATTATTTTATGCCTCTGATAGGAATTTGGGTTAATTTCGACTAATTTTGCAAATCCCGGAATTTGGGGGATTAAGGGGTGATTAGTGGAAATTAGCGAATTTATGCATGCTAAAAATTTGGAAAAATATTTATAAATTGATAAATATTATTTTAGGCC
This sequence comes from Allium sativum, assembly GCA_030737875.1. Taxonomy (NCBI): domain Eukaryota; kingdom Viridiplantae; phylum Streptophyta; class Magnoliopsida; order Asparagales; family Amaryllidaceae; genus Allium; species Allium sativum. Next base: position 243,406,891 of record CM060915.1, on the reverse strand, counting down.
TCTGTTAGAAAATTTGGCTGATTTGGTTAAGTTTTGCTAATCCTATCATTAGATTTGCTTAAACATGCTTAAGGGGAAAATATGGGTTTTGGGTATGTTTGATCCGTTTTGACATATCATATTGTTGTTTTGTTGTTTGCGGATGTTTATACCTGTTGCTATGACTGTATGATATGCTTTGTGATGGATTAGAAAAGTTAAAATGGTTGAAAATGATGTCGTATGGCATAAACAGTCGCTGGAAGAAGTCGTAGGAAAATTGGCTAAACCGGATCGGATCGCCCCCTATCTCCCACGACCCGACCAGTTCGCGTGAAGTCTTCACGATCCGACCTCACTCCACGATCTGCTCCACTTCGAAGGCCACGAACGAGAGACTGACGCTACGAGTCACTTCAAGCTCGCGATCCGAACCAGAGGAGGATGAAGGAGCTCACGATGCGATGGGTACCAGGGTGCCACGACCCGACCCGACAGGGGTGCCACGAACTGATGAAGCACGATCCGATGATGGCGATCCGACCTGGAGAGCATATCACGATCCGACCTGGCGAAGGTAGCACAATCCGAGCTGGAGTATCATCACGACCTGGAGCTTTACCACGAGCTGGTGACTGCGAACCGAACCAGGAGGCTATGAACTGAATGAAGACCGATCCGGAGGAGGAGACTAAAACCCGAGATGCAAAGGTAGTCCAAATGGAAGTTAGAGCTCAGGATCCAGATGGGAACCAATGAGTTCACTTCATGATTGGGCTTTGCTGCGGGACGTGTGCAAAGGGGTTGTCGGTATTCATAACTTTGGCTCACCACTGAGAGATAGATAGTGGGCTTGTAGTGATAGTTACACGGGATTGGATTCCGTCATGGCCCAAAGTATTAGGTGACCAATGTAGTGGATATCGTATGCTTTACGCACTGAGTGAGGGATGTGAGGATGATTGCTATGCTTGATTGTTTGACACCACTATGACATGCACACCCCAACCCCGTATCTCTTACACTGTATGTTAGTGGCACCTTAAAGTATTGTACGGTATGTAGTGCTAACTCTTTAGTTGCAGGTCCAGGTTCAGGTATGATTGGATTATACCTGTTATTTTTTTGTTTTGTTGCTTATCGCTCACACCAGACTTTTGTCTGACCCAGAGTTTTATGTCTCTTCTTATTACTCTGGGTGCTCACACGAGCAGACTAAAGACAGGTTAGCTGGTGATGCGCGAGTAGCTGATTCAGAGGCGAGTAGGAGGCTTCCACGTATGATATATAGATATTCTCCCTGTGTCGTTGATGGTCGCTACTTGGGCATTAGTAGTGTACCTCCTTTATCTTGCTTTTGCTTTTTGAGACAGTTTGAAAAGTTGTAATAATGTTGGCTTTGGATCATAAGCTGTATTTGGATTTTCCGCTGCTATGTTTGTTTATTTTCAGCTTATGCACTGTCTCACATGTTTTATGTCAAGTATGTTGTTATTATATTTTATCCTATGCGCTGTGAGACATTCTACAGGTTCTTTGTTGTTTCTTCGTCTCCTTTCTTTTCTTATGACGACCGTCCCATGCTAACTAGACATGTGTACAGCGCACCTTTGGAGTAAATGTCGGTTGGTGCGAGGCGGGCCGTCACATGGTCGGTCAACCTACTTCCCATTACAAATATAATAACATAAGTATATTTTATAAATTATTTCAGGTTAAACAGTTCAACAAAATTTGACAGTACTTCCCTTTGGTCCCTGTATCGTACACAAATGCGTGTACACAGGGAACAAAAAGGAAAGTGTCATCAAAATTTTGTTAACCGTTTAAACTGAAATGATTTATAAAATATGCTTACAAATCTTTGTAGCTTTATTCATATGTTTAGGAAGATACAAACCTTTGTAGCTTTACTCATATTTTTCCCAACCTACGAGGACCCAATTGATATTAATTTATGATTTACAGTTTTAAAAACTTCAGTAAGATAACCAGAGACCTTTATTAAATATGCAGAAAATTGATAAGGATTACTGCTAGCAATAATATTTTTCTATAATGCAGATATATTATGGAAACAAAAATTTCCAACCTAACCGCTGAAGCTTGGATTACATCTTTTAATGTACCAGCAAAAAAGTTATAGATTGTAGTGTCAATGACCTTTATAAGATTAAGAATGATGAAGGTGAAGATATATACCAATAAAAGCTAAAAGAGTTGTTACGGATGTCTCATCTTTTTAGGGTTAGTGCTGTCTAGATTGAGTACATGAACTAAAAAAACAAAAATAGATCATTGTTATATTGAAATCAACCATCAGTTATTCAGCTGAATCAAGTTTTTTGTTCAAATAAATATCAACAATTCGAGAGTCCAACATATAGTTTTATCTTCAGTATTTTTATTTCAACAATTTCAGTTTTTAAAATAACAATGATACTTTAAATGATATATTTAAATAACTTAATTTAATAATCTGTGATTTATATGTTGAATCTACTCTTGAAATTTTTTATTTTAATTAAATATTCATTGATATGATGATATACTTTTTTCACTAAAATCTGACTTAAAATAAATTTATATTTTATATTAAATACTTTAATGGTCAGTTTTCCCATTGTTGTGCAGTTATACAAGTTTAATTATTTAATTGAAATTAACAACGTTAATTTCAAAGAACTTGAGGCACACAACTTTTTGAAAATAAAGGAATTGGTATCATTTGGTTCATTGGTTTCAACAATATAACTATTATAGTTTTCCTCTTTTGTTACTTCAGAAGAATCAGAAGAAAGAAACCATATAACCTAAGAAGATGTTTAAATTAGGAGAGGTTTGAAGCATAGCAAAAATGAAGAGAGCTGATCCGCCTCGCACGCACACCCTTGTGCGCAAATGTATGTATTAGATGTAAATTTTTTGGACGGATGTTGTTATTAGTTTTGTTATTTCACACAGTTGAAACAATAAAACCTATACATGAAATATAATGTTGAATCCCTCAAAAAATTATTTTGAAAAGGCATCTTTCATATTTTCACACTAGAATACTACTTTCATCGTATTCCATCACTACATGGTAGTTCCTTCTGTACACAATTTGGATCATCTAATCCAACCTATAAAATAAGATCATTAAACAACATTTAAATTAAATTAGTTTATCTGTCTATGTTACATTTATTTATTTTCCCTATTTTGTATTTCTTTTCCTTAAAACCTAACATCTAGATCTAAGTCTAGCTCGAGTGCATCACTTAAATTTATTACACCGAGTAACAATTTTCATTTTTAGTTTGAATTTGACCAAATGCGTGCACAATTGTATTCTTCTATTACCATTACTACACAGAGTTATTAGTTAGCAATATATGTACTGAAATCTTGAAAAGTGTATCATGAATTAGCCATGACGAATGCTATTGTGAAAAGGATAATATTTGCTGATATGCATGTGAAGTGCCGCATGAGTTTCTAGGTTGCTATAAATGCAATTTGTAATATATTTCAAGGTTATACGAAGTATGCTTGTAACTAAATAATAATGCTTGTCATGTACAGATTCTTTGCCTTTGTTTGTAACGTCGCAAGTGGTACATTTCCTTATTTATTTTTCTATATTTTAAAAACTATCAACTTTTTCGAGAATGGTTCTTGAATATGCAATGTGTGGCACTTGAAACTTCAATTCAGAATAATTTTCTAATGCTTGAGTGGTAGCAGTATTCAGTTCAAACCGAATTAACCGACCAAATCGGTTCATTTCGGTCGGTACAGTTCGATTTTAAAACTAAATAGGATTGAATTCGGTTTGCAAAATAATCTATTTTGGTTATCGGTTTAACCGAATTAACTGAACTTTTAATTTATTATTTTGATTTTAAGGAATTATAGTTCTTTAAATAATTAGTTTAGTTGTATAATATAATGACATTTGTTGCAAATAGATCAAATCTCATCACAAACACAAAATTTACTGTATAAAATTTTTCTAAACATAAATTTATGTTTTACTTTGAGTTAATCCATCATTTGAATAGTAATACAATCTTCAAGTTCGGTTGAATTGGTTATCGGTCGAATTAACTGAAATTAATTCGATTTGGTTCGGATTGAAATTTTTTGATTCCAATTCGATTTGAGTTTTTTTTTATGTTAGATCTTTTGTAAATACACTATTATAGATAGACAAGAACAACAATCAATGTTACTCAATTATGCCACAATTGTCAAGTCAAACTGTATTTGCAGTAATCACAGAAAGTGTAACAGATTGTGCAGTAGATTGAAGATGTAAAGAAAATATTCTGTCTTTGTAATGTCCGAGTCTAGAAAGATTCTGTTTCGTTGAAACAATATTGTCGTCATATGCACTGATTGATGTAACAGCAATTTGTTTCCCAGGATAAAACGGACCAAACCTGTAGCATAGTGCCAGCAACTGAAGTAGATTACAGAAACAAGATCAAAAGATTATTTTGAAGAAGAAGAAGTAATGTAAGCAGATTAAAAGTGAATTATGTCTTGTTTTATGCAATGAATTTATAGGCTAGAGGAGGTGCCTATCTGCACATTAGTAACCACTTGAATTGGAAAGGTTGCGACCCTTTAACCACGCGGTCATTAATGTGCATGTGCTCGGAGTACAAATGGTTGTACCTATTCAGCTGAACAGACATACCTTTCAAATTCTGGACTGAACGGATATGCCTTTCAAATTCTAAGAAAAAAAATTCTCGTATCAGCGCACTGGCCCAATCATCAACCATCGGCCCTATTCAATCAAGAGACCCCAAGATCCCCAAGGCCCAATCTTTGACACTTTAATATATTATTGTGTCAAGGCCTAGCCCACACATTCCTATATAATCCCTCTTCCTTTTATTTTATATAAGCCTATTGGCTTCTAATATATTAGGAGAGGTTGTGTTAATACTTTGATGATGTGGGACTATAAGTTGCTATCTCTTCTACTTCCCAAATTCCTCTTGCTCATTCATTTGAACAATCCCCCACATGAATGAGCAGTCGATCTTAGTTTCACGAACCATTTATCGCATCAATTAAAGTAGCACATGGGCCTTAAACTTTCCTAGTTATTACCTATTTGAATCACAGGCGAATCAGTAGACATAGACTGTCCTTGAACTGTAAGCATTTATGTAATTCCAAAGTAGATAACACACGATAAATGTTTCTTATAACCCTTCGTTCTATGTATGTATTCGTTTTTGCCTTGAACACCTGCCTGATCTCATAAGTTCTTAGAGAATTTTGCCTCATAATTATCTTTGAAGCGGCGCCTTCGCACTTACATAGGTGATTCTATAACGAGTATTCTCTAATTCCTTAAATACTAACATCATTAAAAGTATTAATACTTATCCTTATTCAACATATAATGCAATGACTTATCATAGGAATGGTTTATATACAACAGTGACATCAAGTTTCTCTTAAACTTCCTTGTCCCTTTGAACCAAGATCTTGGGATTTCCAGTCAACTAGGTTGGGTTTCCATTTTAGAAAAACCTTTTGTCTATAGGCCTTAGCGTCGTTCCCATTAATAAGGTTTAAACTTTCTCTCTTTGCAAGCCTTTTGTAAGTGGATCCGCTAAGTTATCTTTAGATCGAATGTAATATATTGTGATAACCCCATTAGAGAGAAGTTGTCTTATCATTTTATGTTACGACGAATATGTCTAGATTTACCATTGTATAGTGTACTATTAACTCTTCCAATAGCTGACTGACTATCACAATGTATACATATTGGAGGCATGGGTTTGCTCCAATTAGGAATGTCTTCCAAGAAGCTTCGAATCCATTCTGCTTCTTCTGCAGTATTATCTGTGCAATAAACTCTGATTACATCATAGATTGAGTGATACAAATCTGTTTGGATGATTTCGATGAAATTGCTCTATTTCCTAATGTGAACAATTACTTGTCGTCTTTGTATCATGTGATCCAGTGATCCAATTTGCATCACTGTATCCTTCCATTATTGAATGATAGTTTGTACAGTATAGACCACAGCTCTGCATATATTTAGATATCCCAGAACTCTGATTATCGCTTTCCAATGATGTTTACTAGGATTGCTGGTAAATCTACTTATTTTGCTTACAGCATATGCGATATCAGGCCTAGTACAGTTCATAACATACATGATACTTCCTAGTATACGAGAGTATTCTAGCTGGTAGATACCATCACTAGTGTTCTTTACCCAATTTGGTTCATATATACTGGTGATTTTGCAACAGTTACATTATATTGCTTGAATTTTTCAAGTATTTTGGTGATGTAATGCGATTAGGATAATGCATATCCCTGTGGTATTCTCAGAATTTTACATCCAATATCACATCAGCCAGTCCTAGGCCTTTCATATTAAATATAAAGAATAACATATCCTTTGTAGATGTTATTATAGCCTTCTTATTGCGTAGGATCAACAGGTCATCAACATAGAGACAAACAATGAAATATCCAATATGTGTGTGTTTTATGTACATACATTTATCTCATTCATTTATCGTGAATCCATTTGATAACATAGCGTTATCAAACTTCTAATGCCACTGTTTTGGAGCTTTCTTAAGGCCATAAAGTGATTTTACCAGTTTGCAAACTTTATTCTCATTTTCTGAGCTCAGAAATCCTTTAGGTTGTTTCATGTAGATTTCTTCCTCTAGTTCACCATTCTAGAATGCAGTTTTAACATTCATTTGGTGTATTTCTAAGTCATGTACGGATGCAATTGCAATAAGCATTATAATTGATGTTATCCCCGTTACTGGAGAATATGTACCAAAATAGTCCAGGTCTTCCTTTTGTCTAAATCCTTGGACTACCAGACGAGCTTTGTACTTGTCTATTGAACCATCAGGTTACAATTTCTTTTTAAGTATCCATTTATTACCTAAGGTTTCATTATATAATTATTCTTAATCATTTTTATGATTTCTACACTTATACTCTGCCAAATTCAATTTGGTTTTGATCAAACTTCTTCTCTCTACACTCTCTTCTCATCTCTCTCAGAATCAAGTGCTATTGAAGAGTTATAGGGCTATTTATAATTGTTTGGATTGTATTTGAGTTGAATCGGTGGTATCCCTTGTAGCCGTGAAATCAAGTACGGAATCGGTGGTATCCCTTGTAGCAGTGAAATCAAGGACGTAATTGGTGGTATCCCCTGTAGCCGTGAAATCAAGGAGGTTGTACTTGACTATTGATATAATAATAAAACTCTGCCTCATATTTCTTTACCTCCACCATTGTCTTCGTCCCATGTTTCTTTAGTTGAAAATAATATGTCCTAAAGCAGCAGAAAGGATAGTATCAAAAGGAAGAAAGAAAAAAAGCTCAGAATTCTAATGCTATGACTGATTTAAATGAAGAAAAAGAGTTTTCAATTGATGAAACTTTGCCATTGTCAAACCTTAAGAATCCATGCAAGAGACACACCAAGAAACATCCCATTAATCCCCTTAACTAATGATGAATTCAAATATTGCATTCTGGAATATCTGAGGCTTACATTTAGCCTCCAAGCAAAGTGATGTTAAAGCTTTTATTAGAAAAAAAACAAAGTTCAAGTGATATGTATTTCTGAAACTAAATTGGATTTGAATCTAACTTTGTAAACGGCTTCTTTGATTTGTCCCAATTGGCATTTTGATCATAACCTCTATTATGCTCCATATGGTCATCTTCTAACACTTTGGAATCCCGCCTTTTTTCAATTAACCAAAATCAATTCATCAGATCAGTATTTTCATTTCCAATGCCTTCACTTACCTTCGAATTCCTTATTTTTCCTCACATCAGTTTATGCTCAAAATTACACTTCTTTACCTCAAAATTTTCTGGATAATCTTCCATCTTTGAATGTCTCATCTAATCCATGGCTGATTGGGGGTGATTTTAATTGCATGTTTTCATCCGTCCAAAAATCAGGTGGATGTTCCCTTTCTGTCAAGAACATAGCACCGCTCAATCAAGCTTTAATTCATTCATGCCTTACTCCTATTACTTGCTACGGTTTTGAGTTTACTTGGTCCAAAAAATGTAAATCTAGTTATCATACTCGTTGCAAACTAGATCATATATTTTCCAACATTCAATTCATTCATCTTTGGCCTCATTCATTTTATCAAGATCTCCACTCTTCTCTATCAAACCATTGTCCCTTGCTTCTCCATTGAGGATTGGATCATTCTATTGGCAGTGGTAATTCCTCTTTTAATTTTTTTTAATTTCTGGACTAAACATATGGATTTTTCCACTGTTCTTTTGCAGGCATGGTCTCAACATTCCTCTGGAACCCATTTGCAGAAAATCTTATGCAAATTCAAGTTACTCAAGCTATCTCTTAAAGCTTGGTCCGCCTTCACTTTTGGAGCTGGTTCTAAATAGTCAACAAATATTAGACTTGAATTGGTGAATGTTAAAGAGCAACTATATAACAGTCCTCTTAATTCTGGATTGCTTCATGAAGAGTATATACTGCAGAAAAGATTAAAGGACGCTCTTAACTATGAACTACAAGCATCACGACAACGTTCATTTTTAAAGAGAGAGAGAAAGATTATGACAGAAACACCAAACTCTTTCATAATTCGATAAAGATCAGGAAATTCAGTAATACTATTCATATGGTCAAGGATCAGTTTGGTGTCATTCATTCTTCAGAGGACAATATTAATAGAGCGTTTGTGGAATACTTCTCATCTATTCTTGCTTCTCCAAATCCTCCTGACATCGATGTGCAGCCATTGTGTAATGTAACCTTGCCTTTCCTCACTTCTGACCAGTCAAATAACATCATTAGAGAAATCACAAGTGAAGAAATCAAGGATGCAGTCTTTAGTCTAGATGCTAACAACTATGGTGGGCCTGGTGGTTTCAACGCTTTTTTCATTCAACATTGTTGGTCTATAATAGGTGATGATATCATTAATGCAATCAAGATTTTCTTTTTTCATAATTAGTTGCCAAAAAGTTTATCTCTACTGCAATTGCTTTAATCCCAAAGACTGATAATCCAGTGTCAGTTTCAGACTATAGACCTATTTCATGTTGTAACATCTTATACAAGATCGTTACTAAGATTTTGGCAAATCGTCCGCAATCTGTGATTCCATACATTATTTTTGAAAATAAATCGGCTTATGTCAAGGGTAGGAATATTAGTGAAAACATTTTGATCATCCAAGAGCTGTTTTATGGTTATAATAGGAAAAATATTTCTCCAAGATGCATGCTCAAATTGGATATTAGGAAAGCTTTCGATTCAATTTCATGGCATTCCATTTTAGCTATATTGTCTCGTATGAATTTTCCTCTTCCTTTCATTGCATGGATTTACGCATGTATATCGTCGTCATATTGTTCTATCTCGAGAAATGGGAAATTACATGGACTTTTCAAAGGCCCTTGAGGAGTGAGACAGGGAGAACCTATTTCACCATATCTTTTCATTATCACTATGGAATTATTGAACTCTTTGTTATTGGAGCAAGTTAACAGTGGTAAGCTGCAAACACTACTACAAAAGTGGGCATATTCGACACTAACTTGTGTGCGTTGCATGAAAAGTGTGGCGAAAGCTATGCTTTCTTTGATCTTCTACAACAATATTCATATGTTGTTGCATTATATGTGAATGCACTGTTGCGGTGGGAATTCTAGTGTTTTGACGTGCAACACCAGTTAAAAGTGTAGCATTATGTATATACAATCCAGCTCAGCGATCTGCGTTATTAACATATAAAAACCTTAACCGTAGATGCAAGATTAATCCAAAGGTTCAAACCATCTATTGTTCTGATGATTCTAAACATTAGCCATCATTCAATCAATGAAAGCCACGTCATTGCATTCTTTTGACGAAATTTTGGCGTGATCTTCTCCCTTCACGAAATAATGTAAAAACAATCTGGTCACAAATCATTCTTCTTCTCTATCATCTAATCGTTCTTCCCCCTTTTTACTATTGACAAAAATTTAAACCTAAATTCACGTCAGCATCGCTCCTCTCCTCGACATCAAATTTTATTCTGAAAAGGTTGAAGCTTTGAAACGCTTTCTAGCTTTGATTGCTCAGGGCGTTGACATCGCCAGTTTTTTCCCTCAGATTCAGTTTGTATAGCACTGTGAATTAGTTGCACTTATTATAGATTGGATTATGAGTAATTAGTAATTAGTTCATTTGTTACATTTTGGAAAACCCATTCGCTTATGAGTAATTAGTTGCTTGGACATCCCAAACTTAGGAAACCTGTTCGCTTATGAGTGATTAGTCGATGAAAGATTAGATTATAAGTAATTAGTTGCGCTTTGACCATTGATTTGGGATTTGGGATTATGTTGAGGTTTATTCGAAAATTATACCCAGCAATAAACCAAAAAAAGGAGATGGCGCCGGTGGGTTTTTCACCAAAATTTAGGTTTCACCCAACTGAGTGGTACCTTTTTGGGCCATGAGAACCGGGCTATTGGCATGAAAAAGACATTGGTTTATTATAGAGGTCGAGCTAGTTAAGGAATGAGGACTATATACTTCCAATCTATTGTGTTAGCTATGACTAATTACTAGACGAGGCACTATATACTTCCAAACAAATTAATAGATATGATCATAAGTGTGATGAATAATTTTCTGTGGCATGGAGATCCTTTCTCTAAAAAATTGATACCATTTTCTTTTCGGAAGTTATATGATGATAAAAAGAATGGTGTACTTGGCATCATTAATATTTATCAGTGGAACCGTGCGGCCATGTCTTCATATTATGAAAAACTTTTTTCAGTGAATAAAGGACTATGGGCTAGGTGGGTTCATGCCAATCTTATTGGACGAAAGAATTTTTGGTCATTGGCGATTCCTCAATCTTGCAGCTGGAGCTGGAGATCCATTTTGAAGCTTAGAGATACCTTTCGGCATTTTGTGCAATGTAATTATAGGAACATTGCTAATTTATCATTCTGGTACAGTCCTCGGGCATGTTCGGGTTTATTTTTGAGTGATGTTGTGGAGGAAAATGTCATTTTAACTCAGGTATTCCCTATTGGGCAATTGTTAGTGACTACTTTCTTGATGGCATCACTAATCTTCCTTACAGTAGTTCTTCGTCTATGAGAGCGCTCTGGAATCATATCACTGATCAATATAGATTCCCTTCTGATAACTCAGTTCTTTGGATGGGTAAAGAGCACTCTATCAGAACTGTTTACAAACTACTTTCTCCACCCAAACCTTATTTTCCATGGCACTCGTGAATATGGAACTATGGAAGCTCGGCGAAGGATAATTTGCTGCTTTGGAAGGTAATGGAAAATGATATTAATACCAAAAGTAAACTGGTTTCCTATGATATTCTTGATAATGACACATGTGTTCTATGTAACAATGCGCCTGAAACCAGTATACATTTGTTTTTTGAATGTACTTATGTGTATCGAATTTGGTGGAGACTGTTGGCTACAGGTGGCTTTCATAGACCCTCGACATCAAGCGATATAGAATGGTTCAATATCTTTAAGGCAACACGATGGAAAAGTAAGAAGACTTGTGTTCTGCTCAAGCTTCTCAAGAAGCTCATTTCTGCAGTTTGGAGAGAGTGTAATAATCACATCTTTGGAAATGGTAGCTTGAACACTGACCGGCTATATTCTCAGATTCATAGATCAATGTTGAAAATATCGGATTTGTAAATGCAAATTTGTTGTATTTGTTATCTTAAACTCATGTAATTTGTGATTGTACTGTAAATAATAGTTCCGCTTTGCCTTTCAAAAAAAAGCTCTGCGCAATCCAGCGTTGCGCGAGACTGGACGTTGGAGCAATCTGAACCAGTATAAATTTGGGTGTGTTCTTTTCTTTTCTGCATTTTTATTTCTGTTTATTTTGCACCTGTGTTTGATTCTGTGTTTGTAATTGTTTCTGTGGTGTTTGATTCATATAGTTTATCACATAAATTTTAGACTTTGTTTAAATTCTCAAAAACACTATTCATCCCCCTCTAGCGTTTATTTTGCCTTAACGATCCATTCCACATTCCCTAACACTTGATAGATACAGAGTCACACTAGCCGCTTGGAAATGATTCTGGTGATGACTGCAGCATCATCGACAACTATTTTCGGGTTTCGAAAGTGGGGAAGATATATATTGCCAATTGAGATGTTGAGTGAATACATAAAACTATTTTAAAATATTTGAAAATATTTTACCTTTCGATTTATATATATATTCAAATTATATACATATATAAGCATAGATATGAACCATTGGTTTATATGTATTAAATTATTTAGTTACTATTTCTCTGCCTCATTCCTTTTTAGGGACTAAAAGTTCTGAGTGGGGGAGATTATACTAGCCCGCTATTTTTGACGATTTATACTCCTATTTAAATCGATATTTTCATTTTTATTCTGAAATATTCTATGGTTTTTCATAACGGGAATTTGAAATTTGAAATACGTACAGTGAGGTATAGCAGCTGAGAAAATTTCGTAGGAAAATTTGAATTTTTGTCGATCGCGCAATTTTCAATGCAAAGCGGCACATAACATTTCAAATTTTAGCAGTTTAAAAATCTCTCTGGAACCACCAGTTCAGACAAACATGAAAAATATTCTATTCGATGTCACGAATCCAACGGCGAAATTCATTTCGCGAAAATCGAACGTTTTGACATCCGTTTCCCGTCCGAATTTTCCATTTAAAGGGGTCTGTAACGTGTTTTTGAACGGACCATCTTGACACTGCAAACTTTACACCATTGCGTCCGTCTCATCGAACTGATCCGCAATATATTCGATTGTCAGTTTCAGTGCTAGATTCGTGTTGAAACTGCGAAAAAAGTTGTGCAATTCATTTTTAAAACTGAGCCATTTAAGTTCGATTTGTCCCTATTCGGGTCTCTCATATTTTTCTAGACATTTTGGGTCTCCAAAACTCTTCCTTTTATTTTACTGAACCATACATTTTTTTTTTGTTTATTTCAAAGACTTAGTACATAAGCCATGTGTCTCCTTTCCCATTCCAAAAGCCATGCACATTTTTATTTTTAAAGCGTTTGTTTCCCTTTTTACTTTTAAACCGTTAACTTAGTAACCATTCATGTGTTCACTTCCAATGCGAATTAATTTCCTAACCATTCGTTGCCTTAATCCTTATTATTCAGTTTCCATTCCGAAGTGGTTTTAAATTTGTTGCTAGTTCCAAGTATCCATCCTTCTACATTTACCAAAAGTCAGACTTCATATATCTAAGTCTATTCCTTTGAGCCTTCGTTTATTTAAATGTTGAAACCATGCGTCCTTCTCTTTTCCAAACGCTTGTTGTTACCTTTTTGTTTCCTATTCCAACTTCATGCATGCACGTTACGTGCTTCGTAAATTCAAATGCCAAAGAACGTATAATTTTATTGTCAAAGTTTAAAAAAAAAAATTAAAGTAAACGTGCGCTGCTCTTTTTTAATGCCACGTTCCCCATTTTCGAATGACCATTTCCTTTCCGAATTACTCGTTCAAACAAACGTTCACCGAGCGGCTTTCTTATGTATATATAATTAAAAGATGCTTTCCATTTTCATTTCATCTACCATTTCTTTCCCCTCCACTCCTTGCCTCCACGCCAGTGCCAAAGACCAGACACGAACCAACCTCCACCTGCAGCACAGCCGAAGACCAGACACGAACCAACCTCCACCTGCAGCACAAACCGAGCCTCCCTGAAATCTCCACGCCCATCTGTCGAACCACGTCCCACTGACCATCCTTCCATCTCAGTCGAAGCCATGTTGTCCCGATTGAGCCATCCCCAAATCCGCATCCGAACCCCGCTAAGTCGTCGAGAAGCCAACGCCCCACCACCTAACTGCCACGCTCAGCCTTGCCGAGCCTTATTTCCCTATAACTCGCAAACTATCTTGACCTGAAGCCTACCCCTTGCCTCGCCACGACGCCTGCTGTCTCAGCCGAGCTCCGAACCATAAACCCTGAAGCCGCCATCAATGAAGCCGCCTAAAAGCCATATGCCGACCTTTCCCTCCACTTCGCCCCTCAGCCTTCACGAACCCTTCTTCCAGACATGAGTGCGGGTGTGTTAATGTTTGCATGTGTATGAGTGCATATAGGTATGTATGTATGTGTGTGTGTGTGTGTGTGTATATATATATATATATATTTGGTTAAATTGTATAGAGTGGTTTTCCCTTTTGCGTGCGTCTGAAGCTTTGTGAATCAATTTGTATGGGTTATTATATGCGTGAATGTGTTTTGCGTGAGTTGGGGGTTGAGTGTGTGTATGTGTGCGTTTGTGTGTGTATTTTACTGATGGGGTTGATCGTAAGTTATATGGGTAAGTGATTTGCTTGGGTGTATATATATATATATATGTGTGTGTGTGTATGCTTGTGTGCGTGTGTGGTGTTATGTGTGTTATTGTGTGTCGTATGCATGTAGATCCGTGTGTGTATTAAATTATGGGTTAATGGTTGAATCAGTGTGGAGTTGGTTATAAAGGCTACTCAACATTTTGCAGAAATCCATTTATCTATCTATCTTTAGGCTAAAAGCCTTATATCCGGTTTTTTTCAACATTCTGCAGAATTCTGGGTAGTATGGTAGACAAATTTTATACTATTCACCCAGCTTAGTTAGTTTTTCCCAATTTATCGTTTTGGCGTGATGATTCCCATTGATTTGTTGTCAAATGGAAATGAGATTTTAACCAGCTATGTCCGAATGTGTTTGGGTGAGTTATTTTGAAAATTCTTTTGTTTATATATAATTTATAATATATAAATGGATTTTGTATGCATTGAATTTAAAATATATTTATATATATTGTAAATTTATTTTGTGTTTACATATATAGAAATGTTTATATAATATTTTATAAAATAATTCTTGTGTTTATTTGTTGAATAGAACTAGGTGTTGAGTTCGAAACTCATCCCCAAAACCCAATAGCCGAACTAATCCATTGAGAAATTTCCTAGCATCCTCTTATGAAAATAAAATAATATTGAGCGATCATCGAGCTAAAATTATTCCGAGTTGTGCCTGGATATCGTCATTTCAATTCTGTATCGATCCGTCTGCTGTCTCCATTCTATGCCACGAAAGGTGAGTTTATCTCATACTTGACCTACATTGTTTCATGGATTTTAGATACAGCATAAATGAACTGTTGTGAAATGTATAGGGTTGCTGGTAGAAATTGTTTTATTTTGATATGTATACACATTTCATATATGACATGATGATATTCATATGACATGTAGGAGCACTGATGATATATATGTTGTGATTTATGTTATGTGATTGTTGATTGATATGTGTTGATTTCCCTAGTTTAGAAAATCACCAAGGGTTGAAATGATACATACCCGAACAGACATTAGATTAGGGAAAAATCGTTATGAGTTGAAATGATAGACCTGAGCGATTTTTATTTGGGATTGCGGGTTGAAATGATAGACCCGTAGAAATTTTATAAATCGCGGTTTGAAATGATAAATATCCGTATCACTTGAACATAGGCTAGAAAACTATATATGGACACCGTTGGTCATGTTTTCGAAGTATAATTATTTGAAAAAATATTTTTATAATGACTTAAGATTTTATATTTATATTTGTATTTTAAAGATTTTAAACTTAAATTTTGTAAAGTTTAAATTATATGGTTTGAATTGATTTTTATGTGTAATTATGGATTTAATATTTATTTAAGATTTTACTTATAGTTTTATTTATTTTAAACCATATAATTTAATCATATAAGTATTTTAAACTTTTTATATTATAATAAATATCTCTTTCAAACCTATTATTTTATATTATTTTAAACTTATATGTTTATAAAGCTATTTTCTATCAAATTTAATAAATTATAAACTTATATATATATTTTTTCAAATCCTATTTTTATATATATTTTATATACTTTAATAATGAACTCAAAGGTAGATAAGTTAAGATTTTCGTTATGTGAATTCGAGTTTAAAGATTTAAATTTATATAATGATACTTGATTCAATGAACTCGTATAAGATATGAATTTGAATTCGAATTGATTTGAACTTATAAGAAATGAACTTGAATTGCGAAAATTGATTTTAATTTGAATTTGTAACCGATATGAAATGAATCTGATTTTTATACAAATTTAATATGAGTTTGAATATGAAAGGTTATATACAGAATTGATTTTATAAATCGTTTAGTTTGAAATAAGAAATTTGTTAAACCGAATTTATAAGAATGGTTTTAATGGTATAAAGTGTTTGAATTGAAATATAAGATTTTAACTCGAATTGATATGTAATGATTTTTGAATTGTACGTCTTGAGACTTATAAGTTATGATATGTTTTGCTTAAATTGATTTGAATTACATATAGAATTCGAACCAAAATGTTGGACTTTATGAATCGACTTAAACGAATGTTTATATAGGTAAAACTAGATTTTTGAATTGTTTGAACTTTAATTTTGATGAGAATAAATCAAGCTAAATATTATAGAAGTTAAAGTATTTTAGTTGCTTTAAATGACATTTGAGATATGTTTTGTATAAGTCAAATTTGGATTGGAAATCATTATGTGAATCTTTCGGACATTAAATAAAATCGAAGTTAAATATTTAATTTTGAATTAAAATTTGAATTTGAGATTCGTATATTTGATTTTATAAAGTAATTTATAAAATAATGGCCATGCAGTGAAAAATGTAAACGATTGGTTGTTAAAGAGACCATTATCGGCTATTGTCATACTCTCTGCGAATACCGAAAACCACTTTAACAACTGCGTACGCGGTGGAGATCCAGAATGAAGTAGGATGATTTGGAGGCGATTACTGAATTTGAAGAAAAATAACGATGATGGATATCCTTGACCTTCGGGTCATAATTAAAATGACTAAAACAGGACTATACTGGGCCAGTGGGGTTAGCTACCTCCATCGGCAACACTTCTTCCTTTATTACTATAGTCCCTCAGTTTGATTGATTTAATGCACATCTTTGATTATGGGAGTGTTGTTCGAGGTGGGCGGTAGTCACGGCTATGCGTTACCACCAGTCCGGGCATTGGAACTAGTATATTCCTACTCTTGGCATTTCTTGTGTGTCTTGTCATATTATCCTGATCAAGCCCTCTACGATTTTGATTTGTATCGTACCTATGGAGTGCCCTTTGATCGCCATTAGTTACGGTGGACTTTACGGTATCTGTATAGACTACGATATTATAAACGATGTAAGGGTAATAATGGGAACCCCGCCTACGCTATTTTCAATAGTATATTTAAACATAGACACTACTATTATAGCATATTATATTATATGTATTAGTTTAACAGATCCTTAGAAAATGGTGATTTCAAACATTTTAAGTTACTGATTGCATTTCGAATGTTAGTCCTGATCTGAGTTGTTGTTGTTGTTTTTTTTGCATTATTGCTCAGGTTAAATCAAGTATTATAGCTTTCGAGATTTATCTTTGGAGTTTGAAGCTTATATTGGGTTTTGCTCACCTGTTTCTACCTATTAAGTTGTTCCAGTTTTCAGCTATCCATGTTCTGTTTCAAACAGTTATTATTTATTCATGTATTGAAAATCATTGTTTTAACTTCCGTTGTATTATCTATGTAAACTCCGTTGTAAATTTTATTTAGTAGCTTCATGGACTACTATTGTATTATGTATTTTCCAGTGCGAGATATTATTTTACTCTGTGTTTGTGATATGTGATTCTGTGATTTATTCTATTTAACTCAAAAGCTAATAACAGTCTGTTGATTCGAACGGTTCGAGTTGTTTTTATTACCGGCTTGAAGCGGATGAAAGGCAGTATGTTACAGTCAAAGCCTCTGCTTTGGTAGCATCAGGTTCAAGTTCGGCTACCACAGGAGCGTCTTCAGTCAGAAACTTGGCGAGACTCAATGTTGTTAAATAAAACAACATTTTCTGTTGCCAACGCTTGAAATTGATTGCGTTGAACTTCTCTGCCCTTTCTCTATGGGACAGAGTCATTGTTGGAAGCACAGGCGCTGGCTGAGCGTTTGTTACCGTCTTAATCGGTGCAGAATCACTATTGTTTTGCGTCATCTGCAACAAATATTGTTACAAGATTGTTAGATCTTTTATGAATACACAATTGTATTATAAATAGACAGCAACAACAATCAATGTTACTCAATTATGCCACAATTATTACATCAAACTGTGTTTACAGCAGTCACAGAAAGCGTGACCGATTGTGCAATAGATTGAAGATGTACAGAAAATATTATGTTCCAGTAATGTCCGAGTCTAAAAAGATTATGTTTCCTTAAAACAATATTGTCTGAGTATACACTAATTGACGTAATATCAATTTGTTTCCCAGGATAAAATGAACCAACCCCGTAGCGTTGCCAGCAAACGGAGTTCTAACGAACTGAAGTAGATTACATAAACTAGATCAGAGGATTGCTACGAAGAAGAAGTAATGCGAGCAGATTAAAAGTGAATTCTGTCTCGTTTTAGGCAATGTATTTATAGGCCTGAAGGAGGTGCCTGAGACGATCCGAACTTCCCCGTGAAGGAAAGCACAGATAGAATTGAGGACAAGACAAAATAGAACGCAAACGGAAGAACATTTCATTGTTATTACAACAATTCCATCAGATACAAGAATATACAGAGTATAAATGAATAAATTACATTCGATAAATATCAGAGATTTAAATTACATTTAAATACATCGTAGCGGAAAATAATACAAAAGCACAACTAGAAGAAATGCACGGATACAGAGCTTTCCGAGCATCGTTCCAGCTGTAAATCAGGATCCTGTGAATATAAATCTGCAAAACCAAAACTACTAGCTGCCCGTGTCGAAAATAAGGGCACCCAGAGTTTAGGTTAAAACAATAAACTCCAGGTCAGTCTTGTGACTGGTGTGAGAACTAAAACAGTTATTTAAAACTTTACTTTAAAAGAGGGAAATTCAAGGGACCACGCCGTATAACACGGAACGGGTTTCCTCCCAAGAATACTAGTGTATATAACAAAACAGCGCCATACTCTTTGGAAAAATGAAGCTATTATAAGACCCAGGTCCCATCACACAATGCAACGCAAGCCGGAGGATAGGGTTTTCCCTTATAATAGCCAAACATGCTTGGTACGTTTAAAACAAATCATTTGATACTATAATAAGTGTATAGTGTCAAAACAATTCAAACCATAAATATCAATCATAGACGGCATGGGTACCATATATCATGTCGCCATACTAGTTCTACAATTAAAACCGCAATATCACGTATTGGAAATTGGATTCCATCATGAGTCGAGGCAAGGGGCAAGCTCCTCTCCGCGTTCGAGACACTCTAGCAAATGTCCCAGGACCCCACTTTGATCCTTGGAATCGGCTGGGCCGGTCCTCTCTTACTTTTGAGGATTGGCAATTCCTGAACACACGTTTCCCGGTCCCTACAGACCTATATCCGAGGCGCCTCGCATTCCAACAACCACACAGGTGAAAAGTATATAAATGTCAGGGCTGGTAGGTCACTGACACCACCCTAGCTAGAAAGAAACGTCGTGCTCTCCCAGCGGTCCGTCTCCCGTTTTTGACTCATACCGAGGTGTGAGGCTCGCGAATTCACGTTATACACAAAGCTACGCCACACAGGTCGTGCTTTGATCATCAACCACAAGACTTTGCTTTTCAACAGAAGCCTTGATCAATTGCCACTTACGCGTGCCACACTGGTAATTCACTCCATGCGACTGATGTCCATCGATATACAACCTCTGAGCTCGTACGTCTCAGAGAAGGGCGTTAAGCAAGAGAATAAATTCTCCGCCGCCAAATAGATGCATATTTAATAGAGATCAATCAACACAGAATAAAATCCAATGTCAGACACACAATCCATTTACAAGTTCGTTCTGGGTCTGAACGAAACCGGAGGCACTTTCCTCGCATATCCATCCATCTCCAAGTACGTCTGGACGATCACCAACTGTTTCCCTCATCCTGGGTGTACAACCCAATCAAGATCATCAGTAATCACTCAAACGATGTGAAGACTTCCGGTCTTTAACCACCGTCTTCATCTTCGACATCTCGTCGAATCGGTTATTCAGAATGGGTATAACCCCGGCCTTTCTGAATAACCCACGTATATAGTAAACAAATGTTACGCAATCACAACGAACGCCTCATTCCAATTCATTATATTCTTTTATTTACAAAATCACATTCTTAGGGAAAGGTTCCCATTAATTTTATCCAAGATAAATTCTTCTAAATTTATTCTTTAATCTTCCTTTGGATGTCATTTCAAACTAGTCGGGATTAGCAAACCACACCGAAGTAATTATTTGTTTTATTTCCCAATCCCAACTTATTCATCCCATGGAGCAAAACTGGTAATACTCCATATCTAACACCACGGTGTTATCGGTAAAATTGATTACCATTTCACGTTCAAATCTAATTAAAGATTTAACTATCGCTTTGGAGCAAAACTGGTGGTACTCCACTCTCGATCACCTTTCAGATTTGATAATTTAAATTATCAATTCACATTTTAATCTAATTAAAGATTCATTAAAACTCTACTTAGTTTTAATCTTTTCAAAAATCAACATCCTGTCTTTAACTGGGTTAAAGAACCAATGTCATCTAAAACACGATTCACGATAAACCCAAATCATGTTTGATATTAAATACAAGGCTCTGAATAGAAAATATACCTGCTTATATTCAATATCAAATTCTGAAACCAACAAATATCATATTGGAAATAACGATATAAAATATATCTTTCAAATTCCCATAACAATATCTGTATAGTCACGAAATCCAATATCGAAATATTCCGAAGATAATTTCGATTCAACTCCAGTCCAATTCACGTATTGGGAATATTGATTATTTTTAAAATCACCTTCAAATTCAATTTATTTATTTAAAAAATAAATTGATTTTTATTTCTAGTTCAAAACTAGTTCATTTCGACAAAAATCTATTTTTATCTTTTCAACTATGGAATTTTTCAGCCCAATTTTTCCCAAATCATTTCTTATGATTTTACACAAATTATAGATATTTTTAATAATTTTATCAAGGCCCGTACAGTCGATTTCCATCAACGGTTATCGAACTGCACTTACAGCGACCTTTTTCAAATTTGATTTGGATATAATTCCAAATCCAATCATTAGATTTCAAATTTCTAATATTTATTGGAAAGCTCTTTTCAATACGAACCCAACGGTTCCGGTTTTAGGAGAATCCGACGGTCGGATCTCCCGCAACGTCAATTCGAAGTCAATGGTCGAAATTCATGAACTGCCGCGGCGCGGCGCGTTCTATTCAGGCCATTATATATATATAATATATATATATTATATATATTTTGTCGATTTCCTTTTAAAACGTATTTTATAAATCGTTTTAAATTCGTTTTCAAAACCATTTCAACTCTATATTCAATTTCTAATCAAAATTGAATATTTCATATCATTGCTATATAAATGATAATATTTTCAAAATGTTATATTTTGAAATCACTTCATTTCTATATTCATTATAAAAACGAATATAATCGATATAAATATCGTTCACGTCAAAATAGCGCAACTCTAATCAACACGGCTTTATATATTTCAATAAATTCGTTATTCTATTCAACAAATGAACATTTATCCCATTCAACACATGAATCTATATTTCTTTCAACACACGACTAATCTCAACACATGAGTACTGTCAACACACGACTATTTTTGTTATGTAAAATATTTTATAAAACTATGGTATCTATCGTTTGATTTTTAATTAGACTTCAACCGTAAAGTAGTTCTAATTTTAAATATGATAAAGATGTAAATTTTATTATTAAAATATTTTACTCAACACACGAATATTTTCAACACATGAACATCGTCAACACATGACTATTTTTAAATTCAACACATGAATTTTCTTTTATAATATTCATTATTTTCCCCGATTGGAATGAGGCCCAATCAATCACCATATAATGTTAATTATATTGATTCCATACAACACATGCATATAATAGCAATGATAAACAATCAACCATCATCCAAGGTGCACCACACAACTGCATAAGCATCAAATATAAATAATCGACGCTTACACAGTTTGTCGACCAATTGATCGACATACAATTAAATAATTGGGATTAGTGTACGCCAAATTTCAAACCAACACCCGTGTGGGGTTTCAAATCAACAAACACAGATTTTTATTTGTGCAGTTGGGCGATGTGTAAAATTTATCATCCCAATCAATATCAGTCAAATCGGTGTATATAAACAAATCGGCCGATTTGTTTATAAATATTTATTTATTCACATTCACGTTAAAAATTATATTTTTAACGATAATTAATTTATTTCAACCATCTACAGTTTATTATCGATTTCACATCAACAACACAAACAAATTTCACAACACATCAAACAAGCATACAAGCCATCCATGGTCTGTGGATGACGGGTGTCGGGTGCTGCTAAGCACCGTCTGCATCCTAGTATATATATATATAACTAGAAAAAGAAATTTAGAGTGAGAAGTTCTCACCGATAGCTATCCCAACTCCACGACACTTCTATTGTAGGAAATCATCGCCGTTCTCGCCTTTTGTCACTTTCGTTGCCCGTAGCCACTACATATATAAAAATCGAATTTTTACTTCGCTATTCAATATATAAAAATCGAATTTTTACTTCGCTATTCAATATATAAAAATCATATTTTTACTTCGCTATTCAATATATAAAAATCATATTTTTACTTCGCTATTCAATATATAAAAAATCGAATTTTTACTTCGCTATTCAATATATAAAAATCATATTTTTATTTACTTCATATGTCAAAACCCATAGAAGCTTTAAAACGGAGAAAACTCACATATTTTCTATCGCCCGGATTTGTTGTTCTGGCTCCAGAATTTGCAAACGAGCTTCAATCATCACACCATCCTTTTTTTAGCACAAGCACGCCATTCTGAACAACTTTTTCCTAGTGGTCTTCCTGCCGAAAATGTGCCATTTCGCCGGAAATCGCGAAAAGACAGCATTTTGACAGTGTTTGAACAGCAGACTTCGGACGCGTTTTCCCGACAACACCACAATGCAAAATAGAACATATCATATACCAAATCGAAGAGAAAATCGTGCTCTTCGACTTTGGTCTTGAGGAACTTTGGCTAGAAACGCACGGTCTGGGAGTTATGGGGCAAAACAGATCTGGCTGTTTTTCTACATACGGGAATTTTTGTGAAAAAGAGGGATTTTGGATTTGTGGGGCCCACGGCCAAGGGGAGGGCGGCCAGAGGCGGAGGCGGACCTGATGGGGCGTGGGGAGGCTGCAGCAAGTTGGTGGAGGCGCTGGAGGGGCCCACGGCGGCGGGTTTGGGTTGATTTGGGGGTTAGGGTTTCTAGAAATGGAGAGGGAGAGAGAGAAGGAAGGAGGAGAGAGAGGAGAGGTGGAGGAGAAGGAGGAGGCCGGCGGTGCGCGAGGGGGGGGGTTGCAGCGACGTGAGGGGGGGGGCTGCTGTTTCTTCCTTTTTTTTTATACGGTGAATGAATGAGAGGAGAGAAAGGTAAGGGTTGACTTTATATAATAATATATATTTAATTTAATTTATTCCAAAAAGTTACTTTTTCATTCGAACTCCAAATCGAACCCAACGACTGTCGCCCCTAGCTAATTACCCCCATTCCGAACACAATGAGATATATATCGTAGGCTGATTCGATCGTTTCGATCAGTTTTCGTCAATATCAAATATAACTCTATATATTGAATTTGAACGCGCATTTCAATCTACCGAGGTCACATACTAACTCGAAAAATTCCAGAAAAATATTACCTAGCTTCGTATTGACGATACGGTCCTAACAAAACTAATTTCGTCGAATTCTGAGATCGTTAGAAAAATGGTCATTTTTCAGTCGATTAAAATCAACTGAAAATGGTCAAACGCGTTTTCATTCGCCACGCTCACATATTGATTCGAAAAATTATGAAATTTGGAATCTAGCAATAATTTGACACTGCGGATCCAACAAAAGTGGTTTCGTCGAAATCCGAGGTCGTTTGCAAAATTCCCATTTTTAAGGGCCTGAATTCCATAGCTACTATTCAGAATTTTCAACTGGACATATATTTTGATTCCCGCTATGAAATTTCAATTTTTCGGATTCGTTGGAAAGATATTCTCAATTAGATTCCATTATTTTTGGTTTCGCTAAAATCCGGTTTGTTTTGCACCCGGTATGTTCAATTGAAGTTTGAAATCGAATTATCGAACTACTGCGCCATTTTCAATTCTATTTATAATTATATATAATTATTTATATTCTAACGACGACGTATATAATATATACGTTCGAATTCCATTCAAAATAAATTTCTCGTCGATATTATTTAAAATAATCTATTTTAAATATGCAAAATTCGCTAAAATTGCCAAAATAAAATTTTTAAACTGGCTCAGAATTTCCGGGTTATTACAATGCCTATCTGGACATTAGTAACCGCTGGAATTGGAAAGGCTGCGACCCTTTAACCATGCGGTCATTAATATGCCTGCACTCAGAATTCAAATGGTTGTACTCATTCAGTTGAACAAACATACCTTTCAAATTCCGAGGAAAAAAATTCTTGTTTCAGCGTACTGGCTCAACCATCGGCCATATTCAATCAAGAGACCCAAGACACAAGGCCCGATCTTTGACACTTTAATATATTATTGTGTCAATGCCTAGCCCACACATTTCTATATAACCCCTCAAACCAACCGAATGCTCACCCCTAAGTGGTAGTTTCTTCCCTTCAATTCTCAAACAAAATGATGTGTAATATAATCTAATTTATGATGAAAAAGATTACGGTTTACTTTTCCCTAATGTATTATTTTTTTTGTTGCATTTAATTTAAAATATAATGATGAATGAGTGATCATTTTCCCTATATCAATATCATTGCCTAAGTTTGTATATACCACTATTTCTAGAGACACTAAAATTCATGTTTGTTGCATTAATTCATTTGTTGTACCGAATTAGGTTGTTTGCTACAGGTGTTTGCTTAAGCTGATTAATTACAAGAAGAAGTACGAAATCTATAAGTTAGTCCATTTATGGATTAACTTTTAAAGAAAAAAAATTAGAAAAGTAAAATGGTGGATTAAACATGTGGGTGAAAATAAAAGTTACCGTTTAGTAGGTTTGTGTCAATTTTCCATGAAGGATTATAGTTGAAATTTTTTTTAGTAACAAGGCAAGTATCTTGCAGTTCTGTTGAAACATACAAGCCCATAAATCTGACATATATTGTTTGCCAAAAAAACAGTAGAGAAGACTTGTATTTAAAGCATCTCCAGCACTTGATCTGATCTCTTGAGGGGCAACGCAAAATTAAATGCCGCAAATTCTCACTTCTCCAACAATGAGTGTGTGATTGCCCAACTAACTATAAACGGGTAAATGAATCCCATTATTATAGGTTTAAAAGGGATTCATTATTCCAATTATCCTATAATTGGGTTTCACCAACCTATTTATAGATTATTATTATTTTAATTATTAGAGGGACTCCACATTTGGTTAAGGGGGTACAATTTTAAGGGGACTCCAGCTTAATATATTTTTTGTTAAGAGAGATTTGGATTATTTAAAACAGGAAAATAATCATAAGGACAAAATTAAGGGCTTTTTTATTCATAAGAACAGCCCATTAAAAATTTAACCAAAAGGACGATACACAAATTATATTTTAATTCCGTAAATCACGTGCCTTGTTTCTTCTTCGTCATTTCTATCTCACGCGATTTTTTCTCGTTCAATTTTTCTCCAGCGCGGTTTTTTCTCCATGATTTGATCTTCAAACATCTCTCTCGTTCGATCATCTTCAGAATTGTTCGAGCTCCTCAATTTATTCAATTTGCCTAATTTTATCGTCTCAATCAGCTTCGTCGATTCATGAAGGTGCCGCGGATTTTGATTTGGTAAGCAGTAAAGATAATTTCGTGATTTTTGATTTCGTGAATTCATCGTAGAAAATCGAACGAGAGAGATGAACGACGGAAATTACATTTTTGGATGGTGAATTTAGTAGCAATTTTTAGGTATTAGTTTTCCATTTTTTAAGGTATCAGTTTTCTTGTAATAACAATGTTATGCTTTTGCGTTAATAATTTTGGTGCTATATTAGTTTTATTCTTGTACTGTTGCATTAGCTTTGCAACTCAATCGAAATTATGTCATTTTAATCTATCAAACTGTGATATAAACATTTTTTGTATTAGTTTTTCTTTAAAATATCATAGCAATTTTTAGGTATCAGTTCTATATTTTTTTAGGTATCAGTTTTACATTTTCTAGTTGAATTTACATCATAGCAGTTTTTAGGTATCAGTTTTTTTT
The DNA here is from genome assembly GCA_030737875.1 of Allium sativum. Lineage (NCBI taxonomy): Eukaryota > Viridiplantae > Streptophyta > Magnoliopsida > Asparagales > Amaryllidaceae > Allium > Allium sativum. Next base: position 243,380,409 of record CM060915.1, on the reverse strand, counting down.
TTTTTTTTTTAGGTATCAGTTTTATATTTTCTAGTTGAATTTACATCATAGCAGTTTACAGGTATTAGTTTTATATTTTTTTAGGTATCAGTTTTATATTTTTCTAGGTAAATTTACATCATAACAGTTTCTGGGTACCAGTTTTATATTTTTTTAGGTATTAGTTTTATATTTTCTAGTTGAATTTACATTATTATGTTGGTATCAGGTTTGATTGTGTATGAAATACTTGCAAATACTGCATGCTGCTGGAATTTACTTGAATTCAAGAGTGGATTGCGTACAAGTAAAAGTAAATGCATGAATGCATGCCTGGAATTGGGAGCAGTGGTGTATGCACTTAGATTGTGTAGGAAAACAATGTATCCTGGTGTATCAGTTATGTATCATTGTAGGTATCATGTGATACAAGTGGGTATTATTGTGTATTATTGAGAATAATCTCATTTTTGTGATAATTGAATTGAATTGATTGCTACTATTTTTTTAATCAGTAGGTATTATTCATAATAAATATTATTTTTGTGAGACTTGAATTGATTAGGTGGGTGTTTTTTTTATCAGTTGGTATCAGTTAGAATTAATATTGTGTATCAAAAAAAGTCAATTACAAAGCAAACAACTCAAATCTACCTACTTGCCATAGTTCTCATACACAAACCATAAAACTGATACCTAATAAAATATAAAACTGATACCTAAAAACTGCTATAATGTTTTAACGAAAAACTAATGCAGAAAATGTTTACATCACAATATGATTGATTAAAATGAAATAAGTTCAATTGAATTACAAAGCTAGTGCAACGGTACAACAACAAAATTAATACAGCAACAAAAAGTAACTAAAAAAACATAGCACAGTGAATATAGTAAAAATAATACCCAAAAAAATATATATAAATGATACCTAAAAACTGCTGTAATGTTTTAAATAAAAAGTAACACAAAAATTACTTACATCACAATTTGATTGATTTAAGCAAAACAAAATGGATTGCAATACATAGTTAACTCTACTGTAAAACTACACAATAAATTCAACATCAAAAACATAACAAACGAATATAAAACAATGTTAAATAAACAAAAATGATACCTAAAAAAATATAAAACTGATACCCAACTGCTGAATAGGCGATCATTAAAATTGGAGAACCAACGAAAACCGTGAATCACCTTGAGAAATAAAAAAAACCTAATCGGCAAAACTGAACATTAAATTATAACGATTATAGCAGCAACAAAAAATCAATCGAGGTTGATTTTTGAGATTGATTTGGTGCTGAACTTTGCTATTCACTTGATTTTTGATGATCGACTGTATGACACGCCGCAAATTTGATTTCATTCGATCGCCATATAAGATGATTTCGTTAATTTTGATTCACTGATTTCGTTGTATGAAATCGAAAGAGAGGAATAAGCAACGATTTTTTTTAGGGTTATATCCTTTTGGATAAATTTTTAAGCATGTGTCCTTGTGAATAAATTATTAAGACCGATTGTCTTTCTGATTAAAATACCCTATTTAAAAAAAGGAAGAAAAAAAGACCTAACTACCTCTGCTTCTTCACTTATGTTAAACCCTAACTTTCTAAATTCAGCGCAAATGCAATGGAACAAACACATGTTTTCAAAACTACAAAAACACTACTTTCAAAATTTTCATTTCTGCATTTATTTTAAATTAACCGTACCAATTTCAATATGAAATTACGATTAATTATCGGATCCAATGCATTCTGTCTGACCAACCATGAAACTTTCTTGTGTCTCTAATACATTATCTATGTTCATTTTTTATTTTTTTGTGCAGCATTAAATTGTAAGCATTAATTAGGACTTAGGTTTTATGGTTTATCCTAATAAGGATTATAAAAAGGTTAATATCAGAATTTTAATTTATATGTTCAAGGGACTAATTTATTTTGTCTTCGATAAGAGCACACCCAAAGTTAGAGATTGCTTTGGGTCATTTCAACGCCAACTGACCCAAGCGATCACCCAATGTGGGGCAAACCATAGTCGGCTTATTAAACGCCGGCTATGGTGCCCGGTACAACGTGTGGTTCTTTTTTTGCCTAGTACAAATTTTGTGCCACTACTTTTCTTTTTGCCCAATACAAGATGAATGTACCATCATGTACCTTTGGCCAATATAATCCTGACACGGGGTTTGACCTCCCCGTTGGGAGTCAACTGAAAAACAATTGACCCCTCGTTGGGGATGGTCTAACAATTATATAATAAACGAGTGTGTTACCCGTGCGTTGCACACGTAATTTATAAAAAAAAGGTAACTATTAGTGATTAAAAAAATAGCTTATTATCCATTATCTGATAATTCTACTGAACATACATTATTTGGCAGTTTAGCAGAAAAAATTAACTGAAAAATAAGTAAATGATTTTGGTGATAATTATTTTATAAAATATGGTGTATAATTTTATGTTATACATCTTATACTTTTTGTTTGAATAAGCAAAATATTTTTGTTATTTTTAGTTATTTAATCAAGTGATTTTTTGAAAATATGTTAAATTTTTAGTTCTATTATAGGTTTTACGTAATGTACTCAAATGCAGACGGTAAGAAAAAAGAAAGACGAGATTAGTAGAAAATTGATAAATTTGATACTATTTGTTATGTATTTAATAAGTTATTATATTTCATTGAAATATTAATTTTTCCATTTTATTAGTATGAAAGTGGTATGCAAATTGAATTTATCATTTTCGAAATAATTTAACAAATAAATTAGTATAGACAACATAATTATTTTGAATATTTAACATTTTATAATTTCTAGTTAAATAAACTATATGTATATAAAATTGAAAAATTCAAAAGTGAGTTATCGAGAATATTCTTAATTTAAGTTGGAATCTGGGATTTAAAAGGCAATCTTAAGGGTAAATAATATGAATAGACCTAGAAGGATTTTGTAAAAAGACTGCGGGGATTTTATTGCGGAGTTATATGAAGTTAAAAATAGAACTTTTTGACATTGTGTATGATGAATTTAATGTTTATTTATACATAAATGATTATAGTTAATTTAAAAATTAACTTTGTTATTATTGTTTATGCACATAAATATATGCATGTGATATATATATATATATAGTTAAACACAAATTTTTCGTTTTTGTTTTTATTAATATGTGTGTATATATATACGATTGATATATAGAGATCATTAAAATATTTTAAATTTGAGATTTTGTAAGTAATTTAAATACGTGGATCTAAACATGAAAGATAAAGAAACAGTCGATGAGGTTGTACATAACTATAGAAACATCAAAATATTGATATTTAAAGTTAAAAACAGAATTCACAAATGTAGATAAGTTTATCGAGATAAATGAATAATTAATGATTTTTGCTAATATTAAATGTCATTGTAATAAGGTTATAATTCAAAGGATAGACATATAGAATGGTGAAATAAATTATTGATTAATATATTTTAATTTTAATACTTGCCATCTAAAGTTGAACATTCGAATGGTAATGCAGACATACTACCACAAATACTTAGATCTTATTATTGTTGCACATTATGATTCATTAGTAAAGAATATATCTAGTGTTTCCAAATATCAAGCATTCAGCCGAATGTAAAAAAATAAAAATAAATTAAATGTTAAATTTGCAGGTCGAATTATAGAGTATTATATTAATTAAAATATAATTTCAACAAATCAAACAATATTTTTAATATCATTTGAGTCATCAGCATACAAAGATGTATATTCCAAATATTTGGTAGGCTTTCTTAGAGATTGTGATGTGCATGGCACTGAAATTATCCGTCATTTATGGTTGCACTTTTCCAGTACATTCATATTTGGATTGATCTATAAGACGGAGGCAAGGCATACAAATTGTTATTACTGTGGTTCAAATTTTAAACTCAGCATAGTTTCTTGGTTTTACAAACTGATAGCTTAATATAATGTGAAAATAATTTCTATTTGTGAAACAAATCAATTGCAAACTATTCATATGTAGACAATAGAGGCAATATTGGTGTATACACATATTACATATATTATGCAGTTACATATATAATGGTTTGTTATTATGGGCAATAATGGTTCAACAAATCCATTTCTCTTTGCTAATATAGTACATACGATGTAGTAAGGGAAAGACAAATCAACTGCAGAATACAGTACACTAATTTTCATATGTATCTTAAATAAAAAATCCAAAAATAATTTCCATAAAACAAAATACCTCTGTATAATCCTCGTATATCAACAGCATTCCCTTTATCATCATAACATATCTTAATTGGAAAATAAAGAAACAACTGAGCCTAAAATGGAGATTTGATACAAAAATATGGAAATAGTGAACTACAATGGAAATTTTATGGCGAGAAAAATCTTTGAAAATGTCAAAGCTAAAATAGAAGCAAGAAAACATGACAATTTAAGTTTAACCTTTTTCATAAGCAAGGAAAATTTCAGGGTAAATAATATTTTGTTATGGTTAGCGCTTTCAATATTTATCAATTCAATCATACCTTATAAACAATTTAGACCGATTTATAAATCTAAATTAATCTTCCCAAAAAGAGCAAGCCAAACTTTGCTTTATTTTCAATTTTTTAATTCAATTTAGGCATGCATTGACACATAAAACAGGTGCACGCTCATCCTTAACAAATGAATTGAAACTATCAAATATTTTATTATATATGCTGAAAAGAAGCTTACCCAAATGAGCAATTTACAAATGATAAAATTTCATTTTGCCTGATAATATATCGGATCTAAAAAAGGCAATGTTGAACCGGAACATATAATAATCTGATCTTCCACTAAAACATATACAGTAACCCCTCTCTCTCTCTCTCTACCTACACACACACACACACACACACACTATGATCGATTCCTTTCAGCAAGAAGACATTATTTCCAAGCCTGGTTAAACTTCAAGTATAAAATAATGTACAAATAAGCATTGTTACCATAATAATTTGGATACATGGAATAATATTATGGTTGAAATAATAATAGAATATTACCATATCAATGTAAATTGCCCAGTGATTATAAACTAATAAAGCACTGGAATAAATATAATTTATAAGTACAGTTCAAGCACAATATAGATGCCAGAGTCTAAGAGCATTTACTTGCTAATAATCAAATTGAATTTGTACTCGGTTATATGAAAAAAGCAGTAGTGAAGAAAAACAATAATAACAGTTATAATGAATTACAAAAAAAAGGATTTTAATAGTAAATATGGGATTACCATACCCTCTTCTGGAGATAACTTGAATGCATAACTTGGATAAATATCACCATGCACCGATTCATAAAACATAAAAGGTGCAAATGTTTACAGAACATTATACCAATCTAACAGAAAAAAAGATCATGTAAGAGTCAACATTCACACTGCAATGTAAAAAGGATTAAGAAAATAGAATGAAACACACCATGAATGTCTAGGGCTCATTGAAGAATAATTCAATCAAGCCCAAAACAAAAAAAATTAGTTATTTTGGATAGAGGACAAAGGATAATGAGGCTTAAATCAACAGAGGTAACAAATGAGTGAGAAGCCAGTGTGACATCTTTATAGCTAAGAATGATGAAACCACATCTAATCAAGGACCAATATGGCAATATATATATATATATATATATATATATATATATAGTTATTGATCATCTACACTAAGACAACCTAATTACGCAATGTCTTATGATACTGATTTTTCTTATGTAGAACTACTAATTCTGACAAAAGAATCATGAAACAGTAAAAAAATCATTGCAATAGTTACTATTTTGTTGCAAACAAAATGTATCTTGATTTCCTCTCATAAAATGCCAGTGTTAAGAAAACAACTACCTCTCTATCTCCCTTTGCCTCATATCATTTTCTTTTTCTTTTGTTGTTCTCAGTAGAAAAAACTGTCAGCTCACAGCCAAATAAAGTTAGTCATCTATTTGATATTTAGCTCTAGTTCGTTGGGCCAACGTATTGAACAAAGCCAGGTTCATGGTGCACCCTGCGAAAAAGATTATACTTGTAAATAAGTAGGTCAATTGAAGAAAGAAAAAAAACTTTTTGCAGCCTATAGGATGTAGATTGTATTGCTTTGAATGTGAATCATTTATATATAATGTCTAAATGCACTTCTATGGATAAATGTCCATTGTATGACTACATATTTTATCACACTCCCATTTCAATTTTCAAGGGTTTAGAAGCAGGACAACTTTATTTCTCAGAGCTGAAAAGAGGACTTCAAATTTAACACACATGAACATCTTCCAAAAGAATTAATTTCAAAATTCAAACTCAGTTTTATTCTTATTTTACCAAGAATATCTTCATGAATATTTGTCTTCTTACCTAAAACTCCATAGACTTACTTTTATATTCAAAACCGTAATTTCACCACCAAATATCAACATACTCAATAAATTTTTCAAATGCAAGACACGGGAAGAAAGGTGGCACTACGACACATCAAAAAGAGTAATATCTTCATAATGCGTATGTTTAGTTAAAATTTATATTAGGAATCCGATTTCAAGAAGTAAGATAATATGAAGCGTTCATTTATGACCATCAAATAACTTCTCATGCAGTTAAAAAAGATGAAAAATTTTCCTCCAATTATAAGCAAGAAGAAACGTATAGAGTAAACAAATAAAGTACATCATAGCTGGTAAATAGATCACTGCTGAAGCGAAGAAAACAATGCCTATATTCCAGGGAAACTGCATACCATTCACCTTTTTAAGAGCTTCACAACATGAATATTATTTAGCATAGAATAACAATCACCTGAAATAAGCCAACATAAGATAATGAGGTTATAAACTACATAAAAACATGCAAAAGAAAATTTTGCCACATTTACAAAACACAGGTAAAAAACATGCAAAAGAACTTAAATTTACAAACCAACAACTGCAGAGGAATCATTCCTAAATCCAGTCAATTTCTACATTGTTGCAGACGCTGAAATGGGAGAACATTATAATTTAGAAGCAAGTAAGACCTATTCGTTCAGTCACTTAAAGATCTGAGAACCATCCAAAGCGTAGGTAGATAATTAAATAAAAGAAAGTGGATAAATAAGTGAAAAGCTATTATCAGTTGCAAATAGAGTGGAAAACCTGAACGAAAAATCTCTAATAGGGTTTTTTCCTCAAAGCATCATATCAAATCTGAAATTGAATAGAAATAGGTTGTGAAACCATCAAACATGTTTTGTAAAAGGAAAGATTGAACAGAGAAAATCCACGCGAAGAAGAACTAAAAATCAAAAGCAAGCGGATCAAAAATACAAACCTGAAGTCCAGATCTTCGAAAGCGAAGAAATTGCGGTTTTTTCCTCAAAGCATCAAATCAAATCTGAAATTGAACATAAATAGATTGTGAAACCATCAAACATGTTTTGTAAAAGGAATGATTGAACAAAGAAAATCCACACGAAGAAGAACTGAAAATCAAAAGCAAGCAGATCGAAAATACAAACCTGAAGTCCAGATCTTCGAAAGCGAAGAAACGTAGGCTGCATTATGAATATTGAGCGAAGAAGAAATTGCGGTTCTACTGGATCGGCAAATTAGAAGACGGAAACTTGAGTTTTTGTTTATCATCTACCGAGGAGAACACGGAAACAAAATTTCAATTCTGGAAAAATAATCTAATTATTCCATGAACACATTAATACCATGTCCAATTGTGTGGTTATGCAAAGATATTAAGCACCATTTTCAAGTTCAAACACTTACAGTAATAATATTGGCTTACTTGTACAAGCTTCGTTTCTCTCTATAACCTGGATGTTAAATAGAAATGTCATTAAAATGATGTAAAGCTAATTAGTATATGGTTATACATTCCTCTATTGTTGTAACTTTGTTGGTCTACAATGAGAGACAGCTACATATATATGAGAAGGGAATGAATAACCGGAGAGTGCATAACTAAACTCAAGAAGTTATTGAGGACGTACATAAAAATACAGCAAACAAAAATGACTAAAAGAGGCTGATAAGTGTACTGCAATTTCATAAATGGGGGATATTTTGGGTAGTTAAACAGTTTCAGATTTGCATTGGGAACAAAGCAACATAATTGTGATGGTACAACTTAATTTCACAATAGTTTAAACTATCTATGTGTGGTTGTTAGAGGATCTTATAAATAATAAAGTTTTTTTTAGTATAACACAGAATTCACAAATGTTGTGACCATTTGTTCCTAAGGCTTAGTTACAAACTACAGCCAAACTAATTTGCATCATAACTGCAAATAGATTATTTTATAAAAAATAGATTTTTTTTTAAACTATAATACAGTATTCACAAATAGGCAGATTGGGACCATTTGTTCTTAAGGCTTAGCTACAGACTACAAAAAAAACTAACTTACAACATAAACTAACTTACAACATAACATACGTTTGCAAAAAACATAGAAAAACATGAAATTCTGAAATAGTATTCAAGATATCGAAGGAAACAAATCAAATTTAGGCCTTTTGAAATAATGTATAATAAATTAATAAAAAGCATGACCACAATATGAGATGATCACAAAGGTTCGCAAATATTGTAGCAGAACTATGAACCAAAATAATGGAAGAAGAGAATCATAAGGCAACACTCATGTCAGTGGTCAAAAAATGATGATGAATAATAGTCGAAATGATATACCTTTCAATCGTAATGACCTATCAACGTATGTGAATATTTCACCCTATCGGAGTAAGAGGGTAGGCGATTCGGTGTGCATTAGAGGAAGTAAATTAGGGTTAGGGATTGACAAATCAGGCAGAGTTGGTATGCTAGGCTTGAAGGATTAGTAAAGTGAAATTAGGGATTAAGGAGAGCATGAGAAAAGGGAATGTAATACAGGGGTTGGAGAATAAGGAAGAAATGGGGAGCGAGTAAAGAAAATAAAATTCGAGGTTGTTCATTTCTCATGATGCTTTGGGTGCTTTGCGTTGCTGAAATGAAACTCAGTAATAAGTAGCATAGAGATATCTTGAGAGTTTTAAGGTGACCAGAGAGAATTTAATTTGAATAAAATATGCAGAGAGTTTTAAGGTCAATCGAGAGAATTAAGGTGAATAGAGAGAATCGAGAGAATTAAGGAGAGAGTTTGAAAAGCTTCTGCTTTACTATTATTTAATAGATTAAAATTGTTGTTCTCCTTAATCCAATGTGTCTTTTTAACAATTTTTATTTTTTCTTCAACGGCGTTGTATTCTTGCCTTAAAAAATAAATTGTACCGGTTCAAAAATCCGTTTAGACATAAATGGAATTTTGAACCCAGTTCACAACCATGTTCAAAAATACCAAATGGGGCGTTGTCCCGTTCAATTCTTCTTTTCGAGCTCTATGCTCGAGGAACTCACGCTGCTGGAACGTGAGTATAACTACAAACCCCCCCCCCCCCCCCCCCCCCCCCGTCCAAACCCCACCCCGAGCATCTCCAGCAGTTAAATTGAAAGAAATGGCCCAAATGGGATGTTGGGCGTTAACAGAACAACCATTAACGAGTAAAATAATGCAAAAACTGACCCCACATAGCCGCAGAAAATCCACAGTATACAAGTAGACCAATCAAATCATCTGTTAATTTTTGATTCCTTTCAGTTTTCTCAAATATTATATTGATCGTGTAAAATTTGAAATCAACAACTGCATATTGCATTATATCAATATTCAATACTGCATAGAATACCATTATTATTTTTAAATCTTAAGAACGTTATATTTAATCAAAATGGTATGCTTATAATCATCGTTAAGTATTGGTTTCTGACAATAATGAAGGAGAACCTTGACTAATGTCCAAATACAACACTGAAGAAGTTTTATGTGCTGTGATCTGAGCTGTTAAATTAGTATCTGCATCATGTAGCAAAATATCAAGTAGCAACTATACTTTTAGTTTAAACATAGTTCTACTCTTTGTCTTGTTTTATTGCTTGGATTATTACCTCTAACTGAAAGATGATAAGCATGGTTTATCCTGAATAGCTCTTTGATATCAAGCAATAAACACAAATTCTGTAATTTTGTCCGCAGCAGTAGCCCAACGGTTAAGGATTCCATCGTGATAATAGTTGTGTGAGTTCGAAACACAGAATGACATTCTAAGAGTTTACCTTGTGCATACGCTAAAATCAGCCAATTATGTAGTGCTCGCGGACCAATCTAAATACACTAGGAGGGTTTACGACTCCAGTTGATTTTCCTTTGAACAAATACAAATTCTGCAGTTTTCAACCTATGCTGTTGTGGGACTGCAAATTAAGAGATATTTAATAGTGTAGGAGGCGGCTGATTCATAGCTTGGTGCTGCATGATTAAACTAAAAAACAATAAAATATGGTAGATACAAGAATAGTCCCACAAGAACATAAGCTGATCACATGGTAGCCTACATTTATCAAGAACTACAACATGATTAGAAGGGCAAAAACTGATGGCATATTACATCATACCTCACATGCATTGTTGCATGTTATGGGGATAGGAGCCGATTCGTATGTAAACTTTTAGTAGTATTGCACTCCACATGTAGTAAGAGAATAAAATTTATAGAAAATTATAAATAAAGAATATATATAGGTATGTTCGTTAACCAAGGTACATGCATCCAAGGGCAATAATGCAAGTAAACGGTCAATTTCGGCCTCTATAAAAGGCGTATGCTGCAATGCATTCTATCCACAAGTATAACAAGCTCAGTTTGGTTATAATATTTAAAAGATTTGCTGCTATAAGCATAAAATGGTTTGCAGAGTAAATTCCATAAAAAAGAAGATGGACAATGTAAGCACTCAAATCAAATACAAAGAGTCGAAGCAAGAGGCGGTGAAGCTCAACAAGGACTGCAAATTTAAGCGAAGTTGTTTTAGTGATGAAGATGATGCGACCTCTTCAGTTATGTTGCTATTGGCTTGTGTTGTTTGCAGACCAACCTCTTTAGGGAGAAAACTGCATCTTCAACATTGATATTATATTATCATTACTTTATTTTCATTTATTTGCCTCTTTTCTCTGCTTTGTTTGCAAATTATAGCCATAAATATGCTACCAGCTACGTAGTTATTCTCATAAGTAGAAAATTTCGTCAATTCTTTGTTTGTTGTATGAAAAATTGAATATCCAGTGACACCAAGAATCATAAACCTTAAAAATAGACCATCTGCCTCTGACAAATGTCAAAGTAGTTAAAACATAAGTTGAGTGACCATACCTAGCTATGATTTTAAGTACTACTGGGCTCTGAGTACGTGGTTTCGTCGTGTGTTATACACCTGCAATTAAGGCCACCGAATTATGTACTAAATTTACTATGGAGGGAGCAACAAGTGTTTGTGTAATGTCAGTGTCATGAAGGGAGCAAAAAGTGCTTGATTACCGACTCATAATACAATTTATTCTTGGTCCATGCTATATTCACAATTATTGAATCATATCGATGATTAATTGATTAACTTATTATTTAATTCTTGTCCTACAAATTGTGTTTCACGGCCGTTAAAATAACTTGGCGTTTAGTTCTTGATTCTCGTTCAAAATCATTTCAATAATTATGACGATAAAAGTAAGTTTATACCAACTAATAAATACGCAATTCAAGATTGAAAAACTGAAGAATATGGCAAAACATAAGCAGCAAAATAATAATTGTTAATTTTCAGTTTTTATCAAACTAGATACTTGATGGTTTAATTCATAAATATTTTACTTCAAATAGTACTTTCTCCTTTTAACCAAAATTTATGTAATTGGAATCAAAGGTGAAGTATGTGCTACAAAATAACGCAATCAGCAAGTAATACGTGATTCAAACTATCATTATAAATTTTATATATATTCAAGCTACCTCGTGATATGGAGGATTGAAGACTGAAACATGCATACATTGACCTGGACCTGAAAACTAGGGGAAACCTCCAAGTTTGCATAATTTTCACATGCACCGGTCTTATTCAAGAAATTAAGGTAGTGTTTGATTTAAATTGTGTTTTGAGTTTTTAACACTAATTAAAACAAATAAAAAGAGTCGAGAGACGGCAGAGAGAACGAAAGGAAAATGGAAGGAACGGCGGAGAGGATGGAAGGGATACGTAAGGACAACTTATCTCTCAATTTTCCGTTACTTCCCAAAACATGAAACATGAATAAAAGTTGTTTTCTGTTTTATTTGCTAATTTCTTTTTCTAAAACAGCCCTTTTTTCATGATGAACATACATCCTTCACCATTTCTTATCCGTGAAAACCCAAATAAAAAAAAAAGATAAACCAAATACCATCTAAATAATTCATCCCACGCTCTATATGAATTCATAACCTTGTAGACCAAGTTTAAAGCGGAGGAATAGTAATATGGTAGACATAGTTTTGGCAAGACAGAAATGGAAAGAATTTAATGATCCCACTTTACAAATACCATTATCGTTTGTTTTTACTAATAAATTAAAATTGTTTATCCTTACCGTTACCAGGTTAATATAACTAATAAACGGTCAATCGCTACATTGATAATAGTAATTGTTTTTTCTATGGAAAAAAAGAGATCAAAAATGTATTATTCTTTCACATGATACTTAACAAAAGGCATTAATAAGAAAGAGGGGGAAAAAAACATCAATTGATCTTACTTCCTAAACTAAATCTAACCATTTGTAACAAAGTTTATTAAATGAACATCCATTAATTACAAATGTACCGATAAATTACCATTATTGTTGGCTGCATATATGAGAAACATTATGTTACACCCCAAACAGTGCAGTACCGTTAAATGTCCTCTGATTTCAACCACATGTTATGTTTCTCTCTTTTCTCACTAACTCTTTCCTCACTCGTCTAATTATTTAAATATAAATTTGTGGTCCAAACTGAGGTGCAGATAAGGGTGTCATAGAGTGCATACAGTTGCATCTCAAACCGTACATCCCTAAATGCCCCTTGATTTCAACCACTAATTTCGTTTTTCTCTTTGTACTTATTCTCTCACCCCTTCAACGTATTACTTAAATAGAAATTTATGATTGATATTAAGATGCAAAAGGAAATGGAGAAGCGTTCCTTTGCACTTCAAATAGTGCAACACCCCTAAATATCCCCTAATTTTTGCCACAAGCCACTTTCTCTCTCTTTCCACTTATTTTCTTCCACTCACTGATTATTTTAATAAAAATGAGTGAATGGTTCATATGCAAAAGAAGCGCTTCAAAACAGGGGTGCCATATAACCCTCATATGATATATATGACACCTTTGTTTTGACAGCATCTCTATCGTATCGTGAGAGCAAAACCACTATCGTATCGTGAGCTACACCATTTTACCATTTTAAATCTAACAAAATTTTGTAGATGTTCTATCCAAATATAGGGTATCGCCTATGCAAAATTTGGACTCATTTCGACATTTGTAGCATAATATGTTTAAGCTTTAAATTTAACAGTTCAAATAAATGTTTGAATAATGAATAGTTGGATTATAATAAGTTTGATATTTAAATTTAATGGTTCAAATAAATGTTTGAACGATGAATAATTGGTTTAATATTTTGAAAGGGCTATAAGTATCGAAATAAATCTCAATTTTATATAGACGATAATCTAGATGTGAACTGAACAAATACAGTATTTTAATAGATTTGAAATGGTGTAACTCTGTTACGATAGAGACAGTAAAGGTGATGCTGCAAAAAAAAAAATGTCATAGAGCGCTCCACACAAACGTGATCGACTAAACCTCATTTTTACCACAACTCAAATTCTACTAAATTTCAACCACATGCTCATATCTATGTAATATATAAAATGACAGGAGAGTAAATACAATTATTTAAATTAGAACATGTGATTGAAATGAAGGGGAATTTCAGATGCATCAAAAATGAAGTGTAGCAGACCTTATGTGAGTGTGAGTGTGCGCGTGTGAGTGTGTGCATGTGCGTGTGCGCGCACACACACCCTACTTAGGGTGCGTTCTCTACGAACGGAAACGGGGCATTTGAGCGTGACATTTGAGCGGGGAATGTGAGCGTGGTACTATAGCGAACGGGGAATGTGTTTTTAGTGCGAACGTGGTATTTGAGTGTGGTATCTGAGCGGGGTATTTAATTGTTAAATTAATGGTTTTGATTTAATTTATGTACTGATTTTTAATTGGACTGTTAAATCTACTTAGCGAATGTGTTTTTACCATGTTAAAAAAAATGAAAAATTACATTAAGCATTAACAAATAGTCTACATTAGACATTAAGCATTACTAATGCAGTGTACAACAAAACACTAAAAATTTGGTTGAAGGTGAGACTTGATCTCTGGTCTCTCTCTAACAAGCCATGTGCACTTACCAACTAAGCTATGTTTACTTTTAATTCCCAGTGAGAACAGACAGATTAATTACCTTGCGTCGGACGCGTCCGACGCCATAGGTATAATTTCCAGCGTTCGGAAATCGTGGCATTTGAACGGAGTAAAACTCGTTGGCGTCCGACGCGTCGGACGCGACTGAGAACCTCGGTGTGGCATTTTTTGGCTGCGAACGCACCCTTATGTTTTAACATAAAATACAGTTAACTTATCATTAAAATACAGTTTATACCTATGTATCAATTCAACTTAAAAATCATAGCAGGTTAACTATTATAATAGCAAATTTGCCGTTACCTTAAGAGTTCTAGAAACAATTTTAAAAATAACAAACAAAACAATCTTGATACAAGAGTATTTGACTCCCATTTTTCTCATTAATTGTGCTGGAATGAATCTATGATCATGGACTGTGTCTATATCTTTATATAACCAATTTGGAAGAGGATATTCAACTATCTTCGATCAAAATAGGATATACATATCAGATAATATTAAAATAATTAACTCTTGATATAATATAAGATATTTCTGTAACCCAATACCCAGTTTTTTCCTCTTCTTATTCACAGGCTCAACTTTATTTTACATGATATGAGAGATAAGAGTCAATTTGAAGAAAATTTGTCTAACAAGAAAGAAGATAGATATACAGAGAGCATAAGATACGAAAGGTATATGAAACTATGTGAATCAAAAAGCTATTCATTTGTACTATAAAAAAAGCATATTGCCGTCCATGGCTAAAATTACAGGCATAACATTAACACCATAATAAAATGTGGTTTTTAAGATCCGATTAAACACTAATCCCACTAATGAATTAGTGATATTCACCACAAAAAATCATCAGGGTATTGCACACCCTTAAATGGTTGTAGAAATACCAGATCAGCAGGTGGTGGACCCAAAATGCCTTTTTCAGTATTAGGTTGCGGTTCTGTGACCGCAGTGTCTGCATTATTCCTTTCTTCGTTTTGCTCTTGCTGTTCATTAGAAGTAAAAAATCGGTGATGCACATGTATACATAAACCGCAATGTTTTCAAAACTGAATGATAGTGGTAACTTGCCTCTTCGTTTATGTAACCTTCATCGGGTGGTGAGACTGTAAAAATCGGGGGAACAACATCTGGATCAGGCTTCTGAAACACAAAGCTAGCATATAAGCCTGTACAAATTTTTAACAACATCAGAATAACAATGCAATGTTTCAACATGAAAAATTAATGTAGAATAACTCATTATAAGTGATAACCTAAAGCATCTGGACGAACAAGGAGCTTTCCTCGAGGATCTATAAAATTTGGGCCATAATCATGAAACATGCCTACAAATTGTGCTCTTTGAGCAGAGTTCGTTATATGAAGAAAAGAAGTAAAATAAATCACCATAGTTTACAGTTAAGTAGGCATTGCAAATGCATACCTGTTGTCATCATAAAACTCGGTTAAGTTTTGTATCTCCACAAATTCCAAACCAGCTTCTCTAGCTAATCTAAAAAGCTATGTCCTTGTTAGAACAGGGCCATTGTACGCAACATTAATATATTAAAAATGAAATGCAGATAAAAGAAGAAATTAAAACCTAATCAAACTTGAAAAATGCACCAAACAATTTGTTTCAGAAGCACCATTATCAGAAAATTTCAGCTGATATTTCTTTCCAAATGAAGGAAACCTGAAAAGTAAATTAAACGAGCGATAAAAAAGGGTATTCAGAAAAGGGATTTTTCAAGTGGTCATCGCAGAAAGGGATTTATTAAGTACTTATCAATCATACTTTTCTTCCTCGACTTCAAAGGTAATAACATAGCTTTCTGAGCGAATACAATTTTGCACAGTATTTGGTTTCAACCCTTTATTGTGTGAAGCTTCAACAATCTTCTGATATTTTGTCCTGAATATTTCGAATAGTTTTAGAACAAAAACAACAAGACATGATTCTTCACTTGATATGGCAAGTGATACAAAAAATATTAATAATCCATATGTTGCCAATTATCATGGTACAAACTGATGTACAAGTAATCAGTTTTACTTTGCATGTGCTAAATATAATTAGCCATATTAAGGAATAAGAGACTACAGGGTAAGGTTTACCTGGTTAGTGTTGAAATTATTGTGGAAAACAAAGTAAATTAGAAAAGAAGAAATTGGAAGATAAGAAGAAACAAATAGCTATTGAAGATGACATCTTTATTAATGTCTTGATTCATACATGTTATATATTTATGTCTGGATCACTTAGAACCCAAGTAATTCTACAACTGGATATATTATAACTAGGGGAAACTACGACATAAAATGGGTAAATAATAAAGCGTGAAATCTTCTGCAATATTTTTTACATCTTTAAAGGTTTAGAACATTAATATGAAAGAACTCAAATGTGATATCCAACACTCAAGATTAAGCTAAATACATTCAAAATTCCAAACTCAAGTAAAACTTAGATCATAAAAGCAAACCATATAGTAGAAGAATCTGGTGTAACACCAAAGAAGTATCCCCCAGGTCTAAGCATGGCTGATACATTCTGCAAAAGCCTCCTCGCTTTCTCCTCACTTTCAAAGCAACGCTGAATAGATGGTAATACTTAGCTACATCATGAATGATAACACAAAGCATAAACGAACACACATGCGAGCAAACACTCACCTGTAAATGCTGAAAACAACACACAATATCAGCAGGCAAGCCTTTCTCCTGTAAATGTGATCCTAAATTTTCCTGTTTTCGTGCATTGAAAGCAAAATTTAACATTTTGGTAATTTCTACCAACAAACAGGAATGTAAGAGCTTCGTATTTGGGTAAGAAACCTATATGCTTATATTGACTTCAGAAATGTCATAGCTTACGGCACAAAATACCATTGCAAGAATGTTTTGCCGCCTTCAACTTTTTAAGGTACAAATTACTTTCTATACCTTATTTTAGACATACAAAAGATTTATTCATTAGCTACACTTACGGTACAAGGATCCATTTCACAAAAATGAGCAGTGTAAGGCTTCAAATCACTCTCCCAACTCTCTTTGAATTCACAGATACCTGATGTACTTTCATCTGTTCAAAGGAACAATTGAACATTACACAAAAATATGGCTCTGCGTCATGCTATTACACTCTTGTTCGGAAAATAATAATTCTTCACATGCATCTTAATATGACATAGTCTGTGTTATATACACAGCCATTCACTCTTTCTAACTCTCATTCCCACAGTGGTCTATTAGAAAATAGTTTTGTCTTTTTAAGTTTTAACCCAACGCACTATTACTTTTGATTAACAAAATGGACTCGAATCATTACGATATACTTAGTGTACCACTAAAGGCGCTGTTGTTTTGGCTAGGGAAGTCACAGTTGGCAATCAGTCATCGTCTGCACCTGGCCACACAATGTTCAACTGTTGTACCTATCATATGTGGTGGTTGAACGCCACCATGGCTAGGTGCAACTAGCGATCAACTGCCAAAAGTGGCGCCCCTAACCACAACAGAGGCGCCTTACGATCGTTGAACGCTGCCATGGCTAGGTGTGGCCGACGACAACAGCGGCGCCCCTAGACAAAACGGCTCCTTTAGCATCACACCACATTTCACTGTTTTAAAATTTAATGTAACATAAGTATATCTAGGCATATAATCTATGTTGTACCACGTAAACAAAGAGTGGTGATTACTGACCACTCTTTATATTTTATTACATGTGGAATGATATACAGCATGGTAAGAATATATAACTCCGGCATCATGATAAATACCCTCTTTGCGCGTGTGTGTGTGTGTGTGTTTTTTTTTTTGGGGGGGGGGGGGGGGGGGGGGGGGACAACAGCAAGCAGGGGTTACTATTAGATTAAAACATTTGCTCATGAAGAATGTGTTGCTTAAGAAAAATCAGTGAACCTATTCCAATGTAATGACCAATTTGGGCATCTTCCCACTTGTTGAAATCAGCTCCGGATCCGCAATACAAATCACAAACCTATGTCATCAATCGTTTGATTAAGTATAAACTACGTGGTTCCAGGTAAAGTTAAGAATAGTAGCTTAATTAGAGATAAAAAGACATAGAGAAGGAACCGTGACGTAAGGGTAGGAGAAGATCCTGATTAGGGCTGATTTGGCAAAATCATAAAGTCGGCTCTGTATCGAAAAGGCTGGGCGAGCATTTGAGATTGAAATACTTGAAGTAGTTGTGATGGAGGAGCTGGCGGAGGGAACATCGATGGTGGGTACCGTAGCCATCTTGGCTTTTCTTATATAAACCCTTTGATGAATGTTAAAGGTGCGGCACTCAGAGCAGCATGCTGTAAAGTCAAATTAGACGCCTAAACCACTGCATTATTGTCTATATATTTTTTATGTGGTGCAAGGGCACCCAATATCCTCTTCCTAATTCCGCAAGTGTGGTGCTAAGGATACCCAAATATGTTCTTCCTAGTACCACAATTAATAAAATAAAATTCATTAAATTTTGTATGTCTCATAATATCACATTACCTCTTCATTCTAATCTCTCACTCAATCATTATTTATCGAACTAATCACGTACTAAGATAATATAAATACCCTAATCTCTCGTAATCGTTATCTTCTTCGCATCTCTCGTGGGAAAATTCAAATTCGTACGGTAATATCTCAATTGTTTGATGATCTGAAAACTCTAATCTCTCACTTCTTCTTCTAGTTTGCTTAATTCAAACCTTATTTATGAATTTTGTATATTGCGGCGTCGAATTCGTTGATCGGTTATAGATCTACCGTTTAGCTCGTTGATCGGTTTTACAAATGAGGACGAACAAATATCGAGCGAAATAGAAATAGGGTAAATAAGTGTGGCAGCCCCTATTTTTAAGTATGTGGTATTAAGAAGAATGTAACACTAATTCTTGTTGTATTTTTTAGTCGCTGTATTAGGAAGAACATATTGGGGTGCCCTTAGTACCACACATTCCGCAATTAAAAAAATAAAACTCATTAAATTTTGTATGCTTCCTAATACCACATTGCCTTTCCATTCTAGTCTCTCACTCAACCGGTATTTGCCGTACCAATCACGTAGTCAACCCTAATTTGAAAACCCTAATCAAGAATTATCGCTTTTGACTTTGTCTTTCCCGCAGGAAAATTCAAATTCTTGTCGTTTGAAGCCCTAATCTCTCACTTCCTCTTCTAGTTTGCTTATTTCAAACCTTATTCACAGTTTTTTATATTTAGGCATTCATTCTTTTAGTCTCATTGAATTTTTGTAAGGAGAAAGATGGTTGAATTCGCGGAAAACAAAAATCATGGCAGTGAATCCGGAAATAAGGTAACGGTGGTGTGGTAATCCTATTTTTTATGTATGGTATTAAGACGAGTGTAATGATAATTCTTGTGGTATTTTTTAGTAGTGGTAACAGAAAGAGTAAATTGGGTTGTCCTTAGCGTCACACTTTTCGTTTGACTAATCCTAGTGAAACACAACTCTTTGATGGCTCAGTTAAAAGGGCATTGTTATTGACGCTCCAAATATTGTTAAAGGGGGGGTCAAATTTTAAGAACACTCCAATAATAAAAAGAATGTTAGAGGGAGTCACGTACTTAATTTCTTACGTTCCCTTTTTACTCTGATAATAACATCAGTTACCATCCCAAATCCCCAATCGATTTTAAATGCAAAAAGACCAAATTACTAAATTATTTGCAAAAAAAAAAAAACAATCGTTTAGGGAGAAATAATGGTGCAAACGAAGAATGTGAAATAAATGAGATTATTGATAATTTAGCATAAGAGAAACGAAATTATTTAAAAAAAAAACGAACGAAAAATGAGAAATGAAATTATTAAAAAAATGTGATCGACAAATGAGATTATTGATAATTTGGTATAAAAATCTGATGTAGTTCGACTAATATACCATATTTTTTTAATTAACAACTGAAAAAAAGAATTATTATAAAGAAGAATAATTTAGTAAAACAAAATTTATTTGTTAAGGGGTACTCTCTGCATTGATACTCCCCTTTCTTTTTTCTTTTTAAATTGACCTCCCTGTAACAATACTTGGAGTGTCAATAACAATCCCCAATAAAAACTCGTATGACCGCACAACGGTGAGAAAACCAACCGTTTGATTATATAATTTAAAAAGTGTGATGCTAAGGACACCCCAATATCCTCTTCCTAATACCACAAGTAAAAAAATAAAAATCATTAAATTTTGTATGCTTCCTAATACCACATTACTTCTTCATTCTAATCTTTCACTAAACCAGTATTTGTCGAACTAATCACGCAGTTGGCCCTAATCTGAAAACTCTAATCAACAACAATCGATGTCTACTTCATCTTCCCCACAGTGAAATCCAAATTTTTACCGTTTGAAGCCTTATACTTACTTGACTGAGTTGACTGGGGTGAAGATAACGATATATCTGCAGCTTTCATCTTTCTGGGCATTGTTACTTCATCGAATAATTTATTGCTGATCGATCGATTGAAGAACTAGGGTCTCAGAATGAGATGAAAGAGGAATGAATAAAAGATGAGAGGGAAATAAGGTAACAGTGGTGTGGTAGCCCATATTTTTTAGTGAGGTATTAAGAAGAGTGTAATGATAATTCTTGTGGTATTTTTTAGTAGCGGTAATAAGAAGAGTAAATTGGGGTGCCCTTAGCACCCCCACTTTAAAAAAGAAATGTTGTATTTTCAGATTAATCGACAAAAACATTATTAATCTAAAAAAATTGTATTTTTTAAATTTTGTTTATATATAGATATATCAAAAGATATTGTAGTAGAAACATGATATTAATGGTGGATCTCAAGTACATTTGAAATGTAATGGATACTTTAGAGAAATTTTAGGAATTAGAATTTGAATTATTAAAAGTATTGGAGAAAACAATTCCGAGAAAGGAGAAGCATTTTTTTGGCTTTACAAAAGTTTATTTTAGCCAAGTGACACTAAGCAAATCTTCATAACGGTCGGTTTGATAGCCAAGTGACAGTAAGCAAACCTCCCTAATGATCGGTTTGATTAATTTTAGTTGAACATCAAAAAAATAATGTGGTAGAGAGTATTTAAAATTAGAAAAATCTAAGGAGACAAAAGTGGAGAGAATTAAGTAAATTAGATTGAAGAATTTTAAGGAGGCATACTATAAACATGATCCATGTTTTTTTGGCTTCGAAAAAATTGATTTTGGCCAAGTGACAATAAGCAAACCTCCCTAATGATTGGTTTGATAATGTGTTGCTAGCATATCTCGATTTACATTATGGGCTACCGCGGTATATTTCGATCTACAACCGTCAAGTCGTCAACCAAGCACTTATTTGATCTACAATTAATCGCGATTGAACACCGAACTTGTAGCCTTTATCATCCAGTCTGATGTCCTTATCAACACACTAAAAATATTGAAAGTAACATGTATTTGCTCTCACGTGGTTTATCAAAACTGATGTCCATTATATTTTCCCATGGTCACTATTTTACTTCTTTTTTCTAGTTAACAGGAATGAATCGTAAAGATAGTTTTTTTTTAAGAAAACAAAAACAGTTGAATCAGACGTATTTTAACTTACTTGTTTAGTTTGTTGGAATTGAACATATGTTTTGTACGGTTTTATATAAAGTAGAATCTGATGAAAATTAATCTTACCTCTAGCTTGAATTATTAGAGCAACTCCAACAGATTGAAGATTGAATATTCAGTCCTCGATATTAAGGCGTTGGCCACATAGATTAAACTTTGAAGTTCGGACGTTTATTTAATAAACATCCAAGCATTAAATAAACCTCTAATGTTGGATGCCTGTAATCATTCGTCCAACCTTAATTTCCTCTCAAGTCTCATAAATAGTTAAAAAATATATTGAAATGTCATCGTGCATAACTAGACTCGTAAGACATACAATCTGAAAACAGATAGAGGAGCTTGTTGGCATCTTCGCATCGCTCTTACTCCCAAGACGAGAATATAAAACTCATAGATTTTGTAGGAACGACCTTAAAAAAAATCACTCGTGAACTATTTTAGATATGCTCGAGGTACCTAAGTTGTATTTAAGTATAACATTCATCATCAATGGTTGTTTATTATGCATCTACTATATATAGTTACACTATTTAACCTATATTAATCATCAGCTATTGTTCAGTACATAGACCTAATATATGCCAAGTGTAATTGACAATGTTATGTTAATCGTTTATTAATCATTTATTATTATTCATTACGTACACCAAATATATATATCAATTACATTAGTCAATACTGTTTTAATCGTATATTGTTAACGAATCGATATTTATTACATATACCAGTAAATAGGAAGGAAGCCAGTGCTTTTGAATTTTTTCAGTCGTTTAATCATTCTCTCGTATTTGCTCTAGTTAAGAGGTGGTGGCCCACCACGCATACACTTTCCATTTTTAAGATTATGAGATCGGCAACCCTCGTTTATTTTTATATGTTGACTGCGATTGAATGTAACGCCCCGTCCCGAGACCTACACAAATAAAGAGCATTACTTAGTAAAATCATCTGCTAGTGTAAATGATAGGGCTAGTAAGGAACGACCATCCGTGAGCCTTGCTTAAGCAAGTATCGAATATGTCGATTTGATGCTCAAATTTTCTTTTCTTACCTTAAAAAGATTGACATACTTGATTCAAGTCTAGTACAAAACTACAGCGACTAAGAATCTTTATAAAACAAACAATAATAACATGGCAATCAAAAAATCACAGAACATAATACATATAAATACAAACCGCGGAAATACAACATTACATGTTGTAACGACTCAAAATTTTCACCAACTGGAATATGAAATTAATTAAAGATTTAATTATTAATGATCATTTTTATACTGGAGTTAGAAATTTAAAACCAAATATATTGTTTGTATACGAATTAAAATTCAATGTTTAATTCAGAATGGGTGGTTAGAATCAAATATTTACTACTGAATATTTGAATTGAATCTGGTTGAATATTTGAATTAGATTTGGAATTCAACTTAAAAATATAAAGGGTTGGGTTTAAAATAAACGTTAAATAATTCATAGATTTTATTTGCTGAAATATATGGAAATTGGTTTGGATATGTGTGTATCTGTATATATATATATATATAAAGAGATTGAAATTTTATTTTTTGACGAACAGTCATTGGTAGGCAAATGAAATCGGTGAACCCACAAATAAATTAAAATTAAATTAACATCGTATGCACACTAAGTCAGATTACAATCAGAATATTTTTATTGGGATCAGAACGTAAAGTCGAAAAGGTACTTTTTTTTGTCGCGTTTGGGGTTGTATTGAGGTTCAAATATTGAGCATTTATCGGTAATTCGGGGTAAAATATATTATTTAATTTAAACCATATGTCACCTAACTCAGTAGATTCCTACGCCGCCCTACCTTCATAAAATATGCACTACCCTAATGCCTAGCGATATTACTTCACTCTTATCCGCACAAATTTCCTTCTATAAAAGAAGCATCTTGTTCTCATTCCATTAGCCAAAAATCACTTTCCTCTTTTCTAAATTTGTTATGGCCAAAAACCCAATTTTTTCTAAAATCAGAACTTCTCTACAGATCGAAAATAATGGCCGTCGCAATCCCCTTCGAAGTCAGCCTTGCTTCCAAATCATCAAAACCTAGCAAAGTTAGTCCACCGAGTCGCCGCAAGCACCGTCTTCCTCCTCGGCGTGGCCACCATCGTTTGAAGCCACCGCCTTCCACCAAATGGCGCGCCGCTTCCAGTTTTAGTGATCATATTCAAACCCATCACAACTGTAATCGACCAACCAAGGCCACTGCTTTTGGACTAGATTCATCGTTGTTTCAAGGTGAGCATCTCACTCACGATTAATCTTGTTTTCAAGTAATTTGATTTCGATTAAACTAAATATATGTAATGGTTATTTTGGCTATCATTTACTATTTAAAAACTTGTGCTGATACACTGTTTGAACCCTATTTGAACCCAAATACGCTTGTATCTTGAGTTGGGTTGCCTTGACCTGAAATACTGGTATTCACGTGTCCACTGACCCTACATCCTTGTGCCTCGCTGCTCATAGTATTGGGGACCTAGATATATATATATATATAAGTTGGCCATCTTACCATGAAAATCGACATATAAGCTTGTTTAAGTTTGCATGTCCGTGTTGCGTTACATTGGAACCAGTGGATATTTAACATTTACTATGGGTCATAATCACATATATGTTACCCAGCCTTAACTCTGAGCTTGTATAGAAACCCAAGAAAATGCGAATAATTTTATTAATGTGATCTGTGGATTTCAAATAAAGAAATCTCAATCCGAAATTGAATATTCAAATAATACTGCAAGCCCAAATCTAACTAGAGACAATGAAAATTCTATCATACTTGTCTATGTTATTACTGTTAATCATGTGGATATTAGTTGGTGAAACTGAGATTGGTAAAAGTAAAACTATAATATTCTCATGGGAAACAAAGCTCATATTTGGATGATAAAACTGCATGCATAAGTAAAGTTGAGAACCGACCTTCTGTATATCAATATTTGATTAGTAAATCCGCCCAAGTCTATTTTGTCTACTACTCGAATATGAAAACGAAAATCCAACATTGCTAATGCGGTAACCTTTAATTTTTGTCATCATTTCAGAATAAAACACTTCTAATCCTTCATTGTATTATAATAAAACAAAACCGATCTAACATGTTACCTGTATGCAATCTTGACACTGAGAATGTGAATATTGATCTATGCGAAAACCGGTCTCTCCATTTTGTTCTAAATCTGAAATTGCATTATACTTGTATTGCTTGTATAATTCAAATGTATGAGTATATATGTATGTGCATATGTGTATGCTTATGCGTTTAGAATAGTGATTTGAGCCGCATATAGCTTTGACTTGCTATACATACATACCTGTTGTTTTACTATGCGTGTTTACCCTACATTGATTTTTGATGCGACATGTGAGTTCTGAAAGAAGGAAAGAAAATGTTTTCTTAAACTTTGCATGCGCCTGACCTAGTTATCCCAGTTGTGCAGTGCAATTTCATTATAGTGTTACTTGTGGCCTTTTGAGAAAATTATGAATGACCAAGATTCTAGTAGGCAACCTAAATTTAAGAAAAATAGATTAAATAATATGTAGAGAAATACCTGATACAACTGACCATATGTATCACTTGGTCCACTGGTATGTTAATATATCTATGCACACACGAGTGTCTTATATTGGTGAAAGTATGGTATACATTCATACATGTCATGATCGACCCTAAGATGTTACTTCCTTGTTTTAAAATACTGATATATATTCATGTTCGACCCTTTCAAAATATGTTGTATGGGACTAGGAAACTGGATAAAATATATAGATGGTTTGTTGTTAAACTTATGGTCTGAGTGTTTAAAAAAAATATATATATATATATCCTTGCATTTCAAATATGAATATCAAGGTCAGATGTTTGTTTGGCATTTCCAGTTGTATGAACTGAACCATATCCATGAAATATTATATACCACCTGCATATATGAGGTAATGCTTGTATAAATGACCGACCCAGTTCACTTGACTCCATTTCATTTGCTCTCCTTGCAGTCATGTTATATATTAGCCATGTTTCATCTAATATATGAATTATTACTTGAACTCATACTTGAACAAATATTCGAATAAGTTAGAATATGGTTTATTTTATTCCTGTGAACGTATAATCTTGATTTATAACTACTGTGTATCCCTGCAGATTTGTATGTATGGTATTGATTATATGTACATTTATATATGCTTATCATTATCTAGATAAATTCGTATTTAAAATTTAGAGGCCTATGATCTTCAAGTTGACTATTAGAACCCATTCAATTATTGAAATAAGAAATGAAAGCAACCAGAACAGTGACAATCAATAACAGATCTTTTAATAGCTGAAATATATTTTAGATAAGTATGGGTGCTTGGCCTTGACTGGAATGGACATGCCTTTGCGTTAATGTTGTAAGCCAGAACTTTGATGTCCTATGCTATTTTGAATGGACCTATATATATGTACATATGTAATTTGCAGCATACACTATTTATTGCCTGACACCAGTTGACTTTAATTCATACCATACATTGTTAGTTGCCTTATACCTTACTGTCATACCCTTATGTTTAAACCAAAGTGATGTACAAATGCCTTGATCCTATCAGCTGCAGAAACACCCATACGCCATGAAAAAAAATTGTTGTATGGTCACCCTTTGTTTTCTATATACCAGTATTTGGGTTACATGTTCATATTGTTGTTTCTTGCCTTGAACACCTGAACATGAACATATTTGTAATGACCACAAACAAATGACATTCCACATATCAACCAAGATTTTAGTAGCCTGTAATGTCACCCTTTGTTTGGTCAACCATTTTTTTGGTTTTTTGTAACTTCTATTTTTTTATTCAAAGATTGCTTGTACTATTGGTGTCTTGATTATGCCAATATACCACACGTTTGCTTAGATTGTAGTAAACTATGAACAACTGTAGTTGGTATACGAAACCATCTTGTACCCCATTGTGCACTCATCGCTTCGATGCTTGAATATATGTATATGTGGTGGTCGATGCACATATGTATATATATACCACTGTATGTGTATATATATGTCATCGGCATACGTGTATATATATATATATATATATAAATACATATGTCATCCTGACTTGTTTCGTTCCTGGGTGTTATGCTCGAAGTTAATAAATTTGATAGGCTAAACTATTATTTTTCAGTTTCTATTGAAATTAATTTACTTGAACAAATGATTAATCCCGACTCGAGTGTTTTATGTTTTTGCAAGGAAAGCTCGGGTCAGACCCGAGCAATGCAGATTTAAAGATTTCAGCTTAGGATTTCAAGATTGTCGAAGATAGGGATTCCAAAGATGGTGCACTTTGAAAATTTTAAACCAGTATACATTTTATTGCTTTCAAATTGTATTTTTATTCCGATGTACCAGAAAAACCTTGTATAAAAAAATTCTGATTATATATAAAAGTTATATTTTACTGTGCAATATCGTGTTATTTATTTATTATGTATTTCTGGGCTGATTCTATTTTAAACTCTATAATCTAATAATGATCCATCGATTTGAATGTTTTAAGTTGGTTTAATCACCAATTTGAAGCGGTCAAAAAGGCAGGACGTTACACATATACTACATATATGAATGGTTCTTAGGAACCATATACAAATACATCATGTCTAAATAAATGAATATACATAAAATACAAACATTTGATTATACAACCCAGTGACTAGCATCAAATCGGATAATGCAAGCCAAAAGCTAAGCAAAGCAAAAATTTATAGTAGATGACTAACTTGAAATAACTCGGTCTAACTTGAGTACATAAAATACACATGTCAGTTTAACTTAATAAGATAGAATATGTAAGAAAATGCAGTGACACATGAGAGGCAATTATTTTCATTAGAAAAGGAGTAATAGACTCAGGCCAACATATAGATCATGTGATAGGTTCACAGAATCAACATATAAGTTGCTCGCGTAAGTTAAGAATCCAAAACATAGAAGTTTCAATCAAAAAAATCATTGAAGCTCTAAGACTAGGGTTTATAAAAATTTAATCATATAAAACACATGATGGAAACCATAGAAATCAAAATACATGGAACTTAGTTAGGAGTTCAAAGCATGAAAATGTAATTCCCATATAGAAATCCAATGTAATCACCATATAGAAATCCATATAAAGCTTTAATGCTATATGTATGTATGTATGTATGCATGCATGTATGTATGCATGTATGTATACATCAACAAGATGGTGAAAACATATAGAAATCACGAGTTCTAGGAATGAGAAATAATGAAACCTAGAAAATAATACAAAAGTGAATCCAAATCACAGATGGCGAGTCTAAGCTATGTCGCATGTGCACAACACAAATGGCTGAAGCTTGCTAAGTGCTATTAAACAAATATGGTGCCAAACTCAGAAGAGTAAAAGGTCTAATGCAGGCGACCTGAAAGCCTAATGCAATTTACCAAAGAGCCTAACACCGATGGCTGGAATGCCTAACACGGATGGCTGGAATGCCTAACACGGATGATCCAAATGTCTAGTACTGGAAATATCACAACATCGTGTCACAACCTTCCTAATAGTAACCCAAATAGTGAAACCAGTTTGTCTAATACCATATGTTCTCATTTATCAGTTTACTACAAGTCAACCAATTCCATACTAAAATAGCTTCAATCGAGCAAATCCATAATTAACTGGTATAATATACCAACATTCCCATATTACATGGTTTATTATATCATTTAAGTCACTTCATCATCCTCTCGAAGAGTGCTAAGACATGTAATTTTATATAAAAAGATACTTATTTCGAGAAAACGAGTTTTAAAACTATTTTTGAAGACATTTTGGAAATCGTTTCTTTAAAAAGCTCTTAATAATATTGATAGTACCTATATAATTAGCTTTTAAAATAATTATATATAAAATATAAATCGAATTTGTAAATATTTATTTTAAAAGCTAGTTTTGTATTAAATCCTTTTGAAAACAATTTTATAAAACATATGCACGAAGCAGTAAAAGTAACAGAAATTCATCAAAATCATCATAACAAAATTCACAATAAAACTCACCAATCTGATGTACGAATTGGCTTTAATATCAACTTTCCTA
Organism: Allium sativum; assembly: GCA_030737875.1. Taxonomy (NCBI): domain Eukaryota; kingdom Viridiplantae; phylum Streptophyta; class Magnoliopsida; order Asparagales; family Amaryllidaceae; genus Allium; species Allium sativum. Next base: position 243,351,252 of record CM060915.1, on the reverse strand, counting down.
TTGTAGAAAAAGCCATCTAAAAAACAACATAAAGTCAAGCAGCAGCATCATCATCATATACAGTAGAAAACTCGGCAATTAAAACCTCAAAAATCCAAAGAAACAAACAATCAGAAGTTTCGCCTGGCATAATTTTTGCAAGTACCAGGTCAACTCATGGTCTGGCTTAGGTAGACCTTAGGGTCGACTGACCTCTCTCAGGGTCAACTACTAGGTCGACCCTACTACAACAAAGGTCGGGAAACTGCATGCATTATTTCCTTGTTCGTATCACACTTTGAGCTACATTAATATGGTCAAGTTTCCAATTGAACCAAGGCATGAATTTCAATATGCAAATAATGTAACACTCAGGCTATGATCCAAAAAAGGTAACTATAATTTTGGCATCAATCAAAGAAGAGCATTGGGGATGTAGATTAAGGATCTTAAGGCAAACTAAACAGTAGAGGGTGTGAATAGTGTTTTATGGATTTCATTAAATTTCAAGAAATCTTTTTGGATTAAACATAACGTTATGATAATCACAGATATCAACAATCACAAATTCAATAACAAATGCAAAAAATAAAAATAAAAAATAGTAAAAGGAAAGTGCATATCGGGATTTCATACTAGTTCAGAGTTATCCTATATTTTGTCCCATACAACGTTGGGTTGTGCAAATTTCTTTTCAATATAATTTACAATCCTCGATTTCAATGGCCATGAGGTCCACCATCTTCTTCTGAGCACACGGTGCTCTCTTGATTTTTAAGGCTACAATCACACCCAATTAATTTACAAGCTACAATCATACCCAATCAATTTACAGGCTACGATCACAACTTTTCTCAGTATCAGCTTTGAAGTATTAACTCGATAGAATTTGATCTTGAGATATTTGATTATAAACAACCTATAACTCTTGAATAACACTTGAATTTCAAAGAGAGTTTAATGTAGAACTGAAAGAGAAGTAGATTGATATAATTTCTTTGAAACTCGACAGAGTATAAGTATAGATTTTGAGAAAATAAAATTATTATTGGAAGGAGAAGAAAGGAAGATGAAAGGGATGAGAAGCTATTAAAAAATTCGAAATCTAAAGCCTATAAATAGTTTTCCAACAGCCACAACCATTCAGAAAAGGTTTGAATTCAAAAGAAACAACCTTTCAAAATTTAGAAAACAAACTATATTCCTTTATATTAAAATATTGTATTTTAAGTAGAAATATATATTTAAAAACATATATTAAGATGATTAAAAATGACTAAAAACTAAATATAAAATGATATAAAAGTATATATATATATATATATATATATATATATATAACTATGAATATATTAAAACTTAATACAAATAAGGGAATTGAAAAAATAAGTAACTATAATTAAATTAGTATTAAATTTATAAGTAAGAGCCATTTGAATTAGGAGTTAAAATATATTAAGTATAATATTAAAAAATAGAAATTAAAATAAATTTTAGGAGTTAGAAATAGAGAGATATAAAATTAAAATAAGTAAGTAATTTTGAAATCAATTTGAAAATATATTTAAAACAAGAAAGCAATCTTTGAAATCATTTGAAAACAGTGAGAAAATTTTGAAAACATAATTCAGTGCTAACCAGAGTTTTAAGAAGATCTCTAGACATATTACTCTATACTTGTTGAACTATTGAAATCTTGAATTCTTGATACTCATGAGTCTTGAATCTTAATGTAACGACCCTTTTTGCAACCCGTCTAGTGGTAATTAAACCAACATGAAACATCCTCAAAAAGGATGGTTAGGGGCACTTACACATTGGAACGGAACAAAAGGACTTCATTACCATAACAATAATTATTTTTCATCATCAAAGTACAATAGATATCAGAGTACAACAGAAAATACATACATAGCGGAAACAACTAAGCTTTGCGGAAGAAATAAAATTCTTCGGACACAGCTCCAGCTCTAATCCAAAACCTGCTCTAAAATGACTCCAAGACTGAATTTGCGAAACCTTAACTACCAGGTTGCTCGTGCAACAAATTTGGGCACCCATAATTTAGGTGGAAGAACAATGAACTACTGGTCAGTCATGGGACTAGCGTGAGAAACTAAAATAGTTATACCTTATAAAGTAAGGTAATTCATAAGACCACGCTGTATAAACACGGAATGGGTTTTTCCCTTATGAATACCAGTGCAAAAAAAACCACAATGCTTTTAGGAGAATGAAGCTACAATAAGGTCCAATGACACGCATACAATGCAATGCAGACTTGAGCGAAGTTTCTCTTAATGATAGCTAAACATGCTTGATACGAGGAAACCATTTTATACTATTATTAGTGTCTAAATGTGGAAATCACTTTCACAAATAAATGTATCAATATTAGCCAGCATAGGTACCATATATTATGTCGACATATAGGTTTATAAAAAAAACCGTACAAGCTCGTAGCGGAGAATGAGTTTCTAACAAATGACCAGGTTAAGGAATGCCTTAACCAATGGGTAACATTTCTAAAGGAAAGTCCCAAGAATAACTCAAGTTCTCTACCAACACAAGGCCGGGATCTCCCTTAACTAGATTACACCTGAATATATCACCTCTCGATCGTTACCAACCTTAAACCGAGCGCCTGAACATCAATGTCCAAAAGAGTATAAGTAGCCTCATAAATAATACCTAGGCTCTATACCATGGTACACTTTTTATTTAGAAGGAGATGATAACCCATAACCTTGTTGCATCTTTCCCGCTTTGGCTATTTTTCGGGGTGTAAGGCTTTCCAAAGTCTCGTTACACAAAGCTGCTTTAACTAAATTTATTCTTTGATCATCAATAGCGCAATCATTCATTATGACACACTATCATTTCATAATATACGACTGAAAGTTACTAACTAAATCACCTTTGGGCTCGTACGTCTCAAAGAAGGGTATCAAGCTAAGAGGTAACCTCTTCGCCACCAACAGAAATATGTTTAGTAAAGACCAATCAATACATTATAAATTACAATGTCAGACACACATCCATACAAGTTCATTTTGGGACTGAACAAAACCGAAGGCGTTTATACCTCATCCAATTAAGGAGAGAAGTCCTTGCAAATCCGGAGAATCTCCAAGTACGTTTAGACCACTGCTATAATATAATCTCATCGTGTGTGTACAACCCAGTTGATACATCAACAAGCAGCCTTTCCAATGTGAAGATCCTCCGTATTTAACCACCATCTTCAATATCCTTCATTTCTCAAAACATCGTATTATTATTCGGAATGGTTTTTCGATTGAAACTCGATTCCGGTCCTTCCAAATAATAAGCGCTATTTCAATTATACGGGAATACAGGATTCACTAGGTTTCCTTCCATTATGATTGGTTAATTAAAACCTTATTTTGGAAATTATTCATTTCATAAATCCTTCTTCAAACTAGACTTTTTAAATCAAAGATAGTTTAGGTTTTTAAAATCTTTAATTAAGATTCATTAGTTCTCCAATTCATTTACTTCCCATTTTAAAACTCATCTCTAAATCAAGATCATTAAGCATTATCTTCAATAGCTTCTTAAAAGACCTTAATCCATTTTTAAATTCCAAATCATACTCAAACTTGGGTTAAAGAATGATGTCATTTAAAACACCATTCACAACAAACCCAAACACCAATGGATATTAAATATAAGATTTGAATAAAATTTATATCAGCTTATATTCAATACCAATCCTCATAATCAACTAATACTATAAGTGGAATAATGGTATGAATACCTTTCAAATTCCCCAAATAGTATAATTTGAACTATGGGTCCTAATATGGAATATCTGAAAATTATTTCCATTTAAATTCAAATCCAAAACTAATTTATATTGAGTATAAGAATTAAACTAGCCTATATTCAATATCAATTTACGTATTCAACACATATTATAGGTGGAATATAATTACCTTTCAAATTCCATGAATAGTATAAGTTTCATCTATGGAATTCAATACCATTTATATGGAGATTATTTCCATCTAATTCCAAATAAAACCTTTATTTGAAAACTCTTTAAATCTTTAAGTAAACATAACCTGCTCATGACCAAATCTTATTTAATGTATAAAACTTCCAAAACATTTTATTAATTATTTAAAAACTATTTCTTAAGATTTAGATGAACATAGATGAGTTTAAAGCTTTATAATAAAACATTACTGAAAAAGCATCGCAAAAAGCGTTAAAAAAAGTGTTTCAAATTAGCTAGTTTGATCAAACAACCTTTACAATACCAAAACTTCATATTATCAACTCAAATCACTTTTATATGTCTGATAATGATTTTACATAAAAATCCACACTTTTAATTATTTTAGAATAGTCGTTTACTATAACAACCCTGAATTTTGGGGTAAATTTTAAAATTTATTTTAAGTAATTTTAATGAGTTTATGATATTTAAAATAATATATATAAAATAATAATGATTAAAAATTGATCTGAACGGAATTTAAAATGAATAATTTAATTTTAATTATAAAAGGGAGTTAGAAATAGCGCGGTAGTTTGAAAAGTCAAACTTGAACTTTGACTGACAGTATAGGACGCAAAATTTGATGGATTTTAGTGAAAACAAAAATATTAGAATCTATTTAAAAATATATTTCTAACGAATCTGAAAAATTGAAATTTCATAGCGGGAATCAATAGTTATGCCCAAATTAAAATTTAGAAAGGTCGCTTTGAAATTTATATAGGTCAAAAATGCTACTTTTTGCATACGAAGGAATTTGAACTCGAAACCACTTCCATTTAGTTCAGAATGACATTTGTGCATTGAAAAACAATAAACACTTATATATTTCGAGTTTCGAAAATTATTTGATTAAAAATGTATTTTAATATTTAATATATAGCCCTTAAAAATAGCCATTTTACAAACGACCTCTGTTTTCGACGAAACCACTTTTGTTGGATCCAAAATGTCAACATATGGTTAAGTTTAATTTTTTTATAATTTTTATAATTAATTTGTGAGCACAGTACAAGAAAATGTGTTTTGTTAATTTCAATTGATTTTAATCGACTTGAAAAATGTCATTTTTCAAACGGGCTCAGAATTCGACGAAATTAATTTTTTTAGGACCGAATCGTCTAAACAAAACCATAAATAATTTTTCTGGATTTTTCTGAGTTCGTATGTGGCCCCGGTAAAATTAAAAAGTACGTTCGAATTAAATATTAAAGATTTATTTTTAAAATAAAAGAAATATTCTGTAAACTTCAGAATTAGACTTCGGCACTAGCGCCATTGCGTTCAGAAGGCGTCAAAACATATAGTTCGACAGTCGTTGGGCTCCGTTTGGAGATCGGACGAAAAAACTCTAATTTTGGATTTAATTAAATAACTAAATAAAAAAGAAAATACCCTAAAATACGTGTATATATACGGATGAACAGTAGCGTCTTCTTCCTCTCGTTCACGTCGCCGTAACCCATAACACATTAAAACTTCAAGCTTCGATTCCTCCTTCGTTTCTCAACGAAATCCTTGGCCGTAGTACAACTTTTCGAAGAGATTTTCATGCTCTTCGATTCTACACCAAAATCGGACCCTCCCGAAGCCTGTAGCCGCCGCACCAGCGCCATAAACCCGCCGCCGTTTGCACCTCCCCGGGCCCACCACATGCCGCCGCACCCTCCCCCCTTTCCGGCGAACATCCCCCTCTCTAAGCTCTCCGACGTCGCGCAAACCCCTCCGAGAATTACTGCATACATCTCCCGAAAATTCAAATCAAAGATTTGAACAAAACTGAAAAGAAAGGTATTAACATTTCAGATTTTGCGACGCTTTTATCTCTTACAGCAGCAATTGTGAAAAATAATTGTTAATTAAAAATCGATAATTAATTCATACGATCTCCAAATCCAAAAATTTCAGATCCGTGTGAATCGTGACAGCAAATACTTCAACTTAGAACTGATTGGAAAAAATTTCTGGACCTTTTTGAATTCTAGATCTGACTGAAAAGCAAGGTGAGATTCTATTTTAAATAATTAAATCTATTTAATTATTATTCTATGGTTATTTAAATCAGTTGAATTGTAAATATATTAGATCTGCGACGTGATAAGATTATTGATGTTGTTTTGTTTGATTTATCATGTTTTGGTTTAGATCTATGGTTGTGTATATGGATCTGTATAGATCTAATAATTATCATCGTGTTGTGTAAAAATTGGATTAAACTGAATTTGTAATCCAATTAAAAATACGATCTTGCATGAGAATCGGATAAGATTAGAATTTTAAATCCATTCAAAATATCATATGTGTTGTGATTCTTTTATTGACATGGTGTCGTCAAAGATTATCATTTGGGTATAGTTGTTGAATTAAAATAATTTGTTTCTTCCAAACAGATTATTAGATTCTCATGCTTATTATATGATATTTAATTGTAAGTCAAAAACACATTTTTGTTATGTAGACAAAGATGATATTTTTGCATTGTAAATAAAAAGATGATATTTTTACATTGTAAATAAAAAGATGATATTTTTACATTGTAAATAAAAAGATGGTATTTTTACATTGTAGATTAAAAGATGAGATTTTTGCAATGTAAATTAAAAAAATGAGAATTTACATTATAAATTAAAAAGGACATTTTCGTTATGTAAATAAAGACGAGAATTTACATTGTAAATCAAAAATACATTTTATTATATAATTAAAGGATAGGATTTACGTTGTAAATTAGAAAGGACATTTTTATATATAATTAAAGATTTATAGTTTGCATGTAAAACAAAATTTCATTTTTACATATAATGAAAGAATAAGAATTTGACATGTAATGTTAATTACATTTTTTTAATGTAATTTAAAAGGAAAAGAATTTGACATGTAACGTAAAGTACATTTTTCTTAATGTAAATAAGAATTGGAAAAGTACATTTTTCTTAATGTAAATAAGAATTAGAAAAGTACATTTTTCTTAATGTAAATAAGAATTAGAAAAGTACATTTTTCTTGATGTAAATAAGAATTAGAAGAGAATTACATTTTTATGTAATTAAGTTAAAATTACATTTTTATGTAATTTAAAAAGACGGAAATTTTCACCGTAATGTTAATCACATTTTTATGTTAGGAATGTTAATATTAGAAAATCACATGTGAGGTTTAGAATGTTAACATTAGGAAAGAAACATTTTTATGTATAAATTGTTTGCATAATAAGATCTCATTTTTATGTCAGTATATAAAGGAACATTTTATTATATAAGATGTTAACATTAGGAAAAGAACATTTATATTATATAAAATGTTAGCATAGAAAAGTAACATTTTTGTATTATTAAATGTTGCATATAGAAGAATTAACATTTTTAGAGTAAAATGTTGCATTAGGAATAAAGTTACATTTTTGTTGAAATGTCACATTAGTATAAAAATATCAGTTTTGTTAAAATGTCACACTAGTATGAAAATTACATTTTTTTTGTAATTAAAGATTAAAGTTTTGCATTGAATAATAAAATTACATTTTTATATGTAATTAAAGTATAAAAATTTACATTGCAAATTAAAAAGAAAGACATGTAATATAAATTACATTTTTAATGTGATTAAAAAGTAGGATTTTACGTTGCTAATTAAAAAGACAAAATTTGACATGTAATGTTAATTACAATTTACATTGTAATTAAAAGGGAGATTTTACATTGTAATTAAAAGGTGGAAATTTACATTATAATGTTGATTACAATTTGAATGTAATTTAAAAAGAAGATTTTGGCATTGTAAATTATTACATTTTTAATGTGATTAAAAGAATGGATTTCCCATGAAATCATAAGAATAGAATTAAAAGAGTAGAATGCAACGTTGAAAAATAATTTACATTTCTATGTAAATAAAAGAAAAATAGGAAGTTACATTTTATATGTAATTAGAGAAACGTAGAAGCTTACATTTTTCAATGTAAATAAGGATGAAATATAAGTTATATTTTTAAAAGAATTTATATTTGTCAATGTAAACAAAGGAAATAAACGAATGGTTAGGAATTTACATTTCCCAATGTAAATAGAATATTGAATAAAAGTCACATTTTCGATATAATAATATATTGAAATATAAGTTTACATTTCTTAATGTAAATAAAATAGGAATAGAAATTTACATTTTTCAATATAGATAATAAGATTAGAAATTTTCATTTCTAAGTAATAGATTTTCATTAGTAAAAAAGTAATGAAACCAAATATACATTTTGTGTAAATTGAAGGATAGAAGAAGAAAATATACATTGTTGAGTTTGGGATGTGTATGTAAAGTAAAATAAAAATAACGATAAATAGTTATAAATTATTAACAACGATATGAAATGGTTTTCAAATTTATACATGCGAGAGTTTTTTGGAAAGTCCGAGTTTACTCTCATTCCAAATAATGATACGACGTTCGAAGAATTGAAGACAGCGATTGAAGACCGACGATCTTCACATCGAATGGACGACGACTGCTGATGTCCGTGATTGGAGTAGCTACCTTGAAGGGGCTACAGTGGTGGCCGTTCGGACGTAGTGTTGATTTGTACGGATTTGGCTTTCGCTCAGACCCAGAGCATAAGCTTATAAATGGAATGTGTGTCTGACGTGGAATTTTGTTCTATGTAAATTGATTTCTATTAATATACGACCATTGTTGGCGGAGAATTTATTCTCTTACTTAACACCCTTAGAGGTTGTGTATTAAAAGTAATCAATCGCATGGCATGAATTGTCAACGTGGCATACCAAGATGCAATGATCAAGGCTTTTGTTGAAAAGCAGGCCTTGTGGTTGATGATCAAAGCATGGCCTGTTTAGGCGTAGCTTTGTGTATAGCGTGACTTCGCGAGCCTCACAACCCGGTGGAGTCTAAAACGGGAGAAGGGAACGCAGGGAGAGCAGCACGTTTCTTTCTAGCTAGAAGTGGTGTCGGTGCTTAAACTGGCTGATATTTACTTATGTGGATGATGGAATGAGGCGCCTCGGATGATAGGTCCTATAGGATCGGGAAACGTGTGTTCAGGAATTGCCAATACATGAAGCTGTATGTGTGGACCGGCCATGCAAGATCTAAGGGTTAACTGCCGGGAAACCTGAAACATTAGCTAGAGTGTCTCAAATCGTTAAGGAGCTCCTCCCTAGCCTTGACTCATGATGGAAACCCAATTCCCAATACGACACTACGGACTTGATTGTATTACTAATATGGAGGCATAGTATATGGTAGCTATGCTTCCTAGGATTGATACATTTACTTTGAAATGTTTTTGAAACATGTATACACTAATAATAGTATCAAATTCGTTTTCAACGTATCAAGCATTTTTGACCATTATAAGGTAAAACTCTATCCTCCAGTTTGCGTTGCATTGTGTGATGGGACTTGAGTCTTATGATGGTTTCATTTTTCCAAAAAAAAAAGCATTGCGTTGTTTAACGATTTACTTTAATTTATGCACGACAATCCATTGGAGTAAACCCATTCCGCGTTAGCGGCGTGGTCCTTGGATTTGTCTTATTGTTATTAGTAAAATTAGTTAAGAATTCTCACACCAGTCCCATGACTGACCCGTTGTTTGTTTCCACCTTTACAAACTCGGGTGCCATCTTTCCACACGGGCAGTCGAGTAGTTTGTCTACAGGTTCTTATCTCGAGCAGGATTCTGGATTGAAGCCTAAAGCTGTGTCTAGAGCTTAGTTGTCTTCCGCTGCCTTAGTTATTTCATTTCCGCTGCAATGTATTAAAATATTGTAATTAATCTTCCTTTGTAATTTTATTCGATGTACTTTGATATTCTGTACTCTAATGTAACATTATTATAATGTTTATAAAAGTCTGCTGTTATTGTTCTGATGTTGTTGTATTCCCAAAGTTAAAGTATTCGTGGATTTCCAACCTTTGGGTCAGACTTGTGTGGTTTATGGTCGATCCAAAGAGCGGGAATTTACGGGTCTTTATAGTTGGTATCAGAGCTTTGGTTAGCTCAAATCATTGGGATACGAGTCATTAGAACTGAACAAAAGACTCATCGGAGATTGGATTAGTAATATCCAATAAGAATACTCGTTAGAGATAGGATCAGCAGTATCCTAGAATGAGGAACTCATTAGAGATGGGGTTAGTAATGCCATAGAATGAGTTGAGAGTGCCCAGTTTATAATTAATGTATTGTAATCATAATCTATTTTAGAAAATACAATTTTTGAATATATAAAAGTTATATATATTTTAAAAGCTAATCAACAAATTGATTGATGGTTGTGTAGTGTAATTATTAGTTCAACTAATAAAATTATAGAACCCAATTGAGAATAAAATAAAAAGAAAGATGAGTTAATTAATTAAACAACTTTAGCTTCGTTCCTTTTTTAGGACGAAAAGTTCTTAAGTGGAGGAGACTGTAACAACCCTGAATATTGGGATAAATTTTAAAATTTATTTTAAGTAATTTTAATGAGTTTATGATATTTAAAATAATATATATAAAATAATAATGATTAAAAATTGATTTGAATGGAAGTTAGAATGAATAATTTAATTTTAATTATAAAACGGAGTTAGAAATAGCGCGATAGTTTGAAAAGTCAAACTTGAACTTTGACTGACCGTACAGGATGCAAAATTTAACGGATTTTAGTGAAACTAAAAATATTAGAATCTATTTAAAAATATCTTTCTAACAAATCTGAAAAATTGAAATTTAATAGCGGGAATCAAAAGTTATGCCCAAATTAAAATTTAGAAAGGTCGCTATGAAATTTATATAGGTTAAAAATGCTACTTTTTGTATACGAAGGAATTTGAACTCGAAACCACTTTCATTGAGTTCAGAATGACGTTTCCGCATTGAAAAACAGTAAACACTTATATATTTCGAGTTTCAAAAATTATTTGTTTAAAAATGTTTTTTTAATATTTAATATATAGCCCTTAAAAATAGCCATTTTACAAACGACCTCTGTTTTCGACGAAACCACTTTTGTTGGATCTGGAATGTCAACGTATGGTTAAGTTTAATTTTTTTTATAATTTTTATAATTAATTTGTGAGCGCAGTATAAGAAAATGTGTTTTGTTAATTTCAATTGATTTTAATCGACTTGAAAAATGTCATTTTTCAAACGGGCTCAGAATTCGATGAAATGAATTTTATTAGGACCGTATCGTCAAAACAAAACCATAAATAATTTTTCTGGATTTTTTGGAGTTCGTATGTGGCCCCGGTAAAATTAAAAAGTACGTTTGAATTAAATATTAAAGATTTATTTTTAAAATAAAAGAAACATTCTGTAAACTTCAAAATCAGACTTCGGCACTAGCGCCATTGCATTCAGAAGGCGTCAAAACATATTGCTCGACAGTCGTTGGGCTCCGTTTGGAGATCGGACGGAAAAACTCTAATTTTGGATTTAATTAAATAATTAAATCAAAAAAGAAAATACGTGTATATATACGGATGAACAGTAGCGTCTTCTTCCTCTCGTTCACGCCGCCGTAACCCATAACACATCAAAACTTCAAGCTTCGATTCCTCCTTCGTTTCTCAACGAAATCCTTGGCCGTAGTACAACTTTTCGAAGAGATTTTCGTGCTCTTCGATTCTACACCATAATCGGACCCTCCCGAAGCCTGTAACCGCTGCACCAGCGCCATAAACCCGCCTCCATTCGCACCTCCCTGGGCCCACCACACGCCGCCGCACCCTCCCCCCTTTCCGGTGAACATCCCCCTCTCCAAGCTCTCCGACGTCGCGGAAACCCCTCCGAGAATTACTGCATACATCTCCCGAAAATTCAAATCAAAGATTTGAACAAAACTGAAAAGAAAGGTATGAACATTTCAGATTTTGCGACGCTTTTATCTGTTACACCAGCAGTTGTGAAAAGTAATTGTTAATTAAAAATTGATAATTAATTCATACGATCTCCAAATCCAAAAATTTCAGATCCGTGTGAATCATGACAGCAAATACTTCAACTTAGAGTTGATTGGAACAAATTTCTGGACCTTTTTGAATTCTAGATCTGACTGAAAAGCAAGGAGAGATTCTATTTTAAATAATTAAATCTAGTTAATTATTATTCTATGGTTATTTAAATCAGTTGAATTGTAAATATATTAGATCTGCGACGTGATAAGATTATTGATGTTGTTTTGTTTGTCATGTTTTGGTTTAGATCTATGGTTGTGTATGTGGATCTGTATAGATCTAATAATTATCATCATGTTGTATAAAAATTGGATTAAACTGAATTTGTAATCCAATTTAAAACACCATCTTGCCTGAGAATCGGATGAGATTAGAATTTTAAATCCATTCAAAATATCATATGTGTTGTGATTCTTTTATTGACATGGTGTCGTCAAAGATTATCATTTGGGTATAGTTGTTGAATTAAAATAATTTGTCCCTTCCAAACAGATTATTAGATTCTCATGCTTATTATATGATATTTAATTGTAAGTCAAAAACACATTTTTGTTATGTAAACAAAGATGATATTTTTACATTGTAAATAAAAAGATGATATTTTTACATTGTAAATAAAAAGATGATATTTTTACATTGTAGATTAAAAGATGAGATTTTTGCAATGTAAATTAGAAGATGAAAATTTACATTATAAATTAAAAAGGACATTTTCGTTATGTAAATAAAGATGAGAATTCACATTGTAAATCAAAAATACACTTTATTATATAATTAAGGGATAGGATTTACGTTGTAAATTAGAAAGGACATTTTTATATGTAATTAAAGATTTATAGTTTGCATGTAAAACAAAATTTCATTTTTACATATAATGAAAGAATAAGAATTTGACATGTAATGTTAATTACATTTTTTTTATGTAATTTAAAAGGAAAAGAATTTGACATGTAACGTAAAGTACATTTTTCTTAATGTAAATAAGAACTAGAAAAGTACATTTTTCTTAATGTAAATAAGAATTAGAAGAGAATTACATTTTTATGTAATTAAGTTAAAATTACATGTTTATGTAATTTAAAAAGATGGAAATTTTCACCGTAACGTTAATCACATTTTTATGTTAGGAATGTTAATCTTAGAAAATCACATGTGAGGTTTAGAATGTTAACATTAGGAAAGAAACATTTTTATGTATAAATTGTTTGCATAATAAGATCTCCTTTTTATGCCAGTATATAAAGGAACATTTTATTATATAATATGTTAGCATTAGGAAAAGATCATTTATATTATATAAAATGTTAGCATAGAAAAGTAACATTTTTGTATTATTAAATGTTGCATTTAGAAGAATAAACATTTTTAGAGTAAAATGTTGCATTAGGAATAAAGTCACATTTTTGTTGAAATGTCACATTAGTCTAAAAATATCATTTTTGTTAAAATGTCACACTAGTATGAAAATTACATTTTTTTGTAATTAAAGATTAAAGTTTTGCATTGAAAAATAAAATTACATTTTTATATGTAATTAAAGCATAGAAATTTACATTGCAAATTAAAAAGCAAGATTTGACATGTAATATTAATTACATTTTTAATGTTATTAAAAAGTAGGATTTTACGTTGCCAATTAAAAAGACAAAATTTGACATGTAATGTTAATTACAATTTACATTGTAATTAAAAGGGAGATTTTACATTGTAATTAAAAGGTAGGAAATTTACATTATAATGTTATTTACAATTTTAATGTAATTTAAAAAGAAGATTTTGGCATTGTAAATTATTACATTTTCAATGTGATTAAAAGAATGGATTTCCCATGAAATCATAAGAACAGAATTAAAAGAGTAGAACACAACGTTGAAAAATAATTTACATTTCTATGTAAATAAAAGAAAAATAGGAAGTTACATTTTATATGTAATTAGAGAAACGTAGAAGCTTACATTTTTCAATGTAAATAAGGATGAAATATAAGTTATATTTTTAAAAGAATTTACATTTGTCAATGTAAACAAAGGAAATAAAGGAATGATTAGGAATTTACATTTCCCAATGTAAATAGAATATAGAATAAAAGTCACATTTTCGATATAATAATATATTGAAATATAAGTTTACATTTCTTAATGTAAATAAAATAGGAATAGAAATTTAAATTTTTCAATATAGATAATAAGATTAGAAATTTTCATTTCTAAGGTATAGATTTTCATTAGGAAAAAAGTAATGAAACCAAATATACATTTTGTGTAAATTGAAGGATGGAAGAAGAAAATATACATTGTTGTGTTTGGGATGTGTATGTAAAGTAAAAATAGCGATAAATCGTTTTAAATTATTAACAACGATATGAAATGGTTTTCAAATTTATACATGCGAGAGTTATTTGGAAAGTCCGAGTTTACCCTCATTCCAAATAATGATACGACGTTCGAAGAATTGAAGACGGCGATTGAAGACCGGCGATCTTCACATCGAATGGACGACGACTGCTGATGCCTGTGATTGGAGTAGCTACCTTGAAGGGGCTACAGTGGTGGCCGTTCGGATGTAGTGTTGATTTGTACGGATTTGGCTTTCGCTCAGACCCAGAGCATAAGCTTATAAATGGAATGTGTGTCTGACGTGGAATTTTGTTCTATGTAAATTGATTTCTATTAATATAAGACCATTGGTGGCGGAGAATTTATTCTCTTGCTTAACACCCTTAGAGGTTGTGTATTAAGAGTTATCAATCGCATGGCATGAATTGTCAACGTGGCATACGAAGATGCAATGATCAAGGCTTTTGTTGAAATCAGGCCTTGTGGTTGATGATCAAAGCATGGCCTGTTTAGGCGTAGCTTTATGTATAGCGTTGACTTCGCGAGCCTCACAACCCGGTGGAGTCTAAAACGGGAGAAGGGAACGCAGGGAGAGCAGCACGTTTCTTTCTAGCTAGAAGTGGCGTCGGTGCTTAAAATGGCTGATATTTACTTATGTGGATCATGGAATAAGGCGCCTCGGATGATAGGTCCTATAGGATCGGGAAACGTGTGTTCAGGAATTGCCAATCCACGAAGCTGTATGTGTGGACCGGCCCTGCAGGATCCAAGGGTTAACTGCGGGGAATCCAAAGACATTAGCTAGAGTGTCTCGAATCGGTAAGGAGCTCCTCCCTAGCCTTGACTCATGATGGAAACCCAATTCCCAATACGACCCTACAGACTTGATTGTATTACTAGTATGGAGGCATAGTATATGGTAGCTATGCTTCCTAGGATTGATACATTTACTTTGAATTTTTTTTAAACATGTATACACTAATAATAGTATCAAATTCGTTTTTAACGTATCAAGCATTTTTTACCATTATAAGGTAAAACTCTATCCTCCGGTTTGCGTTGCATTGTGTGATGGGACTTGAGTCTTATGATGGTTTCATTTTTCCAAAAAAAAAAGCATTGCGTTGTTTAACGATTTACTTTAATTTATGCACGACAATCCACTGAAGTAAACCCGTTCCGCGTTAGCGGCGTGGTCCTTGGATTTGTCTTATTGTTATTAGTAAAATTAGTTAAGAATTCTCACACCAGTCCCATGACTGACCCGTTGTTTGTTTCCACCTTTACAAATCTTTCCACACGGGCAGTCGAGTAGTTTTTCTACAGGTTCTTATCTCGAGCAGGATTCTGGATTGAAGCCTAAAGCTGTGTCCAGAGCTTAGTTGTCTTCCGCTGCCTTAGTTATTTAATTTCCGCTGCAATGTATTAAAATATTGTAATTTATCTTCCGCTGTAATTTTATTCGATGTACTCTGATATTCTGTACTCTGATGTAACATTATTATAATGTTTATAAAAGTCTGCAGTTATTGTTCTGATGTTGTTGTATTTCCAAAGTTAAAGTATTCGTGGATTTCCAACCTTTGGGTCAGACTTGTGTGGTTTATGGTCAATCCAAAGAGCGGGAATTTACGGGTCTTTACATTTACCATTATGGTCAATAAACTACACTTTTAGCGACTTTTCCCAAAAAGATTTTTCACATAACTTGAGATCTATACGTTTAAATTTGAAAATTCCTTTTCATTTGAAAACTATCATCATTAGAAAGCAAATATTTTTCATTTCGAAGAAATCTGAATTAAGTTGCTCCTGTTATAAGCATTTAAAGCTTTTTGGCAGAAATTCGTGAACTGCCGCAGTGCGACGAGTCCTATTCAGATCGTATTAAAATTTAAATTAAAATTTATCTGATTTACTTGAAATATGACTGTAATTTCATATAATATATATAACTTATTTAAAACAATATTTTCAATTTGGAACCTTAAAATCAAAATATTCATATTAAATGAATATTATATTATTATTAAAATACTATTTTCTAAAATTAATCTTTTGAAAACCAAACATTTCCAAAATCAAATTAAATAAAATATAAGATAAATAGAACAATCAGTTTCAGTTTTCAACCTCATTTGTGTACTGAACCAAACTTCAATTTTTGAATTTACTATTCAAAATCGATTTCAAATTTGAAAAATCCATATAAAATTGAAAACTTTTTCAAATAAAGTTCCACATATACAGAAGTTATTCCTAATAACTTTAATTTCATTTCCAAAATATTTCGAGTACAAAATTTCAATTTTTACCCATTGTTTAATTGAATATAATATTCAGTTATATTGTCGAAATAGACCGAAACTTAACTAATACCCATATTATTTCACATATGTATGTGAAATGAACATATTATCACTATTAACTGCTAAAATAAAAAATTTAGCAACCATTCACCCATATCATATATATATATATACACACACACGCACACACAAATCATACGTCTATATATATGAACGTAGTGTACAAGCGTTAGATAATTAACGCTTATACTTCGTTAATTAACTAATTAACCACAATTTCATATCCACCAACCTACCACAAGCTTGCATGATATATATATATATTACAAACAAATATATATAAATAGTATTTCTCACCAACATAACTCCTTAATACTTTATTGTAGGACTTTGACTAAATCATCTGGCAGCATAACCATGTCTCGCACTGTTTTTCTATTTCTACCTGAATATATATAGTATATATATAGAGATCCTTCTTCTTCTTCATTTTTTATTTTTATTATTTGAGGTGGCAGAACTTGGAGGAGGAGAAGGTGGAGAGGCACAAGGAGGAGGGGGAGGAGGTGGAGGGGCGCAAGGAGGAGGGGGAAGGATGAGGTAGCTCATGGACAAACGGAGGAGGAAGAAAGGGAAGAGAAGAAGGAAGAAGATGGCTTGGAAGCCATTACTAAAGAAGAAGGAAGAAGCTTAGGAAAAAGGAGAAGAATAAAGTAAAGATGGAATGAAAATGGAGATGCTGAAGGCTTCTTTTATTGCCTTGGTTCAAGGGCATAATGGATTTTAGGTTAGAGATACATGGCTCCATCTTATGTAACATTGAAATCTCTCCTTACATGTGTAAAACCATCTTCCAAATACCATGTACTCTCTTTAAAACCATGTGCCTTAGGTGTATGGTTTTCTAGTTACCATTTGTGACACTTTTTGTCACACTTATAAATGTTTCAAACTTGCAGCACTTATATATATCAACCAATGTTATCTTTTATCAGTTCAACGATAAAACCCGATTAAATGCATGACTAGTGTTGACAAGATTTAATGATATTTATTTACTTATGTTACCTAATAATTCAAAAATAATTAATTCAATCAATAACCTAGTCTTAAATTTTATTAAAAAGATTATACTTATAATGGTTTCATTAATATGTATTTAAACAATCGATATTGACAAAAGTCGCTCTATTTTTATCGATATTTCTTACCGTTGTATTTTGTAGTTCTAAACATTATTTATTTAAACCAAATCCAAAATTCAAATTACAAATTTTAAAATGATTAAATCAACTTAAATTTGTTAAGTTGTAAAATCTTGTTTTTGATAAAATTTTAATATTCGATCGAACCCGGTTTTGACAAAAGCTGACATATTTTGTCAATGTATTTTACTATTGAATTCCATCATTTTAATTAAGTTATTTTATTCATGACACATTTAAAAAATCAATTTAATCTAGATTCCTAAATGGTTAAATAAAATGAATTTGACAAATTACAAAATTCTTATTTTGACAAAAAAAATCCTTCTTTTGACAAATTTGTTAATCGCTATAAATTTAACAAAACTTAACTTTAGTATAAAATTTAGATTACCACATCTTTGGAATCATATTTAAAATTCAAAAATGATTTTAAATTAAATTAGGCTAAAAATCATGGGTTGTCACATTCTTCCCTCCTTAATGAAATTTTGTCCTCGAAATTTGAACTAAAACGAGTATAAGCTCATAACTATACAACGCTGTATCAATACTTATACTTAGATTCAAATATCTTATCTAAATAGCTCAATTTAGATAACCCTTTAAATTAACAATCAAATATCCCTCAGTTAGATCGTGAAACATATCCATATGATATTTAAATTGTTTTTACCTATCCAAATATACTTATCTTTTTATCCAACATAAATCAAAATTTATTGATTGTCAATAACTCTGACTCTTTATCTCAACTCGAAATACTTTGATGGTTTAACTTATGTTCTTCCCAAATTCTCAAGTTTTAAAAGAATATCCTACAAACATACTTAGATTATTTATTCTTATTTGTTAACAAACACTAGTTACAACTCCATATGAACAACTTAAGTCAAACTATGAAATTCTAATAACAAGATGTCCATATCCAAACTTAACAATCTAAATAACCAATTGATATATATATATATATTCAATCATATATATTCCAAAATAGTTTCTTCTTATTATCTTAAATTCATAGGTTATGAACTTATTTTCTCCCAAAAGAATTTTTTTTATAGGAAAAAGTTGTACTTTCGCATGATCTATATTATTTAAGTACCTTAATTTAGATAGCTTCTGACTACTTATTGCCTCCAATTACCAAATACCTTCTGGTTAAATTGTGAAACTTAATTCACAAGTTATTCGTAACTACTTATACATTTTATTTTCTTACCTAACAGGTTTCAGAACTTATCGATTGTCCTAAAATCGTTGATAAATTCAATTTCTAGTATAAATTCTTTATAATTACCGTAAAAAATCTTTTTATATTCTAAATACAACTTTTCAAAACCCATTTTTATATCGCAATCAAGCTCCCTTATATTAATATTTTGAACTCATTCCAGGGCATTACTAACCATATCTCTAATAAGTTTCTCTTCTAGGATATTAGTAATCCTAGCTCTGATGAGTCATTTGCTTCTGTTCTAATGAATCGTACCCCAAAGCTTTAAATAAACCAAAGCTCAGATACCACTTCTGTAACGAACCGCTTTTTAGTCCGTCTAGACTTGGTAATTTAACCAACCTAAAACGTCCTCAAAACGGATGGTTAGGGGTACTTACACATTGGAATGGAACAAAAGAACTTTTTAATTATCATAACAATAATTTTCTCATCATCTGAGTACAATAGATGTCAGAGTACAACGAAAAATACATACACAACGGAAACAACTAAGTTCGGCAAAAGAAATAAAATACTTTGGACATAACTCCCGCTCTAATCTAGAACCTGCTTTAAAATGACTCGAAAACTAAATTTGCAACACCTTGACTACTAGGCTGCCTGTATGGAAAATATGGGCGCCCAGAGTTTAGGTGGAACAATAATAAACTCCAGGTCAGTCATGGGACTGGCGTGAGAAACTAAAATAGTTGTACCATATAAAGTAAGGTAATTCATAAGACCACGCCATATAAACATAGAATGGGTTTTTCCCTTATGATACCAATGCATAAAAAACTCACAATGTTTTTTGGAAAATGAAGCTACCATAAGGTCTTTCAGCGCACACACAATGCAACATAGACTTGGGCGAGGTTTCTCCTTATGATATATAAACATGCTTGATACGCGAAAACCATTTGATATTATTATTAGTGCCTAAATATGGAAATCACTATCACAAATAAATGTGTCAATCTTAGCCGGTATAGGCACCATATATTATGTTAACATATAAGTTTACAACAAAACTGTACAAGCTCGTAGTGGAAAATGGGTTTCCAACAAATGACCAGGCCAAGAAACTTCCTCATCGATGGGTAACATTTCTAGAGGAATGTCCCGAGAACAACTCGAGTTCTCTACTAAAACAAGGCCGAGATCTCCCTTAACTAGATCACACCTGAATATATCACCTCCCAGTCGTTACCAATCTTAAACCGGGCACCCGCAACATCAATGCCCACAAGAGTAGAATTTTCCACAAAAGTGATACTGGGCTCCATACCATGGAACACATTTTATCTAGAAGGACTTGACAGTCCATAACTTTGTTGTATCTTTCCTGCTTTGGCCATTTTCCAAGGTCTAAGGCTTGTCGAAGTCTCATTACACAAAGCTATGCTTTAACTAGAGTTATGCTTTGATCACCAATAGTACAATCACCCAGTATGCCACACTATCGTTTCATTATATACGACTGATGATTACTAACAATATCAGCCTTGAGCTCATACATTTCAAAGAAGGGTGTTAAGCTAAGAGGTAACCTCTCCACCACCAACAGAAATATGTTTAGTAAGGACCAATCAACACATTATAAAATACAATGTCAGACACACATCTAGACAAGTTCGTTCTAGGACTGAACGAATCTGAAGATGCTTTATTCCTCTTACAATTAATCAGAGAAGCCCTTGCAGATTAGGAGAATCTCCAAGTATGTTCGGACCACTGCTATAATATAATCTCATTGTGGGTGTATAACATATTTATGACATAAAAAGCTGCCTTTTCGATGCGAAAATCCCCAGTCTTCAACCATCATCTTCAATATCCTTTATTTTTCAAAATGTCATTTATTCGGAATGGTTTTCAGATAGAAACCCAATTCCGGTCCTTCCAAAAAATAAGCGCTATTTCAGTTATATGGAATTATAGGATTTACTAAGTCTCTTCCTATTATGATTGGTTAATTAAAACCTTATTATGGAAATTATTCATTTCATAAATTCTTCTTCAAACTATATTTTTTAAAATCAAAGATAATTTAGTTTTTTAAAATCATTTATTAAGATTCATTAGTTCTCTAATTCCTTTACTTTTCTTTTTAAAACTCATCTCTAAATCCAGATCATTAAGCATTATCTTCATTAGCCTCTCAAAATATCTTAATCCTTTTTTAAACTTTAAGTTATACTCGATCTTGTGTTAAAGAATGATATCATTTAAAACACCATTCACAAAAAGTCCACACACCAGTTGATATTAAATATAAGATGTAACAACCCGGAAAATCTAAACCAATTTAAAATTTTTAATTTGGCTATTTTAGTGGATTTTGAATATTTAAAATAAATTATTTTAAATATTAGCGACCAAAAATCTATTTGGATCGAAGTTATAGCGAATATATTTATTTTAATTATAAAACAAGGCCTGAAAGGGTGCGGTAGTTTGAAAATTTGAATTCGAACTTTGATTGACTGTACAGGATTGAAAATAAATCGCATTTTAGTGAAACCAAAATATTTAAATTTGTTTATGAAGATCTTTCTAACGAATCTGAAAAATCGAAATTTCATAGCGCGAGTCAAAAGTTATGGCTAAATGAATTTTCAGAAAGGTTGCTATGGAGTTAATATAGCCCTTGAAAATAGACATTTTACAAACGACCTCTATTTTCGACGAAACCACTTTTGTTGGATCCGGAATATCAAATTATTTCAAGGTTTCAAATTCCATAATTTTTGGAGTTAATATGTGAGCGTGGCAAAAGAAAATGTGTTTGGTTAATTTCAGTCAATTTGGATCAAACAGAAAATGGCCATTTTTCAAACGGTCTCCAAATTCTACGAAACTAGTTTTGTTGGGACCGTATCATCCAAACATAGCTAGATATATTTTTCTGGAATTTTTGGGATCGTTATGTAGCTCAGGCAAATTGAATGTACGTTCAAATCCATATTTGAATGTTTTATATTTTAATTTGAAGAATAACTGACTGAAACAGTCGGATGGGCCTACGAAACATATTCCATTATGTTCGGAATAGGGGTATTTAGCTAAGGGCAACAGCCGTTGGGTTCGAGTTAGAGTTCGTATGGAGAAAAGGGTATTTTGGAAATTAAATATATAAATAAAATAAACTGGCCAATCAGAATCTTCCAAATAACTTCATCGTCTGCTCACAAAAAAAAAAAAAATCGTTGACCAAATTGTGAACGATGGAAAGTGCTCATTCTTTCCTCCTTCGATTACTCCCTCCACACGCAAAATTAGACCTCTATCCAGTTGGGGATTTTGTAGATCTCTCCTTGATCTTCAAATCCATACCGATTTTCCCCCACTGTCGTGTTGTATTTTTTGAGATATAGGCCCAGAAAATCGCGTCGATCGAGGCTGCACCGTGAACGCCTGCCTCTGTCGAGCTGGCCATCGTGGGTGGTGCCGGGAAGCCTGCTCCAAGCCCTTCGACGTGGCGTTGGCCGATCACCCTCTAGCTTCATGGATTCGACGAAAAATCCAAACCTAGTTTGGAACGAAAAGGAAAGGTATACGGCTAAAATTGAAACGACCCGAACTTCCCCGGTCTCCGAAGAGAAGAGAAAGAATGAATTGTTTTGAGAACACGACAAAATAGAACGCAGACGGGAGAACATTTCATTGTATATTACAACAATTCCATCAGAATACAAGAATATACAGAGTATGAATAATATTACACATTATAAAATATCAGAGATTACAATACATTACATAGCTTAAATAGTTTAAAAAAGAAATCAGTTTTAAATATATATACAAACTTAAATAAAAATGTTATTTTTAGTATTAAGAGATAGTTAATAGAAAGATATGATGTTGTTTAAAAAAAAGGAGCGATTTTTGTAAAGATTCGATTTGTATATATTGAATAGCGAAGTAAAAATTCGATTTTTATATATTGAACAGCGAAGTAAAAATTCGATTTTTATATATTGAACAGCGAAGTAAAAATTCGATTTTTATATATTGAATAGCGAAGTAAAAATTCGATTTTTATATATTGAATAGCGAAGTAAAAATTCGATTTTTATATATTGAATAGCGAAGTAAAAATTCGATTTTTATATATGTAGTGAATACGGGCGGCGAAAGTGACGAATGGCAAGCACGATGAATATTTCCTACCTATGAAGTGTCGTGGAGTTGGGATAGCTTTGGTGAGAACTTCTCACTTTTAATTTAATTGTTCTAGTTTAAATATGTATTAGGATGCAGACGGTGTTTAGTAGCACCCGACACCCGTCGTCCACAGACCATGGACGGCTTGTATGCTTGTTTGTTTGATTTTGATGAGTAGTTGATTGTGTGATGTGATGTGAAATGAAATAAAATATTTATATAGTTAAAATATTTTATAGTTAAAAATAGAATTTTTAATGTATATATGAAGGGAAAATAAAAATAAACAAATCGAACGATTTGTTTATATACACACATTTAACTGATATTGATTGGGACGATAAATTTTACACATCGCCCAACTGCACAAATAAAATCTGTGTTTGACTGTTTGAAACCCCACACGGGTATTGGGATGATATTTGACATACACTAATCCCGATTGTTTAGTTGTATGTCGATCGTTTGATTGGCAGACTGTTATAAGCGTTGAATATTCATATTTGATGCTTATACAGTGTAGAATGCACTTTGGATGATGGTTGATTATTCATCGCTGTTATTGTATACATGTATTGTAGAAAATCCATATAATTAACATTATATGGTAATTGATTGGGCCTCATTCCAGTTTTGAAAAAGAAATATTTGAAAAAGAAATATTTACATAGAAATATTTGAAAAAGAAATATTTGAATAGAAATATTCGAAATAGAAATATTCGAAATAGAATATTTGAAAATAGGAATATATGAAGCCGTATTGATTAGATTGACGCCATTTTGACGTGAACGATATTTATATTGATTTTATTCATTTTATAATGAATATCGAAAGTGATTTCAAAATCTGATATTTCGAAAAGAATTGAAATTCGAATTGAAAAATGAATATAGATGAATTCGAATTGAAATTGAATATAAATGAATTCGAATTGAAATTGAATATAAATGAATTTGAATTGAAATTGAATATAAATGAATTCGAATTGAAATTGAATTGAAATCGATTTGAAATGAATTTAAAACGAATTTATATTGGAATATTCAATTTTGATTTGAAATTGAATATGAAGTTTAAACCGTTTCGAAAATGAATTTAAAACGATTTATAAAGCACGTTTTAAAAGGAAATCGACGAGGTATATATTATATATATAATATAATGGCCTGAATAGAACGCGCCGCGCCGCGGCAGTTCGCGAATTTCGACCATTGACTTCGAACGGATATTACGGGAGATCCGACCGTCGGATTCTCCTAAAACCGGAACCCTTGGGTTCGTATCGAAAAGATCTTTCTAACGAATATTAGAAATTTGAAATCTAACGGTTGGATTTGGAATTATATCCAAATCAAATTTGGAAAAGGTCGGTGTAAGTGCAGTTCGATGGCCATTGATGGAAATCGACTGTACGGGCCTTGATAAAATTATTATTAATAATAATAATTTGTGTAAAATCATTAGAAATGATTTGGGAAAAATTGGGATGAAAAATTCCATATTTGAAAAGATAAAAATAGATTTTTATTGAAATGAACTAGAATTAAAATTCTATTTATTTTTAAATAAATAAATTGGATTTGAAAGGGGTTTTAAAAGTAACCAGAATTTCCAATAATTATATTGGAATGGATTTGAATCGAAATTGTCTTCGGAATATTTCGATGTTGGATTTCGTGATGATACAGATATTGTTATGGGAATTTGAAAGATATATTTATATCGTTATTTCCAATACGATATTTGTTAGTCGTAGAGTTTGATATTGAATATAAGCCGATATAATTTCTATTCAAAACCTTGTATTTAATATCAAATGTGATTTGGGTTCACAGTGAATGGTGTCTTCATTAACACTGTTCTTGAACCCAGTTGAGAAAAGATTAAATCTTTTTATTTAGATTTAATGAAGAGTACCAATTAAATGATTTTTAATTGGAATTGAATTGGTATTGATTTTTGGGTTTATCGTGAACAATGTTTTATATAACACTTGTTCTTTAACCCGATAATTAATGAAATGTGATTTTGGGTTGTCGTGAACGGTATCTTCAATAATACTGTTCTTAGACCCAAAGGAGTTAAGAAAATCAGAAACTAACTAGAGATTAGTTAAGTTGAATGGTTTCTGGGGTATTGATCTGATGTTGGTTTCGGCCTTTGGGATTAATATTTTGGGAATTGCTCACTTGCTAATTTATGGTTAGGGACTGATTGAAACGTGATGTGCTTTTGGGGTTTATCGTGAACCGTGTTTCAAATGACACCGATTCTTTAACCCAGTAACAGATTAAAACTAAGTGGAGTTTTAATGAATCTTTAATTAGATTGAAAAGATCGAGAATGGAGTATCTCTAGTTTTGCTCCAGGCGATAGTTAAATCTTTAATTAGATTTAAACGTGAAATGGTAATTGAATTTACCGATAACACCGTGGTGTTAGATATGAAGTATTACCAGTATTACTTCATGGGATGAATAGGTTGGGATTGGGAAATTAAAACAAATGATTACTTCGGTAAGGTTCGTTAATCCCGACTAGTTTGAATTGATATTCAAAAGAAGATTAAAGAATAAATTTAAAAGAATTTATCTTTGATAAAATTAATGGGAACCTTTCCCTAAGAATGTGAAATTTAGAAACTAACTGTCGGCTAGCTAAGCAGAAAGGTTTTCTGGATATTGATCTGATGTTGGTTTCGGCCTTCGGGGTTAACATTTGGGGAATTATTCTCTGGTTAATTTACGGTTAGTGACTGATGAATTGGAATGAGGCGTATGTTGTGTTTGTGTAACACATGTTTATTATGTACGCGAGTTATTCGGGAAGACCGGGTTATTCCATTCTGAATAACTGATACGACGATAATTCGAAGATGAAGACGGTGGTCAAAGACCGGAGGTCTTCACGTCGTTTGGGTGATTACTGATGATCTTGACTGGGATGTACACCCAAGAAGATGGAAACAGTTGGTGATCGTCCAAACGTACTTGGAGATCGATGGATATGCGGGGTACTAGGTGCCTCCGGTTTCGTTCAAACCCAGAACGAACTTGTAAATGGACTGTGTGTCTGACATTGGATTTTAGTCTGTGTGATTGATTTCTATTAAATATATATCTGTTTGGCAGCGGAGAATTTATTCTCTTGCTTAACGCCCTTCTCTGAGACGTACGAGCTCAGGGGTTATATACAGATGGATATCAAACACATAGAGTGAATTGCCTATGTGGCAAATGATCAAGGCTTCTGTTGAAAAGCAAAGTCTTGTGGTTGATGATCGAAGCACGACCTTTGTGGCGTAGCTTTGTGTAACGTTTACTTCGCGAGTTTCACACCCGGTATGAACCAAAAACAGGAGACGAACCTCAGGGAGGACATGCGTTTCTTTCTAGCTAAAAGTGGCGTCAGTGGTTTTACATGCCCTGACGAATTTGACTTATTTGGTTGTTGCTGTTGCGAGGCGCCTCGGTTTGATCGGACGATCCGGGTCCGATGGAGTCATTTGATGGCTCATTTGCGCCCCAAAGGGCGGGGAAACGCATGTTCAGGCATTTTAATCCACATCGGTGGACCGGCCCTGACGATCCAAGGGTCACTCGAGCTCTGATCCTGAGACATGGTAGGCTAGATTGTCTCGAATCGGTAGAGGACTATCTTTTGCCTCGGTTCACAGATGGAAATCCAACTTCCAAATACATGACATTTGTAGTTTTAATTGTAGAACTAGTATGGCGACATGATATATGGTACCCATGTCGTCTATGATTGATACTTATGATTTGAAGTTGTTTTATACGCTATACACTTATAATAGTATCGAATGATTTGTTTAAAACGTACTAAGAATGTTTGGCTATTATAAGGGAAAACCCTATCCCCTGGCTTGCGTTGCATTGTGTGATAGGACCTGGGTCTTATAATAGATTCATTTTTTCAAAAAGCATTGCGTTGTTTTGTTATATGCACTGGTATTCTTGGGAGGAAACCCGTTCCGTGTTATACGGCGTGGTCCCTTGATATATCTGATTTAAAGTAAAGTTTTAAATAACTGTTTTAGTTCTCACACCAGTCCCACGACTGACCTGGAGTTTATTGTTTTAACCTAAACTCTGGGTGCCCTTATTTTCGACACGGGCAGCTAGTAGTTTTGGTTTTGCAGATTTATATTCACAGGGTCCTGGTTTACAGCTGGAATGATATCCGGAAAGCTTTGTATCCGTATATCTCCTTCAGTTGTGTTTGTATTATTTCCCGCTGCTATGTAATGTATTGTAATCTCTGATATTTTATAATGTGTAATATTATTCATACTCTGTATATTCTTGTATTCTGATGGAATTGTTGTAATATACAATGAAATGTTCTCTCGTCTGCGTTCTATTTTGTCGTGTTCTCAAAACAATTCGTTCTTTCTCTTCTCTTCGGAGACCGGGGAAGTTCATCTCCCCCACATAAAACTTTCTTCCCCGAAAAGGAATGAAGCCGAAAGTTGTTTTAAATACAAACTCAACTTTCATTGTTTTGATTACGGCTTAAGTTCTTCAACTTTTCAGTTTCTAAGAACTTTTCAAATTTTTCAAAAATTTGGCTAACACTCTAAATTTTCGAAAAATTTCGCCAGTTCTTAGAAACTAAAAAGTTGAAGAACTTAAGCCGTAATCAAAACAATGAAAGTTGAGTTGGTATTTAAAACAACTTTCGGCTTCGTTCCTTTTCGGGGACGAAAAGTTTTAAGTGGGGGAGATAATCGGTAGAGGACTATCTTTTGCCTCGGTTCACAGATGGAAATCCAACTTCCAAATATGTGACATTTGTGGTTTTAATTGTAGAACTAGTATGGCGACATGATATATGGTACCCATGTCGTCTATGATTGATACTTATGATTTGAAGTTGTTTTATACGCTATACACTTATAATAGTATCAAATGATTTGTTTAAAATGTACTAAGCATGTTCGGCTATTATAAGGGAAAACCCTATCCTCCGGCTTGAGTTGCATTGTGTGATAGGGCCTGGGTCTTATAATAGCTTCATTTTTTCAAAAAGCATTGCGCTGTTTTGTTATATGCACTGGTATTCTTGGGAGGAAACCCGTTCCGTGTTATATGGCGTGGTCCCTTGATATATCTGATTTAAAGTAAAGTTTTAAATAACTGTTTTAGTTCTCACACCAGTCCCATGACTAACCTGGAGTTTATTGTTTTAACCTAAACTCTGGGTACCCTTATTTTCGACACGGGCAGCTAGTAGTTTTGGTTTTGCAGATTTATATTCACAAGATCCTGGTTTACAGCTGGAATGATATCCGGAAAGCTTTGTATCCGTATATCTCCTTCAGTTGTGTTTGTATTATTTCCCGCTGCTATGTAATGTATTGTAATCTCTGATATTTTGTAATGTGTAATATTATTCATACTCTGTATATTCTTGTATTCTGATGGAATTGTTGTAATATACAATGAAATGTTCTCTCGTCTGCGTTCTATTTTATCGTGTTCTCAAAACAATTCGTTCTTTCTCTTCTCTTCGAAGACCGGGGAAGTTCGGGTCGTTTCAACGCCCGTAATATCCGAAATTCGCTAAAATTGCCAAAATAAAAATTTTAAATTGGCCCAGATTTCCGGGTTATTACAAAAATTATTTAAACTGTTTATAGCACTTTAAAGCACTACGAATTATGATTTCACTATAAAAATCATATCGTTTTTCTATGTGGTCAAAATCCAGTGAAACAAGAGACATTGGACTCGTGTAGACGTCTTCTACATTCTAGAAGAGACCGGAGAATTTTTGGAGCTTCCTACAATTTTGGAGGAGTGGAACCCAATGTGAGATTTCTAAATTATAAACGATATGGAACGATGATGTATAAATTATATAATCAATGTATGAGTTATATAAGCATTTTACACCTTATGTATAAGCGTTGTATAAGTTGTATGTGCGACGTATAAGTTATATATGTGTTGTAAAAATCATATGTGTATGGAATGATATTGAAATGAAATTGAAAAATATTTATATACGTATATCTATATATATACACTCCCCTCGTCCACAGACCATGGACGATATATATTGGTTGTGAGTGTTTGGATTTTGGTTGATGTGAAATTTGGTTGACAAATGCGAATGGTTGATATGATTGATTGTGGTTGAAATCTAATAGATTAGTTTATGGGAAAATTCATCTGCGTACGAACTAGATATTGAAACCCCCTTGTCAAAAGCTACGAGACTTTAAGGTAGATTGAGGAGCCGTACTCGGGACGGTGCCGGTTTTAACTACCCTGCCATTATGCTGCCGAAATTTTCTGAAATATTCTTGTGTTTGATTTATATTCATGTATTGAAATATATTCATGTGTTGGAAAAATATTCATATGACGAATAAAATGATTGGAAGATAAAAATCACATTTTTATCATGTATGTGAAGTATATAAAATATTCATGTTTGAAATAAATTGTTTTAACAATAAAAATACATTTTTATAATATATACGAATCGCTAAAAATATTCATGTTTGAAATAAATTGTTTTAACAATAAAAATCACATTTTTATAATATATACGAATCGCTAAAAATATTCATGTTTGAAATAAATTGTTTTAACAATAAAAATCACGTTTTTATAATATATATGAATCACTAAAAATCTTTATTTTTGAAGTAAATGGTTTTAACAATAAAAATCACATTTTTATAATATATACGAAGTGTTAAAAACAATCATGTTGGAAATAAATTGTTTTGACTATAAAAATTACATTTTTATTATATACAAGAAGTGTTGAAAATAGTCATGTATGAAATAAATAATTATTGGATAAAAATATTATTTTTATCAAATATATGAAAAGAAAATGGTTTGGAAATCAAAGGATGGATTATATTTATATATATATAAAATATAATTAAATTAAATCGAATAACGAAGCTGCATTTCGTATTTTGAAATTGTGATTTTAAACGATTATAGCGGGAGATCCGACCGTCAGATTTTCCCCAAACCGAAACCATTGGGTTCACTTTGGAAATATCTTTCCAACGATACCAACTTTGCAAAGATCCAACAGTTAGATTGTACGGAATGTTTAATTCAAATCTAAATGAAAACAGCGCCAGAGTGGATTATATATATATATAATTAAAATAAATCGAATAATGATGCTGCAGTTCGTATTTTAAAATCGTAACTTCAAACGATTATACCGGAAGATCTGTAACGACCTGGGTTTTTCGACCATTCAAATCGACAATAAACCACACATGTCAACCTAAATAAATCACCAACACAAGCAGTTATTGGGAAAAGAAGAAAGAAGAGAAAA
Organism: Allium sativum; assembly: GCA_030737875.1. Lineage (NCBI taxonomy): Eukaryota > Viridiplantae > Streptophyta > Magnoliopsida > Asparagales > Amaryllidaceae > Allium > Allium sativum. Next base: position 243,320,707 of record CM060915.1, on the reverse strand, counting down.
ACAAATCTCAGAATCTCACAGCGGAAGGACAACATATAATAAACAAATAATGGTTTAAAGCATAAAAAAACATATACATTTGGCTATAACGTACAATTGATTATCAGAGTTACACATATGCAGATATACATAACTAGCAGCGGAAACACAGTGCAACGGAAATACATACATATATATAATAGATGTATACCAGATCTTCGTCTTCTATCTCCAAGGCAGAGTAATCTTCATTAACTACAAACTTCTGCTGACCCGAGCGTATTACATAAAAAGAACACAACAAACACTCGGATCATCACTAAATCATTCTCATATTAGTCAAATTAAAATACGAAACAACTTGAGTGTCATGGGTACAGTAACTCAAGAGGTGTTACAGGATTTTTCCATCTCTCGAGGATCCGTTAAACTAATACATACATAGTATAATACACTATTATGATAGTGTCTATCCAGTAAAGTAAATATCATAAAAATACTGTAAGCGGGATTATCATATTACCCTTATGCCGTTTACAGGCATCAACAGTCTATACAGTACCGTAAATTCACCGTACTGGTGTTATCAGAGGGCACTCCATGGAAGGCAATGCTAAATCAAAATCGTATAGGGCTCGATATGGATAAATATGACAAGGCACTCGAGGCAATTCCCAGGGTAGGATTCTACCAATTGCACTCCTGGATCGGTGGTAACGCATAGCAGCCACTACCGCCCACCTCGGGTTACACTCTGAATTCAAATGGGCCCTAATCATCATCATCATCAAAGTTATAGAAATAGTATAGAAGAAGTGTATCTAATCAAAGGTGCTACCTCAATTAGTCACGGTATAGCTCCTGTTTTAGTCATTTGATTTATGACCCAAAGGTCAAGGCTATATTCATTATCGTTCATCTTCTTCAATCCAACAATTGCCTCCAAGTCATCACATTTCATTCTAGATACGTCACTACGTTCACAATTGTGAAAGTTGTATCGACACTGACAGAGAGTATGCCATTTGTCGACTTCGGCCCCTTTAACAACCAATGCTTGCATCTTTCACATCGGTTGGTTCTTTTACATTTAACAAAGGTTCACTTTCATATCAAAATATCATATTTTGTTCGAACCCAATTTATATTCAAACAGAATATAATTTCATACCAAGATATCCCAATCATTCCCAAAACCAATTATATTCTAAACTAGAATATTTTCATTTCATTATATTATAATCATATAATATTTCAAAAAATCAATATATATTCAAGTAGAATATACTTCATATCAAAATCATAATCATTTCAAAATCGATTTATGGTCAGAAATCTATTCATATTCAAATAGAATATATATTTTCATACAACTCATTTCAATCCCTTAGGAGATCCATTTATATTCGAGTAGAATATAATTTACATTTCCATATTAAAATCGATTTAACAGTCAATTCATATTCAAATCGCTTTATTCCAACTCTATTGACCCAATGGTTTAGATCCAAACACTTTCCATCGGAAGAAATTTACAGTTCATAAAAATTATAATTAGGAAAATAGAATGCTTATAAAGGAAAAATCTTTTATAACATATATCTAGAATATAATAGTTAGGATAAAATAAGGTAAATTAAATCGCTATTTATATACCTAAATTAAAAGTTTACTAAATAAATTTTTAGTAATAAAATATAAGGGAAACTCATAATAACAAAATAGTTTATAGGTAAAAGTTTTTTTATAAGTAAATTTAAGAAAAAGAATAGTTTATTTGAAATCAAGTAGGGTATATATATAAAATCTGGTAAAAATAAAAATCCTTTAAACCGTAATTGTTCCTTTCTTCCGAATTTCAAATACTTGAATCTATACTCCAGTCTCAATGGAGTTCATTTAGTTTCCAAATCTCATTTTCTAACATTGTTCAAAACAACCGTTCGATTTCAAGAATTCAAATCTATATTCAAACTAAGTTAAAACAACTCAGAATACCCTCGATTTCCCTTATTCCAAAATTAAATTCAATAATAATTTATTACATTCAAATCCACACCCTTAATTTGAACAATTCCCAATCGTACTCCAGTCTCAATTTACGAATTTCCAAATTTGTCTTGGAATAATTTCCTTAACCATTTCAATAAACATTCAAAGTTCAGATCTTTAAGGAAAATAGATTTATCGAGTATCGGCACAATTTTTTTAAAATGAAATTCTGACCAGATAACATTTTCAATATTTAAAAATCATTTAACCAACCGATGTCTGTATATAATTATATATCCAATGGCCAAGTGATTTTAAATTTAATTTCTCGACATTTCAGAGATGGATCTATCATTTCAATCCAAATCAGGATCACAGAGATTTATCATTTCACTCTATGTTCTTAGTTTATTTAAATCGATAAATCCCGGGTTTATTCGACCCGTAACATCAAGGGTAAAATTAGGATTCATCGTCAATGATGAGCACACAACAGCCATATACTGAAATAAGTAACATTTCAAGCAATACTCATTCAGAAATCACTCAAAGCATCCGTCACAACTATTCATCCAATTAATCAGGATTAATCTGTTCTATAGGTTTGCAAGGATCAGAAATCCAATTAGTAATTTAATTAAATCAAATAACTAATTATTGGCCTAAATTTTCAGATTAACATGCTTGCATGTCAGTTTCTAAGCAACACATCATCAATCAAACACAACCATATGACCAACCTATTTAACAATTTAATTCAATAAATATGGGAATAATTCAGTATTTCATAAGTGAGGAAATCACTCACCTTTGGGTCCTTAGTGAATCAGACGTCCAACCAAAGCCTAAAATTTCACAGTCCCCAAACACAGCCAATCCAGTCTCAGATCTTCTGCAATTCTGCCACGATCCCAGCGCACCCAACCGCGTCCAAATCCGAGTTAAAACGAGAAAGTTATTAATGTTTTACCGTTTGAAATTTATATATACATAAATAAATACAATAAAATAAATTTCTCACCACTCAAAAGCTAACACGTCAGCTTTCTTCCTTCAAAAACTACCGCTCCCTCTCGCTACAGTAATTGCCGCGGAGAACCCATCAGCCCATCGCTTTGACCAACTCTAGCTCCTAATTTCGAAAGCCTGAAGGCCTCCGACCACCACCAACGGAAAGATCACACCGAAAGGCACCCAACCGTGGCCACGACATCAACTCTGGCGCACCCAATTGACTGCACCATCCAACCCTAGATCCGTCATTCCTGGCCTTCAACCACCGAATCCGGCCACCTACGACAGCTATTTGCCAAATGAACACCACTAGGGGACTCATATGCTCCTTCTCTTCAAAACCCATATCCCCGATTCTTCAATTTGCTTCAGAATCAAAAACCTCTAATTTACACCTTAGGGTTTCGAAATCTGAAAGTTTGACCATCAATTTCAGGCAACTCCAAGCACTGCATGTCGAAACAAATCATACCAGCAGCTTCGTATCGTCGAGACCTTCGTTTTTACATACAATTTGCTAGGCTTTGAAGAGATTTGATTTTTGAAGCTTGTATTTTGATTTTTGATCTAGGGTTTTGAAATAGATTTCAGCCATTAAAGAAAATTCTGATTGAGGTAAATGATACGTATGGGTAAAATGGCTAATGGGTGGGAAGGAACTTAAGTTTTCATATATATATATATATGACCCAATTATGATAACAACCAATTATCATGTTACATTGTTTTGTTTCACATTTTCTCCCGTACGATCAAATGACAAGTCCGATTGTAACGCAAATTGAAATCCTACCATAATTTACCGTTCCAGTTTTGATGAGACTGGTTTCGATGGATTCCAAGACAGTTGCCAAAACAGTTAAATTTCACAGTTAATTAATTAATAAAATATTCAATTATTCCTTCAACCGTTTTTAATTCAACTTAAATATTTATTAATTCCATTTTAATCAAATTACAACTTAAATAAAGTTTATAAATTGACTTCACAAGTTTTGAGTTCTCAAGTTTGAATTTTTTTTTTTTGATTTGAGTTTCAACTATAATTAACAACTTAGAATTCTCCATTTCAAATTAAATTTGAATTCTTAATATAAACTAAACATCTCAAATTTATTTAATTTATAAAATAAAAATTTCACGTTACAACCATCCTAAGTACAAACCAAAATAAAAATCTATTTGTACTCAATTCAATCAATCATCAATATTAAAAAGTCAACAAAATTTGATTTTTATCTAATTTTATTCCATTTTATTTATTTTAAATCGAAATTTAATTATACAGAAAATATGGGACGTTACAAGATCCGACCATCGGATTTTCCCAAAACTGGAACCGTTGGATCTGTTTTGAAAAGATCTTTCCAGTGATATAAAATTTGTAAAGATTCAACGGTTAGATTTCAGATATGTGTAAATCAAATCTGAAGAAAAACAACGCTATGGCCCGTTATGGCCTGAAGCGTGGTTTGAATAAATTGGCTATTTTTAAATAAATAAAAATAGTGATAAATCATTATAAAATATTATAAACAATATGGAATGGAAATAAATTGAATTTACTTGGTTTATTGGATATTTGATGGTTGAATGTGTTTGACATGAAAATTACATTAATGAACTGAATTGTGGATGTCGAATAATTTAACCAGGAAATGGATTGATTTGAATTCTAAATATACGTAAATTATTTGAAAAGTCCGAGTTAATTCTCATTTCAAATAATTGATTGACAATTAGAAGTCGAAGATATGAAGACGGTGCAAGACCGATGATCTTCACATCGAATGGATGGCTACCGATGCCTTTGATGGGAGTTGCTACCCTGAAGGGGTTACAGTGCTGGTTGTCCGGACGTACTTGTTGATCATTCGAATGTACGAGGACCTCTCTCCTGTATTGGATATAAGGGTGAGGAATAAGGTGCCTCCATTTCATTCACACCCAGAACGGACTTGTAAATGGATGTGTGTCTGACGTTGTAGGCTGACAACGTGGCATACAGAGATGTTGTGATCAAGGCTTTTGTTGGAAAGCAGAGTCATGTGGTTGATGATCAAAGCATGGCTTTAAAATAGCTAGCTTTGTGTTTAGCGTTGATTCGCGAGCCTTACACCCCAGTATGGACCAGAAACGGGAGAGGACTCCAGGGAGAGCAAGCGTTTCCTTCTAGCTAGGAGTGGTGTCAGCGTTTTACAAGCCCTGACGTTTTGCTTATGTGGATGATGGATAGCAAGGCGCCTCGGTTATTTCGGTCTCTTCAGAGTCGATGGTTTGGTCGGGATATGACCATTTTACGCCCCATAGGGCGGGGAAACGCAGTGTTCAGGCATTTTAATCCACTCCGTGTGGACCGACCCTGAAGATCCAAGGTGCAGTTGCGGCTGTTCCCGAGACATGGGCTAGATTGTATCGAAGCGGTAAGGATGATCCCTTGCCTTGGTTCATGACGGAAATCCAATTTCCAAATACGACATCGTGCGATTTTGATTGTAAACCTATATATGGCGACGTAGTGGTATGGGGCATTCATGCCGTCTATAATTGATACTTATGATTGAAATTGTTTTTGAAACCTATAAACATATCAAATGCTTTTGTTTTATTCGTATCAAGCATATTTTGGCCATTATAAGGTAAAACTCTATCCTACGGTTTGCGTTGCATTGTGTGATGGGAAATGAGTCTTATAATGGCTTCATTTTTGTAAAAAGCATTGCGATGTTTAAATGATTTATTTGTTTTAAGCACTGGCAATCCAATGGAGTAAACCCGTTCCGTGTTAGCGGCGTGGTCCTGTGATTGTCCTTATTGTAAAAATAAGTTAAGTAGATTTCTCATACCAGTCCCATGACTGACTCGTAATTTGTTTCACTTGCAAACTTGGATGCCCTATTTTCTACACGGGCAGCCTTGTATTCAGGTTTTAGCAGGCTCTTTCTGGATAGCTATGGAGCTGAAGATGGATTCTATCACTTCTTTCTTTTTATGTTGTTCATCTCCTGTTGTACATATTATGTTTTGATTCCGTTGTAGACATTTTATGTAAAGCTGAACTATATTTTGTACTAAGTATGATCCTGTATAATGTGTAACTCTGATGATTATGTTTATCCAGTGTATTCTGTTGTAAATTATCTGGTGTATTTATATATTTCTGTTCTGCTGTTATTTGTTTATGTGTTATATTCCAAAGATTACCCTTGCCACCATGGAACGGGGGTTTGGGGTCGTCACATAAGATTTGAATAAAATTTATATCAGCTTATATATATATATATATATATTCAATACCAATCCTCATAATCAATAATATTGTAAGTGGAAAAACGGTATGAATACCTTTCAAATTCTCCAAATAGTATGATTTGAACTACGAGTTATAATATCGAATATCTGAAAATTATTTTCATTTAATTTTCAAAATCCAAAACTAATTTATATTGGGTGTAAGAATTAAACAGAAATTGTATAAGCCTATATTCAATATCAATTTACATATTTAACACGTACTATAGGTGGAATAACGTTATAACTATCTTTCAAATTCCACGAATAGTTTAAGTTTCATCTATGGAATTTAATACCAATTATATTGAGATTATTTCCATCTAATTCCAAATAAAATGTTTATTTAAAAACTCTTTAAATCTTTATGTAAACTTAACCTACTCATGACCAAATCTTCTTTAAATGTCTAAAACTGCCAAAACATTTTATTAATCATTTAAAAATGATTGCTTAAGTTGTAGATGAACATAAATCAGTTTAAAACTTTAGAACAAAACATTACTGAAAAAGCGTTACAAAAACTGTTTCAAATTAGCTAGTTTGGTCAAACAACCTTTACAATACCCAAAACTTCATAATATAAACTCAAATCACTTTTAAATGTTTTATTATGATTTTACAAAAAAAATTCCATACTTTTAATTATTTTAGAATAGTCGTTTACCGTTATGGTCAACGAACTTCACTTTTAGCGACTTTTCCAAAAATAGTTTTACGTATAACTTGGACTCTATCTATTTGAATTTGAAAATTCCATTTTTATTTGAAAACTATCATCATTAGAAAGAAAATGTTTCTCATTTCGAAGAAATTCGATTTAAATTGCCCCTGTAATAAGCGTCTGAAACTTTATGGCCGAAATTCGCGAACTACCGCAGCACGGCTAGTTCTGTTTAGACCATATAATATCTATATAATATCTATATAATCTTATTTACTTCAAGTATGATTATAATTTCATATAATATCTATATAAACTTATTTAAAAAATATTTTCAATTTTATACCATAAAATCCAGATATTCATATTAAATGAATATCATATTATTATTCTATTATTAGAATTATATTGTTTTTTCAAAGTTAATCTTTTGAAACCCAAACATTCTTGAAATCAAATTAAATAAACTATGAGATAATGGAACAATTAATTTAAGTTTTCGGCCTCATTTATATACCAAATCAAACTTCAATTTTTGAATTTACTATTAAAAATAGATTTCAAATTTGAAAAAGCCATATAAAATTGAAAAAAAATTCAAATGAATTTCCACCTTTACGAAAGTTATCCGTAATTACTTTAGTTTCATTTCCAAAATATTTCGGGTAAAAAATTCCAACTTTTTTTACCTATTATTTAGTTGAATATAATATTCAATTATATTATCAAAATGGACCAAAACTTAACCAATACCCATATTATTTCACATATGCGTGTGTAGTGAATATATTATCGCTAGTAACAGCTAAAATAACATTTTTAGAAACCATAACAACCATTCACACATATCATATACAAATATATATAGTGTATGCATATATATATGAACATATTGTACAATCGTTAGATAATTAACGCTTATACTTTGTAAATTACCTAATAAACCACAATTTCACATCCATCAACTGATTACAAGCATACATGATAATTGTATTTATATTTTACAACCATATATATATATATATATACATATAGTGTTTCTTACCAACCTAGCTCCTTAATACTTTATTTTAGGACTTTGACTAAATCATCAGCAGCATAACCGCTTCTTGCACACTTTTTCGCTTTCTACCCAAATACGATACACACACACACATACACACATACATCCTTTCTTCTTCTTCTTCTTCTTCTTCTTTCTTTTTTTAAAATTTGAGGTGGCTGAGTTTGGAGGAGGTGAAGGGGCGCAAGGAGGGAGGAAGGAGGAGGTAGCTCACGACCAAATGAAGGAGGAAGAAAGGGAAGAGAAGGAGGAAGAAGATGGCTTAAAAGCCTTTACTAAAGAAGAAGGAATAACCTTAGGAAGAAGGAGAAGAATTAAGTGAAGATGGAATGAAAATGGACAGGCTTAAGACTTCTTTTATAGCCTTGGTTCAAGGGCATACTGGACTTTAGACCGGGGACACATGGCTCCATCTTATGCAGCATTGAAATCTCTCCTTACACCTGTAAAACCACCTTCCAAATACCATGTGCTCTCTTTAAAACCATGTGCCTTAGGTGTATGGTTTTCTACCGACCATTTGTGACACTTTTTGTCATACTTATAAGTGTTTCAAGATTGCAACACTTATATATATCAACCAATGTTATCTTTTGTAAATTCGACTATAAAACCCGATTAAATTCAACGACTAGTGTTGACAAAATCTGATAATCTTTACTAACCTATGTTATTTAATAATTAAAAAATAGTTATTTCATTCAATAATCAATACTTAAATTTTATTAAAAAAAGTATACATATAATGGTTTTGTTAATACGTATTTAAACAAACAATCAATGTTGACAAAAGTCCCTCTATTTTTGTCGATATTTCTTACCATTGTATTTTATAGTTCTAAACAATATTTATTTAAACTAAATCTGGAATTAAAATTTCAAATTTGAAAATGATTAAATCAACTTAAATTTGTTAAGTTATAAAATATCGTTTTTGACAAATTTTTAATATTTGATCAAATTCGGTTTTGACAAAGTTGACATATTTTGCCAATGTATCTTACCATTGAATTCTATCATTTTAAACAAGTTATTTTATTGTACACACCACGTTTATTCAATTTAAAAATCAATTTAATCTAGATTCCCAAATGATTAAATCAAATGAATTTGACAAATTACATAATTCTTAATATGACAAAAATCCTTCTTTTGAACAATTTGTTAATCGCAACAAATTTATCAAAATTAAACCTTAATATCAAATTTAGTTTATCATATCTTTGAAATCAAATTTTTAATTCAAAAATCTTTTTAAATTAAATTAGGCCAAAAAAAATCTGGGTTTTTACACTTGAACTCTTCAACTTTGAAATCTTAGTTCTCTAAACTGTACATTCTTCAATAATAAACACCGCATAGATTTCATGAACGTATGTATACATCCACTCTAGATAACAATGGTTGTATATATTTTATAATAATAATAATTGAAATAATGTTGTTGTCATCAAAACCATCATCAATCCCTAATAGTCTAGAGCGAGTTTGCTTACCTCACTTTTAGCGAGGTGAACAAAACTCCCAGTTTCCATTGGTGGAATTCGGGGAGGGGAGGGGTGGCGTATAGGTTTCACTGACATACACCAATGGAAAATCATAGTTTTGTACACGCTCCTCAAAATAGTGTACAAACTAATTCTCCTAATAATCTCCCCATTTTTTATAATAGCAACCTTGGTATATAAAATATTCGTATATATTCATACCTGATGTCTTGTTCTCCAGTTACTCCCCTTTACCCCCATTAACTCCTAGTAAAACTGCAATAACTCATTTTAATCTAAGCCAAATTTTATAATTTCCCCCCCTTCGTCATCATCAAAAATTATATAATCCTAACTTGACTATAATACTCCCCTAAAACTAAGACAAGGTTCTAAATTTTAAAACTAAGACTAATAATTCTAAAACTATTCTAAGTTATAGGATTGAATATAATAACTGCTTGAATGATTATATTAAGATAAACCATATTTCAAGGCATATAACTCAAACCAAATCAATATATCTAAATCAAATCAATTCAATACATATAACCAAGCAGTCCAATCCAAATCACATCAATATCTAAGTTATTTATTAACAAATTCAAATTTTAAAACAATTCAATTAGAGCACACAAACTTATGAAGATAATTTCATACATTTTTAGGAACTTCTACCCAACCATCTCCACCGAATATCGGATCAGCCTTTATAGCATTTCAGTCTTCATTGTCTTTGGTAAGAGGTGCTCCAGTGATGTTGTTGTCTTCATCTTTGGAAAGAGAAGCGATCATCCATCGAATTGCATCAAAATGCTTCTCTTGTTGTTTTATCATTTTTATTTGACTCATTTCTAAGTGATGCTGATTTCGAAGAATGATAAAGAGAATATTCTTGAAAGAATTAAGAATTTCTTCAAGGTTTTCGCTTAAATTATGAATTTGAGAAGCCATGGATTTGATTTTATTAAGAAATGATGCAAAGAAATGAAGGAGGAATGAATAGAGGAGTTTTTTTTGAAAGAAATGGTTATAAGTAGGCTCTGGAATTCTTTTGAATTGAACAGACACTAGTTGTTAAAGAAGTTTTCAAATTTAAACAATTTTGAATTTCATACAGTTATATGTCGACATATACAAACATATACAAACATGTATGTGTATTTTTCAATATTTGAAGTGTTTTGTGATTTGTTTTGACTTATATATATATATATATATGTGTGTATATATATATAATTTTAATGACTTTTCCTGAGATGTTTAAGCAAGAATTAAAAAAATATAAATCTTTATTTCACACTAACAATAACAGTACATCGATTTAGTACATAAACATGAAATAGAAATTATGAAAATCGAACAAGCGAATACAACATGATAATAAACTTAGAATTCTGCAGAGCATGAGGAGAGGATAAGCCAAGTTTTCTTCCAATTTTCCTAAAAAACTTGCTTATTTTACTAGACATCTTTTCAAATTTCTTACAAAATGAGCTCTTTAGTGTCTTTTTGTTCTTGGCTAGAATGATTTGGTTTTTGAGAAGGGTTTTCTTGGAAAAGTTAGCGAGAAATTCGAAACTTTCTAAAAAAGTGTCTTTTTCCTCTTCTTTGATATCCATATGATCGGTTTCTTCTTGATGTTCCAATCTTGCTTGTGTTTTTCTGCGTACATTTCATAGATGAGCACAAGTGGAATCTTTTAAGATATATATGTTCAAAATTATTATTTCTATAGAAACAAACTTTTCTCCTTTGAAATTAGCACCAAAATATTTGTAAATACGAGTAAGGTAAACTCCACAGTATAGCGTATTTACTTTTGACGAAATATCCTTTAGTAGAAACTCACTTAAAATTACTTGAGCCCAATTGATGTCATAGTTTCCAAAAATAACAAATAGGGCTTTACAAACTTTATAAGTAGGATTGTTGAAATTTTCGGAATGAGGGTGACGGTATGTTGAAGTAAATTGACAATTCTTGCTTTAGGACAATAAAAATGATTTTTGAATTCCAAATTTTATCACGTTCAAAAATATGGTCAAAGGACTCTAGATTATTTTCATTAATCTTAAATCCCACGAGATCCATTCTCGTATTTTTCCATCCTAAAATTGTACTTAAAACGTCACAATTCAAAACGATTTGAGCCCCTTTAGCACTGCTACTTGTTTCATTATCGCTTCCTTGATAAAAATCATGATTTAAGTTTATATAAAACATTTTAACAAGATTTGGGTAGCAAACTTCATCGTTTTCCTGAGAACTAACAAGACTTAAAATTCCATTTCGATGAAAAAGGGATTCAAGATTATAAGTAGAAAATCACCAAAAATAGCAAAATTTTCGTATCGACTTTACCAAAGTTTATATAACTTATGTAATCTTTAATAACTTCGAGATTGTTGTGAAGGAAAGCTTTTGTTGTCTTGGTCAGCCTTATTGTTTTGGTGTGCTTGAGAAAGCCATTAGAGAGTTGTTTTTGAAGAGTATAGAGAAATGAAGCAAGTTTGAATTTTGAATTAAAGGTAGAAAGGGATGGTAAAAATAGATAATTAAATAGAGAATCAAAGGACATATTCTATGGCAATGGGACACCTTTTTAGCACATTAGGTTTAGTGACGCGGTGGAGGGAATTTCAAAAGTTTAAAATTCAAAACTTGAATTTCAAACTTCAAATGACATGTACATATCGACATATAAAAACATGTATGTCGACATATCTCTTTGAAATTTCAAGATGACTTTTGACTTTTGACTATTTAGTTATTCTTATTTAAATATTTCCTAGTATAATATTTATTCTAATATTAACTTACCAAATAATTATTATTTTGAATTTTGAATTTTGAATTTAAAATTTAAATTTTCAAATAAGGCAAACAAACAATAATTTAACTAAAACTATTATAAAGGCGTACCTATTTTTAGATCCGTTCTTCGATTTCTTCTGATTCGTGAATTGCTATGAAGCACATATTTAAATTGTTCATTTATGGTTCTTCAACACTTGAGGATGAATCAGAGTCATCTAGGGTTGCTGCATATGCTCTTTTTCTTCTTTTTGATGAATTATCATTTGAAAGTTGATTCTGCCTCTCCAGATGCAGACAGTTTCTTTTTAGGTGATCTGGTTTGTCGTGGTTAAAACATCTTATGTTATTCCAGACTTCATTATTTTTTATAGAATTTTATTTGCTCGTTCCTTTTGAAATTATTATTCCTTTTCCTATATCTCAGGATTTTCCTAAAATTCCGTGTCATTAAGGATTTTCCTATATCTTATGTCAAAATCTTCGGTTGTCGCATTAAATGTCGTGCGGTATATTCTCTGTTATTACCCCGCTATATCCTCTAACAGATTTCTACTGCTATGTTATTTTCAAATAGCTCTTGAAATAGTATTTCCGCTTTAAGCCCTGCTATATTCTGATATTCACAATATATCCCAATATTTCAGCTATATTTCGCTATTTTCGCTATATCTTCTATAAAAGAAATGAATTTAAAAATTGTACTTATACATTGTAAAATTTATAAAATTAGTTTTTTAATATAATTTTTAACATATGTTTTTCAGAATATAAAATACTATAATATTCTATTAAATTTAGTCAAGCTAAATAAAAGTTTACATATATTTGCTTACGCATTTATTTAAAATTAAGACTGTACTAATTATGATTAAGCTGAACATTAATTTTCCATTTATTTATCATTTTAGTATTTGTAAAAGCATTAAATACAAGTTTTATATGATATTTTAGACTCATCCGCTATATTATGTTATTTCCTCGCTTTATCTCTGCTATAACTTTTTGCACATCTACCGCACTGGATCTGCTGAGCCCTTTAATTGCACAGATTTAATGCTGCCGATTTTTTTTCGATGACTTATTTTTTTACCTTCCTTACGTCTGGATTTCGAATGACATTAGATTATCAATCAATTCTTCAATTTTAATTGCACTAATATCATTAGCTTCTTCAATTGCAAGTGCCTTTTGATCCCAATCCGAAGTTAATGAATTCAGGACCTTTTGACTTGATCTTCTTTAGAATATATTTTTCCCAAGGCTATTAGTGAGTGCACGATCTCTTGGAACCTGCAATACATATCGGAGATAGACTCATTCCGATTCATTTTAAATAACTCAGACTGACTGGTCAACATGGATATTTTGGTTTGCTTAACTTTGTTGGTTCCTTCACAGGTCACTTGCAAAGTTTTCCAGATTTCATATGCAGGTTTACAGACAGATACTCTATTAAATTCAACCATATCTAGTGAACAAAATAAAATATTCATAGGCTTTTAATTATTTTGTGCAGTGGATTTTTGATCATTAATCCGTTGTGCAAAATTAATAGTTGGTTCAACATATTTAGTTTATGTGATATTCCAAGTGTATAATCCTACAAATTGTAAGTAAATTTTCGTTCTAAAAGCTTAGTATGCTTAATTACTACAATTAAATAGTGGTGGTCTAATAGTGGGCTAACCCTCTACAAATGAACTTTTATTATTGATAATTCCAATGTTGGTTGCTATTTAAACTTTTCAAAAAATTTAGATTATGAAAACTTCGAAAAACAATGATCTGATACCAATTGTTGGGGATGCAGATTAAGGTCTCAAGGGAAACTAAACACTAAAGGGGTGAATAATATTTTATAGATTTTATTAAATTTCTTGAAATCTTAATGGATTAAAAAGAATGTTATGCAAATTATAGAAATCAACAATCACAGAATCGAACACAGATGCAGAGAATAAAAATAAAAAGCAGTCAATGGAAAGTACATACCAAGATTTTATACTAGTTCAGAGTTATCCTACATCCAATCCCACACAATGATGGGTTCTGCAGATTTCTTTACAATATAATTTACAATTTACAATCCTCGATTTCAATGGCTACGAGGTCCACCACCACATGCTTCCGAGTACAAGTGCTCTCTTGATTTCCAAGGCTACGTAACGTCCCGAAAATCCCCGCCTTTCGAATCGACCGTAAGACGCACAGGTCCAATTTAAAATGGCAGAAATTCTCGAACCACTATGGGATACAACCCATCAGAACAAAAAAAATCATTGCATTGTTATTACAATAATTTTACATCAGAGTACAAGATTACTAGAGTACATAGATATCGGAAAATAACAAATACATAACAATACACAACGGAAACATAATTACAATCAGTGGAAGACTCTCAGTTGCTCTGGACACAACTTTAAACTTCAATCTAGCACCCGCTCAAAAACAAAACTACTAGTTGCTCGTGTCCACAGTTTAGGTAGGAAACAATAAACTCAAGTTCAGTCATGAGATTAGTATGAGAACCTAAAACAATTATTATACTTTAGTAAATCATGGGACCACGCCATATAACACAGAACGAGTTTTCTCCACCTGAACACCAGTCATAAAAACTCGCAATGCTTTTTGTAAAAATGAAGCTATTATAAGACTCAATTCCCATCGCACAATGCAAGCGCAAACCAGAGGGTAGAGTTTCATCTTGTAATAACATGCTTGATACGCGAAATTTCTTTTTTATTATTGCTAGTGCATATTGTGAGAATCAATTTCAAAAATAAATGTATCAATCTTAGATGGCATAATACGCCATCCTATTATGTCGCTATATAGTTTACAACTGAAAAACGCAAGGTTCATATTGGAAGTTGGATTTCCAACAATGACCAAGGCAAAGGATCTTCCTTATCCGATTCAAATACATCTCTTGCAAGATGTCCAGAACCACACACATAGGACCCTTGGAGCAACAGAGTCAGCCCACCAATTCCCGGTGAGTAAGGGTTTCTTCTGGACATAACGTTCCCCTGTCATATTTTACCGTCATCCTGGTCGTATTTGACCATCATGCAAGGTGCCTCAATTCCATCATCCACATAAGTAAATTGTCTGGCTCCATCCTATGACAACACTTTTTGCTAGAAGGAAATGTATGACCTTTGTTTGGTGTCCATCATCTTGTTTTCGGCCATTCCCAGGTTGTGAAGCTTGCCGAAGTCACGTTTCAACACAAAGCTATGCTATATCTGCCACGCTTTGATCGTCATTCATAAAGCTTTGCTTTTCAAAAAAAGCTTTGATCAATCAGTATCTTAGCATGCCACATTGTCAATTCACATGTATGATCCGTTTTAATTAATAATATAACCTTTGAGTTCATATGTTTCAAAGAAGGGTGTTAAGCTAAGAGAATAAATTCTCTAGCACCTCAGATATATCATCAATAGCAACTAATCGGTTATGTTATGAAATACAATGTCAGGCACACATCCATTTACAAGTCTATTCTGGGTCTGAACGAAACCGAAGGTACCTTATTCTTCGTCTCTAAGGGAGAGGGACCTTGCATATCCGGTCGATCTCCAAGTACGTCTGAACGACCGCCACTTTAACATTATAGTGGGAGCTACCTGAGGCATCAACAATAATCCAAACGATGTGGAGATCTCCGATCTTCAACCACCATCTTCAATAACTTTGACAATCGTCGTATTAGTTATTCAGAATGGGTTGAAACCATGTCCTTTCGAATAACTATCACATCATTAAAATCAAGTGATATATAAACATATCATATGTCTCATTCCAATTTAGAATATTCTTTTATTCAAATATCCGTTACATTGGGAAAACTCCCATAAATAGTATCAAAGATTTACATCATTTAAACTTTTATTTAAAATTTTCCTTGTAAATCATTTCAAAAGATTATATAATCTCTTTTCACAAACTTAAGTCAAATTAAGGTTTATAAGCGTCATTGGGATCATCAAGCCTTACAAAAAGGTAATCTCTCATATCATTAACTCATTCCCATCCTATTCATCCCATGGAGCAAAACTGGTGGTACTCCATATATAACACCCCTTGTGTTTTGGTAAGTTAAGTTACCTTCTACCATTTTAAATCTAATTAAAGATTCAATTATCCTATAGAGAAAAACTGATGGCACTCCTTATCTAACACACATCGTATTTTGGTAAATTTAATTAACTTCAACCATTTTAAACCTAATTAAAGATTCAATTATCCCATGGAGCAAAACTGGTAGTACTCCATATTTAACACTCCTTGTATTTTGGTAAATTTAATCACCTTCTACCATTTCAAATCTAACTAAAGATTGATTAAAACTCTAACTTAGTTTTAATCTCCAATTCATTTAGACAAATCTTTATTGAAAGATCTATTTAAACTCAAACATAGTTTTAATTTCCAAAAATCATTATCCAAATCTTTGTTGAAAGAATTATTACAACTCAAATTTGAGAAATCATCTTTTTCTAATTGGGTTAAAGAACAAATGTTATTTAAAACATCGTTCACGATAAATTCAAAATAAAACTTGCATTAGAAATGGAATTTCACGGAAATCATATCAGTTCACAATCGATATAAATATCCATATCAGACAAATACTATAAGTGGAATAACGGCAAAGCCTTTTAAATTCCTTAAATAGTAAAGGTCTCCCTCCATGGAGTTTCATCTTGATTATCACTAAATCGATTTCCATTCAATTCCAATTTAATTCATTAATTGGAAAACTTAACTTTAATAAATACTATTAAATCTTCGTTAAAAAATTTGTAAATTCCAAATCATATCTTCACTATTAACTAGGTTGAAGAATGACCTTATTGAAGACACCCTTCACGATAAACCCAAGCTCAGTTTGATATCAAATATAAGGTTTTAAATAGAAATCATATCAACTTATATTCAATATCAAATTCTGAAACCAACAAGTACCGTATAGGGAATAACGATACCTCTATCTTCCAAATTCCTCTAAACAGTATCCGTATAATTACATAGTCCAATATTGAAATATCCAAAGATTGTTTCCATTCAAATCCAATATTCATACATTGGAAAAACTTAACTTGGTTAAGTATTTATTAACTTCAAACTATTTTAATCACTTTTGTCAAAATAGCTAATTTTCACAAAATAGCTATATATCGTCCAAAACTAAATATATATATAGTCCAAATCACTTTTAAATCATTTATTATGATTTATCATAGTTTTTCCCTATTTTTAATAATTTAAAAATATAATATTTTTTTAAAAACCAATTTCAGGTCATTTACGGCACTAGCCCTGTTTTTATTCAAATTCGATTTGAATTTATCTCAAAATCTAACCGTTGGATTTTAAGAATATTTTTATCCTTTGAAAGCTCTTGTCATTTTGAACCCAACGTTTCTCGTTACGAGAGAATCCGATGGTCGGATCTCCCAATATATCAATTTGAAGTTAATGGTCAAAATTCGCTAACGGTCGCTGGGTCGCTGCGCAACACGTCCTATTCAAACCATTTTATTATTTATAACAAAATCCATTTATTGAGTCCAAACATATTTTATAAAATGTTTACAAACTCAATTTGAAATGATTCAACCTCCAATTCAATTTATAACTCAAAATTGAATATTATGATATTAAAATAATATCATTTTTCAAAATATAATATTTTGAAATCCATATTTTTATGACATCCATTATAAAAATAAATAAGATTAATTGAAAAAAATTCATTCGAATTAAAAACATCATTTATATACCTAACTCGAATTCACATTTTGAATTTACTATTCATTTTAAAATAAATTTGAAAACAAGCCCTTATTAATTGAAAATTAAGTCAAATCAAATTTTTACTTTTATGATAACTACTCACAATCACTTAAAATTTCTTTCCAAATTAATTTGAATTTAAAATTCAAACTTTCATTTTTCATCGAATCCAATTTGGAATTAATTTGAATATTTTATTAATAAAATATTCAAATTAATTCCAAATTGGAATGAGATTCAACCAATTAGCATATAATTCGATTTATATAGATTTCACACATCATTAACATCCATATCAACTACCATCTATCAACCAATAATTATAATATAAGCGTTACTGTCGACAACATTTATATTCACAATTTAACGATAATAATGATAATAACTGTAAGCATCATTCATCAGTAACGAAGCAAACATTACAATCACAGGCAATCAACATATATAATCAAACAAGATTATAATAAAATTTTGAAATTAGTTGAGGGAGTTCTCTCTTGGTCGGTTTGAAGTCATTATAAAACGATTGTTTTGATTACATTAAACAATGCGTTTAATTTAGCCAAAATTTTCAGCTAGTTCCAAATTCCTTCAAATTAGCTTCACTGCGAATCTCTCGTCTTCACGGTTTCAACATTTCCAACTTCATCAAATTCTGTTTTCGTTTGAATAAGTTATGATAGTTCAAACATTAATTACATAATTTAATTAACTAATGATAATTATCTTTTTTAATTAACCTAATAATCCTTCTTCATTCGTAACATCTCCAGGGAATGCATGAAACCACCTTCGCAACCATAGTTCACCTGTGCACGCCACCCGAAGCAACATGACCCTGATCAAAATACACCACTCCGAAGCTCCAACTCCTCTCTCCCTTCGCCTGGCACGGCGGTGAACACGGCCTCGCCATAGCCTGGAAAAAAGTGTTCGAACGTGGCCGATTTGAGCAAGAAATTTAAACCAATTACTCCACTAAATCTGATGATATTTGTATCAATTCAAAGAGCTGAAGAAGCTCTATAATTTTTGTGTTGGAGGATTTACAAATTAATTGAGGAATTGCGAGATAATAGAGGAAGAAAATGGAGCAGTTTTGGCCATTGAAAAGGAGGGTAGCGGCAGATTGAGAATAGTTAGGGTTTAGTAGGGTTAGTGTTTTTATAATAATTATTTATTAAAATTTTATTCATTTATTACTTATCCATGAAGTTTAACGGTTCAAGCTCCAAACAAACCCCAACGACTGACATCTCTAGCCAAATACATTCCGGACACAATGGAATGAGTTTCGGAAGCTAATTTGATTGTTGTAATGAACGGTAACTTTGACATATTTAACGATAAAATAAATATTTATATTTGGATTTTGATGAAGAATTTGAAATTTTATCTATTTAGAATCAATTTGAATCTTAAAAAAAAAAATTGTCTTTGTTGTCTAAAATACGAACGCTAGTGGAACAAGAGGAACTACCATTTTTTTTTATTTTGTAACTTTAATATTGATCTTGTAATTGGGTTTATAAATCAAAATATGCTTGTACCTGAAATAAATTTAGAAACTGGGTTGCTATTTATTTTAAACGGAATTAGGATATGCTAATATATGGATTTTTGTAAATTAAATTTCACATGAATGTTTTGCTAATAAACTTTTTACTTTACTTATCAACTTCAAGTTATACATATATTTGGAAATCTAACGTTGAATGTTATCTTATTTAATTTAGAAAGAAATCCTGATCAGTGGCAAATTTGATTTCAAAATAAAAATTTGAAGTTGAACATAAATAATGATTAATTTTGTTGGAATAAAATGCTAAACTTAAATTTATGACAAGACATTACCATTGGTAAGTACTTTTAATGTAATGAAACCAAAGAAAGAAAATGAATTAATAATTTTAATATTGAAATTAAAATTTTCATGTTAATCAAAATTTCAAAAAAAAAAAAATAACGTGGATAAGTTTCAATATTTTTCATAGGATAAATATCAGCGCTGTTTATCCGTAGGGCGTGTTCACTAATATATCCGAAAATATATGTTAAACAGTTTAACGTTCGCTAGTGCGTTCACAACATTGTCCGTTCATGTCAAATTAATAAATAATAATAATAATAACGAATAATGAATAACAATAAATAAAAGAGAGAAGATAAAGGAGAATTTAATTATAAATTCCTAGACCATGGTAATAAAACAAGAAATAAATGGTGTAAACACAAACTTGAACCATGCCATAAAGATAGATATTATCGGCCAAATTAAACCCTCATCTCTATTAACAAGGTTTATTCTCTCTCTCTGAATAGTCATTCACGTTGAAATTTCATCTCTTCCTAGAGATATGGTGGCAGCACAAATACCTTTCCATGTCTGGGCAAATATTCTGAAAACATTGTTCAAGATTTTGAAATCTCTTGTTGTCAGTAGCAAATATTGAGCAACAGTAGAATAAGATTTGGAAAATATATGGTTAGAGAATCCAACGATGCTTCTAAATAAAATATTCCTATTAGCAGAAATAAAAGCGCTCCTTCTTCCTAGTGTGACCATACTTTCCCCCTGCTCCTCTCTTCTATTTCCTTTTCTTTAAATCATTCGTTCACGAGTCAGAGAGAGAAAACAAAGAAACCGATCTTCAACACCTCTTCTGTGTCTTCTAACTTATCTCGTTCCTTTGGTTTCTAGTGTCATCAAGCAACAAAAGAATGAACGGAATTTAGTCAACATCTTTCTATTTAAATCCAAATATCACTTCCTCCCACTTTTCTTTCTTAAGAAAATACACGAAAATGGCCTTTCCCTTTTGCAGCCTACTGCTTTGCCTCTACCAGCCATTCTCCCGCGTCGCTCCTCCCTCTCACAACCGCTAACCCTTGTTCTTCCCTGGAAGCAATGGAACTCCTCCTTCCTACGAGATCTGAAACCGTATAAAGTAAAAACTGTCGAGATGACAACCCAAGCCGAGATCAGAACACCAGTAGCAGTCGCTGCCATCACCTTGACGCTACGCACTGACCTCAACGACTTGACGGTATTCGGCCTTCCACCTGTGAGCTCAGGTCATCTCGGAAGTCCGTTTGCCCTTTTTCGTCTCAACTAAAAAAAAAATCGGAGAAGAGCTGAAGATGGACGCTCCTTACCTGTTGGTCTAGCAGTGTTCGCCGGCCTCGACGGCATTCCTACCTGGGTCCAACGATACCCTAAAATTAGCTATTATTGGATCTTCTTATCAGGCACTTAAGGTGCTCGTGTAAATGTCCATGAGAAGGCTGTTTTGTCAGTATGACTAATTCTCTGACCTGTTTATTACTGACGATACCAGCAACCCAGGGATAGGTGGAATCATAGTCTCAATCATTGAAGAACCCATGTTTACCTTCGCTTGTGCCATCATTTAACCATTGGTATATCTCCTCTTTCATTTTTTTAAACGAAAATACATCCATTTACATTAAGTATATTTTCGCTCATATTAATTCTGGAGATCATCGCTATTCAGATTTTAGTTCACTGGGAATTTTGGTCGTGCTTGAACGAGAAATAGATCTTGGAGCCGTCTTGGAATCTCCGATGTTATTTATGTACACATATATACACCTGTATGTATATGTACATAAACCAAATTGGAAGTACATTCATCACCTCTGATAGACATTCTCACTCGCCGTGTCAATTTTGTATTCACATTTAAGCCACGGAAGGTGAGTTTTTCTCACTCTCAGACTAACTGATTATTAAGTGAATTAAAACATGAGATGTTGAATGAAATGTTAGGGTGCTCTAGTTTTGTTTGCTTCGTGATTGTGCACGTGCTACGCACACACCGTTATTTTATATGACATAATATGTATGTATGTTTGACATGTTATGTTTATTTTCTCATCATGCAAGTTCCCCCTTAGTTTAGAAACATGACGGGTTAAACTGATACATACCCGAACCCCTTGTATATTCGAATTGATTTGAGATGCGGGTTGGAATGATACATACCCGGGATTCGAATATTTTAAAGAACGGATTAAAATGATAAATATCCGTGTCACTTGATCATAGGATAGAAAATTATATACGGACACCGTGGTCAATAAAAATTAATTATTTTAAATAGGGGAATTTTTACTACAAGGGCTTACTAACGTTATACAATTATTTTCTAGGACACGGGTTGTCAATAATTACTTTTCAGGACATTTATCATTTCCGCCTCTATTTCACAAAAACCTAATTCCTAAATCGCTCGAATCAGTACTTTCAACCCGTTACCAAAACAAAATTTCAACAAAATCGATCTTCGCCATATTGGTAGAGCAAGCATCTACTATAAAAGTAAGTTTCAATTAACATAGAATTAATAGTTAAAATAATTTTCCTGTAAATGTTGTTTGTTATTACCTAATTGCTTGCCTTTTGTTGAAAATATTGCTTTAATCAATCAATTATAATTGCTAGTAACTGTTTACTTCTGCAAAATCTTTTATTATGACTCGATTTACAATAATTATTACTCATTTTTTGTTGATGATATTGATTGCATAAATGGTTTTTTTAAAAGGTAAACGGTTTTTTCTTTCTTTGAAAAGTGGGTATAAAATTGATTTGTCATTCATTATGAAATGTAATTTATTTGATTGATTGCTCCTTCAAAAAATTTGAATTGGTTATTTGAATGATTGAATACTCAAAGTTGTTAGATTCATGAAAAATATAAATTATTATATCTTTTTTTCTGCTTTGTATTTTTGTTAATTTCAAAATTTGAATAATTGTGTACATTCATCCAGGATAAAAAGTACACCAGGTCGAAAAAAAAAACAAATTGTTTCTACAGATGCTACATGTATTTTCACAGACAATGGAACGCAATGGTTAAAAATAAGACCAATTTCTTCTCCATTTTGTGAAGAACACAGTCAAAGAAAATCTATGTCAATATCAACAGTGGTAACTTTTTTCTTTACGTTGTGTTTACAATTATCATATTTTTAAAAAATACTAACCAAAATTACATTGCATGATAAAAATGACAAAATCATTTCAATATTAAACTGAAAAAAATATAAATGCGTTTAGCTTTATCATTATTGAATTTAATTAGATGTTAAAATATACTAGTATTTGAAAATAAATGATATATGTTATATAAGTTTATTGTTTTAATGATTATTTCAAATTATTACACTGCTTATAAAATTTGTTTGCAAACTATGTCAAAAAGATAAATAGTACTATCTTTTTGTACACATTATTTGCATGCATGATATTGTTTGGATTATATAGCATTTAATTTCGGGTTAATATTGTTTACATACACTGCTATAATATTTTAAACATCCTAATCTAATAATAAGATTTTCATGAATGCAGGAAAAAACTGACCATGAACAACATGAATCGACTACTACAAAAATACAAACAGAGCCTAACGAAGAAAATAAAAAGTCAGATTCAAAGCGAGGACACAAGTAATGAGTTAGATACTGAAGATAACAAAAGTGAGGAAACAAATACTGACTTGGACGATGCAGATAATTATGAAGTCGTGGAAACATGGAGAAAAAGAAAAAAGCAACAGTACACTGGCACATATAGATGCAATGTATAAAGTAATGTCAGTAATTAAAAAGGGAAATATTCTTTCTCAGGAAGCAAAAGATTTCATAGAGAAAACACCTGTTAAAAACATTTTTAATTTTTTTCTCAAGAATTCAATATCAAGACAAGATATAAGAAACTGTGCTTCAAATCTAGATGATATAATTACTTCTTTTGATGTTAATGATAATGCTTTTAAAGTGGGAGACAAAATTTTGAAAATAACTCCGAAAGAAGTGAGTCTTATATTTGGAATGCCAGCTGGAGAGAAATTATTTCCTATTCTGGCTTCAAGCAAAGCTTCTGCCATGGAATGTTTTGCTGACTTTTTAATTTACAATTTCAATAAAGAAAATGTAATAAATAGAAAAACAGTGACCAGCAAATTGAATTCAATGATTACACAGAAAAAAGGAGATAAAAATCTAACAAAGTTATTATTATTACTTCTTGTCATAACATTCCTTTTTCCAAACAATCAAAGCTATTTACCATGGTTTTTTTTTTGGGTAAATTGGTAAATTTTAAAAAAATGAACTCAATCTCTTGGCCGTGAGCAATATGTCAAAATATTCTAAAAAATGTTAAGACATACCATGCTGATCCAAGGAATACACCAGGTTATACTATGGTTTTGTTGGTATGTATTTATAATATTCACTTAATACAAACACACTAAATATTTTCTTTATTATTAAAATATATGAAACCCTTTATCTTTTTCTTGCAGTACTGATTCTGTGAACGAACCCAAATCATTGATAAAAAAGAAGGCATTGAAGACAAAATCCCAAGAACGAGGAAATGAGATTTATCAAAACTAAAAGACATCGAATTAATCGAAGTTGATGACAACAAGGTAAATCGTGTTTATAAATATTTATTTTTATATTTAATTTAGTTACATGTTTGCATTACTTTCTTCTTAAAAATTACAGTACCATAGTACTGTTTGTGTAAACGATTGTTCAATTGAATTTCTTCTGTACATTTACTACTACATGATAGTTTTTTTTAATCATTTCTAACATTATTTGAAGTTCTTACATAAAGTATATAAATAATTTAAACATCATGTAGAAAAGATAAATGCATTTATCTTTTCAGATTAATAAATAAATAACATATTGTACTGTAATTGCATATCGTACTTCCGAATGCATATTAAACATTTTTAACATAATTTGAAGTTCTTACATAATGTGTTCAAATGATATAAACAGAATATACAAAAAGATAAATGTATTTATCTTTTACATATTCTAATATAAGTCTTGGCATTATATGCATGATTGTCTATCCCAATAAAGCTTTTGTATAATAGTGATGAGTAGTTGATCTAACTATTTTTTTAAATATTTTCCATGTAGATTTTAAATTTCTTTTCAGATGTTACAAAAGACGAGAAAGATCTTTTGTCCAAAAAAATTATACCAGTTGAAGAAGATGATGAGAAGTGTAAAAAAAGGAAATTAGATGACAATATGGTGGTTAAAAGTTTGAAAAAAAAAATTTGAAGTAGCTGGAAACAAAATTGAACTTTTTGACTAATGAGTTGAAAAGTTTTGGGGAACAATTAAACGAAGAAAGAGTTTTATGTGCAGCAGCTGAAAGTAGAATCCAAATTCTAGAAATGAAGATTCAAATGCGTGATTGGCAAGAGGTCACATAAAAACAAGATTTGATAGAAAAGACTGAACATGCTAATGGTAAGGAAAAGTAAAAATAATACAATTAATATGACTAACATAAATAGGTCTAATAACTTTCTATGTTATAATTTGATAAATACTAAAAAATTTATTTCAGAAATTGAAGAAAGTCTTATATGTGAAAACAACAAACAAGCTACTGATGAAATTCCTGATGAAAAAGCAATTACCATTAAAAATGAAAATAGTACTAAAGAAGAAAAGAAGAAGATGAAACCAAAAAATGTTGAAAAATGTCCACTACTGAAGCATCTTAGTGAAGAACATCAAGAAGTTGTAATAACTTTTTTATATTTTCAGGGGAAAACAAGTAAGTAATTAAACTACTTTATACTCACACAAACTAATTTTATTTTATTAACAATCGTATAATTTTACAGCAATGAAGCATTCAGTTGTGTTGATGAAAATTTAATCACCATATCAAAATGCATGATAGAAGACCTTCTATATCAACATAGTATATGTGGTCAAGTAAGTACATCAAAATATTCTTTCCATAAATATAAATTATCTCATTTTATTAATATTATTTTTCAAATGTAGGTAATCGATTGGTTCTGGTTTCAAAAAACAATGCTTCAAGAAGAAAGCAACAACTTTGTCTATGTGAACACAACAATGACAGTAATTGGAGTATATTATTAAATTAATATTTTGTAAACCAAAAAAATAATAATCTAAAACTTAGTTTTAACAGAAAAGTGCAACTGGTGGAAACTTGGAAAAAATCAATAAACAGATGTTCATCCCATTCATGAAGAAGACACTTTTAAATCCATTATGTTCCAACATATTGTTCCCCATACATGGAAATGAACATTGGAGCTTGCTGGAAATTGTTGTTGAAGATTGCACCTGGAATCACTATGACTCTTTACACTTAACCACGAGATCAAAAACTAGAAGAAGCGATCATGCACAATTTGCGACAAATGTGGTAAGTGGGAATAAAAAAATAATATAAATGTGTTTATATTTTTTATAATTTTTTTTCAATTATTCCAGAAAGTAGCAGTCAACACAATAAATTGAGAGTTATAAGATGAAGGACAGAAAACCATTATGAAAAAAAATTCAGTGATACATAATGTTGACTGTGCTCAACAAAATACTGGGTAATTTTAAGCAATTTAATTTTCAAACATTACTCAAATAGTCGAAAATTTTATGTAATGATTAAAAGTTACTAGTAACTTGATTTTCTCTAAAAGATAAATTTTTAATAATTTCCTGACATTAAGGTACAGATTGTTTTTTTAATTCAAGTAGTGCTTGTTTGCATAATCGTAGTACTAATTACATGGAATGCAGGTACGTTTGTGGAATATTTATAATGTTTTTTATGCAAAAATAACTCAAGGAATGCAAACTTCAACAAAACTCAGTATTGAACAAGTAGAAGCATTCCGAGCAAGTATAGCTACCGAAATATTATTGACAAACCATACTATTGGAAGCTCGAGAAGTAATGCAGCTCTAGATGAACCTTTAAAACAATGTTCATCATGAATGATGTTTCTAAATTTTAATTGCTGATGTTAACTACTAGATATTGAATTTGTTGTTTACTTTGTAATAGCTGATACTGATTTGATCATAGTTGTTAGGGATTATATCTGAGTTCGGAGATTAATTACAAACTGATGATGTACTGTTATGTTTACAATGTTATCATTCAAAAGCTAAATGCTGTTATCTTTTCTTTGAAAATTCAACTGCTTTTATTTGTTGGTTAAAAAAAACCAAAACATTAATATTCATGTATGTATTTATATTTATGTTTGTTATTAATTATAATGCTAATATAAGATCTTCATGCAAATTTAAAAAAAATACTCACATAACCATCGTCTTTTAAAGAAAAGATAAAAACTTTATCTTTTCTTTTAAATCCATCTTTATGTTGGTGTGTATGATTAATTGCTGAAATTTTTTAGTGTGCACGATTAGTTGATGGGTTTTGTTAGTGTGTATGATTTAATGATATCAGAATTATAATTATTTCAATTATTATTTCACTGCTGTTAATAGAAATATAGAAAATAAAAAGAAAAAAATATTTATCTTTTTCAACCTGTAAACCACATAACATTATAATTTGACAGTGAAATAATCATGCAATTATTTACTAGTGTATTGAAACAAAATTACATTATAGAACACAGATACTCAAACAACATGAACCTATTAAATTTAATAAACCCAACAAACTAAAATTATTGCTTTTTCATGAAAATATAAATGCAATTATCTTTTAAAACATTTTATGTCAAAAAAAAAAAAACGAATAAATCAAATAATCATTCATCATAACGCAACATAAATTTAACAAAGCCAAATGAGTAAATAATCATTCAACAAAAGAACAATTTGAATCATATTAAATAAAAGATAAAATTGAATATCTTTTAAATAACCTAAACCACATAATATAACAAAACTTACAAAATTTCAATCAGTTCTTAACATTATTCAGTCCTAAAAATCAAACTTCATCACATACATATAATCAAAATTTCATTTTATAATATTATTCAACTGTAACACTAAATGTAAAAAATTCAATCAAATACAATGTATTTTAAACAACAATCAATCATTCGTAAAACAACTTCTTCTATTATGCCCTAGTTTTTTACACTTTCCACATTGGTTTTGTTTTGCATGAAAATCAACACCTTCAATTCTATTCACTCTAGGCCTACCAGCTCCACGAACGGATTTAGGAGGAAGAACAGTACATGATTCTTCATCTTCAATTGCTTCTTTATCAAAATTTGGAATTGGATTTATTGCATGTGAATAAGCAGTACATGATTCTTCATCTTCAATTGCTTCTTTATCAAAAGTTGGAATTGGATTTATTGCATGTGAATAAGCAGCTCGATAATACTCAACAGTAAAGTACGGCTCAACGTAATCATATACGAAATTTTTAGACAAATATATACACTTCAAAGCATGGGCACAAGGAAAATCCTTCACTTTCCATTGATTGCAACTGCAAATGCGATTTTAAGATCTACTTTGTGCGATGTTGGAGAATGAACTTCATAAATAAATCTGCAAAATTGAAAATAAATCATATTTAAATACATAATATTATTACATAAAAAAACCCCACATTAACAACTAATCTATCTTGATATCTCTATAATAAGCATTTTTTTCCAGACATTATATATTATCACACTACAAGTACATAAATCCTTAATTTTAATGAACAAAATTAAATAATACTAAAATTATCCTATTGTCACATTTATATCCTTCAACTATTTCATAAACTTAATGAGAAAAATATTAAAAATATAAATGCACATATCTTTTTCATAAATAGTTTGCACTAAAAAATAAATCTTTGTCACATGTTTATAAAATTATTCCAAAATAAAAAACATGCCTAGATGATTTAGTAACACTCCGCCCAAACCCTTCCTCCTTCAATTTCAACAAAAAAGCTTCCATTTTTGGACAAAGAACACTATTCCAGTTAGCTGCTTCTTCTTTTCGATTGGACATTTGCAACATAAGCTTAATCCAAATACCATCAAGACATGCAGTAATAGGCAAACTTCTTTCATCCAAGATCCATGAATTTAAACGCTCCGTTACATTAGATTTATTTTCACCATATCTCTTCCCAGGAAACAACAAATCAGCCCAATGATCACACGACTTATCATTCAAATATTCAATAGCTTTTGCACCACCAATTTCTTTAAATTTGGCCATAGCTTTTTCAAATTCATAGGCATTTGAAGCTAAAGCACACTGTTCAAGCAAATGACCTACCCAAGCACCCCTCCCACTTTTAACAATACTAACAACATTATTTTGCATATGATGTAGACAATAAGAATGATGGCTATTTGGAAATTTTTTAGGAATACCCAACAACAACCCCCAATGTCTATCACTTAAAAAAGTTATTGGTTTAGCAAACCTAAGAGCATCTTTTAAGTGGGTCAAAAACCAATTCCAACATTCTTCATTTTCTTTAGGCACAAGAGCCATAGCCAATGGAAAAAAAACCTGAAACATAAAACAAAAACATCAACAATTATTCAAAATAACATTTTCCAACAATACAACATAAAATTTTAATTTGTACTATAGAACATGATAAAATTAATGAACTGCATAAAAAAGATATATTGTTATATCTTTTTCTTATATTAAATTACATAACATGATAAAATTTTCATTTATACTACAAAACATAATAAAATTTTCATTTATACTGCAAAACATGATAAAATTAGACAACTGCATAAAAAAGATATATTGTTATATCTTTTTCTTCTATTAAATTACAGAACATAAAAAAAAATTCATTTATACTACAAAACATGATAAAATTAAAGAACTGCATAAAAAAGATGTATTGTTATATATATTTTTTTCTACTAAATTACATAAGATGATAAAATTATCATTTATACTACAGAGCATGATAAATTTAAAAAACTGCATAAGAAAAATATATTGTTATAACTTTCTCTTCTATTAAATTACAAGTTCTTATTTATTGTATTTTAAAACTATAATACAAAAAGTTGATTATTAATATTTAATTATTTACTAAAAAAGAAAATAATTAATAATATTACGTACCTTGATTTCCATTTTTAGCAGTTGCAGCCATCAAAATACCACTTCGACCTTTTAAAAATGTTGCATCCAAAAAAATCATAGGTCGACAATACCTATATCCAAATATACAAGCCTCATAGCAAACAAAAACTCTCTCGAATTTGTTAGTCTCTTCATCTACATCCATACTTGTATGACTTTTCGGATTATATTTCTCAATAGCCTTCATATAACATACTAAATCATTGTATGATCTTTTTCTCATCACCATATATATATATATGTATGTATATATATATCATTAATAGCCAATTTTCTACCCTTATAATCATAATAATAACTCAAATCCACATCATAATCTCTCCTAAAAAATTTCACAATATCCTTAGTCTTCCTTTTCGGCTCATCACATATTTGTTTAGCGATCAATGTTTTTACAAGATCACTGGCAATAACTGGACTACTAGCTGATTTAAATCCACTCCACATGTATGACTTAGCTGCATATTTTTAACTATCAAATTATCCAATTGCAACAATTTGCAAGAAGCATGAATCCTAAATGGGCAACCATTTATAGCACATTGAACTATAACCCGCTCCTTACAATTCTTAAGATATTTTACTTTAAATCCATTTTTCAAACAATAAACACTAACAATTCTGCGAAATCCAGTAGCTGAATCAAATATTTGTCCAACACCAGTAAAAAAATCTAAATTTGAATTTTTCTTCAACAATTCATGCAAGATTTTTTTCTTCACAACATGCATGTTTTTTCTTCAACCAAATTACTGCTTGATTCTCCAACACCCAAAAATGAGACTGATTTACTGCTGTCAACAACAACATCATTTGAATTACACTTCAAGCATTTAAAAAAAAAAGCAAGAAATCCTCCTTTTAAACCAAGCCAAGCACAAAATAGCTTGTAAATCACTATCCGTCTCAATGTAAGTTGTAATACCCGGTATTTTAATAACATGTTAAAACCATAAATCAAGGAAGAATTAAATTTTAAAATAAGAATCAAGGGAAACGGGTAGCGCCATAGCGTTCATCTCGAAATTCTGCTTGGAAATGAGTCGGAGTTTTCGAGAAACGAAGTTCGTATGAGGGAGATATGACCCTCCGAAGTTTTAAGGATTTTCAGAATAGAAAAACAGCTCGAATTCGAATTCGAAATTCGAATTCAAACCCCAGCACAGACTGGGCGGGAATTTTCCCGCCTAGGACCAGGTCGACTTGGGGGTCGACACTATGGTCGACCTCCAAGGGACCAGGTCGACCCTATGGTCGACCTGGTGCTGAAACCCTGTTTTGAGCCTGGGTTCATTCTGATGTTTCTAGTCTCGTTTTCAGTCTAGATTCGTCCGCCTACTCCTATATGAAAAGCCCCTAGCCCCATTCTCTTTACACCATTCTTCTCTAACCTTATGTTGCACAAATTCTTGATGGACATGGCTTCTTCTTCTTCAAAATTAAATTAAAAATAAAGTTAATCAAATCAAGTTAATTCTTCTACCTTCTTCTTCAACCAACATAAGATTTGCAAATTGGGGATTTTCCTTCTACAATCAAATCAAGATTCAACAATTCGTCGACTAATTTCTAGATTCAACTTCTACATCTCAATTTCTTAGTCCACGATCTGTAAGTTCTACTTACTTTGAGATTTAAACTTGTTAATTGTAATTTGGACATGAGATAAAGTGAAATTGGACTTAAGTATGATAGTCGATTCACATCTATTCTAGTTTCCATCTTGGATCTTGACATTTGGGAATATTGTTATGAAATCAGTTTGGACCTATTCATGTTGTAAATCAAACTCTTTCATGTCCATAACATTATCATGCCTGTGATGTTGAATCAGTCTATTATTCACAAGTTTGGTACTATCACCTTATACCATGACTATCACCTTATTATGCTAGATTTGAAATCCTATTATTTTCTATATGCCAGTGATGTTGTAACCAATTATCTCAAGTTATATCATGTTAGTCTTGTAATCCCTTTTATCACTTTATGCTCGTCCTTTTTGCCTATCATAGTTTTGATGTTATTCCCTTTATTTCTGGATCTGGATTTACCTGTAATTTAGATCGATTCACGTTTACATGCGATGGGAATACAATTTGGGTAGATTAGGTAAAACATAAATTGGTTATGAACATGAATCATGAACTTGATAATAGGCATAAGTTGAAACATGAAACTCGACATGGAACTTGACATGAAACTTGCCATGAAACTTGACACAAACTTGACATGAAACTTGAACATGGACATGGCACCGGAATGAACCTGAAAATGGCCAACTCGAGGTTGGGTTGAGTTTGCAGTGTAAATCTGCCCGGAACCGCCCGGCAAATCCAGTGACTGCAAACAATAGGATCCAATGTGGGTAGTTGGTCATATCGCGCTTGAAACCCAAGGTCAGATTGAGTTGTGGTGTAATTCTGCCCAGAACTGCCCGGCATATCCAGTGACCATAACAACAGGTCATATGTGAGAGGTTAGGGTGCATTAATGAATTAATGCCACATGATAAGGTTAAGTCATGAACATGAAAGACAACACTTAACCAACATGACACATAATTTGTAGGGTTAAGTCATGAATATGAACGACAACACTTAACCAACTTGACATGCTAGACTGATGGGGTTAAGTCACAAATTTAAATGACAACACTTAACCTGTTGGACGGAAAACCTAGTTACGTGGTCCATTTCAGCAGTAACCCACTAGATGTATCATGGTACCCTGGAACTAGGCAGGGCGGGGCATGATTCTTGGGCTGATTGTAAGTGACCAGAACGACGGCTAAGTTGGTGCGCTAGTGTAGGTTCAGGCAGACTATGGTCGTGCACGTAGTCCGGAGTTGAAAAAGCAGGCATTGGGCATCAGTAGGTTTACCTGTGCATGCTTGATTTGTGTCGGTGGTTGGCACCCTAGGGCTTGATACACCCTATGGTGGACCTAGCACAGATGACTACATTCGTGATAGGGCCGTATGACACAGACACACGACGAGCTAGAACTTGTAGGAGCCGATCGATTAATGGATCGTTCCGTAGGACCCCGAAATGAGTCATTTCATGATATTGGGCTAAGGGATCATTTCATGGTTAATATATGACATGGGTTTGGGAACTAGTACAGTTGGTGCAACGAATCTTGAACATGCGATGCTATACTTGATTTTTCAAGCTATCTTAGTCTATCTTGCCCATCTTGATAGCATCCTTATGTTTACTTTCAGTTTATACATGTCATGTTACCTTTACCTTTTTTTATGCTGAAAGTCACTAGGACTTACCAGTCTTTATGACTGACCTGTTTTCTTTTGCCTCATTTTCTTTCGTTTCCCCCCAGGTTCTCAGGGAGGAAACTCTAGCACTTAGCTTGGATTTTTCTTGTTTTCAGTTCAGCTCATGTACGGTTTAATCTTGAGCTTTGCTATGGCTGCATTTCTGCTACCTTTGGGTAAATAAGCTACTTTTGTTGTTTTAAGTTTTATGCTTCTTCATCTATTCAAGGTAGAACTTATTGTAATGGAAAATGATAGTTGTTACTTTGGATGTAAAAGGTTTTGACTCTTTTTGAAAGTAATGAAACTTAGCTTTTGATTCTTCCGCTGTTTTATTTATGTTCCGACTTGTAATATTTCCGTGATTGTTTACCTCGATAACGCTCCTCCAAAACTAGTGCATTCCCTTTGTGAGTGACCCTAGCGGAGGTGGGGTGTTACACTTGGTATCAGAGCAGAAGCTTACCAGACTGGGCAAAAGTTTTTATAACCTTCTAAAACTATTTTCAAAATCTTTTACAAAGAAGCATTTTTCAAGAAAAGTTTTGTTATATTTAAAGGCTATTCCCCAAAAGCCATTAGCACTATCCTTTGTTTCCTCGTTTTGAATCTCTTCTTTTTTCATTTCAGCATGTCTGGGAATCTTAACCTTGCAGAGGGCGTTCCAATACCTGGCTGGTTTAGGAGGTACTTAGAGGCTAGGGTCAACGATGCATGCCCAGCAGATATCCCTCCTCCAGCTGCAGCAGTTCCTCCTTCTCCTCCCCCTCCTCATGCAAATGCTTTCTCAAAGATCTGTAGAGATTTACGGCCATGGGTGGAAAGGATTTCAAGGGAACTGAATCGTTCATAGAAGAGAGGAACTGGCTCAAAGAAACGGAGGATCTATTCGTTGTTTTCTAGGTGACGATAGACAGAAGGTACAGTTGGTAGTATGGTTGCTCAAAGACGAAGCTTCCTATTGGTGGGAAGTCACTAACGCTGAAAGACCTGTTGACACATGGAAGGATTTCAGGATAAGGTTTGAGATGAAATTCCTCTCACAAGCTTAATAAAGTCTACAGCTGGAAAAGTTCTTATTTCTTAAGCAAGGAAGTATGACGGTCAGGGAGTACGTCAATCAATCCAATCAGCTGGTCCGATTTGGACTGGACTTAGTGAATACTCCTCATAAGAAGGCTCTCCGTTTTGTCAAGGGATTGAGTGAGCCACTTCACAGCTTGGCTATGACCCACATACCTATGGGGCTACTTACGAAAAGTTAGTAGACATGGCACTCTTAAATGAAGAAGACAAGAATGACAAGAAGGAGGTCAAGGTGAATGAGTCTCAAAACAAGAAGGTAGACTCCGAGAATGGAGGCAAGAACAACAACAACAATAATGAAAACAAGTCACGTGAGAAAAGAAAATGCAACTTCTATGGTATTGATGGGCATATAGTCCAGGATTGTAGAAAGAAGAAGATGAAGATGGGAGAATGCTTTCAGTGTGGTGATACTGGACATATCAGCAAGAACTGCCCTAAGAAGCAAGGGCAAGGTCCGCAATCAGGACCTTATGAGGGCACATCTTTTCTCCTAGATGCTTTGTTCTGTCTTGTTATCTTCTCGATCCTATCTTGAGAACCTTAGGTAGAATCCTTTTTGGATGTAAACATGTGATTGAAACATGTTATGGTTGATGGTTGCAAGTGGTTGCTCGTGGTTGCATAATACACATTAGGCACTAGATCGGCTCAGTCACATATTTCATATTGCATATGCATGGGTGCTTATATTTGTATATGGATGGAAATTTGATATGTTGTTATATGGATGTTGGATATGAATGAATGTTTGTGCACTCATGTAGAGATTATAAAGTATATTAGGAAATTGCATACATGTTGGACTCATTACACTAACATATTTTGAATTAAGGAGGTCTACTGAATCAGCAACCACCTGATCTTTTGCATTAGATAAGTACATATACACACACTCTTGCATAAGTTCATACAGCATTAGAAATCTTTTAAGGACAGTGGTTGCTTGTGGATGATGGTTGAGTAGATGGATGTTGGATGGTAGGACACATTCTTCTTAACTTGGAGATTTCGGGGACGAAATCCTTTGAGGGGAGAATGTAATACCCGGTAGTTTAATAACATGTTAAAACCATAAATCAAGGCAGAATTAAATTTTAAAATAAGAATCAAGGGAACCGGGTTGCGCCATTGCGTTCGTCTCGAAATACTGCTTGGAAACGAGTCCGAGTTTTCGAGAAACGGAGTCCGTGTGAGGGAGATATGACCCTCCGAAGCTTCAAGGATTTTCATAATAGAAAAACCGCTCGAATTTGAATTCAAAATTCGAATTCAAACCCCAGCGCAGAATGGGCGGGAATTTTCCCGCCCAGGACCAGGTCGACCTAGGGGTCGACAGTATGGTCGACCTCCCAGGGACCAGGTCGACCCTATGGTCGATCTGGGGGTCGACCTGGTGCTGAAACCCTGTTTTGAGCCTGGGTTCATTCTGATGTTTCTGGTCTCGTTTTCAGTCTAGAATCGTCCGCATAATCCTGTATAAATAGCCCCTATCCCCATTCTCTTTCCACCATTCTTCTCTAACCTTATGCTGCACAAATTCTTGATGGACATGGCTTCTTCTTCTTCTTCAAAATTAAATTAAAAATAATGTTAATCAAATTAAGGGAATTCTTCTACATTTTTCTTCAAGCAACATAAGATTCGCAAATTGGGGATTTTCCTTCTACAATCAAATCGAGATTCAACAATTCAACGACTAGTTTCTAGATTCAACTTCTGCATCTCAATTTCTTAGTCCACGATCTGCAAGTTCTAGTTACTTTGAGATTTAAACTTGTTAACTGTAATTTGGACATGAGATAAAGTGAAATAGGACCTAAGTATGATAGTCGATTCACATCTATTCTAGTTTCCATCTTGGATCTTGACATTTGGGAATATTGTTATGAAATCAGTTTGGGCCAATTCATGTTGTAAATCAAACTCGTTCATGTCCATAACATTATCATGCCTGTGATGTTGAATCAGTCTATTATTCACAAGTTTGGTACTATCACCTTATGCCATGACTATTACCTTATTATGATAGATTTGAAATTCTATTATTTTCTATATGCCAGTGATGTTGTAACCAATCATCTAAAGTTATATCATGCTAGTCTTGTAATCCCTTTTATCACTTTATGCTCGTCCTTTTTGCCTATCATAGTTTTGATGTTATTCCCTTTATTTCTGGATCTAGATTTACCTGTAATTTAGATCGATTCACGTTTACATGCGATGGGAATACGATTTGGGTAGATCAGGCAAAACTTGAATTGGTTATGAACATGAATCATGAACTTGATAATAAGCATAAGTTGAAACATGAAACTCGACATGGAACTTGACATGAAACTTGCCATGAAACTTGGCACGAACTTGACATGAAACTTGAACATGGACATGACACTAGAATGAACCTGAAAATGGCCAACTCGAAGTTGGGTTGAGTTTGCAGTGTAATTCTGCCCGGAACCGCCCGGCAAATCCAGTGACTGCAAACAATAGGATCCAATGTGGGTAGTTGGTCATATCGCGCTTGAAACCCGAGGTCAGACTGAGTTGTGGTGTAATTCTGCCCGGAACCGCCTGGCATATCCAGTGACCACAACAACAGGTCTGATGTGTGAGGTTGGGGTGCATTAATGAATTAATGCCACATGATAGGGTTAAGTCATGAACATGAAAGACAACACTTAACCAACTTGACACATGATTTGTAGGGTTAAGTCATGAATATGAACAACAACACTTAACCAATTTGACATGCTGGACTGATGGGGTTAAGTCACGAATTTAAATGACAACACTTAACCTGTTGGACGAAAATCCTAGTTACGCGGTCCATTTCAGCAGTAACCCACTAGATGTATCATGGTACCCTGGAACTAGGCAAGGTGGGGCACGATTACTGGGCTGATTGTAAGCGACCAGAACGACGGCTGAGTTGGTGCGCCAGTGTAGGTTCAGGCGGACTATGGTCGTGCACGTAGTCTGGAGTTGAAAAAGTAGGCATTGGGCATCAGTAGGTTTACCTGTGCATGCTTGATTCGTGTCGGTGGTTGGCACCGTAGGGCTTGATACACCCTATGGTGGACCTAGCATAGGTGACTACAATCGTGATAGGGCCGTATGACACAGACACACGACGAGCTAGAACTTGTGGGGAGCCGATCGATTAATGGATCATTCCGTAGGAACCCGAAATGAGTCATTTCATGATATTGTGCCAAGTGATCATTTCATGGTTAATATATGACATGGGTTTGGGATACTAGTACAGTTGTTGCAGCGAATCTTGAACATGCGATGCTATACTTGATTTATCATGCTATCTTAGTCTATCTTGCCCATCTTGACAGCATCCTTATGTTTACTTTCAGTTTATACATGTCATGTTACCTTTACCTGTTTTTATGCTGAAAGTCACTAGGACTTACCAGTCTTTATGACTGACCCGTTTTCTTTTGCCTCTTTTTCTTTCGTCCCCCCCAAAGGTTCTAAGGGAGGACACTCTAGCACTTAGCTTGGATTTCGCTTGTTTTCGGTTCAGCTCATGTACGGTTTGATCTTGAGCTATGATATGGCTGCATTTTTGCTACCTTTGGGGAATTAAGCTATTTTTGTTGTGTTAAGTTTTATGCTTCTTTATCTATTCAAGGCAGAACTTGTTGTAATGGAAAATGATAGTTGGTACTTTGGATGTAAAAGGTTTTGACTCTTTTTGAAAGTAATGAAACTTAGCTTTTGATTCTTCCGCTGTTTTATTTATGTTCTGTCTTGTAATATTTCTGTGATTGTTTACCTCAATAACGCTCCTCCAAAACTAGTGCATTCCCTTTGTGAGTGACCCTAGCGGAGGTGGGGTGTTACATAAGTAGTCTTAGATTCTCTAACATAGAACACATCAAAACATAAAGGAGTAAATGTATTCCACACCTCACAAACCTTACTTCTTTCATAACTAATTGATGCATCCAAACCAAGACGAATACTAAATGAATTCTCATTAAAATCAAATACAACCATCACAGATATATCAGACCTGCAAATCAGAACATAAATAAGTAAATAACAATATAATTTAAACCTTTTAATAAATCATTTTTCAAAAAGATAAAACCAGTTATCTTTTTTACTACTGTTATGATAATGATTAAATTACCGAATTAAACAATAATTTTAAAATAATATATATGATTTTAAAAAATAATTCTATTATAATTGTTCTGTTATCTGTATATATAATTGTTGTGTTATCTTTACATGCATTTTTTGCCTTATCTTAACATATAATTCTTAATCATATATTATTTGAATTATATATAAAACATAACTGTTGCACATTATAACCAATTTTTTTAAAAGTAGCTATAAAAAATATTGTTATTTGCCATTAAAACCCAAATAAACACTTTTCTTTTAATTTTACAAACAATTTGTAAAAAAGATAAACCAACATATCTTTTTTATTTCAGATTTGTTAATGAAAAAAAAAAACCATTTAATAGCTTACGTTCTTCAAACATACATAATTATTATATCATTTTTATTTCAGAATTTTCTTATGTACCATTTATAGTAAAGAACATGATGAAATTAATGAACTTTATAAAAAAACATATTGTTATATCTTTTTCTTCTATATAATTACAAAAAATGATAAACTTTTCATTTATACTACAGAACATGATAAATTACTGAACTGAATAAAAAAGATATATTATTATATCTTTTTTTTCTATTAAATTACATAAAATGATAAAATTATCATTTATACTACATAACATGATAAAATTAAAAAACAGCATAAGAAAGATATACTGTTACATTTTTCAAACATACAAAATTGTTATATCTGTTTTATTTCAGAATTTTCTTATGTACCATTTATAGTAAATAACATGATAAAATTAATGAACTTCATAAAAAAGACATATTGTTATATCTTTTTCTTCTATAAAATTATAGAACATGATAAACTTTTCATTTATACTACAGAACATGATAAAATTAATGAACTACATAAAAAAGATATATTGTTATATCTTTTTTTTTCTATTAAATTAAATAAGATGATAAAATTATCATTTATACTACAGAACATGATAAAATTAAAAAATAGCATAAGAAAGATATACTGTTACATTTTTCAAACATACTAAATTGTTATATCTTTCTTATTTCAGAATTTCCTTATGTACCATTTATAGTACAGAACATGATAAATTAATGAACTTCATAAAAAAGACATATTGTTATATCTTTTTCTTCTATTAAATTATAGAACATGATAACTTTTCATTTATACTACAGAACATGATAAATTGATGAACTGCATAAAAAAGATATACTGTCATATCTTTTTATTTCTATTAAATTACATAAGATGATAAAATTATCATTTATACTAGATAACATGATAAAATTAAAAAACAGCATAAGAAAGATATACTATTACATTTTTCAAACATACATAATTGTTATATCTTTTTTATATCAGAATTTTCATATGTACCATTTATAGTAAAGAACATGATAAAATTAATGAACTGCATAAAAAAGACATATTGTTATATCTTTTTCAAACATAACTATAGCACATTATAACCATTTTTTTTAAAATTAACTATAAAATAATATTGTTATTTTCCATTGAAACCAAAATAAACAATTATTTTTAATTTTACAAACAATTTGTAAAAAAGATAAACATATCTTTTTTATTTCAGATTTGTTAATGAAATTAAAAAAAAATCATAGATATACCTAAACTACAATTAAATTCACTAATAAACAGACATTAAAATCACATTTCACATGTCATATGAAGATTTCAATTTAATTAAACCATACCTTACAGCATCCTTTTCAGCTAAAGGAGTACTTGAACTTTGAGTTTGCTCTTCCATTGATTTAACTACATAGTCCACAAAAATAAAGAACAAATTAGCATATTCCATATCATATTCCACAATTTCAGATAATATTAAAAATTTAAAATCAATCGTTAAACTTAATTGTACACAATTCAATTCAAATTTATCAAAATCACCTGATAAAGAATAAAATAACAAAAAAACAAAAGAATCGCCTCTTTAATATCAAGAATTTGAGAATTTTATGTCGAATTATAAAGTAGGAAAAAAATCGAAATTATTAAAACTCACCTGAAAGAAATAACGATCGCAGATCGAATTTGAAAAAATTGGAAAAACGGAGATATGGAGATCGCTACGCCCTGATTTATTCGATGAGATCGACGTTTTTAAAAAAGAAAATGGCTCACCATGATTCCTGTCCTCAAAACTAATTGTTTCAAAATAGCGTCCTTAAAAATAATGAAGACGTGATTAGGAGCCCTTGCCGCTAATTTCCAGTTTTAAATAATTATATCGATTTTCTAGAAAGAAATGTTTTATGAAAATTTCCATATGGCATAAAGAAGTGTTTAAAGGAAACTTTGAATTTGCACAAGAATTCTAATTTACATATAAATTTGTTTTCAAGATGGTTTTATAAGTACAAATTTCGAATTAAAAATTATTTTAATTAAATTCTCCATAAACTTTGTGTTAATATAATAAATTGAATAACATGAAATTTAAAAAGTTGGGGATTCAATATAATGGGTTTCAAACTTGTTAAATGTTTTGGAACTTATTTCAATATATTTTGTCAAATGATTTCCTACCACTTTAATGAAAAGACTTGTCAAACACAAATTGTTAAATTCAAGTATAGAAGGAAAATGCTATCTAAGTCATGGTAAATGCGAATTTTGTTGACAAATTGTGAATTTAACAAATCATGCTTTGGTTAATAACCCAAGTTGAAGTTGTTTGGGAAGTACCATAAAAGGAAACTTGATTTAAATTTGAGATCTAGTTGGGAAAAGAATTGCGAGACGTGGATTTGGGATTGGCCTGGATTGATATTTTGAATAAAACTAACACTTTATGAAAGCAATTTTCCGCATTTCGTAATTTTGTAAACATTCTTTTATAAGTATTTTGACCACTTTAACTATGTAAATTTTATAATTGTTTTCAACTACATATATATATACACATTTTTTTACACATATATTATTTTCAAAATTTACATTTTCTAATTTTTTTTTAAATTCAAATAAATTCTAATGTCTGATCTAGTCCAGTAAATCCAAACATGGAATTTCCAAGCAATAACGATATTTCATGAAAGATGAAATTAAAAATCCAGTGGTTGACAAAGAAATGATAAATATTGGTTTTCTAATCTTAATCAAACCAATGAAACGTAATTGAGTAATTGATTTCGGGCAATATTTGAAATAAATTAATTTGCAGTACCTTGAATATGATCTCAAATTTAATGGCCACGGTGTGGAAAATGTAAACGTTTGGTTGTTAAAGAGACTGGAGTCGGTAGATGTCGTACTTGCTGCCAATACCGATACCACTTTAACAGCCGTGTATGCGGTGGAGTTCCAGAACCGTAGTATGATGGTATGGAGACGATTACTGGATTTGAAGAAAGAGAACGCTGATGGATTAACCTTGACTTCAGGTCATAATTAAAATGACTAAAACAAGAGCCATGCTCGGGTTAAGTGAGGTAGCACCTCTGATCGAACACACTTCTTTGATACCATCTCTATTACTATGTGATTGATTTGGGGCGCTCTTTTTGATTTTGGGAGTGTTGTTCGAGGTGGGCGGTAGTGGCTGCTATGCGTTACCACCGGCCCGGGAGCCGCAATCCCGTAGAATCCTACCGTGGGTATTCCTCGTGTGCCTTGTCATATTATCCATATCGAGCACCCTACGACTTTGATTTGTATCGTACCTATGGAGTGTCCTCTGATGCCACCGTGTTAGGATGGGTTTACGGTACTGTATAGACTAAGATATTATAAAAGGTGTAAGGGTAAAAATGTAATCCCGCTTACGCTATTTTCATTATATTTACTTTACTGAATAGACATTACAATAATATCATACTATTATATAGATATTAGTTTCGTGGATCCTTAGAGGATGGTAATCCCGAACATCCTTTAAGTTATTGTACATTTCAGTGGACACTTCATTTGAGTTAATTCACTTATATGAGACTGTTAGTCCTGACTCATGTATTTTGTTTGTTTTATTCCTTGCAAAATGCCCAAGTTAGACCGTGTATTTCAGCTCGGAGATTTATCTGTTAGAGCCTGAGATTCATTGGAGATCCAACCATCTATCTACCATGTCATATGCAGTTATGCCCATCTTTGCTCATTACCGAATATTTGTATGGTTCTATATTCAGTCTTTCGCTGTTTCTATTTTTATCATCCACTTTGATATTATGTAAATTTAAAAGATTTTGTAACATTGTATAATTTTTTCTTCCGCTGTGTGATATTCTATGTTCTGTGTTTGTGATGATTTGTATTTCAACTCCATAAGCAATAACAATCTGTCCTTTTGAATGGTTCGAGTTGGGTTAATTACTGACTTGAGGCAGTCAAAAAGACAGGTTGTTACAATTGTCTTAATCAAATTTTCTCAAAATTAAAATATAATTCAATAACTTTAATTATTGAATTTCAATGCATGTTTTAATTTTCTACGACCACATACTAATTTCAAAAATTATGAAATTTGAAATCTCGATATGTTTCACTAATACCGTTCTAACAAGCCTAGTCTCATCGAATTTGGATACCATTTGAAAAATGGTCTTATTTCTAGCTTTTATTGAATTCTAACTGAATTTTCAATATTATGTATACTTGCATATTAACTTCGATAGACTTGAAATTTGAAACCTAACAATAATTTAACGTTCTAGATCCAATAAAATTAGTTTCGTCTGAAACGGTGGTCTTTTAAAAAACGGCTATTTTTAAGGCCAACCAATAAAATATAAATAAATTCAAAAACAGTTCAATTTAATAATAATAAATTGATATTATCGTATATATCCAAATAAAATATCACATAGCTCTAAAATGAACATACTTGGGTTTATAATTCAATATTTTAAAAACTCATGTCAAATCGATATTCAATTTCATAACGAATCCTTTTTCGTTTATTTAATAAATCATTAAAATTTATAAACAATTTCATAACGACTATTTGAAATTTTGAATTGGACATAACTTATAGTTTATACCATAAAATCTCGAATTTTCACATTCATTAGAAAACTATAACTCAATATATATATATATATATATATATGTGTGTGTGTGTGTGTGTGCATATATATATATTGTAACACCCCACGTCCATTAATGTCACTCTTAAAAGGAATGCATTAACTTCCATGGAGTATTATTGGTGTATAGAACAAAATATAATAAGACAGATACATATATTGGTACTTGAAATTTTTTAAAAACAACTTTTATTGTAGCGGAGAAATAGTTTGATTACAACAACATCATAAACCAACAGTAAAACCAAGTACACTTAATATCCATCTTGACAAATTGTTTTCTGAGTACATAAAGTAAAAAGCATAACCCCAACATAAGTAGCCATAAAAGAGATGAGCTGACTTTACTTTCAGCAATCCAAGCACTTCCAAAAGAGAAAAAAATTCCAAATCAAGCTCCATTAGCACTAGTCCTACCCTGA
Source organism: Allium sativum (assembly GCA_030737875.1). Taxonomy (NCBI): domain Eukaryota; kingdom Viridiplantae; phylum Streptophyta; class Magnoliopsida; order Asparagales; family Amaryllidaceae; genus Allium; species Allium sativum. The sequence goes on along the minus strand of CM060915.1, from coordinate 243,276,666 downwards.
GAACCTTGGGGAGGGGGAGGAAGGAAGAAAGAAGGCGAAAACAAAGGGGGTCAGACATAAAGTACGGCGAGTACAATAACTTTAACAATATAATTATTAAAGTAATTAAGATATGGCATAAACTAGTAAAACAAGGAATGATGGTGAAACAAGTGGGCAAGACAAAACAAACATGAGGAATATTCTGGCGTTAATCTCTCTCCTAATCACTATAGGTTAATTACTATACTGCACCATTACTAGTCACCCTAAAAGTTGATCCCGCCTACTGAACATAATAATCATAACGGTAGTTTCGTGTACCCCTAGCTGTCTCCATAGGTGCCGCCTGCCCCTATCTCCACTAGTTGTACCCACTACCCCCATGCGATCGGCTCCCTAACTCGTAGATACCCGTGCTGGTCCCACAGTAGGGTATATCACTCCCCAAAGTGGCAACCCGATACCACTAAAGATGCACGGCTTATATCTACACGATGCAACAATGTCTTACCTACTAGCCCGGGCCCACGCACGCATATGACCCCGTTGGACTTGCGTTGCCACCGTTAACCTGTTTTGACCTCTTACAATCATGCCCAGTAAGCGTGCCATGTCCTCGATCTAACTTGAACTCACAAAAATACTTAATGAGTTACTGGTTTGAAAAGGGTCCCCCATGTTTGACACAAGTCTTCCACCTATGCTTGGTCCCCACTAGAATTTCCCACTTAACCCCTTCTTATTTATGTCTTCTTACATGTTTAAATTTGGTTAAGTATTTCTAATCGTATTTCACATGTCACCCACTTAACCCCCATGTCCCACCACATGTTTATTTTGGTTAAGTGTTACTTAATTCATTATAACCGTAACCTTGTAAGACCTCTCACATTAGACTATCGTTTGTGGTGGCTGGATTTGTCGGGCGGGTCCGGGCAGTCTTACACCACAAACGAGTATATCCTCGTGTCTTTAAAATTGTTACGCATTTAATTTATGCCTTTGACCTCTCACATTAGACTACTGTTCGTGGTTGCTGGATTTGCCGAGCGAGTCCGGGCTGTGTTACACCACAAACGAGTCTAACCTCGTGTCTTAAGCATTTATTATTACAAATTATTTCACCCCAATTTGAATTAATTATCCCTATTCAAATTGTCAATAATTTCCAAATTAATTAAGTCCATAATTGTCACCTAAATTATGTCCATAATTTTAGGTGTAAAAATTATACCAATTAATGTCTCAATTCAATTATATGCTTTTAAAGCCATTTTATGCCTATTCACAATTTATGTAATTAATATTTTCCCATTGTCCCCACGCTATCCTTAAGTTCAAATATGAAATATGTTAGACTCGCAAATAGTCTAACTTATATAAAAAAAACATCACAACTTGCATAACACATAAAAATACATCTAACTTGCAAATAGGAATCATAACATAAATTTGCATAGCCAATAATTTGCATAGACAATTGTCATATAGAATCATATATTTGCATAAACTGCCATGGATCTAAATATCGATGTAAACATGAAATTGTGAACTTGCATATATGAATTATGGGTCTCACCTAAACTTGCATGTGTGAATATAATTTTCACCTAAAAATGCGAATATAGTTTTCACCTAAACTTGCATATGAATTTATAACTTGTTTTTACATATAAACTAGCATATGTATATACTTTATTCACATATAAATTTGTGTATAATCCACATACGAACTTGCATAAGAGTCACATATGTATATACTTGATTCACATATAAACTTGTGTATAATCCGGATACGAACTTGCATAAGATTCACATACAAACTAGCATATGATTTAACATCCAAAACTTGCATAAGATTCACATATGAATTAACATATAACTTAACATCCCAAACTTGCATAAAATTCACATACGAATTAGCATATGATTTAACATCCCAAACTTGCACAAAATGAATTAAGTTAAACATGTATAATTGGACATATGAAATAAATCTACCAACATAAGATAACAAAGTTAAATAACATCACATGTTCAATGGTCATGTTCTCATAATCCAAATTATAACTCATCACAATTAATTTATTAATTATTTTGTGAAAGAAATTGTACTCACAAAGATAGGTTAGAGAAGAGAATGATTCGTTCGTCTTTTGAATTGGAATTCTGACTTGCTAAATCCTAAGCTTTTGAAAGAAGAACTATCCTAGCAGTAGCATGGTGGCCAAGAGACTAATTTAGTTTAGGTTTAGGGTTTGAGTCTAGGCACTCTTTTATAGAAGTTTGAATCAACCTAAACCGTTAGATTATCATATGAGCAATCCTAACCATCCAGACTAGATAGAGTTGTCTAGAACAACCACATCAGCCCTAATGACTCAACAAAGAGTCAGAAATCATCACATTTCAGATCTGTCCGAGGGGGGTAGGTCGACCCCCTGGTCGAACTTTATAGTGTAGGTTGACCCCCAGGTCGACCCCCTAGTCGACCTGGCCTTGGGCGGGAAAAATCGCGCCCAGCCCGCTTCCCTGTTTGAATTTTGAATTTTTTATTCTGAGCTATTTTAATTTATATAAAATTGCTGGAACTCCCGAGGGCCGTAACTTCCTCATACGAAGTCCGTTTTATGAAAACTTGGACTCTATTCCAAGCAGAATTTCAAGACGAACGCAGGCGTAACCCATTTCCTTTAATTCTCACTTTAATAATTAAGTATTCTTATGATTGTTAATTTTAATATTCATAGAAAATTCAGGGTGTTACATTTTCCTCTCCTTAAAGGATTTCGCCCCCGAAATCTCCAAGTTAAGAAATATGTATATCCTAATATCCAATCATCCATCTACTCAACTATCAAACACAGGCATCAATTGTCCTTACAAAATTTCTAATGCCATATGAACATATGCAAAAAGTGTTTGTATATGTTCCTTATCTAATGCAAAATCAGGCGATCCACTGATTTAGTTGACCTCCTTAATGAAAAACATGATAGTGCCTTGAGTCCATTATGCATGCAAAAGAATCCTAACGATACATATTACTTCTACATGTGTGCACAAACATTCATCAGAATGCAACATCCATATGATAACACAACCATTATACATCCATTAATTTAAACATGCACATACATTTATATGCAATATGAAAGTGATTGAGCCGATCTAGTGCCTAAAGTATGTGTACATGCATCCACGAGCAACCACTAGCAACCACTTGCAACCACTCGCAACCATCAATGATAACATGTTTAAATACATGTTTACATCCATCGGTTTCTACCTAAGGATAAAGAATAGGACTGAGGAGATATACTTAAAAGATAGATATAAGCATGAATAAACTTATGGGAAAAGAGATCAAGGAGCTACTCTCAAAGAGGAAAGGATAGGCTGCGCGTATTTTCCTCTCAGTTTCCCAAGTCGCGTCTTCCTCATCGTCACTCCAAAGTCAAGAATGCACAATCTCAAGAGGTCTTCCAATACCTTGTTCACCCATTCCGTCTGACCATCGGTTTGGGGGTGATAGGCCATGCTTAAGCATAATTGTGTGCCTATAGCCTCTTGCAAACTCTTCCAAAACTCGCCCGTAAAGATAGGATCTCGATCACTCACTATGCTGGAGGGTATCCCATGGAGTCGAACTATCTCTTTAAGATAAATGGATGCTAGGGATGAGGCAGTCCTTCTACTCTTAACAGGTATAAAGTGAGCACTTTTAGTGATCCTGACCACTATTACCCAAACAATGGTATTGCCCCTTCTTGACCTAGGCAACCCATCAACAAAGTCCATCGAAATGTTATCCCACTTCCATTGTGAGACCTCTAGAGGCTGAAGCAGGCCACCAGGCTTCTTCTTCTCCACTTTGACTTGCTGACATATCAAACACTTAGCGACAAACTCAGCTACATCACTCTTCATGCCATTCGAAAAGAAAACCCTTTTAAATCCTTATACATCTTGTCTCCGCCTGGGTGTATGGTCAGCTTAGAATGGTGTGCTTCTTCGAGAACCGTCTTCACTAAATCGCTTACTTGTGGGATGCATAGCCTTCTATCCCGTCTCAACCAACTCTTATCATCGATGGAGTATCTAGTGAGGTGACTAGAAGTCTCACCCCTAACTAGCTTGTCCATCATGTCAACTAGCTGAGGGTCTTCTCAATGCGCGGTTCCTATTGAGTCCAAAAGAGTAGGCCGCACCTCTAGCGATGCTAACAGACCAGGCACAATTTCAGAGGAGGGTCTAAAGTTAAAGTTTATTATATACTCCAAGCATTGGCTTTCTACAAAGAGAGGACTCAAACTCAGCTTCTTCCTACTTAAGGCATCTGCTATCACATTACCCTTACCAGTGGTATAGGAAATCTCGAAATCGTAGGATGCCAAGAACTCCATCCACCTTTGTTGCCTCAAGTTAAGATCTTTCTGCGAGAAAAGGTACGTCAACGATTTATGGTCAGTATACAATTCAAACTTCTCACCTTGGAGATAATGGCGCTAAGACTTAAGCGCAAAGACGATGGCAGCCAACTCTAGATCGTGGGTTGGGTAGTTTTTCTCATGTACTTTCAACTGTCTGCCTCCATAAGCTACTACCTTCCCTTCTTGCATCAAGACAGCACCTAGTCCCATACCACATGCATCCATGTATATGGTAAACATCTTTCTCCCATCTGGCAATGTCAGAACTGGGGCTGTTGTTAGAGCCCTTTTCAAACGTTGGAAAGAAATATCGCAATCCAAATCCCAAGCGAAAGTTAGGTTCTTCTTCGTTAATCTTGTAAGTGGGGCTGAGATTTTTGCAAAGTATTTAATGAATTTTCGGTAAAAGCCCGCTAGCCCGAGAAAGCTTTGGACTTCGGTTGCATTCCGTGGAACCTTTCAATCTTGCACCGCAACTACTTTTGCGGGGTCCACAACTAACCCCTCTTTGGACACCACATGTCCAAGAAACCTCACTTCTTCTCTCCAGAAATGGCATTTGGAGAATTTGGCTTTCAGCGGATGAGCAAGAAGAGTATCCATGAATTCCCTTTAATGCAAAGCATGCTCTTCTTCATTCTTCGAGAAAATCAAAATGTCGTCTACGAAGACCACCACAAACTTATTAAGGAATTCTCTAAACACCCTGCTCATCAAGTCAATGAAGTAAGCAGTTGCGTTTGTCAAGCCGAAAGGCATGATAAGCCATTCGAAGAAACCATCTGAGGTTCTGAACGCGGTCTTATCAATGCTGTCTTCAGCCACTCTTAGCTGATGGAACCCGGTAGCCAAATCTAGTTGGGAGAAAACCGATGCACCTACAAGCTAATCAAACAAGTCATCTATCCTTGGAAGTGGGTGCCTATTTTTCTTGGTCAGCTTGTTTAGCTCCCTATAATCAACGCATAGGCGAAGTGAACCATCCGCTTTGGTTGCGAATACTACTGGAGCACCCCATTTAGAAATACTCCGCATTATAAACCCTTTTTCGAGCGGCTCTTTAACTTGCTTACTGAGCTCTTTTCTCTCCCTTGGAGCCGTGTGTCTAACGGGTATAGCTACGGGTTTTGAATTATCAACTAGGTATATGCGGAAGTCTATCTCCCGCTTCGGAGGTAAGCCCTTTACCTCTTCAAATACATCTGAGTGTTTCACGGACTACTCTAACAGACTGCAAGTTTTCAACAGACGCATCAAGAGATTCTAGGTAACTAAGCATAACAGAATGTATGGGATTACAAGAGATTTCGAGAGTGTTGCCAAGGTGAGTCATAAGTCTAACCACTCTCTTTTCACAATCGAGGATGGCACCATTACTGGATAACCAATCCATGCCTAGAATCAATCCATAGCCCGTGAAGCCAAGAATGAAGGCGTTGCATTCAAACTCAACGCTCAAGATAGACACTCTCAAATCCTGACAAATCATTGAAAGATGAGCCGAACCACCAATAGGATTTGAGACTACTATGGGATCTGTAACTAGACTAGTATTTAGGTGCAGTGTTTCAACTAAAGAAGCAGACACAAATGAGTGTGAAGCGTCAGAATCAAACAAAGTACGAACAGGATGATCAAACCGAAAAACCAAACTTTCAACAGAAATGTTTCTACCTCTCTCCTGTCCTGGTGCCATGAGAGCGTGAACTTGCCCTCTTGCCTGCCCTGGTGCCATGAGAGCCTGAACCTGCCCTCCAGAAGTAGACCCAGTCCTCTTCCCTTGTCCATGTCTTCTCGGGCAGTCTTTGATCAGATGTCCTGCCTCACCACATTTGAAGCAGTCGGTCTTCCTCTTCTTCCTACAGTCCTTGCTCAGATGGCCTGGTGTTCCACAATTAAAGCATATTTTCTTTCCTTTGCTATTGTTGTCCTTACCACCTTTCTTAGGTTGCTGTTGTGACTTCTTTTGATCCCCTTTCTTTTCTGGTGCCTTATTAGCATTAGCGCCTTTCTCCTCTTCATGCATAAGCGCCATGTCAACCAGTTTCTCAAAGGTAGCCCCCATAGGAATATGGGTTATAGCTAACCCATGTAGCGGCTCATTCAAACTTTTAACAAATCTCAGGGTCTTCTTTTCAGGTGTGTTCACTAAGTCTAAGCCAAATCTCGCCAACTGATTGAACTTGTTGACGTACTCCTTTATTGATAAATTCCCCCACTTCAATGCCAAGAACCTTTCCATGTATAAATTCTCTTCTGCTCGTGAGAGAAATTTCATCTCGAACCTATGTCTGAAATCCATCCATGTCTCCACTGGACGCTCTCCATTCGTGACCTCCCACAAAAACGAGGCTTCGTCCTTCATTAACCAAGCGGCCAATTGGACCTTCCTTCCATCTTCTATCTCGAAGATACCAAATAAATCTTCTATCTCCTTAAGCCAATTTTGAGCTTCAACAAACGTCTCTGATCCGTGGAAAGGTTTTCCGCCCATTGCTCAAAAGTCTTTGCATATCTTTGAAAAAGTATCAACATGGGGAGGGGGAGGAGTGGCTGCATCTGGGGGAGGAGGGATGTTTGTTGGGCCTGTGGCGGTGACCCTAGCCTCCAGATACCTTCTGAACCAGGTTGGTGTCGGTATTCCCTCAGGTATCTCGGGTAACCCAGACATGCTCAAAAGAAAATGAAGAGATTCAAAACGGATAATTCGAAAGAAAGATATATGGCTCTTGGGGGTTATGTTTTTAAAACAAACTTTTCTCTTGAAAATAATCTCCTTAAAACATACTTTTGAAAGTATTTCTTTATAAAACGCTTTTGAAAAACAGTTTTTTCAAAATCTCTTATCTGTTCTGTTAACCTTCAGCTCTGATACCACGTGTAACACCCCACGTCCATTAATGTCACTCTCAAAGGGAATGCATTAACTTCCATGGAGTATTATTGGTGTATAGAATAGAATATAACAAGACAGATACATATATTGGTACTTGAAAATTTTTAAAAACAACTTTTATTGCAGCGGAGAAATAGTTTGATTACAACGACATCATAAACCTACAGTAAAACCAAGTACACTTAATACTCATCTTGACAAATTGTTTTTTGAGTACATAAAGTAAAAAAGCATAACCCAAACATAAGTAGCCATAAAAGAAATGAGCTGAACTTTACTTTCAGCAATCCAAGCACTTCCGAAAGAGAGAAAAAGATCCAAATCAAGCTCCACTAGCACTAGTCCCACCCTAAGAACCTTGGGGTGGGGGGAGGAGGGTGGGAAGGAAAAAAGAGGCGAAAACAAAGGGGGTCAGACATAAAGTTTGGCGACTACAATAACTTTAACAATATACTTGTTAAAGTAATTAAGATAAGGCATAAACTGGTAAAACAAGGAATGACTATGAAACAAGTGGGCAAGACAAAACAAACAAGAGGAATATTCTGGCATTAATATCGCTCCTAATCACTATACTACATCACTACCAGTCACCCTAAAAGTTGATCCTGCCTACTGAACATAGTAATCATAATGGCAGTATCGTGTACCCCTAGATGTCTCCATAGGTGCCGCCTGCCCCTATCTTCACTAGTTGTACCCATTACCCCCATGCGATCGGCTCCCTAACTCGTAGATACCCGTGCTGGTCCCACAGTGGGGTGTATCACTCCCCAAAGTGGTTGCCCGATACCACTAATGATGCACGACTTATATCTACATGATGCAACAACGTCTTACCTACCAGCCAGGGCCCACGCACGCACATGACCCCGTTGGACTTGCGTTGCCACCGTTAACCCGTTTTGACCTCTTACAATCAAACCCAATAAGCGTGTCCCGTAACACCCCACACCCGCTAAGGTCACTCACAAAGGGAATGCCTTAGCTTCGGTGGAGTATTTAAGTGAATATAGAACTGAAAAATTACAACAAGACAGATATAAGTAATACTTGAAATTTAAAACATCATTTCATTGCAGCAGAAGGTAAACATGTTTGGTTACATCTCAAAAACCAACAAGAGTCCAGTACAAAATATCTATCTCGTTAAAACATAAGTACATAATCCCACTACATACTAATAGCCATAATAGAAAAGATAACCGAGCTTTTCTTCTAGGGTCCAAGCTCCAAAAGATAGATAAAGCAATCTGATCAAAGCCCACTAGTGCTAGGCCCACTCTGAGAACCTGAGGGTTGGGGAAAAAGATAAAAACAACGGGGTCAGACATAAGTCTGAGTGAGCCCTATAACCTTAACAATACAATCATTAAAGTAATTAGGGTATGATATAAACCTGGTACGGTACGACTGGGGATAAATGACTACACTAAGTAGCCAACTAGACTTAGGATAAACTAAGATAACGGTAAAGACGCGCCTATCCACCTAAGGATAAATACTACACTGCACCACCCCAGATCTACCCACCCAAGGGTAATTTCTACACTGCACCACACCAGTTCCACCTACCCAAGTGTAATTCCTACTTAAAGGTAGATCCCCACTAAGTGTACTTAGTAATTTTTAATAGTAGTTTCGTATACCCCTAGCTGACTACAAAGGTGCCGTCTGCCCTATCTCCACTAGGTGTACCTGCTACTCCCCAAGCGATCGGCTCCCTACCATAGATACCCGTGCTGGACCCACAGTGGGGGTGTATCACTCCCCAAAGTGGCAACCCGAAAATGGTGCACGGCTTATATCTACACGATGCAACAACGTCTTACCTACCAGCCCGGGTCCACACACGCATATGAAACCCGTTGGACTCGCGTTGCCACCGCTACCCCGTTTTGGCCTCTTATAGTCAAGCCCAGTACGCGTGTCCTGTCCTCGACATGGGTCGAGCCCAATAAGATACATATGGGTTACTGGTTGAAATGGGCCCCCACAAGCTACTACTTAAGCTTGTCATTTTATCTAGTGCATCCCACTTAACCCCTTTTTACAATCATGCCCACTTACAGGTTAAGGATTTGTTAAGTCATCTAATCATATTTCAATTGCCACTCAAGGCCCCCACAAGCTACTACTTAAGCTTGTCATTTAATCATATTTCAATTGCCACTCAAGGCCCCCACAAGCTACTACTTAAGCTTGTCATTTAATCATATTTCAATTGCCACTTAAGGCCCCCACAAGCTACTACTTAAGCTTGTCATTTAATCTAGTGCATCCCACTTAACCCCTTTTCATAATCATGCCCACTTACATGTTAAGGTTTGGTTAAGTCATCTAATCATATTTCAATTGCCACTCAAGGCACCCACTAGAATCCTACATGCCACCCAAGGCACCCACTTAACCCTTTAATCATGTTTAGTTACATGTTCCCCTTTGGTTAAGTATTCTTGTCATATTCTCTATTGCCACCCAAGGTAACCCACTAGATTTTTCCACATGCCACCCAAGGCACCCACTTAACCCTTTAATCATGTTTAATTACATGTCCCACTTTGGTTAAGTATTCAAATCTTATCTTCTATTGCCACCCAAGGCAACCACTAGATTTTCCCATGCCACCCAAGGCACCCACTTAACCCTTTAATCATGTTTAATTACATGTTCCACTTCGGTTAAGTATTCTAATCGTATTTTCTATTGCCACCCAAGGCAACTACTAGATTTTTCACATGCCACCCAAGGCACTACTTGATTTCCACATGCCACCCAAGGCACCCACTTAACCCCTCATGCCCACTACATGCTTATCTGGTTAAGTGTTTCTTAATTGATTAGGAACGTGACCGTTGTAAAGACCTCTCACATTAGACTATCTTTTATGGCAGCTAGATTTGCCGGTTGGGTCCGGGCAGCCGTACGCCATAACCGAGTCTAACCTCGTGTCTATACACTTGTCACGTATTTGGTTTGTGCCTAAGACCTCTCACATTGGGCCAATCATTTGTAGCCGCTGGATTTGCCGGTCGGTTCCGGGCAGTCTTACGCTACAAAAGGGTCCAACCTCGTGTCTTAGTCGATTAATTACACCTAATTAATCACCCCCGAATTAATTTTCCCTAATTAATTCCAATTTTAACGATGTACATAATTGACTCAATTATGTCCATCACTTTATGGTATGCATAATCATACCAACTTCGCACCATTTCATTAACATGTTTATTAACCCCATCGTTCCCCACGTAATTCGCTAACATGACATAAAAGGGAAGATTCATCATAAATGTAATGGGTTCAACTTGCATAACATTAGCATCAACATGGGTTTAAAGGTGTCAACATGCATATAGCATCAAACCCAACTAGCATAGATAATCAACCCAAACTTGCATGAATCACATATGTCCTAAGGAGGGTAACTTGCATAAGTTTCTTATGTCATACAAAGGGGTAAACTTGCATATGTATGTGTGACATGTAAAGGGGTTAACTTGCATATGTATGCATATCATACTAAGGTGTAAACTTGCACATGTCTCTTGCATATAATCAAACATCATACTTGCATAACCATGGTGTCATAGTGGATCAATGTTTATCATAGCAACTAGCATCATGAACACTTGCATAACTTGCATAACATCATGATCATATAGCATATAGCTTGCATAACTTGCATAACATCATGAACATGTAACTTGTGACTTGCATAACTTGCATAACATCATGAACATGTAACATATGGCTTGCATAACTTGCATAGCATCTCAAACATGTAGCATATTACTTGTATAACTTGCATAATATCACAAACATATAGCATATAACTTGCATGACATGCATAACATCATTAACACATAGCACATAACTTGCATAACATGCATAACATCATTAACACATAACATACAACTTGCATAACTTGCATTGATCCACATTCGTAGCCATAACCTCATTATATCCTATCATAATCATTTCAATAATTGGTCATTAAGGCTATAGAAAACTCACAACTTGTTGATTAGCCTTCTTATGAATATATTAAAAGATTGAGACGAAGCCACTAAGCTATCAACTCAAAAACTCCAAATAAGAATGCTCCAAATGAAAACCCTTGAGCCAAATCAATAATAAAGATCCTAGCTTTGATGAAGAAAAGCCTTGAATCAAACTTAGAAACACTTAAGCAAGCTTAGGAACTCTTATACTTCTTTAGAAACTCTCTCATATGATTAGAGATGGAGATTATGACAAGAGGATGAGGGTGGAGGCCATGAGAGAACATTTTGGCATAGTTTAGCTATAGGATTGAATAATGAGCATTTAGGTTTAGGTTAGCGGTCTTTTTATAGAAGACTAGGATAGTTTTAGCCATAGGATAAACCTTAGTTTAGATCCTAGCCATCAAAGCATGTCTTGGGGAAGAAGTCAAGTGTAGGAACCATCTAGGGCCTTTAGATTAAAGCTGAACCATGAGAACCATTCAAATGAAAAATCTGCTTTTGAGCGAATCGGCCCACGTGTTGACAGCCAAACACCCTGGATTAACCCCTAGTCGACCCAGCGGGCTTGGGTCGACTTCAAAAATCGGCCGGTTCGGTTATTCCCCTCTCCCAATTCGCTGTTTTGAACATTTTTGCATATTTATTTATTTAATTTTCAATTATATATATATATATATCAATATATATGTATTTCTCTGCGCAACCCATTTCACTTAATTAAGTATACTTTAATTTGTGAATTTTTATGTTCAAATTACGGGGTGTTACATTCTCTTCTCCTTTAAGGATTTCGTCCCCGAAATCTCTAAGTCAAGAAGAACGTATCCTACCAACCAAACAACCATCTACTAAACCATCAAACACTGGCATCCATTGTCCTTAAAATTTCTAATGACGTATGAACATATGCAAAAAGTGTGTGTATATGTTCCCTGTCTAATGCAAAATTAGGCGGTCCACTTATTTAGTTGACCTCCTTAATTCAAACCATGATAGTGCCATGCATCCAATATTTATGCGAAAGATCCCTATCGACACATACTATCTCTACATGTGTGCACAACCATACACCAAAATGCATCATCCATATGATAACACAACCATTATACATCCATTAATATAGCTACCTACACACAATTTTATGCAATATGCAATATGAAGTGATTGAGCCGATCTAGTGCCTAGAGTGTGTGTATATGCATCCTCGAGCAACCACTAGCAACCACTTGCATCCACACGCATCCATCAAACATAACATGTCTCAAACACATGTTTCAACCATAGGTTTTATCCTATCTAAAGGTCAAAGGTACTAATGAGAGGACATACTAAAGATAAGATAAGTACTAGACAAACGATAAAGGAGAAGTTAAAAGACATACCCTCAAAAGAAATGGGTACAATGAACGCATCTTCACTTCTGTCTCCCAAGTAGCCTTACTTTCACCTTCTCCCCTTTTCACTTTGACTAGTCGAACCTCTCTGTTTCTCAACTTCCTAATCTTTGACCCAAGGATGCGGGTAGGAGCTCGTTGAATAGTCGCATCACGCTCTACCTCCACTTCTTTAAGCAAGCTCGGCTCTACCGCCTCTGCGGTCTCATGTAGGCACTTCCTCAAATGTGACACATGGAATACGTCATGTTCCCTATGCAACCGAACTATCTCTCGAATATAAACCGAAGCTAGACATGGAACAGTCCTCTTGCTCTTCACGAGTATGAAATGGGCACTCTTAGTAAGTCTATCTACCACAACCCAAATTCCCGTATTACCCTTCCTCGATCTTGGTAACCCATCAATAAAATCCATCGAGACGCTATCCCACTTCCATTGCGGAACTTCCAATGAGTGAAGCAACCCACCCGGTTTCTTTTGCTTCGCTTCCACCTGTTGGCACACCAAGTATCTAGCGACATACTAGGCCACATCTTTCTTCATACCGGCCCAAAAGAAAACTCGCTTCATGTCTTGGTACATCTTGTCCCCACCGGGATGAATAGTCATCTTAAAACGATGCGCCTTATCAAGAATAGCCTTCCTCAAACCCTCGTCTTGCGGTACGCAAAGTCTACTGTCTCTACGCAAGCACCCCCTATCGTCTAGGGTGTACCTACTCAAATGGCTGGACGACTCCCCCCTTATGAGCCTCTATACCAACTCAACCAACTGTGGGTCGTCCCTCTGTGCCTCGCCAATCCGTCTCAAAAGGGTAGGTCTGACCTCCAAGGATGCTAGCAAATCGGGTATAAAGTCAACGGAAGGTCTGAAATCAAACATCGAGATAAATTCCAAGCTTCGTCGTTCCACGAACAATGGACTCAAGGACAACCTTTTTCCGCTCAAGGCATCCGCCACCACGCTATCTCGAAATCATAGGATGCTAAGAACTCCATCCACCTTTGCTGTATCAAGACTATGCGCTCGAGGAGCCTCCAACACTTCCCTAAGATGTAGGGCATACTTTTCTCCACTTCTGGAGAAAACCAGGATATTCTCTCATACAAAATCGTCACAACTATCCATCTCTCACGCAGACCATCCTAGTCGAACTCGACATCCCCCAAATGCAAGCCCCAAAGGCCTAAACCAATATCAGACAAACACCCAAGGGACACCTCCTTCGAATTCAGACGACCTACGTGAGATGATACTAGTAAAAACGGCTGAATAATTAAGCCTTTGTCCAACTCTGGATGTCCTTGCCAGTCTCACTCCAGAACCACCGTAGATCAAATAACTGGCTTCGCTTAACCTGTTCAGCACACACGAAAACTTATTTCGCTTTTAGAAAAGACCAAGATGTCCTCCACAAAGACCACTACGAAGTTGTTTAGGTACTCCCTGAACACCCTACTCATCAAATCAACAAAATATGCGGGGGCGTTCGTCAAACCAAATGGCATCACCAGCCACTCATAGAAACCATCCGGAGTCCTAAAGGCGGTCTTCTCTATACTATCCTCAGTCACTCCCAACTGATGAAACTCCATGGCCAAGTTCCACTGCGAAACACTGAGGCGCCAACCAACCGATCAAAAAGATCATCAACCCTAGGCAATGGGTGTCTATTCTTCTTTATGAGCTTGTTGAGTTCTCTATAGTCTACACAAAGTCTGAGGGACCCATCCGCCTTCGTGGCTAAAACTACTGGAGCACCCCACTCCGATATACTTCGTCTTATGAACCCCTTCTCAAGCAACTCCCCTACTTGCTTATGGAGTTACCTCCTCTCACGAGGAGCCATGTGGCGCACTGACACAGATACTGGTTTAGCATCGTCTACCAGATATATTCGGAGGTCTATCTCCCGCTTCGGAGGTAAGCCCTTCACCTCCCCAAACACATCCGAGTATTCCCGGACCACTCTAACAGATCGCAAACTCTCGACCGAAGCGTCAAGCGATTCAAGATAACTTAGCATAACAGAATCTATGGGATTTCAAAAGATCTCGAGAGTGTTACCCAAGCGGGTCATAAGCCTAACAACTCTCCTTTCACAATCAAGAATGGCACCATTACTGGATAACCAATTCATGCCCAAAATCAACCCATAGCCCGTGAAGCCCAAACAAGAGCATCACCTCTAAACTCAACGCTAAGTATGGAAATCTTCAAACCCAAACATATCATGGACAAATAAGTGGAGCCCTCCCAATTGGGTTTGAAACAACCACGGGATCATCTACCAAACTGGTGTCTAGGTGCAGTGACTCAACTAATGATGATGAGATAAACGAATGTGGTGCGCCAGAGTCGAATAAAGTTCGAACAGGATGATCGAGAGAACCAAATCTCAACTTAGACGGTCCTACCCCCATCAGGTATACCCGTCGTGAGGGAATACATCTACCCTCCCGAAGATCCTGTACTTCGTCTTTACCTCTTTGGACAACCCTAATAAGGTGTCCTATTTCTCCAAAACAACTAGCCTTCCCCTTCCCATTCTCCTTTCGTGGCCTTCTTACCATGATAAGGTTTTGTCCTTTATTTACCTAATAGCTATTTGAACCTTCCTCTCTCGTCCATCTTAAAGGTACCCATAAGCCCTCCACCTCCTTGGACTAACTTCTTGGCCTGGAAAACGTCTTAGTCCCTTGAAGTGGTTCTTCCGACCTTCATACGGAAGTCCTTATTTATCTTAAAAAGACATCTACACGCGGAGGGGAAATTCAAAAAGAGAAAGAGGAAGAGATTCAAAACAGAGAACCCGAAGGATAAAGATATGGCTATTGGGGATTATGCTTTTCTTTCAAAAACTTTTCTCTCATAAGACATGTTTTTGAAAATACTTCTTCCAAAAATGTTTTTAGAAAAATAGTTTTCTAAAAATTTTATCTGTTCCGGTAACCTTAAGCTCTGATACCACGTGTAACACCCCACACCCGCTAAGGTCACTCACAAAGGGAATGCCTTAGCTTCGGTGGAGTATTTAAGTGAACATAGAACTGAAAAATTACAACAAGACAGATATAAGTAATACTTGAAATTTAAAACATCATTTCATTGCAGCAGAAGTTAAACATGTTTGGTTACATCTCAAAAACCAACAAGAGTCCAGTACAAAATATCTATCTCGTTAAAACATAAGTACATAATCCCACTACATACTAATAGCCATAATAGAAAAGATAACCGAGCTTTTCTTCTAGGGTCCAAGCTCCAAAAGATAGATAAAGCAATCTGATCAAAGCCCACTAGTGCTAGGCCCACTTTGAGAACCTGAGGGTTAGGGAAAAAGATAAAAACAACGGGGTCAGACATAAGTCTGAGTGAGCCCTATAACCTTAACAATAAAATCATTAAAGTAATTAGGGTATGATATAAACCTGGTACGGTACGACTGGGGATAAATGACTACACTAAGTAGCCAACTATACTTAGGATAAACTAAGATAACGGTAAAGACGTGCCTATCCACCTAAGGATAAATACTACACTGCACCACCCCAGATCTACCCACCCAAGGGTAATTTCTACACTGCACCACACCAGTTCCACCTACCCAAGTGTAATTCCTACTTAAAGGTTGATCCCCACTAAGTGTACTTAGTAATATTTAATAGTAGTTTCGTATACCCCTAGTTGACTACATAGGTGCCGTCTGCCCCTATCTCCACTAGGTGTACCTGCTACTCCCCAAGCGATCGGCTCCCTACCGTAGATACCCGTGTTGGCCCCACAGTGGGGTGTATCACTCCCCAAAGTGGCAACCCGAAAATGGTGCACGGCTTATATCTACACGATGCAACAACGTCTTACCTACCAGCCCGGGTCCACACACGCATATGAAACCCGTTGGACTCGCGTTGCCACCGCTACCCCGTTTTGGCCTCTTATAGTCAAGCCCAGTACGCGTGTCCCGTCCTCGACATGGGTCGAGCCCAATAAGATACATATGGGTTACTGGTTGAAATGGGCCCCCACAAGCTACTACTTAAGCTTGTCATTTTATCTAGTGCATCCCACTTAACCCCTTTTTATAATCATGCCCACTTACAGGTTAAGGATTGGTTAAGTCATCTAATCATATTTCAATTGCCACTCAAGGCCCCCACAAGCTACTACTTAAGCTTGTCATTTAATCATATTTCAATTGCCACTCAAGGCCCCCACAAGCTACTACTTAAGCTTGTCATTTAATCATATTTCAATTGCCACTTAAGGCCCCCACAAGCTACTACTTAAGCTTGTCATTTAATCTAGTGCATCCCACTTAACCCCTTTTCGTAATCATGCCCACTTACATGTTAAGGTTTGGTTAAGTCATCTAATCATATTTCAATTGCCACTCAAGGCACCCACTAGATTCCTACATGCCACCCAAGGCACCCACTTAACCCTTTAATCATGTTTTGTTACATGTTCCCCTTTGGTTAAGTATTCTTGTCATATTCTCTATTGCTAACCAAGGCAACCCACTAGATTTTTCCACATGCCACCCAAGGCACCCACTTAACCCTTTAATCATGTTTAATTACATGTCCCACTTTGGTTAAGTATTCAAATCTTATCTTCTATTGCCACCCAAGGCAACCACTAGATTTTCCCATGCCACCCAAGGCACCCACTTAACCCTTTAATCATGTTTAATTACATGTTCCACTTCGGTTAAGTATTCTAATCGTATTTTCTATTGCCACCCAAGGCAACTACTAGATTTTTCACATGCCACCCAAGGCACTACCTGATTTCCACATGCCACCCAAGGCACCCACTTAACCCCTCATGCCCACTACATGCTTATCTGGTTAAGTGTTTCTTAATTGATTAAGAACGTGACCGTTGTAAAGACCTCTCACATTAGACTATCTTTTATGGCAGCTGGATTTGCCGGTTGGGTCCGGGCAGCCTTACGCCATAACCGAGTCTAACCTCGTGTCTATACACTTGTCACGTATTTGGTTTGTGCCTAAGACCTCTCACATTGGGCCAATCATTTGTAGCCACTGGATTTGCCGGTCGGTTCCGGGCAGTCTTACGCTACAAAAGGGTCCAACCTCATGTCTTAGTCGATTAATTACACCTAATTAATCACCCCCGAATTAATTTTCCCTAATTAATTCCAATTTTAACGATGTACATAATTGACTCAATTATGTCCATCACTTTATGGTATGCATAATCATACCAACTTCGCACCATTTCATTAACATGTTTATTAACCCCATCGTTCCCCACGTAATTCGCTAACATGACATAAAAGGGAAGATTCATCATAAATGTAATGGGTTCAACTTGCATAACATTAACATCAACATGGGTTTAAAGGTGTCAACATGCATATAGCATCAAACCCAACTAGCATAGATAATCAACCCAAACTTGCATGAATCACATATGTCCTAAGGAGGGTAACTTGCATAAGTTTCTTATGTCATACAAAGGGGTAAACTTGCATATGTATGTGTGACATGTAAAGGGGTTAACTTGCATATGTATGCATATCATACTAAGGTGTAAACTTGCACATGTCTCTTGCATATAATCAAACATCATACTTGCATAACCATGGTGTCATAGTGGATCAATGTTTATCATAGCAACTAGCATCATGAACACTTGCATAACTTGCATAACATCATGATCATATAGCATATAGCTTGCATAACTTGCATAACATCATGAACATGTAACTTGTGACTTGCATAACTTGCATAACATCATGAACATGTAACATATGGCTTGCATAACTTGCATAGCATCTCAAACATGTAGCATATTACTTGCATAACTTGCATAATATCACAAACATATAGCATATAACTTGCATGACATGCATAACATCATTAACACATAGCACATAACTTGCATAACATGCATAACATCATTAACACATAGCATACAACTTGCATAACTTGCATTGATCCACATTCATAGCCATAACCTCATTATATCCTATCATAATCATTTCAATAATTGGTCATTAAGGCTATAGAAAACTCACAACTTGTTGATTAGCCTTCTTATGAATATATTAAAAGATTGAGACGAAGCCACTAAGCTATCAACTCAAAAACTCCAAATAAGAATGCTCCAAATGAAAACCCTTGAGCCAAATCAATAATAAAGATCCTAGCTTTGATGAAGAAAAGCCTTGAATCAAACTTAGAAACACTTAAGCAAGCTTAGGAACTCTTATACTTCTTTAGAAACTCTCTCATATGATTAGAGATGGAGATTATGACAAGAGGATGAGGGTGGAGGCCATGAGAGAACATTTTGGCATAGTTTAGCTATAGGATTGAATAATGAGCATTTAGGTTTAGGTTAGCGGTCTTTTTATAGAAGACTAGGATAGTTTTAGCCATAGGATAAACCTTAGTTTAGATCCTAGCCATCAAAGCATGTCTTGGGGAAGAAGTCAAGTGTAGGAACCATCTAGGGCCTTTAGATTAAAGCTGAACCATGAGAACCATTCAAATGCAAAATCTGCATTAGAGCGAACCGGCCCACGGGTTGACAGCCAAACACCCTGGATTAACCCCTAGTCGACCCAGCGGGCTTGGGTCGACTTCAAAAATCGGCCGGTTCGGTTATTCCCCTCTCCCAATTCGCTGTTTTGAACATTTTTGCATATTTATTTATTTAATTTTCAATTATATATATATATATCAATATATATGTATTTCTCTGCACAACCCATTTCACTTAATTAAGTATACTTTAATTTGTGAATTTTTATGTTTAAATTACGGGGTGTTACATGTCCCGTCCTCGATCTAACTCGAGCTCACAAAGACACTTAATGAGTTACTGGTTCGAAAAGGGTCCCCCATGTTTGACACAAGCCTTCCACCTATGCTTGCTCCCCACTAGAATTTCTCACTTAACCCCTTCTTATTCATGTCTTCTTACATGTTTAAATTTGGTTAAGTGTTTCTAATTGTATTTCACATGACACCCATGTCACCCACTTAACCCCTATGTCCCACCACATGTTTATTTTGGTTAAGTGTTACTTAATTCATTATAACCGTAACCTTGTAAGACCTCTCACATTAGACTATTGTTTGCAGTTGCTGGATTTGCCGGGCGGGTCCGGGCAGTCTTACACCACAAAAGAGTCTAACCTCGTGTCTTTACAATTATTACGCATTTAATTTATGCCTTTAACCTCTCACATTAGACTACCGCTTGTGGTTGCTGGATTTGTCGTGCGGGTCCGGGCAGTCTTACACCACAAACGAGTTTAACCTCGTGTCTTAGGCATTTATTATTACAAATTGTTTCACCCCAATTTGAATTAATTATCCCTATTCAAATTGTCAACAATTTCCAAGTTAATTATGTCCAAAATTGTCACCTAAATTATGTCCATACTTTTTAGGTATAAAAATTATATCAATTAATGTCTCAATTTAATTATTTTCTTTTAAAGTCATTTTATGCCAATTCAAAATTTACATAATTAATATTTTCCCATTGTCCCCACGATATTCGTACATTCAAATATGAAATATGTTAGACTCGCAAATAGTCTAACTTATAAAAAAAGAAACATCACAACTTGCATAACACATTAAAATAGATCTAACTTGCAAATAGGAATTATAACATAAATTTTCATAGCCAATAATTTGCATAGACAATGGTCATGTAGAATCATATATTTGCATAAACTACCATGGATCTAAATATCGATCTAAACATGAAATCGTGAACTTGCATATATGAATTATCGGTCTCACCTAAACTTGCATGTGTGAATATAATTTTCACCTAAAAATATGAATATAGTTTTCATCAAAACTTGCATATGGATTCCTACAACTTGCATATGAATTTATCACATGTTTTTGCATATAAACTAGCATATGTATATACTTGATTCACATATAAACTTGTATATAATCCGCATACGAACTTGCATAAGATTCACATACAAACTAGCATATGATTTAACATCCCAAACTTGCATAAGATTCACATATGAATTAGCATATGATTTAACATCCCAAACTTGCATAAAATTCACATACGAATTAGCATATGATTTAACATCACAAACTTTCATAAAATGAATCAAGTTAAACATGTATAATTGGACATATAAAATAGATCTACCAACTTAAGATAACAAAGTTAAATAACATCACATGATTCAACAGTCATGTTCTGATAATCCAAATTATAACTCATCACAATTAATTTATTAATTATTTTGTGAAAGAAATTGTACTCACAAAGATAGGTTAGAGAAGAGAATGATTCATTCGTCTTTTGAATTGGAATTCTGACTTGCTAAATCCTAAGCTTTAGGAAGAAGAACTATCCTAGCAGCAGCATGGTGGGCAAGGGACTAATTTAGTTTAGGTTTAGGGTTTGAGTCTAGGCACTTTTTATAGAAGTTTGAATCAACCTAAGCTGTTAGATTATCATAGGAGCAATCCCAACCATCCATACTAGATAGAGTTATCTAGAACAACCACATCAGCCCTAATAACTCAGCAAAAAGTCAGAAATTGTCACATTTTTGATCTATCCGAGGGGGTAGGTCGACCCTCTGGTCGACCTGTATAGGGTAGGTCGACCCCCTGTTCGACCTGGCCTTGGGCGGGAAAAATCCTGCCCAGCCCGCTTCCCTGTTTGAATTTTGAATTTTGAATTTTTTTATTTTGAACTGTTTTAATTTATATAAAATTGCTGAAACTCCCGAGGGCCATAACTTCCTCATACGAAGTCCGATTTATGAAAACTTGGACTCTATTCCAAGCAGAATTTCGAGATAAACGCAATGGCATAACCCATTTCCCTTACTTCTCAATTTAATAATTAAGTATTCTTAGGATTGTTAATTTTAATATTCACAAAAAATTCAGGGTGTTACAAATATATATATATATATATTGAAATTTGGTAAAATTTTATAATGGGCATATACAGCCCAAAAGAGAGGATGCTGCTGTGTGAACTACAACACAGTTACAATGCCAATTAACAACCGACAACGCAACACCGCATCTCTTAAATAGTTTCACTTACAACAGAACCATTCCCAAAATAAAACATAATCAATCCCTTAATCATGGGAAATGGCGGCCATGATTTCTTCACCTTCGAGTTCATGGAGGCCACTGGTTTTCAGCTGCAACTGATCGTACCTACGAGTCTGATGAACCCCCAGCTTCAGATTCAGACCGTTGTGCTTTCGATGATGTCGTAAGTTTCTTCCCATGGCATTTGATAATTAGTTTAACTTCCTCTTCAATTAGCTTGCTAATCTCACCAACTGATCGATGTTTATTGTGAAAAACTCTTCTGTTTCTCTCTTTCCAACTCCACCAACATGCATATACATATATATATATATCTAACATTTCATGTTTTAGTGAATTTTAACTTATATTGAATTCTGTATATTCAACTGAAATCAAAACTAAATATTTCGAACTACCGCGACGTTACTAGTTCGTTTTATAATTAATATAAACTTATACTTTCGAACTTCGTTTTAAATAAATTCTAAGTCGTGAATTCTCAAAATAAATCACTTTAAATATTTAAAATCCATAAATTATTTCTTAATAAATTTTGGGTCGTTACAGGCTACAAGATTACCTAATTGATTTATGGGCTACAATCACACCCAATCGATTTACAGGCTACAATCACACCTTTTCTTAGTATCAACTTTTAAGATTGACTCGATAGAACTTGATCCTATGATCTTTGATTACAAATAACCTATAACTCTTGAGTAGCACTTGAATTTCAGAGAGAGAGTTTGATGTAAAATTGAAAGAGAAGAAGAGTGATATAATTTATTTGAAATTTTGGCAGAGTATAATTATAGATTTTGAGAAAATTATAATACTAATGGCAGGAGAAGAAAGGAAGAAGAAAGAGACAAGAAGTCATTAAAAAATTCGAAATATAAAGCCTATATATAGTTTTCCAATAGCCACAACCATTAAGAAAAGGTTTGAATTCAAAAGAAACAAATTTTCAAAATTTAAAAACAAGTCAACAGTACATATGTCTACATACCACTTTATATATGTTGACATACCCTTATATTTTTTTCAAAAAATAAAATTTTAAATCAAAACAAATAATGTTTAAATAAATTATGGTGATTTCAGAGTTATAACAAACTATATTCCTTTATACTAAAACAGATTATTTTAAGTAGAAATATATAATTAAAGCATATATTAAGACGATTAAAACTAAATATAAAATGATATAAAACTATATATATATAACTATGAATATATTAAAACTCAATATAAATAAGGGAATTGAAAACATAAGTAACTATAATAAAATTAGTATTAAATTTATAAGTAAAAAACCATTTGTATCAGGAGTTTAAATATGTTAAGTACAATTAGAAAAAATAGGAATTAAAATAAATTTCTGGGGTTAGAAATAGAGAGATATAAATTTAAAATAAGAAAGTAACTAGGTTGGAACCCGTGCTACGCACACGGGGAGATGTGGACTTTATGATGTGAAGATGTTAGAAGGGAGATAAAATCATGGGTGTAGGAGTGTTGTATCTGTTGGGAATTGAAAAGGGTAAACTGAGTTTTTTAGAGCACTAAAGTTTAGTTTACATATTTTTGTGGATTGATACATGGATTCAAAAAGGAAGGTAGGTTATAATGGCATTATGTGTAGTAATGAAAAATGAAATGATGGTAGAGAGAAGTAGAAGTAGTGGACGTGTCCATTTTCGTTGACATTGATAGAATGAAGTGGATAGGTTGACCAAGCGAAGAGTTGAGTGGTTAAATTTTACTGATTGATAATGTGTAGCGGTGGTATTTGTACCATCACATTGATATTATAATTAGGTTTAAATTATTAATTTTCATAATTTAAATTACAAAAAATATTTATGATTTTAATTTCTCCTTCAAAGGACGATGGGGAAAAATAATAATTTATTTGTTTGATTTGGTTTCTTTTTCCATGATAAAAGTCAAAAATTAAACATAATTGTAGACAATTATTTGGTACACTTTGGTTGGCCATTTAGTCGTGCACAAAACAATGTCTATTTGTATGACTTGCTACTTAGTTTTATTATATTTATTTTTAATAATTTTTTATTGAACAACATTTTATGTAGTTGTGTTGAAAACTGTTTCTCTTTTTCTACTCTCTTTAATTTGATGTAAGAACACCATAAGATAAGGAAGCAATTTTAATTGTGTACGGAAGTGATTGAAAGATTCATAAGAAAATTTCTATGAGTACATCTACGTTGGAACAAAATATTGAAGATCCGACTTTAACCGAATAAATTTCAATGAAGTATACGAGTTAGATTTCACATGCAAATTCATAAAACAGTTTATTTTTCTTTCAAAAACATGCTCCAGGAACAGTGTAGAATAAAGTAGATGTTAAGTCTATAAATAAAACTGAAGTTCTAATTTTTTGAATTCGAAAAGGTGTGAGGCAACTGAAGATCTGCCTGATTCACATTAATGAAATATTTGTTCACGAACTTGGATTATTCATCATTTGACTATTGTAAAATGCACATTTCATAACATACTAAAAATAAAACTGCATGCAACATGGGCTTCCCCCCACGTGAATTAAAGCTTCATCAAAACTTTTTAACATCTATGCCATGTCTACCCAACATAAACAACCCAGATTCCGACAGATCGATTTTTTTTCAAAAATCCAATCTATCGAAATCCGAGTTGGGTGCTCTAGTATCCTGCAGAAAAACAGAGATAAAGAAACATGTCAGAACTCACAAAGCATCTCACAGCGGAAGGATATATAATATATTCAAACATAGCCTTACCTTATTAATAATACTGCTAAACCAGTATCCAAAGCTATACCATCTCTGTCATGAACCTAACCTGGAAGTATGTAATGAGGAGGGGGTCAGAACATCTGTGTGACTGGACTTAGAATAAATTTCTGTATAATCCTACATATACTGTGCAGTTAATTTTCTTGGTTATTAGGTTGTTAACAATGTTAGCTCTTTAAGCTATAATTATCCATCCACTAGTAGTTTAACCTAATACAATGTATATGTAGTTACCCCCTACTCGTGTCCTCTTTCCATGTGTATGCAGTCCCTTATCCAACTCATGTCATCTTGTCATATGTATGTAGTTCCTTATCTAATGCCGTACGTCGTACGTGCTTTCATGTTTATATATATTCTCACTACATCTGCGTAAAACCACCATTCCTTTGTTGCGTAAGCGTTTGGACTGCCAACTTAGGTCTTACTAGGTTCTATTATCGGATACTACCTAAATCCAACTAGGGTTTACATCGAGTGTCACCTAGGTCCAACTAGGGTTTACTTTATCGAACGCTTCCTAGGTTCAACCGGGGTTTACGCTACCTAGGTCCAACTAGGGTTTATGCTACCTATCGAACAATGCCCTCTAGTCTAGGACACACTACCCCGAGCGATATGCGTTCCTAGACGTTACATCCCAACCGTATTGTTAAACGTGCTAGATATCTAGTTGCACATGTCCTCTATATGTGCGACCCGAGTCCCGTGGTAGGGCAAATCAAGAAACACGAAACTCGGTCGAGAGCTTTAAGTTATCTGCCGATGCAGAT
Source organism: Allium sativum (assembly GCA_030737875.1). Lineage (NCBI taxonomy): Eukaryota > Viridiplantae > Streptophyta > Magnoliopsida > Asparagales > Amaryllidaceae > Allium > Allium sativum. The sequence continues at coordinate 243,251,285 of CM060915.1, read as the reverse complement.
GCTAAGGTTTGTTTTTACTGTGGCTATGGTCCCACTTGACCCCTCCCTCAACTAATGGAAGTCACCCTAGAATATCAAGAATGAGAACTGTACGCAGGCCCTCTATGCCCCCACAAACCTATTGGCCAACCTCACCCATAACTAGATAGCAAGTATATGGTCTTTTGGAGTTCTCCGCCTTTCCGCTTTTCGTGCTCGACTGACTCAAGATTGTAGGTAGCCGACGATGTACTATCACAGGGCCAACTGTTTATCGTCGAATAACGCTGGTCTATCCTAGTCTTTAGGTTGCCTTATTATTACAACCAAGGCATACTCTTGGTTCTTCTTACGCAGACCTTAACCTCTGAGCCCAGGCGGATCATATGCATTCTCACAGAGGGATACCAAGAGTCCTCACGTCCCCTCGAAGCCGCGTGCTTCGTAACTTAGTCCGTTGGAGCCTTCTATATGATAAGATGGATGTACGCTCGCCCTCGCGCCCTACGACACCGTGATGATATACCAAGTTCAGTTATTCATCCCCTATTGTATGGACTGGTCCAAGCGCCTTATCCTTTTGTACTATAAGACCTTATGTCTAAACTTCGGATTACGCGCTTGCTTTGTCTTATTAACTTGGTTATCCTTGTTTATGTTGTCCTTTAATTCTAATTACCAAGTTTCTCTTTAACTAAGGTTTATTACTTAGTCCTCTTCAACTAAGGTTTACTTAGTTATCTTTACCATTGCTTACTTAGTTCTCTAACTAAGGTTCGTTACTTTGGTTGCCATTTTACTTAGTTTTCTAACTAAGGTTCATTACCCAGTTGCCATCATCATTATTTACTTAGTTCTCTAACTAAGGTTCAACACATGGTTGCCTTTATCATTATTTACTTAGTTCACTAACTAAGGTTTACCAATGAACTTAAACATGACTTAAGATTTCTTTATCATACGATAGCATGCTTGCGTAGTGTAAATTGCAGATCTGAATCCCTTTTTCTCTTTAATTTTGAGGTTGTCTTGATTCTAAATTTTTTTAATTTTAAGAATAGATGTTTTGAAGAGAAAAGGGGAAGAAAGTGGATCTAGAAATCTCTTGGAGAAGAAGAATTTGAGTTAGAACAGAGCCATGGCATCACCATAGGCTTGGGTGAAGAAAAAGAATGGGTTAAGGGTCATTATTTAGTTGTTTAGTCAACGTATCAGGTCAGAAACCACGTCCACGTGCTGAAAATGAATTCTGCCCTGATTTGGGGGGGGGGGGGAGGGCGGAGGTCGACCCCCAGGTCGGCCTATTTTAGTGGAGGTCGACCCTTAGGTCAACCTGCCTGGGGTAGATCGACCTCCAGGTCGACTTGCCTTGGTATAGGTTGACCTCTAGGTCGACCCGTCTGGGTTAATTTATTATTTAATTTCTGAATTTCTCTTGAATCTTCCGAAGGCCATAATTCTTTCATACGGAGTCCGATTTTCGAAAACTTGGACTCTTATCCAAGCAGAATTCTGAGACGAACGCAATGGTGATGTCCATCTTATTTAATTCCTGATATTTAAATTAAGTATCCTTATTTTATTATCTTTTTTGTTACGCACACTATTATCGAATTAATTTTTCCTTCTCTTCCATATATTAATTAACTTCCATTATACATCACCATTTTTACCTATCTATGCATATATACATATTTGTACATTTTTAATTATATTAAAAATGTGGGGTGTTACATTCTCCCACCCTTAAAGAATTTCGTCCCCGAAATTCGATAAGAGTAAAATAGATAATCCCTCGCAATATCCAACCATCAAGTGTGCATCCAATTGTTGCAAACATTGTGCACATGTGCAAAGTGAGATACATCATAGTAAAGTATGCATGCCTAATTTGGATCCACCTATATGTATGCAAATTTTTAAAAACTCTTTCAAAACATGATGCTCACATCCTACATTTACTTGCAGTTCTATATGAATGCAATATTCTTGAAAAATCAAAATATTTTTCATCCAAGTTTTCCCATACTCTTCTAAAATAAGAGCATAGTTCACCCAATTGTCGCATCCAAAACCCTACCACCCGTCGTTAAATTCGAAATTTAGAAAAATTTAATTTTACAAATTCGATTTCCTTATGTTACGAAAAGGTATAAAATGGAAAAATTCACATCCTCCGTTTTTCTTTTCTAATTGTGCTTGGATTTTTATACGACTATTCTATGAAGATTTCCTATTTTCCTATCCAAGCACAACCACATAAGAAAATTTCTTCTCTTTTTCAACTTATCTTGAGGAAATTTCATGTTTATTCATCTTTTTCTTAAGATTTTCATTTTCTTTTCCCATCACATTTGTTGTCTTACTGGATTTGTAGTTTTCTTTTTAGTTAGGCTAGTTTCATTCTTAGCTTATTTGACTTAATCAAATTACTTAAGTTTATTATTTTAAATAACCCTTTTCGTTTTCAACTCAAACAGCATCCTACACAGCTACTATTATGGGCCAAGAATCTTAGGACTTTGTCTTCTCAAACAATTGCGAGTCTACACAACATGATCTAGCCACTAACTTGCCCTTTACTACTTTATAGTCACTACTAGTCCTTGCTGTGTATCACTAGCCTATCCTTTATCTTTTTCTCAAGCAACAAACCTAGGTTTCTCAATGCTTATGCATTCTATGGGAAATTTTCCATTAGTTTAATATTAGCTAATCCCTGAGTGTAAATTGGCAAGAGAGTAACGCCCTAAATATCAACCCCGAAGACCGAAATCAACATCAGATTGACACTCAGAGAATCACTCAACTCAACCAATCTCTAGTTGGTTCCAATTGTTTAATTCATAGCTTTAACTTTCTCACATTCTTTTCTAGGCATTAATCCTTACCTACTTCATTCTTTTTAAAACATGGTTTGGCCTCCTTTCTTTTCATTACATTTTTCTTTCAAAAATTAAAAGTGTTAAAACTTTATTTTCTTCTCCAAAACTTGTTTTTGCCAAACCATAAAAACATGTTGCAAAATATTTTTTTTCAAATCACAAAACTGGAGTAGACAAGGACAACTATTGGGCTTACAATGTTTCTAATTACAATGTTAATTTAATTAGTCGCTATAAGGTGCAAACATCTATTCTATTCTTACAACTTATTTTGTCCATCCAACAAAATTTCTTTGTAAATCAATAATCAAAATTTATTGTTAACAGAATATAGATTTTAAAACTTCTTTTACAAAACGCAACACTTTCTTTTCAATCCTTTCAAATTTTATAATATGAAAACTAGCGAGCTATGTATGCTCTATATTATGCACCTTTTAATGAGAGAATTCCTTTTCTTAAACAAATAATCATTGTTTTACAAAATATACCCCACTTTACTTTTAAAACCCAACATGCACTAAATAATTTCTCAAACATCCAAAATTACATTTTAAGATCAAAACTTGAAAATACTACAATGTCTTTCTAAAAAAACTTTTACAAATTCAAGTTCTTAAAAGTTAATCATTGGGCTAGACTCAAAGTGAGTCTTTCAACTCAACTAGGCTTTCCTAGGTACATTCCAAACCGATTCTCTCAACTATATATATCGCTAATCCATTTTCCACATTTTAACCTTTTTCTAATTTATAAGGTTTCACTTCTAAATCCACTACTCTGAAATAATAACATTTCAGTTTTAATTCTTATATGATACTTCCTTACTCCAATACCAAATCATATTGTACACTTTCTAACAAACCACGTAAGGGTCTTTAAATTTCTAGGTTCATTCCTTTAGTGGACAAAATAGCTATCCCAACTCTTTCCATACCTAGTGGGCTACTTTATGGATTTAGGTTTATATACATAATATATTTATATTTTAGAAAATACAAATACATTCACTCATTGTCTCCCTAGGAACACTAAACAGAAGCTCTGATACCACAAGTTGGGCGCTCTGGTATCCTGCAGAAAAACAAAGATAAAGAAACATGTCAGAACTTGTAAAGCATCTCACAGTAGAAGGAAATATAATATATTCAAATATAGCCTTACCCTATTAACAATACTGCTAAACCAGTATCAAAAGCTATACCATCTCTGTCATGAACCTAATCTAGAAGTATGTAATGAGGAGGGGGTCAGATCATAAGTTCTTCATGACTGGACTTAGAATAAACTTCTGTATAATCCTACATATACCGTTCAGTTACATTTTCTTGGTTATTAGGTTGTTAACAAGGTTAGCTCTTTAAGCTATACGCATCCATCCACTAGTAGATTAACCTAATACAATGTATATGTAGTCGCCCCCTACTCGTGTCCTCTTTTCATGTGTACGCAGTCCCTTATCCAACTCATGTCATCTTGTCATATGTACGTAGTTCCTTATCCAATGCCGTACGTCGTACGGGCTTTCATGTATATATATATATATATATTCTCTCACTATGTCTACATAAAACCACCATTGCTTTGTTGCGTAAGCGTTTGGACTGCCAACCTAGGTCTTACTAGGTTCTGTTATCGAATACTACCTAGATCCAACTAGGGTTTACCATCGAGCGTTACCTAGGTCCAACTAGGGTTTACTTTATCGAACGCTTCCTAGGTTCAACCAGGGTTTACGCTACCTAGGTCCAACTAGGGTTTATGCTACCTATCGAACAATGCCCTCTAGTCTAGGACACACTACCCCGAGCGATATGCGTTCCTAGACTTTACGTCCTAACCGTATTGTTAAATGTGCTAGATATCTAGTTGCACATGTCCTCTATATGTGTGACCCGAATCTTGTGGCAAGGAAAATTAAGAAACACAGAACTCGGCCGGGAGCTTTAAGTTATCTGCCGATGCAGACGCTAAGGTCCGTTTTTACTGTGGCTATGGTGCCACTTGACCCCTCCCTCAACTAATGAAAGGCACCCAAGAATATCAAGAATGAGAACTGTATGCAGACCCTCTATGCCCCACAAACCTATTGGCCAACCTCACCCATAACTAGATAGCAAGTATATGGTCTTTTGGAGTTCTCCGCCTTTCGTGCTCGACTGACTCAAGATGGTAGGTAGCCGACGACGTGCTATCACATGGCCAACTGGTTATCGCCGAATCACGCTAGTCCATCCTAGTCTTTAGGTTGCCTTATTATTGCAACCAAGGCATACTCTTGGTTCTTCTTACGCAAAACTTAACCTTTGTGAGCCCAGGCGGATCATCTACATTCTCACAGAGGGATACCAAGAGTTTCCTCACGTCCCCTCGAAGCCGCTTGTTCGTAACTTTGTCCGTTGGAGCCTTCTATATGGTCAGATGGACGTACACTACCCCTCGCGCCCTACGACACCGTGATGATCTACAGAGTTTGGTTATTCATCCCCTATCGTATGGACTTGTCCAAGCGCCTTATCCTTTCGTACTATTAGACCTTATATCTAAACTTCTGCTTACGCGCTTGCTTTGTCTTATTAACTTGGTTATCCTCATTTATGTTGTCCTTCAATTCAAATTACCAAGTTTTTCTTTAACTAAGGTTTATTACTCAGTCCTCTTCAATTAAGGTTTACTTACTTAGTTATCTTTACCATTGCTTACTTAGTTCTCTAACTAAGGTTTGTTACTTCGGTTGCCATTTTACTTAGTTTTCTAACTAAGGTTCATTACCTAGTCGCCATCATCATTATTTACATAGTTCTCTAACTAAGGTTCAACACTTGGTTTCCTTTATCTTTATTTACGTAGTTCACTAACTAAGGTTTACTAATGAACTCAAACATGACTTAAGTTTTCTTTATCAAACGATAGCGTCCGGGTGCTTTCCCACATTTTTAGCTTAGATTAACTTATTTCATAGTATAAGTCGTCCCACCCTTCAAGTATTGTATTACATCTTAACTCATAATCTTCCCTTGTCCCTAGGACAAGTTTAGCTATTATTTAATTTTACATTACAACAACTTTGGTTTATAATAGGTGGTTATCATTCCCCATTACTGTGTTGGTTAAGTTTGCCCATATGTCAAGTTTTACTTAACCCTACCTTCCCGCTCATGCATTACTCGTATATTCAACAAATTTGGTTAAGTGTTGTCTTTCAGTTCATATTGACTTAACCCACCCATGCATCATGTCAAATTGGTTAAGTGTTGTTAACCTAAACTTACCATACTAGCATGTGTCATTAGAATTAATTGATTATTAATGCACCAACCTCTCACATTAGACCTATTGTTGCGGTTGTTGGATGTGCCGGCGGTTCTGGGCAATCTTACACCACAACTCAATCTAACCTCGGGTTTAAGTGCGTTATGACTATCTTCTCACATTAGACCCTATTGTTTGCGGCCACTGGATATGCCGGGCGGTTCCGCGAAGAATTACACCGCAACCTCATTCTATCCTCGAGTTAGTCATGTTTCATCTTTAGCCAATTAACAATTTTTTATGAGAACGTTAAGCATCAATTTCAGGTTATGAGTTAGGTTTCATAATCACATAAGATGTCTCATAATCACATAAGCTAAATTTTATTCATTCCTTTATCAACTTAGGATTCTTACCTTTAGATTCGTTTTTCCCAAAACCCAAAATTTTGAACTTATAGTTTAAAACCTCAATCCCGCAATATTAGATTTGAAATAATCACTTCTTCCCAATCCCATTCCATATTCAATAATTCCAATTAAATTTACACAATTTCAGGTTAACATTATAAATCAGAATTCATAGTTGCGTGCTATTTAGCATAGATTCGTGTTTCCAAAACATACCCAAAGATTCATTGTTGAAATACGCTCCAAAATTCCAAATTCAAACTTTATTTCATTGAATAATCCCAATATACAATTCACCAATTGTCCCAATATTTGCAATAATAATTGTTATGCCACAATCCCTAAATTACAGATTATATTCCTTGATTGCATAAAATAAATTGTGCCCCAATATTCCCATATTTCAATCATACGTATGTATAATAAGATTTCGTCTAGGTTCGAGATAACCTAGATCCAAAAATAAAAAGGGGAAGGAGGATAAAAGGACAATTATTATAACATGAATCTTGAATTGAATTTATAAATGGGGAATGACGAACGATAATAATACTATTATGAACAAGTTTATTGTAATTCCACTCACCTTGCTTTTCATATTCAATTCATGGATTTGATTTAACTTTGATTGAGTATATGCCCAAATCCATAGATTTGATCTATCTTTGATTTCTTTGCGCAGCGTAAGTTGTGAATCTGAATTCCTCCTCCTTGCGTAGTGTAAATTGCGGATCTGAATCCCTTTTTCTCTTTAATTTTGAGGTTGTCTTGATTCTAAACTTTTTAATTTTAAGAATAGATGTTTTGAAGAGAAAAGGGGAAGAAAATGGATCTAGAGTGGATCTAGAAATCTCTTGGAGAAGAAGAATTTGAGTTAGAACAGAGCCATTACGTCGCCATAGGCTTGGGTGAAGAAATAGAATGGGTTAAGGTTCATTATATAGTTGTTTTTCAATGTATCAGGTCAGAAATCGCGTCCAGGTGCAGAAAATGAATTCTGCCCAGATTTGAGGGGGAGGTTGTAACGACCCGCATTCTAATATCGAAGGATCGTGGAATATTTATTTCTTTCACATACGGAGTCGTATGGTCATGTAACTTTGGTAGATGACTATTGGGGTCATTTCCCATGTTCATGATTTTTGCTGATTTTTAAATGACCGTTTTGCCCCTATCTGATCTTGTTTCGGCCATAACTTTTGATTGGAAAGGATTTTTGACCTGAAACCACATCCATTAGATTCGAATGATGGTTTACCTTTCCGCAGAGTGGTCACATTAGACAAACGGACTCACCGTTTGGTAGATATTGCTGAAACAAGTTTCAGATGGTGAAAAACAGCTTAACCGGACCTAATTTAGGTGATTAATGAGTGGGCCCATAACCCATTTCGGGATTAGGGTTATGGGAAGGCTGATAGGTTAGGAAATTCAGTTTCTATCATTTTCCAGCTGCCACTTTTTATTCCTTCATGTTTAGCCATGGCCTCCACATTCTAAAACACCCCAAATCACCTTCTAATCGCTAATTAGGACAAATCTACATCAAATCAAAGTGGATAAGCACAAGAATCGAGGTAGGATTTCTGTATAGCCTTGGGAACAACGCCAAACAGAGAATCATTTCAAATTTGGTAATTTATTCGTTGCTAAGGTGAGTGATTTGCATAGTTCCTTATTAATTATGATTAATTAAGGGTAATTAGTGATAATTAGCGAATTTATATATGTTAAAAATCTGGAAAAATATTCGTAAATTTCGAAATATTGTTTTAGGCCCCTATTAGAAAGTTTGGTTAATTTGGGTAAGTTTTACTAATCCTATCATTAGTTTTATTTAAAATGCTTAAGGGAAAATTTGAGATTTTGGCTATGTTTGATCCGTTTTAACCTATCAAATTGTCGTTTTGATGTTAGTGGTCGATTCTATATGCTGCTATGAATGTATGGTATGTTTTGCGATTGATTAGAAAAGTTATATTGGTCGAAAACACCGTCGAATGGCGTAAAACAGTCGCTGGAAAGAGGTGCAGGAAATTAGCCGAACTAGATCGGATCGAAGGTGGGGAGCGCGAACGGAACCATGGAGCACCATGAAGCTCCAACCTGGCCTGATCGTGGAGCACTACCCGATCCGAACCGCTCGTGTATGGTGGCACCGAACCGATCCCTTGCATTTGAAGCTCCGATTTGACCCGGTCATCTGGAGAGCCATCCGACATGAACCGCTTGGAGACCCCAATCCAATCAGGAGTCAAGCTCGAACTGGTAATGAAGACCCGACCCGATCCGCAGCCCATCATGAACCGATCGCGATCCGAACCAAACTGATTTGGATGGAGAAATCCGACCCAACCCGATGTGGATGATCAGAGATAGGACTACTTCGAGGAGCACGATACGAAGCATAGTGAAGAGGTGCATATCCGAACCGATCCGGAGAAGACCAAAACCCGAGATGCAAAGGTAGTCCAAGTGGGAAGTTTGTACTCAGGATCCAGTTGTGAACCAACGAGTCAACTTCATAGGTTGGGCTTTGCTGCGGGACGTGTGCTAAGGGGTTATCGATGTCCATAGCTTTGATTCACCACCAAGACGGATGTTAGGCTACGTATCAGTGAAGTGGGGTAGTTATTACTCCTTGGGGCAGAGTGATCGTAGTGTGGCTATGAGCCAGTGCTGTGGAGTTGTCATGACTTCATAGGGCAGAGTGGACATAGCAAAGACCAGTGGCTATGTCAGTGCAGTGGTGTCATCATGACTCCATGGTGCAGAGTGATCATAGCAAGGAATAGGGTGATCAAAGTGGTGGATGTCGTATGCTTTACGCATTGAGTGAGAGATGTGAGGATGGTTGCTATATTTGATTGATTGCTTTCATTATGACATGCACACCCGCACCCCCGTATTCTTTACACCATATGTTGGTGGCACCTTAGAGTATTGAGCGGTATGTTGTGCTAACTCTTTGGTTGCAGGTCCAGGTTCAAATATGGTTTAGTATACCTGTTATTGTTCTGACCCAGAGTTTTATGTCTCTTCTTATTACTCTGGGTGCTCTTAAACGGGCAGACTAGAGACAGGTTAGGTGGTATGCACGGGTAGCTGTACCGGAGACGAACAAGGAGGCTCCCACGTATGATAAATATAGATATTCTCCCTGTGTCACTGCTGGTCACTACTTTGGGCATTAGTAGTGTACCTTTCCTTTCTTTTTCTTTAGAGATAGTTTCCAAAAGTTGTAATAATGATGATGTGGAACACAAGCTGTATTTGGATTTTCCGCTGCTGTGATGTTTAGTTTTCAGCTTATGCACTGTCTCGCATGTTTTATGTAAAAGTATGTTATTATTATATTTTATTCCATGCGCTGTGAGATATTCTTATAGGTTCCTTGTTAGTTCACCAGTAAGTTCTCTTCTTTTTTGTAACAACCCGGAAAATTGGACCCAGTTTTAAAATTTTATTTTAATAAATTTTATGGAAAATTGAGTCAGAATTTAAAAACTCTTTTTTTAAAAAAAAATTAAATTATTAAATTAGTCCTAAATAAAATTATGATGTTATTAGTGAATGATTTAAAAAAAATTATTTGTAATAAACCATAATTCATAATTTATTAAATTTGCTCATTTATTGAGTTGGCTATCGTCTTTAATTCTTTCCCGTTCCATTTCTTTCGCATATAACTTCTCCTCAGTTTAAGCCATGTTCCTCTATTAAACTCCTTTTAGAGAAATAAATTATAAACATAATATTTCTTCCACTTTATTTTCTTCGACCTTATATCGTATGCGCCCATTCATTATAAAATTCATTTCCATTTACATTGTATCCATTCTGCCACTTTTATTCCTTTAATTTGTGAGAACTCATTTAATTCTATTTTATTTATATAATTTAATGCATTGTTAGTGAATTTGAAAATACGCGATTGATAAAATTAAGGCATTTAAGGCGCACTAGTGAATAATGCATATTTGGAATTTTATTCGTTGATTGCATGTAGAAAATGAATTTATTAAACGGTGGTTGAATGTTTGCATATATGGCATATATGTACTCAATACGAATTTATATGAATTGTCAGCGGAAAATTAGAAAAATTCCTAAATTTAATTAAGAAACGATTTATTGGCTAAATGACAAATTAGTGAATATGTAGTGTTTTATTTACGTAAAAATGTTGACTTACCAATGTTATTGACTTACTAATACTGACATTCTTTGGTTCGATAACATTTGCTAATTAAAGTAATATTTGATTTCGCAAGTAGCTTTCCAAATTAACATTTTCTGCTATGGATACAGTTGATAATGTTAATTTGAATTATATAGTGTCATTAAATCTATTTATTAACCAAGTTATATCATTAACATTTTAAAATATGGAATGAAATATTGGTTTGAGTAATACTAAGAAAAAGAAATTTAATTTGATTTGGTGGTATAAATAAATTCGATTTTATAAAACAATCAACATGGTATTATCAACATTAAGCGATATTATAATGTATTTTGATGTGGCTTAAACGGAAAAAAAAATTGAGTTGAAGTTAATTACCGCCTAAGTAAATGATATAATATTTTTAAGAGAGAAATGTAAATATTATATGTTTTGAAATTGGAAAATCATAAACCTTCTAACAATTCACATTAAACAATAAATCACAAATTTAATCCTTTTTTTCTTTTTCTTTTCATCCTATTTCATTCCTTATTTTAATGCATACATCCATGTTTAAATAAGAAATGAGATGCTACCTCATGCCTAGTCAGCATTTTATTTTGTAACATATAAATTAGCGGGCCTTTAGGGTTATTCAATAACATTTTATTATAAACAGGAGGTTAGAACATAACCCTAATCCATCTTCTCGTTCTTTAGCCGCCTCCTCCTCCTTTTTCTTCTTTCTTCGTCTTCAATGGCCTAAAGGCTTCCAAACTTCCTCCTCCAATTTCTCTTCATCCATAAAGAATTAAACCTACATCCTTTAGAATATTTGAAGAACTTTCTTTCCTCTTCACACCCATATCTGATTCAAACAAATTCAGAATTTGACGATCTCGGAGGCATTGGAACAGTGGCACCCGATATCACATTCTAGTACAGATTACAACAATTTCAGAAACCTCTTTGATTTTAGATCTGTTTGAAAGCAAGGTGAGAATTCTCGATTTAAAAATTAAAATTAAAATATATTTCTATTTATATTGCTTATGGTTGTGATGATTCGCTGAATTATATTGTTGTATGTTAGAAATATAATCGTTAACATGTTGAAATTAAAACATCATTTTTAGTTCATGTGGTGTTAATGTTAAAGTATCATTTTTTGTTAGTCCATGTTATTTAGATTTACAGTATCACTTTTGGTTAAGAAATATTACATTAGGATGAAAATGTCACTTTGGTTAGACATATTACAATAGAATTAAATATACCAATTACTTTAGAATTAAAAAGTCATTTATGTTAGTATTAAAATTAACATTTATGTTTGAATGTGTTTTAAGAATAAAAACACTATTTTCATTAGAAATGTGCTATGTGAATAAAAACATCATTTTCATTAGAAATGTGTTGTGTGAATAAAAACGACATTTTCATTAGAAATGCTAGTCTAGATAAAAATACCTTTTTGTTAGAAAATGTTTCATTAAAATAAAAATCACATTTTCGCTATGAAAATGTACATTAGGGTAAAAATCACATTTTTGCTATGAAAATATACATTAGAATATAAATCACATTTTTGTTATAAAATGTACATTAGAATGTAAATAACATTTTTGGTATAAATGTTGCATTATCAAAGAAATAACATTTTTGTTATAAAATGTGGATTAGAAGAGAGATAACATTTTGTTAGAAAATGTTGCATAAGAATAAAATTAACATTTTTGTTATAATTGTTGCATTGGAACAAAAAAAATCTCATTTTTGGTTATAGAATGTCATGTTAGATAAAATAATCATCTTTGTTAGAAATTGTCATGTGAGAACTTTTATCTCACTAAGCTTTTGAACAGTTAATTATTTTTATTATTAAATATTAATTAATTATCTGTGTTGGAATTATTGTTTATTGGATAAATGTTGATTTGGACGTGTAACACCCCATAATTCTGTTAATATTAATATTTACAAATTAAAGAATAACTAATCTCAGACGTGAGAATTGTGGGAAACGGGTTGCGCCATTGTGTTCGTCTCGGAATTCTAGTGGAGGTAGAGTCCGAGTTTGCGGGAAACGAGTATCGGATGAAAAAGTTATGGACGAACGAAGTTTGGTGGCAAAGAAAAATATATATATATATAAATGCACTGGCGCACTTGGGAAGTGCGCCAGTACATATTTACACTGGCGCACCTGCCAAGTGCGCCCAGGCCGAGGCTGGAGCTTGCACAGCTTTCTAGTTCAGGCTGACCCGTGTTGTTGAGTCCATTTTAACTCCTTGCTGAGTCATTAGGGCTGACTCATCACCCTATCATAATTGAATGGTTTTGATTAACCCTAAGAACATCCGACGGCTTAAATTAATTTATAACTCTATAAAAATACCCCTATACACAAACCCTAAATCAGAAAATAAACAAAGACCATGGCCGTCATGCTGATATTTTGAGACCTAGAGCAGCCGCCATCAAATTAAAGATAAAGAACAGCAACCAAATCAGAACTACCCAACCCTAACAGCGATTCTTCATCAAAAGAGCGCTAATTTGATTCTCTTTCTTCTATAATTGTGAGTATGATAGTCTTAACAAGATTATTATCATTTTATTTAGGTTAAGTCATGAATGGATTGTGAGTAGATGATGTGAATTGACATATGCTATCATGTATGTTATTAATCCTATGCTATGTGGTGATGATATACTATATGTTGTAAATCATGCTATGATGCTGTTATGTATGTTGAAAGTTTCTATGCTAAGTGGCGATGAATCATACATGTAAAAAGCCATGATGTTACTATCTATGCTAGTTAGTTCATATTAATTAAATCATCATGTTTGAGCTATGTTGATCTATATGACAAGTTACATATGTTGATTAGAAAAGTTATGGACATATGCCATGACATCTATTATGACATCTACAACTATGCTATGACATATGTGATATCCTATGCTAGTTCACACCATCATTATGTTGTTTAAAAACCCCATATGCAAGTTTATGTATAGATTTGGGCTATGATCATATCATGTAAATTGTGACATTTAACAAGTTGACACCTTTTGATCCTTAACATGTGTAGTTTATGCAAGTTTCACCCCTATTATGATTAGAGTTATTTTAATTGTCTATATGTTGTGATAATTTATCTTTGTGCTATGCGTTAGACTATTAAAGTCTAGCGTATATTATGCGTTGAATAATCGAACGTATAAACGTGGGGTAGGGGTAATATTAAGGATTTAATAATAAGATGTTGGGTGCAATTGATATGATTTTGCATACCATGAGTGGATGACCATAATTGAGTCAATTATGGACATCAATAAAAGTGGACTAAATTAATAATTTGGATAGGGAATTATTAAAACTGGGGTAAAAGATTGAAAGTTGTCAATCAATGCTTAGGACACGAGGTTGGATTCGTTTGTGACGTAAACCTGCCCGGAACCGCCCGGCAAATCCAGTGGTCACAAATGTCAGCCCAGTGTGAGAGGTCCTAGGCCTAAACTAAATCATAATAGTTGTAAAGACACGAGGTTAGACTCTTTTATGGTGTAAGACTGCCCGGACCCGCCCGGCAAATCCAGCTGCCATAAATGCCAGTCTAATGTGAGAGGTCTTTACGAGGTTATGGCCTGAATGAATTAAGAAATACTTAACCAGATAAACATGTAAAGTGGGACATGGGGGTTAAGTAGGTGCCTTGGGTGGCATGAGGAATCTAGAGGGTGCCCTTAGTGGCATGTGAAATACGATTAGTAAGACTTAACCAAACACACATGTAAATGAACATGACTAAGAGGGTTAAGTGGGATATACTAGTGACAAGCTTAGGTGGGTAGCTTGTGGGGGCCCATTTCGACCAGTATCCCAAACGTATCTTTGTGGGCTCGACCCAAGTCGAGGACGGGACACGCATGCTGGGTTTGACTATAAGAGGCCAAAATGGGGAGCGGTGGCAACGCAAGTCCAACGGGTTTCATATGCGTGTGTGGACCCGGGCTGGTAGGTAAGACGTTGTTGCATCGTGTAGGTATAAGCCGTGCATTCTCAGTTGTATCGGGTTGCCACTTTAGGGGAGTGATACACCCCACTGTGGGGCCAGCACGGGTATCTACGAGTAGGGAGCCGATCAAAAGTGGGTAGTGGGGTACACCTAGTGGAGATAGGGGCAGACGACACCTATGTAGTCAGCTAGGAGTACACGAAGTTACTTATAAAATTTCTAAGAGGGTAGTGGGTTACACCAAGTGGAGATAGGGGTAGACTGCACCTATGTAGTCAGCTAGGGGTACGCAAGGCTATTTATATAGTTTCTGTGTGAAGCATGCGGGATCAACCTTTGGGTGACTGGTGTGGTGCAGTGTAGTAATTGGCGCGTTGCAGTGTAGTAATTGGCGCGGTGCAGTAATTGGCGCGGTGCAGTGTAGTAATGTGCGGTGCAGTATAGTAATTATTCGTTAGTAATTAGGTATGCCTTTACCGTTATCTTTAACGTTATCTTAAACGCTATCTTTATCTTCCTAATAGTTCATAGACATCTACTTGTCTTCCAGCTTATGCCTTAGTCTAGTTATTTTGATTATAGTATTTTTAGCATTATCATACTCGCCAGACTTTATGTCTGACCCCCTCCATTTCAATCCTTTTCACCCTCCAGGCCCTCAGGTTGGGCCTAGTTCTAGTGGAGTTTGATTGGATTGCTCATCTCTCTTTGAAAAGCTTGGACCGTTGAAGTAAAGTCCAGCTCGTTATTTTTTTAATGGCTATTTGTGTAATGGGATTATGTATTTTGTTTTATGAAGATGGATAATGTACTTGACTCTGATTAATGGTTTTGTGATGTAATAAACATGTTTCCGTTGCAATAAAAATGAAGTTTTAGTTTTCAAGTACTACTTATTATCTGTCTTGTTGTAATTTTTCTGTTCTATATTCACTTATAACCTCCATGGAAGTTAATGCATTCCCTTTGTGAGTGACATTAATGGACGTGGGGTGTTACACGTGGTATCAGAGCTTAAGGTTACCAGAAAAGATAAAAATATTTTAGAAAAATAGTTGTTTTTGGAAGAAATGTTTTCAAAAACATGTTTTAATGAGAAATTTAAAGAGGAAGTTTTTATGAAAAACATAATCCCCAAATAGCCATCTTTCGAATTCTCCATTTTGAATCTTTCCTTTTTCGTTTCAGCATGTCTGAAGATCTTAATATACCCGACGGTGTAACGATACCAGGATGGTATAGGAGGATATTAGAGGCTAGGGCTGCTGCAGGTCCAGCCAATGTTCCTCCACCACCAGTTGCGCCCGTTCCTCCTCCTCCTCGCGTAGATACTTTTGCAAAGTCGTGCAAGGAATTCAAAGCTATGGGTGGAAAACCCTTTTAAGGGTCAGAAACGTTTGTGGAAGCTAGAGATTGGCTTAAGGAGGTGGAAGAATTGCTAGAAATCTTTGAAGTGGAAGAAGGGAGGAGAGTTAGATTAGTAGCTTGGCTAATGAAGGGAGAGGCCTCATTTTGGTGGGAGGTCACCAATGGGGAGCGTCCTATTGACTCTTGGGCGGATTTCAAACGTAAGTTCGAGGCGAAGTTTCTCTCGAGGGCGGAAGAAAATCTATATATGGAAAGGTTCTTGACATTGAAGCAAGGAAGCTCATCAGTGAAAGAATATGTTAACAAATTTAATCAGTTAGCAAGGTTTGGCTTAGACTTAGTGAACACGCCGGAGAAGAAGGCTCTGAGGTTCGTTAATGGATTGAATGAACCATTGCAAGGGTTGGCTATGACCCACATCCCATGGGGGCCACCTTTGAGAAGCTAGTAGAAATGGCACTCATGCACGAGGAGAAAGGCACTAAAGCTGATAAGGCACCCGAGAAGAAAGGGGATCAAAATAAGGGTGGCAAAGGCAACAATGCTAAGGGGAAGAAGAAATGCTTTAACTGTGGGACACCAGGCCATCTCAGCAAGGACTGCCGAAAGAAAAAGAAGGTTGGCTGTTTTCACTGCGGTGAAGCAGGACATCTAGTGAAGGACTACCCAAAGTAGGGGCAGAGGACAGGGACTACCTCGGGAGGACAGGTGCAGGCTCTTATGGCACCAGGGCAGGAAAGGGGACAAGTTCAGGCTCTCGCGGTCCCACCGCTGCAAGAACGAGGTAGAACTATTTCTGTTGAAAGCTTAGTTTTTCTGTTTGATCATCCTGTCCGTACCTTATTCGATTCGGGCGCATCTCATTCGTTTATCTCTACATCATTAGTTGAAACACTGCACCTAGATACTAGTATTGTTACTGATCCCTTAGTAGTCTCAAATCCTATTGGTGGTTCGGCTCATCTTTCTATGATTTGTCGGGAATTGAGAGTGTTTATCTTGGGCGTTGAGTTTGAATGCAATGCCTTTGTCCTTGGTTTCACGGGCTGTAGTTTGATTCTAGGGGTGGATTGGCTAGCCAAGCGGGGTGCCATCCTAGACTGTGAAAGGAGGGTAGTTAGACTATTGATTCGTTGTAGAAAAACCCTCATATTTCTTGCGACCCTAGGGGTTTAGTGATGCTTAGCTGCCTAGAATCTTCTGACGCATCTAACGATGATTAAGAACCTGTTTGTGTGGTCTGTGAGTATGGAGGCGTCGTTGATAAAGCGCGGGGTTTACCCATAGGCGCGGAATAAGTTTTCGTATGTGCTTAATAGATTAAGCAAAGCCCGTTATGTAATCAGCGGTAGTTTTGGAGCAAGACTGGCAAGGACGGCCAGAGTCGGTCAAGTGCTCAATTGATGGACCATCTTACTAGTATCATCTCACGTAGGTCGTCTGAATTCGAAGGAGGTATCCCTTGGGTGTTTGTCTGATATTGATTTAGGCCTTTGGGGCTTGCACTTGGGGGATGTCGAATTCGACTAGGATGGTCTGCGTGAGAGATGGATAGTTGTGACGATTTTACATGGGATAATATCCTGGTTTTCTCTAGAAGCAGAGAAGAGCATGCCCTATGTCTTAGGGAAAGCTTAGGGACCCTACAAGTGCACTAGCTTAAAGCTAAGTTCTCCAAGGTACCATTTTTGGAGGAAGGAAGTGAGGAATTTAGGGCATGTGGTCTCTAGGGAAGGGAGATATGTTAAGGTGGATGGAGTTCTTAGCATCCTACGACTTCGAGATAACATATACCCCTGACAAGGGTAACGTGGTGGCGGATGCCTTAAGTAGAAAAAGGTTATCCTTAAGTCCTTTGTTTGTGGAGCGGCGAAGCTTAGAATTTATTTCGATGTTTGACTTTAGACCTTCCGTTGACTTCGTACCCGGTTTGCTAGCATCCTTGGAGGTCAGACCTACGCTTTTGGGACGGATTGGCGAGGCACAGCGAGACGACCCGCAGTTGGTTGAGTTAGTAGAAAAGCTCAAAGGAGGGGAGTTATCAAGCCATCTCCGTAGGTATACCCTAGATGATAAGGGTTGGTTACGTAGGGACGGTAGACTTTGTGTACCAAAAGACGATGACCTAAGGAAGACTATTATTGACGAAGCACATCGTTCGAAGATGACTATTCATCCCGACGGGGACAAGATGTACAAAGACATGAAGCGAGTTTTCTTTTGGGCCGGTATGAAGAGGGACGTAGCCGAGTATGTCGCTAGATGCTTGGTGTGCCAACAAGTAAAAGCGGAGCAAAAGAAACCCGGTGGGTTACTTCACCCATTGGAGGTTCCACTATGGAAGTGGGAAAGCGTCTCGATGGATTTTGTGGATGGATTACCGCGATCGAGGAAGGGTAATACGGAGATTTGGGTTATAGTGGATAGACTTACTAAGAGCGCCCATTTCATTCCCTTGAAGAGTAAGAGGAATGCTCCATGGTTAGCTTCTGTATATGTCCGAGAAATAGTTCGTTTGCACAGTGTTCCTTCTAGCATAGTGAGCGACCACGATCCTATTTTCACTAGCGAATTTTGGAGAAGCTTACAAGAGGAGGTAGGGACTCAGTTATGTTTGAGCACCGCATATCATCCTCAGACGGACGGCCAGACCGAGAGGGTGAATCGCATTCTAGAGGATCTTTTGAGGCTATGTATCCTAGACTTTGGGGGTACATGGGAAGAGCATCTTCCATTGGTGGAGTTCGCATATAATAACAACTTTCAGTCTTGCATTGGTATGGCACCATTCGAAGCTCTTTATGGACGGCCGTGTCATTCGCCTACAAGTTGGTGGGAATCTACGAATAAGATCTTACTTGGGCTCGATATGATTAGGGAGACTTCGGAGAAGATCGACTTGATTCGAAGGAGGATGAAAGCAACACATGATAGGCAGAAATCTTATGCGGATAAGAGGAGGATAGATCTTGAATTTGAGGTTGGGGACATGGTCTTTGTCAAAGTGTCTCCATTACGAAACGTTGTTCGCTTTGGGTCCATTGGGAAATTAGCACCAAGGTTCGTAGGACCATTTCCTATTAAGGAGAAGATTGGGCAAATGGCGTATAGTGTGGAGTTGCCCGAGAGACTTAGTGGTGTACACGACGTATTCCATGAATCACATTTGAGGAAGTGCTTGCACGAGACCGCGGAAGTGGTAGAGCCGAACTTGCTTAGAGAGGTGGAGATAGAGCGTGATGGGACGATTCGACGAGCTCCTACGCGCATTCTTGGGTTGGAGATTAAGAAGCTGAGAAATCGAGAGGTCAGACTAGTCAAAGTACAATGGGGAGATGACGAGAGCAACGCTACTTGGGTGATGGAAGAGAAGATGCGTTCGTTGTACCCTTTTCTTTTTGAGGGTATGTCCTTTAATTTCTCCTTTATCGCTTATCTTGTACTTATCTTACCTTTAGAGTATCCTCTCGTTAGTATTATTGACCTTTAGATAGGATAATCCTATGGTTGAAACATGTGTTTGAGACATGTTATGTATGATGGATGCAAAGTGGATGCAAGTTTTTGCTAGTGGTTGCTCGTGGACGCATATACACACACTATTAGGCACTAGATCAGCTCATTCACTTCATATTGCATATTGCATATAAATGGCCGTATTTAGTAAAATGGATGTATAATAATTGTGCTATCATATGGATACTGCATTTTGGTGAATGGTTGTGCACGCATGTAGAAATAATATGTATCGATAGGGAACTTTTGCATACGTAATGGATGCATGGCACTATCATGATTTGCATTAAGGAGGTCAACTGGATCAGTGGACCGCCTGATTTTGCATTAGATATGGACATATACACACACTGTGCATTTAAACATGAAAGCATTAGAAGTCTATAAGGACAATGGATGCATGTGTTTGATGGTTGAGTAGATGGTTGTTTGGATGTTAGGATATACATTCTTCTTAACTTGAAGATTTCGGGGACGAAATCCTTTAAGGAGGGGAGAATGTAACACCCTGTAATTCTGTTAATATTAATATTTACAAATTAAAGAATAACTAATCTCAGACGTGAGAATTGTGGGAAACGGGTTGCGCCATTGTGTTCGTCTCGGAATTCTAGTGGAGATAGAGTTCGAGTTTGCGGGAAACGAGTACCGGATGAAAAAGTTATGGACGAACGAAGTTTGGTGGCAAAGAAAAAAAAAATATATATAAATGCACTGGCGCACTTGGGAAGTGCGCCAGTACATATTTACACTGGCGCACCTGCCAAGTGCGCCCAGGCCGAGGCTGGAGCCTGCACAGCTTTCTGGTTCAGGCTGACCCGTGTTGTTGAGTCCATTCTAACTCCTTGCTGAGTCATTAGTGCTGACTCATCACCCTATCATAATTGAATGGTTTTGATTAACCCTAAGAACATCCGACGGCTTAAATTAATTTATAACTCTATAAAAAGACCCCTATACACAAACCCTAAATCAGAAAATAAACAAAGACCATGGCCGTCATGCTGATATTTTGAGACCTAGAGCAGCCGCCATCAAATTAAAGATAAAGAACAGGAACCAAATCAGAACTACCCAACCCTAACAGCGATTCTTCATCAAAAGAGCGCTAATTCGACTCTCTTTCTTCTATAATTGTGAGTATGATAGTCTTAACAAGATTATTATCATTTTAATTAGGTTAAGTCATGAATGGATTGTGAGTAGATGATGTGAATTGACATATGCTATCATGTATGTTATTAATCCTATGCTATGTGGTGATGATATACTATATGTTGTAAATCATGCTATGACGATGTTATGTATGTTGAAAGTTTCTATGCTAAGTGGCGATGAATCATACATGTAAAAAGCCATGATGTTACTATCTATGCTAGTTAGTTCATATTAATTAAATCATCATGTTTGGGCTATGTTGATCTATATGACAAGTTACATATGTTGATTAGAAAAGTTATGGACATATGCCATGACATCTATTATGACAACTAGAACTATGCTATGACATATGTGATATCCTATGCTAGTTCACACCATAATTATGTTGCTTAAAAACCCCATATGCAAGTTTATGTATAGATTTGGGCTATGATCATATCATGTAAATTGTGACATTTAACAAGTTGACACCTTTTGATCCTTAACATGTGTAGTTTATGCAAGTTTCACCCCTATTATGATTAGAGTTATTTTAATTGTCGATATGTTGTGATAATTTATCTTTGTGCTATGCGTTAGACTATTCAAGTCTAGCCTATATTAAGCGTTGAATAAGCGAACGTATAAACGCGGGGTAGGGGTAATATTAAGGATTTAATAATAAGATGTTGGGTGCAATTGATATGATTTTGCATACTATGAGAGGATGACCATAATTGAGTCAATTATGGACATCAATAAAAGTGGACTAAATTAATAATTTGGATAGGGAATTATTAAAACTGGGGTAAAAGATTGAAAGTTGTCAATCAATGCTTAGGAGACGAGGTTGGACTCGTTTGTGACGTAAACCTGCCCGGAACCGCCCGACAAATCCAGTGGTCACAAATGTCAGCCCAATGTGAGAGGTCCAAGGCCTAAACTAAAGCATAACAGTTGTAAAGACACGAGGTTAGACTCTTTTATGGTGTAAGACTGCCCGGACCCGCCCGGCAAATCCAGCTGCCATAAATGCCAGTATAATGTGAGAGTTCTTTACGAGGTTATGGCCTGAATGAATTAAGAAATACTTAACCAGATAAACATGTAAAGTGGGACATGGGGGTTAAGTAGGTGCCTTAGGTGGCATGAGGAATCTAGGGGGTGCCCTTAGTGGCATGTGAAATACGATTAGTAAGACTTAACCAAACACACATGTAAATGAACATGACTAAGAGGGTTAAGTGGGATATACTAGTGACAAGCTTAGGTGGGTAGCTTGTGGGGGCCTATTTCGACCAGTATCCCAGACGTATCTTTGTGGGCTCGACCCAAGTCGAGGACGGGACACGCATGCTGGGTTTGACTATAAGAGGCCAAAACGGGGAGCGGTGGCAACGCAAGTCCAACGGGTTTCATATGCGTGTGTGGACCCGGGCTGGTAGGTAAGACGTTGTTGCATCGTGTAGGTATAAGCCGTGCATTCTCAGTTGTATCGGGTTGCCACTTTAGGGGAGTGATACACCCCACTGTGGGGCCAGCACGGGTATCTACGAGTAGGGAGCCGATCGAAAGTGGGTAGTGGGGTACACCTAGTGGAGATAGGGGCAGACGACACCTATGTAGTCAGCTAGGAGTACACGAAGTTACTTATAAAATTTCTAAGAGGGTAGTGGGGTACACCTAGTGGAGATAGGGGCAGACGGCACCTATGTAATCAGCTAGGGGTACGCAAGTCTATTTATATAGTTTCTGTGTGAAGCATGCGGGTTCAACCTTAGGGTGACTGGTGCAGTGCAGTGTAGTAATTGGCGCGGTGCAGTGTAGTAATTGGCGTGGTGCAGTGTAGTAATTGGCGCGGTGCAGTGTAGTAATGTGCGGTGCAGTATAGTAATTATTCGTTAGTAATTAGGTATGCCTTTACCGTTATCTTTAACGTTATCTTAAACGCTATCTTTATCTTCCAAATAGTTCATAGACATCTACTTGTCTTCCAGCTTATGCCATAGTCTAGTTATTTTGATAATAGTATTGTTAGAATTATCATACTCGCCAGACTTTATGTCTGACCCCCTCCATTTCTATCCTTTTCCCCCTCCAGGTCCTCAGGTTGGGCCCAGTTCTAGTGGAGTTTGATTGGATTGCTCATCTCTCTTTGAAAAGCTTGGACCGTTGAAGTAAAGTCCAGCTTGTTATCTTTTTAATGGCTATTTGTGTAATGGGATTATGTATTTTGTTTTATGAAGATGGATAATGTACTTGACTCTGATTAATGGTTTTGTGATGTAATAAACATGTTTCCGCTGCAATAAAAATGAAGTTTTAGTTTTCAAGTACTACTTATTATCTGTCTTGTTGTAATTTTTCTGTTCTATATTCACTTATAACCTCCATGGAAGTTAATGCATTCCCTTTGTGAGTGACATTAATGGACGTGGGGTGTTACAGGATGACTGTTGTGAATTGTATGAATTTTGAAATATGTAACATGTTGTTATGACATTAATGATATTTTAAACATGTTTACACTGCCATTTACAAGTTGCCTGACTTGTTTATGTTGATTGGACGATAAGTTTTCACACATCGTCCAAAGGCACAATTAATAACATATTATTTGAATTTGTGTTGGTTGAAACACCACACGGGTCTTGGGTTGATATTCTTACTACACATCGCCCTTGTGATTAGTTTAAAATGCACTTTGGCTGTTATTGAATGTTTTATCATTATTATAGAATTAATGCGATGTTTGAAATCCATATAATTAAAATTATATGGTAATGGATTGGGTCTCATTCCAATTTTGAATTAAAGGAATATTTTAGTTTAATATTCAGCTAATGGAATTAATTGACGTATGAATTAGAAAGATTATATCTTTATTGTTTAAAAGTTATAATAAAAAGGATTCAATTAAAAAGATTACATCTTTATGGTCAGTATGATAAGATAAGAAGGTTTGATTTCAAAAATTTGTTGAAAAGATTATTATTATAATATAATAATAATATAGAAAGTTCAAATTTTCATTAAAAAAATTGAAATGTCAGTTAGGATATTCGGAAACAAAGGGTTTATAAAATTAGTAACAATTTAATGTAAAGATCATATCTTTATTTTAAAAGAATATTTTAAAATAATATTTTCACTGAATTAACTATAATTATTAATTATAATTGTACTTGGACACGAGGTTAGGTTACATTTGTGGTATAAGTCTGCCCGGACCCGCCCGACATATCCAGCAACCACAAATGTTGAACCTAATGTGAGAGGTCCAAGTGCACAAATACGAATTGAGCCATGACACGAGGTTAAGCCCAACTTATGGGATAAGTCTGCCCGGAACCAACCAGCATATCCAGCATTCGTAGGTTGTAGGTATAATGTGAGAGGTCTGGCCCATAATAAAATATAAATGGATAAGATAATGAATTGAGCTTTTAGTCCAGTAACGCCATTTTAACTTGAACGTATTTATCGATTTACGCTATCCATTTAATAATGAATATTAAAAGAGAAATTCAAAATTAATATTTTGGAAAATAATATTATTCAAAAAGGATAATATATAGAATATTCAACTCATTTTTTTAATTTAAATATAAGTTGTAATCATTTTCAAAACGAATTTATAAACGTTTTAAAATACGTTTAGAAAGGAAATCGACGATAATATATAATATTATATATAATGGTTTGAATAGAACATTTCGCGTAGCGACCGTTCGCGAATTTCGACACTTTGATTAGACATAGCGAAAGATCCGACCGTCGGATTCTTCTGGAACCGGAACCTATGGGTTCGTATCGAAAAGAGCTTTTAAATGAGTATTTAAGATTTGAAATCCAACAGTTATATTTTCCGAAATGTTTAAATCAATATGGAAAAAAACAACGGCCGTGTAGTTGAATGACCTGGAACGTCGTTTAAATTAAAATGGCCTATTTTTAATTAAAAATAGGGAGAAATTATGTAAAATCATAATAAATGTTTTAAAAGGGTTTTTGATGAAAATTCCAAGTTTACAAAGATAAAAAATATTTTTGTCAAATAAGTGATTTTTTTTAAATAATAAATAAAAGGATTTTAAATGGTTTTAATAGAGCCAGAGATTTCCAATAAATATATTGGAATGAATATGAATGGAAATTATCTACGGATTATTTCAATATTAAATTCCATGATTATACGGATCTTATTTTGGGAATTTGGAAGATATTTAATATCGTTATTTTCGATATGATATCCGTTGGTTTTAGAATTTGATATTGAATATAAGTCGATATAATTCTATTCAAACCCTTACATTAAATATCAAATTGGATTTTGGGTTTTCGTGAATGGTGTCTTAAATAACACTATTCTTGAACCTAATTGAGAAAGAATAAATCTTTTAATTAAGATTTAAAGGATATTTTCCAATTAATAAACATTAAATGGAAATTGATTTTGGGTTGATTGTGAACAATGTTTTAAATGATGTTTGTTCTTAAAACCCAATTAACAGTGAAATTGTGATTTGCAATTCATTAATCCTTTAACTAGTGACTTTATGAAATTTTCTAAAGAAAAGTTTTTTTTTTCAATTTAATACATTAAATTGGAATTAAATAGGATATGATTTTGGGTTTACCATGAACTATGTTTTTAAGGAACATTTGTTCTTTAACCCAGTTAAAATAAGATTAATTTCTTAAAATTGAATAATCATTAAATAATGACTTTTGGAAGATCAAAACCAAATAGAGTTTTAATGAATCTTTAATTAGATTAAAGAAGGATTAAAGTAATTGAATTTACTAAATTCAATAAGTGACCGAAAATGGAGTGCTACTAGTTTTTAACTCTATGCGATAGTTAAATCTTTAATTAGATTTAAAATATAAACGGTAATTAAATTTACCGGAAACACATTTGGGTTTAGATATAGAGTACTACCAGTTTTACTCCATGTGTTGAATAGGGTGGAACAGGATAATAATAAATGATTATTTCGGTAAGGCGTTATTCCCGACTAGTTGAATGAACCTTAATTTGGTTTAAGTTAAATCAAAGAATATTATTGATTTGAATGAGGCGTAGGTTGTGTTTTTATAGCACATGATTTTAAGATGCACGATTTATTAGGAAAAACAGGGTTTAACTCATTCTGAATAATTCATACGACGATTAAAAGTCAAAGATGAAGACGGTGGCTGAATACCGGGGGTTTTCACATCGTATGGATGATTTCTGATATCTTGATTGGACCGTACACCCAAGATGAGGGGATAATTGGTGATCATCCAGACGTATTTGGAGATCTACCAGATATGGTTTCGTTCAGACCCAGAACGGACTTGTAAATGGATTGTGTGTCTGACATTGTATTCCTTTATATTGTATTCATTGATCTCTGTTTCATATAGAGGTGTTTGGTGGCGGAGAATTTATTCTCTTGCTTAACACCCTGTTATATATTGGTAGATGATTAATGATATAGTATGGTCTGACAATGTGGCATGCTAAGGCTTTTGTTGAAAAGCAGAGCCATGAGGATGAAGATCAAAGCATGGCGTCAATTAGCATAGCTTTGAGTATATCGTTACTTCGCGAGCCTCACACCCCGGTATGATGGTAAACGGTTTGTTTGATTAGTATGTTGACCAATATACTTTATATATACATGGATTGGGTCAACTGAGCATTGCTGATTGTGGTCGCTCCACATCTGGAGATTGGGCAATTGTTTCAGCCGAAGCCCATGGGGATAGAACACTAGATTGTTCTTCCAAAGTGTGGTTAGAATGTATTACGGGGTTTTCTCTTGCCGAGACGTAAGCCGTGGAGATACATGACGCGATTTGTCTTTCGAATCAGGAGCCATCATGATGGAAACCCAACTTTCCAATACGAGCTTTACAGTTTCAGTTGTATACTTATATGGTGACATAATATATTATGCCGCTTACATAGTATATTATGCCACCTAAGATTGATACATTTATTTTCAAAAATTGATTTCTACACTGTGCACTTATAGTATAAAAGATGAATTTCGCATATTAAGCATTTTTGACCATTATAAGGTAAACTCTATCTTTGGCTTTCGTTGCAAGGGACTTGAGTCTTATAATGGTTTCATTTTCAAGAAGCACTGCGTTGTTTTTTTGCACTGGTATTCTTGGGAGGAAACCCGTTCCGCGATAGCGGCGTGGTCCCTTGACTTACCCAACTTTAAAATAAAGTTAATAACCGTTTTAGTTCTCATACCATTCCCATGACTGAGCTGGAGTTTATTGTTTCAACCTAAACTCTGGGTGCCCATATTTTCCACGTGGGTAGCTAGTAGTTTTGGTTTTGCAGATATTATATTCACAGGATCCTGGTCTATAGCTGAAGTGATATTCGTAAGGCTCTGTATCCTTGTATTTCTTTCAATTGTGTTTTGTATTATTTTTCTGCTGCTATTTAATGTAATTTAAAACTCTGATATTATTGTATTTCTAATGTATATTGTTTATTCATACTCTGGAATATTCTTGTACTCTGATGTAATTGTTGTAACAGCAATGAGATATTATTTTGTTTTGTGTTTTGATGTGTGTTTTTCTCAAAGCAATCCGGGCTTTCCTTTACGGGGAAGTTTGTGTCGTTTCATTTTTCCTTTCTTTGGTGACCGTCCCGTGCTGGTTGGACATTGGCACAACACACTTTCATGGTAAATGCCGGCTGGTGTCGGGCGGGGGGGGGGGGGGGGGGTCACATTTGGTATCAGAGCTCTAGGTTGCGTAGTTAACCTAGGGAACGACACCAGGGAGAGAAAATACGTATATGAGAGCGCATATTTGTGATTATTTTGGTTTTCAAAAGCTATATATACATATTATTAGTATAGCTAAGGATGAAGTTGCACCGCACTAACACCACAAAGAGGATGGTTAATCGTTTCTCTTTACAGGTTGAACGATGAGCCGATATACGAGAGGTGCTGGTAGAGGAGCCAACAATGGGAATGCTCCTGACATAAGGGATATGTTTACTGACTTCATGAGAGAGATGCTTAGAAACGTGCGAGGAGCAACTCCCAATACTGAAAATGGTGGCGGTATAGCGGTGCACGCGCCTAGGCCGATTTCGCCAAGCTATGCAAGGATTACACTAGTCTTGGTGGAAAGCCGTTCCACGGAACGGAATCAGCCACGGATGTTCAGGATTGGTTGGATAGCTATGAGCGTATTTTCGAAGACTTAGGTATCAAGGATGCAATGAAGAGAAATCTAGCGTCCCGTCAGCTACAAGGACGGGCGATAAATTGGTGGAACGCTATTAAGGAAACTACCCTAGAGGACCAAGTTACATAGGATCAGTTTAAGGCCCGATTCGGTGAAAAATTTATCCCAGCTGCCCAGAAGTCAGAGTTGTTTAGGAAATTTCTGGAGCTTAAGAAGAATGGTAGAGCTGTCTCGGAGTATATTGCTGAGTTCGATACTTTATCGAAGTATGGATTATCCCTCATTGACACTCCCGAGAAGAAGAACGAGAAGTTTATAATAGGCTTGGATCAATACTTGGGGGAAAGGCTTATTAACCACATCGACGAGACATTTGAATCGATTGTGTGGAAAGCTTTGTGATCAGAGAGTCTTTACCCTAAGTTGAAGACTGAGGTTGCATCTGCAGAGGAGCCAAATTCACAAGAAAGCGATGGAGGCAAGAATGGTTCTCAGAATAAGAGAAAGCTAAATCTGACCAAGGATGGCAAGAAGAAAAAGAGTAAGAAAGATGTTGAGTGCTTCAGCTGTGGTAAGAAGGGCCACTATGTCAAAGAGTGTCGGGCCAAGCCAGCGGATAGGAAGTGCTTTAACTGTAGCCAAGTGGGACATCACAAGGATAAGTGTCCGCAACCCCCTAAAGAAAAGCAGATTGTGAAAGCATATGCTATCAAAGCTGTTGCTTCATCGTCGAATGCCCCAACTGCGGCGGAGAATGGAAAGAATGTTGTTATTCAAGGGATGCTTTCTGTTTATGATGTTCCAGTTAGAGTGTTGTTTGATACCGAAGCTTCTAGTTCCTTCATATCTACTGACCTGGTAGATAGGTTGGGATTGGAACCCGAGATTGTCGATAGACCTTTGGTAGTGACGAACCCGGTTGGTGGTTCAACTAGCCTTAGCATGATTTGTCGTAATGTGGTCTTATCGAGCCATGGATGCATGTTTGTTTGTGATTGCTTTGTTTTGGGCTTTATTGGGTTCGACATTATTTTGGGAGTCGATTGGCTCCAAAGATACGAGGTGGTGGTAGACTGTGAGGCTTTTTGGTGACAATTAGAGCGGATGATGGGCGGAGGGTAGTGTTTGGTGGTCTACCTAATGATGGGGTAATGGCTAGTTTTCTAAATTCCCTCGACATCCCGCATAATGAGTTGTTAGATGTGCTCATGGTTGGCCAGTATCTGAACGTCTTCGAGGAAGTGACCGGGCTTCCACCACACCGAGAGATTGAGTTCCATACTGATTTGGTAAAAGATGCCAGACCTATAGTGATGCCACTTCGTCATATGGCACCAAGGGAGCAGCGAGAGCTCGAGGTGCAAGTGAGCGATCTTTTGAAGAAGGGGTTTATCAGAAGAAGTGTTTCTGAGTGGGGAGCACCAGTTGTGTTTGCTACCAAGGCTGATGGTTCCCTTCGATTATGTGTGGACTACCGCGAGCTGAATAAGGTGACGAGGAAGAATAAGTATCCTCTGCCGCGGAAAGATGATTTATTTGATCAGTTAAGTGGAGCTAGAGTGTTCTCTCAGTTGGATTTCGCGATAGGTTTTCATCAGCTTAGAGTGGAAGATGAGAGTATAGCTAAAATTGCATTTCGAACGCCGACTGGATTCTATGAGTGGTTGGTCATGCCATTTGGGTTGACCTATGCACCAGCATATTTTGTGGATCTTATGAATAGGGTATTCAGGGATCAATTGAATAAGTTTGTTCTTGTGTTCATGGATGATATTTTGGTCTACTCGAGGATAGAGGAAGAACACAAGGAACATTTGAGAGTAGCGATGGAGGTGTTGGGAAAACACCAATTGAAAGCAACGTTTTCTAAGTGTCACTTCTGCAGGAGGGAAGTGAGATTCTTGGGCCATGTTGTTTCAGATAATGGTATTGCCATAGACCCTGCGAAGGTGGCTATGGTACAAGATTGGTCTATGCCCAAGAATGCAACAGACATAAGAAGTTTCTTGGGGTTAGCCGGATATTATCGTATGTTTATCCAGGACTTCTCCAAGATAGCAGCACCGTTGACTCAGTTGACCAAGAATAATCAAGCTTTCGTTTGGGACGAAAGGTGTGAAAATGCATTCAAGAGTCTAAAGGAAAAGTTGACGCATGCACCAGTGTTAGTCATTCCTAAAGGGAATGAAGAGATGACAGTATATATGGACGCATGTGGTACCGGATTAGGTGCTATGTTGATGCAAGGAGGTAGGGTTGTAGCTTATGCAAGTCGGCAACTGAAACTGCATGAGAAAAGATACCCTACCCACGATTTGGAGTTGGCCGCGATCGTGTTCGGGCTGAAGATGTGGAGACATTATCTCTTGGGAGAAAGATTTGAGTTGTTTACCGACCATAAATCGTTAAAGTATCTCTTCTCTCAGAAGGATCTAAATCTCCGACAGCAAAGATGTCTAGAATTCTTGGCTTCCTACGATTTCGATATCGCATATACACCAGGAAAGGGAAATCCGGTAGCTGATGCATTGAGTAGAAGACATGCCAGTTTAGGGGCTACATTTCTTGAGTGGAAGCAACTGGAGTACATCGCTGGGTATGATTTTAGACCAAAGTGCGAACTGGATCCAGAAGTATTAGCAAGTTTGACGGTCAAGCCCACTTTGATTGAGAGGATTGGTTCCAGTCAGAGGGACGATCCTAACTTATTGAAAATCATCTCCAAGTTAGAGACAGGCATCGTTGAGGAGATGAACGAGTTTGGGCTTGATCGAGATGGATGGCTTAGAAATAATGGAAGACTAGTTGTACCCAATGTCAATGGATTGAGAGATGAAGTGCTTAGAGAATGTCCTCACTCAAAACTGACTATACACCCTGGTGGTAACAAGATGTATCTAGACATGAAGCAGACCTACTACTGGGAAGGGATGAAAAGAGACGTTGGGAAGTTTATATCCAAATGCATGAATCGCCAGCTAGTTAAAGCTGAGCAAAAGAAGCCTAGTGGCTTGTTGCAACCATTAGAAATTCCAGAATGGAAATGGGAACAAATCTCAATGGATTTTATTGATGTGTTACCAAGGACTAGATTGGGCCATGATAACATTTGGGTGATTGTGGACCGATTGACCAAGACTGCAAGATTTATACCCGTCAAGTTGAATAGAACGCCAACTAAGTTAGCTGAACTATATATGAAATGGGTAGTGAGATTTCATGGAGTACCTAAAAGAATTATGAGTGACCGAGACCCATTGTTTACTAGTGGATTTTGGAAGAGCTTACAAGAGGCGTTAGGATCATAATTACATCTCAGTACTGCGTATAATCCTCAAACCGACGGCCAAACAGAGAGGGTGAATCGTATATTAGAATACCTCTTGAGAGCCTGTGTATTGGATTTTAGTGGATCATGGGATGACCATTTGCATCTAGTAGAGTTTGCATATAATAATAGTTATCGATCCAGCATTGGTATGGCTCCATTTGAAGCTTTGTATGGAAGACCGTGCAACTCACCGTCATGTTGGTTAGAAACTGGTGAGAAGTTTGTGCTTGGACCAAATGTGATAAGAGAAACTTCAGCTAAGATTAAGGTTATCCAACAGCGAATGAAGTTCGCCCAAGATAAGCAGAAGAGTTATGCTGATAAGAGAAGAAGAGATTTAAAGTTCTCCAATGGCGATTTGGTGTTTGTGAAGATTTCTCCGTTAAAGAGCGTAATACGATTTGGCAGGAGAGGCAAGTTACAACCAAGATTTGTTGGACCATTCCCAGTTCTCGAGAAAATTGGGAATTTGGCATATAAAGTTGAATTACCAAAGAAGATGGTGGGAGTTCACAACGTATTTCATGTTTCCCAGTTAAGGAAGTTCGTACACGACCCCGATGTGGCTGTTTCACCTGATCGGTTGGATGATATTGAGGTTGAACCCGAGGCGGTTGGGGACCGCAAGCCTATGCATATTGTTGGGAACGATACGAAGAAACTTTGAAGGAAGGCAGTGAAATTAGTCAAAGTTCAGTGGGGCGAGAATGAGAATGACTGTACTTGGGAGACAGAGGAGAGCATTAGGAAGATGTATCCAGAACTCTTCGCCTGGTAAGATTTTAGTTTCGATTTAGTCTTTCCGCATGCTAGGATAGGCTTGTTTTGTTTGTTTTTTATGTTTGATTCCTGTATGTGGCTGGTAGGCATGCGGGGTCCTTTGTATGTTTTGGGTTAAGGAATTTCGGGGACGAAATTTCTTAAGGGGGAAAGAATGTAACGACCCGCATTCTACGTATCGAAGGATCGTAGAATATTTATTTCTTTCACATACGGAGTCATATGGTCATGTAACTTTAGGATAAGACTATTGGGGTCAATTCCCATGTTCGTGATTTTTGCCGATTTTTAAATGATTGTTTTGCCCCTAGATGATCTTGTTTCGGCCATAACTTTTGATTGGAAAGGATTTTTGATCTGAAATCACTTCCATTAGATCCGGATGATGGTTTATCTTTCCATAGAATAGTCACATTAGCCAAACGGACTCACTGTTTAGGAGATATGGCTGAAACAAGTTTCAGACGGTAAAAAACAGCTTAATCGGGCCTAATTTGGGTGATTAGTGAGTGGGCCCATAACTCATTTTGGGATTAGGGTTATGGGAAGGCTGGTAGGGTTAGGGAATTCAGTTTCTATCATTTTCCATCCGCCATTTTTTGTTCCTTCAAGTTTAGCCATGGCCTCCACTTTCTAAAACACCCCAAATAACCTTCTAATCGCTAATTAAGCCAAATCTACATCAAATCAAAGCGGATTAGTACAAGAATCGAGGTAGGACTGCTGTATAGCCTTGGGAACAGCGCCAAACAGAGAATCATTTCAGATTTGGTAATTTATTTGTGGCTAAGGTGAGTGATTTGCATAGTTCCTCACTAAGTATGGTTAATTAAGGGTAATTAGTGATAATTAGCGAATTTATACATGTTAAAATTTTGGAAAAATATTGGTAAATTTCGAAATATTGTTTTAGGCCCCTGTTAGAAAGTTTGGTTAATTTGGTTAAGTTTTACTAATCCTATCATTAGTTTTGTTTAAACATGCTTAAGGGAAAATATGGGATTTTGGCTATGTTTGATCTGTTTTAACCTATCAAATTGTCGTTTTGATGTTAATGGTCGATTCTATATGTTGCTATGACTGTATGGTATGTTTTTTGATTAATTAGAAAAGCTAGATTGGTCGCCGTCGAATGGCATAAAACAGCTGCTGGAAAGAGGTGCAGGAAATTAGCCGAACCGGATCGGATTGGAGGAGGGGAGCGCGAACCGAACCGTGGAGCACCATGAAGCTCCGACCCGACCTGAACGGGGAGCACCATGAAGCTTCGACCCGACCCGAACGGGGAGCACTACCCGATTCGAGCCGCTCGTGGATGGTGGCACCGAAACCGATCCCTTGCATTTGAAGCTCCGATTTTAGCCGCTCATTTGGAGAGCCATCCGACCCGAACCGCTTGGAGACCCCGATCCGATCAGGAGTCGAGCTCAAACTAGTAATGAAGACCCGACCCGATCCGCAGCCCATCACGAACCGATCGCGATCCGAACCAAAATGATTTGGATGGAGAAATCCGACCCAACCCGATGTGGATGATCACAGAAAGGACTACTTCGAAGAGCACGATACGAAGCATAGTGAAGAGGTGCATATCTGAACTGATCCGGAGATTACCAAAACCCGAGATGCAAAGGTAGTCCAAGTGGGAAGTTTGTACTCAGGATCCAGTTGGGAACCAACGAGTCAACTTCATGAATTGGGCTAAACTGCAGGACGTGTGCTAAGGGGATATCGACGTCCATATCTTTGATTCACCACCAAGACGGATGTTAGGCTACGTATAGGTGCAGTGGTGTAGTTATTACTCCATGGGGGCAGAGTGATTGTAGCATGGCAACGAGCCAGTGCAGTGGAGTTGTTAACTTCATAGGGCAGAGTGGACATAGCAAAGACCAGTGGCTATGGATCAGTCCAGTGGTGTCATCATGACACCATGGGGCAGAGTGATCATAGCAAAGAATAGGGTGATTGTAACAACCCGAATTTTAATAACATGTTGAAACAAGAAATCAAGGCAGAATTAAATTTTAAAATAAGAATCAGGGAAAACGGGTTGCGCCATTGTATTCATCTCGGAATTCTGCATGAAATCGAGTCCGAGTTTTCGAAAATCGGAGTCTGTATGACCAAGTTATGACCCTTCGAAGTTTCAGAAAATTCTAGAACTAAAAACAGCTCGAAATTCGAATTCAGATTCGAATTCAAACCCCACAGCAGGCAGGGCGGGAAAATTCCCGCCCAAGGCCAGGTCGACTGGGGGTCGACTATGGTGTCGACCTCCCAGGGCCAGGTCGACCATAGTGTCGACCTGGGGGTCGACCTGCCTCCCGAAATCAGGTTTTTGAACCTGATGCATTCTGATGTATCTAGACTCATTTCGTGACCAGATTCTTGACTCTAAACCTATATAAACACCCTCCTAGCCCCATTCTCTCTACACCAATTCTCTCTAGCCTTATGCTGCTCAAATTCTAGTTAAAGGACTACTTCTCCATCAAGACTACGCATAGAGATTTGCAAATTGGGGGTTTTCATTTAGAACACGATTAATCAAATAGAGATTCAACATCAACTTCTGCTTTCTAATTCTCGATCCATGCACTATAAGTTCAAGTTACTTTTAGATTAAAACTATAAACTTAATATGGACATGTTATAAATTGGAATTGGACCTATGTATGATAATTGATTCATATCTATTCTTGTTCATCTTAGATCTTGACTTTTGGGAATATTTCTATGAAATTAATTTAGGCCTACAAGCCCTTTCATGTCCATAATATTATCATGCCTGTGATGTTGAATCAGTTGTTATTCACAAGTTTAGATTATCACCTTAATCATGACTATCACCTTATTATGCTAGATCTGTAATCCTAATGTTTTGGGACTATTATTCTATATGCCAATGATGTTATGACCAATTATTTCAAGCTGTATCATGCTAGATTTATCACCTTGTGCTCGTTCTTTTGCCTATCATAATTTTGATGTCATTCCCTTTCATTTTGGATTTGGATTTACTTGTAATCTAGATCGATTCACGTTTACGTGCGATGGGAATACAATTTGGGTAGATTAGGGAAAAACATGAATTGGTTATGAACATGAAACATGAACATTGTTATAACTTGAATCTGGATATGGACATGAAACTTGCCTTGAAACTTGACACGAACTTGACATGAAACTTGAACATGGACATGACACTAGAATGAACTTGAAAATGGCCAACTCGAGGTTGGGTTGAGTTTGCAGTGTAATTCTTCCCGGAACCGCCAGGCAAATCCAGTGACTGCAAACAATAGGATCCAATGTGGGTAGTTGGTCATATCGCGCTTAAAACCCGAGGTCAGACTGAGTTGTGGTGTAAATCTGCCCGGAACCGCCCGACATATCCAGTGACCACAACAACAGGTCTGATGTGAGAGGTTTAGGTGCAGT
This sequence comes from Allium sativum, assembly GCA_030737875.1. Lineage (NCBI taxonomy): Eukaryota > Viridiplantae > Streptophyta > Magnoliopsida > Asparagales > Amaryllidaceae > Allium > Allium sativum. The sequence continues at coordinate 243,215,763 of CM060915.1, read as the reverse complement.
AATGAATTAATGCCACATGACAGGGTTAAGTCATGAACATGAAAGACAACACTTAACCAACCTGACACATGATTAGTGGGGTTAAGTCATGAACTGCTTGAATATACTTAACCAATTTGATACATGATTCGTAGGGCTAAGTCATGAACTTGTACGATAAATAGCCAATTTGACATGACACGTAGGCGGGTTAAGTCACGAACTTGAATGACAACACTTAACCAACTTGACATGCTAGACCTATAAGGGTTAAGTCACGAATTTAAATGACAACACTTAACCTGTTGGATGGAAACCCTAGTTACGTGGTCCATTTCAGCAGTAACCCACTAGATGTATCATGGTACCCTGGAACTAGGCAGGGTGGGGCACGAACTAGGATGATTGTAAGCGACAAGAACAACGGCTGAGTTGGTGCGCCGGTGTAGGTTCAGGCGGACTATGGTCGTGCACGTAGTCCGAAGTTGAAAAAGCAGGCATTGGGCATTAGTAGGTTTACACTGTGCATGCTTGATTTGTGTCAGTGGTTGGCACCCTAGGGCTTGATACACCCTATGGTGGACCTAGCATAGGTAACTACATTCGTGATAGGGTCGTATGACACAGACACATGAACGAGCTAGGACTTATAGGGAGCCGATCGATTAATAGATCATTTCGTGGGACCAAGTAATGGGTCATTTCATGACATTGGGCGTGGGATCATTTGATAGTCAACACATGACACGGGTTGGGATACTAGTACGGATGGTGCAGAGCAAACAGATATCATAGAAATATTTTAATGGTGAAGCAGAGAAATCTTGCGATGCTTGATAGAAATCTTGCGAAATTATACTTAGTTTATCTTGAATGGGAACCTTGCGATGTTATACTTGACAAAAATCATATGACATTATTCTTAGTTATCGTGCCTATAGCTTATCTTGTCATCATGCTTATGTTTACTTTCAGTTTATTCATGCCATGTTATCTTTACCTGTTTTTTATGCTGAAAGCCACTAGGACTTACTCAGTCTTTATGACTAACCCATTTTGTTTCGCCTCTTTTCTTCCATTTCCCCCCCAAGGTTCGCAGGGTGGGAATACAGCTTAGTTCGAACGTTACCAAGCTCTCAGGTTCTTTCATGTACGGCTTGAATCTCTCTTGGCTATGGCTTGCTTTGCTTTATTGGGGAACACTACAATTCATTTTTATGCTTCTTTGTTTTTGAGCAAGACAGATATTTTAGCTATGAAATTGGGTATTGGAAGTTGATGGGCTTTTATTGTAAACAATTATATTTAATAAATGATTTAAAGTACTTACACTTTACCTTCCGCTATTTTATATATGTCTGTCTTGTAATATTTTTGTTCCAGTACCCATAATGCTCCATTGAAGTTAAGGCATTCCCTTTGTGAGTGACCTTAACGGATGTGGGGTGTTACAGTGATCAAAGTGTTGGATGTCGTATGCTTACCGCACTGAGTGAGAGATGTGATGATGGTTTCTATGTTTGATTGATTGCTTTCATTATGACATGCACACCCCCCACCCCCTTGTTCTTTACACCATATGTTAGTGGCACCTTAGAGTATTGAGCGGTATGTTGTGCTAACTCTTTGGTTGCTGGTCCAGGTTCAGATATGGTTTAGTATACCTGTTATTGTTCTGTTTGATGCTTATCGCTCATACTAGACTTTTGTCTGACCCATAGTTTTATGTCTCTTCTTATTTCTCTGGGTGCTCTTAAACCAGAAGACTAGAGACAAGTTAGGTGGAATGCATGGGTAGCTGTACCGGAGACGAACATGAGGCTCCCACGCTTGATATATATAGATATTCTCCCTGTGTAACTGCTGGTCATTACTTTGAGCATTAGTAGTGTACCTTTCCTTTCTTTTGCTTTAGAGACAGTTTCCAAAAGTTGTAATAATGATGATGTGGAACACAAGCTGTATTTGGATTTTCCGCTGCTATGATGTTTAGTTTTCAGCTTATGCACTGCCTCGCCTGTTTTATGTCAAAGTATGTTATAATTATATTTTATTCCATGCGCTGTGAGATATTCTTACAGGTTCCTTATTAGTTCACAAATAAGTTCTCTTCTTTTTCCTTTCTTTGGCGACGTTCCCGTACTGGTTGGACATTGGCACAACGCACTTTCATGGGAAATGTCGGCTGGTGCGGGGCGAGCCGTCACAGAGGTCGACCCCTAGGTCGACCTGTTTTAGGGGAGGTCGACCCACAGGTCGACCTGCCTTGGGTAGGTCGACCCCCGACCTGCCTTGGTATATGTAACGACCCGTATTCTACACATCATAGGATTGTAGAATATTTATTTCTTTCCCATATGAAGTTATATGGTCATGTAACTTTGGGAAACATCTATTAGAGTCATTTCCCATGTTCATGATTTTTGTCGATTTTTAAATGACCATTTTGCCCCTAGTTGGTACTGTTTTGGCCATAACTTTTGATTGGAAAGGAATTTTGATCTGAAACCACTTCCATTGGATTCGTTTGATGGTTTACCTTTCCGTAGAGTGGTCATAATAGCCAAACGGACTTACCGTTTGGGAGATATGGCTGAAAAAAGGTTTGGAGGGTGAAAAACTGCTTAACCGGGCCAAATCGGGTGATTAGTGAGTAGGCCCATAACCCATTTCGGGATTAGGGTTATGGGAGGGCTGAAATGAGATAGAGGATCATTCCATTTCAATTCTATAGCCTCCACTTATCACCAAGGAACCCTAAAAATGACCTCCAACCTCTAAATCACCTCCAAATCACCTTTTGGTCAAGGATTTGGCTTAGCAACCCCTAATCAAGAAAGATCTTCACCAAAGCAACATAGGAGCTGCTGTTTGGCATTAAGATTCACATCAAATCAGAGAATTATTTCAGATCTTAGTTTATTTGTGGCTAAGGTGAGTGATTTGCATAGTTTTGCACTAATTATGGCTAATTAGGGATGATTAGTGTTAATTAGCGAATTTAAACATGAAAAATTCTGGAAAAATGTTTATAAAATTCGGAATGATGTTTTAGACCTCTGATATGAATTTGGGTTAATTTGGTTAAGTTTTGCTAATCCTATCATTAGTTTCACCTAAATATGCTTAAGGGGAAATATGGGATTTTGGGTATGTTTGATCCATTTCTACCTATCATATTGATGTTTTGATGGTTGTGGTTGATTATGTATGTTGCTATGACTGTATGGTATGCTTTGTGATTGATTAGAATAGTTAAAATGGTCGAAAACGCCGTCGAATGGCGTAAACTGCTCATTGGAAGAACTGCAGGAAATTGCAGGCAGGATCGGATCAGACCCCCTTTACCGACCCGAACCGATCGTGGGCACATGCCACGATCCGAATCGAGGACACAATCCGATGGGAAGAAGAGTATGAGTCTGAACCGCGCCAGCAACCCCGACCCGATCCGCCCATGAAGGGTGAGCACGATCCGTCGACCTGGAGAAGTGCTTTCCGACCCGAACCGCTTGAAGGACCACGACCCGATCCGAAGGAGCTTGTCACAAACCGATCCGTGGCAATTGACTTGGAGACCCCGACCCGATCCGCTGAGGAGTACTCGAACCGATCCGATGGAGCTGGAGGACCACGAGTTGATGGCGCGACCCGATCCGAATGAGGGAACCCGATCCGAACCGTGGTGACGAGGAAACAGGACTCCGAACCGATCCGATCTGAAGACTACGACCCGATCCGATCTGGTGATGACCAATAACCCGAGATGCAAAGGTAGTCAAAATGGAAGTTAGAGCTCAGGATCCAGTTGGGAACCAATGAGTTCACTTCATGGTTGGACTTTGCTGCGGGACGTGTGCTAAGGAGTTGTCGACGTTCATAACTTCGATTCACCACAAAAAAGGAATGATGGGCTACTTATCAGTGCAGTAGGGTCATTCTGACCTGAGGGGCAAGGTGATGGTAGCAAGACTACGTTATCAGTGCAGTAGGGTCATTATGACCTGAGGGGCAAGGTGATGCGTAGTAAGACTATGAGCCAGCGCAGATGGGGTGAATAACTCCATGGGGCAAGTGGACATAGTAAGGATTGGTAAGGCTATGAGCCAGTGCAATGGGGTTCTTGTGACTCCATGGGGCAAAGTGGACATAGCAAAGGATTAGTGGCTACGTTATCAGTGCAGTGAAGCCATTTATGACTTCATGGGGCAGAGTGATCGTAGCAAGGTATGTTGGGTGATCGAAGTGGTGAATATCGTATGCTTTACGCACTGAGTGAGAGATGTGAGGATGGATGCTATGTTTGATTGTTTGCCATCCCTATGACATGCACACCTCCTCCACCTCCGTATCTTTACACTGTTTGATATGGTACCTTAGAGTGTTGTACAGTATGTAGTGCTAACTCTTTGGTTGCAGGTCCAGGTTCTGGTATGTTTTAGTCTACCTGTTATTGTTCACTTTAGATGCTTATCGCTCATACCAGGCTTTATGTCTGACCCAGAGTTTTATGTCTCTTCTTATTACTCTGGGTGCTCACACAAGCAGACTAGAGACAGGTTAGCTAGTGATGCGCGAGTAGCTGATTCAGAGGCGGGCAGGAGGCTTCCATGCATGATATATATACACATTCTCCCTGTGTCGTTGGTGGTCGCTACTTGGGCATTAGTAGTGTACTGCCTTTATCTTTCTTTTGCTTTGAGACAGTTTGAAAGTTGTAATAAGCTGTATTTCGAATTTCCGCTGCTATGATGTTTAGTTCTGATTTTCAGCTTATGCACTGTCTCTCCTATTTTATGTCAAGTATGTTATTATTATATTTTATTCTATGCGCCGTGAGACATTCTACAGGTTCTTTGTATGTTCATTTCCTTCTTCCTTTTCCTTCTGACGACCGTTCCGTGCTAACTGGACATGTGTACAGCGCACCTTTGGAGTAAATGTCGGTTGGTGCGGGGCGGGCCGTCACACTTGGTATCAGAGCTTTAGGTTGCGTAGTTAACCTAGGGAAAGACACTAGGGAGAGTTAGTACGTATATGAGGGCGCATATTTGTGATTACTTTGGTTTTCAAAAGCTATATATATATAATATTAGTAGTATAAAGAATGAAGTCGCGCTGCACTAGCACCACTATGGGGTCGTTAATCGTTTCTCTTTTTCAGATTGACGATGAGCCGAGATACGAGGGGTGCTGGTAGAGGGACCAACCAAGGGAATGCCGCTGACATGAGGGCGATGTTTACTAACCTCATGAGAGACATGCTTAGAGAAGTGCAAGGGGCAGTTCCCAATCCCGGAGTTGGTGTTGGCCCAGTAGTGCAGGCGCCTAGGGTCGATTTCGCCAAGTTGTGCAAAGATTACACTAATCTTGGTGGAAAGCCGTTCCACGGAACGGAGTCGGCCACAGATGTTCAAGATTGGATGGATAACTGTGACCGTATCTTCGATGACTTGGGTCTTGAGGATGCGATGAAGAGAAGGCTAGCGTCTCGTCAGCTGCAAGGGCGAGCGATGAATTGGTGGAATGCCATTAGAACAGCTACTCCAGAGGACCAGGTTACTTGGGATCAGTTCAAGGCTCGCTTTAGCGAGAAGTTTATTCCAGCTGCCCAGAAGTCAGTGTTGTTTAAGAGGTTCTTGGAACTCAAGCAGAACGGAAGGGCAGTTTCTGATTATATTGCTGAGTTCGACACTTTGTCGAAGTATGGACTGTCTCTTATCGACACTCCTAAAAAGAAGAATGAGAAGTTCATTACTGGTTTGGATGGATACTTGGGGGAAAGGCTTATCAACCACATCGATGAGACTTTTGAATCGATCGTGGGGAAAGCTTTGAGATCAGAGAGTCTTTACCCTAAGTCAAAGACTGAGGCTGCATCTGCAGAAGGGCCAAAGCCGCAAGCAGGCGGTGGAGGCAAGAGTAACTCTCAGAATAAGAGGAAGCAGGACCAATCTAAGGGTGGCCAGAAAAAGAGCAAGAAGGATGTTGAGTGCTTCAGCTGTGGAAAGAAGGGCCATTATGCTAAAGAATGTCGGGCCAAGCCAGCGGAAAGGAAGTGCTACAACTGTGGTCAAGCGGGACATCAGAAGGATAAGTGTCCGCAACCTCTTAAGGAGAAGCAGATTGTGAAGGCATATGATATTGATGCTGTTCCTTCTTCGTCGAATGCCCCAACTGCGGCGGAGAAAGGAAAGAATGTTGTTATTCAAGGTATGCTTTCTATTTATGATGTACCAGTTCGAGTTTCGTTTGATACTGGGGCTTCCCGTTCCTTCATATCTAGTGACCTGGTAGATAGGTTGGGACTGGAACCCGAGATAGTCGATAGACCATTGGTTGTGACGAACCGATTGGTGGTTCGACTAGCCTTAGTATGATTTGCAGGAATTTGGTCTTATCGAGTCATGGATGTATGTTTGTATGTGATTGCTTTGTTTTGGGCTTTACTGGGTATGGCATTATATTGGGAGTCGATTGGCTCCAAAGATACGGGGTGGTGGTAGACTGTGAGGGCTTTTTGGTGACAGTGAGGGCGGATGATGGGCGGAGGGTAGTGTTTGGTAGTCTACCTAGTGATGGGGTTATGGCTAGTTTTGTAAATTCCCTCGACATCCCGCAGGATGAGTTGTCAGATGTGCCCGTGGTTGGCCAGTATCCGGACGTCTTCGAGGAGGTGACCGGGCTTCCACCACACCGAGAGATTGAGTTCCGTATTGATTTAGTGAAAGATGCCAGACCTATAGTGATGCCACTTCGTCGTATGGCACCAAGGGAGCAGCGAGAGCTCGGGGTGCAAGTCAGCAATCTTTTGAAGAAGGGATTTATTAGAAGGAGTGTCTCCGAGTGGGGAGCACCAGTTGTGTTTGCCACTAAGGCAGAAGGTTCCCTTCGTTTGTGTGTGGACTATCGCGAGTTGAATAAGGTGACGAGGAAGAATAAGTATCCTCTACCGCGGATAGATGATTTGTTTGATCAGCTGGAAGGGGCTAGAGTGTTCTCCCAGTTGGACCTCGCGACAGGATTTCATCAGCTTCGAGTAGCGGATGAGAGTGTTCCGAAAACGGCATTTAGGACGCCGTCTGGATTTTATGAGTGGTTGGTCATGCCGTTTGGGTTGACCAATGCACCAGCCTATTTTGTAGATCTCATGAATCGCGTATTCAGAGATCAGTTGAATAAGTTTGTTCTTGTGTTCGTGGATGATATCCTTGTTTACTCAAGGACAGAGGAGGAACACAAGGGACACTTGAGGATAGTGATGGCGGTGTTGAGGAAACACCAATTGAAAGCGAAATTCTCTAAGTGTCATTTTTGGAGAAGGGAAGTGAGATTCTTGGGTCATGTTGTTTCAGAGAATGGTATTGCCGTGGACCCTGCGAAGGTGGCTACGGTACAGGATTGGCCTACACCCAAGAATGTAACAGATGTGAGAAGTTTCTTGGGATTAGCTGGATATTATCGTAAGTTTATCCAGGACTTCTCCAAGATAGCAGCACCGTTGACTCAATTGACTAAGAAGAATCAGTCCTTCGTCTGGGACGGAGTGTGTGAGGATGCCTTCAAGAGTCTAAAGGAGAAGTTGACGCGTGCGCCAGTGTTAGTCATTCCTAAAGGGAATGAAGAGATGACGGTATACACGGATGCTTGTGGCACCGGACTGGGTGCAGTATTGATGCAAGGAGGTAGGGTTGTAGCTTATGCTAGTCGACAGCTAAAGCCGCATGAGAAGAAGTATCCTACCCATGATTTGGAATTGGCAGCGATTGTATTTGCACTGAAGATGTGGAGACACTATCTCTTGGGAGAAAGATTCGAGTTGTTTACCGATCATAAATCGTTAAAGTATCTCTTCTCTCAGAAAGATCTGAATCTCCGTCAGCAGAGATGGTTAGAGTTCTTGGCTTCGTATGATTTTGATATCACATACACACCTGGGAAGGGTAATGCGGTAGCCGATGCCTTGAGTAGGAGACATGCCAGCTTAGGGGCAATGTTTCTTGAATGGAAGCAACTGGAGTATATCGCGGGGTTTGATTTCAGACCAAAGTGCGAATTGGATCCAGTTATGCTAGCTAGTTTGACGATCAGACCCACTTTGATAGAGCGGATTGTTTCCAGCCAGAGGAACGATCCTAATCTATTGGAAATCATCTCCAAGTTAGAGATGAACATCGACGGTGAGGAGATGAATGCGTATGGGCTTGATCGAGATGGATGGCTTAGAAAGAATGGAAGACTAGTTGTGCCCAACGTGAATGGTTTGAGAGATGAAGTGCTTAGAGAATATCATCACTCAAAACTAACTATACATCCCGGTGGTAATAAGATGTATCGAGACATGAAGCGAACTTACTACTGGGAAGGGATGAAAAGAGACGTTGGGAAGTTTATACCCAAATGCATGAATTGCCAGCTAGTTAAAGCCGAGCAAAAGAAGCCTAGTGGGTTGTTGCAACCACTAGAAATTCCCAAATGGAAATGGGAGCAAGTTTCGATGGATTTCATCGATGGCTTACCAAGGACTAGATCGGGATATGATAGCATTTGGGTAATTGTGGATCGATTGACTAAGAGCGCAAGATTTATACCAGTCAAATCGACCAGAACGGCAACCATGTTGGCAGAATTGTATATGAAGTGGGTAGTGAGATTTCATGGAGTACCCAAAAGCATTGTGAGTGACCGAGACCCGTTGTTCACTAGTGGGTTTTGGAAGAGCTTACAAGAGGCTCTAGGGTCAGGATTACATCTCAGTACCGCATATCATCCTCAGACCGACGGTCAAACGGAGAGGTGGAATCGTATATTGGAAGATCTCTTGAGAGCTTGTATATTGGACTTTGGTGGATCATGGGATGACCATTTGCATCTAGTAGAGTTTGCATATAATAATAGCTACCAATCCAGTATCGGTATGGCTCCATATGAAGCTTTGTACGGAAGACCATGCAACTCACCATCATGTTGGGTAGAGACTGGCGAGAAGTTTGTGCTTCGACCAGATGTGGTGAGAGAAACTTCTGATAAGATCAAGATCATTCAGCAACGAATGAAAGCTGCCCAAGATAGGCAGAAGAGTTATGCTGATAAGAGGAGAAGAGACTTAAAATTCTCTGTTGGTGACTTTGTGTTTGTCAAGATCTCTCCGTTGAAGAGCGTGATTCGATTGGCAGGAGAGGCAAGTTGGCACCAAGGTTTGTTGGCCCATTCCCTGTTCTTGAACTAGTCGGGAATTTGGCGTATAGAGTTGACTTACCAGAGAAAATGGCGGGAGTTCACAATGTGTTTCATGTTTCCCAACTAAGGAAGTTCGTTCACGACTCAGATATGACTATTTCACCTGATCAGTTAGAGGACTTCGAAGTAGAACCCGAGGCGGTTGGGAACCGCAAGCCGATTCGTATTGTGGGGCACGATACGAAGCAACTTCGAAGGAAGTCGGTGAAGCTAGTCAAGGTTCAGTGGGGCGAGGACGAGAATGATTGTACTTGGGAGACAGAGGAGAGCATTAGGAAGACATATCCAGAACTCTTTGCCTGGTAAGATTTATTTTGCGATTTAGTTATTCCGCATGCTAGGATAGACTTATTTTACTGGTTTTGCATGTTTGATTGTTGCTCTATGATTGATAGGCCTGCGGGACCTATGTGTGCGTTTTGATTAGGGAATTTCGGGGGCGAAATTTCTTAAGGGGGGGAGAGTGTAACGACCCGTATTCTACACATCATAGGATTGTAGAATATTTATTTCTTTCCCATATGAAGTTGTATGGTCATGTAACTTTGGGAAACATCTATTAGAGTCATTTCCCATGTTCATGATTTTTGTCGATTTTTAAATGACCATTTTACCACTAGTTGGTACTGTTTTGGCCATAACTTTTGATTGGAAAGGAATTTTGATCTGAAACAACTTCCATTGGATTCGTTTGATGGTTTATCTTTCCGTAGAGTGGTCATAATAGCCAAACGGACTTACCGTTTGGGAGATATGGCTGAAACAAGGTTTGGAGGGTGAAAAACTGCTTAACCGGGCCAAATCGGGTGATTACTGAGTAGGCCCATAACCCATTTCGGGATTAGGGTTATGGGAGGGCTGAAATGAGATAGAGGATCATTCCATTTCAATTTTCTAGCCTCCACTTATCACCAAGGAACCCTAAAAATGGCCTCCAACCTCTAAATCACCTCCAAATCACCTTTTGGTCAAGGATTTGGCTTAGCAACCCCTAATCAAGGAAGATCTTCACCAAAGCAACATAGGAGCTGCTGTTTGGCATTGAGATTCACTTCAAATCAGAGAATTATTTCAGATCTTAGTTTATTTGTGGCTAAGGTGAGTGATTTGCATAGTTTTGCACTAATTATGGCTAATTAGGGATGATTAGTGTTAATTAGCGAATTTAAACATGATAAAATTCTGGAAAAATGTTTATAAAATTCGGAATGATGTTTTAGACCTCTGATATGAATTTGGGTTAATTTGGTTAAGTTTTGCTAATCCTATCATTAGTTTCACCTAAATATGCTTAAGGGGAAATATGAGATTTTGGGTATGTTTGATCCATTTCTACCTATCATATTGATGTTTTGATGGTTGTGGTTGATTATGTATGTTGCTATGACTGTATGGTATGCTTTGTGATTGATTAGAATAGTTAAAATGGTCGTAAACGCCGTCGAATGGCGTAAACTGCTCGCTGGAAGAACTGCAGGAAATTGCAGGCATGATCGGATCGGACCCCCTTTACCGACCCGAACCGATCGTGGGCACATGCCACAATCCGAATCGAGGACACGATCCGATGGGAAGAAGAGTATGAGTCCGAACCGCGCCTGCAACCCCGACCCGATCCGCCCATGAAGGGTGAGCATGATCCGTCGACCTGGAGAAGTGCTTTCCGACCCGAACCGCTTGAAGGACCACGACCCGATCCGAAGGAGCTTGTCACGAACCGATCCGTGGCAATTGACTTGGAGACCCCGACCCGATCCGCTGAGGAGTACTCGAACCGATCCGATGGAGCTGGAGGACCACGAGTTGATGGCGCGACCCGATCCGAATGAGGGAACCCGATCCGAACCGTGGTGATGAGGAAACGGGACTCCGAACCGATCCGATCTGAAGACTACGACCCGATCCGATCTGGTGATGACCAATAACCTGAGATGCAAAGGTAGTCCAAATGGAAGTTAGAGCTCAGGATCCAGTTGGGAACCAATGAGTTCACTTCATGGTTGGACTTTGCTGCGGGACGTGTGCTAAGGAGTTGTCGACGTTCATAACTTCGATTCACCACTAAAAAAGGAATGATGGGCTACTTATCAGTGCAGTAGGGTCATTCTGACCTGAGGGGCAAGGTGATGGTAGCAAGACTACGTTATCAGTGCAGTAGGGTCATTATGACCTGAGGGGCAAGGTGATGCGTAGTAAGACTATGAGCCAGCACAGATGGGGTGAATAACTCCATGGGGCAAGTGGACATAGTAAGGATTGGTAAGGCTATGAGCCAGTGCAGTGGGGTTCTTGTGACTCCATGGGGCAAAGTGGACATAGCAAAGGATTAGTGGCTACGTTATCAGTGCAGTGAAGCCATTTATGACTTCATGGGGCAGAGTGATCGTAGCAAGGTATGTTGGGTGATCGAAGTGGTGAATATCGTATGCTTTACGCACTGAGTGAGAGATGTGAGGATGGATGCTATGTTTGATTGTTTGCCATCCCTATGACATGCACACCTCCCCCACCTCCGTATCTTTACACTGTTTGATATGGTACCTTAGAGTGTTGTACAGTATGTAGTGCTAACTCTTTGGTTGCAGGTCCAGGTTCAGGTATGTTTTAGTCTACCTGTTATTGTTCACTTTAGATGCTTATCGCTCATATCAGGCTTTATGTCTGACCCATAGTTTTATGTCTCTTCTTATTACTCTGGGTGCTCACACGAGCAGACTAGAGACATGTTAGCTAGTGATGCGCGAGTAGCTGATTCGGAGGCGGGCAGGAGGCTTCCACGCATGATATATATATACACATTCTCCCTGTGTCGTTGGTGGTCGCTACTTGGCCATTAGTAGTGTACCTCCTTTATCTTTCTTTTGCTTTGAGACAGTTTGAAAGTTGTATTAAGCCGTATTTCGAATTTCCGCTGCTATGATGTTTAGTTCTGATTTTCAGCTTATGCACTGTCTCTCCTATTTTATGTCAAGTATGTTATTATTATATTTTATTCTATGCGCCGTGAGACATTCTACAGGTTCTTTGTATGTTCATTTCCTTCTTCCTTTTCCTTCTGACGACCGTTCCGTGCTAACTGGACATGTGTACAGCGCACCTTTGGAGTAAATGTCGGTTGGTGCGGGGCGGGCCGTCACACTTGGTATCAGAGCTCTAGGTTGCGTAGTTAACCTGGGGAAAGACACTAGGGAGAGTTAGTATGTATATGAGGGTGCGTATTTGTGATTACTTTGGTTTTCAAAAGCTATATATATAATATTAGTAGTATAAAGAATGAAGTCGCGCTGCACTAGCACCACTATGGGGTCGTTAATCGTTTCTCTTTTTCAGATTGACGATGAGCCGAGATACGAGGGGTGCTGGTAGAGGGACCAACCAAGGGAATGCCGATGACATGAGGGCGATGTTTACTAACCTCATGAGAGACATGCTTAGAGAAGTGCAAGGGGCAGTTCCCAATCCCGGAGTTGGTGTTGGCCCAGTAGTGCAGGCGCCTAGGGTCGATTTCGCCAAGTTGTGCAAAGATTACACTAATCTTGGTGGAAAGCCATTCCACAGAACGGAGTCGGCTACAGATGTTCAAGATTGGATGGATAACTGTGACCGTATCTTCGATGACTTGGGTCTTGAGGATGCGATGAAGAGAAGGCTAGCGTCTCGTCAGCTGCAAGGGCGAGCGATGAATTGGTGGAATGCCATTAGAACAGCTACTCCAGAGGACCAGGTTACTTGGGATCAGTTCAAGGCTCGCTTTAGCGATAAGTTTATTCCAGCTGCCCAGAAGTCAGTGTTGTTTAAGAGGTTCTTGGAACTCAAGCAGAACGGAAGGGCAGTTTCTGATTATATTGCTGAGTTCGACACTTTGTAGAAGTATGGACTGTCTCTTATCGACACTCCTGAAAAGAAGAATGAGAAGTTCATTACTGGTTTGGATGGATACTTGGGGGAAAGGCTTATCAACCACCTCGATGAGACTTTTGAATCGATCGTGGGGAAAGCTTTGAGATCAGAGAGTCTTTACCCTAAGTCAAAGACTGAGGCTGCATCTGCAGAAGGGCCAAAGCCGCAAGCAGGCGGTGGAGGCAAGAGTAACTCTCAGAATAAGAGGAAGCAGGACCAATCAAAGGGTGGCCAGAAAAAGAGCAAGAAGGATGTTGAGTGCTTCAGCTGTGGAAAGAAGGGCCATTATGCTAAAGAATGTCGGGCCAAGCCAGCGGAAAGGAAGTGCTACAACTGTGGTCAAGCGGGACATCAGAAGGATAAGTGTCCGCAACCTCTTAAGGAGAAGCAGATTGTGAAGGCATATGATATTGATGCTGTTCCTTCTTCGTCGAATGCCCCAACTGCGGCGGAGAAAGGAAAGAATGTTGTTATTCAAGGTATGCTTTCTATTTATGATATACCAGTTCGAGTTTTGTTTGATACTGGGGCTTCCCGTTCCTTCATATCTAGTGACCTGGTAGAAAGGTTGGGACTGGAACCCGAGATAGTCGATAGACCATTGGTTGTGACGAACCGATTGGTGGTTCGACTAGCCTTAGTATGATTTGCAGGAATTTGGTCTTATCGAGTCATGGATGTATGCTTGTATGTGATTGCTTTGGGCTTTACTGGGTATGGCATTATATTGGGAGTCGATTGGCTCCAAAGATACGGGGTGGTGGTAGACTGTGAGGGCTTTTTGGTGACAGTGAGAGCGGATGATGGGCGGAGGGTAGTGTTTGGTAGTCTACCTAGTGATGGGGTTATGGCTAGTTTTGTAAATTCCCTCGACATCCCGCTGGATGAGTTGTCAGATGTGCCCGTGGTTGGCCAGTATCCGGACGTCTTCGAGGAGGTGACCGGGCTTCCACCACACCGAGAGATTGAGTTCCGTATTGATTTAGTGAAAGATGCCAGACCTATAGTGATGCCACTTCGTCGTATGGCACCAAGGGAGCAGCGAGAGCTCGGGGTGCAAGTCAGCAATCTTTTGAAGAAGGGATTTATTAGAAGGAGTGTCTCCGAGTGGGGAGCACCAGTTGTGTTTGCCACTATGGCAGATGGTTCCCTTCGTTTGTGTGTGGACTATCGCGAGTTGAATAAGGTGACGAGGAAGAATAAGTATCCTCTACCGCGGATAGATGATTTGTTTGATCAGCTGGAAGGGGCTAGAGTGTTCTCCCAGTTGGACCTCGCGACAGGATTTCATCAGCTTCGAGTAGCGGATGAGAGTGTTCCGAAAATGGCATTTAGGACGCCGTCTGGATTTTATGAGTGGTTGGTCATGCCGTTTGGGTTGACCAATGCACCAGCCTATTTTGTAGATCTCATGAATCGAGTATTCAGAGATCAGTTGAATAAGTTTGTTCTTGTGTTCGTGGATGATATCCTTGTTTACTCAAGGACAGAGGAGGAACACAAGGGACACTTGAGGATAGTGATGGAGGTGTTGAGGAAACACCAATTGAAAGCGAAATTCTCTAATTGTCATTTTTGGAGAAGGGAAGTGAGATTCTTGGGTCATGTTGTTTCAGAGAGTGGTATTGCCGTGGACCCTGCGAAGGTGGCTACGGTACAGGATTGGCCTACACCCAAGAATGTAACAGATGTGAGAAGTTTCTTGGGATTAGCTGGATATTATCGTAAGTTTATCCAGGACTTCTCCAAGATAGCAGCACCGTTGACTCAATTGACTAAGAAGAATCAGTCCTTCGTCTGGGACGGAGTGTGTGAGGATGCCTTCAAGAGTCTAAAGGAGAAGTTGACGCGTGCGCCAGTGTTAGTCATTCCTAAAGGGAATGAAGAGATGACGGTATACACGGATGCTTGTGGTACCGGACTGGGTGCAGTATTGATGCAAGGAGGTAGGGTTGTAGCTTATGCTAGTCGACAGCTAAATCCGCATGAGAAGAAGTATCCTACCCATGATTTGGAATTGGCAGCGATTGTATTTGCACTGAAGATGTGGAGACACTATCTCTTGGGAGAAAGATTCGAGTTGTTTACCGATCATAAATCGTTAAAGTATCTCTTCTCTTAGAAAGATCTGAATCTCCGTCAGCAGAGATGGTTAGAGTTCTTGGCTTCGTATGATTTTGATATCGCATACACACCTGGGAAGGGTAATGCGGTAGCCGATGCCTTGAGTAGGAGACATGCCAGCTTAGGGGCAATGTTTCTTGAATGGAAGCAACTGGAGTATATCGCGGGGTTTGATTTCAGACCAAAGTGCGAATTGGATCCAGTTATGCTAGCTAGTTTGACGATCAGACCCACTCTGATAGAGCGGATTGTTTCCAGCCAGAGGAACGATCCTAATCTATTGGAAATCATCTCCAAGTTAGAGATGAACATCGACGGTGAGGAGATGAATGCGTATGGGCTTGATCGAGATGGATGGCTTAGAAAGAATGGAAGACTAGTTGTGCCCAACGTGAATGGTTTGAGAGATGAAGTGCTTAGAGAATGTCATCACTCAAAACTAACTATACATCCCGGTGGTAATAAGATGTATCGAGACATGAAGCGAACTTACTACTGGGAAGGGATGAAAAGAGACGTTGGGAAGTTTATACCCAAATGCATGAATTGCCAGCTAGTTAAAGCCGAGCAAAAGAAGCCTAGTGGGTTGTTGCAACCACTAGAAATTCCCAAATGGAAATGGGAGCAAGTTTCGATGGATTTCATCGATGGCTTACCAAGGACTAGATCGGGATATGATAGCATTTGGGTAATTGTGGATCGATTGACTAAGAGCGCAAGATTTATACCAGTCAAATCGACCAGAACGGCAACCAAGTTGGCAGAATTGTATATGAAGTGGGTAGTGAGATTTCATGGAGTACCCAAAAGCATTGTGAGTGACCGAGACCCGTTGTTCACTAGTGGGTTTTGGAAGAGCTTACAAGAGGCTCTAGGGTCAGGATTACATCTCAGTACCGCATATCATCCTCAGACCGACGGTCAAACGGAGAGGGTGAATCGTATATTGGAAGATCTCTTGAGAGCTTGTATATTGGACTTTGGTGGATCATGGGATGACCATTTGCATCTAGTAGAGTTTGCATATAATAATAGCTACCAATCCAGTATCGGTATGGCTCCATATGAAGCTTTGTACGGAAGACCGTGCAACTCACCATCATGTTGGGTAGAGACTGGCGAGAAGTTTGTGCTTCGACCAGATGTGGTGAGAGAAACTTCTGATAAGATCAAGATCATTCAGCAACGAATGAAAGCTGCCCAAGATAGGCAGAAGAGTTATGCTGATAAGAGGAGAAGAGACTTAAAATTCTCTGTTGGTGACTTTGTGTTTGTCAAGATCTCTCCGTTGAAGAGCGTGATTCGATTGGCAGGAGAGGCAAGTTGGCACCAAGGTTTGTTGGCCCATTCCCTGTTCTTGAACTAGTCGGGAATTTGGCGTATAGAGTTGACTTACCAGAGAAAATGGCGGGAGTTCACAATGTGTTTCATGTTTCCCAACTAAGGAAGTTCGTTCACGACTCAGATATGACTATTTCACCTGATCAGTTAGAGGACTTCGAAGTAGAACCCGAGGCAGTTGGGAACCGCAAGCCGATTCGTATTGTGGGGCACGATACGAAGCAACTTCGAAGGAAGTCGGTGAAGCTAGTCAAGGTTCAGTGGGGCGAGGACGAGAATGATTGTACTTGGGAGACAGAGGAGAGCATTAGGAAGACATATCCAGAACTCTTTGCCTGGTAAGATTTACTTTGCGATTTAGTTATTCCGCATGCTAGGATAGACTTATTTTACTGGTTTTGCATGTTTGATTGTTGCTCTATGATTGATAGGCATGCGGGACCTCTGTGTGCGTTTTGATTAGGGAATTTCGGGGGCGAAATTTCTTAAGGGGGGGAGAGTGTAACGACCCGTATTCTACACATCATAGGATTGTAGAATATTTATTTCTTTCCCATATGAAGTTGTATGGTCATGTAACTTTGGGAAACATCTATTAGAGTCATTTCCCATGTTCATGATTTTTGTCGATTTTTAAATGACCATTTTGCCCATAGTTGGTACTGTTTTGGCCGTAACTTTTGATTGGAAAGGAATTTTGATCTGAAACCACTTCCATTGGATTTGTTTGATGGTTTATCTTTCCGTAGAGTGGTCATAATAGCCAAACGGACTTACCGTTTGGGAGATATGGCTGAAACAAGGTTTGGAGGGTGAAAAACTGCTTAACCGGGCCAAATCGAGAGATTAGTGAGTAGGCCCATAACCCATTTCGGGATTAGGGTTATGGGAGGGCTGAAATGAGATAGAGGATCATTCCATTTCAATTTTCTAGCCTCCACTTATCACCAAGGAACCCTAAAAATGGCCTCCAACCTCTAAATCACCTCCAAATCACCTTTTGGTCAAGGATTTGGCTTAGCAACCCCTAATCAACGAAGACCTTCACCAAAGCAACATAGGAGCTGCTGTTTGGCATTGAGATTCACATCAAATCAGAGAATTATTTCAGATCTTAGTTTATTTGTGGCTAAGGTGAGTGATTTGCATAGTTTTGCACTAATTATGGCTAATTAGGGAAGATTAGTGTTAATTAGCGAATTTAAACATGATAAAATTATGGAAAAATGTTTATAAAATTCGGAATGATGTTTTAGACCTCTGATATGAATTTGGGTTAATTTGGTTAAGTTTTGCTAATCCTATCATTAGTTTCACCTAAATATGCTTAAGGGGAAATATGGGATTTTGGGTATGTTTGATCCATTTCTACCTATCATATTGATGTTTTGATGGTTGTGGTTGATTATGTATGTTGCTATGACTGTATGGTATGCTTTGTGATTGATTAGAATAGTTAAAATGGTCATAAATGCCGTCGAATGGCGTAAACTGCTCGCTGGAAGAACTGCAGGAAATTGCAGGCATGATCGGATCGGACCCCCTTTACCGACCCGAACCGATCGTGGGCACATGCCACGATCCGAAACGAGGATACGATCCGATGGGAAGAAGAGTATGAGTCCGAACCGCGCCTGCAACCCCGACCCGATTCGCCCATGAAGGGTGAGCATGATCCGTCGACCTGGAGAAGTGCTTTCTGACCCGAACCGCTTGAAGGACCACGACCCGATCCGAAGGAGCTTGTCACGAACCGATCCGTGGCAATTGACTTGGAGACCCCGACCCGATCCGCTGAGGAGTACTCGAACCGATCCGATGGAGCTGGAGGACCACGAGTTGATGGCGCGACCCGATCCGAATGAGGGAACCCGATCCGAACCGTGGTGACGAGGAAACGGGACTCCGAACCGATCCGATCTGAAGACTACGACCCGATCCGATCTGGTGATGACCAATAACCCGAGATGCAAAGGTAGTCCAAATGGAAGTTAGAGCTCAGGATCTAGTTGGGAACCAATGAGTTCACTTCATGGTTGGACTTTGCTGCGGGACGTGTGCTAAGGAGTTGTCGACGTTCATAACTTCGATTCACCACTAAAAAAGGAATGATGGGCTACTTATCAGTGCAGTAGGGTCATTCTGACCTGAGGGGCAAGGTGATGGTAGCAAGACTACGTTATCAGTGCAGTAGGGTCATTATGACCTGAGGGGCAAGGTGATGCGTAGTAAGACTATGAGCCAGCGCAGATGGGGTGAATAACTCCATGGGGCAAGTGGACATAGTAAGGATTGGTAAGGCTATGAGCCAGTGCAATGGGGTTCTTGTGACTCCATGGGGCAAAGTGGACATAGCAAAGGATTAGTGGCTACGTTATCAGTGCAGTGAAGCCATTTATGACTTCATGGGGCAGAGTGATCGTAGCAAGGTATGTTGGGTGATCGAAGTGGTGAATATCGTATGCTTTACGCACTGAGTGAGAGATGTGAGGATGAATGCTATGTTTGATTGTTTGCCATCCCTATGACATGCACACCTCCCCCACCTCCGTATCTTTACACTGTTTGATATGGTACCTTAGAGTGTTGTACAGTATGTAGTGCTAACTCTTTGGTTGCAGGTCCAGGTTCAGGTATGTTTTAGTCTACCTGTTATTGTTCACTTTAGATGCTTATCGCTCATACCAGGCTTTATGTCTGACCCATAGTTTTATGTCTCTTCTTATTACTCTGGATGCTCACACGAGCAGACTAGAGACAGGTTAGCTGGTGATGCGCGAGTAGCTGATTCGGAGGCGGGCAGGAGGCTTCCACGCATAATATATATATACACATTCTCCCTGTGTCGTTGGTGGTCGCTACTTGGGCATTAGTAGTGTACGTCCTTTATCTTTCTTTTGCTTTGAGACAGTTTGAAAGTTGTAATAAGCTGTATTTCGAATTTCCGCTGCTATGATGTTTAGTTCTGATTTTCAGCTTATGCACTGTCTCTCCTGTTTTATGTCAAGTATGTTATTATTATATTTTATTCTATGCGCCGTGAGACATTCTACAGGTTCTTTGTATGTTCATTTCCTTCTTCCTTTTCCTTCTGACGACCCGTTCCGTGCTAACTGGACATGTGTACAGCGCACCTTTGGAGTAAATGTCGGTTGGTGCGGGGCGGGCCGTCACAGTATAGGTCGACCTCTAGGTCGACCTGTCTGGGTTATTTTACTATTTAATTTCTGAATTTCTCTTGAATCTTCCGAAGGCCATAATTCTTTCATACGGAGTCCGATTTTCGAAAACTTGGACTCTATTCCAAGAAGAATTCCGGGACGAACGCAATGGTGATGTCCGTGTTACTTAATTCCCAATATTTAAATTAAGTATCCTTATTTTATTATCTTTTTCGTTACGCACACTATTATCGAATTAATTTTTCCTTCTCTTCCATATATTAATTTATTTTCATTATACATCACCATTATTTACCTATCTATGCATATATACATATTTTTACATTTTTAGTTATATTAAAAATGCGGGGTGTTACAGTTTATACATGTTTTTTTTTAAAAATCAAAATAAAAAAATACCGTGTTTTGAATGTCTGTGGTGATACCAGCAATACATGTACCTGTATACTTCTAAAGATTGGGAATAGTATGTTACGAAATTTAAAAAAATAACGTAAGTTTTTTGGGACTGTACTGTATGAGAAACATAGCATAAATACACATGACATAAGGCTAGAGAACAATCGATGTTAGAAGGGTTAAGGAAGGCCCTTCATTAATTATTTCGCAGCTCCATACATTAAATATAAGGGGATTGTTAAAGGGAATCCACATTTGATTAAGGAGAGGACCAATTTTTATTTGTTGTATAGTTGTTGTGGGGAGGACAAAATAAATTAGTCTCCCCCTAAACATATAAATTAAAATTCCGATATTAACCTCCTATAATCTTCATTAATATAAACTGTAAAACGTAAACTTTATTTAATGCTTACAATTTAATGCTGCACATTAAAATAAAAAAATGACATAGTTAACATAACGGAGACATAAGAAAGTTTTGTGCATGATCAGAATGTAACACCCCACATCCGTTAGTGTCACTCACAAAGGGAATGCACTAGGTTCTATGGAGCATTTAAGGTAAAAGATGAAGATAAATTACAAGACAGACAGAATTAAAACAACGGAAAATAAGACTTTACTTTATTGATAAAATAGTTTGTACAAGAATTGCTTTCCAATACCAGAGTATCATCTGCCTTACAAAATAAAGAAGCATAAAATAACATTTATATTCCCCAATGTAGCATTAGCCAGCCATAGCAGTGGAAAAGAGAGTCCAAAGCAGCACATCAAAGAGTCTTCAAGCTCGGAAAGAATAATGGTCCAAACTAAGCTGAGCAATTCCCTTCCTGACTACCTGCTGGGGGGGGGGAACGGAAGAAAAGAAGACGAAAGAAAACGGGGTCAGACATAATGTCTCAGTAAGCTCAGTTGTTTTCTAGCATGAGAACAAGAATAAAGACCATGACATTCATAAACTGAGAACAGGACAATACCAGAAACAAGATAACTTATGCAAGATAAGCATAATATATTATAAGGCAAGATAAACTAAATGCGCGGATAACTGAATGCGCTTCTACTCTTTCTCTGCTTCGCTACTACTCTGTTGTTCTGATTTCTATATCTTTGCACCACCTAACTAGTGTCCCAACTAGTAATCTGTATAAAACGATAACGTGATCCCAATCCCTATAATTGTGTTTTCCTTCAGGCGTACATCTATTATTTATTACTTAGATCTAATCTAGGGTTTTCCGATCGAGCGCTTCCTAGATTCAACTAGGGTTTACGCTACTTATCTAATGCTTCTCGGATTCAGTGTTTATGCGACCTAGGTCCAACTAGGGATTATGCTACCTGTCGAACGATGCCCCCTAGTCTAGGACACACTACCCAGAGGGGTATATGTTCCTAGACTACCGTCACGTATGTGTCGTGGATCGTTATTGCTGTCTAGATGCACATGTCCTCTATATGTGCGACCCGAGTCTCGTGGCAGGGCAAATCAAGAAACACGGAACTCGGTCTACTGGATTATCCACAAATTTTCTAAATTTATAATTTATTTATGTAAATTATCCACAAATTCATGTCTTACCTAATTTCCCTCTAAATCAAGTTCATCATTTTGGGTATATAATTTATACCGTTTCATGCCATAAATCACTTATGTGATTATAAGCCAACTATGTCAATTTTCCTGTAATTAAGTTGTTACCCCCGTCTAAATATTAGGCTAACAACTTAGCCTGAATTACCGTTCGCATGATTTCACATAAAGTATTAGGCTAATAACTTAGCCTAATTTAACGTTTACAAAATTGGCATAAAATCAACATTAACTATGAACTTGAATTTTTTTTATAATCAACATAAACATGTACATAGGTGTGAACTTGCAACTTTAACGTAATCAACATAAACATGTACATAATTAACAATTTGCATAGGTTCATGATCCTCAACATAACAACTTGCATAGGTTCATGAATTAACTACTTGCAAAGGTTCATGAATGTCAACATAATAACTTGCATAGGTTCATGAATTAACAACTTAATTAACAACTTGCATAGGTTCATGAATCTCAACATAATAACTTGTATAGGTTCATGAATCACAACATAATAACTTGCATAGGTTCATGAATTAACAAATTAATTAACAACTTGCATAGGTTCCATGAATCTCAACATAATAATTTGCATAGGTTCATGAATCTCAACATAATAACTTGCATAGGTTCATGAATTAACAACTTAATTAACAACTTCCATAGGTTCATGAATTTACAACATAATTAAGTTAACATATATAAACATGTATGAACTTGCAATTGAACATAATCAAGTTAACATATATACATAAACATGTATAAACTTGCAATTTAACATAATCAAGTTAACATATATACATAAACATGTATGAACTTGCAATTGAACATAATCAAGTTAACATATATACATAAACATGTATAAACTTGCAATTTAACATAATCAAGTTAACATATATACATAAACATGTATGAACTTGCAATTTTTGTGATAGGATTTGTAACCTAAAACTTGCATAATAACATGGCATGATAATTCACCAAACTTGTTACAACATGTTATTTCTATTCCCCAACATTCTATGCTTATGAATTGGTTTATTCACCAATTCCTAACTAGCATGATAATCACGATAGAACCACAGGCATGATAGAGTTGTCATAAGAAAACATACATGAATCATCATAAATTTAATATAACATAATAGGTAAGGTTCTATTGTCACTTTATTTCAAATCATTATTTTGATTTCATTCACATCTAGGATATAACTGTACTTACAAATCAAAAAGGAATTCTTGATTTGAGTTGTAGCTTTAATCTCTAATTTGAATTAGCTTTGAATTGGTTTTGTGTTCGTCTCTTAGCTTTCTACAAACGGAGGCTACTCTTGGCTTGCTCCCAGCAGCATGACGGCTCCAAGTCTTATTTTCTTATGAACTTTAGTAGGAGACCTAGGTTGTTTATATAGAATTGTATTTTAATTTGAGTATGCTAGGGTAAATCAAGGCCATCAATTTCAAAAGAGGCCAATTATGTTCACAATAAAGAACTGTAAATTACTCCTATTTTAAATTATGTCATAATTACCATGCATGTAATTTACCCCCATTTTAAATTATGTCATTATTACTATGCATGTAATTTCACGTTTTAGCATATATATATATATACTTTCTATAATGTACACATTTCTCATTTAGGACAAATTCTATATGTAAATAATTCCTAATTTATTTATGCCATAATTACTCTCTAAATGTACATTATCAACATTTATTATTTATTGCCAATCCATCAAACATAAATACGTATTTAATAGATACATCTTCCCTTTACCGTATGCATATTCTTCCTCTTTAAAAAAAACAAATCCTTGACAACCAAAAATGTGCAACATACGCTACATGATGCGTACACGTCATATATATATATATATATATATATATATATATATATATGCGTATATATATATATATTTAATTTCTTTTTCTTTTTATCTATCTTCCCAAATACCCATTTTCACACTAAAGCACTTTTTGAACTGCGTTCACACTAGGCCACTTTTGAGCCATTCCCCTAAAACAAAAATATGGCACTGGCGGGGATCGAACTCTGAACCTCTTGTATGCAAGTCACGTGTTCCAACCAAATGAGCTACTAAGTCTTTTGCTTATAACCCTTAGAACAATGCTAAATATTTATTCTTTTCTCATTCCTCTTTTTTTTTCATGTTTTGCTGCAATATTTAATTTAAGGATATCTTTTTCACACGGAGTCCAATTTACGTAAACTCGGATTCTATCTTAAGCAGAATTCCGAGACGAACGCAATGAAATAATCCGTTTCCCTTAATTCTTAAGTTTTGAATTAAGTATACTTTAATTTATCAATTTACTGTTAACCGAAAAACTCGGGGTGTTACACAGAAGGCATCAGATCAGGTAATTAATTGTAATTTCATATTGGAATTGTTATGGTTAATTTAAAATAAACGCAGAAATGCAAATTTTGATCTATTATGCTGTATCGAATTTACGTAACTGAGATGTTTAGTAATTCGCACGTTTGTTACTTGCGTTGAATTTAATAAGTTAGGGTTTAACATAAGTGATGTACTAGGGGTAATTAGGTCTGATTTTATTTTCTTTTTAAAATAAACCTAACCCTCCCTTAATAAAAGAAAATCAAGCTGGAGTCCCTTTAAAATTATCCTTCCCTTAACCAAATTTAGAGTCCCTTTAACAAGCCCCAAATATAATTCGTTAGTAATGAACAATGCTGTATCACCAGGTAGTCAAAACATTATATATTATCCGATGGATACAGATGTATCACAAAATACAGTGCTGCAATGAATACAACTTCGCAAGGATTTTCTACTTGTGTTTCTGCTTTGTAACTACCCAAACTCTTTAAAAAGGCTGTATTCGCTCCAAAAGCCTGCAAGCCAGACATATTTAGTTGATGAACTAATTCCAAGGAACCCACTCTCTCATTGAAAGATTAAATTTGTATGGGTGTCCCATTATGTGTTTTGCATGTTGTCTAATATAATGCTGTTATTTTATAGAGAATTAAAATCAAATTGACTAAGAGGAGAAAATTTAAAGGGAAATGATTTCTGAAAAGTCAAAGTTTTAAAGTGGAAGGAAATGATATGCAACATCAACAAAAGGAGGCAGACCATCTGTCCTGTAATATTAAACAAAGGAAACATAAAATGAAACTTGATACATGAAAATGGTAAGTCAAACTGTAAACAGAAAGCTACAGTTGCATATAATATGAATACACGTGCTGTGAACAGTGAAGCAAAAAAGGACGTATAAGAACCCAAAAAATGAAAGAAGAAAAAAACAACTAGTAAAAAATTACGGATAGACACAATGTTAGTTTAAACCTTCAGTTTTAAATATACCAAATTCCAAGAAACATCAACCGAAAAATCTTATAATAACTGGCAAACATAACAATCGTGATTTTAATCTTGACATCATGTGCACACTAAGGTAAAATACACATGATTTATAGCCGTTCTGCCATGTGTTAAATTAAATTTTACACATCACTAAACAAAGGGGAGCATTCGAAGTTCAAAATATACCAAAATCGACAGAAAATCAGCGTCGATGTTATGTTGGTCGAGTCAATAGCATCTATCATTGAGGCTCTCATTTCCTGTCTGAACGGCATGTTCTAAGTGTGATCGCTCCCATCGTCTTGCTGGTAAAAATAAACATAAGACAATATTAATTCCAACCACAAACCTATACCTGCTATCTTTCATAGCATGTACCTTCGTGAACTTTGATTGATGGAAGATTTAACTTATGATCCATCTACACAACATAATTTGACAAAGTAGCACAACTTTTTTTCCCGCACTTTCGTACCCTGCCATAATTCTGAGAACACAGATGGCAAGACATGAGGTCAACATTTCTTCTACAATGCATAAATGAAAGAAATTAATTTATTCAGAAATAATAGGGATATATAGCATTGGGTAGTGATGGCCAAGTAGGTAGTACATATAACATCAACTTAAACTCTTATTCTGGTTTAGACTAAGTAAACAACAATGTGTTACACTTAAGAAAAAAACATAGGTAATATAAAAAGGAGGCATTTATGAGTGCATGTGTGTTAAAACCGCACCGACTATAAATTCATACATCTTATATAATCATATGTGTTCATATATACTGATTTTAAATGATGTTACAACATGGAAAAAAAAATGTAAAGATACAAAAGGAGAATTAGAAATCTCAATTTATGGAGTTGACTTTAAGAGAAAAGGAGCCTGTTCACTTGTGGATATTAACTCGAGTAATAGCCTATTGCACATGATTTAACTTCTAACATCATATCTTTATCCATAACCAATGTTGTGAAGCACATGGGGAAGAATAAGAAAGCTGGATCCGAAGACAGTAAATCCTTACCCGAAAGGTGTAAGAGGAGTAGCCGCTAATGGATCCAAGCCATCGTAAGAGAACATGACTCTTATTCTCTTTATTGAGCTTCACAACATCAGATTCTTCCTTTTATCACTTATTTCTACATTCTATTATTGTTACCAAAATCCCTTTTTATGCTTGCATATTTCTTGTCTATTCAATAAGTGAATGGAACCTAGTCTATTGGGTGCAATGTTTCAATGCTTGAAATATTGAATTTATCTTTTGTTTGGTGTATCATGCGGCTATTGGGACACAAAATTAAACACAGAATTAGAGACACACAATCTGAACCGTAGCATTTGTTTGTCTTTATGTGTGAGGTGGAATTCAGGGAGAGATCTAGTGGTTGAGATTGCTTGTGTCTAAATTTGTGTCACCATTTAGTGTCTAAAATAGACTTTCTCTTTTAAATAAGGATACATACTATTTTTATTTGAGCTTATGAGAATAATACTCTATGCGAATAAGAACTTAGAAATATATATCAATATACTATATTGAGTCTGTCGTTGGTGTTTGTACTGTTTTATATTTCCTATCCTTAAATTATTCCAAAAATCCATTATAACAAAAAAGGTATACTATACATGCAGATGACACCAACAACCCAATTGAGAGAATCGTATAAATGTACGCTAAGCTGAAACCAAAACCGTGTTAAAAAAAATGTTACAGCAGGTAGACTCATGCGATGCCTGTAATCTAAATGAAACTCCAAAAAGCAACAGTCCTAGGCCATGTGAAAAGAATAGACAAAATAACAGATTCCAAATCTAAACCTAAGAGAAAGTATAGATGCTCCCTGGAAGGAAAACCAAGATGTCTCATACAAAATAGTCGTTCCAAAGAGTTGAAGGTCACAAAGATCGAAAATGAATTGCAGCACACGACCAATAACTTTATCTTTTGGTCTATTATTATATTTAGCTTCCCTTTATTCTTATAAGAATACGTTTATCAAATTATTTCAGTGTAAAAACAACCTGTTGTAGCCAATATCTTTGTCAGTGTTTGTTCTAGGCAAACTATTTTCCACGAAGGGAAGGTATTTATATTTTCTCCATTGGCTGAGTCCTGAAATCAAGTCAAGTTGTTTTATAATTTAAAAGATGGATTAGTACAACATCAGTATACATATTTGTAATAAACGTGAATAGAAAGCCAATGTTCGTATTTGTAGAAATGTATATGTTAAGCATAAATCAGTGCATCTAAAAAAAACTAATGGTTGATTTTATATTGCTATAGCAAATAAAAATAGAATAATAAATTAATGGACCTAAAACACATGTAGTGCATATTGTTATTGCTTGTTTTTAACTTTACAAAGATTTATAAAAGATGTGTAGTTTTTGAATGCAAACAATAAAAAACATGGATGTGCACGGATGATATTATAATTAAGGCAAGTTATATCTTATATTTTCTGCTAGAATTCTAACTTCAAGAGCACTATGTGTGAAAAATTAAAAAATCTTATGAAAAAATTTGCATACATACACAACAATACAAAATTTCCCTTGCATGATACACAACCAATGCTGTCCAAAATGATGGGCGTTTAGCATTACATTTTAAATCTAATTATTTGAATGTAAAAGAATTTGGAATGAGCAGAAATTTATAATATAGTAGTTAGTTGCATGCCTGAAAATGTCCAATTTAATATATTAAACACTAATGCAATTTTTGAAGATTAAAAATAATGCATATTATAAACCGCAAACGGTAGCAAATCTTGTATTACCACCACCAAATACATGGTTGTAAATCTATGCAAATAATGAAAGAAAGAATTAGAGCCCTCAATTGTAATAATAACAATAGGTTTAAATACATAATATAAGGTGAGTGTTAAAATTTTGTACAATAAAGAATACAAAAGATACCAGTTCTCATTTTATCCTAGGTTAACTCCATGCTCCAAATAATGAAAATCAATCCTACTCAGCAAACTTGCAATATATGATTGCAAAAGAGGAAATACTTTCACCTATTGGCCTTAGCATATAAAAATATGTAATATGAAACTTTACTGCGTTCAAAGTAAGGCAACAATAGAGGACCACAGTCCACGATACCAAAAGCCATAGGTATGGTTCCATGTTCCATAATTGGTTCCGTATATTTTAACGTTAAGAAATATCATTTCCAAAATTTTAGTTTAGATACTATATTATGAATTAATTTAGAAAAGACCCAATATCTAAATCATGTACAGCTGAACTTACTTTCTTATCTTTAACCGAACAAAACTTTTGCAATTCAACGAAAAGGCAGCCAGTTAGTATTATAAATTTAAATAAGCTAATAAAAATAGAGGACACCTGCAAATATAAAAATAGAGAAATAAAGGCATTTCAAATATACAGGTATGTCAACACACCAAAAAAAAAAGGTTTGAAGTCATCGATGTATAAACAAAAAAAATTGTATTAGTTTATAGTACAAATATAAACAACATGTAAAAATAGCACATGTAACTAAATTACAAAGCGACAGAAGACTACTAAACCTAACTGAACAAAAGAGACGAGAAACCACTCATATTCAAAAAGTATTATTTTTACTTATATTTAAATAAAGGAAAAATCATGAGAGAAAAAGGATATAGTAATCAGAGGATAACGTAGCTAAGGGACTGTATGGTTGAAAAGATACAAAGCAAAGCATAGAGTTTATGAGAAGCCAGTGATTCCACTAATTAATGAAAAATCCTCTTTATTTGCTTCTGTTCTCACATATATAGCATGGCAAGATGGACAAATGTTAATGTAATGCATCATCGAAAAGGAATGATATGAAGTAGTAAATAAATTTCGGACAAACATTAGCTGAAATTGGAAGAGGATATAGCTGAAGCACTGGCCACATGTAGACCATGAATTCAGAAATAAACTAAAAAGGAGCTGTAGAATGTTGATCAGCTAACATGCTCTGTGCTTTAGGGTAAAAAAATATGTGAAGAAATAATGTTTAATCCATAAAATATAATTTTTCTAAGTGAACATCTTATATTCTAAGAGTTATATTTACTTTTTCAATTAAGCTTCTGAAAAATATTAAGTGTTATGTGGGAAGCAAATCCAATCAAAAAGATTAAATATAATGAGTTAATTTAAATGTAGCATAATTCTTTTACATTGGAAATTTTAGATGTAAGATTGAATATAAAGAATTAAGGATTAATATTGGTAAAAACAATGCATTAATTTTCTTTCTTACCATTATTTTTCATAGATAATAAGATATGAGCTTTATCAGCAATTCGCATTAGAAGCAAATTGATAATTAAGCATCTCGAGGAATGGAGTTAAGTACCAGATTGTGTAATTCAGGGAAAGTAGGCCTCATATGCGAGAGTTTCCTACAGGCATGATCCATTGTTACTTGTCAATAGACATGTATAACCCCGTTTTTCCACCCAAGCTATAATACATCAAAACTCAAGGTCCAAAACTTCAGCAGTAGCCACTTTAACGTGACATTAGTAGTGTAATAAGTTTGTGTACTACCATAATTTAGATAGTTATGAAAGTTTTAGTTTATATTTAGAATTAATGGTTCAAAATAAGTAAATTATTATCTAGGAGTAGTTAATGATTTGTACAGTACCATAATTATAATATTTGCAAAAGTTTTGATTCAGCATGCAATCTTTCTTCTTCTCAATAAGGAATATTTTTTAAGAACCATCCACATTATATAGTCATAGCAAAATTAGCATGACTAATTAGATAAAACAACACTACCTTTAAGTGCTTAAGCAATTAAATATTCATCAGATGAAAAAAAACCATGTAGTTAGATCAAAATCTAACTCACACGTACAACTAACACAATGTATTGACAAATAAAGGGATAGTACAGAGAATTCATATTCACTGTTGAATAAAGTTTAAAGTACCTAAACCCCTAATTATATAATATGAAAACGTAAATTGTACTCAAATTCATATCGCATCAATTTGTAGTGAAAGCAATGCAAAAAAGGTGTGAATTACAACTCATTAATCTAGCAAAACATAACACAAATTTGGATAAAATCGAGAGTTGACTGTAACAACCCGGAATAATCAGAACCAATTTTAATTTTTAATTTTGGCAATTTTAATGAATTTTGATAATTTAAAATCATTATTTTAATAACGACGAGAAATTTAGTTTGAATAGAATTGGAACATATATATTTATTTGAATTGACGTTGGAATATAAATATATATATTTTAATTATAAAAGGAATTGGAAATGGTGCGGTAGTTTGAAAAATCGATTCCAAATTTCAAATGAATGTACAGGATTCAAAATAAACCAGATTTTAGCGAAACCAAAAATATTTGAATCTATTTGAAAATACCTTTCCAAAGAATCCAAAAAATCAAAATTTTATAGCGGGAATGAAAAGTTATGCCCAAGTTGAAAATTCAGAATAGTCGCTATGGAAAATATAGCCCTTAAAAATGGAAATTTTGCAAACGGCCTCCAGTTTCGACGAAACCACTTTTGTTGGATCCCGGATGTCAAGCTATTGCTAGATTCCAATTTTCATTATTTTTGAAATCAATATGTGAGCGTGGCAAAGGAAAACGTGTTTTGACAATTTCAGTCAATTTGGATCGACCAGAAAATGGCCATTTTCTCCAAATTCGATGAAATTAGTTTTGTTAGTACCGTATGGTCAAAACTTAGCCGGATTTATTTTCTGGAATTTTTGGAGTCCATATGTGGCCGCGGTAAATTGAAATGTGCGTTCAAATTCTATATATAGATTTATATTTTGATTTTGACGGAAACTGATCGAAACCGTCGAATTAGATTACCGGACATATCCCATTGTGTTTGGAATGGGGGTAATTAGCTGGGGGCGATAGTCGTTGGATTCAGTTTGGGGTTCGAATGAAAACGTGACTATTTGGAAATTAATTAATTAATAAATATAGTATAATTGTATATAAACTTCACTCCTCTCTCTCCTCACTTCAGTCAACCTGTCGCTCATATTTCAGCATCGGATTTCCGCCGCTCCCTCCTAGCGTGCCACCGCACCTATCACCGCGCCCCTCCAGGCAGCCGCCGTCGCAGCGCAACCCTCCACTCCCCGACCATCCCCTCCTCCAGCGCCTCCTCCCTCAGTTCTAGCCCCAAACCCCAAAAACCCTATCAAAATCCACGCCAACCGAACCCCACAGCCATCGTGGGCCCCAATAGCCCCGCTGCTGACCTGAAGAGACCCCCCCTCGCCGCTTGTAACTCCGGCGCCGCCTCTAAACCCCCTCCTCCGATCAAAAGTGAGCTTTTTATTTATTTATGCAAGTAAAGACATGATTTTAATAATGAAAAGAATGGATTTTTATATATATACAAAGAGTAAAAAGATTTGATTTTTAAACACCTAAAAATATGATTTTTATTTATTATAGAGATAATAAAAATAGGATTTTTATATTATAGATATAATAAAAATATGATTTTTATGTTGCGAAGATACGGTTTTTATTATCTAGAAAGAGAAGTAAGAATATGATTTTTTTATATAAATGGAACGTTATAAAAATATAATTTTTATAATGAAGTAGAGGTGTAAAAATATGATTTTTATATAGGAATCTGAATTGTAAAAATATAATTTTTATATATGAAGTAGCGAAATAAAAATATGATTTTTATGTACATCGCATTGAAATAAAAAAATGATTTTTAATATAAATTTCGTGAAAACAGATTGTGTTGGAATCAGAACAGCGAATCTGAGCAATAATAAAGCACGGCGGAGTGGATCCTTAAGGTGAGAACTTCTCACTTTAATTTACTTTCCGGTTAAAAATATATACTGGGATGTAGATGGTGTTTAGCAGCACCGACACCCGTCGTCTACAAACCATGGATGACTTGTTTGATTATGATGTGTTGTGAAAATAGATTTTGGTGTGTTGAATGGAAAAATATTCATGTGTTGAATAAGGCGTTGGAACAATAAAAAAATCATTTTTATTGTATGAATGAATGAAATAAAATATTTACTAAAATGAAAATAAATATTCATTTAGAAATCGGACGATTTGTTTATGTACACTCATTTTACTGATATGAATTGGGATGATAAATTTTACACATCGCCCAACCGCACAAATAATAATCAGTGTTTGTTGTTTGAAAACCCCACACGGGTATTGGGATGATATTAGACATACACTAATCCCAATATTTAGTTGTATGTCAATCGATTGGTTGACAGGCTGTTGTAAGCATTAATTATTTATATTTAACGCTTATACTGTAACAACCCGGAAAATCTGAACCAATTAAATTTTTTTAAATTGGCTATTTTAGTGGATTTTAAATATTTAAAATAGATATTTTAAATAATAGCAACGAAAAGTAAGTTCGAATCGATGTTTGAAAATGAATATAATTATTTCGAATTATAAACAAGGCCTGAAATGGCGCGGTAGTTTCAAAATTTGAATTCAAACTTTGACTGACCGTACTGGGTGCAAAATAAAACAGATTTCAGTGAAACCAAAAATATTTAAATCTGTTAGCGAATATCTTTCTAACGAACCTGAAAAATCGAAGTTTCGTAGTGGGAAGCAAAAGTTATGGCCAAATGAATTTTCAGAAAGGTCGTTGTAGAGTTTATATAGCCCATGAAAATGGCCAATTTGCAAACGATCTTAGAATTTGATGAAACCACTTTTGTTGGATCCGGGATGTCAAATTATTTCTAGGTTTCAAATTTCATAATTTTTGAAGCTAGTATGTGAGCGTGGCAAAGGAAAATGTGTTTGGTCGATTTCTATTAAATTGGATCGACCAGAAAAGGGCCATTTTTCAAACGGTCTCAGAATTCGACGAAACTAGTTTTGCTGGGACCGTATCGTCAAAGCATAGCTAGGTTTATTTTTCGGGAATTTTTAGAATCAGTATGTGGCCCCGGCAAATTGAAATGTACATTCGAATCGAATGTTGAATGTTTTATATTTTAATTTGAAGAGAAACTAACTGAAACAGTCAATGGGTCTGCGAAACATATCCCATTGTGTTCGGAATAGGGGTATTTAGCTAGGGACGACAGTCATTGGGTTTGGATTAGAGTTCGTAAGAGATAAGGGGTATTTTAGGATTTTTAAAATATATAAATAAAATAAAAATTTCTGATTGGCTCACACTTCTTTCTCTCTCCCCGATTGAAAATCGCGAACGATGGAAAAGGCTTTCAAGCTTCCCTCCTCGTTTTATCCTCCTACACGCATCGAGGGCCTTCGACCCAGTTGGGTTTTTTGAAGAGCTCCCCTCAAGCTTCAAATCCATGGTCGTTGCACCCCCTCTCGTTAGGTGAATCGCGAGATCCAGGCCTGCAAAGTCGCGGCCTTTCAACCGCCGCCGCCATCAGCAGGGACCATCGAGTGGGCCCCATCCACCGCGCGTAGGTGCGCCCTCTGTCCCCCTTCGATGCTGCATAGCCTGATCGTCCTATCGATTCACGGTTTTCGCGAAAATCGCGACCCTAGTTTTGAACAAACTGCTGAGAGGCACGACTGAATTATTTTAAACTATATTGTAGCACTTTAAAGCGCTACGGTTTTTGATTTCACTGTAAAAATCATATCTTTTTCGTTTCTTGACGAAATTCAGTGAAACAAGAGACAGTGGACTCGTGTGGACGCCTTCTACATTTTAGAAGAGACCGCGTATTTTTCTGAGCCTTCTGCTATTTTTGGTGGAGTGGAACCCAATGTGAGATTTCAGAATTATAAACGATATGGAAAACGACGATGTATAAATTATATAGTCGATGTATGAGTTATATAAGCGTTGTACACCTCATGTATAAGTGTTGTATAAGTTGTATGTTCGATGTATAAGTTATATATGCGTTGCAAAAATTATATATGTGTTGAAATAGAAGTGAAATATAATTATATATATATATACACCCCTCGTCCACAAACCATGGACGATATTTATTGGTTGTGATTGGTGTGAAGATTGGTTGATAGCGAATGGTTGATTAGAATTGTTTGTGGTTGAAATTGATTGATTGTGGTTGAAAAATACCCGTTTGTGGTTGAGAATTATTTGGATAAAACTACATAGGATTAGTTTGTGAAAAAAAAAAATAAACATGCCGCCTTGGTGCGAACTAGATGCATGAAATCCCCATTGTCAAAAGCGGCGAGGCTTTAAGGTGGAGCGAGGAGCTGTACTAGGGACGGGCCCGGTTTTAACTACCCTGCCATTATGCTGCCGAAATTTTCAATAATATTCATGTGTTAGAAGTATTTTCATGTGTTGAAACTATATTCGTGTGTTGAATAGATATTCGTGTGTTGAATAGAAATTCATGTGTTGAACGACATTCATGTTTTGAAATAAATTGTTTTATAATAAAAATCATATTTTTATCATCTATATGAACTATATAAAATAGTCGTATTTTGAAATAAATTGTTTTATAATAAAAATCTTATTTTTATCATCTATATGAACTATATAAAATAGCCGTGTTTTGAAATAAATTGTTTTATAATAAAAAACATACTTTTATCATCTGTATGAACTATATAAAATAATCGTGTTTTGAAATCAATGGCTTTACAATAAAAATCACATTTTTATTATATACAAGAATTGTTAAAAATAGTGAAGTGTTGAAATAAAGGTTTGTTGGATAAAAATATCATTTTTATCAAATGTATGAAAAGAATATGGTTTTGAAATCAAAGAACAGATTATATTTATATATATATATAAATATAATCAAAATAAATCGAATAACGAAGCTACAGTTCGTGTTTTGAAACCGTGATTTCAAACGATTAGTGCGGGAGATCCAACCATCGGATTTTCCCGAAACCGAAACGTTGGGTTCGCCTTGGAAATATCTTTCCAACGACACCCACTTTGTGAAGATCCAACAGTTGGATTGTCTGGAATGTTTAATTCAAATCTGAAGAAAAACAGCGCTAGAATCGATTATATTTATATATATATATATATATATATATTTAAATATAATTTAATTAAATCGAATAACGACGCTGCAGTTCGTATTTTGGAATCGAAACTTCAAACGAGTGTACTGGGAGATCCGACCGTCGGATTTTCCCAAAACTGAAACCGTTGGATTCGTTTTGAAAATATCTTTCTAATGATATATATTTTGTGAAGATCCAACAGTTAGATTTACAGATATGTGTAAATCAAATCTGAAGAAAAACAATGCCACGACCGCGTTATGGCCTGAAGCATCGTTTGAATAAAATGGTTATTTTTAAATAAATAAAAATAGCGATAAATCATTATAAAATATTATAAACGATATGGAATGGAAATAAACAGAATTTACCCGGTTTATTGGATAATTGTTGGTTGAATGTGAAATTTATAAACTAACTGAAGGTTAGCTAAGTCGGATGGTTTCCTGGGTTTTGATCTGATGTTGGTTTCGGCCTTCGGGGTTAATACTTGGGAAATCGTTCTCTTACTAATTTACGGTTAGTGAATGATGAATCGCAATGAGGCATATGTTGTGTTTGTGTAGCACTTTTTTATTATATACGCGAGTTGCTCAGAAAGACCGTGTTTATCGCATTCTGAATAACTGAATCGACGATAAGAAATTGATGATGATGACGGTGATTGAAGACTGGAGATCTTCACCTCGGTTGGATGGTAAATGATGTCTTGATTGGGAAGCATCTCGAAATATAGATAATAAGTGGTGATCCTCCAGACGTACGTGGAGATCGATGGGTATGCGAGGTATATAGTGCCTCCGGTTTCGTTCAGACCCAGAACGGACTTGTAAAAGGACTGTGTGTCTGACATTGGAATTCATTCTGTGTGATTGATAGCCATCAGTTGCATGGTGTGAATTTCCTATGTGGAATGCTAAGATACAGTGATCAAGGCTTCTGTTGAAAAGCAAAGTCTTGTGGTTGATGATCAAAGCACGACCTGTGTGGCATAGCTTTGTGTATAACGTGAATTCGTGAGCCTCACACCCCGGTATGAACCAGAAACGGGAGAGAACATCAGGGAGGGCATGCGTTTCCTTCTAGCTAGAGGTGGTGTCAGTGCTTAAATTGGTTGACATTTATATTACTTTCACCTGTGTGGTTGTTGCTGTTGCGAGGCGCCTCGGATATATCGGTCGATCCTGTTGTATATAACGGTGTTGTATACACAATTATATGATTTTTGTTTGATGATAACAACCAAATAAATATTATTTTAATGTGTTTGATATTGTACTGTTATTGTAAATCACAGACTGGAATATAATATTTATATTTAAATAAAATACAACTGTACAGAAATTTAAATATTCATAGTATTTTATTTGAATAGAATATTTTATTTCAATATCAAACAGTACATCTATATTACTCAACACTCAATATTTTTTCACTTATACATTCACAGACCCAATATATAGACACTTTCATTGTTACTCAGCTCCTCACTATAATACTGTCTATACATCTCATATTCATATTCAATCACTGATACGTTTACATTCACTGACACTGTCTCTCAGTCTTCAGTCTTCACAGCACTTCACTGTTAGTCCAGTCATCACCTGCTTACCTGTCAGATGAAACACACACACACAGTATACTGCAATAGAAATAAAACTGAACACATGCAAATATAAATTTTATTTTTAAAATTCTATTTGCCTCAGTTTTCTGGTGTGTTTCTCATCCTTTTTCATGACTTGATCTGATTTATAAAACCATCAATCTGTGTCTAGACAGCTTGTGATATTCACGGTGATACACTGTAAATACCACAAGGCAGACAACATATATATCTCAATGCAGGGACAGGGACAACTCGTCTGATGGCTGCATGTACACACATGTACACGTGTGCACTGCCACGCCAATCAGATTGCAACTGAGGAGTAGCCACATGGACCTGCTCGACTCAGTGCAATACACAAAGTCAACATAGTCAACTCAAGACAAAGTGGTCAAGGAAACTCAATAATCAAAACAGCAAATTCAATGTGCAACAAGAATGCCAAGTGTACACAGCAAGTGTACAATCTTTTTAAAATACTAGGGTGATCCAGACAAGCAAACATTCATGGTCAACAAGTATATGGTGATACAAGTATGAAACAGATGGCACAAGAGGTGATAAGAGCAGTTCAGAATGATGATCATGTCAACATGATGCACACAGCAATATACATATACAGCAAGTAACTCAAGTATGGTGAAGCACAGAATGGCCAAGCATCAATACAAACAATATGCACAAATCCACATTTCAGCTCAATAAAGTTATATCAAAGGAGCAGGAAGTTCAAATCTCATTCAAAAAGTAATCAACACAAATATGGTGATACATGTGATCATGTTCATGGACAACATCAACATACAAAATGGGACGTGATAATAGCAGGTCAAAGTGGCATAATGATTGCATACATCAAGCCTGTACAAGTTGTGCACAAATCATGCAAGCTAGAAGAACAGCTACAGAAGTGAGTCGAGTGATGACCGAGCATGTATTCACATATAAGGTAATATGTCGAGCCAGTTTAAAGTGTTCAAGTGCAAATCGATTAGTGAAACTGGGTAGAGCATACAGAGTGGAGCAGTTCAAGTGACTACTGCATGGTAGTATGACAACACAGATTCTATAAAGATGATACAACATCATGGTTCACGAACAAATGAAGATGGGTTAAAGCATGTTTATTTCAGCAAACAAATGTGAATCATCATGATGGTGCAAAATGTTCTCAATATTCAAAGCACATCATAGCTTTGTAAAGTCAACTGCAAAGGTATGGGAAAGAAATGTCCAAGCATGATGTGGTTCAGCAGCATATACATGTTTCAGAAATATGGTCAAGCAAAATTAGCATGCACAAGCTCAAGAAAATTCAGCATCCAACTCTTTCCAGAATTTATCAAGTAAAAGGGGAAAGCCAACAATTTCAGGAATTCATTTATCTCGGAAATTCTACAATCAATCAAGCAAATTCAGACTTTGTCTAAGCAAAAGAGGAAAGTAATTATCAGAAAATACAGTGAAGCAGATTTAGCAAGAACCAAGGGAAAATGAATTCGAGCACGGCAACAATAAAATTCAGAAAC
Organism: Allium sativum; assembly: GCA_030737875.1. Classification (NCBI taxonomy): domain Eukaryota; kingdom Viridiplantae; phylum Streptophyta; class Magnoliopsida; order Asparagales; family Amaryllidaceae; genus Allium; species Allium sativum. The sequence continues at coordinate 243,177,465 of CM060915.1, read as the reverse complement.
AAATCATCTTTGCCTTCATATCTTTCCAGAATTTCACGCATGGAATTCACACGGTTTTAAATTCGAAAATTCAGTGTTGATAATAAGGGAAACAATTTTTTTTTCTAGAAAAGATCAATTTTTTTTGGGACAGAAATCGTTTTTGAATACTTTCCAAAAATCCCTCAAATCATATCATGGCAACATTCTTTCTATTGAATTCAAAAGGGAACTTTCACGCAAGCATCTTTGGCATACTTCTGATGTTTCCAGAAATGAGTAAACAAAGAGCAAGAAATCAATTATGTTTTTCCAGAAATCATGCTTGAATTCAAAGGGGCAATTCGACTTGATTAAGGCAACAAAAGGACACAAATGATCTAAGGAATTAAGGCAATTTTTCAAAATCGTTTTCAATTCAGAAATTCATTATTTCCTGTTTTGATTCAATTAGGAAAGTCTTCCAAGGCAACAAATAATTGTCCAGAATTTATCAAGGAATGAAGCCTTTATTACAAGTTAAATTCGAAGCAATCAAATCCACAAATCAAAAAGGGAAAGCACCACAACAAATCATCCAGTCAATATTAGCGAAATCAGAGTGTTAAGGGTTTTATTTTACCCTATATTACACACAGATTCATCACAGGCAAAAAAACAGCAAATCGAAATCATACTACAACAAAAATTACAGAGAAAATCGTATTCAGAGCACTCACAGGTTTTTCAGAGATTCGATCGCCAGAGAGTGAGAGGGACAACCAAATCAATCGACGAAGAAGAACACATCAGAGAACATGAATTCATCAATCTGAAGCCATCGAGATTTGTTTTGGGGCAAACATTAAAACCATAGCTTCTCAAAGTCGGCCGCCATTTTTTATTTCAGAAACAAAGAGATCGGGTGTAAAGAATAGAAATGGGCCGGTCATTTACAAAGGGGATGACCCTTCTATTTTTAACTCCTAGGGTTTCACTTTTGTTTTAATGTTTGTGTTATTTTAATTCGTTGTAAAATCAATCTGAACAGTCTTCTGGAGTCTGTAAAATTCTAGAACTCAGTTACGGGTTAACTGACAGTCCACTGGAGTCTGTAAAATCTGGGTAACGAGTTACAGGGTTTGTAATTCGGGAAATCTGATCTAGTGAATATCAATCAGTCTAGGGTTTTGAGCGTAGGGTTAGGACAGGAGTAGGCGCTACGAGTGTACATGGTCTTGTATGCGGGATCTGTTTATAACACCTAGTAGAAACCTTAGGAATGCAGCAGTAGGCAGGGTTTTGCCGAAGCTAGGTATATCTGTGTGTGATTTATTTTCTGCACTTTTATTTCTGCTGTATTCTGTGATCTGTTTATTATTTTAATATCCTGTCAGTTTTTCAATTCAGTTTAAAAACTGTGATAAACCCTATTCACCCCCCCTCTAGGGTTAATCTAGATCCAACATTTGGTATCAGAGCAAGGTTTCGGTTAACTCTAGAGCAATGGTGATTCCTAGTTATCAGACCATAGAGAGTCAGTCTAGTCACATTCCAAATATTTTTGATGGTACAGATTTTTTAAACTGGAAATCCAAAATGGAATTTTATTTAAAATCTGTTAATATTAAATGTTGGAATGTTGTTATCCATGGATTTGATAGTGTAGATATTACTTTCAATACCCGTGCTATGAAAATTATATTTGATTATCTTAGTACTGAACAGTTTAATCTTATCTGCCGTTGTTTATCTGCACAGGAAATCTGGGATACTCTCAATACAAAGTATGGAAAATCTGACAACGGCAGCTCAAAACCCGAGAAAGTCAACTCAGATTCAGAACTCTGTTTAACAGGATTTACAAATGAAAATTCAGAAGGATCAGATGATGGAGAATCAACAGATGCTGAAGTTGAAAATTTCTCATACGAAGATTTGGTTTATATGTGTGTTGATTTAACTAAATCTGTTGATAAACTCAAATCTAAAAACAAATCTCTGAAATCTAGGAATACTGAGTTGACCAGCAAAATTGATGATTTGGAATCACAGCTTGAATATTTTAAAAAAAATTCAAATTCAGATTGCAAAAATTGTTTAAAATTGAAAACCAATCTTGTTCATCTCAATAAAAATATTCAAAAGTTTGAAAAGGAAATTCTGATCTTAAAAGAAAACAAGATTGAGTTATCAAATTTGAACAATCTTCTACAAAAGGAATTTGAAGTTTTTAAGACTGATATAAGTTCCAAATTTGAGATTGCTGAAAATGAAAATTTGGTGAGAAGTGATTTGATTTTGAAAGAACTTGAAAATGAGATTGAAAAATCCAAGATTTTTGAGTCTGAAAAACAAAAATGATTTGAACTTGAAATCTCGGAATCTCAAGCCAAAATTAGATTGCTTGAAAATGAGAATTTGGTTTTAAAACAGACCAATGCTGAACAGATGATCGCTATAAATAATTGCTCAAATTTATTAAAAGAAAATGGCGATCTAAAATCCAAAATTCAACGATTGGAATCAACATTGGATAAATTTTCTAATGGTGAAAAATCGTTGAATATGCTGTTACAAAACCAAGTTTCTAGTGGAAATAAATCTGGTCTTGGCTTCGGGAAAAATGAAGTTTCTAGAAAACAAAATTCAAATGATTTGAACAATCCCACAAACTGCTTTGGAAATAATTGTTTTGATAATTTTAACTTTGATAATTTCAAAGGTTATTTGAATCAAAATTGTGATGAGAAATCGTTTTATAATAAACCATTTAAACATTCTTGGATCCCAAAAAATAAAACGGGCTTCGTCAAGTTCAAACAGGTTTGGGTTCCTAAGGGTACGAAAGTTAATTCTAATGGTTTGTTATATAAACAGATTTGGGTACCAAAAGATGTGAACACAACTGTAAGTGGTTTTACAAACTTTGTTAGACCACTCGATCCTATAAACTGTTAGATACCCAAGGAGGCTGAGGAACTGCTGTGCAGAAAGAGAAACTGAATTCAAACTGCTTCATATCATTGAATCACTTTCAGTTCCTTTAGCCAAACTAGTTGAGTTAGAGATTCTGGTTTACACTGATCTTAGGTATGATCTCTGAACTCATCTTCGTAAGTATCTTTTAATTTTCTTGTTTATTTCTTCTTCTATCTCCTTCTGTCTCTTCTGTTTTTTTTCTTTTAACTTGTCACTGCCATATATCCTTTCTCTTGAGCTTTCTTAACTTCCAATTGCAGTTCTCATAATCTTGTGGAAATTTGCTTTATTTGAATCGAACTCTGATATGTTAATTATTTCTAGATCTTGATGTTAATCTTGTAAATATCTGCAATTGTTTTGGAGTTTATTTTCTGATTTATGAATTCATAACAGTGTTGATGTATTCTTGTCAAATCTTGAACACTGTTAATTAGAATTCTAAATTTTTAAAGATCTGAAAGTTTAATGGAAATTCACACATCGTTGTTGTTTTGAGATTCTTCTAATTCATTTTAGAAAAACTTGAAATATTACATTCATTACAGCACTCCATTATTTATCAGTAGTGATATTTCCATTATTTTTTTGATTGGCTTGGAAATTTTAAATTGTCTAGAATCTCAGTGATACATCTTGAAAATCATTGTTATTCATGATCATCATGGTTAGAATTGTTTATTTGAAATCATCTGAATTTATTAATATTTTGAATAATCACACACCTCCTAAATTTGAAATTATCAACCTTGTGTGACTAATTCATTATATTTCAAAACTTGACATTGATTCAAGTGATTTCAAATAAATTATTTTGGATCATGAATATCTATCAAACCTGATGTAAATGATTTTTTTCCCTATGGGTTTGTCAGAAATCCCTGTGAAAATTTCTTTGAAAATATGGTCTTAAAATTCTCTATTATTTCATGGTTATTTGATTTTAATATATGTTTGTTTAAAATCATTTGAAATTATTGATTTATTGAATCGCACACATATCTTGAATCTGAAATATAATATTGTATGATTGATTCATTAAATCCTGATATATTCACATTTCTTCAAATGATTTCAAATAAACTAAATTTTATAATCATGGATCATGGAATATATTTTTTTGTGACCTTCAGAAACATCGTCTGACAAGTCTGTTGTGATATTGATTTTTCTGTGTTGCTCTGATACTGCTTTAAAAAAGTTTGTTCTGGAATCACATGCTTGCTGCTCCGATACATGTGCATAATCTATTACCTCATCTGTTTGGGCTTGGTACTCAATAATTTTTTTTGTGTCTAGGACATTCTTGTTCAGTATTATGTTAAAATTCCTCGTAAATAGAGACACCAAGTGGTATCAGAAGTGCTTATTTTTTTTGTTTCACCTATCTGTACTGAGATTCAAATTTTCACCTTGTATAGATCCACACATTTTTTTGCCTTATACAAATAAATGTGCTAAGTTTGTCTGGCTGGGTTTGTGTTTAAAGTTATTTGGTGTGAGATGTCCATGATAGTCCATCAGGGTGTAATTAAATTCCTCGATAAGCGAGAACATTTGGTATCAGCCTTTTTCACTCATCTGTCTTTTGAATTATCACCCTGTATAGATTCAATTTTTTTTATAAATCTGTTTAATTTCTTCTTGTAATTGTTTTTCAACTTTTAAATTATCTATTTTTTATTCATTCAGAAATTGAAATCAATATCCAATTTATGCTGTGTTTATAATTCATCAAAATTATTATTTGTTTTTGAAATTGTGATGAATTGTGACTACAGTGTATTTCACAACAAGAGGAGATTTTATTTGGATTTTCATGATGGTTGAATATTTATTATAATATTTTTGAACTGGGAATTATTTCACGATCATCTTCTTCTTCTATCACCCGTCTGCCATCCATCATGTTTTTATATTAATGTGGAGAGTTTATTTTTTTTTTAAAAAAATCATCTTGTTTTAAAACAGTGAAAATTATTTGTGATAGAAATGGGACTATATTATTTTTCAAAATTAGTGATAATTGAAAATTTTCAATAATTCCGGTACAGTCGAGCTTATTTCATAATATAATTAATTTAGAAATTTATTTCACAGTCCATTTCTGTACCTACCACATTTCTATTATCCACATTGGTTTCATATACCGAGGAGTTTTTTTTGCTGAAAATGATAAAAGTATAATTAATGTATAAGAGTGTCTCTAACCTCATTTAAAAATCCAAGCCCTGGTTATGCATGGTTATGAGACGTCTTATAATTTAAGCCGCAACTGATCCCATTTAAAAATCCAAGCTCTGGTTATGCGTGGTCAGTGCGCTCTTAAATAAAAATAAAAGAAAAAGGAATAATGTGCTATAAATTGAAATAAACTTGAAATTCTCCTCTGAGTATAAAAACCAGCCTATCAATCCATCTTCCAATCTGTGAAATGTGTTAAAATCTTATGACGTATTATGATTTGCTGATTGTTGGGTATTGGGATTTGAGGTTATTCGATCTTGTCACTTAAATTGAATTAGTAATTATAGTCCAAATTCCATCTCTGTTTTTTTAACCTCATTTTTTTTGGAAAATAATTGGAATACATTTTTTTTCTCTCCCCATTTTATATAAAATTCATCGTAAATCCGTCATTCTCTACAATGTGAGATATGCCACCAGTTCTTAGTTTATTATGATTTTTGTTTGACTGATTGAGATTTATGATGACTGTTCTTCCTCTTAAGCTGATATAATATTTGTTAGTCATTTTTCATCTATATTTTAAATTCTGTATCCTTTTGATGATAACAAAAGGGGGAGAATGGATAGAGATTTTGATTTATGAGTGAATATTTTATAAATATTTTTAATTTTGAAAATTTATTATTATTCATACATTTCACTCATGCACAGTTATAGGTGGAGTTGTCTGTTGTAGGGGGAGCTAATAAATAGGGGGAGTTCAATATTCACTGTAAATAGGGGGAGTTCAATATTCATTGTCAAACACATCTATTGTATACAAAATCTTTTATTTGTCTGTCATCATCAAAAGGGGGAGATTGTTGTATATAACGGTGTTGTATACACAATTATATGATTTTTGTTTGATGATAACAACCAAATAAATATTATTTTAATGTGTTTGATATTGTACTGTTATTGTAAATCACAGACAGGAATATAATATTTATATTTAAATAAAATACAACTGTACAGAAATTTAAATATTCACAGTATTTTATTTGAATAGAATATTTTATTTCAATAACAAACAGTACATCTATATTACTCAACACTCAATATTTTTTCACTTATACATTCACAGACCCAATATACAGACACTTTCATTGTTACTCAGCTCCTCACTATAATACTGTCTATACATCTCATATTCATATTCAATCACTGATACATTTACATTCACTGACACTGTCTCTCAGTCTTCAGTCTTCACAGCACTTCACTGTTAGTCCAGTCATCACCTGCTTACCTGTCAGATGAAACACACACACAGTATACTGCAATAGAAATAAAACTGAACACATGCAAATATAAATTTTATTTTTAAAATTCTATTTACCTCGGTTTTCTGGTGTGTTTCTCATCCTTTTTCATGACTTGATCTGATTTATAAAACCATCAATCTGTGTCTAGACAGCTTGTGATATTCACGGTGATACACTGTAAATACCACAAGGCAGACAACATATATATCTCAATGCAGGGACAGGGACAACTCGTCTGATGGCTGCATGTACACACATGTACACGTGTGCACTGCCACGCCAATCAGATTGCAACTGAGGAGTAGCCACATGGACCTGCTCGACTCAGTGCAATACACAAAGTCAACATAGTCAACTCAAGACAAAGTGGTCAAGGAAACTCAATAATCAAAACAGCAAATTCAATGTGCAACAAGAATGCCAAGTGTACACAGCAAGTGTACAATCTTTTTAAAATACTAGGGTGATCCAGACAAGCAAACATTCATGGTCAACAAGTATATGGTGATACAAGTATGAAACAGATGGCACAAGAGGTGATAAGAGCAGTTCAGAATGATGATCATGTCAACATGATGCACACAGCAATATACATATACAGCAAGTAACTCAAGTATGGTGAAGCACAGAATGGCCAAGCATCAATACAAACAATATGCACAAATCCACATTTCAGCTCAATAAAGTTATATCAAAGGAGCAGGAAGTTCAAATCTCATTCAAAAAGTAATCAACACAAATATGGTGATACATGTGATCATGTTCATGGACAACATCAACATACAAAATGGGACGTGATAATAGCAGGTCAAAGTGGCATAATGATTGCATACATCAAGCCTGTACAAGTTGTGCACAAATCATGCAAGCTAGAAGAACAGCTACAGAAGTGAGTCGAGTGATGACCGAGCATGTATTCACATATAAGGTAATATGTCGAGCCAGTTTAAAGTGTTCAAGTGCAAATCGATTAGTGAAACTGGGTAGAGCATACAGAGTGGAGCAGTTCAAGTGACTACTGCATGGTAGTATGACAACACAGATTCTATAAAGATGATACAACATCATGGTTCACGAACAAATGAAGATGGGTTAAAGCATGTTTATTTCAGCAAACAAATGTGAATCATCATGATGGTGCAAAATGTTCTCAATATTCAAAGCACAGCATAGCTTTGTAAAGTCAACTGCAAAGGTATAGGAAAGAAATGTCCAAGCATGACGTGGTTCAGCAGCATATACATGTTTCAGAAATATGGTCAAGCAAAATTAGCATGCACAAGCTCAAGAAAATTCAGCATCCAACTCTTTCCAGAATTTATCAAGTAAAAGGGGAAAGCCAACAATTTCAGGAATTCATTTATCTCGGAAATTCTACAATCAATCAAGCAAATTCAGACTTTGTCTAAGCAAAAGAGGAAAGTAATTATCAGAAAATACAGTGAAGCAGATTTAGCAAGAACCAAGGGAAAATGAATTCGAGCATGGCAACAATAAAATTCAGAAACAAATCATCTTTGCCTTCATATCTTTCCAGAATTTCACGCATGGAATTCACACGGTTTTAAATTCGAAAATTCAGTGTTGATAATAAGGGAAACAAATTTTTTTTCCAGAAAAGATCAATTTTTTTTGGGACAGAAATCGTTTTTGAATACTTTCCAAAAATCCCTCAAATCATATCATGGCAACATTCTTTCTATTGAATTCAAAAGGGAACTTTCACGCAAGCATCTTTGGCATACTTCTGATGTTTCCAGAAATGAGTAAACAAAGGGCAAGAAATCATTTATGTTTTTCCAGAAATCATGCTTGAATTCAAAGGGGGCAATTCGACTTGCTTAAGGCAACAAAAGGACACAAATGATCTAAGGAATTAAGGCAATTTTTCAAAATCGTTTTCAATTCAGAAATTCATTATTTCCTGTTTTGATTCAATTAGGAAAGTCTTCCAAGGCAACAAATAATTGTCCAGAATTTATCAAGGAATGAAGCCTTTATTACAAGTTAAATTCGAAGCAATCAAATCCACAAATCAAAAAGGGAAAGCACCACAACAAATCAGCCAGTCAATATTAGCGAAATCAGAGTGTTAAGGGTTTTATTTTACCCTATATTACACACAGATTCATCACAGGCAAAAACACAGCAAATCGAAATCATACTACAACAAAAATTACAGAGAAAATCGTATTCAGAGCACTCACAGGTTTTTCAGAGATTCGATCGCCAGAGAGTGAGAGGGACAACCAAATCAATCGACGAAGAAGAACACATCAGAGAACATGAATTCATCAATCTGAAGCCATCGAGATTTGTTTTGGGGCAAACATTAAAACCCTAGCTTCTCAAAGTCGGCCGCCATTTTTTATTTCAGAAACAAAGAGATCGGGTGTAAAGAATAGAAATGGGCCGGTCATTTAAAAAGGGGATGACCCTTCTATTTTTAACTCCTAGGGTTTCACTTTTGTTTTAATGTTTGTGTTATTTTAATTCGTTGTAAAATCAATCTGAACAGTCTTCTGGAGTCTATAAAATTCTAGAACTCAGTTACGGGTTAACTGACAGTCCACTGGAGTCTGTAAAATCTGGGTAACGAGTTACAGGGTTTGTAATTCGGGAAATCTGATCGAGTGAATATCAATCAGTCTAGGGTTTTGAGCGTAGGGTTAGGACAGGAGCAGGCGCTGCGAGTGTACATGGTCTTGTATGTGGGATCTGTTTATAACACCAAGTAGAAACCTTAGGAATGCCGCAGTAGGCAGGGTTTTGACGAAGCTAGGTATATCTGTGTGTGATTTATTTTCTGCACTTTTATTTCTGCTGTATTCTGTGATCTGTTTATTATTTTAATATCCTGTCAGTTTTTCAATTCAGTTTAAAAACTGTGATAAACCCTATTCACCCCCCCTCTAGGGTTAATCTTGATCCAACAGATCCGAGACTGATGGAGTCATTCGTTGGCTCATTCACGCCCCAAAGGGAGGGGAAACGCATTGTTCAGGCATTTTAATCCACATCGGTGGACCGACCCTGACGATCCAAAGGCTTGACTGAGTACTTGCTTGAGACACGGGCTGGAGCTTCTCGAAGTCGGTAAGGACTATCTTTTGCCTTGGTTCATGATGGAAATCCAATTTCCAAATACGACATCATGCGGTTCTGATTGTAAACCTATATTTGGCGACATAGTGGCAAGGGACGCCCATGTCGTCTATGATTGATATTTATGATTGTTTATAAAATTAGAAACTAACTGGAAACGAGCTAAGATGGGTGGTTTCCTGAGTATTGGTTTGATGTTGGTTTCGGCCTTCGGGGTTAATACTTAGGGAACCGTTCTCTTATTAATTTACAATTGGAGTCTGATTAAGAATTAAACACAAAATTTACATTTTAAGTGATTTTACTTTACACGTATTAAGCATATCTTGGTCAATATAAGGTAAAAAACTATCCTCCGATTTGCGTTGCATTGTGTGATGGGACTTGAGTCTTATATCGGCTTCATTTTTATAAAAAGAATTGCGATATTTAAAATATTTATTTGTTGTAAAGCACTGGCAATCCAGTGGAGTAAACCCGTTCCGCGAAAGTGGCGTGGTCCTGTGATTAGCCATATTAAAAATGTGTTAAGTAGATTACTCATACCACTCCCATGACTGGCTCGTAGTTTGTTTCACTTACAAACTCGGGTGCCCCTTTTTCTACATGGGCAGCCTTGTATCCAGGTTTTAGCAGGCTCTTTCTGGATAGCTGGAGCTGAAGATAGATTCTATCATTTATCTCTTTTTATGTTGTTCAGCTCCTATTGTACATATTATGTTTGTTTTCCACTGTAGACATTTATGTACAGCTGAACTGTATTTGTACGAAGTATGATCCTGTATAGTGTGTAACTCTGATGATTATGTTTATCCAATGTATTATTTGTACATTATCTGGTGTATTTATTTAATTCTGTTCTGCTATTATCTGTTTATGTGTTATATTCCAATGATTACCCTTGACACCGTCGTACGGGGTTTTGGGGTCGTCACAACGTGGTATCAGAGCTTTGGTTAAGCTTAGTGCTAGAATATAACATATTAACGAACTCGTCAGAAATAGAACTAGTAGTGTTCTAGGACGAATAACTCATTACAGATAGGATCAGTAATATCCTAGTATGAGTATAGCAGAATGAAATAACACCTTGATAGATGCATTTACATTCAAGTATATGTCTCTATGCTTTAAAATATCTTTTCTGTTGACCTGACACTTGATCTGCTATTTGCAGAAGTACTAGAAAATGAGTGTCAAAAACAAAAGGAATGCAGAACCAGATATTGAGGCTCTATTAATGAAGTATCCAAATATGGGTGGAATACCGTTCTCGGGTGAAGAATCTATTATGAAAACACAAGCTTGGATTCGTTCTGCTGAGAAAATCTTTGACGGTTTAAAGCTGAGAGATGACCAGAAAATATTACTGGCATCTTGGGCACTCAAAGATGAAGTTTTGTTCTGGTGGGATTCGATTATTAAGGATAATCCAGAAGGTAATATTACCTGGGATAGATTTAAAGTGATTTTCCTAGAAAGATTTACTCCTCCTGAAGCAACTGAGCGGTTATGTGATGAATTCTCTTATCTGATACAAGGAGATATAACCATTCCAGAATATCATAAGAGATTCAATGAACTTTCTCATTTTGCCCCCTCATCTGATTCAAGATCCAAAGAGGAAGAATCTGAGGTTTATTCATGGCCTGCAAAGAAAATACCAGTATAGTGTAATGAGGAATGTGAAGCTTCCTTTTCATGAAATGATATACATGGCTTACCAGTATGAGGATCTCGACAAGAAAGGTATGTTATGCTACAAAGAGGAAGTCAGTTCTAGTAATAAAGGGGTGTCTGAAACTGATAATCCCGAGGCCAGTACGATGTCTGAGGTCAGTAAGAAGCCTAAAGTCAATGGGAAAAGGGCCAGATCTGGGGAAGAACCCGTAACAGCTGCCATATGCAGTAACTGCCATCAGAAAGGGCATTTGTCGATAAATTGCGGACCCTTAAAGAAACGAATCAAGAGTGGATCTAAACCCACTAAGAAGCAAAAGAACCCACATGGGGAAAGGATATGCCATAAGTGTCACCAAGCAGGTCATGTTGCAAGGGAGTGCCAGCTATCAAAGGAATCTGAAGCAGTACATATAAATGAAGGAGAAGAAACTTCTGAGCCCTCAGCTAGTCAGGGAAGGCCTGATGTTTTAGAAGGCACGCTTAATGTCAAAAACATTCTAGTTAAAGTACTGTTTGATACAGGCGCGTCACGAAGCTTTATTGCAAAGAATGCAGTTAAGAAGTTGGATTTGAAATTGAAAAAGCTCAAAGAACCCATCACTGTACATAATCCGGTTGGGGGTTCTCTCGATCTTAGCTGGATTTGTGTGGTGCCTGTCTCTTTTTCCTGTTATAAGTTCCCTACCATCTCTATAGTCATGAATTTTACTGAATTCGATCTTATTTTGGGAATGGATTGGTTAACCAAATATGAAGCAGAGGTTAGATGCGCCGACCGAGTTGTTAGAGCAAAGATTAAATCAGGGAATTATATAAGCATACCCTGCGATGGTCCGAATTCTGATAGAAAAGACTTTTGGTCCGCTATTGGTGTTTCTCCTTCTCAAGTAGAAAATATCCCTGTAGTCACAGAGAATATTCTGGACCTCATAAAAGATATTCTTGTCGTCAAGAATTATGCGGATGTGTTTGAACAAGTTGTTAGCTTACCTCCGCAGAGAGAAATTGATTTCAAGATCGCTTTAATTCCGAACGCAAGGCCAGTAGTGCACGCTATTCGGAGAATGACTCTAAAGGAGAAAGATGAACTAGATAATCAAACTCGATAGATTGTATGGAAGGGTCTGATCAGATCTAGTTTCTCTGATTGGGGAGCAGCAGTGGTGTTTGTCCCAAAGTCTAACGGTACTCTGCGACTATGTGTGGATTATCGTGACTGGAATAAGCAAACAGTAAAGAATAAATATCCATTGCCGCGAATCGATGATTTATTGGATCATCTGAATGGAGCACAAGTATTTTCAAGGATGGACCTAGCTACAGGTTTCCATCAGCTTCGTATTGCCGAAGAGTGTGTTCCTATGACAGCATTCAGAGGTCCAGACTTATTCTATGAGTGGTTAGTAATGTCGTTCGGCTTATGTAACGCTCCAGTTTACTTCGTCGATTTAATGAATAGAGTGTTCAGAGGAGTCCTGAATAAGTTTGTTCTGGTTTTTATTGATGATATTCTAATCTTCTCTAAGTCAAAGGCCGAACATGAAAAACATTTGGAGCAAGTTCTAGAAATTCTGAGAAGGAATGTATTGAAAGCTAAACTTTCCAAATGTATATTCTGGAAAGTTGAAGTAAAGTTTCATGGCCACGTCGTATCAAAAGAGGGAATAACTGTGGATCCAAGTAAAATCACCGCTATTCAAAATTGGAAACAGCCTAGTACTCCTACAGAAGTCCGAATTTTTCTTGGATTGGCTAGTTATTATCGGAAGTTCGTTAAAGATTTTTTGAAGATATCTAGTCACTTAACAAAGCCTACAAAGAAGCACGCAAAATTCAAGTAGACTCCATAATGTGAGGAGGCTTCTGAGAAGCTAAAGTTAAGTTTAACAACAACTCCGGTGTTAATGATTATCGACGGCAATCAGGACTTGAAAGTCTGGACAGATGCCTCTAGAGAAGGCATTGGTGCAGTATTAATGCAAAGAGGTCAAGTGGTTGCTTATGCTAGCCATCAGCAGAAGCCGCATGAGAAAACTACGTTACTCATGATCTTGAGTTGTTGGCTATCGTATTCTCTTTGAAAATCTGGAGACATTATCTTTTGGGTGAGAAGTTCGAACTGTTTACAGATCACCAGTCGCTAAAGTATCTGTTCACCCAGAAAGACTTGAATCTGAGGCAGCAACGTTGGCTAGAGTTTCTTGCAGCATACGATTTTGAGATTCTGTACACTCCAGGGAAAGCCAATGTCGTGGTCGATGCGATAAGTAGAAAGAATGTAATGATCGCCCGTTTTATTATTGCAACTTCTTTAATTAACAAGATATCCGCTCTCCAAAAAGACGACAAATTTATTAAAGGAATGGGCTAGCGGATTCGTGAAGGCAATGCTTCAGATTTCCATCTCGATAGCGAAGGGATTCTGAGGTTACAAGGATGAATTTGTGTTCCAGAAGTTCCTGAACTCAAAAGAAATATGCTTGAATGCCACAAATCTAAGCTCAGTATCCATCCGGGTGTGAGTAAAATGTATAATGATATCAAGCGAACATTCTGGTGGAAATCGTTGAAAAGAGACATCTCTATATATGTTAGAAGGTGCCCTACTTGCCAACTAGTCTGGATTGTTGCAACCGCTGGACATTCCAGGTTGGAAGTGGGAACATATTTCCATGGACTTCATAGATGGTTTGCCTAGAACCAGGAAAGGAAATGACAGTATTTGGGTGATCGTAGATCGCTTCACGAAGATCGCCCATTTCATACCTGTCAGATCGAACATAACTGCTCAGAGTCTGGCCCAGATTCATTTCAAGGAAATTGTTAGGCTACATGGAGTGCCGATCAGTATAGTAAGTGATAGATATCCAATATTTACTAGCAAATTCTGGGAGGCATTTCAAGTAGAACTGGGAACGAAGCTAAATCTAAGCACCGCCTATCAACCTCAGACAGATGGTCAGACTGAGAGGGTGAATTGTATAATGGAAGATTTATTGCGGGCTTATGTTCTTGATTTTGGAGGATCATGGGAAGACCATTTACATTTAGCTAAGTTCTCATATAACAACAGCTAGCAAGCGAGTCTGACAATGACACCATTCAAAGCATTGTATGGTAGACCATGCCGATCTCCTGCTTGTTTGGTAGAACCTTGTAATAGACTTGTATTGGGACCTGACACTACACCAAAACAGTGGATTCCCAACAAGTATATGTGTTACAAATCATTTCTGTAACACTTTTATGTGTCACCAACGGCGTGTGAGGAATTTCTTGTAACACTTATAAGTGTTACGAACAGAGTAACTGCTAACACTTATAAGTGTTACAAACAGATTAACTGCTAACACTTATAAGTGTTACAAACATATTCATTGCTAACACTTACAAATGTTGGAACCATAAGATATGGTAACATCATTGCTAACACGTATAAATGTTGAAACTATAAGATATGGTAACACTTATAAATGTCAGTATCATAATCCTACTAACTCTTATAAATGTTGGTATACATAAATTGCTAACACTTATATGCATTAGAGTACGAAATTAAGTTCTTCTCTATTTTTTACACGATTAATATTAAAACTCTCAAAACAAATGAATATAACATTTCTTTGTGATTTTCAATACACATATATAATTCAACATATCAATTCAATATAAGATTTAGTACACTTCCATATCTCAAATTCAACAATGTCACATTTTCATAATACTCAAATTTGAGCTACATGCTTCCGATTTCAAAATACCATAATATCATGTCCAAACTTTAAAATATAAATGCACTTATCACATTCCAAAAACTTTAGAGATAAAATCATTGTCAAGGTCACACGTGTTTGCTTTCTTTATGTTTTATCCCTCCTCCACGAGTGCCTGCAAAATATAAATGCACTCATTTTTAGAAGAAGAAAAATATGACAAGTTGCAATGGAACATTTTTGACATAAATAGATATGCTTTTGCTGAGTACAAACATAAATAGGAAAACATACAGCTTATGAATTTGAAATAACCTGATATCTTTCTATCATAAAAAGATAACAAAGCCAGCTTATGAATCAGTGATGGAATGGCATGATGGAAATTCGATAAAAATGTATTAAAAATGTGAATACTACTTATAAACTATAATAAATTGAATGGCATGATTATAGTTAACAAAAATGTATATATCAATTGCTGCAAACACTAATAGCTGCAAACACTAATATATAGAGCCATAGCTGCAAACACAAATACATAAAAATTGCTAAATGTCCAAGGCTTGACCCTAAGAATATAAGTACCTTAACAAACTAACTAGAATATAAGTAAAAATTTACCCTAAGAAGACACATTCCTTCGCCGATTCCATAACAGATCACATAAGTCTCACTTTGGTTCAAGGTGACAAAAACATATACAGTTAATTCATAATTCTTAAAGTGCACACAGATTGCTATTCTAGGCATGTGCTCATTTAGTGATAGAGAGGTAGGCTGAGTGAAAAAAATTGCTTGCATGCTACATTCTATTGGGACATGCAAGCGTCTTGTAATCGACCAATATCTTAAGAACTTTCAACAATACAAATAATAGTCAATCAAAAGTAAATGATCTTTTTCTTAAACCTATATATATTAATAGTAAATGCTCAATTTTTCTCGAAACTGGGCAATGCTCAGTTTCGAGAAACTGAGCAATGCTCAGTTTCAGACAAAACTGAGCATTGCTCAGTTTTCCTCGAAACTGAGCATTCTCGCTCAGTTTCGAGAAACATCTCCTAGATGATGATGCAAGAATACACCAATTAGGGTAGAATTCAGAACAGAGACAATGGAAGCAAATCTTGCATTTCTTCCATTTCCAGCACCAAGTTCATTTGCAACTCGCACCCTGACCCGTAAATCAAGTTATTAATTGTTAGGGTGATGCCGTGATGATGACGCACTTTTTTTTAGTAGAATCGGTGATCGAACCTGTCTGAGGGTAACCACAGCAAAAATTTTGCCTTCATCGTTAGCTGAAAGGACGACTTTATGTACCATTCCTTTTTCCGTGTGTTTCAGCTTTATGCTATGGTCATCTCCAGATTCAGCTATTTTGCCAATAATAATATCACCACTATGAAGGCTTGCGCCTACATATGGAAAGCCAATAATAATATCACCACTTTTTCCGTGTGTTTTTTTTCTGAGCAATAAACAGAAGAAATTAGAGCTGCAAGCTCTGGGACAATGATCAAAACTTGTATTTAGTTCAACTACAATCTTTGTTGAAGTTAATTTCAATATTGGGTGCTCCAAGTAAGTAAAATTCCCTTCAAGGCTTTCGTGATATAACTAGATGCATACAGTATGTATGCATGATGTAATTTTTTTGACTGGTCCAAATTCTGTGAATAATAGTCTAAAGAATGTTAAAAACCAAATTCTTGATGGCTTAGTGACAAGGCTATCTAATTGGCACCTAACATGGAAATGTATCACTCTCCTAAGTTTACAAGCTAAAGATACTACTTTTTTGATATAAAACACAATGAAACATGATGATTATACTTAAACTAATTCGATAATACTTAAACATGATGATTATACTTAAACACAGTGAAACATGATGGTTAAAAATAGTAGATATTTTCGCCAAATTCAAAAAGAATGGAGCTAAAAATACTACTTCTTTGATAGAAAAGTGCCTTATTACATGATCTTATAGCTAAAAACTAATTCGATTATACTTAACAGACGTTCGATTATCATAACATTTAGCATTCAAAAGTCCCTAAAACAGCTCTAGTTTGAAATTCAAGGCATGTTTTAGCATTCAAAAGTCCCTAAACCAGTCTTAGAAAGTTGTTTGAACAAATAAATAACTTTAGTTGCATGCATGCCTGTCTTCTTCAAGTAAATTAGAATGTGAAGTGAAGAAATTATGAACAACATTCCCATTTTACATATCCAAATTTGGACAATATAACAGGAAAAAGAAAGAATCTACTATCTTTTTTTTTTTGGCAATACACCTTAGCAGCCTATAGTAAAAAATACTTAAAATGCCAAGGTTCACCTTCTACATGTGTAACAAGCAAATCAAAAGGGAGTATAATGGAAGTGATAAAATTACTAGTGTCAAAATTATATTCTAAAATTTGACCATAATTATAACTTAAAGATACTAGCTACCTTGGGATCATCATGGACAAGAACGTCATTAAAAAGTTCCTCTTGAGGCTTGACCACTTAATCGATTTCTTCTTTAATGGAGCTAGTTTATGCCTCCTCAAAA
Source organism: Allium sativum (assembly GCA_030737875.1). NCBI lineage: Eukaryota > Viridiplantae > Streptophyta > Magnoliopsida > Asparagales > Amaryllidaceae > Allium > Allium sativum. The sequence continues at coordinate 243,159,961 of CM060915.1, read as the reverse complement.
ATTCTGCACTAGAAGAGAATGTTCACTATAAAAGTTGGTGCATATTTTTTCAAATCAAACGGAAATACTTAAAAATGCTTATTTCTTTGCTTCGTACTCATGACGAACTCATTTGAGCTCAATCATCATTGGAAATGAACAAATTGTGGTGGTTGGAAGAATTTGAAGAATTAATTTCTTTTGCTTAGCGTCTAATCTTGTATTGTCATTTGTGTCTTTGCAGCTAGTAGTCTGATCCTTTCTAAGCAGCAGCCTTATTTTGTAATATATATCAGGTTGAAACAAAAAGGTTCTATTTGACCTATAAAAGGTGACCGTGAATAACTTACAGTTGCTTAGTCTTCATTTGTCACTCTGAGCGATGATCTCCTTGATGATTGGGCAGCTGCATTTGCAGAGAAGAAAGCATGCAAATGATGTATATTAATTCTTAGTGATGTACTGAAGGTTCAGGCAACTAGGTACATGGCTGTAATAATAAACAATGACATTAAAATGTCCAAACAGTGGAAGGATCAAATGTCAAATTGTGTAATGCTCTGTGCTAAGATTTTAGAGATTATGTGTCTGAAACTTTTAGCCAAACAATAATAAACATAACTCATATGTGAGACATTAACTTGCACAAATACTTGATAACTACATTGGACTTGTTTAAATAATCATAGAATATTAATTATGCTAAAATAGTTTGTTGCAAGTTTAAGCAATTTTTAGATGTAGTTTCCTAACTCGTATTTAGCTAGAACACTTTAATATAAAATGCAGACTTCAGTTTTAGGCCTAACTTGTGACACTTGCAATTGATTAAACAGTTTTATTATAGATACTATGTCAATCAGGTGTGAAAAACCAAATACCACATCCTTTGACCCTGCCAATAGCTTGGCCAATGCATGGACTTCGACAAACCTCTGATCAACAGCTGAGCATGACTTGATTTCATCATCCAATTTCGTCTCGTTTACAAGATCAACATCGGTCTACATAAGTGAGCATGAGGTTAAAACCACAATCTTGTCTACTATGCAAAACATTTGAGCCAGTTCAGCAATCTCAAAGTTGTACACCAGCATAACTGCCAAAAAAATCTTGAAATCTAGGATTTAAATATTGTTTGAAGAAATGAATTTCTCACTTTACAGTTTAATCTATATTCTGATTCAAACACACATAATACCATTGTTTAGGAAAAATAATTCAATCTGAATTGATGTATTCAATACACTACACTTACCTGGATAATGCTTTCTAAACAAAATGAATGGGAATGCAAGAGCATATGACATTTTAGGTTTAGATATAGAAATTCAAGTATTAAATTCACTTTAATGTGTGTGCTAACTTATAATACGGATCTTTTAAGTCAACGTTTTAATATTGGATTCTGTATCAAGTTAAAATTTGAACTTCATAATTTGAATCTTATTTTGAAAACCTAGCACTCAAGCACCAAGAAAAGAACACGTATACAATTATTATGTCAACGTTTTCCAATGATAGATTCGATAGATATAAAAGCATCAAGAGACGCATCAAGTCATTAACTTTTCTTCCATCAACTACTCGAGCTAATAAATATTTCAATGAAAGTTTCTTTTGACTAAGTCTAGAGTCTTTGTTCCTCGCACAAGATCAAAATGATAACGTGGTACAACACTTAAAGATGTGATGGTCCTGAAATAACCAAGATAAAATAATCATAATTCAATTTGAACGTTGAAACGGAATTGCATGCACAAAAGTACAAACATGTGCATGTGTGTGGCTATGGGTATGGTATTAAAATTAGAACGAACTCAACTAACTTGAACGCTACATTAGCAAAGTAGGCTTCGGCTTTGATATGCACATTCAAGATCCAAAACAAGAGTGGGTTCATCAAACTGAATCCAAGCACCAGCTGTCTTCAATCAGCAATAGCTTCTCTATCAATGAATAACTTTATTTAGTTACTATTTTTGATCAAAAAAACTGTTGCACTATATAGCATTCCTTACATATTTTAAAGAAGAAACAACAGACAAAAAGTTGTGTCGACTTCCTTTGCAGACTTTGATAGTAATGAGTATGTCAGTGGTCCAATAAGCATTGGAACAGTGCAACTCCTTACTAAATAAATCATATCAACAAATTAGGATGAATGAGTTTAGAAAGTCAATGAAACAATGTAAAGAAAAGAGTAAAAATAGGAAATTAAGGTTGTAGTTTAATAGAGAAATGTGTTAGCTGCAGATATTAACCACCGGTAAGGATGTTGTTTCTTCTCAATAATGAAGCAAACACCTTCAAAACCAATTAATCTTATAGTTTTCCGTTTTCTTTCAATAACCATATAATACAGCAAATTATGCAGTAATCTGAGGGTATACCAAATTTCGAATTATCTTATCAGTGTTTGCTTGACCAGGCAAACAAAGGCAGAATTTTTTAATTCAACATCCACATCTTTATAAGCAATCCCAAATGGAGCCAAATTGGGTTTCCGTTCAGTTGATTGGTATGTCATTTGGTTATGTATTTAGTGCAGTGTACACCAACCGATCAGCTTTTAAGACAAGATCAAGTTGGGTGCAAATTTTACATATTTAACTATCAAGATGGATATCTATGATCAAATTTAGTTGGTTTCTAACATATTAAGTGTTTGCAAACTGGAACGGATTAGAGATACACATATGGCCAGCATACAGGGTACTGAGTACTAAATGTTTGCAAATAAGAACTGGAGCGTATTAAGTGTTTGCAACCGTACTGAGTACTCCCAATTTAGAATATATATAAATAACGGATATAGATACACAAGCATACAGGGTTACAATCAACAGCGAATTACTAGCAAGTATAAGGAATAATATTCATACCTGAAATCGGAATTACCAACAATAGCGAATTAAACGAACAAAGGTTGCCTGCGACTTGTTCCCTGAAGTCAAATCGATTCTCTAATGTCGAAATTGAATGCGACTTCCCCAAAATTCGATTCTCTGAAGTCCCGTTAGAGAGGAACAATTTAGAAGCCCCAAAATTTTGATTAGCTAATCGCTGAATTCTTCGAAGCTCATTTGTCTTATTTGATTACGATGCGGCCTGGAAGGAATAAGCGTTGAGGAACAAGCGTTGAGGTACTGATTAGGGTTATGTGTGATAACTTACCCTTTTGCCCTTAGAAAAGAAGACTTGACCAGGCACAACAACACATAGAAGTGTTGGCACATTTTTGGTGACACATTTTTGCTACCACAACACATATTAGTGTCACTAGTCTACAACACATATAAGTGTTGGCAGTTGAAAAAAATAAGAGTTGCCAAATGACCATTATGGTGTAGTGTGATATGATCCGTGAAGCTGCGGACAAAGTCGATTTCATTAAGAAACGATTATTCGCCGCTCAAAGCCGACAGAAGAGATATGCAGACTCAAGAAGGATATATATATATATATATCATTTGCTGTTGGTTACTATATGTATCTAAGGGTGTCTCCGATGAGAGGAGTGATTTGATTTGGCGAAACTGGGAAGTTGGCACCTAGATTTATTGGTCCATTCCCTATTCTTGAACGGATTGGAACTCTCGCTTATAAAGTTCAATTCCCTGATTGGTAGTCTGGGCTGCATGATGTATTTCACGTATCTCAACTTCAAAAGCATGTTCATGACCCAGACTTGGTTGTGGAAGAGGCCGCACAACAGGATATTGAAATTACTCCAGAATTGGCTGTGAGAAGAGAGCCGCTAAAGATTGTGGGCAAAGAAACCAAAGAGCTGAGGAACAAGAAGGTTCACTTAGTCAAAGTGAAATGGAGTGGAGATCCGCGAGATTGTACTTGGGAGATAGAGGAAAGCATTAAGAAAGCCTATCCTAAGTGCAGGGTGGATATCTCTGATTGACTCTGGTGCAAGGTACATTTACCATATTTTGAAATTTCCATCATGTTCTCTACTTTGTTGTTATTTTCTTTTCATGGATGTAAACTTTTAATTCTATAGTTTGATTATTTTAAAAGAATATATGAATCGATTAGTATATTTTTGAAAAGTCAAAAACAAATTGATTGTTGTTTGTGTTGTGTGATAGTGGATTTGATTAATTAAATTATTAGAATGATAGTTAATTAAATCAAGTATTGAACTGATTCAAAAATAGATAGAAATATATATACGTGGATTATATATGTTTGAACAGGTAAATGGATTAGCTATTGAGTAAAAAATCTATATGCGTGCCCGACAAATAAGTAAACCTTAATGAGTTGGATGCACAGTTTTATTATTATATCAACTCCTTTGAATGCCATTGGATGCGGAGTGCTGGTTGTTCTGTGTGTAATAATAAACATCGCCATAGGATAGTAATAATTAATTTTGAACTACACTACATGGCATACTTCTTGAAGATAGGCATACTTCATCATATACCACATAAGCATTTGGAGCTTGTGTGACGAGGTTGAAGATTTACCATGCGAGCGAGAGGCTTGTATGGCGATGACTATATATTACAGGTTGAACTAATGACTGATATGGACCATATAAAATGTAACGGTAAATTGCCAGATTAATAAAAACCCCACACGGGTATGGAGAAGACAATAAACACGTCTCTCTGGTCATTAAGGCACAAAAACTATTTATAGGGTGACGAGAATTTACTCTCTGGAGTTATGATCTATACACACTCCCTTGTGGACACCGGAATATATCACTATAAATATGTGCATGCTTATTAGGATTTATTGGGTACTCAATATGGCCCAATAAATTTCCAAACCCCTCCCCATACAAAGGAGGTTATGGCGAAAGTTTTCGAAAATTTAGGGTGTTAGCCAAATTTTTGAAGAATTTGAAAATTTTTAGAAACTGAAAAGTTAAAGAATGGAAGCCTGATTGGAAGTAGAGTTGGTTAATGAACCCACTTTCGACTTTGTTCCTTTTCGGGGACGAAAAGTTTTAAGTGGGGGAGATTGTAACAACCCGAAAAATCTGAACCAATTTAAGTTTTTTAAATTGGCTATTTTAGTGGATTTTAAATATTTAAAATAAATATTTTAAATAATAGCGACGAAACGTAAGTTTGAATCGATGTTTGAAAATGAATATAATTATTTCTAATTATAAACAAGGCCTGAAATAAAGCGGTAGTTTCAAAATTTGAATTCAAATTTTGACCGACCGTACCGGATGCAAAATAAAACGGATTTTAGTGAAACTAAAAATATTTAAATCTGTTAGCGAATATCTTTCTAACGAATCTAAAAGAATTCGAAGTTTCGTAGCGGGAAGCAAAAGTTATGGCCAAATGAATTTTCAGAAAGGTCGCTATAGAGTTTATATAGTCCGTGAAAATGGCCATTTTGCAAACAACCTCAAAATTCGACGAAACCGCTTTCGTTGGATCCGGGAAGTAAAATTATTGCTAGGTTTCAAATTTCATAATTTTTGAAGCTAGTATGTGAGCGTGGCAAAGGAAAATGTGTTTGGTCGATTTCTATTAAATTGGATCGACCAGAAAAGGGCCATTTTTCAAACGGTCTCAGAATTCAACGAAACTAGTTTTGTTGGGGCCGTATCGTCAAAACATAGCTAGATTTATTTTTCGGGAATTTTTAGAATCAGTATGTGGCCCCGACAAATTGAAATGTACGTTTAAATCGAATATTGAATGTTTTATATTTTAATTTGAAGAGAAACTGACTGAAACAGACAAATGGGCCTGCGAAACATATCCCATTGTGTTCGGAATGGGGTATTTAGCTAGGGACGACAGTCGTTGGGTTTGATTGGAGTTCGTATGAGATAAGGGGTATTTTAGGATTTTTAAAATATATTAATAAAATAAAAATCTCTGATTGGCTCACACTTCCCTCTCTCTCCCCGATTGAAAATCGCAAACGACGGAAAAGGCTTCCAAGCTTCCGTCCACGTTTTCTCCTCCTACACGCATCGATAGCCTTCGACCCAGTTGGGGTTTTTGAAGAGCTCCCCTCAAGCTTCAAATCCATGGTCGTTGCACCCCCTCTCGTCAGGTGAATCGCGAGGTCCAGGCCTCCAAAGTCGCGGCCTTTCAACCACCGCCGCCATCAGCAGGGACCACCGAGTGGGGCCCCTCTACTACGCGCAGGTGCGCCCTCCGTCCCCCTTCGACGCTGCGTAGCCCGTTCGTCCTATCGATTCACGGTTTTTGCGAAAATCGCGACCCTAGTTTTTAACAAACTGCTGAGAGGTACGGCTGAATTATTTTAAACTATATTATAGCACTTTAAAGCGCTACAGTTTTTGATTTCACTGTAAAAATCATATCTTTTTCGTTTCTTGATGAAATTCAGTGAAACAAGAGACAGCGGACTCGTGTGGATGCCTTCTACATTTTAGAAGAGACCGCGTATTTTTCTGAGCCTTCTGCTATTTTTGGTGGAGTGGAACCCAATGTGAGATTTCAGAATTATAAACGATATGGAAAACGACGATGTATAAATTATATAGTCAATGTATGAGTTATATAAGCATTGTACACCTCATGTATAAGCGTTGTATAAGTTGTACGTTCGATGTATAAGTTATATATGCATTGTAAAAATTACATATGTGTTGAAATAGAAGTGAAATATACTTATATATATATATATATACACACACGCCCCTCGTCCACAAACCATGGACGATATTTATTGGTTGTGATTGGTGTGAAAATTGGTTGATAGCGAATGGTTGATTAGAATTGTTTGTGGTTGAAATTGATTGATTGTGGTTGAAAAATACCCGTTTGTGCTTGGGAATTATTTGGTTGAAACCACATAGGATTAGTTTGTGGAAAAGAAAAAAAATAAACATGCCGCCTGCGTGCGAACTAGATGCATGAAATCCCCATTGTTAAAAGCTGGTAGGCTTTAAAGTAGAGCGAGGAGCCGTACTAGCCCCGGTTTTAACTACCCTGCCGTTATGCTGCCGAAATTTTCAATAATATTCATGTGTTAGAAGTATTTTTTTGTGTTGAAACTATATTCGTGTGTTGAATAGAAATTCATGTGTTGAACGATATTCATGTTTTGAAATAAATTGTTTTATAATAAAAATAATATTTTTATCATCTATATGAACTATATAAAATAGTTGTGTTTTGAAATAAATTGTTTTATAATAAAAATCATATTTTTATCGTCTATATGAACTATAAAAAATAGTCGTGTTTTGAAATAAATTGTTTTATAATAAAAATCATATTTTTATCATCTGTATGAACTATATAAAATAGTCGTGTTTTGAAATCAATGGCTTTACAATAAAAATCACATTTTTATTATATACATGAATTGTTAAAAATAGTGAAGTGTTGAAATAAAGGTCTGTTGGATAAAAATATTATTTTTATCAAATGTATGAAAAGAATATGGTTTTGAAATCGAAGAATAGATTATATTTATGTATATATAAATATAATCAAAATAAATCGAATAACGAAGCTGCAGTTCGTGTTTTGAAACCGTGATTTCAAACGATTAGTGCGAGAGATCCGACCATCGGATTTTCTTGAAACCGAAACCGTTGGGTTCGCCTTGGAAATATCTTTCCAACGACAAACACTTTGTGAAGATCCAACGGTTGGATTATTCGGAATGTTTAATTCAAATCTAAAGAAAAACAGCACCAGAATCGATTATATTTATATATATATATATATAAAAATATAATTGAATTAGATCGAATAACGACGCTGCAGTTCGTATTTTGAAATCGAAACTTCAAACGAGTGTACCGGGAGATCCGACCGTCGGATTTTCCCAAAACTGAAATCGTTGGATTCGTTTTGAAAATATCTTTCTAATGATATAAATTTTGTGAAGATCCAACGGTTTGATTTTCAGATATGTGTAAATCAAATCTAAAGAAAAACAGCGCCACGACCGCGTTATGGCCTGAAGCGTCGTTTGAATAAATTGGCTATTTTTAAATAAATAAAAATAGCGATAAATCGTTATAAAATATTTTAAACGATATGGAATCGAAATAAACCGAATTTACCTGGTTTATTGGATATTTGATGGTTGAATGTGAAATTTATAAACTAACTGAAGGTTAGCTAAGTCGGTTGGTTTTGATCTGATGCTGGTTTCGGCCTTCGGGGTTAATACTTAGGAAATCGTTCTCTTACTAATTTACGGTAAGTGAATGATGAATTGCAATGAGGCATATGTTGTGTTTGTGTAACACTTGTTTATTATATACGCGAGTTGCTCAGAAAGACCGGGTTTATCCCATTCTGAATAACTGAATCGACGATAAGAAATCGATGATGAAGACGGTGATTGATGACCGGAGGTCTTCACCTTGGTTGGATGGTAACTGATGTCTTGATTGGGAGGCATCCCGAAATATAGATAATAAGTGGTGATCGTCCAGACATACATGGAGATCGATGGGCATGCGAGGTATGTAGTGCCTCCGGTTTCGTTCAGACCTAGAACGGACTTGTAAAAGGACTGTGTGTTTGACGTTGGAATTCATTCTGTGTGATTAATAGCCATCAGTTGCATGGTGTGAATTGCCTATGTGGCATGCTAAGATGCAGCGATCAAGGCTTCTGTTGAAAAGCAAAGTCTTGTGGTTGATTATCAAAGCACGGCCTGTGTGGCATAGCTTTTTGTATAACGTGAATTTGCGAGCCTCACACCTCGGTATGAACCAGAAATGGGAGAGGACATTAGGGAGGGCATGCGTTTCCTTCTAGCTAGAGGTGATGTCAGTGCTTAAACTGGCTGACATTTATATTACTTTCACCTGTGTGGTTGTTGCTGTTGCGAGGCGCCTCAGATATATCAGTCGATCCGGGACCGATGGAGTCATTCGTTGGCTCATTTACGCCCCAAAGGGCGGGGAAACACAATGTTCAGGAATTTTAATCCACATCGGTGGACTGGCCCTGATGATCCAAAGGCTTGACTGAGTACTTGCCTGAGACACGGGCTAGAGTGGCTCGAAGTCGGTAGGGACTATCTTTTGCCTTGGTTCATGATGGAAATCCAATTTCCAAATACGACTTTGTGCGGTTTTGATTGTAAACCTATATTTGGTGACATAGTGGCATGGGACGCTCATGTTGTCTATGATTGATATTTATGATTGTTTATAAAATTAGAAACTAACTGGAAACGAGCTAAGATGAGTGGTTTCCTGGGTATTGGTCTGATGTTGGTTTCGGCCTTCGGGGTTAATACTTAGGGAATCGTTCTCTTACTAATTTACAGTTGGAGTCTGATTAAGAATTAAACACAAAATTTACATTTTAAATGATTTTACTTTACACGTATTAAGAATATCTTGGTCGATATAAGGTAAAACTTTATCCTTCGGTTTGCGTTGCATTGTGTGATGGGACTTGAGTCTTATATCGGCTTCATTTTTATAAAAAGCATTGCGATGTTTAAAAGATTTACTTGTTGTAAAGCACTGGCAATCCAATGGAGTAAACCCGTTCCGCGAAAGTGGCATGGTCCTGTGATTAGCCATATTAAAAATGTGTTAAGTAGATTTCTCATACCAGTCCCATGACTGACTCGTAGTTTGTTTCACTTGCAAACTCGGGTGCCCCTTTTTCTACACGGGCAGCCTTGTATTCAGGATTTAGCAGGCTCTTTCTGGATAGCTGGAGCTGAAGATGGATTCTATCATTTATCTCTTTTTATGCTGTTCAACTCCTATTGTACATATTATGTTTGTTTTCCGCTGTAGACATTTATGTATAGCTGAACTGTATTTGTACTAAGTATGATCCTGTATACTGTGTAACTCTGATGATTATGTTTATCTAGTGTATTATTTGTACATTATCTGGTGTATTTATTTAATTCTGTTCTGCTATTATCTGTTTATGTGTTATATTCCAAAGATTACCCTTGACACCGTCTTACGGGGTTTTGGGGTCGTCACATATATATAGTTGTGAAATGCACTTTGGATGATGGTTGATTGTTTATCATTGTTATTATATACATATTTTGTATGGAATCCATGTAATTAACATTGTATGGTAATTGATTGGGTCTCATTCCAATTTGGAATATAAAGAATATTTTAAAATAATATTCAAAAAAGGATTAAAAATATTCATGTGTTGAATAAAATAAATATTCATGTGTTGAATAAAATAATATTCATGTGTTGAATAAAATAATATTCATGTGTTGTATAAAGTATTTAAACAATAAAAGTATCATTTTATTGAATGTATAAACCATTAAAAGTATTCATGTGTTGAATAAAAGTCGTGTTGACTAGATATGCGCCATTTTGACGCCAACGATATTCATATCGATTTTATTCATTTTTATAATGAATATCGAAATGGAAATGATTTCAAAATATAATATTTGAAAATATTATCATTTATATATATCAATGATGTGGAATATTCAATTTAGATTTGAAATTGAATATGAAGTGGAAATCGTTTTGAAAATGAATTTAAAACGATATATAAAATATGTTTTAAAAAGGAAATCGACAAAATATATATTATATATATTTAATGGCCTGAATAGAACGCGCCACGGTAGTTTGCGAATTTCGACCGTTGACTTCGAATTGACGTTACGGGAGATCCGACCGTCGGATTCTCCTAAAACCAGAACTGTTGGGTTAGTATCGAAAAGAGATTTCTAACGAATACAAGAAATTAGAAATCTAGCAGTTGTATTTGGAATTATGTCCAAATCAAATTTGGAAAAGGTCGTCGTAAGTGCAGTTCGATGACCGTTTATGGAAATCGACTATACGGGCCTTGATAAAATTATTAAAAATATTAATAATTTGTAATAAATGATTTGGAAAGAATTGGGATGAAAAATTCCATATTTGAAAAGATAAAAATATTTTTTTTGAAATGAACTAGATTTGAAATCCATAATTTTTAAATAAATAAATTGGATTTGAAATGGTTTTAAAATAACCAGAATTTCCAATATATGAATTGGAATGGATTTGAATCGAAATTATCTATGGGATATTTCGATATTGGATTCCGTGATTATCCGGACATTGTGGAGGAATTTGAAAAATATGTATATATAGTTATACCAATACGATATTTGTTTGTTTCAGAATTTGATATTAAATATAAGACGGTATATTTTCTATTCAAAGCCTTGTATTTAATATCAAATGGGATTTTGGGTTTGTCCTGAGCGGTGTCTTTAATAATACTGTTCTTAAACCCCATGGAGTTAAGAAAATTAGAAACTAATTGGAGATTAACTAAGTTGAATGGTTTCCTGGGTATTGATCTGATGTTGGTTTCGGCCTTCGGGGTTAATACTTAGGGAATTGTTTTCTTACTAATTTATGGTTAGAGACTGATGGAACGTGATTTTGGGTTTATCATGAACTGTGTTTTAAATGACATTGGTTCTTTAACCCAGTTAAAGACAGGAATTATTATCCTAGAATTTGAATAATCCTTAATATTGATTTTTGGGAAGATTAAAACTAAGTGGAGTTTTAATGGATCTTTAATAAGATTGATACGTGATATGATAATTTAAATTATCAAATTTGGGAAATGTTCGAGAATGGAGTATCGCCATTTTTGCTCCTAGCGATAGCTAAATCTTTAATTAGATTTGAACGTGAAATGGTAATTAATATTTACCGATAACACTGTGGTGTCAGATATGAAGTATTACTAGTTTTTCTCCATGGAATGAATAGGTTGGGATTGGGAAATAAAATAAAGGATTACTTCGGTAAGGTGCGTTAATCCCGACTATTTTGGAAAACCTTAATACGGTTTGAATGATATCCAAAGGAAGATTTAAAAAATTAAAGAATTTATATTTGATAAAATTATTGGGAACAAATCCCTAAGGATGTGAATATTTAAATAAAAGAATATTCTGAATTGGAATGAGGATATGTTGTGTTTGTGTAGCACTTGTTTATTATATACGCGGGTTATTCAGAAATGCTGGGATTATACCCATTCTGAATAACCGATTCGATGATATGTCGACGATGAAGATGGTGGTTGAAGATCAGAGGTCTTCACATCGTTTGGATGATTACTGTGTCTTGATTGGGCTGTACACCCAAGAAGAGGTAATAATGGTGATCGTCCAGACGTACTTGGAGATCGACGGATATGCGAGGCCCTCTCTCCAGTATTGGACATGTGGGACCAAGGAATAAGGTGCCTTCGGCTTCGTTCAGACCCAGAATGAACTTGTAAATGGACTGTGTGTCTAACGTTGGATTTTATTCTAGGTTGATTGATCTTTATTAAATATATATCTGTTTGGCGGTGGAGAAATTATTCTCTTGCTTAATGCCCTTCTCTGAGACGTACGATCTCAGAGGTTATATATCGATAGACATTAGTCGCATGTAGTGAATCGCCTGTGTGGCATGCTGAGATGTAAATGATCAAGGCTCATGTTGAAAAGAAGAGTCTTGTGGTTGATGATCAAAGCACGGCCTGTGTGGCATAGCTTTGTGTATAGCGTTAATTCGCGAACCTCACACCTCGGTATGAGTCAAAAATGGGATCGTGACTGTAGGGAGTGCACAAAGTTTCTTTCTTGCTATTGGTGGTGTCAGCGTTTTACAAGCACTGACATTTATAATATTTTTACCTATGTGGTTGTTAGAATGCGAGGCACCTCGGATATATCGGTCTCTACGAAGCTGATGGTTAGGTCCAATAGGACCGGGAAACGTGTGTTCAGGTATAACTAATCCGCTATGTGTGGACCAGCCCTGAGGATCCAAGGGTTCGCCAGCGTCTGAACCCTGAGTTATTTGCTTGAGTGTCTCGAAGCTGGGAGGATGATCCCTTGCCTCTACTCATGATGTGATTCCAATTTCCAATACGTGATATTTCGGTTTTGATTGTAGAGCCTAGTATTGCGACATAGTGGGATGGGGCACTATGCCGTCTATGATTGATACATTTATATTTGAAGTTGTTTTCATACACTTTACACTATAGTAGTATCAAAATAATTTGTTTTAAACGTACCAAGCATGTTTGGCTATTATAAGGTAAAACTCTATCCTTCGGCTTGCATTGCATTGTGTGATAGGACCCGAGTCTTATAATAGCGTCATTTTTATAAAAAGCATTACGTTGTTTATTATATGCACTTGTATTCTCGGGAATCCCGTTCCGTGTTATACGGCGTGGTCCGTTGATTTACTCCATTTTAAACTAAAGTTTTGAATAACTGTTTTAGTTCTCACACCAGTCACATGACTGACCTGGAGTTTATTGTTTTAACCTAAACTCTGGGTGCCCTTATTTTCCACACGGGCAGCTAGTAGTTGGGTTTTGTAGATATTATATGCACAGGATCCTGGTCTACAGCTGAAGTGATATTCGTAAAGCTCTGTATCCATGTATTTCTTTCAGTTGTGTTTTGTATTATTTTTCCGCTACTATGTATTTAAATGTAATTTAAATCTCTGATATTTATCAAATGTGTAATATTTTTTCATACTCTGTATATTCTTGTAATCTGATGTAAATTGTTGTAATAAGCAATGAAATGTTCTTTTGTTTGTGTTCTGATTCGTCTTGTCCTCAACTCAATCCGTTCTTTCCTTCGCGGGGAAGTTCGGGTCGTCACAGGTTGGTATCAGAGCTTGAGAACAAGACACATTAGAACTAAACGAAAGAATTCATCAAAGATTGGATTAGTAATATCCAATGATAATGATTCATTAGAGACAAGATCAGTAGTATTCTAGAATGAGTGTGAAGAGTAGTGTTTTTAAAATCAAAATGAAAACAAAGTTTGTTTTGAAAATTTAAACTGTATTTTGAATTTGGACAATCTAGTATATGAAAATTTTGCATATACGCCTAGCTAGCGTGTATACGAAGTCCCAAACATACTGGATAGATATAGAATTACACTCTAGTCGTTCGGAGACGATTCTGATGATAGTCTAAACATCATTAGCATTTGTGTTCGAGTTTCGAAAGTGGGATGTCTATATATTTCCAATTAACTAGTGTGAGAACCAAAACTAGATAGGGTTTATTGTTGTGAATTGGCATCAAAAACATGATTTTCTGTATATGCATCAAAATTATGAATTTGAAACGTTAATTCACTAATTGATTGATGGTTGTGTTGTATGATTATTTGTTATCTAATAAAATCATTATGTGAAAGAACGGTACATATAACCAAATTGTGTCGAATATTGAACTGTATTGAAAATTGTTAGAAATTGCATGCATATACATGTGTACACATTGAACAGGATATAGCAAGGAGGCTAGAGCAGAGGAATAAAATTGTATGCCCGACAAATAGGTACATGTTTACTAATTTCTTGGGTTTGGATAATTTTATGAGTCGATTGGCTAGCCGCTTTGCTTTTTCCTTTTCTTTTTGAGATGATAGGGCCTGTGTGGTAGTTTGGAGATTTTCCTGGTGCACCCATACAAAGGATGTTATGGCGAAATTTTTCAAAAATTTAGGGTGTTAACCAAATTTTTGAAGAATTGGAAAATTCTTATAAAGTGAAAAGCTGAAGAATGAACGCCAAACTGAAAGTTGAGTTGGTTTGTAAAACAACTTTCAGCTCCGTTCTGTTTCGAGGATGAAAAGATTTTAAGTGGAGGATATTGTAACAACCCGGAAAATCAGAACCAATTTAAAAATTTTATTTTGGCAATTTTACTGAATTTTGAATATTTAAATGACTATTTTAAATAATAATGACGAGAAATTTAGTTTGAATAGAATTGGAATGCATATATTTATTGAATTTACGTTGGAATATAAATATATATTTTAATTATAAAAGGAATTGGAAATGGCGCGGTAGTTTGAAAATTCAATTTCTAATTTCAAATGAATGTACAGGATTCAAAATAAACCAGATTTTGGCGAATCCAAAAATATTGAATCTATTTGAAAATATCTTTCCAACGAATCCGAAAAATCAAAATTTCATAGTAGGAATAAAAATTTATGCCCAGTTGAAAATTCAGAATAGTCGCTATAGAAAATATAGCCCTTAAAAATGGAGATTTTGCAAATGGCCTCCGTTTTCGACGAAAACACTTTTGTTGGATCCGGGATGTCAAGTTATTGCTACATTCGAATTTTTATAATTTTTGAAATCAATATGTGAGCGTGGCAAAGGAAAACGTGTTTTGATAGTTTTGGTCAATTTGGAACGACCAGAAAATGGCCATTTTTCAAACAGTCTCCAAATTCGACAAAATTATTTTTTTTAGGACCGTATGGTCAAAACATAGCCAAATTTTTTTTCTGGAATTTTTGGAATCCGTATGTGGCCCAGGTAATTTGAAATGTGCGTTCAAATTCAGTATATAGATTTATACTTTGATTTTGACGAAAACTGATCGAAACCGTCGAATTGGCTTACTGGACATATACCATTGTGTTCGGGATGGGGGTAATTAGCTAGGGGCGATAGTTGTTGGATCCAATTTAGGGTTCGAATGAAAATGTGACTATTTGGAAATTAATTAATAAATATAATATAGTTTTATATAAACCTCACCCCTCTCTCTCCTCACTTCAGTCAACCTGTCGCTCAGAGAAATAAAATAAAAAAACCCACACATCGGATTTCCGCCGCTCCCTCCCAGCGCGCCACCGCACCCATCGCCACGCCCCTCCAGCCAGCCGCCGTCGCCGCGCAACCCCACTCCCCGACCATCCCCTCCTCCAGCACCTCCTCCCTCCCAAACCCCTAAAACCCTATCAAAATCCGCGCTAACTGAACCCCATAGCCACCGTGGGCCCCAATAGCGCCGCCGCCGACCTAAAAAGACACCCCTCCCCGCTTGCAACTCCGGCACCGCCTCTAAACCCCCTCCTCCGATCAAAAAGTGAGCTTTTTATTTATTTATGCAAGTAAAGACGTGATTTTTAATAATGAAAAGAATGGATTTTTATATATATACAAAGAGTAAAAAGATTTGATTTTTAAACACCTAAAAATATGATTTTTATATTATAGAGATAATAAATATAGGATTTTTATATTATAGAGATAATAAAAATATTAATTTTATGTTGCGAAGATACGATTTTTATTATCTAGAAAGAGAAGTAAGAATATGATTTTTTATATAAATGGAGCATTACAAAAATATAATTTTTATAATGAAGTAGCGGTGTAAAAATATGATTTTTATATAGGAATCTGAATTGTAAAAATATAATTATTATGTATGAAGTAGCGAAACAAAAATATGATTTTTATATACATCTCATTGAAACAAAAAAATTATTTTTAATATAAATTTCATGAAAACAGATTGCGTTGGAATCAGAACAGTGAATCTGAGCAACAATAAAGCACGGCGGAGTGGATCCCAATGGTTAGAACTTCTCACTTTAATTTACTTTCTAGTTAAAAATATATACTAGGATGTAGACGATGCTTAGCAGCACCCGACCCCAATCGTCCACAAACCATGGACGACTTGTTTGATTATGATGTGTTGTGAAAATTGACTGTGGTGTGTTGAATGGAAAAATACATTCATGCGTTGATTGGAAAAATATTCACGTGTTGAATAAGGTGTTAGAACAATAAAATATCATTTTTATTGTATGAATGAATGAAATAAAATATTTACTGAAATGAAAATAAATATTCATTTACAAATCGGATGATTTGTTTATGTACACTCATTTTACTGATATGAATTGGGACGATAAATTTTACACATCGCCCAACCGCACAAATAATAATCAGTTTTTGTTGTTTGAAAACCCCACACGGGTATTGGTATGATATTGGACATACACTAATCCCAATATTTAGTTGTATGTCAATCGATTGGTGGACAGACTGTTGTAAGCATTAATTATTTATATTTAACGCTTATACAGTTGTGAAATGCACTTTGGATGATGGTTGATTGTTTATCATTGTTATTATATACATGTGTTGTATGGAATCCATATAATTAATATTATATGGTAATTGATTGGGTCTCATTCCAATTTGGAAAATAAAGAATATTTTAAAATAATATTCAAAAAAGGATTAAAAATATTCATGTGTTGAATAAAATAATATTCATGTGTTGAATAAAATAATATTCATGTGTTGAATAAAATAATATTCATGTGTTGTATAAAGTATTTAAACAATTAAAGTATCATTTTTATTGAATGTATAAACCATTAAAAATATTCATGTGTTGAATAAAAGTCGTGTTGATTAGATATGCGCCATTTTGACGCGAACGAAATTCATATCGATTTTATTCATTTTTATAATGAATATCGAAATGGAAATGATTCCAAAATATAATATTTGAAAATATAATCATTTATATATATCAATGACGTGGAATATTCAGTTTTGATTTGAAATTGAATATGAGGTTGAAATCGTTATGAAAACGAATTAAAAACAATTTATAAAATACGTTTTAAAAAGGAAATCAATGAAATATAATATAATATATATATATATATATATATTATATATATTTAATGGCCTGAATAGAACGCGCCGCGGTAGTTCGCAAATTTCGACCGCTGACTTCGAATTGATGCTACGGGAGATCCGACCGCGGATTCTCCTAAACCGAAACCGCTGGGTTCATATCGAAAAGAGCTTTCTAACAAATACAAGAAATTAGAAATCTAACGGTTGGATTTGGAATTATGTCCAAATAAAATTTGGAAAAGGTCGCCGTAAGTGCAGTTCGATGACCGTTTATGAAAATCGACCATACGGGCCTTGATAAAATTATTTAAAATATAACTAATTTGTATAAAATCATAATAAATGATTTGGAAAGAATTAGGATGATAAATTCCATATTTGAAAAGATATTTTTTTTCGAAACGAACTAGTTATGAACAAGATTTGGAATCCATTATTTTTAATTAAATAAATTGGATTTGAAATGGTTTTAAAATAACTAGAATTTCCAATATATGAATTGGAATGGATTTGAATCAAAATTATCTTCGAGATATTTCGATATTGGATCTCGTGATTATATGAGCATTGTGGATGAATTTGGAAAATATGTATATATTGTTATTCCAATACGATATTTGTTGGTTTCAGAATTTGATATTGAATATAAGCCGATATATTTTCTATTCAGAGCCTTGTATTTATATCAAATGGGATTTTGGGTTTGTCGTTAACGGTGTCTTTAATAATACTGTTCTTAAACCCAATGGAGTTTAGAAAATTAGAAACTAATTGGAGATTAGCTAAGTTGAATGTTTTCCTCGGTATTGATCTGATGTTGGTTTCGGCCTTCGGGGTTAATATCTAGGGAATTGTTTTCTTACTAATTTATGGTTAGAGTGTGATGGAATATGATTTTGGGCTTATCGTGAACTGTGTTTTAAATGACATTGGTTTTTTTTACCCAATTAAAGACAAGAATTATTTTCCTAGAAGTTGAATAATCTTTAATATTGATTTTTGGGAAGATTAAAACAAAGTGGAGTTTTAATGGATCTTTAATTAGATTGATACGTGAATTGATAATTTAAATTATCAAATTTGGGAAATGATCGAGAATGGAGTCTTGCCAGTTTTTCTCCTAGCGATAGCTAAATATTTAATTAGATTTGAAAGTGAAATGGTAATTGATATTTACCGATAACACTGTGTATTGATATGGAGTATTTCCAATTTTGCTCCATGGAATAAATAGGTTGGGATTGGGAAATAAAATAAAGGATTACCTCAGTAAGATGCGTTAATCCCGACTAATTTGGAGAACCTTAATATGATTTGAATGATATCGAAAGGAAGATTAAATTTTTTTAAAGAATTTATCTCTGATAAAATTATTGGGAACAAATCCCTAAGGCTGTGAATATTTAAATAAAAGAATATCCTGAATTGGAATGAGGCGTATGTTGTGTTTGTATAGCACTTGTTTATTATATACGCGGGCTATTCGGAAAGGCCGGGTTTATACTCATTCTGAATAACCGATTGGACGATATGTCGATGATGAAGACAGTGGTTGAAGACCAGAGGTCTTCACATCGTTTGGACAATTACTGATGTTTTGATTGGGCTGTACACCCAAGACGAGGTAATAAGTGGTGATCGTTCAAACGTACTTGGAGATCGATGGATATGCGAGGGCCTATCTCCTTTATTGGGCAAATGGGACGAGGAATAAGGTGCCTCTAGTTTCTTTCAGACCCGGAACGAACTTGTAAATGGACTGTGTGTCTGACATTGGATTTTATTTCGTGTTGATTGATCTCTATTAAATATACATCTGTTTGGCGGCGGAGAATTTATTCTCTTGCTTAACGCCCTTCTCTGAGACGTATGAGCTCAGAGGTTATATATCGATAGACATCAGTCGCATGGAGTGCATTGCCTGTGTGGCATGCTGAGATGCAAATGATCAAGGCTCCTGTTGAAAAGTAGAGTCTTGTGGTTGATGATCAAAGCACAACCTATGTGGCATAGCTTTGTGTATAGCGTTAATTCACGAGCCTCACACCTCGGTATGAGTCAAAAACAGGATCGTGACTGCAGGGAGTGCACGACGTTTCTATCTAGCTATGGCTGGTGTTAGCGTTTTACAAGCCCTGACATTTATATTATTTTTACCTGTGTTGTTGTTGGAATGCGAGGTGCCTCCGATATATCGGTCTCTACGGAGTCAATGGGTAGGTTCTATAGGACCGGGAAACATGTGTTTAGGTATAACTAATCCGCTATGTGTGGACCGGCCCTGAAGATCCAAGGGTTCGCCAGCGTCCGAACCCTAAGGCATTTGCTTGAGTTTCTCGAAGCCGGGAGGATGATCCTTTGCCTCGTCTCATGACGGGAATCCCATTTCCAATACATGATATTTCGGTTTTGATTGTAGAGCTTAGTATGGCGACATAGTGGGATGGGGCACTATGCTGTCTATGATTGATACATTTATATTTGAAGTTGTTTTCATACACTTTACACTATAATAGTATCAAAATGATTTGTTTTAATTGTACCAAGCATATTTGGCTATTATAAGGTAAAACTCTATCCTTCGGCTTGCGTTGCATTGTGTGATGGGACCTGAGTCTTATAATAGTTTCATTTTTCTAAAAAGCATTGCGCTATTTATTCTATGCAATGGTATTCTCGGTAGGAAACCTGTTCCTTGTTATACGGCGTGGTCCCTTGAGTTATTAATTCCATTTTAAAGTAAAGTTTTGAATAACAGTTTTAGTTCTCACACCAGCCACATGACTGTCCTGGAGTGTATTGTTTTAACCTAAACTCTGGGTGCCCCTATTTTCCACACAGGCAGCTAGTAGTTGGGTTTTGCAGATATTATATGCACAGGATCCTGGTCTACAGATGAAGTGATATTCGGAAAGCTCTGTATCCGTGTATTTCTTTCAGTTGTGCTTTGTATTATTTTTCCGCTGCGATGTGTTTAAATGTAATTTAAATCTCTGATATTTATCAAATGTGTAATATTTGATCATACTCTGTCTATTCTTGTAATCTGATGTAAATTGTTGTAATAAGCAATGAAATGTTCTTCTGTTTGTGTTCCAATTCGTCTTGTCCTTAACTCAATACGTTGTTTCCTTCGCGGGGAAGTTCGAGTCGTTACAGGTTGGTATCAGTGCTTTGGTTTACAGAGCTCGAGAACAAGATACATTAGAACCAAACGAAATAATTCATCAGAGATTGGATTAGTAATATCCAATGAGAATGACTCGTTAGAGATAGGATCACTAATATCCTAGAACGAGTGTGAAGAGTAGTTTTTTTAAAAATCAAAATGAAAACTTGAAAATTTAAATGTATTGTACGTATTTGAATATTTATTTTATATTGAATTTGGACAATCTAGTATATGAAGATTTTGCATATACGCCTAGCTAGCGTGTATACGAAGTCCCAAATATACTGGATAGACATAGAATTACACTCTAGTTGCCCAGAGATGATTCTGATGATAGTCTTGACATCATCAGCATTTGTGTTCGAGTTTCGAAAGTGGGATGTCTATATATTTCCAATTGACTGGTGTGAGAACCAAAACTAGATAGGGTTTATTGTTGTGAATTAGCATCAAAAACATGATTTTCTGTATATGCATCAAAATTATGAATTTGAAACGTTAATTCACTAATTGATTGATGGTTGTGTTGTATGATTATTTGTTATCTAATAAAACCATTATGTGAAAGAACGGTACGTATAACCAAATTGTGTCGAATATTGAAATATATTGAAAATTGTTTGAAATTGCATATATACACATGTGTACACATTGAACAGTTCATAGCAAGGAGGCTAGAGCAGAGGAATAAAATTGTATGCCCGACAAATAGGTACATGTTTACTAATTTTATGGGTTTGGATGATTTTATGAGCCGACTGGCTTTTTCTTTCTCTTTTTGAGAAGAGAGGGCCTGTGTGGCGGTTTGGAGATTTTCTCGGTGCTCCCGTACAAAGGAGGTTATGGAGAATTTTTTTGAAAATTTAAGGTGTTAGCCAAATTTTTGAAGATTTGGAAAATTCTTACAAACAGAAAAGTTAAAGAATGAACGCCAAACTGAAAGTTGAGTTAGTTTGTAAAACAACTTTCAGCTTCGTTCCTTTTCGAGGATGAAAATATTTTAAGTGGGGGAGATTGTAACAACCCGGAAAATCGGAACCAAGTTAAAAATTTTATTTTGGCAATTTTAATGAATTTTGAATATTTAAAATGAATATTTCAAATAATAATGATGAGAAATTTAGTTTGAATTGAATTGGAACGTATATATTTATTTGAATTGACGTTGGAATATAAATATGTATTTTAATTATAAAAGGAATTGGAAAGGGCGCGGTAGTTTGAAAATTCGATTTCAAATTTCAAATGAATGTACATGATTCAAAATAAACTGGATTTTAGCGAAACCAAAAATATTTGAATCTGTTTGAAAATATCTTTCAAAGAATCAGCAAAATCAAATTTTCATAGCGGGAATAAAAGGTTATGCCCAGTTGAAAATTCTGAATAGTCGCTATGGAAAATATAGCCCTTAAAAATTGAAATTTTGCAAACGGCCTCCGTTTTCGACGAAACCACTTTTGTTGGATCCGGGATGTCAAGTTATTGCTAGATTCCAATTTTCATAATTTTTGAAATTAATATGTGAGCATGGCAAAGGAAAACGTGTTTTGATAGTTTTAGTCAATTTGGATCGACCAGAAAATGGCCATTTTTCAAACGGTCTCCAAATTCGACAAAATTAGTTTTGTTAGGACTGTATGGTCAAAATATAGCCAGATTTATTTTTCTGGAATTTTTGGAGTCCATATGTGGCCCCGGTAAATTGAAATGTGCATTCAAATTCAATATATAGATTTATATTTTGATCTTGAACGGAAACTGATCAAAACCATCAAATTGGCTTACCGGACATATCCCGTTTGTTCGGAATGGGGGTAGTTAGCTAGGGGCAACAGTCGTTGGATCCAATTTGGGGTTCGAATGAAAACGTGCTATTTGGAAATTAATTAATAAATATAATATAATTTTATATAAACCTCACCCCTCTCTCTCCTCACTTCAGTCAACACATCGCTCAGAGAAATAAAATAAAAAAGCCCACGCATCGGATTTCCACCGCTCCCTCCTAGCGCGCCACCACACCTATTGCCGCGCCCCTCCAAGCAGCCGTCGCCGCCGCGCATCCCCCACTCCCCGACCATCCCCTCCTACAGCGCCTCCTCCCTCCGAAACCCCTAAAACCCTATCAAAATACGTGGAAACTGAATCCCATAGCCACCATGGGCTCCTATAGCACCGCCGCCGACCTGGAGAGAACCCTCTCGCCGCTTGCGACTCCGGCACTGCCTCTAAACCCCCTCATCCGATCAAAAAGTAGCTTTTTATTTATTTATGCAAGTAAAGGCATGATTTTTAATAATGAAAAGAATGGATTTTTATATATATACAAAGAGTAAAAAGATTTGATTTTTGAATACCTAAAAATACAATTTTTATATTATAGAGATAATAAAAAGAGGATTTTTATATTATAGAGATATTAAAAATATGATTTTTGTGTTGTGAAGATACGATTTTTATTATCTAGAAAGAGAGGTAAGAATATGATTTTTTATATAAATGGAGCGTTATAAAAATATAATTTTTATAATGAAGTAGTGGTGTAAAAATATAATTTTTATATAGGAATCTGTATTGTAAAAATATAATTTTTATATATGAAGTAGCGAAATAAAAATATGATTTTTAATATAAATTTTGTGAAAACAGATTGCTTTGGAATCAGAGCATCGAATCTGAGCAACAATAAAGTACGGCGGAGTGGATCCATAAAGTGAGAACTTCTCACTTTAATTTACTTTCTATTTAAAAATATATTCTTGGATGTAGACGGTGCTTAGCAGCACCTGACACCCGTCATCCACAAATCGTGGACGACTTGTATGGTTATGATGTGTTGTGAAAATTGTGGTGTGTTGAATGGAAAAATATATTCATGTGTTGAATGGAAAAATATTCATGTGTTGAGTAAGGTGTTAGAACAATAAAAATATCATTTTTATTGTATAAATGAATGAAATAAAATATTTACTAAAATGAAAATAAATATTCATTTACAAATCGGATGATTTGTTTATGTACACTCATTTTACTGATATGAATTGGGACTATAAATTTTACACATCGCCCAACCGCACAAATAATAATCAGTGTTTGTTGTTTGAAAACCCCACACGGGTATTGGGATGATATTGGACATACACTAATCCCAATATTTAGTTGTATGTCAATCGATTGGTGGACAGTCTGTTGTAAGCATTAATTATTATATTTAACGCTTATAAAGTTGTGAAATGCACTTTGGATGATGGTTGATTGTTTATCATTGTTAGTATATACATGTGTTGTATGGAATCCATATAATTAACATTATATGGTAATTGATTGGGTCTCATTCCAATTTGGAAAATAAATAATATTTTAAAATAATATTCAAAAAAGAATTAAAAATATTCATGTGTTGAATAAAATAAATATTCATGTATTGAATAAAATAATATTCATGTGTTGAATAAAATAAATATTCATGTATTGAATAAAATAATATTCACGAGTTGAATAAAATAATATTCATGCATTGAATAAAGTATTCAAACAATAAAAATATCATTTTTATTGAATGTATAAACCATTAAAAATATTCATGTGTTGAGTAAAAGCCGTGTTGATTAGATATGCGCCATTTTGATGCGAACGATATTCATATCGATTTTATTCATTTTTATAATGAATATCGAAATGGAAATGATTTCAAAATATAATATTTGAAAATATTATCATTTATATATATTGATGATGTGGAATATTCAATTTTGATTTGAAATTGAATATGAAGTTGAAATTGTTTTGAAAACGAATTCAAAACGATTTATAAAATACGTAATTCACGAATTCAAATCTAGTTCAAAACGATTTACAAAATATTGATGATGTGGAATATTCAATTCAGAACGCACCACGCTGCTGTAACGACCCAGATTTTTCGTCGATTTATTTTAAATATTTAATATCATTTTAAATATTGTGTTGGTAATATAAAAGAATTTTTATATTGGATTTACCGATTTAATAATCGATATAGGATATAATTCAGATTTAAAACTAAATCGAAACGTAATTTAAAATCATTAATTTAATGTGGTTAATCCGTATATACGTTTAAATTAAAATCTGAAATACGCTCCATTTAGGATATCGTATCAACTTGGAAATATTGGTCGTTAAGAAAAAATAGGGGTTCAGGATTGGATTTAAGGACCGGGAGATATTTTAGGGGATTATATAATATAAAATCAAATCAAAATTTAAGGACATGTACCTCTGCCAACCTAAAATTTAAACAGGCCGACCTAATTTGTTTACATCGCAGACCTAGTTTCTCCTCGAGCCCAAATTCCTGTCTTCCATTTTCTATATCAACGGAACAAAGATTTAATGGCCTTGTACTCCTTGTCTCCCACCGTTCACTCTATAAAATGAGCCCTCCCCTTTCGTTTGTTTTCATTTTATCGAATTCAACATTTCAGCCCCTTTCTTCCATCCTTTTTCTGTAAATCGAAGTCACCGATTTAAAAAAAAAAAAAAAAAAAAAAAAGGGATCGCGATACGTATCAAAATCAGAAAGCCGAGTCAACGCCAAAGAATCGTGAACAGAGACCGTGGTAATACCCGAAGTCGAAACCAAAACTCGAAGTTGATTAGAAGGGGAGTCGCGAGTGGTATTGGTGACATCGATCTGAACTCGCATAGAGAAGGGGCTATGTGATGCTTTGGGAGTAATCGCGACGGGATTGTGGTGGGGGTTGCGTTCAGGAGGGAGGCCGTTCTCGAGTTGATGGCGACTGTTGAAGTGATGATCGAATTCGTCCTCTTCGGTGAAACTGCAGATGCTCTAGGGTTGCAGGAATATTAGGTATTTATTTATTATTTTTATTTTCAATTCAATAGTAGTTTAAAAACATAAAACCTGAGAAAATATTAATGAGTTCTTGTACATGATTATAATTTTAAAACAAAGATTAAGGTAAATTCATTTATAATTAATCTAGTAATGACTTTTGACTAAATTAGATTAATCTAAATTTAGTTTGTTATTGATTAATTAAGTGATAAAAGGTAAGAATAGTTAATTATGAATTGGATATTCATAGGAGCTTGATAAATTTATTAAGAGAAGCCGAGTCGAATTCATGGACGCAGATATGGGATTAAATTGGAAATTCGGCAAAGTGAAAATACGAGGTGAGTAAATCTCACTCACCTTTAGAATTATTTTTATTTCATTAAAAATAATTGTTTGCTGCTTGTGTTGTTTTCTGGTTGTTTATATATATTAGTTATTTAGGCTATATATATATATATATTGGGTTGATTGGTTGGTTGGATTCCCGCAGTCTCATTAGCGGATGCCCGCAGTTTCATAGCGGATGATTACCCTATACGCCCCACGCTATGATTAGTGGATGACCTTCTATACCACGATATTCTGCCACGAAGCAGAATGGGTATTATTTATGTGCTAACATCTGTGGATGCAGGAAAACAGGTTGGAGGAATCCAACAGGATTCCTCAAAAATATATTATCTGTTTGTTTATTTGTTTGCATATATATTGTTATATATGATGTGTTAGGAAAATAAAAAAAAATTGGTTGCTTTGTGTGTTTTATCACTGGGCTTAAGTAATGATATTTAAAAATATCGTGAAAGGATATTTGAGATTTTAAAGGGAAAAAATTCTATTTTTTTAAATAGAATTAGAATTTCTAAATGGAATAAAAATATAAACTTGTTTTGAAAAATAAAACAAGTAGTCTCGTTATAAACGAAGTTTAGAAATAGTTCTTTTATAATAAAGTTATAAATGAAGTGAAATGAATTATCATTTGATAATTCAGAAATAGAAATACAAGCGTGAAATAGAGATTTGAATGTGGAATTTCAAAATAGAAATTGAAATATAGAATTTCAAAGAAGAATTGAATAGGATTTGAAATGTGAAATTTGAATAAAGATTTGAATTGGAATTCAAATATGAAATCTGAATAGAGATTTGAAATGGAAATTCGAGTATTGAATTTTGAACATGGAATTTGAATAAAGAAATTCAGAATAGAGATTTGAATGTAGAATTTCAAAATAGAATTTGAAATAAACTTTGAAATAGGATTTTCAAAGTAGAATTGGAAATAGAATTTCAAATAGGATTTCAAAATAGGAAATCCAAATGGTTTTGAAATGGAATTTGAATTCAAGGGAATTCAAATGGATTTGAGTAAAGAAATTCAAATGGGATTTTAAATATAAGATTTCAAATAGAAATTTAAATGAAGTTTAAATATTTAAATTCAAATATGATTTTCAAATATAACCATTCAAAAGGGGTTTGATTATAGAATTTAAAGTGGAATTTAATTCAAAGGAATAAATTAAGATATTGAAATTCAAGAAAATCAAATGTGGAGTTTAACTAATGAATTTGAATTTAGAATTCAAATGGTATTTGTAAATGAATTTGAATTGAGAATTCAATGGTGTTTGAAAGAAAATTGGAATATTTTAATTCAAATAGAATTGGAAATAGATTTGAACATAGAAATTCAAATGGGATTTGAATATTTGAATTTCAAAAGGGAATTCAAAATGGAGTTGAATATTTAAATTCAAGTATGAATTTCAAATATAGAAATTTAAAAAGGAGTTGATTTGAAGTGGGAATTCGAATAAAGGATTTGAAATGGAATTCGAATAAAGAATTTGAAATGGAATTCGAATAAAGGATTTCAAATGGGATTTGAATACAGGATTTAAAACTATGGAATTTGAAATGTAAAGATTCAAATGGAATTTGAAATATATATGAATATATATATATTGGACGAAGTTGAATTCATTTTTAAGAGGTTTAAAAAGTTTATATATATAAATATAATTAAAACGAACTCGCCGCAGCGCTGCAGTTCGTAAAATAGCGATTCGAACTTCAATCGAATATACAGAACTCAATTGAAGTCGAAATTCTTTGAAACAAGAAACGTCAGGACCAGTTTGATAATAGTTTTCTAATGGAAGAGAAAAATCTGAATTTCGTCGTATAGATTTTGAGATATGTCAAAATCAAAATTTCAGAAAAACAGCGCCAGAACCATTATAAAACCATAACGGTTTATTTAATTAAATTAAAGGATTTTAAGCAAAGAAAAATCGAAATTTCTATTTAGAAAAATCCAGATGTGAGTTATAAAATATATGTGAACTCCAGTGGAGTAATGAGTTGATTTCTGAAATAGAAATCAGATTTTTGATTTATTGAATAGAGTTAACTAATTCGAATAGAAATTAGTTAATGAGATTTCGAATGAATATTGAACTTTAAATAAGTGAATTCGATTTGAGAATTTATATTCGAAATAGAAAAGGAAACTAGAATTGGAATTGAAATTCAATTTGGTTATGAACGAGTTAAATATTTTGTTTGAAAATACTATGTTCAAACAAAGGAGTAAAATAGGCAAAATGGCCGATTTAAAGAATAAATGACGAAACTGAATTCAAACGATTAGATAGTGTTGAATGGAATTGAAAACAGGTGAACAGGTGTTAAACAGATATGGGGATGGAGTATATGAAGATTTTTATTTTATGTGCTCGACAAAAGGTACATGTTTAAATTCATATACGAGTTTTATGCGCCGTATCGGCAAGCCGCTTGGCTTTTTCTTTTTCCTTTTGAGATTGGAAGATACCGGGATGCTATTTGAAATTTCCCGATGCTCCCGATACAGGGGAGGTTATGGCGAATTTTTCCGGAAATTTAAGGAGTTAGAATATTTTTAAGAAATTTGACAATTAGAAATCTATATATCGATATATATAGAATTCGATAAGGAAACAAAATCAAAAATAGCGTAAAGGGCCAAGATTGATTATTGAAATATTTGAGTAACAAATATTGATAGAGAAAATAGAGAAGTGGTTTAATTAATGAAATATTAATTAAAGGGCCCAGTGATTTGTTTGGTATGTTTGGATGAACACTTGTTTTTATTCGATAGTTAAATCACAGACTATCGAAGTTTTGACCATCGTTGTCAATATGGAGAGACCGGTTGGATTATTATCCGTGAACCACTCCGTATCGGCATAAGCGTTGCGAACCAAGTATGCTGAATATATTGAAGACGGAGTAAAGTACAAGGGCTTTTCTATTTATAGAAATAGTGCCTTCGGTTTCGTTCAATCCCAGGACGAACGTAAATGGACGAATGTCTGACAGAGTATTTCCAATGATCAAATGGGTTGGTCTGTATAAATATATATGGTTGCAACGGATTTATCCCTTAGCATAATATCCAGAATATTTGTGCAAACTCAATTAGTGATTAACGGATCTGACGATGTGGCATTCAAAGTGATTGTGTTATCGATGAATGGTAAGTATGCGTAGCCTCAGGCCTCAACAACCGGGAAAGGACAAAAATCGGGCAGGCAGCATGGCTATGTGGGTCGCTCCCATTAGGGTGTATAATCACCTATCTAGAGAAATTCCTTTTGTTTCTAAATCTATCGATTCTGCCCATTCGGGAAACGGTGGTTTGAGTCCAACCGTTGGTGATATACATTCGATACACTCAAGCGAAATGAGTGGTCGGTCATGTGTGGGCCGGGTTGCAAGACGTTCTTGTTGAACCCAGGTGTATTCGCCTCTAGAGATGCACTGTCGGAAGGTGGTCCCATACCTTGTCATGTTGGAAATCCAATCTCCAATAAGCGCCATGCGGGTTTTTGATTATATACTATATATGTGGAGCGTGAGATGCAAGCGTTCTACTATTTGGTTATTTACTTGATGTAGACATTATTATAATATCATTGGATTTGATATCAAAATGTTTTGGGTTATAGTAAGGTAAAAACCGTCCGTGTTTATGTGTGGGCTGGTCTTACTATTATCTTTCCTTTTGAAAGGATTTTTAAAGTTAAACAAGTGGTTGGAGTTTACTCACACCAGTCCCATGACTGACCCAGAGTTTGTTTTGTTTTGTTTTTCCTAAACTCTTGGGTGCCCAAATTTGTACGGGCAGTCAAGTGTTTCAGGCTTTTACAGATACACTTGGAGGAGCTTGAAGCAGGAGGCTTCAACGTTAGTTATTTAGAGTTACTTCCGCTGGATCAAATGTTATGTGTACTCTGATGATGGTATGTATGTATGTACAAAACAGATTTGTATTTCGAAGCTTATGTTATATAATATATTTTATTCGTTCCGCTGTGAGTTTGTGATCTTCGTTTTCTTCTATTCTAATATTTCTTTCTTTCTATTTCTCATCCTCTAATTTCTTTCTAATAATGAGTCGTATTTCTGTGTTATTTGGGTTGGACGTGTGTTGTATTTAGTCAACTCAGATAGCACGGATTTGCGGGTCGTTTCAGTTGGTATCAGAGCTTAGGTTGAGCGAACACCTAGGCTTGTGTGGCATGTGCTCATTAGAGATAGGGTCAGTAGTACCCTAGAATGAGTTCAGTATATATATACGAGAGAGCGTATTTGTAATTGATATAAAAAAATTGTTTTATATTGTGTTGACTAGTCAGTGAGTAGTTTATGAATTCTGGTCGAATCGTGGGACGCCACGAAGTCGATAGGGATTTCTAAACACTTGGACAGAAAATACGACATGATATTGTTTTAAAGTGGGTGAATGAAATAATTTTACCCAAAATTTCTATTTTGATATAGAAAGAATAATTTTCTAGAATTATTATTATATGGATGTGTTGGATGTTGATTTTATAATCAGATGAGATTATAAATTTAGAATAGTTATTTATAACCAAATTAGAATTTGTATAGAAATTAAATATACAAATGAGATGAATTAGAATTAAATTCAAACTAGAATTAAGAACTCAAAATCCTGGGAAGTTGACAAATATTTTTCAAAGTATATTAAAATAATATAGATTTGTTTTAAAGGATTTGAAAGGAAATCATGGATTTTGAAATGATAAAGCACTGAACTCACTTCAGTGGCTGGGAAATAATTCTGATGATGATTGCAACATCATCAGTGTTCGTTTCCGAGTTTCTAAGTGATGAAATTGCTACCTTAGAAAATTTTTGATGGAAATTTGTTTGGAAGAAAACAAATAGTTTGGAAATATTCAAATGTTTTGAATTGAGATGAAAATAAAAATAAGTATACATTTATGGGATTTCAAAAGAATTTGAAATGAAAAACCCTGGGATTTGGATTCTGGAATTAAAATTTAACTGAAGAAAGTTAAATGGTTCGAGGTGAATAAATTGGCTAGAATCAATTTGAAATAAATTGAAATTGAATGTGAAAGCATATGAAGGGAAGAAGGCCAAAAGTTTTGATTGAAATTAAAGTCATAGAAATATGAGGAGTTGAGTTTCAACATAAGTGAGATTTTGAAAAGTAAGGAGTTTGTACCATTTTTTCCTATCTTAGCAATTTCGAGGACGAAATTATTTTAAGGGGGGAAGAATGTAACGACCCAGATTTTTCGTTGATTTATTTTAAATATTTAATATCATTTTAAATATTGTGTTGGTAATATAAAAGAATTTTTATATTGGATTTACCGATTTAATAATCGATATAGGATATAATTCAGATTTAAAACTAAATCGAAACGTAATTTAAAATCATTAATTTAATGTGGTTAATCCGTATATACGTTTAAATTAAAATCTGAAATACGCTCCATTTAGGATATCGTATCAACTTGGAAATATTGGTCGTTAAGAAAAAATAGGGGTTCAGGATTGGATTTAAGGACCGGGAGATATTTTAGGGGATTATATAATATAAAATCAAATCAAAATTTAAGGACATGTACCTCTGCCAACCTAAAATTTAAACAGGCCGACCTAATTTGTTTACATCGCAGACCTAGTTTCTCCTCGAGCCCAAATTCCTGTCTTCCATTTTCTATATCAACGGAACAAAGATTTAATGGCCTTGTACTCCTTGTCTCCCACCGTTCACTCTATAAAATGAGCCCTCCCCTTTCGTTTGTTTTCATTTTATCGAATTCAACATTTCAGCCCCTTTCTTCCATCCTTTTTCTGTAAATCGAAGTCACCGATTTAAAATAAAAAAAAAAAAAAAAAAAAGGGATCGCGATACGTATCAAAATCAGAAAGCCGAGTCAACGCCAAAGAATCGTGAACAGAGACCGTGGTAATACCCGAAGTCGAAACCAAAACTCGAAGTTGATTAGAAGGGGAGTCGCGAGTGGTATTGGTGACATCGATCTGAACTCGCATAGAGAAGGGGCTATATGATGCTTTGGGAGTAATCGCGACGGGATTGTGGTGGGGGTTGCGTTCAGGAGGGAGGCCGTTCTCGAGTTGATGGCGACTGTTGAAGTGATGATCGAATTCGTCCTCTTCGGTGAAACTGCAGATGCTCTAGGGTTGCAGGAATATTAGGTATTTATTTATTATTTTTATTTTCAATTCAATAGTAGTTTAAAAACATAAAACCTGAGAAAATATTAATGAGTTCTTGTACATGATTATAATTTTAAAACAAAGATTAAGGTAAATTCATTTATAATTAATCTAGTAATGACTTTTGACTAAATTAGATTAATCTAAATTTAGTTTGTTATTGATTAATTAAGTGATAAAAGGTAAGAATAGTTAATTATGAATTGGATATTCATAGGAGCTTGATAAATTTATTAAGAGAAGCCGAGTCGAATTCATGGACACAGATATGGGATTAAATTGGAAATTCGGCAAAGTGAAAATACGAGGTGAGTAAATCTCACTCACCTTTAGAATTATTTTTATTTCATTAAAAATAATTGTTTGCTGCTTGTGTTGTTTTCTGGTTGTTTATATATATTAGTTATTTAGGCTATATATATATATATATTGGGTTGATTGGTTGGTTGGATTCCCGCAGTCTCATTAGCGGATGCCCGCAGTTTCATAGCGGATGATTACCCTATACGCCCCACGCTATGATTAGTGGATGACCTTCTATACCACGATATTCTGCCACGAAGCAGAATGGGTATTATTTATGTGCTAACATCTGTGGATGCAGGAAAACAGGTTGGAGGAATCCAACAGGATTCCTCAAAAATATATTATCTGTTTGTTTATTTGTTTGCATATATATTGTTATATATGATGTGTTAGGAAAATAAAAAAAAATTGGTTGCTTTGTGTGTTTTATCACTGGGCTTAAGTAATGATATTTAAAAATATCGTGAAAGGATATTTGAGATTTTAAAGGGAAAAAATTCTATTTTTTTAAATAGAATTAGAATTTCTAAATGGAATAAAAATATAAACTTGTTTTGAAAAATAAAACAAGTAGTCTCGTTATAAACGAAGTTTAGAAATAGTTCTTTTATAATAAAGTTATAAATGAAGTGAAATGAATTATCATTTGATAATTCAGAAATAGAAATACAAGCGTGAAATAGAGATTTGAATGTGGAATTTCAAAATAGAAATTGAAATATAGAATTTCAAAGAAGAATTGAATAGGATTTGAAATGTGAAATTTGAATAAAGATTTGAATTGGAATTCAAATATGAAATCTGAATAGAGATTTGAAATGGAAATTCGAGTATTGAATTTTGAACATGGAATTTGAATAAAGAAATTCAGAATAGAGATTTGAATGTAGAATTTCAAAATAGAATTTGAAATAAACTTTGAAATAGGATTTTCAAAGTAGAATTGGAAATAGAATTTCAAATAGGATTTCAAAATAGGAAATCCAAATGGTTTTGAAATGGAATTTGAATTCAAGGGAATTCAAATGGATTTGAGTAAAGAAATTCAAATGGGATTTTAAATATAAGATTTCAAATAGAAATTTAAATGAAGTTTAAATATTTAAATTCAAATATGATTTTCAAATATAACCATTCAAAAGGGGTTTGATTATAGAATTTAAAGTGGAATTTAATTCAAAGGAATAAATTAAGATATTGAAATTCAAGAAAATCAAATGTGGAGTTTAACTAATGAATTTGAATTTAGAATTCAAATGGTATTTGTAAATGAATTTGAATTGAGAATTCAATGGTGTTTGAAAGAAAATTGGAATATTTTAATTCAAATAGAATTGGAAATAGATTTGAACATAGAAATTCAAATGGGATTTGAATATTTGAATTTCAAAAGGGAATTCAAAATGGAGTTGAATATTTAAATTCAAGTATGAATTTCAAATATAGAAATTTAAAAAGGAGTTGATTTGAAGTGGGAATTCGAATAAAGGATTTGAAATGGAATTCGAATAAAGAATTTGAAATGGAATTCGAATAAAGGATTTCAAATGGGATTTGAATACAGGATTTAAAACTATGGAATTTGAAATGTAAAGATTCAAATGGAATTTGAAATATATATGAATATATATATATTGGACGAAGTTGAATTCATTTTTAAGAGGTTTAAAAAGTTTATATATATAAATATAATTAAAACGAACTCGCCGCAGCGCTGCAGTTCGTAAAATAGCGATTCGAACTTCAATCGAATATACAGAACTCAATTGAAGTCAAAATTCTTTGAAACAAGAAACGTCAGGACCAGTTTGATAATAGTTTTCTAATGGAAGAGAAAAATCTGAATTTCGTCGTATAGATTTTGAGATATGTCAAAATCAAAATTTCAGAAAAACAGCGCCAGAACCATTATAAAACCATAACGGTTTATCTAATTAAATTAAAGGATTTTAAGCAAAGAAAAATCGAAATTTCTATTTAGAAAAATCCAGATGTGAGTTATAAAATATATGTGAACTCCAGTGGAGTAATGAGTTGATTTCTGAAATAGAAATCAGATTTTTGATTTATTGAATAGAGTTAACTAATTCGAATAGAAATTAGTTAATGAGATTTCGAATGAATATTGAACTTTAAATAAGTGAATTCGATTTGAGAATTTATATTCGAAATAGAAAAGGAAACTAGAATTGGAATTGAAATTCAATTTGGTTATGAACGAGTTAAATATTTTGTTTGAAAATACTATGTTCAAACAAAGGAGTAAAATAGGCAAAATGGCCGATTTAAAGAATAAATGACGAAACTGAATTCAAACGATTAGATAGTGTTGAATGGAATTGAAAACAGGTGAACAGGTGTTAAACAGATATGGGGATGGAGTATATGAAGATTTTTATTTTATGTGCTCGACAAAAGGTACATGTTTAAATTCATATACGAGTTTTATGCGCCGTATCGGCAAGCCGCTTGGCTTTTTCTTTTTCCTTTTGAGATTGGAAGATACCGGGATGCTATTTGAAATTTCCCGATGCTCCCGATACAGGGGAGGTTATGGCGAATTTTTCCGGAAATTTAAGGAGTTAGAATATTTTTAAGAAATTTGACAATTAGAAATCTATATATCGATATATATAGAATTCGATAAGGAAACAAAATCAAAAATAGCGTAAAGGGCCAAGATTGATTATTGAAATATTTGAGTAACAAATATTGATAGAGAAAATAGAGAAGTGGTTTAATTAATGAAATATTAATTAAAGGGCCCAGTGATTTGTTTGGTATGTTTGGATGAACACTTGTTTTTATTCGATAGTTAAATCACAGACTATCGAAGTTTTGACCATCGTTGTCAATATGGAGAGACCGGTTGGATTATTATCCGTGAACCACTCCGTATCGGCATAAGCGTTGCGAACCAAGTATGCTGAATATATTGAAGACGGAGTAAAGTACAAGGGCTTTTCTATTTATAGAAATAGTGCCTTCGGTTTCGTTCAATCCCAGGACGAACGTAAATGGACGAATGTCTGACAGAGTATTTCCAATGATCAAATGGGTTGGTCTGTATAAATATATATGGTTGCAACGGATTTATCCCTTAGCATAATATCCAGAATATTTGTGCAAACTCAATTAGTGATTAACGGATCTGACGATGTGGCATTCAAAGTGATTGTGTTATCGATGAATGGTAAGTATGCGTAGCCTCAGGCCTCAACAACCGGGAAAGGACAAAAATCGGGCAGGCAGCATGGCTATGTGGGTCGCTCCCATTAGGGTGTATAATCACCTATCTAGAGAAATTCCTTTTGTTTCTAAATCTATCGATTCTGCCCATTCGGGAAACGGTGGTTTGAGTCCAACCGTTGGTGATATACATTCGATACACTCAAGCGAAATGAGTGGTCGGTCATGTGTGGGCCGGGTTGCAAGACGTTCTTGTTGAACCCAGGTGTATTCGCCTCTAGAGATGCACTGTCGGAAGGTGGTCCCATACCTTGTCATGTTGGAAATCCAATCTCCAATAAGCGCCATGCGGGTTTTTGATTATATACTATATATGTGGAGCGTGAGATGCAAGCGTTCTACTATTTGGTTATTTACTTGATGTAGACATTATTATAATATCATTGGATTTGATATCAAAATGTTTTGGGTTATAGTAAGGTAAAAACCGTCCGTGTTTATGTGTGGGCTGGTCTTACTATTATCTTTCCTTTTGAAAGGATTTTTAAAGTTAAACAAGTGGTTGGAGTTTACTCACACCAGTCCCATGACTGACCCAGAGTTTGTTTTGTTTTGTTTTGTTTTTCCTAAACTCTTGGGTGCCCAAATTTGTACGGGCAGTCAAGTGTTTCAGGCTTTTACAGATACACTTGGAGGAGCTTGAAGCAGGAGGCTTCAACGTTAGTTATTTAGAGTTACTTCCGCTGGATCAAATGTTATGTGTACTCTGATGATGGTATGTATGTATGTACAAAACAGATTTGTATTTCGAAGCTTATGTTATATAATATATTTTATTCGTTCCGCTGTGAGTTTGTGATCTTCGTTTTCTTCTATTCTAATATTTCTTTCTTTCTATTTCTCATCCTCTAATTTCTTTCTAATAATGAGTCGTATTTCTGTGTTATTTGGGTTGGACGTGTGTTGTATTTAGTCAACTCAGATAGCACGGATTTGCGGGTCGTTTCAGCTGCGGTAATTCGTGAATTTCGACCGTTGACTTCGAATTGATATTACGGAAGACCCGACCGTCGGATTCTCCTAAAACTAGTACTGTTGTGTTTGTATCGAAAAGAGCTTTCTAACGAATACAAGAAATTAGAAATCTAACGGTTGGATTTGGAATTATGTCCAAATCAAATTTGGAAAGGGTCGCCGTAAGTGTGGTTCGATGACCGTTTATGGAAATCGACTGTACGGGCCTTGATAAAATTATTCAAAGTATCAATAACTTGTATAAAATCATAATAAATGATTTGATAAGAATTGGGATGAGAAATTCCATATTTGAAAAGATAAAAATATTTTGTTTTGAAATGACCTAGTTATGAACTAGATTTGAATTCCATTATTTTTAAATAAATAAATTGGATTTGAAATGGTTTTAAAATAACCAGAATTTCCAATATATGAATTGGAATGGATTTGAATCGAAATTATCTTTGGGATATTTCAATATTGGATTCCGTGATTATACGGACATTGTGGAGGAATTTGGAAAAAATGTATATATCGTTATTCCAATACGATATTTGTTGGTTTTAGAATTTGATATTGAATATAAGCCGATATATTTTCTATTCAGAGCCTTGTATTTAATATTAAATGGGATTTTGGGTTTGTCGTGAACGTTGTTTTTAATAATACCGTTTTTGAACCCAATGGAGTTAAGAAAATTAGAAACTAATAGGATATTAGCTAAGTTGAATGGTTTCATGGGTATTGATCTGACATTGGTTTCGGCCTTCGGGGTTAATACTTAGGGAATTGTTTTCTTACTAATTTACGGTTAGAGACTGATGGAATGTGATTTTGGTTTTATTGTGAACTGTGTTTTAAATGACATTGGTTCTTTAACCCAGTTAAAGACATGCATTATTTTCCTAGAAGTTGAATAATCATTAATATTGTTTTTTAAGAAGATTAAAACTAATTGGAGTTTTAATGGATCTTTAATTAGATTGATACGTGAATTGATAATTTAAATTTGGAAATGATCGAGAATGGAGTATCGCCAGTTTTGCTCCTAGCGATATCTAAATCTTTAATTAGATTTGAACGTGAAATGGTAATTAATATTTACCAATAAAACTATGGTGTTAGATATGGAGTATTACCAATTTTGCTCCATGGAATGAATAGGTTGGGATTGGGAAATAAAATAAAGGATTACTTCGGTAAGGTGCGTTAATCCTGACTAGTTTGGAAAACCTTAATATGGTTTGAATGATATCCAAAGGAGGATTAAAGAATATATTTTAAAGAATTTTATCTTTGATAAAATTAATGGGAGCAAATCCCTAATGTTGTGAATAATTAAATAAAAGAATATTCTGAATTGGAATGAGGTGTATATTGCGTTTGTGTAGCACTTGTTTATTATATACGCAGGTTATTCGGAAAGGCCGGGTTCATACCCATTCTGAATGACCAATTCAACGAAATGTCGACGATGAAGACGGTGGTTGAAGACCGGAGGTCTTCACATTGTTTGGATGATTACTGATGTCTTGATTGGGCTGTACACCCAAGACGAGGTAATAAGTGGTGATCGTCCAGACGTACTTAGAGATCGATGGATATGCGAGGGCCTCTCTCCGGTAATGGACATATGGGAGGAGGAATAAGGTGCCTTTGGTTTCATTCAGACCCAGAACGAACTTGTAAATGGACTGTGTGTCTGACATTGGATTTTATTCTATGTTGATTGATCTCTATTAAATATATATCAGTTTGGCGGCGGAGAATTTATTCTCTTGCTTAACGCCCTTGTCTGAGACGTACGAGCTCATAGGTAATATATCGATAGACATCAGTCGCATAGAGTGAATCACCTGTGTAGCATGCTGAGATGCAAATGATCAAGGCTCTTGTTGAAAAGCGGGGTCTTGTAGTTGATGATCAAAGCATGGCCTATGTAGCATAGCTTTGTGTATAGCGTTAATTCGCGAGCTTCACACCTCGGTATGAGTAAAAAACGGGATCGTGACTGCAGGGAGTGCACGACGTTTCTTTCTAGCTATGGGTGGTGTCGGCGTTTTACAAGCCATGACATTTATATTAATTTTACCTGTGTGGTTGTTGGAATGCAAGACGCCTCGGATATATCAGTCTCTACGGAGCCGATGGATAGGTCCTATAGGACCGGGAAACGTATGTTCAGGTATAACTAATCCGCAACGTGTGGACTAGCCCAGAAGATCTGTAATAACCCAGAAATCCGAGCCAATTTAAATTTTTTATTTTGGCAATTTAAATGAATTTTGCATATTTAAAATGAATTATTTTAAATAATAACGACGAAACATTTATTTTCGACGAAGTTAAAACGAATAAATTTTTTTTAATTATAATACGAGCCTGAAATGACGCGGCGGTTTGAAAATTCGATTTCGAATTTCAAATGAATATACAGAATTCGTTTTAAGTCAGAATTAGACGAAACCAGAAATATTTGAATCTGTTTGACGATATCTTTCTAACGGATCTATGAAGTTGAGATTTCGTTTTATAAGTTGAGAGATACATCTAGTTTAAAATTCAGAAAAGTCACTGTGGAATATATATATATTTTAATATATATAAAGGCCTTGAAAACGGAAATTTTGCAAATGACCTTCGTTTTCGACGAAACCACTTTTGTTGGATCCAGGATGTCAAATTATTGCTAGATTCCAATTTGCATAATTTTCTGAATCAATATGCGAGCGTGGTGAAGTTAAACGTGTTTTAACAGTTTCAGTCAATTTCGATTGACCAGAAAATGACCATTTTTCAAACGGTCTTCAAATTTTATGAAATTAGTTATGTTAGGACCGTATCGTCAACACGAAGCTAGAAATAATTTTTCTAGAAATTTTGGGGTCCGTATGTGGCCCCGGTAAATAAAAAAGTACTTTTAAAGTAGAATATATAGATTTAAATTTTGATTTAAATGAAAACTGATCGTAAAGGTCGAACTGGCCAACGTGACATATCCCATTGTGTTCGGAATGAGGGTAATTAGCTGGGGACGACAGTCGGTGGGTTTAATTTCGAGTTCGATTTTTAAGGTAACTTTATGGAGAGAAAGTAAATTAATTAAATAAATAATAAAAAAATAAAAGTAAAACCTTTTATCCTTGCCCCCCCACACCCTCGTTTCATTTTAGATCTGAGAAGTAAAAAAAACCCGCTCGATTAAACCTCGTCAACCCCTCCTTGGCCACCGTCGCTCATCGTCGGAGGCGCCTCCCCCGCTGCACCCCCTCTGACCCCATCGCCTCTCCCTCCTCTTCTTCTCCCCTCCTCGCGAATGAAGACCGCAGCCGAGGCCCACGCCCTGAAACCCGTCGCACGCAAATCGGAGCAGATGCAGACCCCCTCTCTTCCAACTGACACCGTTGGCCTCTCCTCTCTCGAAGCCTGAGCTCGCCCT
Organism: Allium sativum; assembly: GCA_030737875.1. NCBI lineage: Eukaryota > Viridiplantae > Streptophyta > Magnoliopsida > Asparagales > Amaryllidaceae > Allium > Allium sativum. The sequence goes on along the minus strand of CM060915.1, from coordinate 243,119,967 downwards.
CGACCGCGGAAACCCAACCATCCAATGCTGAAACCAAAACCACGAGACTACCGTCAGCGACGAACCACCCACCACCACAGCCGCCTCCAATCCCCTCTCCGCCACCTAATGAAGCCGTGAAGCCCTAAACGCCCCTCCCTCTCTCGAGATTTTTACTGTAAGTCTTTTATTTTATTTATTTTACTACTCATTTGTTTATTTTAGTGTAATTAATTTTTAAAAATTATAAAAATCTATTTAGATATGAAGAAAGGAAATATTTTTATATAAAGAAAGCTATTATTTTTATATAAAGAAAGCTATTATTTTTATATGAAGAAAGGTAAAATTATTATATAAAGAAAGCTATTATTTTTATATAAAGAAAGCTATTATTTTTATATGAAGAAAGGTAATATTTTTATATAAAGAAAGCTAATATTTTTATATGAAGAAAGTTATATTTTTATATACACAAGTTAAGATTTTTATTAGAAGAGAATGAAGAAAGGCGAGATTTTTATATTATAGAGTATAAGAATATAATTTTTATAAGTTAGAGAATATAAAAATATGATTTTCATAAGATAGAGAATATAAAAATACAATTTTTATATATGTAGCATAATAAAAATATAATTTTTATTATATGAGAAGTGAAACAAAAATATAATCTTTATTTTACATTAAGTGAAATAGAAATATGAACTTTATTTTATCATGAATTAGTCAGGATAAAAATTAGATTTTTATATGAGTAGCGGATTAAAAATATGATTTTATATACTAGTGAATATAAAAATGTGATTTTTATATATGTAGTGGATACGGGCGACGAGAGTGACAAAAGGCGAGCGGCGAGGATTTTCTACATATGAAGAGTCGTGGTGTTTGATTTTGCTAATCGGTGAGAACTCCTCACCTTTTTATTTATTTTCTAGTTGAAATATATACTAGGATGCAGACGGTGCTTAGTAGCACCCGACACCCGTCGTCCACAGACCATGGATGACTTGTTTGTTTGATTGCTGTGTTATGAAATCTGATTGTGTGATGTGGAATGAGATAAAATATTTTATAGTGGAAAATATTCTATAGTTAAAAATATAATTTTTAACGTGTATATAAAATAAATATTTATAAACAAATCGGACGATTTGTTTATATACACTGATTTGACTAATATTGTTTGGGACGATAAATTTTACACATCCCCCAATAAAATCTTTGATTTGAAACCCCACACGGGTATTAGGATGATATTTGACGTGCACTAATCCCGATTGTTTAGTTGTATGTCAATCGATGGGTTGACAGACTGTGTAAGCGTTAATTATGTATATTTAATGCTTATGCAGTTGTGTGGTGCACTCTGGATGATGGTTGATGATTTATCGTTGTTGTTATATACATGTGTTATAGGTAATCCATATAATAAATGTTATATGGTAATTGATTGGGCCTCATTCCAGTTTGGAAAATAAGAAATATATATTCATGGGTTGAATAGAAAATATATATTCATGTGTTGAATGGAAAATATATATTCATGTGTTGAACAGAAAATATAAATTCATGTGTTGAATAGAAAATATATATTCATGTGTTGAATGGAAATATATATTCATGTGTTGAACAGAAAATATAAATTCATGTGTTGAATAGAAAAATAAATTCATGTGTTGAATAAAAATATATATTCATGTGTTGAACAAAACATATATTCATGTGTTGAAGAAAATATTCATTTGTTGAATAGAATAACGAAGTTATTGAAATATATAAAGCCGTGTTAGTTAGATATGAGCCATTTTGACGCGAACGATATTTATATCGATTATATTCGTTTTTATAGTGATTATAGAAAAAGAAGGGATTTCAAAATATAATATTTTGAAAATATTACCATTTATATATCGATGATAAGGAATATTCAATTTTGATTAGAAATTGAATAGGAAGTTGAAATCGTTTTGAAAACGAATTTAAAACGATTTATTAAATACGTTTTAAAAGGAAATCGACGAAATATATATAATATGAGAAATGATATTTTGATCAGAATAAATGGTTTATTTATTTTAAAATAAATAAAAGGAATTAAAAATGGTTTTATTATAACCACGGATTTACAGTGAAATTTGAATTTGGGTTTATCGTGAATTATGTTTTAAATAACATTTATTCTTTAACCAGGATTAATAAGGGGATTAATTTCCTAATTTTTGATTAATTATTTAATAATGACTTTGGAAGGTTAAAACGAAATAAGGTTTTAATTAAAACTTTAATTAGATTGGAGAGGAATTAAGTAAATAAAATTACTGAATTAAGGATCGAAAATGGAGTTCCACCAGTTTAACTCCATGTGTTAATTAAATCTTTAATTAGATTTAAATGGGTAATGGAAATTAAGTTTACCTGAACCAGTTGGGATAAAAGATCGGGATGGGGATTAATTAATTTATAATTATTTCGATAAGGCGTAAATTCCGATTAGATTGGATAAACCATAATTTGGTTTAATATGGATAAATAAAGATTTAAGATTAAATTAAAAAGATTTATCTTTGATAAAATTAATGAGAATCTTTTAATATGAATATCTTATTAAAAGAATACCCGGAGTTGGAATGCGGTGTTGGTGTGATTTTATAGCATTTGATTTTTAATCACAAAATACGCGAGTTGTTCGGAAAAACCGGGTTAACCCATTCTAAACAATCATCACGACGATCAAGAGTCGAAGATGAAGGTGGTGGTTGAAGACCGAAGGTTTTCATATCGTTGGGATGATGATGACTGGTAGCTTGAATTGGGACTGGCCTCCCAAGGCAAGATATTTAGTAATGATCGTCCAAACGCATTTGGAGATCGACGGATTTGGCTTTCGCTCAGACCCAGAGCATAAGCTTAAATGGATTGTGTGTCCGACATCATACTCCGTTAAATATCATGTTATTGATTGTCTGTTAATATATAAATTTTGGTGGTGGAGAATTTATTCTTTACTTAACACCCGTTTATATATTGATGGATGATCGATGGTACGGTATGGATTGACGATGTGGCACGCTAAGATGAAGATGATCAAGGCTTTGTTGAAAAGCAGGCCTTGTGGTTATAACGTTACTTCGCGAGCCTCACAACCCAGTAGAGTCTAAAACGGGAGAAGGGAACGCAGGGAGAGTGTAACAGCCCGCATTTTATGTATGGGAAGATCATAAAATAATTTTATTTTATTCCCTGAGGGTTGGATCATTCTCATCTTTTAGTATGTTGCTTATGGGGATGTGAGACATGTCCATAAATTTTACCGATTTTGTTTGTGACCATTTTGCCCCTGTCAGTCTTGTACTGGGCATAACTTTTGACTCAGGTCGAATCAGAGGGTGAGACCTGTGCCATTGGAAAGGAATTGATGATTCTCTTTCCGTAGAGTGGTTACATTAAGGATTTGGTTCAGCGGTTTGGGAGAAATCACTGTTTTAAGGTTTTTCAGTTGGCTGTTCAGGTTTTGGAAGGCTAATGGGCTGATTTGGAGAAGGCCCATTAGGGTGTTGGTGGAGGCTATAAATAGGGGGGGTAAGGGATATGGAGAAAGGGGCATTTTCCATTCTCTTATGGGGAGGCTTTGATCTCCTTCTTCCTCTAACATCTTTCCACCATTAAAATTCCAAAATCCAAGGAGGGAAATCGAAGATCTACACCATAAGAGGCTAGATCTACATCGTTTCAAGGGCGAATTCATCGGATTGAGGAGTTTGATTCGAGGTGTTCGCTGTCCGGATTGCTTTTTCATTGTTTTTGCATCGATTTGAAGAATTGGTGAGTGATTTACATCTCTCATTCGGATTCATGCAAGTATATGGGTTTTAGGATGTTAATTTCATCATTTCCATGTTATTTTCCTTAGATCCACACCATGCTAAGTCCATTTTATATATGAATCACCTTAGGATCTGATCTAGATAATTTAAATGGTTAATTTTATGATTTTTCTCAAGATTATGCAAGTTAGATCCGTTTTTATGTTCATATGATTCACTTATCATGTTTTGGGAAATTTATGTGTTTTGATGGGAATTGTTAGATTGATGATATTGTTGGTTGCATAACATGTTTGTGATTGCGTTTGGATGAATCGGATAAGCTGGTTTCGTCGGATTCGTCGTTTGGCGAAGTTTTGGTCGAAATCGGAGTCGAATTGGAGATGTCCAGGTTTCTGGTCAGTCTGGATTGAGGTGGTCGGTCAAAGTATGGCTTGGGAAGTAAGTCAGGGAGCTGGTCGGTTTAAGCTGGTCGGTCCAGAAGGAGCAGAAGTGTTTCTGGTCGGTTTCAAATGGTGGCATTCTGGTTGGTTTTACTGGAAGCAAATCCTGGTCGCTCTGAAGGAGCTGGTCGGTCAGGTGGAGCAAAATCTGGTCGGTCTTGACGGGGTCGATCCAAAGCTGGTCGGTCCCAAGGAGGTCGAGTCGATCCAAAGCTGCAAGGAGGTCGAGTCGATCCAAAGCTGCATGGAGGCAGGTCTCTCTAGAGCTGGTCGCTCTAGAATCCTGGTTGTTCGGGAATTATGGTTGCTCTGGAATCCTGGTGGCTCTGGAATCTTGGTCGCTCTGGAGCTGGTCGCTCTAGAGGAGCTGGTCGGTCAGATGGGGTAAATCTTGGTCGGTCAGGTGGAAGCATATTCTGGTCGGTCCCAAGGGGGTGGGTCGGTCCAAGGATGCAGGGAGGCGGGTCGGTTCTGGAGTTGGTCGGGTCGGTCCTACCCTGGTTGGTTAAAATGGAGGGAATTTCAGCAGCGCTTTTTTTTTTAATGCTGTGGTGAGTGGCCTATGTGCTGTCGTTGGCTTTCTCTAGCAAGTTGATATGATGCTATGGATTGTTTTGATCCTTATGATTGATGCTTACTTCGGATCAAAGGTAGTGCTAACTTCGAGGTGGTTCAAGTAGGAAGGCTCGAAGTGGTGAATGTGTTCGTTGATCAAGGTGGATCAACGAATGTAGTGACAACTCTAAAGTGTCTTGAGTTGGGTGATGAGGATTGCTCTATGGTGTTCTGAGCATGACAACTCTAAAGTGTCCTGAGTTGGTGAACAGTCGCGATTGATAGCGATTGGAGATGCGAAGGCCGAGAGATTATCGTTATCATGGGTTCTAGCGGGCTCAGAGTAAGGGTTATACGATTTCGTTGTATGGTCGAATACCCTGGGTTTCGTTGTATGGTCTGGAATACATTTCGTTGTATGGTGTATGGAGTTTCGCTAGAACCGGGGTTTCGAGTATGGCCCTTGATGGATGGCAATATGGGCTAGTCATACGATAACGATGGTTTCGAAGCAGGATTGGCGGTGATAGCCAGAGTCAGTCATGGATGATTAGTTGTTCTGTTTGTACTATCTCACATAGATTATCCAAAGTCGAGGGAGATGTTCTTTGAGTGCTTAAGTGATATTGGTCTAGGCCTCTGGCGAGAGTACTTGAGGAATGTTAAACTCGATTAGGGTTGTCTGTGTGAGACCTATATAATCTGGATGTTATGTGTGTTATGTATGATTGAATGGGTGTTCTGGTTTCTATGGATGAATGGTTGAAATGCTTGGTGTAAAGGCTATCACTGTCCGATGTGGGGAAGATAAGGTTGAGTTCTTCTCTGGTGATGTGGGTAGATAAGTTGTTCATTTACCCATTCTCATATGCTTTCTTGTTGAAGTTTGTTAGCTGTATTATCGCTCACTGAGACTATTGTCTGACTCAAGGTTTTATGTCTCCTCTTATTACCTTGGGCTGTTCATCCGGTTGTGGATGGGCAGACTAAGTAGCAGGTTACAGGTAATGGAGCTTAGTGATACGAGGAAGCTGAGCGATGACGAGCAGGAGGCTGGCGTACCAGTTTTATTACTATCCAGTATTTCTGTTTCCGTTGTTTGAGTTGCTTGAGAGATGTAGTGAGGCCTTATGTACAAACTTTGATATCAGTTGGATAATCTTTCTGGATGTTGAGAAAGTTTCAAAAGTTTGCTATATGATACCTCATTACTATTACCTGTTGTATATGTTCTACTATATTTTATCCATGCGCTGTGAGTTCTACGACAGGTTTCGATGTGTTTACCTACTCTGATGATCGTCCATAGCAGCCTGGCACACCTTTAGCATATTAGTCCTCCTGTTTAGTGCGGGGGTTACGGGCGGTCGTCACAGAGAGCAACACGTTTCTTTCTAGCTAGAGTGATGTCAGGGACCTACCAGCGCTGATATTTACTTATGTGGATGATGGATGACGAGGCCTCGGTATTAGGTCCTATAGGACCGGGAAACGTGTGTTCAGGAATTGCCAATCCTCAAAGCTGTATGTGAGGATCGGCCCTGCTGTTTCCAAGGGTTCACTGCGGGGAATCCTGGGTTATTAGCTAGAGTGTCTCGAATCGGTAAGGAGCTCCTCCCTAGCCTTGACTCATGATGAAAACCCAATTTCCAATACGCGCCATGCGGTTTAGATTGTATTACTAGTACGGAGGCATAATATATGGGTACCTATGCTTCCTAGGATTGATACATTATGATTGAAATGTTTTATTAAAACATATACACACTAGTAATAATATCGTTTTTACGTATTTATCATCTTTTAATCACCATAAGGTAAAACTCTATCCTCTGGTGTGCGTTGCATTGTGTGATGGGACCTGAGTCTTATGGTGGTTTCATTTTTCTAAAAAGCATTGCGTTATTTGACGATTTACTTTACTGTTATGCACAGCAATCCATTGGAGTAAACCCGTTCCGCGTTAGCGGTGTGGTCCTTGGATTTGCCTTATTACAATTAGTTAAACTAGTTAAGAATTCTCACACCAGTCCCATGACTGACTCGTAGTTTGTTTCCACCTTTGCAAACTCGGGTACCCTCTTTTCCATACGGGCAGTCGAGTAATTTGTCTACAGGTTTATCTCTTGAGCAGGATTCTGGATTGAAGCTTAAAGCTGTGTCCAGAACATTGAACTCTTCCGTTGTGCATTGTATTAAATTATTGTATTTTACCTTCCGCTGTATTATATTCTATACTCTGATATATTCTGTACTCTGATGTAACAATTATTATTGATGTTATAAAAGTCTTTTGTTATTTGTTCTGATGTTTTTGTATTCCCAAAGTTGATGTATCCGCAGATTTCCAACCTTTGGTTCAGACCTGTGTGGTTTATGGTCGATTCAAAGGATGGGAACTTCCGGGTCATCACAGTGGTAGTTCGCGAATTTCGACCATTGACTTCGAATTGACGTTGCGGGAGATCCGACCGTCAGATTCTCCTAAAACCGGAACCGTTGGGTTCGTATCGAAAAGGGATTTCTAATGAATATTAGAGATTTAAATATAACAATTGGATTTGGAATTATGTCCAAATCAAATTTGGAAAAGGTCGCTGTAAGTGCAGTTCGATGGCCGTTGATGGAAATCGACTAAACGGGCCTTGGTAAAATTATTAAAAATAGCAATAATTTGTGTAAAATCATATGAAATGATTTAGGAAGAATTGGGATGAAAAACTCCATATTTGAAAAGATAAAAGTAGATTTTTATCGAAATGAACTAGTTTTGAACTAGAATAATAATTTATTTATAATTAAAATAAATAAATTGGATTTGAAATGGTTTTGAAAATAACCAGAATTTCCAATAATTGAATTGGAATAGGTTTGAATCGAAATCATCTTCGGAATAGTTCGATGTTGGATTTCGTGATTATACAGATGTTGTTATGGAAATTTGAAAGATATATTTATATCGTTATTTCCAGTACGATATTTGTTGGTTTCAGAATTTGATATTGAATATAAGCTGATATATTTTCTATTCAGAGCCTTGTGTTTAATATCAAATGGGATTTTGGGTTGGCATGAACGGTATCATTGATAATACTGTTCTTAAACCCAAATGGAGTTAAGAAAATTAAGAACTAACTGGGGATCAGTTAAGTTGGATGGTTTCTTGGATATTGATCTGATGTTGGTTTCGCCTTCGGGGTTAATATTTTAGGGAACTGTCCTCTTACTAATTTACGGTTAGGGACTGATTGAAATGCGATGTGATTTTAGGGTTTATCCTGAACCGTTTTTTAAATGACATCGGTTCTTTAACCCAGTTAAAGATTAAAACTAAGTGGAGTTTTAATGAATCTTTAATTAGATCGAAGTGATCGAGAATGGAGTATCACCAGTTTTGCTCCAGGCGATAGTTAAATCTTTAATTAGATTTGAACATGAAATGGTAATAGAATTTACCGATAACACCGTGGTGTTAGATATGAAGTATTACCAGTTTTACTTCATGGGATGAATAGGTTGGGATTGGGAAATAAAATAAATGATTACTTCGGTGTAGTTCGCTAATCCCGACTAGTTTGAATTGATATTCAAAAGAAGATTAAAGAATAAATATAAAGAATTTATCTTTGATAAAATTAATGGGAACCTTTCCCAAAGTATAAGAATATTTGAATAAAAGAATATTCTGAATTGGAATGAGGCGTATGTTGTGTTAGTGTAACACTTGTTTATTATATACGCGAGTTATTCAAAAAGACCGGGTTTATCCCATTCTGAATAACTGATTCAACGTGGTGTCGACGATGAAGACGGTGGTCGAAGACCGAAGGTCTTCAACATAATTTGGATAATTACAGATGATCTTGATTGGGCCGTACACCCAAGAGGAGGGAATCAGTTGGTGATCGTCCAGACGTACTTGGAGATCGATGGATATGCGAGGTACAAGGTGCCTCCGGTTTCGTTCAGACCCAGAACGAACTTGTAAATGGACTGTGTGTCTGACATTGGATTTTATTCCGTGTGATTGATTTCTATTAAATATATATCTGTTTGGCGACAGAGAATTTATTCTCTTGCTTAACGCCCTTCTCTGAGACGTACGAGCTCAGGGGTTATATATTAATGGATATCAATCGCATGGAGTGAATTGCCTGTGTGGCATGCCTAAGTGGCAAATGATCAAGGCTTCTGTTGAAAAGCAAAGTCTTGTGGTTGATGATCAAAGCACGGCCTGTGTGGCATAGCTTTGTGTAGCGTTGATTCGCAAGCCTCACACCCCGGTTGTGAACCAGAAACGGGAGAAGGACCTCAGGGAGGGCATGCGTTTCCTTCTAGCTAGAAGTGGCGTCAGTGATTTTACATGCCGTGACGAGTTTGACTTATGTGGCTGTTGCTGTTGCGAGGGGCCTCGGATATATCGGTGACTATGTGGAGCCAATGGAGTCATTGGACTCATTAACACCCCATGGGTGGGGAAACGCAGTGTTCAGGCATTTTAATCCACATCGGTGGATCGAACCTGACGATCCAACGGTCACTCGAGCCTTGACCTGAGGGGCGGCCTACAACGTCTCAAATTCGGTAAGGACGATCCCTTGCCTTGATTCACAGATGGAAATCCAACTTCCAATACGTGACTTTGCGATTTTGATTGTAGAGCCTAGTATGGCGACATGATATATGGTACCCATGCCGTCTATGATTGATATTTATGATTGAAATTGTTTTGACACTTTACAAATTATAGTAATAATAAAACATGAAATTTAGCGTATCAAGCATTCTTTGGCTATTATAAGGTAAAACGCTATCCTCCGGCTTGTGTTGCATTGTGTGACGGGACTTGGGTCTTATAATAGCTTCATTATTCTTTATTTAGCATTGCGCTGTTGTTTTATACACGGGTGTTCTTAGGAGGAAACCCGTTCCGTGTCACATGGCATGGTCCTTTTATTTACCTAACTTTAAAATAAAGATTAATAACTGTTTTGGTTCTCACACCAGTCACATGACTGACCTGGAGTTTATTGTTTTAACCTAGACTCTGGGTGCCCTTATTTCGACATGGGCAGCTAGTAGTTTTGGTTTTGCAGATTTATATTCACAGGAACTTGGTTAACAGCTGGAATGATACTCGGAAAGCTCTGTATCCGTGTATTACTTTCAGTTGTGTTTTGTATTATTTTTCCGCTGCTATGTAATGTATTGTAATCTCTGATATTTATCGAATGTGTAATATTTATTCATACTCTGTATATTCTTGCATTCTGATGTAACTGTTATAATAAACAATGAAATGTTCTTCTGTTTGCGTTCTGATTCGTCTTGTCCTCAACTCAATCCGTGATTTCCGGTAAGGGGGATTTCGGATCGTTCCAAGATCCAAGGGTTTGCCAACGTCCGAACCCTGAGTCATTTGCTAGAGTGTCTTGAAGTCGGGAGGATGATCTCTTGCCTCGAATCATGACGGGAATCCAATATCCAATACGTGATATTTTGGTTTTGATTATAGAGCCTAGTATGGCGACATAGTGGGATGGGGCACTATGCCGTCTATGATTGACACATTTATATTTGAAGTTATTTTCATACACTTTACACTATAATAGTATCAAAATGATTTGTTTTAAATGTACCAAGCATGTTTGGCTACTATAAGGCAAAACTCTATCCTTCGGCTTGCGTTGCATTGTGTGATGGGACTGAGTCTTATAATAGCTTCATTTTTCTTAAAAGCACTGCTCTGTTTATTCTATGCACTGGTATTCTCGGGAGGAAACCCGTTCCGTGTTATGCGACCTGGTCCCTTGATTTACTCAGTTTTAAAGTAATTTTTTTGAATAATTGTTTTAGTTCTTACACCAGTCACATGACTGACCTGGAATTATTGTTTTAACCTAAACTCTGGGTGCCCTTATTTTCCACACAGGCAGCTAATAGTTGCGTTTTGAAGATTGTATATGCACAAGATCCTGGTTTACAGTTGAAGTGATATTCGAAAAGCTCTGTATCCGTGTATTTCTTTCAGTTGTGTTTTGTATTATTTTTCCGCTACAATGTATTTAAATGTAATTTAAATCTTTGATATTTGTCAAATCTGTAATATTTGTTCATACTCTGTATATTTATGTAATCTGATGTAAATTGTTGTTATAAGCAATGAAATGTTCTTCTGTTTTTGTTCCGATTAGTCTTGTTCTCAAAGCAATCCGGGCTTTCCTTCACGGGGAAATTCGGGTCCTTATATTGACAGACAAAGTCGCGAGACTTGTTCATACGCTTTTGCATTTAATCTGTAACCTATTTTGGACTACATGATTATACTCCTAACTATAAGTTCCAATGCAGTAAATTAAATATAAGAATAAAAAAAGCGAAGAACTTTAACATACTTCTTACCACCGGAAGAGATAGCCTCAACCAAATTATGATTTGTAACTACTACTCCCGCTACTCGATAATGGATTTTCGTGAAATTGACAAATCATTTCCCTATCCACAGATAGTATGAACACATGAAAAACAACATAAAGAGAATGATTTCTGCACTGTGCTGTTTATATAAGTAGACGTCGTTCTACCTTTTAGGAGAATAAGTTTTATTACCGTGAATCAGGAGAGAAATAAAGAAGGGGATAAAATGGAACATACCACAGATCAACGGAGGAGGAAGCGTTCAACGACATCTGATTTGCGAAAATCGTACGAAATCGAAAAGGTTATGACAAATTAAAGCGGATCGGCTGGGAAAAGGAGACGACGAATTCGTCTTCGAACAAAATCTGAGTTCGACTCAGACTACGAGAGGGCAACGGAAACAGCGACGAGTAATTAATTTACGCCATGATTATGTAACGACCGCGAACTTCGCTCGATCCGAATCAGTCGCTAAACCGACCAAGACCGTTCGAAACGCCTGATTGTTTTGAGAACACGACAAAATAGAACGCAGACAGAAGAACATTTCATTGTATATTACAACAATTCCATCAGAATACAAGAATATACAGAGTATAAACAAATAACTATTACACATTATAAAATATCAGAGATTACAATACATTACATAGCAGCGGAAAATAATACAATACACAACTGAAGGAGATATACGGATACAAAGCTTTCCGGATATCATTCCAGCTGTAAACCAAGATCCTGTGAATATAAATCTGCAAAACCAAAACTACTAGCTGCCCGCGCGGAAAACGAGGACACCCAGAGTTTAGGTTAAAACAATAAACTTCAGGTCAGTCATGTGAGTGGTGTGAGAACTAAAATAGTTATTAATCTTTATTTTCAAAGTTAGGTAAATCAAGGGACCACGCCGTATAACACGGAACGAGTTTCCTCCCAAGAACACTAGTGCATAAAACAACAGCGCAATGCTAAATAAAGAAAAATGAAGCTATTATAAGACCCAAGTCCCATCACACAATGAAACGCAAGCCGGAGGATAGGGTTTTTACCTTATAATAGCCAAGAATGCTTGATACGTTTAAAACAAATCATTTGATACTATTATAAGTGCATAATGTATAAAACAACTTCAAATCTTAAGTATCAATCATAGATGGCATAAGCGCCCTATCCCACTATGTCGCCATACTAGGCTCTACAAATAAAACCGCAAAGTCACGTATTTGGAAATTGGATTTCCATTTGCGAACCGAGGCAAAAGATAGTCCTCACCGATTCGAGACTCTCTAGCCCGAGCCTCAGGACCCAAACACAAGTGAGACCTTGGATCCTCAGGGCCAGTCCACCGATGTGGATTAAACTTAAACCCTGAACATGCGTTCCCCCGCCCTATGGGGCGTAAATGAGCCAACGAATGACTCCATCGGATTCACATAGTCACTGATATATCCGAGGCGCCTCGCAACAACAACAACCACATAAGTCAAACTCTTCAGGGCGTGTAAAACCACTGACGCCACTTCTAGCTAGAAAGAAACGCATGCCCTCCCTGACGTCCTCTCCCGTTTTGGTTCACACCGGGGTGTGAGGCTCGCGAATCAACGTTACACAAAGCTACGCCACACAGACCGTGCTTTGATCATCAACCACAAGACTTTTCTTTTCAACAGAAGCCTTGATCCATTGCCACTTAGGCATGCCAAACAGGCAATTCATTCCATACGATGGATATCCATCAACATATAACCCCTGAGCTCGTACGTCTCAGAGAAGGGCGTTAAGCAAGAGAATAAATTCTCCGCCGCCAAACAGATATATATTTAATAGAAATCAATCACACAGACTGAAATCCAATGTCAGACACACAGTCCATTTACAAGTTCGTTCTGGGTCTGACGAAACCGAAGGCACCTAGTACCCCGCGTATCCATCGATCTCCAAGTACGTTTGGACGATCACCAACTGATTCTCTCCTCTTGGGTGTACGGCCCAATCAAGATCATTAGTAATTATCCAAACGACGTGAAGACCTCCGGTCTTCAACCACGTCTTCATCTTCGACACTAATTCGAATCAGTTATTCAGAATGGGATAAACCCGGTCTTTCTGAATAACTCGCGTATATAATAAACATGTGTGAGACAAACACAACATACGCCTCATTCCAATTCATCAGTCACTAACCGTAAATTAACAAGAGAATAATTCCCCAAATATTAAACCCGAAGGCCGAAACCAACATCAGATCAATACCCAGAAAACCGTTCTGCTTAGCTAACCTACAGTTAGTTTCTAAAATTCACATTTCTTAGGGAAAGGTTCCCATTAGTTTTATCAAAGATAAATTCCTTTAAATTTATTCATTATTCATTCTTTGAAAATAAATTCAAACCAAATTTTGGTTTATCCAAACCAGTCGGGATTAACGAACCTTACCGAGGTAATCAATTGTTAAATTTCCAAACTCCAACCTATTCATCCCATGAAGTAAAACTGGTAATACTTCATATCTAACACCACGGTGTTATCAGTAAATTCAATTACCATTTCACGTTCAAATCTACTTAAAGATTTAACTATCGCCTGGAGCAAAACTGGTGATACTCCATTCTCGATCATTTCAATCTAATTAAAGATTCATTAAAACTCCACTTAGTTTTAATCCTTGACTGGGTTAAAGAATCAGTGTCATTTAAAACATGGTTCACGATAAACCCCAAAAATCAATACCAATTCAATTCCAATTAAATATCATTTAATTGGTACACTTCATTAAATCTAAATAAAAAGATTTAATCTTTTTCTCAACTGGGTTTAAGAAAAGTGTTAATGAAGACACCGTTCACGACAAACCCAAATCACATTTGATATTAAATACAAGGCTCTTAATAGAAAATATATCGGCTAATATTCAATATCAAATTCTACGACCAACAAATATCGTATTGGAAATAACGATATCTATATATCTTTCAAATTTCCATAATGCTATCTGTATAATCACGAAATCCAACATCGAAATATTCCAAAGACAATTTCGATTCAACTCCATTCCAATTCAATTATTGGAAATTCTGGTTACTTTTAAAACCCTTTTCAAATTCAATTTATTTATTTAAAATTAAATAGAGTTATAATTCTAGTTCAAAACTAGTTTATTTCGATAAAAATCTATTTTTATCTTTTCAAATATGGAGTTTTTCATCCCAATTCTTCCCAAATCATTTCTTATGATTTTACACGAATTATTACTGTTTTTAATAATTTTATCAAGGCCCGTACAGTCGATTTCCATCAACGGCCATCGAACTGCACTTACAACGACCATTTCCAAATTTGATTTGGACATAATTCCAAATGCAACCGTCAGATTTCAAATTTCTAATATCCGTTAGAAAGCTCTTTTAGATACGAACCCAACGATTCCGATTTCAGGAGAATCCGACGATCGGATCTCCCGTAATGTCCGTTCGAAGTTAATGGTCGAACTTCGCGAACTGGCGTAGCGCGGCCCGTTCTATTCAGGCCATTATATTATACATATAATATATATTTCATTGATTTCCCTTTAAAACGTATTTTATAAATCGTTTTAAATTCGTTTTCAAAACGATTTCAACTTCATTTCAAATTCAAATGAAAATTGAGTTTTTCGTTATAAATTCGTTATAAATTCATTTTAAATTGATTTCAATTCAAAACGATTTTTAATTCAATTTCAGTTCATTTTCAATTCAATTCAATTTCAATTCGAATTCATTTCTATTCAATTTCAATTCGAATTCAATTCTAATTCGAATTCATTTCAAATTGATTTGCATTCAATTCGATTCGAATTTATTTTCAAAATATTCGATTTTGAAATCACTTTCCAATATTCATTATAAAAACGAATATAATCGATACAAATATCGTATGCGTCAAAATGGCGTCAATCTAATCAACACGGCTTCATATATTTCAATTTTCAAATATTCTATTTCAAATATTTCTATTCGAAACTGGAATGAGGCCCAATCAATTACCATAGATTTTATTTCTATGGATTTCCATACAAAGCATGTATCTATCAACAATGACAAATAATCAACCATCATCTAAAGTGCATTCTACACTGTATAAGCATCAAATATAAATATTTAACGCTCATAACAGTCTGTCAATCAATCGATCGACATACAACTAATTATTGGGATTAGTGTATGTCATATATCACCCCAATACCCGTGTGGGGTTTTCAAACAATCAAACACAGATTTTATTTGTGTAGTTGGGCGATGTGTAAAATTTATCATCCCAATCAATATCAGTCAAATGTGTGTATATAAACAAACCGTCCGATTTGTTTATAAATGTTTATTTCATATACACGTTAAAAATTCTATTTTCAACTATAAAATATTTTTAACTATATAAATATTTTATTTCAATTCATATCACATCACACAATCAACTACACATCAAAATCAAATTAACAAGCATACAAGCCGTCCATGGTCTGTGGACGACAGGTGTCGGGTGCTACTAAACACCGTCTGTATCCTAGTATATATTTCAACTAGAAAAATAAATAAAAGGTGAGGAGTTCTCATCGACTAGCTAAACCAAACGCCATGACTCTTCGTATGTAGAAATCTTCACCGTTCTCTCCGTTTGCCACTTTCATTGCCCGTAGCCACTACATATATAAATCACATTTTTATATTGGTGCTATGTATATAAAAATTCTATTTTCATACTGCTATTTTATAGATAAAAATTCTATTTTTACACCGCTATATACATAGAAAAGATTATATTTTTATCACGCTCACTATATTGAAAAGATTATATTTTTATCATGCTCACTATATTGAAAAGATTATATTTTTATCACGCTAATTATATTGAAAAGATTATATTTTTATCACGCTCATTATATTGAAAATATTTTATTTTTATCACGCTCACTATATTGAAAAGATTATATTTTTATCTTCATGCCTATATAAAAATCAATCCTTTCCTTTTCACATACTAAAGATCACATTTTTATCATGATGTTCATTTAATAAAAATCATATTTTTACTATTCTATATTATATAATAAAAAAATCACATCTTTATTGCTTCTACTATATAAAAATCCTATATTTGTTCTAAATAAACATCCTATATTTCTTCTAAATAACAATAAAAAAATATACATATAATAAAGACCGAAATGCTTACTGTGTTATCAGTATTTACTGAGGAGGGGAGGGCTTTAATTCGAACTGGCGGTTGGGAAGGGGGGTCGAGGGGAGTGGCGGCGGCAAGAGGGGAGAAGTCGAGGCACTGGCGGCGGTCTTTTTGGGGCGGTAGGGTTTAGGGTTCAGGGGGGGTCTCGCGGGAGGCTGAACGAAGGAGGAGAAGAAGAGGAGGGTGGGGCTCGCAGGTGTACGAGGAGGCGGTGGGTCCGCCTTGAGGGCGGCGCGACGGTGGATTGCCCCCCCTCCGTCGAGCGCTCGATCGATTGAATTTTTTTCTTTCTTTCTGATCTGTGAATTAACGAAAAGGGGGGGGGGGTAAAGGAGAAAGTTGTTGACTTTTTTTTTTTAAATTTTCAAAAAGTAACTTTTTATTTCGACCTCCAAACGAGGCCTACCGACTGTTGTCCCTAGCCAAATACCCTCATCCCGAACACAACGGGATATGTTTCATAACCCAATTCGGCTGTTACGATCAGTTTTTCTTTAAATTACAATATAAATCATTATATTGAATTTTAAACATACATTTCAATTTACTGGGGTCACATACGGACCCCAAAAATTACAGAAAAATTATTTCTAGCTTCGTATTGACGATACGGTCCTAACAAAACTAATTTCATCGAATTCTGATATCGTTTGAAAAATGGCCATTTTCCTGTCGATTAAAATCAAGTGAACTGGTCAAACGCGTTTTCCTTCGCCACACTCACATATTGATTCGAAAAATTATGAAATTTGAAACCTAGCAATAACTAGACATCACGGATCCAACAAAAGTGGTTTCATCGAAAATCGAGGTTGTTTGCAAAATTCCCATTTTTAAGGGCCAGAATTCCACAGCGTCTATTCAGAATTTTCAACTGGACATATCTTTTGATTCCCGCTATGAAATTTCGATTCTTAGGATTCGTTGGAAAGATATTCTCAATTAGATTCAAATATTTTTGGTTTCACTAAAATCCAGTTTATTTTGGATCCTGTACATTCATTTGAAATTTGAAATTGTATTATCGAACTACCGCGCCATTTTCAATTCCCTTTATAATTATAAATAATTATTTATATTCTAACGACGATCTATATAATATATACGTTCGAATTCTATTCAAAATAAATTTCTCGACGATATTATTTAAAATAATTCATTTTAAATGTTCGAATTTCACTAAAATTGCCAAAATAAAAATTTTAAATTGGCTCAGATTTCCGGGTTATTACAGATTACGCCAATTTAAATTTACTCAATACGGAGAGATGCTCCTTTCGAGTGACACGTCATGTTTATTAAAAAAAGAAACGATCCAACTCAGCCTTTTAATTTTTAGAATCAAAGAAAACTTGGTACTTCCACTATATGAAATTAGAATAAACATAATTCTCTTATTCTTGACTAATATTTGTGTCTTCTTTTTGTTATTATAAAGTGCTTTGCGCTATAGGCTTGAAGCATTGAACATGTATCTTTGTTTTGCTAGGCTTAAGAAACACAAATTAAAATGGTGAGAATGTGAAAGATACAATAGTCTGCTTAGGCATGTTTTTGGTGGTTGATCGCTGTTGAGTTCCATTGTTTGAAGCGCTTAACAAAGATATTTAGACTCCAGCCTTCTTATGTAAAGGCCACGTAGTGGACTGATATATAATGATTTTTTTTATCTTTAATGATTTAGTAAACTGACTAAAATGGAAAAACAATTGCAGATGTAACATATAACAATTAGAAAGCAAGCCCTCATGATGGGTCATATGCTATAATAATGAAGTTACATACAAACTACTATCTTAATTATCAGGTATCATTCTATATTTGATCTAGAATCAAATTATTTCTATTTTCTCATTTTCACGTCAAAAATTAACAAAAATACATGGTTTTCTCTCATGCCTTCTCTATTTTATAGCACAATATCATCTTCAGTACTATCATTATTCATTAGAGAAGTCATCTTTAAGTTTGTTTTGTAGCTCAAATTTTGTGCTAAAATGATTATGTATTTTGTAGAATAATAAGGGTCCATTTACATATGATAAGCTAATAGCCTAGCGTAGACCTATTTAAACTTATGACACAGATTAATTCAGCTGACACACACCAATTTCAATTTGTATAGGCCACCGAATGGTTAAGTGCATAGTTTATTAGTGAAAATTATATTAATTTTAAGTGATGACATATACTTGTTCATAGGCAATCAACGTTGCATGTCATGCTAATTTACAAACTTCAAATATTTTAATTTACTTACATGACATTTTACTACTAATACTTGACTCTAGAATCTAAGATAACCAATGTAGGTACGGAACATAAAATTTCATGAAGTGGAAAAAAAAAAGTTTGCAGTTTATAATATCTGCAAATATCATCTTTTTTCTATAAGTTTGGTTTGATCAATTTCGAAATCTACTGAAATGTGATATTGTGATGATAACAATAAGATAATGTGTTGGAGATGCATACTCTGCAAACTCATACCACAAAAGTTAGAATCCATATAATTTCCAAGTAAAAGATAACTTACAGGGTGAAGCACATGCTCTTTGCTCTCTCTCCCTTTTCTTCCAACAAATATGCTACTCCTTAATATATATTTCTGACTATTTCAATTACTTAGAAAATTAGAATCTAACTCTTAGCGTTGAGTTTGGGATGGTAGCTTTGTACATTTTAGTAAATAAAGGCAATCACATTTAATAAGTAATGATGAATGAAAGAAGCACATATCAATTATTTCATAAATCACAATTATACCCTTTAATGCAAGGTTTTCTTCCTATATCTAGCACATGCACCTTCTAGATGTTTTCCGTATCTTGATAATAGTAGTAGAACTACATGTTGGTAAATAATAACAATAACAATAATAATAATGATAATGATAACAATAAAAGTGAAAATATTGGAGAATGGTTATAATCATATATGTATATGAGAAGCAAATGAAAATGTGGCGGTACCTATAATTCCAGGAAATCATTTCTTTTGGTTGTTAGGATTCCTTAAACCCTTACTTGGAATTCGATATGTTTGAACATTCATCCATGAGAGAATTTATAAGGATATTTAGTCAGATTAGAAAAACCAATAAGTCACCAAATCAAAAGTTTGGGTCCATTGCAAATAAACAATAAACTAATGATTAGTAGAGTTCATATAATTATGAACTGAATTTTCAAATAGTGAAGTTGTAGGAGAATAAAAGCAATGTGAGAAAATCTCCTCAGCCCTAAGGGGAAAATGTATTCCATCTTTTTAAAAAGCTTCATATGAGAAAGCAAAAAGTCATCCATATACAACTTCTATTTACTCATTATGTTGAGGACATGGGAAGTTTAGAAAACCAATCAAAAGCCAAGAAGAAATCATATCGAATAAACGGTCATTGATGTAGCATGGGTACTATAATTAATAGGTCTGTTTTTACACACAGAAGCACACACGTACAAACGCACACAAAGAGGTATGGTATTTAATGGAAATACAAATAAAAAATTACCGATACTTAAATATAGCAGCAGGCAATATGCATAGTAATGCACATCAGATACATTGATATAGCAGAAAATTTCATGCTCGATTCTCAAAATAGTACAACTTTTATGAGGAGCTTAACATCTGAAAAACAAAGTAACTTTTGTGTTATATTGTAATGGCTAAAAAGGCAAATAGTTTATGTAACTAGTTGTACAAAACGCAATGATGAATACAAAAATAAGAATTTTCTTTCTTGATCCAAAATTATTAATTAACATATAAAGAGGTAAATGTTTACAATATTTAAACATTCTGATCAAAATTTATTGACTAGTAACGTTTTTTCTTCATAAAGTATATGTATTTTAAATTAATTTGTCGTTGTTAGTGAAGGAAGATATATAGTACACAGTACTTATAGTTGAAATAACTGTTATAATGGAATCTATGTAAAACCAGTTACACTCATATGTGATTTTGTAAAGCAATTCAGTATTGAGTACGTAGAAAGAATCTAACAGCGAAGATCCATCCATAAATAACGTGTGATTTGAACCACCTTTTTCTTCTCTTGCACATTAGTTCTATATAAATAAAAAAATGAAACAAACATATTAAATTAGTCACATTATTTTCAATTCATTTTTTGCAAAAGAAAGAGAAGCAAAAGAAATCACAGTATTTATTTCTGGATTTTTTGGAATGGATGAACCTTTCAATTTGCCTTCCATACATGAAGTTGATCAAGCTTAGCATCTAATTCATACGGAATCGAAGCTGTAAAAAGTAAAAATAACAACAAAACACCTTATTAGATGTAGATTAATCTATCTCTTCAAAGTTCAAAATAGATATTTGGGTCTAGACTCATAATATTTTGTATAATCAATTAAACAAAATTACCATAGAAAATATCAAAATTCAAAATCAAAATAAGAAGAATATGAACTGGTAAGACATCAATTTTTGGAAAGTACCAATTTGGGTTTCTGTCATCTTGCAATCAATGTAGGCTTTGGAAGAATCTGATATCGAATCTGAAGATGAATTTAAATCTAGGGTGTTTTTGATATCTCGGATCTAATGATCCCGAGTCCTGCAAGTAATGCATTAAGGTAGAGTCTTGTTCAAATGGTTAGCGAAATGTGTAAAAAAAAAAGATATCAATAAGAAGTATCAATACCATTTTGGTTGAAAGAGAATCGAAACCTTAAAGTAGAAGACAGTTATAAAAAGGGGGAAATTTGGAACATACTGAATATCAGCGGAAGAGATAGCGTCCACTAAATACTGATTTGCAAACACCATAGAAAATCGAATCACTGTTGCAAATTGAAGAAGATCGGCGAAATAAATTACGGCGAAATAGCTTGCAAACAGATCTGCCTTTACTTCACAAACAACGCATCCTCAAAAAAAGAACCGGGTCATAAATTTAGGGCAGGACTACGACGAACGTATGGAAGATCGAATTGGGGATGGAAGTTCGAATTGGGGGATGGAAAATTTGAAATTGAAGACGGTGAAAATAACAGCTCCCAACAGAGTTTTCTATTTTTATATTAGTTTACTCGATACTTGGAGGCCGCTTCTTTGGTTGACACGTCAGCTTTATTAAAAGAAGAAACCATCCAATTCAGCATTTTGTACATTTTTTTTCTACTATAGGTAATAGATTTTGAAATCAATTTGAAAATAGATTTAAAATAAGAAACTAATCTTTGAAATCAATTGGAAATATTGAGAAAACTTTGAAAACAAAATTCAGTGCTAACCAGAGTTTTAATAAGATTTCTAGACATTATTACTCTATATTTCTTGAACTCTTAAATTCTTGATACTCACGAGTCTTGTTTCTTAAACTCTTCTACTTTGACATCTTGATGATCTGAACTGCACAGTCTTAAATAATCAATACCGCATAAATTTCCTGTGTATATATATACACATACATTCTGAATACCTGTGTTAGTAACTATAATAATTGAAACAAGATTGATGTCATCAAAACCATCATCCTTAATCCCTAAAACTCTCCCCCTTTTTTATGAAGACAATCTTGGTTTATAAAATATTCATACCTATTCAAACCTGATGTCATGATTCTCTAATTACTCCCCCATAATCCATTAACTCATATTAAAACTACTATAACTCCCCCTTGATCTAAGCCCTATTTTATAATTCTCCCTGTTTGTCATCAACAAAAACTATATAATGCTAACTTGACTATAATATTCCCCCTAAAACTAAGACAATGGTCAAAATTCTCAAACTAAGACTAATAATTATAAAACTATTCTAAGTATTAGGATAGAATATAGTAACTACACGAATTAGTATATTAAGATAAACTATATTTCAAGGCATATAATTCAAACCAGATCAATATATCTAAATCAAGTCAATTCAATACATATAATCACGAAATCTAATTCAAAACACACCAATCTTTAAGTTATTTATTTACAAATTCAAATTTTAAAACATTTCAATCAAAACACACAAATTTATGAAGACAAATTCATGCATTTCTAGGAACTTCTACCCAACCATCCCCACCAAAGATCGGATTATCCTTTATAGCATCCTGGTAATCATTGTCTTTGGTGGGAGGTGCTCCGGTGATGTTGTTGGCTTCAGCTTTGCAAATAAAAGTAATCATTCATCGAATTACATCAAAATACTTCTTTGGTTGTTTTATCATCTGTATTTGACTCAGTTCTAAGTGATGCTGAATATGAAGAATGATAGAAAGAATATTCTTGAAATAATTAAGGACTTCTTCAAAATTTTCACTTAAATTATGAATTTGAGAAGCCATGAATTTGATTTTATTAAGAAATAATGAATGGAAATGAAGGAGGAATGAATAGAGGAGTTTTCTGGAAGAAATGGTTATAAGTAGGATCTGAAATTCATTTGAATTGAATAGACACTAGTTGATTAAAGCGGTTTTCAAATTTAAACAAATTTGAATTTCCTACAGTTATATTTTGACGTATACAAATATGTATTTTGACATATGTATGTATTTTTTTTCAATATTTGAAGTGCTTTGTGACTTTGGGACTTGTTTTGACTTATACATACATACATATATATATATATATATCGTTATTTTAATGACTTTTCCAGAGATGTTTAAACAAAAATAAACTCAAATATAAAGATTCATTTCACACTAACAATAATGATACATCGATTTAGTACATAAACATGAAATAGAAATTACAGAAATTGAAACACAAGCGAATACAACATGATAATAAAATTATAATTCAGCGGAGGAGAAGGAGGATGAGGATAAGCTAAGTTTTCTTCCAACTTTCTCAAAGAACTTATTCATTTTAGTTGACATCTTTTCAAATTTCTTATTAAATGATCTTTTTAGTGTCTTTGGGTTCTTTACTAGAATGATTTGGTTTTTGAGAAGGATTTTCTTTGAA
This sequence comes from Allium sativum, assembly GCA_030737875.1. Taxonomy (NCBI): domain Eukaryota; kingdom Viridiplantae; phylum Streptophyta; class Magnoliopsida; order Asparagales; family Amaryllidaceae; genus Allium; species Allium sativum. The sequence continues at coordinate 243,096,582 of CM060915.1, read as the reverse complement.
GGGTTAGCAGGAAATTCCATACTTTTTAAGGAAGTATCTTCTTCCTCTTATTCAATATCCATATGATCTGTTTCTTCTTCTTGTTCCAATCTTGCTTGTTTTCCGCGTACATTTCATATGCATGAAACACAATTGGAATTTTCAAAAGAAAAATATTTCTGGAATTTAAAACTTTTCTAGAAACAAATTCTTCTCCTTCGAAATCAACACTAAAATATTTGAAAATATGAGTAAGGTAAAATCTTCGGTACAACGTATTTTCTTTTGACGAAATATCCTTTGGTAGAAACTCACTTAAAATTACTTAAGCCCAATTGATGTCATAGTTTCTAGAAATAGCAAAGAGGGTTTACAAACTTTCAAAGTAGGATTGTTGAAATTTCTGGAATGAGGAGTGATGGTATGTCGAAGAAGTAAATTGACAATTCTTGCTTTAGGATGATTAAAACAAATTTTGAATTCCAAATTTTCATGACTTTCAAAAATATGGTAAAAGGTCTCTATATTATTTTTATTGATGTTAAAATATGTGAGATCCATCTCGTATTTTTACATCCCAACATAGCACTTAAAACATCACAATTCAAAATGATTTGAGTTCCGTTAACACTACTCCAAGTTTTGTTTTCACTTCCTTGATAAAAATCACGATTCTAGTTTGCCTAAAACATTTTAACAAAATTTGGATAACAAACTTCATCATTTTCCGAAAATCAACCAGATTTAAAATTCCACTTTGATGAAAATGAGATTTTTAGATCATAAGTGGCAAAATCACAAAAAATAGAAATTTTTTTCGTATTGACTTTATCGAAGTTTACATCACTTATGTAATCTTTGATTGCATTCGGGTTGTTGTAAAGGAAGGCTTTTGTTGTCTTGGCTGGCCTCTTTGTTTTTGGTGTGCTTGAGGAAGCCATTAGAGGGTTGGTTTTGAAGAGTATAGGAAAATGAAGATAAGTTTGAATTTTGAATTAAAGTTAGAAAGAGATGATAAGAATAGATAGTTAAATAGAGAATCAAAGGACATATTCTCTAGTAGTGGGACAACTTTTTAGTACACTGTGTTCGGTGAAAGGGTGGAGGGAATTTCAAATTTTCAAAATTTTGAATTTTAAACTTCAAATAACATGTACAGTCGACATATAGAAACATGTATGTCGACATATCCCTTTAACTTTTCAAGATGACTTTTGATTTTTAACTATTTTATTTATTTATAACTCTGTATTTATTTGATTATTTCCTTGAATAATATTATTATAAAATTCTTTTTATAATATTATTTTATTAATTTATTATTATTTTAAAATTTAAATTTCAAATTTTTAATTTTTAATTTATTTTTTCGAATAAGGCAAACAAACAATAATTTAATTAAAATTATTGTAAGGCATACCTATTTTTAGATAAATTATTTGATTTCTTCTGATTCGTAAATTGATATGAAGCACGTATTCGAATTGCTCGTTTCTGGTTCTTCATCACTGAAGGATGAATCAAAATCATATAGGGTTGCTGCATATGCTCTTTTTCTCCTTTTTGATGAATTATCATTTGAAAGTTGATTTTGTCTCTCCAAATACAGACGGTTTCTTTTCAGATGGTCTCGTTCGTCGCAGCTAAAACATCTAATGTTATTCGAGACTTCATTATTTTCTATAGAATTTCTTTGCTTGTTCCTTTTGAAATTATTATTCCTTCTCCTATATCTAATAATTTCCTAAAATTCCTTGTTACTAAATTTGTCTCTTCATCATCGTTGCTATTTGAGTTAGAATCTTCAGTTGTCGCATTAAATTTTAATGTTATTGATTTCTTTCCCGATGACTTATTTTCTTTCCTTCCATGCATCTGGACCTTAAAAGACAGTAAATTACCAATTAATTCTTCAATTTTTGTTTGCACTGATATTATTAGCTTCCTCAATTGCAGTGTCTTTTGATCTCTACCTAAAGTTAATGAATTCAGGATTCTTCTGACTTGTTCTTCTTCAGAATATGTTTTTCCCAAAGCTATTAATGAGTGCACGATCTCTTGGAACTTGTTAGGATTGCCTCGCATGTTGTTAAGGTAGGAATAACAGTTTGAATAAATAGTTCCACATCACAGAATAAACTGAAGGAGTGGAGTACAAATATGAGTGGTAGGCACGTAACATAAGGGATTCCTTTTGTTACAAGGATGTGTGTGCCAATTCATATGCATTGATCGACGCTAGTCTATGAATTAGAAAAGCGCGACATTTGTAATAAATTCTGCAAGCATACAGGTGTGTAGCATACAGGTCGAACACAGGGAGGAAAGTGAAATTTTATTATTTATATGTTTCGTGGGCGTGTTAGACGAACTTTGGAGGTTGATTTTGAAAATAAAACAAAACAAAATTAAAACTGTGATTTGATTCAGAACAGATCTAACTGAACCGACGATCAGATCACAATTTCAATGGAAAAGAAATAAAACTATGAATTAGATTTGAATCTAATCAAATCCAATTTGACCTAAGAAAATAATAAAAGCAGAAATTGAAATTGCAGAAATTGAAATAACAAACAAGAATTAAAATTAGGATTTCCGCTGAATCTAATCAGACGGTAAATCACTAATGCAAATAAGTGCAAAATACAAATAGTGTTCTACCGAATCTAATCGTATAGACAACACTAGTTGCCAAGAAAACAAAAAAATGCAGAAAATAAAAGAGAAAGAAGAACTTTTATTAGAACAATGGAATAAGAGATGAGATGAGATGGTGGCTACAATGCCATTACAAGGGTATATATAGGGTAGATAGCCAAACCCTAACCCTAATCCTAATGGTAAATGGGCCTGGTCATTACACCACTAGTTTGTTTATAATGAGAAACATAAATGGGCCTTAGACAAATAAAGCAAATTTAGGCCTTTTCTCTTTTTCCTCTTGCTTCCTTGACATTTCTTCATTGATTTGTGATGTTCAAAGCCTTTTTATCAATCCTTTTCTTGTCCAACAGCAACTAGATGTGATATCTTCATCTACAATTCTTCAAAATGTAAATATATATCAATTTCATCTCTATTTCTCTACTTTTCTGGTTGCATGTGGGCTGGGTTGGAATATCTGTAAAAGTAACAAAACAATACCCAAGTAATATTTATTTATATACAAAAGATAAGATATAAGAGTATAAAATAAACACATTTCTATGTCAATCATGCATGCACCCTATACAGGAGCATGGGGGCTTTGTTCCGACCGTCGTTACATAACAGTGGTAACCGAGCCGAAGGTTATAGACTGGGCCATGCAGGCAAGTGCTCTCAAAAGATACTCGTAGGATGCGAGTCAAGGGGGGAGACTGTTAGGATTGCATTGGATGTTGTTAAGGTAGGAATGACAGTTTGAATAAATAGTCCCACATCATGGAATAAACTGAAGGAGTGGAGTACAAATATGAGTTGGTAGGCACGTAACATTAGGAATTCCTTTTATTACAAGGATGTGTGTGCCAACCCATATGCGTGCACCATATACAGGAGGAGGGGGGATTTGTACCGACTGTCATTACATAACAGAACCAGTAGTACATATCAGAAATAGTCTCATTCAAATTCTTTTTAAATAACTCAAACAGATTGGTTAATATGGATATTTTCGTTTGTTTAACTTTGTTAGTTCCTTCATGAGTCACTTGCAAAGTTTTCCTGATTTCATGTGTAGATTTACAGGTAGATACTCTATTAAATTCATCCCTATCTATTGAACAAACTAAAATAATCGTAGCCTTTGAATTAATTTGTACAGTGGCATTTTGATCATTAGTCAGTTGTGCAATATTAACAACGGTTTCAACATATTCAGTTTGTGTGATGTTCCAAGTGTTTAATCCTAGAAATTGTAAGAAATTTTCATTTTACAAGCCCATTATGCATAACTACTACATTAAATGGTGGTGGTCTAACAGTAGAATGTCTGTCTACAGATGGAATATTATTATTGACAATTCCACTATTGGTTGCCATTTAAACCTTTCAAAAATTCAAATTATAAAAGCTTTCAAAACCAATGCTTTGTTACCAATTGTTGGGGATGCAGATTAAGGATCTTTGTGGTTGCCTGCAAATACGTACTATCTGAGTTGACAAAATACACTACAAGTCCAACCCAGATTGCACAGAAATACGAATCATTATTAATAAAGATGAAAAAGGTAGAAGAAGAACAAAAGTAACAATACAGAATCTCACATCGTAGCGGAACAGAACATAATATATATATATATGTATATCAGCTTTTGGAGTACAATTTTTTTCTATATACATATCGTAATCAGAGTACAAAACTTACAACACAGCGGAACAAAACCCTATATAACAAACACTGAAGTCTCCTGCTCCAAGCTCCTTCAGATAAATCTATAAAATCCTGAACTACTTGACTGCCCGTACAAAATTGGGCACCCAAGAGTTTAAGTAAAACAATACAAAATAAACTATGGGTCAGTAATAGGACTAGTATGAGTAAACAATACCAAAACAGTTTGAGAAAATAAACGATATCTCATAAGACCACGCCGTATAACACGGAATGGGTTTTTCCCTTAGGAGAATCCAAAATACTTGATTTAACTTCCAAAATCCTTTTGAAGGAAAGGATAATCTTTATATCAAAACTGTTTTGATATTATAAAAGTGTCTAAATTAAATAAATAACAATCTAATGGAACGTTTGCATCTCACGCTCCACATATATATAATATATAATAAAAAACGCGAGCACTTATTGGGTAATGAATTTCCAAATACGACAAGGTATGGAACCACCTTCCTATAGTGTATCTCTAGAGAGGAATACACTAGGTTCAACAAGAACATCTTGTGACCCGACCATACACGACCGACACTCATTTCGCTTAAGTGTATCGAATGTATATCACCAACGGTTGGGATCAGCAACCATTTCCCGAATGGGACATCATTGAATATAATAAAGAATGAAATGAGTTTCTCTAGATAGGTGATAATACACCCTAATTGGGAGCTAGCCATTTAGGCATGCTACTTGCCCGATTTTTGTCATTTCCCAGTTATTGAGGTTGAGGCTACGATTACCTACCATTCATTTAGCACAATCACTTTGATTGCCACATTATCGGAACCGTTAATCATTTATTTATTTGCATAAATATATTCGGGATATTACGCTAAGAGAATAAATTCTCCGCCACCATATACATTTAAATAAACCAACATATGCAATCATTGGAAATACTCTGTCAGACATTCGTCCATATACGATCATTCTGGGATTGAACAAAACTGAAGGCACGATTTCCATTAATCCATCTTAGGCAATTTCTATCTAGGATTAACAGAAAAAGCCCTTACACTTTACTCCCTCTTCGATTATCTTCATATAATCTGATTCGCAACGCTACTGCCGATACAGAGTGGTTGTCAGATAATAATCCAACCGGTCTCTCCATATTGACAACAATATTGACAAATACTTTGATAGTTGGTTATTTAACTATCGAAGAAAAACAAACAAACATTCATCCATAATATCAAACAATCACTGGGCCCCTTAATTAATATTCCATTAATTAAATCACTTCTCCATTTTCTTATCAATATTTGTTAACCAAATATTTTCAATAATCATCTTGGCCTTTTACGCTATTTGGAAAACATTTCCATATATCGCCTTCTTTTATTTTCTATGCTTAGAAAATATGTTCTATTAATAATTGGAAAACATTCCAAGTACTTCTATGTTTTACGACCATTTATTTCTATACTTAGGAAATATTTAATATTTCCAAAACATTTACCTGAGTTAAAATGAATGTTGTGTGAAACATCGTTACAACAACCCAAATTACTCCATTCAACTAAATCTTATTCAAATATTTATCTTCGATCTTGATTCTTGCCATTTATCGGTTATTAATGAAATCAATCAAGTTGGGGTATAACTACCTCTCAGACCTTGACTGAATAACATTCTTAACTTCAAACGGGCAAGACTACTTATCTCAGATAATCAACACTATGCAAAACCAATTATCCATTTTTAATCGTATATATGTTTCTCTTTCAATTTTTATCGGGTTTAATTTATAGATTCCCTTTTTGTTTATAATATTCTATTTTAAGTTCGTTTATTTATTGAATTCTATCTATATACATATATATCGATAAATAGATTAATAGTTATCAAAATTTCTTAAAAATATTCTAACTCCTTAAGTTTCCGGAAAATTCGCTAGCACCTCCTTTGTACCGATCAATAGCTCAAACCTCAACTCGCCTCTCTAGGCCCTTTCCACTCAAAAATAAAATAAAAAAGCCAAGTGGCTTGCCGATTCGGTGCATAAAATCCCATATTAAATTAAATATGTACCTTTTTTGTCGGGCATTTCATTTTATATCTCTTTGTACACTTCATTACAAATCTGTTTAACACATATCCAAATATTCCCATTTTTTTTTAATTTAAACCATTCACCTTAACCTAATTCGCTAATTTATTTTCTATTTAGCTATTTCTGCCTATTTCACTTCTTACATGAACATATCACTTTCCAATATATTTTTATTTACTTATTAACCAATCAAGTTCCACTTTCAACTCAAATTTCATATTCGATTTCGAATATAAATTCTCAAATCTCATTCACTTATCCAACGCCCAATTTCGATTCAAATATGATTAACTAATTATTCTTCAAATTAGTTAATTCTATTCCATACTTAAAAACATCATGTTTGTTTCAAAAATCATTTCATTTACACAACTTGAGTTCGCATTTATTTTACAACCCAAATCTACATTTTTAAATTAAAAATCCATATCTCGTTTACTTAAAATACTTCAATTTTAATTAATAAACCGTTATGGTTTTTGTAATGGTTATGGCGCTACATTTCTAAAATTTTGAATTGACATAACTCAAAATCTATAAGACGAGATTCAGATTTTTCTCTTCCATTAGAAAACTATTATCAAATCGGTCCTGACTGTTCATATTTCAAAGAATTCTGACCTAAGTTGAGTTTTGTATAATCAATTGAAGTTCGAAACGCCAATTTACGAACTACTGCGTTGTGGCGAGTTCGTTTTAATTATATTTAAATATAAACGTTAAACTTCGTTTATTATATAAATTCCAATTCCATTCCTTAAATATTCAATACGAATTAAACCCGTTTACCAAATCTAAATAAATACATCGACTATTCCTAATCGCCGATAATTTCGTAACTCAGTTATAAATTTATTTATACTTCGATCTTTTATATTTAATTCCAATTCCTTTTATAAATAAATTATTTATAAAATTTGGTTAATCAAATTTCAATTATAAATCCATTGGATTTTCTTAATTCAGCTTATATTTTGAATTCTGAAATATAATCAATTGTTCTGTTTCAAACCACTTCCCAATTCACTTTTAAATTCATATTTGAATTTAAATTATCCAAATGATAATTATCTCACTTAATTTATAAATGTTGTTTATAAATTTAACTTCCTTGTTTTATATATTAAAACAAGCTTCCATTTCAATATTCTATTTGAAAATCCACTACTTTTATATTCCGAATTCCGGAATAAAAATCGTCGTTCCCTTTATGAAGTGATTTCAAATTCTATTTTTAAATTCATACCTGAATTTAAAATTCCAAATTATCACACGATAATTAATTCATTACATTTATAAACATTGTTTATAAATTTACTTGTTTATAAACTCAAACAAGTTCCATTTCGAAATCTATCTAAAACCAAATTCTTATTTTGGAATATTCAATTTATTATCACTTATCTGTATAAATATAAAAAACTAATTTTCTTGTTAAATTTTAGTTCTATCTAATATGATTCCAATATCTTTTTTGAATAAAACATTTCATTTAATTAGATTCAAACTAATATAATTCGAATCATAAATCCAAACTGTAACAATCCGGAATTTCTAAACCAATTTAAATTTTTTGTCTTAGCTATTTTAATGGATTTAAAATGATTATTTTGAGAATTATCAATTTAAAATTTATTTAAATCGAATTTAGAATGTATAATTTTTTTTTAATTATAAATGGAGTTTGAAATGGTGCGGTAGTTTGAAAATTCGATTTTAAATTTCAATTGAATGTATAGGATTCAAAATAAATCGTATTTCAGTAAAACCAGAAATATTAGAATTTTTTTAATTATATCTAATGAATGTGAAAAAATTCAAATGTCATAATATAAATTGGAAGTTATGTCCAGTTTAAAATTTAAAATAGTCGCTATGGAGTTTATACATATTTTAATATAATACATAGCCCTTAGAAATAGCCATTTCGCAAACGACCTCCGTTTTCGATGAAACCACTTTTGTTGGGTCCGGAATGTCAAATTATTCTTAGGATTGAAATTTCATAATTTTTGGAATTAATATGTGAGCGCAGTGAATTTAAATGTGTTTGATAATTTCAGTTTAAATTTAATCGACCAGAAAAAGGCTATTTTTCAAACGAACTCAAAATTCAACAAAATTAGTTTTGCTAGGACTGTATTGTCAAAGTATAGCTGGATTTATTTTTTTGTAATTTTTGGAGTCAGTATGTGGCCACGGTAAATTAAAATGTACGTTTAAATTTAATATATATTTATTTATATTTTAATTTCGACAAAATCTTATCAAAACAGCAGAATTGGCTTACGAAACATGCCCCATTGTGTCCAGAATAGGGGTACGTAGCTTGGGGCATCAGTCGTTGGGTTCGATTTGGGGTTCAGATGAAAAAGAACTAAATAGACAATTAAATAATAATATTATACTAGTATACATACTATGAAACATGGTCAAAACCCTAACAAATTAAACTCGCGGTCAACCCTTTTCTCCTAGCCCCGCTCGACGCGATGAACGTCGAAAAACGTCGATCCTTTCTTCCCTCAAATTCTCTAAATCCATCTCATGAAATTCAAAACTTTCTAAAGCTAAAATGTTGACATTTTCATAAGCTTTAAATCCATACCCCTTTTATCCTTTATCGTGGAAAATGGTGTTGGAATTTTGGAGTGAAAGAGGCCGACTTTGGGTTTATTTTTATCGGGTTTAATTTATAGATTCCCTTTTTGTTTATAATATTCTATTTTAAGTTCGTTTATTTATCGAATTTTACATAAATCGATAAATAGATTAATAGTTATCAAAATTTCTTAAAAGTATTCTAACTCCTTAAGTTTCCGAGAAAATTCGCCAGCACCTCCTTTGTGCCGGTCAATAGCTCAAACCTCAACTCGTCTCTCTAGGCCCTTTCCATTTAAAAAAAAAAAATCAAAAAAGCCAAGTGGTTTGCCGATTCGGTGCATAAAATCCCATATTAAATTAAATATGCACCTTTTTGGTTGGGCATTTCATTTTATATCTCTTTATACACTTCATTCCAAAACTGTTTAACAGATATCCAGATATTCCCATTTTGTTTTAACTCAAACCATTCGTCTTAACCCAATTCACTAATTTATTTTCTAATTAGCTGTTTTGCCTATTTCACTTCTTATTTGAACATATCACATTCCAATATATTTTTATTTACTTATTAAATAATCAAATTCCATTTTCAACTCATATTTCATATTCGATTTCGAATATAAATTCTCAAATCTCATTCACTTATCCAACGCCCAATTTCGATTCAAGCACGATTAACTAATTATTCTCTAAATTAGTTAATTCCATTCCAAACTTAAAAAAATCATGTTTGTTTCAAAAATCATTTCATTTACACAACTTGAGTTTGTATTTACTTTACAACTCAAATCTGGAATTTTAAATTAAAAATCATATTTTGTTAACTCAAAATTGTTCGATTTTAATTAATAAACCGTTATGGTTTTTGTAATGGTTATGGTGCTGCATTTCTAAAATTTTGAATTGAAATAACTCAAAATCTATAAGATGAAATCATTTTTCTCTTCCATTAGAAAACTATTATCAAATCGGTCCTAACGGTTCTTATTTCAAAGAATTCCGACTTAAATTGAGTTTTATATACTCAATTGAAGTTCGAAACGCCAATTTACGACCTGTTGCGTTGCGGCGAGTTCGTTTTAATTATATTTGAATATAAACCTTGAACTTTGTTTAATATATAAACTACAATTCTGTCACGATTAGGAGTTTCGCTCGATCTGAATCGATCATTGAACCGACCAAGACCGTTCGAAACCCCTGATCGTTTTGAGAACAGGACAAATTGGAACGCAAACAGAAGAACATTTCATTGCTTATTACAACAATTCCATCAGAATAAAAGAATATACAGAGTATGAATAAATAAAATACATTCGATAAATATTAGAGATTACAATAAATTACATAGCAGCGGAAAAACAATACAAAACACAACTGAAAGTAATACACGGGTACAGAGCTTTTCGAGCATCGTTCCAGTTGTAAATCAAGATCCTGTGAATATAAATTTGCAAAACCAAAACTACTAGCTGCCCATGCGGAAAATAAGGGCACCCAGAGTTTAGTTTAAAACAATAAACTCCAGGTCAGTCATGTGACTGGTGTGAGAACTAAAACAGTTGTTAATCTTTATTTTAAAAGAGAGTAATTCAGGGGACCACGCCGTATAACACGGAAAGGGTTTCCTCCCAAGAACACTAGTGCATATAACAAAACAACGCAACGCTTTTTGGGAAAAAATAAGCTATTATAAGACTCAGGTCCCATCACACAATGCAACGCAAGCCGGAGGATAGGGTTTTCCCTTATAATATCCAAACGTGCTTGGTACGTTTAAAACAAATCATTTGATACTATTATAAGTGTATAGTGTCAAAACAATTTCAATAATAATATCAATCCTAGGCGACATGGGTACCATCTATCATGTCGCCATACTAGGTTCTACAAATAAAACCACAATGTCACGTATTGGAAATTGGATTCCATCATGAGTCGAGGCAAGGGGCAAGTTCCTCTCCGTTCGAGACACTCTAGAAAATGTCTCAGGACCACACACAGCGATCCTTGGAATCGGTTGGGTCGGTCCTCTCTTACTTTTGAGGATTGGCAATTCCTGAACACACATTTCCCGGTCCTATCGGACCTATATAATGGTCTGTACGTCGGCTCACATAGTGCCAGTTAGCGACCATATATTCGAGGCGCCTCGCATTCCAACAACCACACAGGTGAAAAGTATAAAAATGTCAGCCAGTTTAAGCACTGACACCCCCACTAGCTAGAAAGAAACGTCGTGTTCTCCCAATGGTCCTTATTCCGTTTTTGACTCATATCGAGGTGTGAGGCTCGCGAATTCAGACTATACACAAGGCTATGCTACACAAGCCGTGCTTTGATCATCAACCACATGACTTTTCTTTTCAATAGAAGCCTTGATCATTTGTCACTTAGGCGTGCCACACAGGCAATTCACTCCATGCGACTAATGTCCATCGATATACAACCTCTGAGCTCGTACGTCTCAGAGAAGGGCGTTAAGCAAGAGAATAAATTCTCCGCCGCCAAACAGATGTATATTTAATAGAGATCAATCAACACAGAATAAAATCCAATGTCAGACACACAGTCCATTTACAAGTTCGTTCTGGGTCTGAATGAAACCGGAGGCACTTTCCTCGCATATCCGTCGAGCTCCAAGTACGTCTGGACGATCACCAACTGATTCCCTCCTCTTGGGTGTATAGCCCAATCAAGATCATCAATAATCATCCAAACGATGTGAAGACTTCCGGTCTTCATCCAACGTCTTCATCTTCGACAAATCGTCGAATCGGTTATTCAGAATGGGTATAAATCCAGCCTTTCCGAATATCCCGCGTATATAATAAACACGTGTTACACAAACACAACATACGCCTCATTCCAATTCAGAATATTTTTTTATTCAAATTTTCACATTCTTAGGGAAAGGTTCCCATTAATTTTATCAAAGATAAATTCTTCTAAATTTATTCTTTAATCTTCCTTTGGATATCATTTCAAACCATGTTAAGGTTTTCCAAACTAGTCGAGATTATTGAACCACACCGAAGAAATTATTTGTTTTATTTCTCAATCCCAACCTATTCATCCCATGGAGCAAAACTGGCAATACTCCATATCTAACACCACGGTGTTATCGGTAAATATTAATTACCATTTCACATTCAAATCTAATTAAGGATTTAACTATCGCTTGGAGAAAAACTGGTGATACTCCATTCTCGATCATTTTTCAGATTTGATAATTTAAATTATCAATTCACATTTCAACCTAATTAAAGATTCATTAAAACTCCACTTAGTTTTAATCTTCTCAAAAATCAATATCCTGTCTCAAACTGGGTTAAAGAACCAATGTCACCTAAAACACGATTCACGATAAATCCAAAATCACTTTCTATTGTTAATCGGGTTAAAGAACATGTGTTATTCAAAACACCGCTCACGATAAATCCCAAAAACCAATTCAAATTCAATTCCAATTAAATACTAATTAACTGGACAATTTCACTAAATCTTAATTAAAACATTTATTCTTTTCTAAACTGGGTTCAAGAACAGTGTTATTTAAGACACCATCCACGACGAACCCAACATCCAATTTGATATTAAATACAAGGCTCTGAATAGAAAATATACCGGCTTATATTAAATATCAAATTCTGAAACCAACAAATATCGTATTGGAAATAACGATATAAAATATATCTTTCAAATTTCCACAAACATATCTGTATAATCATGGAATCCCACATCGAAATATTCCTAAAATAATTTCGATTCAAATCCATTCCAATTCATGTATTGGAAATTCTGATTATTTTTAAAACCACTTTCAAATTCGTTTTGTTTATTTCAAAAATAAATTGATTTTAATTCTAGTTCAAAACTAGTTCATTTCGATAAAAATCTATTTTTATGTTTTCAAATATGGAGTTTTTCATCCCAATTCTTCTCAGATCATTTCTTATGATTTTACACAAATTGTTGATATTTTTAACAATTTTATCAAGGCCCGTACAGTCAATTTCCATCAACGGCCATCGAACTGCACTTACAGCAACCTTTTCCAAATTTGATTTTGACATAATTCCAAATCCAACCATTAGATTTCAAATTTCTAATATTCTTTGAAAGCTCTTTTCGATACGAACCCAATGGTTCCGGTTTCAGGAGAATCCGACGGTCGGATCTCCCGTAATGTCAATTCGAAGTCAAGGTCGAAATTCACGAACTACCGCAGCGCGATGCGTTCTATTCAGGCCATTTAATATATATAATATATATTATATATATTTCGTCGATTTCTATTCAAAACGTATTTTATAATCCGTTTTAAATTGATTTTCGAAACGATTTCAACTTCATATTCAATTTCAAATCAAAATTGAATATTCCACATCATCGATATACAAATGATAATATTTTCAAAATGTTATATTTTGAAATCACTTTCTTTTCTATATTCATTATGAAAATGAATATAATCGATATAAATATCATTCGCGTCAAAATGGCGCATCGCTAATCAACACGACTTTATATATTTCAATAACTTCGTTATTCTATTCAACAAATGAATATTTATTCTATTCAACACATGAATCTATATTTCTTTCAACACATGAATATTCTCAACACATGAGCATCGTCAACACATGACTATTTATGTTATTTAATATATTTTATAAAATTATGATAAAGATGTAAATTTTTATTGTTTAAAATATTTTACTCAACACATGAATATTTATTTCATTCAACACATGAATATATACTTTATTCATATTCTTTATTTTCTCAATTGGAATGAGGCCCAATCAATTACCATATAATGTTAATTATATGGATTCCATACAACACATGTATATAATAGCAACGATAAATAATCAACCATCATCTAAAGTGCACCACACAACTGCATAAGCATTAAATATAAATAATTAACGCTTACACAGTATGTCAATCAAACGATCGACACACCACTAAACAATTGGGATTGGTGTGCGTCAAATATCATCCCAACACCCGTGTGGAGTTTCAATTCACAAACACCGAATATTATTTGTGCAGTTGGACGACGTGTAAAATTTATCGTCCCAATCAATATCCTTAAAATAGGTGTACATAAAAAAACCATCCGGTTTGTAAATGAATATTTATTTAATCACATTCACGTTAAAAATTAACGACAATTAATTTATTTCACACATGAATGTTTATTTATCCATTTCACATCAACATCACAAACAAACTTCACAACACATAAAACAAGCATACAAGTCGTCCATAGTCTGTGGACAACGGGTGTCGGGTGCTGCTAAGCACCGTCTGCATCCTAGTATATATTTTTAACTAGAAAACAAGATTTAAAGTGAGAAGTTCTCACCGACTAGCTAAACCAAATGCCACGACTCTTCATATGTAGAAATCTTCGTCGTGCTCGCCTTTTGTCAATTTCACTATCCGTAGCCACTACATATATAAAAATCACATTTTTATATTGTTGCTATGTATATAAAAATCACATTTTATAATCACTCTATATGGATATAAAGCACATTTTTATAATGCTACTATATAGATAAAAATTCTATTTTTACACCGCTACTATATAGATAAAAATTCTATTTTTATTACGGTGTTCATATAATAAAGATTATATTTTTATCACGCTATTCTCTATATAAAAATTATATTTTTATATCGCTCTCCTTCCAATAAAGAATATATTTTTATAACGCTCCTTCCTATATAAAATTATATTTTTATATCTACTACTAATATAAAGATCGAATTATTATTTCATCGCCATAAAAATCACATTTTTATTTCAACATATATATAATAAAAATCAGATTTTTATTACAATACATAAATAAAGATCAAATTTTTACTATCTATATAATATAAAACTCGTATTTTTATTCTTTTACTAATATAAAAATCATATTTTTAAAACATCTCTTTCTTTGTAAAAATAACATCTAAAAATCATCACTTTATATGTATAAAATCCCGACCTTTCCATCTCTAAAAATCCTAACTTTCTATCCCATAAAAATCTACTTCTTATTCACTATGAAAATCAAATTTTTATTGGCAATAAAATCAATTTACTTAAAAGAAGCTAATAAAAATAAATAATGATAAAAAGAAAAGGGGTTACAGTTTTTAATCGGGGAAAGGGGGTTGGTGCTGTGCATTGGAGGTGGAGGAGGGGCGCTCGCTGACTGGCAGTGGCGGCAGGCAGTGGCGACGGTTCGGGGGAATCGGTGGCACGGATTCGAATTGAAGGGGGGGGGGGTGCGTGGCGGTTTGGGGTTCGTGGAAGGAGAAGAGGAGTCGAGGGGAGGATCGCGGCAGGAGGAGGAGGAAGAAGAAGAAGCGGCGACGGCGGTAGATGTGGGGGGGGGGGGGAGGGGGTGCGCGATAAATTTAGGGTTTTTCCCTTTTTTTTATTTCTCTTCTGAACGATGGAGACAAAGGAGTTGGGCCACTATATAATATATAAATATATTTAATTATTTTAAATTCTAAAAGCAACTTTTATTTTCAACTCGAAATCGAACCCACCGACTGTCGTCCCTAGCTAATTACCCCCATTCCGAACACAATGGGATATCGTAAGCGGATTCAACCGTTTCGATCAGTTTTCGTCAAAATCAAAATACATATCTATATATTGAATTTGAATGCGCATTTCAATTTAACTGGGCTACAAACTAACTAGAAAAATTCCCAAAAAATATTTTCTAGCTTCATATTGACGATACGGTCCTAACAAAACTAATTTCATCGAATTCTGAGACCCTTTGAAAAATGGCCATTTTCCAGTCGATTAAAAATCAACTGAAACTGGCAAACGTGTTTTCCATTTCCACGCTCACATATTGATTCGAAAAATTACGAATTTTGGAATCTAGCAATAACTTGACATCGCAGATCCAACAAAAGTGGTTTTGTCGAAAACCGAGGTCGTTTGCAAAATTTCCATTTTAAATGCCAGAATTCCATAGCGACTATTCTGAATTTTCAACTGGATGTATCTTTTGATTCCCAATATGAAATTTCAATTTTTCGGATTTGTTGGAAAGATATTCTCAAATAGATTCAAATATTTTTGGTTTCGCTAAAATCTGGTTTATTTTGCACCCGGTACATTCATTTGAGGTTTAAAATCGAATTATCGAACTACCGCGCCATTTCCTATTCCTTTTATAATTATAAATAAATATTTATATTCTAACGACGATTCAAATAAATATATACGTTCTAATTCTATTCAAAATAAATTTCTCGTCGTTATTATTTAAAATAATTCATTTTAACAAAATTCGCTAAAATTGCCAAAATGAAAATTTTAAATTGGCTCAGATTTTCCGGGTTGTTACAAATTCCATTCCTTAAATATTCGATACGAATTAAACCTGTTTACCAAATCTAACTAAATATATCGATTATTCCTAATCGTCGATTATTTTCGTAACTCAGTTATACATTTATTTATACTTCGATCTTCTATATTTAATTCTAATTCCTTTTATAAATAAATTATTTATAAAATTCGATTAATCAAATTTCAATTATTAATCCATTGGATTTTCTCAATTTAGCTTATATTTCGAATTCTAAAATATAATCAATCGTTCTATTTCAAACCACTTCCCAATTCATATTTGAATTTAAATTATCCAAACGATAATTATCTCACTTAATTTATAAACGTTGTTTATAAATTTAACTCCCTTGTTTTATATACTAAAACAAGTTTCCATTTCAAAATTCTATTTGAAACTCCACTCCTTTCATATTCTGAATTCCGGAATAAAAATCGTCGTTCCCTTTTTGAAATGTTCAAATTCTATTTTTAAATTCATACTTGAATTTAAAATTCCAAATTATCTTACGATAATTAATTCATTACATTTATAAACATCGTTTATAAATTTACTTGTTTTATAAACTCAAACAACTTCCATTTCGAAATCTATCTAAAATCAAAAATTTATTTTGGAATATCTATTTATTATAACTTATCTGTGTAAATATAAAAATCTAATTTTCATGTTCAATTTTAGTTCTATCTCATACGGTTCCAATATCTTTTCTGAAAAAATTATTTCATTTAAATAGATTTGAACTAATTGAATTCAAATCATAAATCCAAACTTTAACAACCCGGAATTTGAACCAATTTAATTTTTTTATCTTAGCTATTTTAATGGATTTAAAAAAATTTAAAATGATTATTTTGAGAGTTAATGATTTAAAATTTATTTAAATCGAATTTAGAACATATAAATTTATTTTAATTATAAATAGAGTTTGAAATGGTACGACAGTTTGAAAATTCGATTTTAAATTTCAATTGAATGTATAGGATTCAAAATAAATCGGATTTGAGTAAAACCAGAAACATTAGAATCTGTTTAACTATATCTTTCTAATGAATGTGAAAAATTCATATTTCATAATATAAGTTGGAAGTTATGTCCAGTTTAAAATTTAAAATAGTCGCTATGAAATTTATACATATTTTAATATAATATATAGCCTTTAAAATTAGCCATTTCGCAAACAACCTCCATTTTCAATGAAACCACTTTTGTTGGATCCGGAATGTCAAATTATTCTTAGGTTTCAAATTTTATAATTTTTGGAATTAATATGTGAGCGCAGTGACTTTAAATGTGTTTGGTAATTTTAGTTTAAATTTAATCGACTAGGAAAAGCCATTTCAAATGGACTCAAAATTCAATGAAATTAGTTTTGTGGCCGTATTGTCAAAATATAGCTGGATTTATTTTTCTGTACTTTTCAAAGTCAGTACGTGGCCCCGGTAAATTAAAATGTACGTTTAAATTCAATATATATTGATTTATATTTTAATTTTGACAAAAACTGATCAAAATAGTAGAATTGGCTTACCAAACATGTCCCATTGTGCCTAGAATGGGGGTATTTAGCTAGGGGTGTCAGTCGTTGGGTTCGATTTGGAGTTCAGATTGATAAGGAACTAAATAGAGAATTAAATAATAATATTATATTAGTATATATACTATGAAACATGGTCAAAACCTTAACAAATTAAATTCGCGGTCAACCCTTTTCTCCTAGCCCCGTTCGACGTGATGAAAGGCGAAAAACATCGATCCTTTCTTCCCTCGAATTCTCTAAATCCATCTCATGAAATTTAAAACTTTCTGAAGATGAAATGTTGAGATTTTCATAAGCTTTAAATCCATACCCTTTTATCCTTTATCGTGGAAAATGGTGTGGTAATTTTGGAGTGAAAGAGGCCGACCTTAGGTTCAATTTCTGGGCGGAGGGGGCCTTCGAGCTATGCGAGGTGGCGGCCATGGAGAGAGGGGAGGATGGCGATCGTCGTGATGCTAGTGGATGTGGGTCCAGTGGTAGCATGGAGGCGTGGTTGGGGGAGGAAGGTTCCGTGCTTTTGAAGCACGGTTCATTTTTTTGACCTGGTGGGCTCTCGGGATTAGAAGAAAAAGAGGATCGACTTTAATTTTCTTGATCATGTAATTAAAATTTAATTAATTTTTTTAAGGAATTTATTTATAAAGATTGTAATTAAACTTTGTAATGTCATATCTTTGTCATACGACATAAAAAATTCGAGAATTCAGATCCGTTAGAATCATGGAGACGAATAGTACATTTCAGAACTAACCAGAATGGACACTGAGCAAGTTAGAATTTTAGGCAAATTCAAATCCAAACAGAACTGAAATTCAGAAATAAAAGAATAGCGGAGTGAAACCCAATGTGAGAACTCCTTCTCACTAAATTATATTTTATCATGTTATTATATTCATGTATATAAATATGTAGAATTGCCAATGTAGATTTCTATTAGTTTCAATTATTATAAATCGTATACGGTGCCTATTAGCTCACCTCCCTCGTCCACAGACCATGGACGATTTAGTTGACTGTATTGTGTTTTGATTGTGATGTTGTGATGATTAACATATTAAAAATAATGTTAACATTAATGTGGTAATTAAAATTAAATTATTAATATTTATTTATAATTTAAATAGTGAAAATTGGTAAATCAAAAAATAATTCAAATCGAATTAGAACTGGTTAAATTAATTAACCAGTGAATATTTTGAATAGATTGTTGTTGCTTGAAAACCCCACATGGGTCTGGGGATGGTAATTTATTCATATCTTTCTGAATTTAATAATATGTCAATCGATGGGTTGACAGACTGTAATGAGCGTTATTTATTTATTTTAATGCTTATACAATGGTAGAATGCACTTTGGGTGATGTGTGGATGTTTAATGATTATTTATCATTATTGTGAATACATACGACGTATGACAATCCATGTAAACATATTAGTGTGATAATTGATAGAGTCTGATTCCAATTCAGAAATAATGTATAGTTTTAGAATAATATCCAGTAAAGTTTTATTATAATATTCATTATAGTTTTAAAATAATATTTAGGCAATAATCAAAATATGATTTTGATGTCCGATTTTGGATGGACACGAAAATATATGGAGCCGAATTAACTGTATACGCCATTTAAAACCAAACGGGCATATCAATCGATTTTATTCATTTGATAATGAATACGAATAAGAAATGGTTATCAAAATATGATATTTTGAAAATATTATCATTTTAAAATTATAATGATATGGAATATTCAATTTTGATTTAAAATTGAAAATGAAGTTGAAATCGTTTTGAAATGAAATTATAAACGAATTTATGAAATACATTTTAAATGGAAATCGACGAAATATGTATGTATGTATATATATATATATAATGGCTTGAATAGAACGCGTCGCGCAGCGACCATTCACGAAATTCGACCATTAACTTCAAATTGATGTAATGGGAGATCCGACCGTCGGATTCTCCTAAAACAGGAACCGTTGGGTTCGTATCGAAAACATATTTCCAACGGATATAAGATATTTAAGTTTGAACAGTTATTTGGAAATATGTCCAAATCAAATTCAGAAAAGGTCGCTATGGATGCAGTTCGGTGGCCGACATTGGAAACTGACTATAAAGGCCTTAACGAAATTAATAAAAATATGGAAAAATCATGTAGATCATAATAAATGATTTGGAAGGATTTTGGATGAAAAATTCCAACTTTTGGAAAGATAAATGATATTCTTATCTAAATGAACTAATTATTAACTAGAATAATATTCCAAATGATTTTTAAATAAATAAATTGGACTTGTAAAAAGGGTTTTGAAATAACCGGAATTTTCCAATGAATAAATTGGGATGGATTTGAATTGCAATAATTTTCGGAATATTTCGATATTGGATTCCGTGATTATACGGATATTGTTAAGGAATTTGGAAGATATATATATATATATTGTTATTCCCAAAACGATATTTGTTTGTTCCAGAATTTAATATTGAATATAAGCCAATAAAATTTCTATTCAAAGCCTTGTATTTAATATCAAATTGGATTTTGGGTTTAACGTGAATGGTGCCTTAAATAACACTGTTCTTAAACCCAGTTGGGAAAAGAATAAATCTTTTAATTAAGATTTAGTGAAGTTTACCAAGTAATTAATATTTAACTGGAGTTGAAATGAAAGTTGATTGTGGGTTTATCGTGAACTATGTTTTAAACGACATTTGTTGTGACGACCCCGAACCCCGTACTGACGGTGGCAAGGGTTATCTTTGGAATATAACACAGAAACAGATAATAGCAGAACAGAAATAAATAAATAAATACACCAGATAATGTACAAATAATACACTGAATAAACGTAATCATCAGAGTTACACAGTATACAGGATCATACTTAGTACAAATACAGTTCAGCTATACATAAATGTCTACAGCGGAAACAAACATAATTTGTACAATAGGAGCTGAACAGCATAAAAAGAGATAAATGATAGAATCCATCATCAGCTCCAGCTATCCAGAGAAAGCCAGCTAAAACCTGAATACAAGGCTGCCCGTGTAGAAAAAGGGGCACCCGAGTTTGAAAGTGAAACAAACTACGAGTCAGTCATGGGACTGGTATGAGAAATCTACTCAACACAATTAAAATATGGCCAATCTCAGGACCACGCCACTTTCGTGGAACGGGTTTACTCCATCGGATTGCCAGTGTTTTAAAACAAATTATTCTTTTAAACATCGCAATGCTTTTTATAAAAATGAAGCCATTATAAGACTCAGTTCCCATCACAAAATGCAACGCAAACCGGAGGAAAGAGTTTTACCTTATAATGGCCAAAATATGTTTGATACGAATAAAACAAAAGCATTTAATATTATTACTAGTGTTTATTAGTTTCAAAAACAATTTCAATCATAACTATCAATCATAGGCGGTATGGGTACCATATATCATGTCGCCAGATATATATACAATCAAAACCGCACAGTCACGTATTTGGAAATTGGATTTCCGTCATGAACCAAGGCAAAAGATAGTCCTTACCGACTTCGAGACTGTCTAGCCCGAGCCTCAGGGTCAGAGCGCATCGACCCTTGGAGCGACAGGGCCGGTCCACCGATGTGGATTAAAATTCCTGAACACTGCATTTCCCCGCCCTTTGGGGCGTAAATGAGCCAACGAATGACTCCATCGGACCCAGATCGTCCGATCTAACCGAGATGCCTCGCAATAGTAACAACCACATAAGTCAAACTCGTCAGGACGTGTAAAACCATTGACGCCACTTCTAGCTAGAAAGAAACACATGTCCTCCCTGAGGTCCTCTCCCATTTCTGGTTCATACCGGGGTGTGAGGCTCGCGAATTCACGTTATACACAAAGCTACGCCACACAGGCGGTGCTTTGATCATCACCACAAAACTTTGCTTTTCAACAGAAGTCTTGATCACTGCATCTTAGCATGCCACACAAGCAATTCACACCATGCAACTGATGGCTATCAATCACATAGAATAAATTCCAATGTCAGACACACCGTCCATTTGCAAGTCCGTTCTGGGTCTGAACGAAACCGGAGGCACTATATACCTCGCAAACCCATCAATCTCCACGCACGTCTGGACGATCACCACTCATTATCCATATTTCGGGATGCCTCCCAATCAGGACATCAGTTACCATCCAAACGAGGTGAAGATCTCCGGTCTTTGACCACCGTCTTCATCTTCGATTTCTTATCGTCGATTCAGTTATTCAGAATGGGATAGACCCAGTCTTTCTGCGCAACTCGCGTATATAATAAACAAGTGCAACACAAACACACATACGCTATATTCCAGTTCATTAGTCACTAACCGTAAATCAGTAACAGAACGATTTCCCAAATATTAACCCCGAAGGCCGAAACCAACATCAGATCAAAATCCAAGAAACCATTCGACTTAGCCAACCTTCAGTTAGTTTCTAAATTTCACTTCCATAACGTTTATAATATTTTATAACGATTTATCGCTATTTTTATTTATTTTAAAATAGCCAATTTGTTCAAACGACGCTTCGGCCATAACGCGGCCGTGGCACTGTTTTTTTTCAGATTTGATTTACACATATCTGAAAATCTAACCGTTTGATCTTCACTAAATTTATATCATTAGAAAGATCTTTTCAAAATGAATCCAACGGTTTCAGTTTCGGGAAAATCCGACAGTCGGATCTCCCGGTATAATCGTTTGAAGTTTCGATTTCAAAATACGAACTTCAGCGTCGTTATTCGATTTAATTTAATTATATTTATATATATTTATATAAATATAATCGATTCTGGCGCTGTTTTTCTTCAGATTTGAATTAAACATTCCATACAATCCAACCATTGGATCTTTATAAAGTTGGTGTCGTTGGAAAGATATTTCCAAAGCGAACCCAACGGTTTTGGTTTCGGGAAAATCCGATTGTCGGATCTCCCGCACTAATTGTTCGAAATCACTATTTCAAAACACGAACTGCAGCTTCATTATTCGATATATTTCAATTCTATTTATATATATATATCGATTCTTCGATTTCAAAACTATATTATTTTCATACATTTGATAAAAATGATATTTTTATCCAACAAACATTCACTTCGACACTTCACTATTTTTAACAACTCATATGTACAGTACAAATGTGATTTTTATTGTAAAACAATTCATTTCAAAACAGGATTATTTTATATAGTTCATATAGGTAATAAAAATATGATTTTTATTAAAAAACAATTTATTTCAAAACAAGATTATTTTATATAGTTCATATTGATGATAAAAATAGGATTTTTATTATAAAACAATTTCTTTCAAAATACGAATACCATTCAACACATGAGTTTCAATTCAACGAATGAATTTCGATTCAACACATGAAGGTTTTCTATAGTTTGTATATATAGAGTAAAAATGTGATTTTTATTGTTAAAACAATTTATTCAAAACACGAATACCATTCAACACATGAATTTCAATTCAATGAATGAATTTCAATTCAACACATGAAGGTTTTCTATAGTTTGTATATATAGAGTAAAAATGTGATTTTTATTGTTAAAACAATTTATTCAAAACACGAATACCATTCAACACATGAATTTCAATTCAACGAATGAATTTCGATTCAACACATGAAGGTTTTCTATAGTTTGTATATATAGAGTAAAATTGTGATTTTTATTGTTAAAACAATTTATTCAAAACACGAATACCATTCAACACATGAATTTCAATTCAACGAATGAATTTCGATTCAACACATGAAGGTTTTCTATAGTTTGTATATATAGAGTAAAAATGTGATTTTTATTGTTAAAACAATTTATTCAAAACACGAATATCATTCAACACATGAATTTCTATTCAACGAATGAATTTCTATTCAACACATGAAGGTTTTCTATTCAACACACGAATATAGTTTCAACACAAGAAAATAATTCTAACACATGAATATTATTCAAAATTTCGGCAGAATAACGGCAGGGTAGTTAAAACCGGGACCGTCCCTAGTACGGCTCCTCGCTCTACCTTAAAGCCTCGCAGCTTTTGACAATGGGGAATCATGCATCTAGTTCGCACGCAGGCGGCATGTATATTTTTTTCATTTCCAAAAACTAATCCTATGTGGTTTCAACCAAATATTTCTCAACCACAAACGGGTAATTTTCAACCACAAACAATTCTAATCAACCATTCGTAATCAACCAATTTTCACACCAATCACAACCAATAAATATCGTCCATGGTTTGTGGACGAGGGGCGTATTTATATATTTATATAAGCATTTCACTTCTATTTCAACACATATTTAATTTTTACAACGCATATATAACTTATACATCGAACGTACAACTTATACAACGCTTATACAAGAGGTGTACAACGCTTATATAACTCATACATCGACTATATAATTTATACATCGTCGATTTCCATATCGTTTATAAATTAGAAATCTCACATTGGGTTTCACTCCACCAAAAATAGCAGAAGGCTCAGAAAAATACGCAGTCTCTTCTAGAATGTAGAAGACGTCCACACGAGTCCACTATCTCTTGTTTCACTGAATTTCGTCAAGAGACGAAAAAGATATGATTTTTATAGTGAAATCAAAAACGGTAGGGCTTAGAAGTGCTATTATATAGTTTATATAATTTAACAGCCGTACCTTTCCTTGAATGTTCAAAACTAGGTTTTGCAATAACTTCAAAACCGATACACGTGGTCTCGATCAGGTTACACGATGACGTAGGGGGTGGAGAAGGCTTTCCACGCAGGGTGGTTTCACCCAGATCGACGGCGCCTGGTGTCCTCAGCGGCGTTCGAAAGTCCAGGACTTTGGGGAGCTCGATCTCGAAGATGGGGCGACGATAGTTGATGTGGTTTGTTTTGATTTGAAGCAGGAGAGGAGATCTTCAAAAAACCCAACTGGAGCCTGGCATGAAGATGAACGTGGCGGCGGAAAAAAGCCCTAGAAGTTTCGAGCTGCTTCCGTCGTCGATCGTGGGTTTCGGAGAGAGGATGGCTGATGAGGACTAATGATTTTTTTTATATATTTATAAATTTTTAAAATCTCCAAAATACCCTCTTCCGCACACGAACACCAATCCAAACCCAACGACTATCGTCCCTAGCTAAATACCCCCATTCCGAACACAATGGGATATGTTTCGAAGGCCCATTCGAATGTTTCAGTCAGTTTTCCTTCCAATTAAAATATAAAACATTCAATATTTAATTTGAACGTACATTTCAATTTGCCAGGGCCACAAACTGATTCTAAAAATTCCCGAAAAATAAATATAGCTATGTTTTGAC
The DNA here is from genome assembly GCA_030737875.1 of Allium sativum. NCBI lineage: Eukaryota > Viridiplantae > Streptophyta > Magnoliopsida > Asparagales > Amaryllidaceae > Allium > Allium sativum. Next base: position 243,071,282 of record CM060915.1, on the reverse strand, counting down.
GATACGGTCCCAAAAAACTAGTTTCATCGATTTTTGAGACCGTTTAAAAAATGGCCATTTTCTGGTCGATCCAATTTAATAGAAATCGACCAAACACATTTTCCTTTGCCGCGCTCACATACTAGCTTCAAAAATTATGAAATTTGAAACCTAATAATAATTTGACATCCCGGATCCAACAAAAGTGGTTTCGTCGAATTCTGAGGTCGTTTGCAAAATGGCCAATTTCACGGGCTATATAAATTCCATAGCGACCTTTCTGAAAATTCATTTGGCCATAACTTTTGCTTTCCGCTAGGAAAATTCGATTTTTCAGATTCGTTAGAAAGGTATTCACGAACAAATTTAAATATTTTTGATTTCACTCAAATCCGTTTTGTTTTGCACCTGGTACAGTCAATCAAAGTTTGAAATGAAAATTTGAAACTATCGCGCCATTTCAGGCCTTGTTTATAATTAGAATTAATTATATTCGTTTTCAAATGTCGATTCAAACTTACTTTTCATCATTATTCTTTTAAAATATTTATTTTAAATATTTAAATTCCACTAAAATTGCCAATTTAAAAATTTTAAATTGGTTCAGATTTTCTGGGTCGTTACAATCACCCCCACTTAAAACTTTTCGTCCCCAAAAAGGAACAAAGTCGAAAGTGGTTTGATTAATCAACTCTACGTTCAATCTGGCTTCCATTCTCTAACTTTTCAGTTTCTGAGAATTTTCAAATTCTTCAAAAAAATTTGGCTAACACCCGGAATTTTCGAAAAATTTCGCCATATCTTCCTTTGTACAGGGAGGGGTTTGGAAATTTATTAGGCCGTATTAGGTACCCAATAAATCCTATAAAGCATACACATATTTATAATGATATATTCTGGTGTTTACAGGGGAGCGTGTATTGATAATAACTCCAGAGAATAAATTCTCGTCACCCTGTCAAAGCATGAGGGAGTGTGTATTTTAATTGCTCCAGAGGATAAATTCTCGTCACCTTGTTCCTTGTGGGAAATAAATAATCCATGTGCCGTATCTAATGACTAGAGAGACGTGATTATTGTCAACTCCAGACCCGTGTAGGTTTTTTTAATTAATCTGGCAATTTATCATTACAATTTAAATAGTCCATATCAATCATCAGTTCAACCTGTAAAATATAGTCATCACCATACAAGCCTCTCGCTCGTATGGTAAATCTTCCACCTCGTCACACAAGCTCCAAATGCTTATGTGGTATATGATGAAGTATGCCTATCTTCAGAAGTATGCCATGTAGTGTAGTTCAAAATTAATTGTTACTATCCTATGGCGACGTTTATTATTACACACAGAATAACCAACACTCCGCATCCAATGGCATTCACAGGAGTTGATATAATAATATTTGGCATCCAACTCATTAAGGTTTACCTATTTGTCGGGCACGCAAATAAAATCTTTACTCAACAGCTAATCCATTTACTTGTTCAAACATATGCAACGCACATGTATATATTTCTATCTATTTTTAAATCAGTTCAATGTGTGATATAATCGAATAAATTCTACCATTCATTCTACTATTGATTTAATTAACTATCATTTTAATAATTTAATTAATCAAATCTACTATCACACAATGCAAACAACAAGCAATTTGTTTTTAACTTTTCAAAAATATACTAATCAATTTCTATACTCTTTTAAAATCATTCAGACTATAGAATTCAAAATGCACATCCATGGAAAGAAAATAACAACAGAGTAGAGAACTAATTGGTATTGCAAAGTATGGTAAATGTACCTTGCACCGGAGTCAATCAGAGATATCCACTCGACACTTAGGATAGGATATCTGAATGCTCTCCTCAGTTTCCCAAGTACAATCTCGCGGATCTTGACTCCATTGCACTTTGACTAAGTGAACCTTCTTGTTCCTCAGCTCTTTGGTTTCTTTGCCAATGATCTTTAGCGGCTCTCTTCTCATATCTAATTCTGGAGTAATTTCAATATCCTGTTGAGCTGCTTCTTCCGCGATCAAGTCTGGATCATGAACGTGCTTTCGAAGTTGAGATATGTGAAATACATCATGCACTCCAGGCAACCAATCTAGCAATTTGACCCTATATGCGAGAGTTCAAATCTGTTCTAGTATAGGGAATGGGCCAATGAATTTGGGCGCCAACTTCCTAGTTTTACCGAACCAGATAACTCCTCTCATCGGCGATACTTTCAAATATACATAGTCGCCAACAACCAATGATACATCTCTTCTTCTATCGGCATAACTCTTCTATCGGCTTTGGGCGGCTAGTAATCGTTTCTTAACGATGTCGACTTTGTCGGCAGCTTCTCGGATCATATCTGGTCCCAATACAAGTCTATTTCCGGGTTCAACCCAACAAGCAGGGGATCGGCATGGTCTACCATACAATGCTTCGAATGGTGACATTGTCAGGCTCGCTTGGTAGCTGTTGTTATAGGAGAATTCTGCCAAATGCAAATGGTCTTCCCATGATCCACCGAAATCTAAAACACAAGCCCGCAAAAGATCTTCTAGTATACGATTCACCCTCTCAGTCTGACCATCTGTCTGAGGATGATAAGCGGTGCTCAAGTTCAACTTCGTTCCCAGCTCTACTTGAAATGCCTCCCAGAATTTTCTAGTGAATATTGGATATCTATCACTAACTATACTGATCGGCACTCCGTGTAGTCTAACAATTTCCTTGAAATATATCTGCGCCAGACTCTGAGCAGTTCTGTTTGATCTAACAGGTATGAAATGGGCGGTCTTCGTGAAGCGATCTACGATCACCCAAATACTGTCATTTCCTTTTCTGGTTCTGGGCCAACCATCTATGAAGTCCATGGAAATATGTTCCCACTTCCAACCTGGAACGTCCAGCGGTTGGAACAATCCAGCAAGTTTCTGTTGGTCGCTTTTGACTAGCTGGCAAGTAGTGCATCGGCCAACATATAAAGAAATGTCCCTCTTCATCGACTTCCACCAGAAAGTGCGTTTGATGTCATTATACATTTTGCTTACTCCTGGATGGATACTAAGTTTTGACTTGTGGCATTCATCCAGCACTTCCTTTCGGAGCTCATAAATGTTAGGAACACAGATTCGACCTTTTAGCCTTAAAATCCCATCATTATCAATTTGAAAACTCGAGGGTTCGCCTTTCTGAATTATCTCTCTGATCTTCTGAATGAAGTGATCATCCTTCTGAAGAGCAGATATTTTATCTATCAATGAAGTCATGATAATAAAACTGGCGATCATTTCATTCTTTCGGCTTAATGCATCGGCCACGACATTTGCTTTCCCTGGAGTGTATAGAATCTCAAAATCGTATGCTACAAGGAATTCTAGCCAACGTTGCTGCCTTAGATTCAAGTCTTTCTGGGTGAACATATACTTTAACGACTGGTGATCTATAAACAGTTCGAATTTCTCACCCAGAAGATAATGTCTCCAGATTTTCAAAGAGAATACGATAGCCAACTACTCAAGATCATGAGTTACGCAGTTTTTCTCGTGCGGCTTCAGTTGACGGCTAGCATAAGTAATCACTTGACCTCTTTGCATTAACACTTCACCAAGGCCTTCTCTAGTAGCATCTGTCCAGACTTTCAAATCCTGATTGTCGTCGATAATGGTTAACAATGGAGCAGTTGTTAATCTTAACTTTAGCACCTCAAAGGCCTCCTCACATTCTGGAGTCCATTTGAATTTTGAGTGCTTCTTTGTAAGTTTCGTTAAGTGACCAGATATCTTCGAAAAGTTTTTAACGAACTTACGGTAATAACTAGCCAATCCGAGAAAACTGCGGACTACCATAGGAGTACTGGGCTGTTTCCAATTTTGAATAGCCGTGATTATACTTGGATCCACAGCAATTCCTTCCTTCGATACGACGTGGCCAAGAAATTTCACTTCATCTTGCCAGAATATACATTTGGATAATTTGGCTTTTAATACATTCCTTCTGAGGATTTCCAGAACCTGTTCCAAATGTTTTTCATGTTCGGCCTTTGATTTAGAGAAGATTAGAATATCGTCAATAAAAACCAGAACAAATTTATTCAGGACTCCTCTGAACACTCTATTCACCAAATCGACGAAGTATGCTGGAGCGTTACATAAGCCGAACGACATTACTAACCACTCATAGAATAAGTCTGGACCTCTGAATGCTGTCATAGGAACACACTCTTCAGCAATTCGAAGTTAATGGAAGCCTGTAGCTAGGTCCATCCTTGAAAATACTTGTGCTCCATTCAGACGATCCAATAAATCATCAATTCACGGCAATGGATATTTATTCTTTATTGTCTGCTTGTTCAAATCAGGATAATCCACACCCATTAAATTTTGGGACAAACACCACTACTGCTCCCCAACCAGAGAAACTAGGCCTAATTAGACCCTTCCATACGAGCAGTCTTGTTTGATTGTCTAATTCCTCTTTCTCTTTCAAGGACATTCTTCGAATAGCGTGAACTACCTGCCTTGCATTCGGAATCAAAGTGATCTTGAAATCTATTTCTCTCTGCGGAGGTAAGCGAACAACTTCTTCAAACACATCCGCATAATTCTTGATGATAGGAATATCTTTTACGAGGCCGGGAATATTCTCTGTGACTTCAGGGATATTTTCTATTTGAGCAGGAGAAACATTTAGAGCCGACCAAAAGTCTTTTCTATTTGAATTCGGGCCTTCACATGGTATGGTTATATAATTCCCTGATTGGGCCTTTGCCTTAACAACTCTCTCAGCGCATCTAACCTCAGCTTCATATTTGGTTAGCCAATCCAATCCCAGAATAAGATCGAATTCAGTAAAATTCATGACGATAGAAATAGTAGGGAATTTATAATAGGAAAAAGAGACAGGCACCCCACAAACCTAACTGAGATCGAGGGAACCCCCAACTGGATTTTGGACAGTCATTGGTTCTTTGAGCTTCTTTAATTTCAAATCCAACTTCTTAACTGCATTCTTTGCAATAAAGCTTCGCGACGCGCCTGTATCAAACAGTACCTTAACTGGAATGTTTTTGACATTAAGTGTGCCTTCTAAAACATCAGACCTTTCCTGACTAGTTGAGGGCTCAGAAGTTTCTGCTACTTCATTCACTTGAACTATTTCAGGCTTGTTTAAGAGCGGGCAATCCTTTGCAAGATGATCAGTCTTATGGCATTGTTTGCACTCCCTATTCTCTTGAAACTCCTCATCCGGTCTAAATCTTTTCTTCTTTTGCTTTCGATTGGCTCTAAATCCATCCTTTATTGGTTTCTTTAAAGATTTAAATTTTCTGGACAAATGGCCCTTCTGATTGCAATTAAGGCATATGGCAGCAGTTACTGGTTCTTTCTCAGATCTGGTACTTTTCCGATTGACTTTGGGCTTCTTACTAACCTCAGGACTACCAGTCACAGACTCCACTTTGTTACTCGAGCTGACTTCCTCTTCGTCGCGCAACATACCTTTCTTATGGAGATCTTCATACTGATAAGCCATGTATATCATTTCTGAAAAAGGAGGCTTCACATTCCTCATTACACTATTCTGATATCTCCTTTGCAGGCCATGAATAAATCTCAGATTCTTCCTCTTTGGATCTTGAATCAGATGAGGAGTAAAGTGAGAAAGTTCGTTGAATCTTTTATGATATTCTAAAATGGTCATATCTCCTTGTATCAGATAAGAGAATTCATCACATAATCGCTCCGTCACCTCAGGAGGAGTAAATCTTTCTAGGAAAATCTCCTTGAATCTATCCCAGGTGATATCACCTTCTGGATTATCTTTGATGATTGTTTCCCACTAGATTAAAGCATATTCTTTGAGCACCCAAGATGCTACTAATCTTTTCTGATCATCCCTCAACTGGATACGTTCAAAAATTCTTTCAACAGAACTCATCCAAGCTTGAGTCTGAATTATAGATTCATTGCTCGAGAACTGTGCTCCGCCCAGATTTCGATATCTCTTTAATAGAGCCTCTAGATCGGGTTCTGCATTCCTCCTGTTTATGACACTCATTTTTCTAGTACTTCTGCAAATAGCAGATCAAGTGTCAGGTCACAGAAAAAATATTTTAAAGCATAGAAACATATACTTGAATGTAAATGTATCTATCGTGGGGTTATTTCCTTCTGCTTTACTCATACTAGGATATTACTGATCCTATCTGTAATGAGTTACCCGTCCTAGAACTCTACTGGTTCTATTTCTGACGAGTTCGTTAATATGTTATATTCCAGAAATAAGCTTAACCAAAGCTCTGATACCACGATGTGACAACCCCGAACCCCGTACTGACGGTGGCAAGGGTTATCTTTGGAATATAACACAGAAACAGATAATAGCAGAACAGAAATAAATAAATAAATAAATACACCAGATAGTGTACATATAATACACTGAATAAACGTAATCATCAGAGTTACACAGTATACAGGATCATACTTAGTACAAATACAGTTCAGCTATACATAAATGTCTACAGCGGAAACAAACATAATATGTACAATAGGAGCTGAACAGCATAAAAAGAGATAAATGATAGAATCCATCATCAGCTCCATCTATCCAGAGAAAGCCAGCTAAAACCTGAATACAAGGCTGCCCGTGTAGAAAAAGGGGCACCCGAGTTTGAAAGTGAAACAAACTACGAGTCAGTAATGGGACTGGTATGAGAAATCTACTCAACACAATTAAAATATGGCCAATCTCAGGACCACGCCACTTTCGTGGAACGGGTTTACTCCATCGGATTGCCAGTGTTTTAAAACAAATTATTCTTTTAAACATCGCAATGCTTTTTATAAAAATGAAGCCATTATAAGACTCAGTTCCCATCACATAATGCAACGCAAACCGGAGGATAGAGTTTTACCTTATAATGGCCAAAATATGTTTGATACGAATAAAACAAAAGCATTTGATATTATTACTAGTGTTTATCAGTTTCAAAAAAATATTCAATCATAACTATCAATCATAGACGGTATGGGTACCATATATCATGTCGCCAGATATATATGCAATCAAAACCGCACAGTCACGTATTTGGAAATTGGATTTCCGTCATGAACCAAGGCAAAAGATAGTCCTTACCGACTTCGAGACTGTCTAGCCCGAGCCTCAGGGTCAGAGCGCATCGACCCTTGGAGCGATAGGGTCGGTCCACCGATGTGGATGAAAATTCCTGAACACTGCATTTCCCCGCCCTTTGGGGCGTAAATGAGCCAACGAAGGACTCCATCCAACCCGGATCGTCCGATCTAACCGAGGTGCCTTGCAACAGTAACAACCACATAAGTCAAACTCGTCAGGGCGTGTAAAACCACTGACGCCACTTCTAGCTAGAAAGAAACGCATGTCCTCCCTGGGGTCCTCTCCCGTTTCTTTTTCATTCCGGGGTGTGAGGCTCGCGAATTCACGTTATACACAAAGCTACGCCACACAGGCGGTGCTTTGATCATCACCACAAAACTTTGCTTTTCAACAGAAGTCTTGATCACTACATCTTAGCATGCCACACAAGCAATTCACACCATGCAACTGATGGTTATCAATCACAAAAAATAAATTCCAATGTCAGACACACCGTCCATTTGCAAGTCCGTTCTGGGTCTGAACGAAACCAGAGGCACTATATACCTCGCAAACCCATCGATCTCCACGTACGTCCGGACGATCACCACTCATTATCCATATTTCGGGATGCCTCCCAATCAGGACATCAGTTACCATCCAAACGAGGTGAAGATCTCCGGTCTTCGACCACCGTCTTCATCTTCGATTTCTTATCGTCGATTCAGTTATTCAGAATGATAGACCCGGTCTTTCTGAGCAACTCGCGTATATAATAAACAAGTGCAACAAAAACACACATACGCCATATTCCAGTTCATTAGTCACTAACCGTAAATCAGTAAGAGAACGATTTCCCAAATATTAACCCCGAAGGTCGAAATAAACATCAGATCAAAATCTAGGAAACCATTCGACTTAGCCAACCTTCATTTAGTTTCTAAATTTCACTTCCATATCGTTTATAATATTTTATAACGATTTATCGCTATTTTTATTTAATTTAAATAGCCAATTTGTTCAACCAACGCTTCGGCCATAACGCGGTCGTGGCGCTGTTTTTCTTCAGATTTTATTTACACATATCTAAAAATCTAGCCATTGGATCTTCACTAAATTTATATTATTAGGAAGATCTTTTCAAAACGAATCCAACGGTTCCAGTTTCAGGAAAATCCGACGGTCGGATCTCCCGGTATAATCGTTTGAAGTTTCGATTTCAAAATACGAACTGCAACGTCGTTATTCGATTTAATTTAATTATATATATATATAATCGATTCTGGCGCTGTTTTTCTTTAGATTTGAATTAAACATTCCAGACAATCCAACCGTTGGATCTTTATAAAGTTTGTGTCGTTGGAAAGATATTTCCAAAGCGAACCCAATTGTTTGAAATCATGGTTTCAAAACACGAACTGCAGCTTCATTATTCGATATATTTCAATTCTATTTATATATATATATATATATCGATTCTTCGATTTCAAAACTATATTCTTTTCATACATTTGATAAAAATGATATTTTTATCCAATAAACATTCACTTCGACACTTCACTATTTTAAACAACTCATATGTACAGTACAAATGTGATTTTTATTGTAAAACAATTCATTTCAAAACACGATTATTTTATATAGTTCATATAGGTAATAAAAATATGATTTTTATTATAAAACAATTTATTTCAAAACAAGATTATTTTTTATATAGTTAAAATTGATGATAAAAATAGGATTTTTATTATAAAACAATTTCTTTCAAAATACGAATACCATTCAACACATGAATTTCAATTCAACGAATGAATTTCGATTCAACACATGAAGGTTTTCTATAGTTTGTATATATAGAGTAAAAATGTGATTTTTATTGTTAAAACAATTTATTCAAAACACGAATACCATTCAACACATGAATTTCAATTCAACGAATGAATTTCGATTCAACACATGAAGGTTTTCTATAGTTTGTACATATATAGTAAAAAAGTGATTTTTATTGTTAAAACAATTTATTCAAAACACGAATACCATTCAACACATGAATTTCAATTCAACGAATGAATTTCGATTCAACACATGAAGGTTTTCTATAGTTTGTATATATAGAGTAAAAATGTGATTTTTATTGTTAAAACAATTTATTCAAAACACGAATACCATTCAACACATGAATTTCAATTCAACGAACGAATTTTGATTCAACACATGAAGGTTTTCTATAGTTTGTATATATAGAGTAAAATGTGATTTTTATTGTTAAAACAATTTATTCAAAACACGAATACCATTCAACACATGAATTTCTATTCGACAAATGAATTTCTATTCAACACATGAAGGTTTTCTATTCAACACATGAATATAGTTTCAACACAGGAAAATAATTCTAACACATGAATATTATTCAAAATTTCGGTAGCATAACGGCATGGTAGTTAAAACCGGGACCATCCCTAGTACGGCTCCTCGCTCTACCTTAAAGCCTCGCAGCTTTTGACAATGGGGAATCATGCATCCAGTTCGCACGCAGGGGGCATGTATATTTTTTCATTTCCACAAACTAATCCTATGTGGTTTCAACCAAATATTTCTCAACCATAAACGGGTATTTTTCAACCACAAACAATTCTAATCAACCATTCGTAATCAACCAATTTTCACACCAATCACAACCAATAAATATTGTCCATGGTTTGTGGACGAGGGGCGTATATATATATTTATATATATATATAAGCATTTCACTTCTATTTCAACACATATTTAATTTTTACAACGCATATATAACTTATACATCAAACGTACAACTTATACAACGCTTATACAAGAGGTGTACAACGCTTATATAACTCATACATCGACTATATAATTTGTACATCGTCGTTTTCCATATCGTTTATAAATTAGAAATCTCACATTGGGTTTCACTCCACCAAAAAAAGCAGAAGGCTCAGAAAAATACGCGGTCTCTTCTAGAATGTAGAAGACGTCCACACAAGTCCACTGTCTCTTGTTTCACTGAATTTCGTCAAGAAATGAAAAAGATATGATTTTTACAGTGAAATCAAAAACGGTAGCGCTTAGAAGTGCTATTATATAGTTTATATAATTTAACAGCCGTACCTTTCTTTGAATGTTCAAAACTTGTTTTTGCAATAACTTCAAATCCGATGCACGTGGTCTCGTTCAGGTTACACGACGACGTAGGGGGTGGAGAAGGCTTTCCACGTAGGGAGGTTTCACCCAGATCGACGGCGCCTGGTGTCCTTGGCGGCGTTCGAAAGTCTAGGACTTTGGGGAGCTCGATCTCGAAGATGGGGCGACGATAGGTGATGCGGTTTATTTTGATTTGAAGAGGGAGAGGTGATCTTCAAAAAACCCAACTGGAGCTTGGCCTAAAGATAAACGTGGCGGCGGCAAAAAGCCCTAGAAGTTTCGAGCTGCTTCCGTCGTCGATCGTGGGTTTCGGAGAGAGGATGGCTGATGTTGACTAATGATTTTTATATATATATTTATAAATTTTTAAAATCTCCAAAATACCCTCTTCCGCACACGAACACCAATCCAAACCCAACGACTATCGTCCCTAGCTAAATACCCCCATTCCGAACACAATGGGATATGTTTCGAAGGCCCATTCGATTGTTTCAGTCAGTTTTCCTTCCAATTAAAATATAAAACATTCAATATTTAATTTGAACGTACATTTCAATTTGCCAGGGCCACAAACTGATTCTAAAAATTCTAGAAAAATAAATCTAGCAATGTTTTGACGATACGGTCCCAACAAAACTAGTTTCATCGAATTCTGACACCGTTTGAAAAATGGCCCTTTTCTGGTCGATCCAATTTAATAGAAATCGACCAAACACATTTTCCTTTGCCAAGCTCACATACTAGCTTCAAAAATTATGAAATTTGAAACCTAGCAATAATTTGACATCCCGGATCCAACAAAAGTGGTTTCGTCGAATTCCGAGGTCGTTTGCAAAATGGCCAATTTCACGGGCTATATAAATTCCATAGCGACCTTTCTGAAAATTCATTTGGCCATAACTTTTGCTTTCCGCTATGAAACTTCGATTTTTCAGATTCGTTAGAAAGGTATTCACTAACAGATTTAAATATTTTTGATTTCACTCAAATCCGTTTTGTTTTGCACCCGGTACAGTCAGTCAAAGTTTGAAATGAAAATTTGAAATTGCCACGCCATTTCAGGCCTTATTTATAATTAGAATTAATTATATTCGTTTTCAAATGTCGATTCAAACTTACTTTTCATCGTTATTATTTTAAAACATTTATTTTAAATATTTAAAATCCACTAAAATAGCCAATTTAAAAATTTTAAATTGGTTCAGATTTTCCGGGTCGTTACATTTGTCCTTTAACACAATTAACAGTGAAAATATGATTTGGAATTTTTAAATCTTTTATTAAGATTTAATGGAAAATTTCCAAAGTAAAACTTTTCAATTAATATATTAAATTGGAATTGAATGGGATTCGATTTGGTGATAATCGAGATGAGCTTCTGTGAAGGAAGACCGTTACTATATATGGAATTTAAAAGGCTTGGCCGTTATTCCATTTATATTATTAGTCTGATACGTAAATTTATATCAATTATATATTGATCTGTTTTCCATGAAGATTCCATAGTTCATGGAAGATGATTTTGGGTTTATCGTGAATTGTGTTTTAAACGACATTTGTTCTTTAACCCAGTTAAAGACGGGATTTATTTCCTAGATTTGAATAATCATTAAATAATGATTTTTGGAGATTAAAAGTAAGTTGGAGTTTTAATGAATCTTTAATTAGATTGAAAAGTTAATGTGGTAATTAAATTTGCCAAATTTGAGAAATGATCAAGAATGGAGTACCGCCAGTTTTACTCCAGGCGATAGTTAAATCTTTAATTAGATTTGAACGTGAAATGTCAATTAATTTTACCAATAACACAGTGGGTGTTAGATATGGAGTACTACTAGTTTTGGTCCCCGGGATGAATAGGTTGGGATTGCAAGGATAAAATAAATGTTTACATTGGTATGGCTCGATAATCCCGACTAGTTTTATAAACCTTAATTTGGTTTGGAATTGTGGAAAGACAAAATAAAATCTTTTGAAATTGATATACAAAGGAAGAATAAAGAATAATTTTAAAAGAATTTATCTTTGATAAAATTAATGGGAACCATTCCCTAAAAATGTGAATATTTGAATAAAAGAATATTCTGGATTGGACGGATGTGTATGATGTATTTTTATTGCACTTGATTATTGATTATAAAATACGCGAGTTATTCGGAAAGACCGGGTTTAATCCATTTTGAATAATTAATACGACGACTAAAAGTCGTCGATGAAGACAGTGGTTGAAGACTGGAATTCTTCACATCGTTTGGATTATTACTGATGTCTTGATTGTGCTGTACACCCAAGACGAGTAATAAGTGGTGATCGTCGAGATGTACTTGGAGATCGACCGGATATGCGAGGACCTATCTCCTGTATTGGACATATGGGACAGGGAATAAGGTGCTTTCGGTTTCGTTCAGACCCAGAACAGACTTGTAAATGGATGTGTGTCTGACATTGGATTTCATTATGTGTTGATTGATTTCTATTAATTATATTGGTTTAGTGGCGGAGAATTTATTCTCTTGCTTAATACCCTTCTCTGAGATGTACGAGCTTGATGGATTTCAGTAAAACTGGAAATATTTGAATCTGTTTAATTATATTTTACTAACGAATATAAAAAATCCAAATTTCATAATGGGAATTGAAAGTTATGTCCAGTTTAAAATTCAAAATAGTCGCTATGGAATTTAATATAATATATAGCCCTTAAAAATAGCCATTATGCAAACGACCTCCATTTTCGATGAAACCACTTTGGTCGGAACAGGAAGTCAAATTATTGCTAGGTTTCAAATTCCATAATTTTTGGAATTATTATGTGAGCGTGGTAAATTAAAACGCGTTTGGTAATTTCAGTTCGAATTGGATTAACCAGAAAAAGTCCATTTTTCAAACGATCTCCAAATTCGATGAAATTAATTTTGTAAGGACCGTATCGTCAAAACATAGCTTGATTTATTTTTCAGGAATTTTTGGAATCGGTATGTGGCACCGGTAAATTAAAATGTACGTTCAAATTTAATATTGAATATTTCATATTTTAATTTGAAGAACAACTGACTGAAACAGTCGAATAGGCCTACGAAACATATTCCATTATGTTTGAAATTGGGCTATTTGGCTAGGGGCCTACGAAACATATTCCATTGTGCCCGGAATGGGGCTATTTGGCTAGGGGCAACAGTCGTTGGGCTTGATTTGGAGTCCATGTGGATTAACGGGCCTTCTCTGAGTTAAATAATTAAACTATAAATACTCAACCAATAGGAAATTCCAAAAACCCTAATTCATTTTTGAAGCCGCCACCTCCCTCCTTTGTTCAACGCGTGAAATCATCCAAATAAAAACTCTATTCGACCTCCAGATTTCTTCGAAATTTCCTAAGGCAGTTTTGAAGTGCATAACACGTTCTGTAAATCCAACAGGTAGGATAAAAAATAGTTGGGTATTTCATTCGAAAATTGCACCTAAACCTTCGCCGTTCATCCGAGATCTAGGGGAGTAGGAGGCCGTCTAACTTACTGGTGTTGGTGGCGCAGGTAGTGCTCATGGAGGCGCACAAGGGGGTGACTCTAGATTGAGCTCCGGCTCCTCGGAGTTCGCGCAATTTCCAGCCCTAGTTTTGAACCCAGTTCGTGACTTGTCGGCCTGAAGTTAGGAAGAAGAAAGGTATATATTTAAATAGTTTACTATGCATATAAGCATTGCAAAGTAAATTTATTGAATAAAAAAATCATATCATTTTCGTATTTTGTCCACATCCACTGAAACAGGAAGCATTGTGATCGTGACAACGTCTTCTACATTCTAGAAGAGACCGGAGAATTTTTGAAGCTTTCTACAGTTTAGAAAGAATAAAAACCAATGTGAGATTTCTAAATTCAAATAAAATTTAGAAAAATATTATCGGTTGCAGACAGAGTTTAGTAGCTCCTGACACCATCGTCCACAGACCATGGATGATTTGTTTGGTAGTATTGTGTGGTAAAAATTGATTGCGGTTGCAACAAAATTGGTTGTGTTTGTGGTATATTCATTATGTTGTGAAAAATGAATGATATAGTGAAAATCATTGAAAATGAAACCTTTGTATAACCGCGAGGCCTAGGATAGCAGAGGAGCCATGCTGGACACGGTGCCTGTGTTAATTACCCTGTAGTTATAATACCGAAATTTTCTGAAATATTCACGTGTTGTAAAATATTCATGTTTGAATTAAAAATTGTTTGAATACTAAAAATCACATTTTTATTATATGGATAAAATATGGAAAATATTCGTGTTTGAAATAAAAATGGTTGGAACAATAAAAATCACATTTTTATTGCAAGTATAACATATGTAAAATAATCATTGTTTGAAAAAAAAACATTTCAACAATTAAAAAAAATCACAATTTTATTGTATGTATAAAATATGGAAAATATTCATGTTTGAAATAAAAATGGTTGGAACAATAAAAATCACATTTTATTTTAAGTATAACATATGTAAAATATTCATTGTTTGAAAAAATATTACAATAATAAAAACTACATTTTTATTATATGTATAAAATATGGAAAATATTCATGTTTGAAAAAAAAATGGTTGGAACAATAAAAATCACATTTTTATTGTAAGTATAACATATGTAAAATATTCATTGTTTGAATAAAAAATTATTTCAATAATAAAAATTACATTTTTATTGTATTATTGATTTATTAAAAATATTCATTATTTGAATAAAAATATTAGATAATAAAAACTACACTTTTATTGTATTATTGACATAACAAAAAGAGAATCATGTTTTAAATAAAAAGTTAAACAATATTTTTTTTTCAATAATATGTTTTGATTCATTAAAGCCATATCATTTTCATGTTAGCGATGTTAGTAGAAAAATAATCATTTATCAATAATATGTTTTGATTCATTAAATTCATATCATTTTCATGTTAGCGATGTTAGTAGAAAATGATCATTTGTCAGTAATATGTTTTGATTCATTAAAATCATATTATTTACATGTTTAACGACCCGGATTTTTTATCGATTTTTTTATATGGATTTAAATATCGAGTTGGTAATATAAATTAATTCTTATATTGATTTATCGATTTAATAATCGAATATAATTTGATTTAGAATATATTGAATTATTTTAATTTGAAATACAGTTGAAATCAAAGTTAAATACAGAGTCAAAACAATTTAGATGATCAGTATAAATTCTGTTTGAATATAGATGAAAACAGAAACAATTTATTACCAGCGAATTGTTTTATTTCCGAATTTAAATTATTTTATATCGATTTAAAATGATTATTCTATATGCGTTCAAATTAAATATCAAAATATATTCAATTCAGTTCAGAATAGGGTTATTACATTGAAATGTCGGTCAGTACGCTAGAATAGCGGTTCGTGATTTCAATTAACGGACCCCGAAATATTTGATTGTGGATAGGATCGAAATCAAATCAGAGTCTATTTAAAAAAGGTAAAAATCTCTTTATATCAAGTCGAATTAAATACGAAATCAAATCACATTTGATTTATATGTACCTTCACCTACCACCTATTCCATAACAGTGAAGTATCCATCTTCTGTAAATTGCAATCCCTAATTCTTCAATTCCTCTTCTGAAAATCGCAAACCTCATTTCCTGTTGAAATCAATTCGAAAGCTCCAATTAAAATAACCTGACCCATTTTTTTCCATTTCGAAACTAAAATCGAAATGTCCTTTTGCTTTAAACAAAAGGAGTCGCACCCCTTTTCAAAATCACGGCCACGTCATTTTCATCTTTCTCTTCAAATTTGGAAAACGCGAGTTCAAGTGCGGATCGCGGTAGATCTGTGAGATCTTGAAGCTCGATGGAGCGACTGCAGTACAAGGAAGGGTACAGGATGTAGTTCGAAGGGGTTTCATCCTGTAATTTGAGGTACGCGATTTGTATTGGCCACGCGATTTCAGAAGGTCCAATGATGGTAGTGGTGGCGTTGTGGTGATATTCAAACTAGGAAAATCGTGTGAGGGGGGGTTTCGACAGTAGATAAATGGGAAGTTCAATTTGTGACTTGATGGATGGTGAGATGTTGGAATTCGAACAAAGGTACGAGTTCGATGGTGAGGTAACTGCAAGTAGGGGATCAAGTAGGGGATCAGAGTACAGTTCATGATCAGTTTCTTGGTGACAGTCAGATGGAAGTGACGATAAAAAAGTGGAGAGTTCTGTTACAAATTGGGGATTTGTTGTTTCTAGAAAAAAAATGGAGCTCGACGGTGCTGTAGGATCGACAGTTTCAGAAAGCTTACTGGAGGCTTGAATGTCGCGATATTCATCTGGGGAGGAAGGTGATTAGTAGATTTAGTTATTAATTAAATTAGCTTATAACATTTTAATTCATTTAAAATTTGTTAAGTGAGTTTAAATTGAAATAGTTTAATCGTTAAATAAAATTAGATATATCTTGTTTATATAAATAAATTAGTTAGATTTATTTAAAGGATTATTTATATATATTCATGTTAATTTAAATACAATATTAAAAATGTTATCAAATGAGATTAAGGTAAATAGAAAAAAATAGTTAATATACATTAATTAATAATGTTT
The DNA here is from genome assembly GCA_030737875.1 of Allium sativum. Classification (NCBI taxonomy): domain Eukaryota; kingdom Viridiplantae; phylum Streptophyta; class Magnoliopsida; order Asparagales; family Amaryllidaceae; genus Allium; species Allium sativum. The sequence continues at coordinate 243,054,426 of CM060915.1, read as the reverse complement.
AATTATATTTATATATATTTATATTCAAACCGGTATGAGAAAAGAAAAAATGAAATGATATCATATCCATGCTAGGTCAAAAATTGAACATGGTTGATTTTGGTTATTCGCATTATCGTTATCTACATGTAGGAACTGTACCGGATGGATATGGCGCTTAGTGAAATTTCTGCAAATTGCAAAAGCGATTCAGAATCCCATAGAATAAAATAGCGCAAGATATGGAATTTAAATCAGATATTCGGCAAATAAAAACCCTGATGAGTAAATCTCACTCACCTCTTTATTTAGAATTATTTTTATTCGTTAAAAATAATTGTTGTTGCTTGTGTGAATGCTCTCGGGTTGATTTAAATATATTAGTTATTTAGGTTTGACTATTATATATATATTGGGTTGATAATTGGATTGTTCCCGCAGTCTCATTAGCGGATGCCCGCGGTACCATTAGCGGATGATTTCCCTATGCGCCCTACACATATATATTAGTGGATGACCTTCATACCGCGATATCCGACCTCGAAGCAGGATGGGTATTATTTCTGTTGACTAACGGCTGTGGATGCAGGAAAAACAGGTTGGAGGGATCCAACTGGATTCCTCAAAAATATATAATCTGTTTTTTTGTTCGTTTGCACCTATACTGTCATATATGATGTGTTAGAAAACCTGTCAAATTTAATTGGTTGTTTTGATTGTTTGAAATATCACGGGGTCTTAAATGTTGATATTTAAGAAATATCGAAAAAGGAAATTTCCAGAGTTAAAAGGGGAAATTCTATTTTTAAAATAGAATTTGAAATTTGAATAGAATAAAAATATTAACTTTTTTTTAATAAAATAAAAACAAATAGTTCTTTTATAAACGAAGATTATAAATGAAGTGAAAAGAATTATCATTGGATAATTCAGAAATAAAAATACAAGTGTGAAGTTGAAAAGGGAAATCTATTTTCCAAAAGTATAAATATCGATTTCAAAAAGGAATTGAAATCGAGACTTGTTTAAAGAATGAATAAAGAAAATTCAAATAGAAATTGAATAAAGAAAATTCAAATAGAGTTTGAATATAGAAATTCAAATGTAATTCACATATAGAATTTGAAAAAAAAAAATATAGGAATTCAAATATAGAATTTGAATATCGGAAGTGAAATGGAATTTGGATAAAGAAATTTTAAATATGGAATTTGAATATATAATTCAAACAGATTGAAATGAGAATTTGAATATAGATTTCAAATAGAATTTGAAATAGACTTTGAATATAGAAATTTAAAGAGTTAAAATGAAATTTGAATATATGATTCAAATAGAGTTAAAATGGAATTTGAATATATTGAAATTCAAAAAGAGATTGAAAATGGAATTTGAATATAGGAAATTCAATTTGAAATGAAATAGAATTTGAATATAGAAGATCGAGGTATAAATAAATTTATTTCCGATTTAGGGAAAATCGACAATTTTAGAAGATCGAAAATATTATGTTGAATTGGAAAATTGGATTTGATATATATTAAAAATATATCAGAATGGAGTTGAATTTATTATAAACGAAGTTAAAACATTCATATTTATAAATATGATTAAAACGAGCTCGCCGTAGCGCGACAGTTCGTAAATTTTCGTTTCGAACTTCAATTGAATATACAGGACCCAATTGAAGTCGGAATTCTTTGAAACAAGAAACGTCAGGACCGATTTGATAATAGTTTTCTAATGGAGGAGAAAAATCTGGATTTTTTCGAATAAATTTTGAGTTATATCAAAATCAAATTTTCAGAAAAACAGCGCCATAACCATTTAAAAATATAACGGTTTATTTAATTTTATAAAAGGATTTTAAGCGAATAAAATACGAATTTCTATTTAGAAAATTTCAGATTTGTGTTGTAAATTACATGTGAACTCAAGTAGAGTAATGAATTGATTTTTGAAACAGAAATCAGATTTTAATTATTGAATAGAATTAACTAATTCTAATAGTAATTAGTTAATGAGATTTTGAATTGATATTGGTCTTTGAATAAGTGAATTCAATTTGAAAATTTATATTCGAAATCGAAAAGGAAACTAGAATTGAAATTGAAATTCAATTTGGTTATGAGCAAGTTAAATATTTTATTTGAGCATGTTATGTTCAAACAAAGAAGTGAAATAGGCAAAATAGCTAATTAAAGAATAAATGAGCGAAACTGAATTCAAATGATTGGATAGTGTTGAATTGAATTGGAAACAGGTGAGCATGTGTTAGATAGGTATGGGATGAAGTATATGAAGATTTTAATTTATGTGCCCGACAAAAAGGTACATGTTTAAATTCATATATGAGATTTTATGCGCCGTATCGGCAAGCCGCTTGGCTTTTTCTTTTTCTTTTGGATTGGTGAGGGCCATGGGAGGCTATTTGAAATACCCCAATGCTCCCGGTACAAGGAGGTTATGGCGAAATTTTCCGGGAATTTAAGAAGTTAGAATATTTTTAAGAAATTTTGATAGTTAGAAATCAATATATCAATATATATATATATTGAATTCGATAAGGAAACGAATTTAAAATAGAATATTATAAACAAAAAGGAAATCGATAAGCTGGTAATAGAAAGAGAAACATATATATGGTTAAAAATGGATAATTGGTCATTCGGGATAAGTGGTTTTGTCTGTTTTTAAGTTAATGATGTTTTCAGTCAAGGTCTGAGAGGTAATTTTACCCCAACTTGATTGACTTCATTTTTAATTGATAAATAGCAAGATCCAATCTCAAAGAGAAGTGTTGAATAATAGTTAGTTGAATCAAATATTTTGGGTTGTTGTGACGATGTTTTACACAGCATTCGTTTTAACCCAAGTGATGGAATTTTGGAAATATAAAAATAAATATTTCCTGGGTATAATTAAAGTAGCCAGGAAAGAGATAAGTGATTGAAATTGTTTCAATTTCAAATAGAATATATTTTCTAGGTGTAGAAAATAAAAGAAGGCGAGATATAGAAATGTTTTCCAAAGAATGTAAGAGACCGAGATGATAATTGAAAATATTTGTTTAACAAATATTGATAAGGAGATGGAAAGGGTGATTTAATTAATGAATAGTAATCAAGGGGCCCAGTGATTGTTTTATTGTTTTGAATGGATGTTTGTTTTTCTTCGATAGTTAAGTAACTGACTATCGAAGTATTACCAATATCGTTGTCAATGTGGAGAGACCGGTTGCATTATTATGTGTGAACCACTCTGTATTAGCAGTAGCGTTGCGAATCAGATTATACGAAGGTAATCGAAGATGGTGTAAAGTGTAAGGGCTTTTTCTATTAATAGAAATTGTGCCTTCGGTTTCGTTCAATCCTAGAACGACCGTAAATGGACGAATATCTGATAGAGTATTTCCAATGATCGAATATATTGGTCTGTATAAATATATATGGTGGCAACGGATTTATTCCCTTAGCATAACATCCAGAATATTTGTGCAAATCAATTAGTGATTAACGGATCTGACAATGTGACATTCAAAGTGATTGTGCTATCAATGAATAGAAAGTAATCGTAGCCTAAGGCCTCAACAACCTGGAAATGACAAAAATCGGGCAGGCTGCATGGTTATGTGGGTCGCTCCACCTATCTAGAGATTCATTTAATTTCTTATTCTATTCGATGCTGTCCCATTCGAGAAATGGTTGCTGATCCCGACCGTTGGTGATATAAATTCGATACACTCAAGCGAAATGAGTGGTCGGTCATGTGTGGGCCAGGTTGCAAGATGTTCTTGTTGAACTCAGTGTATTCCTCTCTAGATATACACTATCGGAAGGCGGTTCCATACCATGTTATGTTGGAAATCCAATATCCAATAAGCACCTTGCGGTTTTTGATTTTATATTATATATGGAGTGTGAGATGCAAGCGTTCTGCTGGATTCTATTTATTTGATTAGACATTATTATAATATCACTGAATTTTTGTATCAAAGTGTTTGGGTTATAGTAAGGTAAAAACCGTCCATGTTTATGTGTGGCTAGTCTTACTATTATCATTTCTTTAGAAAGGATTTTTAAAGTTAAATAAATGGTTGGAGTTTACTCACACCAGTCCCATGACTGACCCAAAGTTTATTTTGTTTGTTTTCCCTAAACTCTTGGGTACCCAAATTTGTACAGGCAGTCAAGTAGTCGGGATTTTTTAGATTCACTTGGAAGAGCTGGAAGCAGGAGGCTTCACCAGTTAGCTATAGACTATCATATATTCCGCTGTGAACCATGTTTGTATCTGGAAACAAGTGTTTATAACTGTTCTAGGAATAACTGTTGTGCTCTGATGATGGTATGTATATGAAGTTACTGATTTGTATTTCAAAAGTTATGTTATATAATATATTTTATTCGTTCCGCTGTGAGATTTGTCTTCTTTGTTTTCTTCTATTCTAATATTTCTTTCTTTCTATTCCTCATCCTCTAACTTCTTTCTAAAAATGATTCGTATTTCTGTGTAATTTGGGTTGGACGTATGGTGCTATTAGTCAACTTAGATAGTATGGATTTGCGGGTCGTTACAGTTGGTATCAGAGCTTAGGTTGAGCGTATACCTAGGCTTGTGTGGCATGTGCTCATTAGAGATAGGGTCAGTAGTACCCTAGAATGAGTTGAGTGTATATACAAGAGCACTTATTTGTATATTGATATAAAAACTGTTTTATATTGTGTTGGTTAGTCTGTTGAGCTGTTTATGCATTCTGATCGAATTGTGGGACGCCACGACATCGATAAGAGTTTATAAATACTTGAACAGAAGATTGAACACGATATTGTTTTAAAGTGGGTGAATGAAATTATTTTACCCAAAATTCTATTTTGATATAGAAAGAATAATTTTTGAAATTATTATATATGGATGTATTGGTTGTTATTGTTATAATTAAATGAGATTATAAGAAATGAAATGGTTGTATAGAACCAAATAGAACTTGTATATGAATAAGATATACAATTGAGATGAATTAAAATTGAATTCAAACCAGAATTTGAAAATTTAAATCCTACGAAGTTTGAAATATTTTTGGAAGTATATTAAAATAATATAGCTTTGTTTGAAAGGGATTTTTGAATAAAAATCATTTTTGAATAAAAATCATTTTTGAATGGATTCTGAAAGTGTTAAAGCACTGAACTCACTTCAGTGACTGGGAAATAATTCTGATGATGACTGCAGCATCATCAGTGTTCATTTTCGAGTTTCTAAGTGATGGAATGCTACCTTAGAAAAGTTTTGATGGAAATTTGTTTTGAAAGAAAACAAATTGGTTTGAAAATTCAAATGTTTTGAATTTGAGATGGAAATAAATATATGTATATATTTATGTGATTTCGAAAGGATTTAAAATAAAATCCCAGGAATGTGAATGTTGAAATTTAAATGAATCAAAGTGAATAAATTGAATCCGAATCAAGTTAAATGAATTAGAATGCATGTGAATGGAAACCAGATGTTTTGGTAGAATAAAATTTGTAGAAATATGCACAGTTGAGTTTCAGTATAAGTATGTTTTGAAAAGTACATAGGTTTGTAGCATTTTTCTTACCTTAGCAATTTCGGGGATGAAATTATTTTAAGGGGGAAGAATTTAACGACCCGGACTTTTTATCGATTTTTTTATATGGATTTAAATATCGAGTTGGTAATATAAATTAAATTTTATATTGAGTTATCAATTTAATAATCGAATATAATTTGATTTAGAATATATTGAATTATTTTAATTTGAAATACAGTTGAAATCGAAGTTAAATACAGAGTCAAAACAATTTAGATGATCAGTATAAATTCTGTTTGAATATTGACGATAACAGAAATAATTTATTACCAGCGAATTGTTTTATTTCCGAATTTAAATTATTTTATATCGATTTAAAATGATTATTCTGTATACGTTCAAATTAAATATCAAAATATATTTAATTCAGTTCAGAATAGGGTTATTACATTGAAATGTCGGTCAGTACGCAAGACTAGCGGTTCGGGATTTCAATTAACGGACCCCGAAATATTTGATTGTGGATAGGATCGAAATCAAATCAGAATCGATTGAAAAAAAGGTAAAAAACTCTTTATATCAAGTCGAATTAAATAAGAAATCAAATCACATTTAATTTATATGTACCTTCACCTACCACCTATTCCTTGACAGTGAAGTATCCATCTTCTATAAATTTCAATCCCTGATTCTTTAATTCCTCTTCTGAAAATCGCAAACCTCATTTCCTGTTGAAATCAATTCGAAAGCTCCAATTAAAATAACCTGACCCATTTTTTTCGTTTCGAAAATAAAATCGAAATGCCCTGTTGCTATAAACAAAAGGAGTCGCACCCTTTTTCAAAATCACAGCCACCTCATTTTTCATCTTTCTCTTCAAATTTGGAAATCGCGAGTTCAAGTGCGGATCGCGGTAGATCTGTGAGATCCTGAAGCTCGATGGAGCGACTGTGGTACAAGGAAGGGTACGGGATGTAGTTCGAAGGGGTTTCATCCTGTAATTTGAGGTACGTGATTTGTATTGGCCACGCAATTTCAGAAGGTCCGATGATGGTAGTGGTGGCGTTGTGGTGATATTCGAACTAGGAAAATGGGGGGGGCTTCGACAGTAGATAAATGGGAAGTTCGATTTGCGAACTTGAGGGATTGTGAGATGCTGGAATTCGAACAAAGGTATGAGTTCGATGGTGAGGTAACTGCCAGTAGGGGATCAGAGTACAGTTCGTGATCAGTTTCTTGGTGATAGTCAGATGGAAGTGACGATGAACAAGTGGAGAGTTCTGTTAAAAATTGGGGATTTGCGGTTTCTGGTAAAAAAATGGAGCTCGACGGTGCTGTAGGATCGACAGTTTCAGAAAGCTTACTGGAGACTTGAATGTCGCGATATTCATCTGGGGAGGAAGGTGATTAGTAGATTTAGTTATTAATTAAATTAGCTTATAACATTTTAATTCATTTAAAATTTGTTAAGTGAGTTTAAATTGAAATAGTTTAATCGCTAAATAAAACTAGATATATCCTGTTTATATAAATAATTTAGTTAGATTTATTTAAAGGATTATATATATATATTCATGTTAATTTAAATACAATATTAAAACGTTATCAAATGAGATTAAGGTAAATAGAAAAAAATAGTTGATATACATTGATTAATAATGTTTAATTATATATATATATATTTATATTTATATTCAAAACGGTATGAGAAAAAAAATGATATCATATCTATGCTTGGTCAAAAATCAAACATGGTTGATTTTGGTTATTCGCATTATCGTTATCCACGTGTAGGAACTATACCGGATGGATATGGCGCTTAGTGAAATTTCTGCAAATTGCAAATGCGGTTCAGAATCCCATAGAATAAAATAGCGCAAGATATGGAATTTAAATCAGATATTCGGCAAATAAAAACCCTAGTGAGTAAATCTCAATCAACTCTTTATTTAGAATTATTTTTATTCATTAAAAATAATTGTTGTTGCTTGTTTGAATCTCTCTGGCTGATTTAAATATATTAGTTATTTAGGTTTGACTATTACACACACACACACACACACACATATATATATATATATATATATATATATATATATATATATATTGGGTTGATGATTGGATTGTTGCCGCAGTCTCATTAGCGGATGCCAGCGGTACCATTAGCGGATGATTTCCCTATGCGCCCCACATATATATATATATATATATATATATTAGTGGATGACCTTCATACCGCGATATCCTGCCTCGAAGCAGGATGGGTATTATTTCTGTTGACTAACGTCTGTGGATGCAGGAAAAACAGGTTGGAGGGATCCAACTGGATTCCTCAAAAATATATTATCTATTTGTTTGTTCGTTTGCACCTATACTGTCATGTATGATGTGTTAGAAAACCTGTCAAATTTAATTGGTTGTTTTGATTGTTTGAAATATCACTGGGTCTTAAATGTTGATATTTTAGAAATATCGAAAAAAGGAAATTTCCAGAGTTAAAAGGGGAAATTTTATTTTTAAAATAGAATTTGAAATTTGAATAGAATAAAAATATTAACTTGTTTTTAATAAAGTAAAAACAAGTAGTTCTTTTGTAAACGAATATTATAAATGAAGTGAAAAGAATTATCATCGGATAATTCAGAAATCAAAATACTAGTGTGAAATTGAAAAGGGAAATCTATTTTCCAAAATTAGAAATATCGATTTCAAAAAGGAATTGAAATCGAGATTTGTTTAAAGAATGAATAAAGAAAATTCAAATAGAAATTGAATAAAGAAAATTCAAATAGAGTTTGAATATAGAAATTCGAATGGAATTCACATATAGAATTTGAAAAAAAATATAGGAATTCAAATATAGAATTTGAATATCAAAAGTGAAATGGAATTTGGATAAAGAAATTTTAAATATGGAATTTGAATATATAATTCAAATAGATTGAAACGGGAATTTGAATATAGAATTCAAATAGAATTTGAAATAGACTTTGCACATAGAAATTTAAAGAGTTAAAATGAAATTTGAATATATGATTCAAATAGAGTTAAAATGGAATTTAAATATATTGAAATTCAAAAGGAGATTGAAAATGGAATATGAATATAGGAAATTCAATTTGAATTGAAATAGAATTTGAATATAGAAGATCGAGGTATAAATAAATTTATTTTCGAGTTAGGGAAAATCAACAATTTTTGAAGATCGAAAAAATTATGTTGAATTGGAAAATTGGATTTGATATATATTAAAAATGGATCAGAATGGAGTTGAATTTATTATAAACGAAGTTAAAACGTTTATATTTATAAATATAATTAAAACAAGCTCGTCGTAGCGTGACAGTTCGTAAATTGTCATTTCGAACTTCAATTGAATATACATGACTCAATTGAAGTCGGAATTCTTTGAAACAAGAAACGTCAGGACCGATTTGATAATAGTTTTCTAATGGAGGAGAAAAATCTGGATTTCGTCGAATAAATTTTGAGTTATGTCAAAATCAAATTTTCAGAAAAACAACGCCATAACCATTTAAAAACCATAAAGGTTTATTTAATTTTATAAAAGGATTTCAAGCGAATAAAATCCGAATTTCTATTTAGAAAATTTTAGATTTGAGTTGTAAATTACATGTGAACTCAAGTAGAGTAATGAATTGATTTTTGAAACAGAAATTAGTTAATGAGATTTTGAATTGATATTGGGCTTTGAATAAGTGAATTCGATTTGAAAATTTATATTCGAAATCGAAAAGGAAACTAGAATTGAAATTGAAATTCAATTTGGTTATGAGCAAGTTAAATATTTTATTTGAACATGTTATGTTCAAACAAAGAAGTGAAATAGGCAAAATAGCTAATTAAAGAATAAATGAGCTAAACTGAATTCAAACGATTGGATAGTGTTGAATTGAATTGGAAACAGGTGAGCATGTGTTAGACAGGTATGGGATGAAGTATATGAAGATTTTAATTTATGGGCCCGACAAAACGGTACATGTTTAAATTCATATATGAGATTTTATGCGTTGTATCGGCAAGCCACTTGGTTTTTCTTTTTCTTTTGGATTGGTGAGGGCCATGGGAGGCTATTTGAAATATCCCGATGCTCCCGGTACAAAGGAGGTTATGGCGAAATTTTCCGGGAATTTAAGGAGCAAGAATATTTTTATAAAATTTTGATAGTTAGAAATCAATATATATATTGAATTCGATAAGGAAATGAATTTAAAATAGAATATTATAAACAAAAAGGAAATCGATAAGCTGGTAATAGAAAGAGAAACATATATATGGTTAAAAATGAATAATTGGTCATTCGGGATAAGTGGTTTTGTCTGTTTTGAAGTTAATGATGTTTTCAGTCAAGGTCTGAGAGGTAATTTTACCCCAGCTTGATTGATTTCATTTTTAATTGATAAATAGAAAGATCCAATCTCGAAGAGAAGTGTTGAATAATAGTTAGTTGAATCAAATATTTTAGGTTGTTGTGACGATGTTTTACACAGCATTCGTTTTAACCCAAGTGATGGAATTTTGGAAATATAAAAGTAAATATTTCCTGGGTATAATTAAAGTAGCCGGGAAAGAGATAAGTGATTGAAATTGTTTCAATTTCAAATAGAATATATTTTCTAAGTGTAGAAAATAAAAGAAGGCGAGATATAGAAATGTTTTCCAAAGAATGTAAGAGACCGAGATGATAATTGAAAATATTTGTTTAACAAATATTGATAAGGAAATGGAAAGGGTGATTTAATTAATGAATAGTAATCAAGGGGCCCGGTGATTGTTTGATTATTTTGAATGGATGTTTGTTTTTCTTCGATAGTTAAATAACCGACTATCGAAGTATTGCCAATATCGTTGCCAATATGGAGAGACCGGTTGGATTATTATATGTGAACCACTCTGTATTGGCAGTAGCGTTGCAAATCAGATTATACGAAGGTAATCGAAGATGGTGTAAAGTGCAAGGTCTTTTTCTATTAATAGAAATTGTGCCTTCGGTTTCGTTCAATCCCAGAACGAATGTAAATGGACGAATGTCCAACAGAGTATTTCCAATGATCGAATATGTTGGTCTGTAAAATATATATGGTGGCAACGGATTTATTCCCTTAGCATAACATCCAGAATATTTGTGCAAATCAATTAGTGATTAACGGATCTGACAATGTGACATTCAAAGTGATTGTGCTATCAATGAATAGAAAGTAGTCGTAGCCTCAGGCCTCAACAACCGGGAAATGACAAAAATCAGGAAGGCAGCATGGCTATGTGGGTCACTCCCATTAGGGTGTATAATCACCTATCTAGAGATTCATTTAATTTCTTATTCTATTCGATGCTGTCTGATCGACGCTAGTCTATGAATTAGAAAAGCGCGACATTTGTAATAAATTCTGCAAGCATACAGGTGTGTAGCATACAGGTCGAACACAGGGAGGAAAGTTAAATTTTATTATTTATATGTTTCGTGGGCGTGTTAGGCGAAGCTGGAGGTTGATTTTTTTTCAAAACAAAATAAAAGTGAAACTACGAATAACAGATGCAATTAAATTCACTACAGATTCGAATCTAATCGGATATGTAGTAAATTCAATGATTAAAATAAAATAGAACACTAGAAATAAAATTGCAGAAAGGAAATCAACAACTGATAATAAAAACTAAGATTACCGCTAAATCTAATCAGACGGTCAATCACTAGTAAGAAAAATAAAAGCAATAGCAAATTGTGTTCTAGCAAATCTAATTGACTAGACAACACAATTTGCCATGAAAATAAAATGCAGAAGCTAAAGAAACGAAAGTTTTATTAAAAATAAGAGAGTACAGAAGAATGAATCCTTTTACAATGGTTACAATCACATATTTATAGATGAGAATGGGAAAACCCTAATTAGGTCTATGAATAAATGGCCCTCCTCATTCATGAATATTTCTTGCCTTCCTTGACTAACTTGATTGGAGAAAATCTTGGCATATCATGGTATATATCTTTCAATTTTCCCATGTGGCTAATTGATTGATAGAAGATTGCATCTAATTAATTCTTCCAAACAAGGATGCTTATCAGACTCCAAAGGCAATATAAGATAAAATCTTCAAAATTGGTTTTTCTTCTTGGCAACAATTCAATCAGAAATTCTTCTAATTGAATGTTTTGAATTTAATTCCATGATGAGAATATGGCTATTGCTGAAGTGTTAATTGGTGCACATCATAAATACATACACATGAATATGTGTATGTATATGTATAACATAACACTAATCCAGATATTTCTCAAAGCAAAGGGCCAGTGTGAACGCGCTCCGTTTCTTTGGCAAAAAGTGAGCTTGACGGGGTTCGAACTCAGGTCTCTCAGCACCAATTCCTATGCCTTTACCAGTGAGCTACTACTTCTTTTGCAATTGAAATGAATTTGATGTGAGGAAGTAGCTCTTTCTTGTAGTTGGCCTTTGATTTGAATTGAAGGAGGCATTTCTTGACATCCTGTAAAAACATACAAAAGTAACCAAAGTATCATTTATTTATTTACAAAAGATAAAGCATAAGAGTAATAAAATAAACACTTTTCAGTGTCAATCAAGTACCCCCACACTTATCTTTTACTCGTCCTCGAGTAAAACAAAAGAATGAAAACTAACTAGATAGGTCGCACTTTCGTAGGAAACACGATTGCATTGAGCGTATGCAACAAGCCGTTAAACCTCTAGGTGTCCCTAGTAGGACGAGTGGTGTCTCGTGAGGGTTTTCAGCGGATACTACCCACAAAATCCAAAGATGCTATGATTCTAATGAAACTACATGAATGCAATGGACATATGCAAAAAATAAAAACGAAAAATGACAACACGACTTATTTCAGGAAAGTGGTACAACAAATTAAGTTAATAATTTCCAACCAGTTGATTTTATTTTAGATACCTCGACTTGTCACAAATTTTCAATATAAATCAAATTTTCAAATGTTAAATTCCAGTTTGGCCAGTTGGTTCGGTTGATAACATAGTGCAGCCATGAAATAAATTCTTAGTTTGCTTGGCATAGTTTGCAAAGTGGTATTCTAATTTTCTCATGTATGGCTAGTCAAATCAATAAGGTCAAGAAGTGTTTGGGTATTATCGCTTATTCTTTATTCTATAAAATTTTAAGATTTATGATTAAGTACATACACCTAACTAAAAAGACCAAGGTTTACCACCCATGCACTGCCTCGCGGACTAACGGAGAGTGGGTAAAGAGCTTGGCGGATTGTGCAGGCCGACTTTGACTTTGTCAACAACGTGTCGGTAATCCTTAGGTGTCCAATCTCATAAAATGAGACCAAGATATTCCAACTTTGACTTTGTCAACAACGTGTCGGATAGAGCTTGGCGGGTTTGCACACCAACGCTTGATATACAAGCAATGTTGGATACCCTTGGAATACTATTATTATTATTATCGAAAATATAAGCACAAAAGAGAGTTACGCGAATTCAACTTAACACAACTTAGTTTTAAAGAATTGAAAAGCCAATATAAGTCTTTTAAGTCCTCCACTTATTTAACAAAGTCTACAATATAGAATAGATTTCATGGCCATCACCTAAGAATCTCCCTATGTACCGGTTACACTATTATCCCTCAAAATTAAACTTTTCATTATATTTCTTATTCGATCTAAGTTGAGAGAAAAAAATACTATCAACTGGCTAAAAATTGTAAACTTATTTTGTTGTATCACTTGAAAATGAGTCGTATTTTCCACAAAAAAATTATGGTATGTTACTACAGTCTAAAATGTATGATGGTCCTATTTAAATGGCTGAAAATAAAAAGAAATAAAATGAAAATGGATGAAATGCAGACTCCCCCCCACACTTGATTCAGACAGTGTCCCAACTGTCTAAGGCAGAAAAACAAAAATAAAAAAAAATGAAAAATAAAAATAAAAGAAAAAGAACGTGTACCACCTGATTTCATGGTGGATGATCATGCAGATCGATAGAGTCGTCTTCGTCATATTGCTCGAATTCCAAAAATGGTTTCAGTCGTTGACCGTTTACTTTGAAGACTTTTCCATCTCTAGGATTTTCAATTTCAACCGCTCCATGAGGGTATACTGTTTTCACGACATAAGGTCCAGTCCATCGAGATCTGAGTTTTCCTGGAAACAAGTGAAGTCTAGAGTCGTATAAAAGAACTTTTTGACCTACGTTGAATTCCTTACGAAGTATGTTTTTGTCGTGTTGGGCTTTGGTTCTTTCTTTGTAGATTTTCGCATTTTCATACGCCTCATTTCTTAATTCCTCCAATTCAGAAATTTGTAACTTCCTATGTGAGCCGGCCTTTTCTAAGTCAAAGTTCAAAAATTTTATGGCCCAAAGAGCACGATGCTCTAATTCAAGAGGTAAGTGACAGGCCTTTCCAAAGACTAATCGATATGGTGACATCCCTAGATTGGTTTTATAAGCAGTGCGAAAAGCCCAAAGTGCATCAATCAGTTTTACGGACCAATCTTTTCTGTTGGAATTCACGGTTTTCTCAAGAATTTGTTTGATTTGTCTATTGGAAACTTCTACTTGCCCACTCGTTTGTGGATGGTAGGGGGTCGACAGCTTGTGTGTGATTGAGTATTTCTTGAGCAAGGACTCAAAAGCACGATTACAGAAGTGAGTGCCATTATCGCTAATGATAGCTCGAGGTGTACCAAAGCGTGAAAAGATGTTTTCTTTGAGGAATTTGACAACAACCTTGTTGTCGTTGGTTTTGGTCGGAATGGCTTCAACCCATTTTGAGACATAATCTACCGCAAGTAAGATGTAAAGATTCCCAAATGAATTAGGGAATGGTCCCATGAAATCGATGCCCCAAACATCGAATAACTCAATCACTAAAATGGGGTTGAGGGGCATCATGTTTCGCTTAGAGATTCGACCCGTTCTTTGACATTGCTTACATTTAGAGCAAAATTCGAAAGCGTCACGGAAGAGTGTGGGCCAATAAAAACCGCTTTGCAAAACTTTTGCAGCAGTTTTTCTTGCTCCAAAATGACCGCCACAAGCATGGTCATGTGAGAAAGAGAGAATACTTTGGTGTTCATGATCAGGCACACACCTTCGAATGATTTGGTCGGGACAGTATTTGAAAAGATATGGGTCGTCCCAATAGAAGTTTCGAACTTTCGAGAGAAATTTTTGTTTATCTTGTTTCGACCATTCAGCGGGCATTTGTTGTGTAACAAGATAATTCACAATGTCAGCGTACCAAGGGGTGTTAGAGATCGAAAGGAGTTGTTCGTCAGGAAAATAGTCATCGATTTGGGTGTCGTCATCATTTTCGTGCACAATTCGAGAGAGATGATCAGCTACGACATTTTCAGAACCCTTTTTATCTCGTATTTCTATATCGAATTCTTGAAGAAGGAGTATCCAACGAATCATGCGGGCCTTGGCATCCTTTTTAGAAAGCAAATATCGTAGGGCAGCATGGTCAGTGTAAACTATGACTTTGGATCCTATGAGATATGGTCTGAATTTCTCAAGAGCGAAGACAACTGCCAAAAATTCCTTTTCAGTAGTTGAGTAATTCAATTGGGCCTCGTTTAAGGTTTTGCTAGCGTAGTAAATGACTCGAGGGAGTTTATCGATACGCTGACCCAAGATGGCTCCAATAGCAAAATCAGAAGCGTCGCACATAAGTTCAAAAGGTTGAGTCCAATCAGGAGGTTGAATGATGGGAGTTGTGGTCAAGAGTGATTTAAGAGTTTCAAAAGATGTTTTGCAATCATTGGAAAATTCAAACTTTACGTCTTTGGCAAGTAAATTCAAGAGAGGTTTTGAAATTTTTGAGAAATCCTTAATGAATCTTCTATAGAATCCTGCATGGCCAAGAAATGAACGAACATCTTTGACAGACTTAGGAGGAGGTAAATTAGCAATCAAATCGATTTTGGATTTATCGACTTCTAGGCCATCTTTGGAGACGACATGACCTAGAACTATCCCCCTTTTTACCATAAAGTGGCATTTCTCCCAATTAAGCACGAGTGATTTCTCCTTACAACGCTTAAGGACGAGTTCTAGATGAGTGAGACATTGGGAAAAAGATGATCCATATATTGAAAAATCGTCCATGAATATTTCCAAGAATTCTTCCACCATGTCAGAGAAAATACTCATCATACACCTTTGGAAAGTCGCGGGGGCATTACAAAGACCAAAAGGCATGCGACGATAAGCAAAGGTTCCAAAGGGACAAGTAAAGGTGGTCTTATGTTGATCTTCTAAAGCAACCGGAATTTGGTTATAGCCAGAGTATCCATCGAGAAAACAGTAGTACTCATGTCCCGCTAAGCGTTCGAGCATTTGGTCAATAAAAGGCAAGGGAAAATGGTCTTTTCGTGTGGCTGAGTTAAGCTTTCGATAGTCGATGCACACACGCCATTTGGTTTTGATTTTTGTTGGGACAAGTTCATTACTGTCGTTTTTGATCACTGTGACTCCCGACTTCTTTGGTACAACTTGTACCGGACTCACCCAAGTACTGTCAGAGATGGGATAGATGATGTTATTGTCTAGACATTTGATTATCTCCTCCTTGACCACTTCTCTCATGTTTGGGTTTAGTCGCGTTTGAGCCTCACGGGTGGGTTTAGCCTCATCAACTAAATGTATGCGATGTTCCACGATTGATGGGCTAATTCCTTTTATATCGCTAATTTCCCACCCCAAGGCGTCTTTATTTTCCCGCAAGGTATCCAAAAGTTTTTCTTCTTGGTCCTTGGTAAGATCGGAAGCCAAGATTACGGGAAAAGTTTTTGAAGAGTCTAGGTAGGCATACTTAAGGTCTGGTGGCAAGGGTTTGAGGTCTAACTTAGGAAGTTCTTGTGTATCAACATTGGTCAACATTCCTTGGTTAGATTCAGGTGGCGAAGTGTCGGAGTCAAGAATTTTGTTTAGTTCAGAAATGTATTCGAGTTCGTCGAAATCAGGGTTGAAATGGTCAAGACACATTTTCAGGGCTTCAGAAGTGTCACTTGAGGTTTCATCAACTGTGGTTTGAATCATGTCAATTTCATCGATCTCAAAATCCCTAGGTTGTTTGTTGAGATTAAAGATGTTTAGCTCAATGGTTAGGTGCCCGAAGGAGAGTCGAAGCTGACCGTTCCTACAATTAATGACAGCATTAGAGGTTGCTAAGAAAGGGCGTCCTAAGATCAATGGTATTTGAACGTTGGGATTTGAGACAGGCTCTGTTTCTAGAACTATAAAATCGACAGGGAAGTAAAACTGCTCGATCTGTATCAAAACGTCTTCGATAATTCCCAATGGCTTTTTGACAGATCGATCGGCTAGTTGAAGTGTGATGTTTGTTGGTTTAATCTCTCCTAGTCCAAGTTGACGATAGACAGTATAAGGGAGAAGGTTGACACTGGCACCAAGGTCGAGTAGGGCACGAGAGATGTGAGTGTTTCCTATTTTACAATCAATCGTAGGGCAGCCAGGGTCTTTATACTTGACTGGGGCAAGATTCGAAAGAACAGAGCTTGTATTTGCAGTTAGAAAGGCGGTTTTTGGGACATTGGTCGCACGTTTTTGTGTGCACAATTCCTTAAGACATTTAGCATATTGAGGAATTTGTTCAATGGTGTCCAAAAGAGGAATGTTCACACGGACTTGTTTGAAAATTTCCAGAATTTTATCGAAATTTGCTGCTTTCTTCTTATTATTGAGTCTATGGGGAAAGGGAGCAACTGGTTTTTCGACTCTATGATCAGTTTCATTATTCGAGGAAAAAGGTGGTAGGGGTGTAGAAGATGAAATGTTGGGATTGCCAACATTGGTTTTCAAAGGTGGGTCGGGTTTGCCGACACAAGGAGAAGAACTGTTGGGATTGCCAACATTTAAGGGAGTTTGAGGTTCAGAAGAATTGGCATTCGAAGCCAATGGATGATCATCAAGATTAGGGATTGGGGTCGAGTTAGAAGATTCGCCAGGGTTGCCCACGTTATTATCAATCCTCTTTCCAGATCGAAGGGTTGTAATAGCGTTGACTGGATTATGGTTTTCGTCCTCACAAGAATTTACAGTACGAGAGTTATATTTTGGATTCACCTCAGGTTGACTAGGCAACTTTCCTTTCTCGTTATTTTTCGCTAGTTCCTTTATCATATTCATCATTTGTTCCATTTGTTTTTCTAAACGCACAATGTCTGGTGACGGTTGAGAAGATTGAGATGATTGGTTTGATGATTGAAAATTGGGGTGCCTATAAGGTTGTTTGGATTGAGGTGTAGCTTGAGAGGTTTGAGAATTGGGGGGTGGACCTTGGTAATTCAGATTGGGAATAAAGGGTTGCACGTGAGATGGGTTAGCCGAATTGTTAGGGTTTGACCAGGAAAAATTTGGGTGGTTCCTCCAACCAGGGTTGTACGTGGAAGAATAAGGATTATTTTGAGCTATGGCATTGGCTTGGTCCTGAGAGTAATAGTGGGGTAACCCTTCTCCGGCTTGAGGAGTTTGATTTTCTAAGGGAATTTGATTTGGGTCCACGACATGCACTCCTCTAGTAGAAGTACGAATGGGAACACGAATCGATTCCCACTGCATGTCCTTTTCAGAATAATCTTCTAAAAACCGCCAAGCTTCATCGGCTGTTTTAGACATAAAGTCTCCTCCACACATTGATTCTAGTTGAGTTCTAGTCTGATAGTTTAGCCCTTCATATGCAATTTGACATAAGTGATCTTTTAGAATTCCATGATGAGGGCAACTATATAATAGCTGGTTGAATCTCTCAAAGTATTTTGAAAAAGTTTCCCCCTCATTTTGACAAAATTGGTTTATTTCAGTTCGAATTTTGAGAGTTTTATGGAAAGGGAAAAACTTTTTCAAGAATGCAGTGACAAATTCATCCCAACTTCTTATGGAATGTCGTGGAAGAGAATTTAGCCATCTTTTAGCGCTTTCAAGTAGTGCAAATGGAATTAGCCTTAGCTTGATCGATTCGTTAGATAGTTGTTGCATTTTTGTTGTGGAAGCGTACAATTCAAATTCACTCAGAAATTCATAAGCATTTTCAGACCCAGTAAATTTTGGTACCCCTTGGATAAAAGAATGTTTTAGCTCAAAATTGTTTCCTTCAGCTGGTGGGAACACAATGACAGATGGTTGAACGGTCCTAGTAGGATAACATCGATCACGAAGAGACAGGGGTCTATCCATTTGGATATTGAGGTTTTGAAAATTTTGATTTATTTGGTTTTGATCCCCAAAGTTTGGAAAATTTTGATTTACTCGATTTTGATCCAATTCGGTTGGAAAATTTTGGTTGATACGAGAACCCCTAGGAGAATTTTGTTGGCTAACACTTTTTTCACTCATTGTTGTTAAATGCAAGCACAGAAATTAGCTACAATAAAGTTTTCTGTCCTTATTGGCTCCTAACCCAAAATTATAAAGTGATGTGTTTGATTACTTAGATCAAAAGATTTCTCAGCCAGTTAACGGACAGGAGTTATCGGTGCACCAGGAATCACCCTAGCAATGCAGCCGAAGGTTTAAGTACCTTCAGAGTAACAACCGATATAATATTTACGAATCACCGTAATATTTATAAACGGTTATTTCTCTGCCGTATTCTAGACACCAAGAAATAATTCGTTCCAAATGAATCAATTATCACAATATAATTAAGCCCTAGATGAGCCCGTGACTCCCTTAAGTCCATTGTCTAACCGTTATTATTAGTCAGATTCTACGAAGAAATGCAATTTGTGGGCTAAGGAAAGGGTGATGAAATCCCTCACCTTATGTGAATTGGGGTATTGCCCTTAACAGAATGAATAAAAAATGCAGAAATCACAGCAATCACACAAAATAATTGCAGAAATTAAAAATTGTACATTCAAAGCCGCTGCCCCTGCAGAATTTTTTTACAACAATTGTCTATATATTTTTTTCTTTGCGGTAGAGCACCTGTAGAGTTTTAAAAGTTTTCACCTTGATCGGCAGTCCTCCAGTGAATTTGGGAAGCGCTAGCGCGTTCACACCCCACTTGGTGTGCAACCGCTCCAACAATTCAACTTCTGTTGTTTGCCGATCCGTTCTCCTTTGAATCTTTTGATTTGCTTGCTTGAACTCCTTCACTTTGAGCTTTGAATTGATGAATTTTTTTTTTATTTATTGATTTCTATTTTTGAAAAAAGGTAATTGCAAACAAAAGAAACAAAAAAAAACAAACAAACCACACAACCGACTAGAAGCTTAAAAAAAAATACTAAGACAAGAGGGAAGAAAAACAAAAGAAAAAAAGAAAAAAATAATAATAATAAGCTAAGACTAGAAAAGAGTGAATAAGAAGGAACCACTAGTTAATCTAAACAAAGAATGGGACGCACAAAACCACAACAAACAAAAATTAACCTCGGCCACTTAACACAGGTGGTAAGTCAAATATCCACGTCTCTTTTATAAACAACCTCTCCTCCATGAATTAATTAATACCCACAAACTACTCAAGAACCCAGAAAATTTCCGCAAAATAAAACAAAATTCAAGGTTGCGCCCCCTGTTTTTTTTCTTTTCGAATTGGGTTTCGGTTGAAGGCGAATCGCTTGGGATTTGGATGGTGCGATTTGGGGAGTTCGGATCTAAGAAGGAGGTTCAGGGGTTCGTGAAAATTGTGACTGCGATTTGGGGTTGAGACTTGGAGGTATGATTTTTTTTTTTGTTGTGTGACTGGCGGGTCTGATGGATTTTTGAAGAAGGATGATCAGAAGAGGATGTTCGAATTGTTGTAGGAGACTTGGGTGTTGAGATTTTGTATCTGGTTGTGAAGGGGAGCGTGGTGTCTGGTTATTGAAGAAGGTGGTTCGGCCTGTTGTAGTGGTTTCTGTGATGGGGAGAGAATGATGACTGTCCGAAGATGTTGAGGAACTGTGGATGTACGGTGGTTTTGTGACTGTAAATGGTGACTGTAAACGGTGTGGTAAGTGGTTTGTGGAAGGGGATTAATGATTTAGATGGTTTTTGAACGTGAGCAGGGAATTTTGGCAAGGAAATGGACTGGTGTAATTTGGTGAATTGATGGGTGAACTTGTTGGCGCTTTGATGGTGAAGGGAAAAAGGAAGATGGTATGGTAGAAGAGATGGGAGGCTAGGTGAAGATGGCGTACGTGATGAAGAGGATCTGAACTGGTGATTGTCGGCTAAGAATTGAAGAATAAATTAGAAGGAAATCTTTGTATATATATATATATATTTTTTTTTTTTAAAGGAGGCAAATGTAAAAAAAATAAAATAAAATGGAGAGAATATGAAGAAGGGAAAGAAATCAGAAAACAAGCAAGTTATATTATTATTATTATTTTTATTTTTTTAAATATTTTTGAGAATTGTTGACAAGAAGGAAATTGACAGATCAAAAGGAAAGAAATCAAACAGAAACTAGGAAGGATTTTTTTTTTTTTAAACAAATCACAAAAACAAAAAAAAGTAAAATAAAAATAAACTAACACGAATCAGAATTTAAATAAACAATAAAATTTAACGTTACCTCCCCGGCAACGGCGCCAAAAACTTGATCGACGCTAGTCTATGAATTAGAAAAGCGCGACATTTGTAATAAATTCTGCAAGCATACAGGTGTGTAGCATACAGGTCGAACACAGGGAGGAAAGTTAAATTTTATTATTTATATGTTTCGTGGGCGTGTTAGGCGAAGCTGGAGGTTGATTTTTTTTCAAAACAAAATAAAAGTGAAACTACGAATAACAGATGCAATTAAATTCACTACAGATTCGAATCTAATCGGATCTGTAGTAAATTCAATGATTAAAATAAAATAGAACACTAGAAATAAAATTGCAGAAAGGAAATCAACAACTGAGAATAAAAACTAAGATTACCGCTGAATCTAATCAGACGGTCAATCACTAGTAAGAAAAATAAAAGCAATAGCAAATTGTGTTCTAGCAAATCTAATTGACTAGACAACACAATTTGCCATGAAAATAAAATGCAGAAGCTAAAGAAACGAAAGTTTTATTAAAAATAAGAGAGTACAGAAGAATGAATCCTTTTACAATGGTTACAATCACATATTTATAGATGAGAATGGGAAAACCCTAATTAGGTCTATGAATAAATGGCCCTCCTCATTCATGAATATTTCTTGCCTTCCTTGACTAACTTGATTGGAGAAAATCTTGGCATATCATGGTATATATCTTTCAATTTTCCCATGTGGCTAATTGATTGATAGAAGATTGCATCTAATTAATTCTTCCAAACAAGGATGCTTATCAGACTCCAAAGGCAATATAAGATAAAATCTTCAAAATTGGTTTTTCTTCTTGGCAACAATTCAATCAGAAATTCTTCTAATTGAATGTTTTGAATTTAATTCCATGATGAGAATATGGCTATTGCTGAAGTGTTAATTGGTGCACATCATAAATACATACACATGAATATGTGTATGTATATGTATAACATAACACTAATCCAGATATTTCTCAAAGCAAAGGGCCAATGTGAACGCGCTCCGTTTCTTTGGCAAAAAGTGAGCTTGACGGGGTTCGAACTCAGGTCTCTCAGCACCAATTCCTATGCCTTTACCAGTGAGCTACTACTTCTTTTGCAATTGAAATGAATTTGATGTGAGGAAGTAGCTCTTTCTTGTAGTTGGCCTTTGATTTGAATTGAAGGAGGCATTTCTTGACATCCTGTAAAAACATACAAAAGTAACCAAAGTATCATTTATTTACAAAAGATAAAGCATAAGAGTAATAAAATAAACACTTTTCAGTGTCAATCACTGTCCCATTCGGGAAATGGTTGCTGATCCCAACCGTTGGTGATATACATTCGATACACTCAAACGAAATGAGTGGTCGGTCATGTGTGGGCCGGGTTGCAAGATGTTCTTGTTGAACCCAGTGTATTCCTCTCTAGAGATACACTATCGGAAGGTGGTTCCATACCTTGTCATATTGGAAATCCAATCTCCAATAAGCACCCTGCGGCTTTTGATTTTATATTATATATGGAGCGTGAGATGTAAGCGTTCCGCTAGATTCTATTTATTTGATTAGACATTATTACAATATCACTGGATTTTTGTATCAAAGTGTTTTGGTTATAGTAAGGTAAAAACCGTCCATGTTTATGTGTGGCTGGTCCTACTATTATCATTTCTTTAGAAATTATTTTTAAAGTTAAAAAAATGGTTGGAGTTTACTCATACCAGTCCCATGATTGACCCAGAGTTTATTTTGTTTGTTTTCCTTAAAATCTTGGGTTCCCAAATTTGTACGGGCAGTCAAGTAGTCAGGATTTTTCAGATTCACTTGGAAGAGCTGGAAGCAGGAGGCTTCACCAGTTAGCTATAGACTACAATATATTCCATTGTGAACCCTGTTTGTATCTGGAAATAGGGGTTTATAATTGTTCCAGGAATAACTTGTGCTCTGATGATAGTATGTATATAAAGTTACTGATTCGTATTTCAAAAGTTATGTTATATAATATATTTTATTCGTTCCGCTGTGAGATTTGTCTTCTTTGTTTTCTTCTATTCTAATATTTCTTTCTTTCTATTCCTTATCCTCTAACTTCTTTCTAATAATGATTCGTATTTCTATGCAATTTGGGTCGGACGTATGGTGTTATTAGTCAACTTAGATATTACGGATTTGCGGGTCGTTATAGTTGGTATCAGAGCTTAGGTTGAGCGAATACCTAGGCTTGTGTGGCATGTGCTCATTAGAGATAGGGTCAGTAGTACCCTAGAATGAGTTGAGTGTATATACGAGAGCGCGTATTTGTAAATTGATATAAAACTGTTTTATATTTTGTTGGCTAGTCTGTTGAGCTGTTTATGAATTCTGATCGAATTGTGGGATGCCACGACATCGATAAGAGTTTATAAATACGTGAATAGAAGATTGAACACGATATTGTTTTAAAGTGGGTGAATGAAATTATTTTACCCAAAATTCTATTTTGATATAGAAAGAATAATTTTTGAAATTATTATATATGGATGTATTGGTTGTTATTATTATAATTAAATGAGATTATAAGAAATGAAATGGTTATATAGAACCAAATAGAACTTGTATATGAATAAGATATACAATTGAGATGAATTAAAATTGAATTCAAACCAGAATTTGAAATTTTAAATCCTGGGAAGTTTGAAATATTTTTGAAGTATATTAAAATAATATAGCTTTGTTTGAAAGGGATTTTTGAATAAAAATCATTTTTGAATGGATTCTGAAAGTGTTAAAGCACTGAACTCACTTCAGTGACTGGGACATAATTCTAATGATGACTGCAACATCATCAGCGTTCATTTTTGAGTTTCTAAGTGATGGAATGCTACCTTAGAAAAGTTTTGATGGAAATTTGTTATATAATATATTTTATTCGTTCCGCTGTGAGATTTGCCTTGTTACAACCTGGAAATTCTAAGCCAATTTAAAATTTTTATTTTGGCAATTTTGATGAAGTTTGAATATTTAAAATGAATTATTTTAAATAAAAACGACAAGAAATTATTTCGAACTAAAATAGAACGTATATATTTATATAGATCGTCGTTGGAATATTTTTTTTAAAATTATAAAAGGAATTGAAAATGGCGCGGTAGTTTGATAATTCGATTTCTAAGTTTAAAATGTGCAGGATGCAAAATAAATCGAATTTTAGTGAAACCAAAAATATTTGAATCTAATTGAGAATATCTTTCCAACGAATCCGAAAAATTGAAATTGCATAGCGGGAATCAAAAGTTACGTCCAGTTGAAAAATTCAGAATAGTCGCTATGGAATTCTGGCCCTTAAAAATGGAAATTTTGCAAATGACCTCGGTTTTCGACGAAACCACTTGTGTTGGATTCGGGATTTCAAATTATTTCTAGGTTTCAAAATTCAAAATTTTCTGAATCAATATGTGAGCGTGGTGAAGTTAAACGTGTTTAAACTGTTTAAGTCAATTTCGATCGACCAGAAAATGGCCATTTTTCAAACGGTCTCAGAATTTGATGAAACTAGTTTTGTTAGGACTGTATCATCAATAAGAAGCTAGAAATAATTTTTCGGGAATTTTTAGAGTTCGTATGTGGCCCCGGTAAATTGAAATGTGCGTTCAAATTCAATATACATTGATTTATATTTTAATTTGAACGGAAACTAATCGAAACTGCCGAACTGGCTTACGATACATATCCCGTTGTGTTCGGAATGGGGGTAATTAGCTAAGGGCGACAGTCGTTGGGATTCGATTGGAGTTTGTGGTGATAAACAATTAAATGATGAATTAAAGTATTATTAAATTATCAAATATAATAAAACCCCTCCTTTCCCCTTCTCCTAAGTCAACCCCCCCATCAGAAATCGTTCAAATCAATTTTTAAAAGAAAAGAATAAAAAAAACGAGCAGGAGCTCGAGGCGCCGCTGCTCCGTCGGCCACCGCGGCCTGCCACCGTGCCCCCTCCGGCGATGGCGCATCACTTAGACCAACCACCCCTCGATCACATCAGTCGCACCACCGCTGATCCGGCGGTCCCTTCCTCCCCCTCCACGTTCTCTCCTCTTCTCCCTCCGATCCACGTGACCCCCAAAGCCATAACGTCATGTCCCCTAACCCAGCCCATGGCGACCTCCCCTGAAAACCCCAAGCTGCCGCGATGTACCCTGAGCCACCCCCCTCGCCTGAGATGCCAGCGAGCGCACCCTTTCCCCTTCCAATCGACGTCAACGGCGGTTCCCCCCTCCTCGGAGGAAAAATTCGATTTTTTACTGTAAGTTTCTAATTTTTAATGTTAATTTAGACTTGATTTTTATGAGATAATATAGATCTGATTTTTAATTAGGAAAATATAATTTATATGATTAGAAAATATTATTTTTGATAGTATATATATATAAATACGATCTTTAACATAGTAAAAATGTTTACATAGAAATGTGATTTTCCATTACATCAAAATGTGATTTTCCATTACATCAAAATGTGATTTTTCATTACATGAAGAAGTGATTTTTTCATCACATGAAGATAATATTTTAATTTATACTTATAGAGAATAAAAATATAATTTTTATATATGTGGTGAAGTAAAAATATAATTTTTATTACTTGAATAGCGAAAAGATTGAATTTTTAAACTATAAAAAACTGGATTTTTAAACTATAAAAGACTGGATTTATAAAAAGTAGGATTTTTATTTATTAAAGAAGCGATTTTTATGTGAACGGTATAAGAAGAAAGATGTGATTTTTATATGAAGCGATATAAAAAATATAATCTTTACAATATATGAAGGGAAATAAAAATATGAACTTTATTTTTATTATGAAGTGGCGAGAATAAAGATTCGATTTTTATATGAGTAGCGGATTAATAATAGAATTATTATATAATAGAGAATATAAAAATATGATTTTTATATATGTAACGAAATAAAAATCTTATTTTATTATGTGTATAGTGAAATAAAAATGTGATTTTTATTATGAACAGTGTGAATAAGAGTGCGATGGAATTGACCGAAAGCAGAACGGAATCTAACCCGTTCAGAAATAGAGAATGGAGGAGTGGAACTCTCGGTGAGAACTTCTCAATTTAAATCTTGTTTTCTAGTTAAAAATATATACTAGGATGTTGACGGTGCTTAGCAGCACCCGACACCCGTCGTCCACAGACCATGGACGACTTGTATTCTTGTTTGATGTGTTGTGAAGTTTGTTTATGATGTTGATGTGAAATGCATAAATAAACATTCATGTGTTGAAATAAATTAATTATCGTTAAAAATATAATTGTTAACATATATGTGAATAAATAAATATTCATTTACATACCGGACGGTTTGTTTTTGTACACCTATTTGAAGGATATTGATTGGGACGATAAATTTTACACATCGCCCAACTTCACAAATAATATTCAGTGTTTGTGGATTGAAACCCCACACGGGTGTTGGGATGATATTTTGGCGTACACAAATCCCAATTATTTAGTTGTATGTCGATCGATTGGTCGACGGACTGTGTAAGCGTTAATTGTTTATTTTTAATGCTTATGCAGTTGCATGGTGCACTTTGGATGATGGTTGATCATTTATCGTTGCTATTATATACATGTATTGTATGGAATCCATATAATTAACATTATATGGTAATTGACTGAGCCTCATTCCAATTGGGAAAATAAAGAATATTATAAAATATAGATTCATGTGTTGAATAGAATAAATAGTCATGTGTTGACGATGCTCATGTGTTGAGAATATTTATGTGTTGAAAATTATCATGTGTTGAAAGAAATATTTTAACAATAAAATTTACATCTTTATCATATATAAAATTAGAAACTAACTGGAAAATAGATAAGATGAGTGGACTCCTGGGTATTGATCTGATGTTGGTTTCGGCCCTCGGGGTTAATATTTAGGGAATCGTTCTCTTACTAATTTACGGTTGGAGTCTGATTAAGAATTAAATGATAGAAATCAAAATTTTATAAAATATATTAAATAACAAAAATAGTCATGTGTTGACAATACTCATGTGTTGAGATTAGTCATGTGTTGAAAGAAATATAGATTCATGTGTTGAATAGAATAAATATTCATTTGTTGAATATAATAACGAAGTTATTGAAAAATATAAAGCCGTGTTGATTAGTGACGCGCCATTTTGACGCGAACGATATTTATATCGATTATATTCATTTTTATAATGTATATAGAAAAGGAAGTGATTTCAAAATATAACGCTTTGAAAATATTATCATTTGTATATCGATGATGTGGAATATTCAATTTTGATTCGAAATTGAATATGAAGTTGAAATCGTTTCGAAAACAAATTTAAAACGATTTATAAAATACGTTTTAGAAGGAAATCGATGAAATATATATAAATAATATATATATATATATATATAATATAATGGCCTGAATAGAACGTGCTGCGCTGCGGCAGTTTGTCAGTTTCGACCATTGATTTCGAGTGGACATTACGGGAGATCCGACCGTCGGATTCTCCTGAATCTGTAACCATTGGGTTCGTATCGAAAAGAGATTTCAAATGAATATTAGAAATTTTAAATCTAATGGTTGGATTTGGAATTATGTCCAAATCAAATTTGGAAAAGGTCGTTGTAAGTGCAGTTCGATGGCCGTTGATGGAAACCGACTGTACGGGCCTTGATAAAACTATTAAAAATATTAATAATTTGTGTAAATTCATAGTATATGAATTAGAAAGAAATGGGATGAAAAATTCCACATTTGTAAAGATAAAAATAGATTTTGATCAAAATGAACTAGTTTTGAACTAGAATTATAAATTCAATATTTTTAAAATAAACAAACTGGATTCGAAGTGGTTTTGAAAATAATCGAAATTCCTAATTCGTGAATTGGAATGGATTTGAATCGAAATTATCTTTGGAATATTTTGATGTTGGATTTCATGATTATACAGATATGGTTGTGGAAATTTGAAAGATATATTTATATTGTTATTTCCAATACGATATTTGTTGGTTTTAGAATTTGATATTGAATATAAGCCGATATATTTTCTATTCAGAGCCTTGTATTTAATATCAAATGTGATTTGGTTTTGTCATGAATGGTGTCTTCATTAACACTGTTCTTGAACCCAGTTGAGAAAAGATTAAATCTTTCTATTGAGATTTAATGAAGTGTACCAATTAAATAATATTTAATTGGTATTGAATTTGAAAGTGATTTTGGGTTTATCGTGAATCGTGTATTAGGTGACATTGGGTCTTTAACCCAGTTAAAGAAAGGATATTGATTTTTGAGAAGATTAAAACTAAGTGGAGTTTTAATGAATCTGTAATTAGATTGAAATGTGAATTGATAATTTAAATTATCAAATTTGGAAAGCGATCGAGAATGGAGTACCACCAGTTTTGCTCCAAAGCGATAGTTAAATCTTTAATTAGATTTGAACATGAAATGGTAATTAATTTTACCGATAACACCATGGTGTTTGATATGGAGTATTACCAGTTTTTCTCCAAGGGATAAATAGGTTGGGATTGGGAAATAAAATAAATAATTACTTCGGTGTAGTTCACTAATCCCGACTAGTTTGGAAAACCTTAACATGGTTTGAAATGATATCCAAAGGAAGATTAAAGAATATATTTAGAAGAATTTATCTTTGATAAAATTAATTGGAACCTTTCCTTAAGAATGTGAAATTTAGAAACTAACTATAGGTTAGCTAAGAAGGATGGTTTCCTGGGTATTGATCTGATGTTGGTTTCGGCCTTCGGGGTTAATATTTGGGGAATTGTTCTCTTGCTAATTTACGGTTAGTGACTGATGAATTGGAATGAGGCATATTTTGTGTTTGTATGACACTTGTTTATTATATACGCGGGTTATTCAGAAAGGCCGGGTCTATACCCATTCTGAATAACCGATTCGACGATAAGTCGAAGATGAAGACGGTGGTTGAAGACCAGAAGTCTTCACATCGTTTGGGTGATTACTGATGATCTTGATTGGGCTGTACACCCAAGATGAGGGAGTCAGTTGGTGATCGTCCAGACGTACTTGGAGATCGATGGATATGCGAGCAAAGTGCCTCCGGTTTCGTTCAGACCCAGAGCGAACTTGTAAATAGACTATGTGTCTGACATTGGGTTTTTATTCTATGTTGACTGATCTCTATTAAATATACATCTGTTTGGCGGCGGAGAATTTATTCTCTTGCTTAACGCCCTTCTTTGAGACGTACAAGCTCAAAGGTTGTATATCGACGGACATCAATCGCATGGAGTGAATTGCCTGTGTGGCAGAAGATCAAGGCTTCTGTTGAAAAGCAAAATCTTGTGTTTGATGATCAAAGCACGGCCTACGTGGCATAGCTTTGTGTATGGCGTGGATTCGCGAGCCTTACACCTCGGTATGAGTCAAAAACAGGATAGTGACTGCAGGGAGAACACAACGTTTCTTTCTAGCAAAAGGTAGTGTCAGTGCTTAAACTGGCTGACATTTATATCATTTTTACCTATGTGGTCGTTGGAATGCGAGGCGCCTCGATATTAGGTCTGTTAGGACCGAGAAACATGTTGGATCTAGATTAACCCTAAAGGGGGAGTGAATAGGGTTTATTGCAGATTATCACTGAGTAATAAGTGTTATACAATATTAATAATATCACAACACAGATAATGATCAGACTAAGTAAATGCTGGAAGTAAATGACACACAGATATACCCAGCTTCGGCAACCCTGCCTACTGCTGCATTCCCCAAGGTTTTTATTATAGAATTATATAGACTCCCGCATACATAAACTTACAGACTCGCGACCCTCGCTAACCGCCTATACAGTTTCGTACACTCGCAATACCTGCTTCTGTACTAACCCTATACCAAAAACCTTGACTGATCTTTATCCCAAGATCAGCTTTTCCCTTGGCTACAACCCCGTAGTCAATAACCCCTAGTTTTACAGACTAGTAAACTGATTGTTTACAACTCGAATTAAAAACAACAACAAAAATAAAAACAAACTAAAAGGAAATTTAAACCCAAGGAGTTAAATAAAGAGGGTCATCCCCTTTTTAGCCCTTAAGAAAAATGGCCGGCCCCATTTCATTTGTTATTTCCAAATATGGTCGGTCTCTTTGGTTTGTTAATGGCCGTCAAAAAGGAATTAGGGTTTCCTTCAAATCCCAAATAAAATCGATCGAGGTCGCTCTTCGATTTGCTTCTCTGTCGAACTTGAATGCTCTCTGAATTGTGATGGCTCTCTGATGCTTTCTTGCTCACTGATTTTGGAACTTTCTGGCGATCGAAAATCTCGTAAGTTCTTTGAATTTGATTCGATTTTTGCTCTGAATTTTTGGGTTGATTTTTTCGATGTCGATTTTCGATTATGAAACTGCCTGTGATGAATATGGTGTTTAATATAGGGTTAATTAGAAACCCTACAACTCTGATTTCATATATGATTCGATCTGATTGCGTGCTTGATTTTTTCCTGATTTTGCTCTTGAGTTATTGTTGTTTCCCCTTTTGAATTTCGGCTTGAATTGATTTTTCCCTTTTTGTTTCTCTGTGAATTAGCCGAGATAAAAACAAACTTTTTGATGAATCTGGACATACTTTCATACATCCATTTCTGGCATGATTTATTTCAGTAAACACACTGATTAATTTCACTGATCCTTGCGCATTATTACACCATTCTGGAAATTAATATATGTATATGATTTTGTGGCCCACTTGAATCAATAGCCTGAAATCGACTTGGTCTCTGATGCTATTAAAAAATGAATTGATTTCTTTCCACAAAAATCTGATTGAGTTTTTCCAAAAAGAAACTTTTCCAATTCTGGAAATACTTCACAAGGC
The DNA here is from genome assembly GCA_030737875.1 of Allium sativum. NCBI lineage: Eukaryota > Viridiplantae > Streptophyta > Magnoliopsida > Asparagales > Amaryllidaceae > Allium > Allium sativum. Next base: position 243,023,471 of record CM060915.1, on the reverse strand, counting down.
CTGCCAACTATGATTTCCTATGATTATTTGTTCCAAAAAAAATCGATCTTGATTGATTGAAACTAGTTTCCAAATAAACAGGGATTGCTGTTTTGCCATGACATATAAAAAAATTGCACTTTATTACTTGCCAAGCTTGTTTGATGTGTCCATTCTTGTTTATGGTCTGTGAATTTGAAACTGCCTAAGAACATGCTTTCTCCTTTTGATCCTCGGCTTGAATTTGATATAACAAAACAGGAAAGATTTGATTTCTGCAAAAACTGATATCCAAAAATAATCTGCACCTGACTTTGTATTGCAGTGGTATTTGGTTTTCTGGAAATATTTTAAGAGCTTGCCAAAAATGAAATGATTGATGAATTCGACTTTCCTGGTTGCTGGATATTTGAAAATGTTCATGCGCATATAAATTGTTTTGCACATTTCTTGCCATATATGCTTGTGATTTCTGCAATTCATCTGTGCAAATCTGAGATTAAAACTTGATGTTTGTCATGCACATTGTGTTGCTCCATTTGTACATAGTTTCACCATATAAGTATATAGCATTATATTGGCTTGTTTCATGGATCATGCTGCAATCTCCATAATATGTTTTTCTTGCTGTTAGCACTTTGGATTGTGACATGTAAAATGCCTTATCATATAGCATGCTGTATACACAATCTTGAATCTTGGACACTGAATTTTCTCACTTGACCCTGAAACATGTATTTACATGTATATGTGCATATACATGCAACCACAATAATACCATTCATGTTGTTGTGTGTCTGCCCAATGCTTAATGTAAAAAAAATGCATCCTGAGCTTGATCAAACTGCTGCACCACTTAATCATGATTGACCTTGATCAAAAACTGTGCTTTATGTTTGTGTCTCTTCTTGTCATGTACACCACTCCTGCATGTATGTGTGCCTGCACTTGAACATGTTGAGCATGTCTGCTTTGACTTGTGCTCCTTTGTCTGAATACAACACTTGATTTAGAACCATGCACAAATGAGCTGATTCATGCCATTTTGAACCTGAATAGCTTTACTTATTTTGTATATGCCGATCACTTGAGTCTGGCCATTTGTTGACTATTTGTAATCCAGCACCATGCATGTTCCATTGTCATACTTGAAAGTCTGAACATGAGTATGTTGTTCCATGTATCCTTTGGCCATATGCCATGCTGACCTGTCGTGCTCCATGTATGCTAGTTTCCTTGTACAAATTTTCCATTCATTTATCTGTACACATTGCACCAAGTACCGGCCTTGTATTGTGTATGCTCCATTGTTGATCTGCCATGATTTCCAGCTTGTGTTTGTATGCTTTCATCCTCCACACTTTCTTTATATGTTATCAACATGTTGGCTTTTAGCTGAACTACTTTTCTTCTTGTATTGACATGTTTGGTTTCACTGTTTTGCACCTGAAATATGAGTATACCATCTCTTGTGCTCGACCATTTTGAATTTTAATGTTTGACATTTTGTTTTTATGATATATCAACAGACTAGTCACATTATGTTGAGGCTGATCAAAAATCAGCAAACTAGTGTGATTATATCGAGGCTAATCAAATCAGATAGAGTGAGAAAAATGATGAGAAACACACCGAAATTCTGAGGCAAATAAAATTGTAAAAATAAAATTTATATTTGCGTGAATTCTGTTTTATTTCTATTGTAGTGTACTGTGTGTGTTTCTGTGAATGACAGGTATGAAGACGATGACTGGACTGACAGAAGACTGAAGATAACACTGTGCAATTTGTATATGTATATGAGTCAGTAAAAAAAATGTAGTGAAGAGCTGATATGTAAATGAAATTCAGTGATGTACAAATAGTGGAGTTATAAATTTTGTATTGTATGGAATGTTGAAATAAAATATTATATTTAAATAAAATACTGTTGAATATTTGAATTCGTGTATAGTCGTATTCTATTAAATATAAATATTATATTTCTGTCTGTGATGTGATATAACAATACAAAAAACAAACACATTTATAATAATATTTTTTTTGTTATCATCAAACAAAAATCATATAATTGTGTATACAACTGCGTTATATACAACAATCTCCCCCTTTTGATGATGACAAACAAATATGGAGATTTTGAATTAGATAAATGTGTTTGACCGTGAAGAACTGAACTCCTCCTATTTGAAAGCTCCCCCTACAACAGAGACTCCCCCTATAACTGTGCATGAAAAAAGAATAATAATGAATTTTCAAAAATATTTATAAAATATTCACTCATAAATTAAAATCTCAACCCATTCTCCCCCTTTTGTTATCATCAAAAGGATACAGAAATTAAAATATAGATGAAAATTGACTAAAAATATAATTCAGCATAAGAGGAAGAAACGGTCATCATAAATCTCAATCAGTCAAACAAAAATCATAATATTCTAAGAACAGGTGACATATTTCACATTGTAGAGAATGACGGATTTACGATGAATTTTATATAAAATGGAGAGAGTTTCAAAAAATATTTCCCAATTATTTCCAAAAGAATTTTATAAAAATGAAGCATAAAAACAGTGACGGATTTGGACTATAATTAATAATTCAATTTAAGTGACAAAATCGAATAATCTCAAATCCCAATCGCTATCAATCAACAAATCATAATACATCATAAAATATTAACACATTTCACAAGTTAGAATATGGATTGATAGGCTGGTTTTTATACTCAAAGGAGAATTTCAGATTTATTTCTATTTTACAGCACATTTTTCCTTTTTTTTGTATTATTATTATTATTATTATTATTTTTATTTAAGAGCACACTGACCACGCATAACCAGAGCTTGGATTTTTAAATGGAGTCAGTCGTAACTTAAATTATAAGTTGTCTCTTAACCATGCATGACCAGAGCTTGGATTTTTAAATGAGGTTAGAGACACACTTATATATTAATTATACTTATTATTATTTTCAGCTTCAAAATAGAAAAAAAAAACTCCTCAGTATATAAAACCAGTATGAGTGATAGAAATGCGATATGTACAGAAATGGACTATGAAATAAATTTCTAAATTAATTATATTATGAAATATGATCAACTGTATTGAGATTATTGAAAATTTTCAATTATCACTAATTCTGAATAATAACATAACCACAATTCCATCACAAGTATTTCACTTTTTATTCAAGATGATTTTAAAACATATTAACTCTCCACATTAATATAAAATTATCATGGATGGCGGAGTGATGATAGTTAAAGAAGATGGTCGTGAAATAATTGCCAGTTCAAAGATATTATAATAAACGTTTAACCATCATGAAAAATTTAAATTAAATCTCCTCTTGTTGTGAAATATGTTGCAGTCACAATTCATCACAATTTCAAATTCTGATAATATTTTTGATGAAATATGAATACAGTTCAATTTGGATATAGATTTCAATTTCTGAATGAATAATCAATACATAATTTCAAAATTGAAAATCAATTACAAGAGGAATTTAAAATGATTTATACAGGATAAGAAAAATGGTGTGTGGAATTTGTATAATGTGAAGATTCACAATAGATGGGAAAAAAGAGATGAAGGGCTGATACCAATTGTAGTCTCCTTCTCGAGAATTTTAATCACACCCCGGTGGCCTACCAAGGATATCTCAAACTAAAGAATTTTAAACACAAAACTCAATTTGACAAGATTACAATTTTTGGCACATTTATCAGAGCAGCAAACAAACATTTATCAAAGCATGCAGTTACAAGGAAATTTCCAAGATCAATATCAGGACATTACAAAGACAGTTTCAAATCCGACTTGACAGGAGAATGATGTTTCACAGATTATTTCAAAAGATCACAAAAAATGATTCATGATTCAAGAAAAAAATACTGTTTATTTTAAATCATTTGATAGAATATGAATATATTAGGATTTAATAAATCAATCACACCAATTTATAGATTTTTGATTCAAGATATGTGTGAGATTTAATAAATCAATAATTCCAAATGATTTTAAACAAACAAATATTTAAATCAAATAACCATGAATTAACAGAGAAATTCAAGATCGGGTTTTCAAAGAGATTTCACAAGAATTTTCTGACAAGTCCTCAAGAAATTTCAGATCATCTACATCAATTTTGTGAGGTATTCATGATTCAAAAAAATAAAAATAATTTATTTGAAATCATATGAATCAATGTCAGTTTGAGATATAATGAATTATTCACACAGAATTGATGATCTCAAATTCAAGTGGCGTGTGATATTCAAAATATCAAGAATTCCAGATGATTTCAAACAAAACTAATTTCAACCATAATAATCATGAATTAAGATGAATTTCAAGATGTATCACTGATTCAAAACAATTTACAATATGCAAGCCAATCTGAGACCTAATGAAATTATCACGACTGAGAAATAATAGTGTGCTGTAACGAGTATAAATTTTCAAGTCTTTCTAAAGAAAATTAGAAGAGACTCAATACAGAAAAAATGTGTGATATTTCATTAATATTTCAGATCTTCAAAACAATTTAGACTTCAGATTAACAGTGTTCAAGATATGATATGAATGCTTCAGCACTGTTATGAATTCATAAATCAGAAAATATACTTCGAAGCAATTGCAGATAATTACAGATTTAAATTTAAGATCTGGAAATGATTAAAAACAAGAGAGTTTATTCACATAAAGCAAATTTCCATAAAATCAAGAATACTGCAACTGGAAGTTTAAGAAGTACAAAAAAAAATATGGCAGTGATAAGTCGAATCAAAATAAACAGAAGAAAGGGACAGAAGAGAGGAGAGGAAGAAATAAACAAAACAAAAAAAACCAGAACATAAAATATTTACAGAAATGAGTTCAGAGATCATACCTGAAGTCGATGTAAACCCGAATCTCTGACTCAACATTCTTGGTTAAGGAACTGTGAATGATACAGAAAGATAGACAGCTTTGCTTCACTTTTCTTTTTGCACAGCAGTTCCTCAGCCTCCTCTGGTACCTAACAGTTTAGGGATGGAGTGGTCTAACAAAATTAGTGAAACCACTCATAGTTGTGTGTTGGACTTTCGGTACCCAAACTTGTTTGAAAAGCAACCCATCAGAATTTATCAAAGTGCCTTTAGGGACCCAGATCTGTTTGAATATAGACAAATTCATTTTGTTTCTTTTTGGGGTCCAAACAGAGTTGTTTCTAAACAAGTTCACATTTTTCTTTCGATTGGCAACTCCTTTGAAATTATCAAATTTTAGATTATCAAGTCGATTTTTTTCAAAAGAGGTTGAAGGATTTTTAAAATCTTTTGAATTCTGATTTTCAAAAACATTGTTTTTCCCGAAGCCAAGACCAGATTTGTTTCCACTAGAAACTTGGTTTTGTAACAGCATATTCAATGATTTTTCCCCATTAGAAAATTTATCCAATGTTGATTCTAATCGTTGAATTTTGGATTTTAGATCGCTATTTTCTTTTAATAACTTTGAGCAATTATTTATAGCGATCGGCTGTTCAGCATTGGTCTGTTTCAAAACCAAATTCTCATTTTCAAGCAATCTAATTTTGGCTTGAGATCCCGAGATTTCAAGTTCAAATCGTTTTTGTTTTTCAGACTCAAAATTCTTGGATTTTTCAATCTCATTTTCAAGTTCTTTCAAAATCAAATCACTTCTCACCAAATTTTCATTTTCAGCAATCTCATATTTGGAATTTATATCTGTCTTAAAAATTTCAAATTCCTTTTGTAAAGAATTATTCAAATTTGATAACTCAATCTTGTTCTCATTTAAGATCAGAATTTCATTTTCGAACTTTTGAATATTTTTATTGAGATGAACAAGATTGGTTTTCAATTTCAAACAATTTTTGCAAACTGAATTTGAAGAGTTTTTAATATATTCAAGTTGTGATTCCAAATCATCAATTTTGTTGGTCAACTCAAAATTCTTAGATTTCAGAGACTTATTTTTCAGTTGGAGTTTATCAAAAGATTTCGTTAAATCAAGACACATGTAAACCAGATCTTCATATGAGAAATTTTCTGTTTCAGCATTTGTTGATTCTCCATCATCTGATCCATCTGAAGTTTCATCTACATGACTTGTTAAGCATAGATCTAAATCTGAGTTGTCATCCTGAGGTTTTGAGCAGTTGTTGTCACTTTGTCCATACTTCGTATTGAGAGTTGTCCATATTTCCTGTGCAGTTAAACAATGGGAGATCAAACTGTATTGATCATCATCAAGATAAGAATATAGAATATGTGTAGTACGAGAATTAAAAACTTCATCTACCATGTCGTACCCATTGATAATGACATTCCAACATTTAATATTAACAGATTTTAAATAAACTTCCATTTTGGATTTCCAGTTTAAAAAATCTGTTCCAGTGAAAATAGTTGGAGATGAACTGGACTGGCTCTCATTAGACTGACGACTAGGATTACCCGTGACTCTAGAGTTAAAGAAAAACCTGCTCTGATACCAATTGTTGGATCTAGATTAACCCTAGAGGGGGGGGGGGGTGAATAGGGTTTATTGCAGATTATCACTGAGTAATAAGTGTTATACAATATTAATAATATCACAGCACAGATAATGATCAGACTAAGTAAATGCTGGAAGTAAATGACACACAGATATACCCAGCTTCGGCAACCCTGCCTACTGCTGCATTCCCCAAGGTTTTTATTATAGAATTATACAGACTCCCGCATACATAAACTTACAGACTCGCGACCCTCGCTAACCGCCTATATAGTTTCGTACACTCGCAATACCTGCTGCTGTACTAACCCTATACCAAAAACCCTGACTGATCTTTATCCCAAGATCAGCTTTTCCCTTGGCTACAACCCTGTAGTCAATAACCCCTAGTTTTACAGATTAGTAAACTGATTGTTTACAACTCGAATTAAAAACAACAACAAAAATAAAAACAAACTAAAAGGAAATTTAAACCCAAGGAGTTAAATAAAGAGGGTCATCCCCTTTTTAGCCCTTAAGAAAAATGGCCGGCCCCATTTCATTTGTTATTTCCAAATATGGTCGGTCTCTTTGGTTTGTTAATGGCCGTCAAAAAGGAATTAGGGTTTCCTTCAAATCCCAAATAAAATCGATCGAGGTCGCTCTTCGATTTGCTTCTCTGTCGAACTTGAATGCTCTCTGAATTGTGATGGCTCTCTGATGCTTTCTTGCTCACTGATTTTGGAACTTTCTGGCGATCGAAAATCTCGTAAGTTCTTTGAATTTGATTCGATTTTTGCTCTGAATTTTTGGGTTGATTTTTTCGATGTCGATTTTCGATTATGAAACTGCCTGTGATGAATATGGTGTTTAATATAGGGTTAATTAGAAACCCTACAACTCTGATTTCATATATGATTCGATCTGATTGCGTGCTTGATTTTTTCCTGATTTTGCTCTTGAGTTATTGTTGTTTCCCCTTTTGAATTTCGGCTTGAATTGATTTTTCCCTTTTTGTTTCTCTGTGAATTAGCCGAGATAAAAACAAACTTTGTGATGAATCTGGACATACTTTCATACATCCATTTCTGGCATGATTTATTTCAGGAAACACACTATTTAATTTCACTGATCCTTGCGCAATATTACACCATTCTGGAAATTAATATATGTATATGATTTTGTGGCCCACTTGAATCAATAGCCTGAAATCGACTTGGTCTCTGATGCTATTAAAAACTGAATTGATTTCTTTCCACAAAAATTTGATTGAGTTTTTCCAAAAAGAAACTTTTCCAATTCTGGAAATACTTCACAAGGCCTGCCAACTATGATTTCCTGTGATTATTTGTTCCCAAAAAAAATCGATCTTGATTGATTGAAACTAGTTGCCAAATAAACAGGGATTGCTGTTTTGCCATGACATATAAAAAAATTGCACTTTATTACTTGCCAAATTTGTTTGATGTGTCCATTCTTGTTTGTGGTCTGTGAATTTGGAACTGCCTGAGAACATGCTTTCTCCTTTTGATCCTCGGCTTGAATTTGATATAGCAAAACAGGAAAGATTTGATTTCTGCAAAAACTGATATCCAAAAATAATCTGCACCTGACTTTGTATTGCAGTGGTATTTGGTTTTCTGGAAATATTTTAAGAGCTTGCCGAAAATGAAATGATTGATGAATTCGACTTTCCTGGTTGCTTGATATTTGAAAATGTTCATGCGCATATAAATTGTTTTGCACATTTCTTGCCATATATGCTTGTGATTTCTGCAATTCATCTGTGCAAATCTGAGATTAAAACTTGATGCTTGTCATGCACATTGTGTTGCTCCATTTGTACATAGTTTCACCATATAAGTATATAGCATTATATTGGCTTGTTTCATGGATCATGCTGCAATCTCCATAATATGTTTTTCTTGCTGTTAGCACTTTGGATTGTGACATGTAAAATGCCTTATCATATAGCATGCTGTATACAAAATCTTGAATCTTGGACACTGAATTTTCTCACTTGACCCTGAAACATGTATTTACATGTATATGTGCATATACATGCAACCACAATAATACCATTCATGTTGCTGTGTGTCTGCCCAATGCTTAATGTAAAAAAAAATGCATCCTGAGCTTGATCAAACTGCTGCACCATTTAATCATGATTGACCTTGATCAAAAACTGTGCTTTATGTTTGTGTCTCTTCTTGTCATGTACACCACTCCTGCATGTATGTGTGCCTGCACTTGAACATGTTGAGCATGTCTGCTTTGACTTGTGCTCCCTTGTCTGAATACAACACTTGATTTAGAACCATGCACAAATGAGCTGATTCATGCCATTTTGAACCTGAACAGCTTTACTTATTTTGTATATGCCGATCACTTGAGTCTGGCCATTTGTTGACTATTTGTAATCCAGCACCATGCATGTTCCATTGTCATACTTGAAAGTCTGAACATGAGTATGTTGTTCCATGTATCCTTTGGCCATATGCCATGCTGACCTGTCGCGCTCCATGTATGCTAGTTTCCTTGTACAAATTTGCCATTCATTTATCTGTACACATTGCACCAAGTACCTGCCTTGTATTTTGTATGCTCCATTGTTGATCTGCCATGATTTCCAACTTGTGTTTGTATGCTTTCATCCTCCACACTGTCTTTATATGTTATCAACATGTTGGCTGTTAGCTGAACTACTTTTCTTCTTGTATTGACATGTTTGGTTTCACTGTTTTTCACCTGAAATATGAGTATACCATCTCTTGTGCTCGACCATTTTGAATTTTAATGTTTGACATTTTGTTTTTAAGATATATCAGCAGACTAGTCACACTATGTTGAGGCTGATCAAAAATCAGCAAACTAGTGTGATTATGTCGAGGCTGATCAAATCAGATCGAGTTAGAAAAATGATGAGAAACACACCGAAATTCTGAGGCAAATAAAATTGTAAAAATAAAATTTATATTTGCATGAATTCTGTTTTATTTCTATTGCAGTGTACTGTGTGTGTGTTTCTGTGAATGACAGGTATGAAGACGATGTCTGGACTGATAGAAGACTGAAGATAACACTGTGCAATTTGTATATGTATATGAGTCAGTAAAAAAAATGTAGTGAAGAGCTGATATGTAAATGAAATTCAGTGATGTAAAAATAGTGGAGTTATAAATTTTGTACTGTATGGAATGTTGAAATAAAATATTATATTTAAATAAAATACTGTTGAATATTTGAATTCGTGTATAGTCGTATTCTATTAAATATAAATATTATATTTCTGTCTGTGATGTGATATAACAATACAAAAAACAAACACATTTATAATAATATATATTTGTTTTTTATCATCAAACAAAAATCATATAATTGTGTATACAACTGCGTTATATACAACAAAACATGTGTTCAGGAATTGCCAATCCTCAAACATAAGAGAGGACCGGTCTTGAAGATCCAAGGGGTACCCAGAGAGTAGTCCTGATACATTTGCTAGAATGTCTCGAAGCGGAGAGGAGCTTGCCCCTGGCCTCGGCTCATGACGGAAATCCAATTTCCAATACGAGATATTTTTGTTTTATTTGTAGAGCCTAGTATGGCGACATAGTAGAATGGGATACTATGCCGTCTATGATTGATACATTTATATTTGAAGTTGTTTTCATGCACTTTACATTTATAATAGTATCGAATGATTTATTTTAAACGTACCAAGCATGTTTGGTTGTTATAAGGTAAAAACCCTATCCTCCGGCTTGCGTTGCATTGTGTGATGGGACCTGGGTCTTATAATAGCTTCATTTTTCGAAAAAGCATTGCGTTGTTTATCCTATGCACTGGTGTTCTTGGGAGGAAACCCGTTCCGTGTTATACGGCGTGGTCCCTTGAATTACTCTCTTTTAAAGTAAAGTTTAAATAACTGTTTTAGTTCTCACATCAGTCACAAGACTGACCTGGAGTTTATTGTTTTAACCTAAACTCTGGGTGTCCTTATTTTCGACACGGCCAGCTAGTAGTTTTGGTTGTGCAGATTTATATTCACACGATCCTGATTTACAGCTGGAATAATGCTCGGAAAGCTCTATAACTTTCAGTAATGTTTTGTATTATTTTTCCGCTGCAGTATTGTATTTAAATCTCTAATATTCTCTAATGTGTAATATTTATTCATACTTTGTAATATTCTTGTATTTTGATGGAATTGTTGTAATAAACAATGAAATGTTCTTCTGTTTTTGTTCCGATGTGTGTTTTTCTCGACACCATCCGTGCTTTCCTTCACGGGGAAGTTCGGGTCATGTCAGTTTGGTATCAGAGCTTTGGTTTACAGAGCTCGAGAACAAGACACATTAGAACCAAACGAAAGAATCCATCAGATATTGGATTAGTAATATCCAATTAGAATTACTCATTAGAGATAGGATCAGTAGTATCCGAGAACGAGTGTGAAGAGTATATTTTTCAAATGAAAACAAATTTGTTTTGAAATTTAAGTCATTTTATACGTATTTGAATATTTTATTTGTACTGGATTTGGACAATCGAGTATATAAAGATTTTGCATATACGCAACACGAATGTATATTCGAAGTTTTAATATACTGGATAGATATAGATTCGCACTCTAGTCGCCCGGAGATAATTCTGGTAATGCGGCCGCATTATCAGTATTTGTGTTCGTGTTACGAAGGTGTGATATCTATATGTTTCCATTAGATCGGTGTGAGAACCAAAACTAGATAGGTTTACGGTTGTGATTTGGCATCAAAAACATGATTTTCATTATATATATATGTATATATCAAAGTTATGAATTTGAAATGTTAATTCACTAAATGATTGCTGGTTGCGTTGTTTGTTTATTTGTTTGATAATTTTGAACCATTTTGCCAAATTGAACCGGATATTGAACTGTGACGGCCCGCCCCACACCAACCGACATTTACTCCAACAGTGCGCTGTACACATATCCAGTTAGCACGGAACGTGTCGTCAGAAGGAAAGGAAAGAAGGAAATGAACTAACAAGGAACCTGTAAAATGTCTCACAGCGCATAGGATAAAATATAAAAATAACATACTTGACATAAAACAGGCGAGACAGTGCATAAGATGAGACAACTAACATAGCAGCGGAAAAATCCAAGTACAGTTTATGATCCAAAGTTAAACATTATTACAACTTTTCAAACTGTCTCAAAGCAAAAGCAAGATAAAGGAGGTACACTACTAATGCCCAAGTAGCGACCACCAACGACACAGGGATAATATCTATATATCATACGTGGAAGCCTCCTGCCCGCCTCCGAATCAGCTACTCGCGCATCACCAGCTAACCTGTCTCTAGTATGCTCGTGTCAGCACCCAGAGTAATAAGAGGAGACATAAAACTCTGGGTCAGACATAAAGCCTGGTATGAGAGATAAGCATCTAAACAGAACAATGACAAGTAGACTAAGACATACCTGAACCTAGACCTGCAACCAAAGAGTTAGCACTACATACTGTACAACACTCTAAGGTGCCATATCAAACGGTGTAAAGATACGGAGGTGGGGGTGTGCATGTCATAGTGATGGCAAACAATCAAGCATAGCAACCATCCTCACATCTCTCACTCAGTGCGTAAAGCATACGATATTCACCACTTCGATCACCCATCCTTGCCACGATCACTTTGCCCCATGAAGTAATAAATGGCTTCACTGCACTGATAACGTAACCACTAATCCTTCGCTATGTCCACTTGCCCCATGGAGTTATTCACCCCATCTGCGCTGGCTCATAGCCTTACCAATCCTTACTATGTCCACTTGCCCCATGGAGTTATTCACCCCATCTGCGCTGGCTCATAGTCTTACCAATCCTTTACTATGTCCACTTGCCCCATGGAGTTATTCACCCCATCTGCGCTGGCTCATAGTCATACTACGCATCACCTTGCCCCTCAAGTCATAATGACTCTACTGCACTGATAACGTAGTCTCGCTACCATCACCTTGCCCCTCGAGTCGCAATGACTCTACTGCACTGATAAGTAGCCCATCATCCATTTTCAGTGGTGAATCAAAGTTATGAACATCGACAACTCCTTAGCACACTTCCCGCAGCAAAGCCCAACCATGAAGTGAACTCATCGGTTCCCAACTGGATCCTGAGCTCTAACTTCCCATATTGGACTACCTTTGCATCTCGGGTTATTGGTCAATACTGGGTCAGGTCGGGTTCCCCTTCAAGCTATCGGTTCGGGTCGGTTCTACTTCATCGCGTCGGTTCGGTCTTCCTCTGGTATGGTTCGGTTCAGGTCCACTCCATCGCGTCGGTTCGGGTCGGGTGTCTCACTTCGGGTCGAGTCGGTTGCCATCTCCCATCTAGTTCGTGCTCCCGCTCCGATCAGCTCCCTCGTTCTTCACATGCTCCGATATGATCCCTCCTCCTTTATCCAATCCGATCCCAGTTCAATTAGCGTGGCCTTCCTTTTTGCCAGTTTTCCCAAGTGTCAAGTTCCGATCCGATCGAACCCCTTGCCCAGTTCAACTTATCCGATCCGAGCCACCATATCCGATCCGATCCTGCACTGTTCCCTGAAACTTTTTCAGCAAGTGTTTACGCCATTCGATGACGTTTTCGACCATTCTAACTATTGAAATCAATCACAAAGCATATCATACAGTCATAGCAACATGCATAATCAACCATAAACATTAAAACATCAATATGATAGGTTAAAATGGATCAAACATACCCAAAACCCCATTTTTCCCCTTAAGCATGTTTAGGTGAAACTAATGATAGGATTAGCAAAACTTAACCAAATTAACCCAAATTCATATCATAGGTCTAAAACATCATTTCAGATTTTATAAATATTTTTCCAAAATTTTACATGTTTAAATTCGCTAATTAACACTAATTATCCTTAATTAGCCATAATTAGTGAGGAACTATGCAAATCACTCACCTTAGCCACAAATAAACCAAAATCTAAAATAAATTTCTGATTTGATGCAAATCCCAATGCTAATCAGCAGCTCCAATGTTGATTTGGTGTAGATCTCCCTTGATTAGATGTTGCTAAGCTTAATCCTTGATCAAAAGATGATTTGGAGGCGATTTAGAGGTTGGAGGCCATTTTTAGGGTTCCTTGGAGATAAGTGGAGGCTAGAAAACTGAAATGGAATGATTTTCTACTTCATTTCAGCCTCCCCATAACCCTAATCCCGAAATAGGTTATGGGCCTATCCACTAATCACCCTATTTGGCCCGGTTAAGCAGTTTTTCACCTTTCAAACCTTATTTCAGCCATATCTCCCAAACGGTAAGTCCGTTTGGCTATTATGACCACTCTATGGAAAGGTAAACCATCAAACGAAACTAATGGAAGTCGTTTCAGGTCAAAATTCCTTTCCAATCAAAAGTTATGGTCAAAACAAGATCAGCTAGGGGCAAAATGGTCATTTAAAAATCGACAAAAATCATGAACATGGGAAATGACCCTAATGGTTGTTTCCCAAAGTTACATGACCAAACAACTTCATATGGGAAAGAAATAAATATTCTACGATGCTCCGATGCGTAGAATGCGGGTTGTTACATTCTCCCCCCCTTAAGAAATTTCGCCACCGAAATTCCCTAACCAAAACACACAAAGGGTCCCGCATGCCTATCAATCATAAAACAACAATCAAACATGCAAAACAAGTAAAACAAGTCTATCCTAGCATGCGGAATAACTAAATTGCAAAGTAAATCTTGCCAGGCAAAGAGTTCTGGATACGCCTTCCTAATGCTCTCCTCTGTCTCCCAAGTACAATCATTCTCGTTCTCGCCCCACTGAACCATGACTAGCTTCACCGCCTTCCTTCGAAGTTGCTTCGTATCGTGCCCCACAATATGAATCGGCTTGCGGTTCCCAACCGCCTCGGGTTCTACTTCGAAGTCCTCTAACTGATCAGGTGAAATAGTCATATCTGAGTCGTGAACGAACTTCCTTAGTTGGGAAACATGAAATACATTATGAACTCCCGCCATCTTCTCTCGTAAGCCAACTCTATATGCCAAATTCCCGACTAGTTCAAGAACAGGGAATGGGCCAACAAATCTTGGTGCCAACTTGCCTCTCCTGCCTAATCGTATCACGCTCTTCAACGGAGAAATCTTGACAAACACCAAGTTACCAACTGAGAATTTTAAGTCTCTTCTCCTCTTATCAGCATAACTCTTCTGCCTATCTTGGGCAGCTTTCATTCGTTGCTGAATGATCTTAATCTTATCTGAAGTTTCTCTCACCACATCTGGTCCAAGCATAAACTTCTCGCCCGTCTCTATCCAACATGATGGTGAGTTGCACGGTCTTCCGTACAAAGCTTCATATGGAGCCATACCGATACTGGATTGGTAGCTATTATTATATGCAAACTCTACTAGATGCAAATGATCATACCATGATCCACCAAAATCCAATATACAAGCTCTCAAGAGATCTTCCAATATACGATTCACCCTCTCCGTCTGACCGTCGGTCTGAGGATGATATGCGGTACTGAGATGTAATCCTAACCCTAGAGCCTCTTGTAAGCTCTTCCAAAACCCACTAGTGAACAACGGGTCTCGGTCACTCACAATGCTTTTGGGTACCCCATGAAATCTCACTACCCACTTCATATACAATTTTGCCAACTTGGCTGCCGTTCTGGTCGATTTGACTGGTGTAAATCTTGCGCTCTTAGTTAATCGATCCACAATTACCCAAATGCTATCATGTCCCGATCTAGTCCTTGGTAAGCCATCGATGAAATCCATCGAGACTTGCTCGCATTTCCATTCGGGAATTTCTAACGGTTGCAACAACCCACTAGGCTTCTTTTGCTCGGCTTTAACTAGCTGGCAATTCATGCATTTGGATATAAACTTCCCAACATCTCTTTTCATCCCTTCCCAGTAGTAAGTCTGCTTCATGTCTCGATACATCTTATTACCACCGGGATGTATAGTCAGTTTTGAGTGATGACATTCTCTAAGCAATTCATCTCTCAAACCATTCATGTTGGGTACAACTAGTCATCCATTCTTCCTAAGCCATCCATCGCGATCAAGCCCATACTCATTCATCTCCTCACCTTCGATGTCCATCTCTAACTTGGAGATGATTTCTAATAGATTAGGATCGTCCCTCTGACTGGAACCAATCCGCTCTATCAAAGTGGGTCTGATCGCCAAACTTGCTAGCATGACTGGATCCAATTCGCACCTTGGTCTGAAATCAAACCCCGCGATATACTCCAGTTGCTTCCATTCAAGAAACATAGCCCCTAAACTGGCATGTCTCTTACTCAAGGCATCGGCTACTGCATTACCTTTCCCAGGTGCGTATGCGATATCAAAATCGTACGAAGCCAAGAACTCTAACCATCTCTGCTGACAGAGATTCAGATCTTTCTGAGAGAAGAGATACTTTAATGATTTATGATCGGTAAACAACTCAAATCTTTCTCCCAAGAGATAGTGTCTCCACATCTTCAGCACAAACACGATCGCTGCTAATTCTAAATCATGGGTAGGATACTTCCTCTCATGCGGCTTTAGCTGTCGACTAGCATAAGCTACAACCCTACCTCCTTGCATCAATACATCACCCAGTCCGGTACCACAAGCATCCATGTATACCGTCATCTCTTCATTCCCCTTAGGAATGACTAACACTGGCGCACGCGTCAACCTTTCCTTTAGACTCTTGAATGCATTCTCACACACTCCGTCCCAGACGAAGGACTGATTCTTCTTAGTCAACTGAGTCAACGGTGCTGCTATCTTGGAGAAGTCCTGGATAAACTTACGATAATATCCAGCTAATCCCAAGAAACTTCTTACATCTGTTACATTCTTGGGCGTAGGCCAATCCTGTACCGTAGCCACCTTCGCAGGGTCCACGGCAATACCACTCTCTGAAACAACATGACCCAAGAATCTCACTACCCTTCTCCAAAAGTGACACTTAGAGAATTTCGCTTTCAATTGGTGTTTCCTCAACACCTCCATCACTATCCTCAATTGTCCCTTGTGTTCCTCCTCTGTCCTTGAGTAAACAAGGATAACATCTACGAACACAAGAACAAACTTATTCAAATGATCTCTGAATACTCGATTCATAAGATCCACAAAGTAGGCTGGTGCATTGGTCAACCCAAATGGCATGACCAACCACTCATAAAATCCAGACGGCGTCCTAAATGCCGTTTTCGGAACACTCTCTTCCGCTACTCGTAGCTGATGAAATCCTGTCGTGAGGTCCAATTGGGAGAACACTCTTGCTCCTTCCAGTTGATCAAACAAATCATCTATCCGTGGTAGAGGATACTTATTCTTCCTCGTCACCTTATTCAACTCGCGATAGTTCACACACAAACGAAGGGAACCATCTGCCTTAGTGGCAAACACAACTGGTGCTCCCCACTCGGAGACACTCCTTCTAATAAGTCCCTTCTTCAGAAGATTGCTAACTGGCACCCCGAGCTCTCGCTGCTCCCTTGGTGCCATACGACGAAGTGGCATCACTATAGGTCTGGCATCTCTCACAAAATCAATACGGAACTCAATCTCTCGGTGTGGTGGAAGCCCGGTCACCTCCTCGAAGACGTCCGGGTACTGGCCAACCACGGGCACATCTGACAGCTCATCCTGCGGGATGTCGAGGGAATATACAAAACTAGCCATAACCCCATCACTAGGTAGACTACCAAACACTACCCTCCGCCCATCATCCGCCCTAACTGTTACCAAAAAGCCCTCACAGTCTACCACCACCACATATCTTTGAAGCCAATCGACTCCCAATATAATGCCATACCCAGTAAAGCCCAAAACAAAGCAATCACAAACAAACACACATCCATGACTCGATAAGACCAAATTCCTGCAAATCATACTAAGGCTAGTCGAACCACCAATCGGGTTCGTCACAACCAATGGTCTATTGACTATCTCGGGTTCCAGTCCCAACCTATCTACCTGGTCACTAGATATGAAGGAACGGGAAGCCCCAGTATCAAAAAAACTCGAACTGGTACATCATAGATAGAAAGCATACCTTGAATAACAACATTCTTTCCTTTCTCCACCGCAGTTGGGGCATTCGACGAAGAAGGAACAACATCAATAGCGTATGCTTTCACAATCTGCTTCTCCTTAAGTAGTTGCGGACACTTATCCTTGAAATGTCCCACTTGACCACAGTTGAAGCACTTCTTATCCGCTGTCTTGGCCCGACAATCTTTAGCATAATGGCCCTTCTTACCACAGCTGAAGCACTCAACATCCTTCTTATTCTTTTTCTGGCTACCCTTAGATTGGTCTTGCTTCCTCTTGTTCTGAAAGTTATTCTTGCCACCACCGCCTGCTTGCGGCTTTGGCCCTTCTGCAGATGCAGCCTCAGTCTTTGACTTAGGGTAAAGACTGTCTGATCTCAAAGCTTTCCCCACTATCGATTCAAAAGTCTCATCGATGTGGTTGATAAGCCTTTCCCCCAAGTATCC
Source organism: Allium sativum (assembly GCA_030737875.1). NCBI lineage: Eukaryota > Viridiplantae > Streptophyta > Magnoliopsida > Asparagales > Amaryllidaceae > Allium > Allium sativum. The sequence continues at coordinate 243,005,464 of CM060915.1, read as the reverse complement.
ATCCAAACCAGTAATGAACTTCTCATTCTTCTTCTCAGGAGTATCGATAAGAGATAGTCCATACTTCGACAAGGTGTCGAACTCAGCAATATAGTCAAAAACTGCCCTTCCGTTCTGCTTGAGTTCCAAGAACCTCTTGAACAACACTGACTTCTGGGTAGCTGGAATAAACTTCTAGCTAAAGCGAGCCTTGAACTGAACCCAAGTAACCTGATCCTCTAAAGTAGCTGTTCTATTGGCATTCCACCAATTCATCGCTCGCCCTTGCAGCTGACGAGACGCTAGCCTTCTCTTCATCGCATCCCCAAGACCCAAGTCATCGAAGATACAATCACAGCTATCCATCGAATCTTGAACATCTGTGGCCGACTCCGTCCCGTGGAACGGCTTCCCACCAAGGTTAGTGTAATCCTTGCACAACTTGGCGAAATCGACCTTCGGTGCCTGCACTACTTGACCACCACCATTTCTGGGATTGGGAGCTGCCCCTTGCACTTCTCTAAGCATGTCTCTCATGAGGTCAGTAAACATCGCCCTCATGTCAGCAGCATTCCCATTATGGGCTCCCCTATCAGCACCTCTAGCATATCGGCTCATCGTCAATCTGTAAAAGGAAACGATTAACGACCCCATAGTGGTGCTAGTGCAGTACGACTTCATTCTTATACTACTAATAGTATATACATATATAGCTTTTGAAAACAAAAGTAACCACAAATACGCGCTCTCATATACGTACTATCTCTCCCTAGTGTCTTTCCCTAGGTTAACTACGCAACCTAGAACTCTGATACCAAGTGTGACGACCCGCCCGACAACAACCGACATTTACTCCAACGGTGCGCTGTACACATGTCCAGTTAGCACAGAATGGGTCGTCAGAAGGAAAGGAAAGAAGGAAATGAACTAACAAGGAACCTGTAAAATGTCTCACAGCGCATAGGATAAAATATAATAATAACATACTTGACATAAAACATGCAAGACAGTGCATAAGCTGAGACAACTAACATAGCAGCGGAAAAATCCAAGTACAACTTATGATCCAAAGTTAAACATTATTACAACTTTTCAAACTGTCTCAAAGAAAAAGCAAGATAAAGGAGGTACACTACTAATGCCCAAGTAGCGACCACCAACGACACAGGGAGAATATCTATATATCATACGTGAAAGCCTCATGCCCGCCTCCGAATCAGCTACTCGCGCATCACCAGCTAACCTGTCTCTAGTTTGCTCGTGTGAGCACCCAGAGTAATAAGAGGAGACATAAAACTCTGGGTCAGACATAAAGCCTGGTATGAGCGATAAGCATCTAAACAGAACAATGACAGGTAGACTAAGACATACCTGAACCTGGACCTGCAACCAAAGAGTTAGCACTACATACTGTACAACACTCTAAGGTGCCATATCAAACGGTGTAAAGATACGGAGGTGGGGGTGTGCATGTCATAGTGATGGCAAACAATCAAGCATAGCAACCATCCTCACATCTCTCACTCAGTGCGTAAAGCATACGATATTCACCACTTTGATCACCCATCCTTGCCACGATCACTTTGCCCCATGAAGTCATAAATGGCTTCACTGCACTGATAACGTAGCCACTAATCCTTCGCTATGTCCACTTGCCCTATGGAGTTATTCACCCCATCTGCGCTGGCTCATAGCCTTACCAATCCTTACTATGTCCACTTGCCCCATAGAGTTATTCACCCCATCTGCGCTGGCTCATAGTCTTACCAATCCTTTACTATGTCCACTTGCCCCATGGAGTTATTCACCCCATCTGCGCTGGCTCATAGTCATACTACGCATCACCTTGCCCTTCAAGTCATAATGACTCTACTGCACTGATAACGTAGTCTCGCTACCATCACCTTGCCCCTCAAGTCACAATGACCCAACTGCACTGATAAGTAGCCCATCATCCATTTTCAGTGGTGAATCGAAGTTATGAACGTCGACAACTCCTTAGCACACGTCCCGCGGCAAAGCCCAACCATGAAGTGAACTCATCGGTTCCCAACTGGATCCTGCGCTCTAACTTCCCATATTGGACTACCTTTGCATCTCGGGTTATTGGTCAATACTGGGTCGGGTCGGGTTCCCCTTCAAGCTATCGGTTCGGGTCGGTTCTACTTCATCGCAGCGGTTCGGTCTTCCTCTGGTACGATTCGGTTCGGGTCCACTCCATCGCGTCGGTTCGGGTCGGGTGTCTCACTTCGGGTCGGGTCGGTTGCCATCTCCCATCCAGTTCGTGCTCCCGCTCCGATCAGCTTCCTCGTTCTTCACATGCTCCGATCCGATCCCTCCTCCTTTATCCAATCCGATCCCAGTTCAATTAGCGTGTCCTTCCTTTTTGCCAGTTTTCCCAAGTGTCAAGTTCCGATCCGATCGAACCCCTTGCCCAGTTCAACTTATCCGATCCGAGCCACCATATTCGATCCGATCCGATCCTGCATTGTTCCCTGAAACTTTTCCAGCAAGTGTTTACGCCATTCGACGACGTTTTCGACCATTCTAACTATTGAAATCAATCACAAAGCATATCATACAGTCATAGCAACATGCATAATCAACCATAGACATTAAAACATCAATATGATAGGTTAAAATGGATCAAACATACCCAAAACCCCATTTTTCCCCTTAAGCATGTTTAGGTGAAACTAATGATAGGATTAGCAAAACTTAACCAAATTAACCCAAATTCATATCAGAGGTCTAAAATATCATTTCAGATTTTATAAATATTTTTCCAAAATTTTATCATGTTTAAATTCGCTAATTAACACTAATTACCCTTAATTAGCCATAATTAGTGAGGAACTATGCAAATCACTCACCTTAGCCACAAATAAACCAAAATCTGAAATAAATCTATGATTTGATGCAAATCCCAATGCTAATCAACAGCTCCAATGTTGATTTGGTGTAGATCTCCTTTGATTAGATGTTGCTAAGCTTAATCCTTGATCAAAAGATGATTTGGAGGTGATTTAGAGGTTGGAGGCCATTTTTAGGGTTCCTTGGAGATAAGTGGAGGCTAGAAAACTGAAATGGAATGATTTTCTACTTCATTTCAGCCTCCCTATAACCCTAATCCCGAAATGGGTTATGGGCCTATCCACTAATCACCCTATTTGGCCCGGTTAAGCAGTTTTTCACCTTCCAAACCTTATTTCAGCTATATCTCTCAAACGGTAAGTCCGTTTGGCTATTATGACCACTCTACGGAAAGGTAAACCATCAAACGAAACTAATGGAAGTGATTTCAGGTCAAAATACCTTTCCAATCAAAAGTTATGGCCAAAAAAAGATCAGCTAGGGGCAAAATGGTCATTTAAAAATCGACAAAAATCATAAACATGGGAAATGACCCTAATGGTTGTTTCCCAAAGTTACATGACCATACAACTTCATATGGGAAAGAAATAAATATTCTACGATCCTCCGATGCGTAGAATGCGGGTTGTTACATTGAACTGTATCGAAAAATGATAACAACTGCATGCATGTACATATATATATATATGTTTGAACAGGTCATAGCAAGGAGGCTAGAGCAGAAGAATAAAATTGTTTGCCCGACAAATAGGTACATGTTTACAAATTTATTGGGTTTGGATGATTTTATGAGCCGATTGGCTAGCCGCTTGGCTGTTTCTTTTTATTTTTGGATTGATGAGGGCCATGGGAGGCTATTCGAAATATCCCGAAGTCCCCGGTGCAGGGGAGGTTATGGCGAAATTTTTCGAAAATTTAGGGTGTTAGCCAAATTTTTGAAAAATTTGAAAAGTTCTTAGAAACTTAAAAGTTGAAGAACTTAAGCCGTAATGAGAATAATGGAAGTTGAGTTGATTAGTTAAAAAACTTTCGGCTTCGTTCCTTTTCAGGGACGAAAAGTTTTAAGGGGGGGAGATTGTAACAACCCGGAAATTCTACGCCAACTTCAAAATTTTATTTTGGCAATTTTGATGAAGTTTGAATATTTAAAATAAATTATTTTAAATAATAACGATGAGAAATTATTTCGTATTGAAATAGAAAGTATATATTTATATAGATCGTCGTTGGAATATATATATTTATTTTAAATTATAAAAGTAATTGAAAATGGCGCGGTAGTTCGATAATTTGATTTCTAAGTTTAAATGAATGTGCAGGATGCAAAAAAAATCGTATTTTAGCGAAACCAAAAATATTTGAATCTAATTGAGAATATCTTTCCAATGAATCCAAAAAATTGAAATTTCATAGCGGCAATCAAAAGTTACGTCCAGTTGAAAATTCAGAATAGTCGCTAGGGAATTCTGGCCCTTAAAAATGGAAATTTTGCAAATGACCTCGGATTTCGACGAAACCACTTTTGTTGGATCACGGATGTCAAATTATTGCTATGTTTCAAAATTCATAATTTTATGAATCAATATGTGAGCGTGGCGAAGTTAAACGTGTTTGAACAGTTTCAGTCAATTTCGATCGACCAGAAAATGGCCATTTTTCAAACGGTCTCGGAATTCGACGAAATTAGTTTTGTTTGGACCGTATCGTCAATACGAAGCTAGAAATAATTTTTTGGGAATTTTTAGAGTTCGTATCTGGCCCCGGTAAATTGAAATGTGCATTCAAATTCAATATACATTGATTTATATTTTAATCTGAATGGAAACTGATCAAACAGCCGAACTGGCTTACGATACATATCCCATTGTGTTCGGAATGGGGATAATTAGCTAGAGGCGGCAGTCGTTGGGATTCGATTGGAGTTAGTGGTGATAAACAATTAAATGATGAATTAAAATATTATTAAATTATAAAATATACTAAAACCCCTCCTTTCCCCTTCTCCTAAGTCAACCCCCCCATCAGAAATCGTTCAAATCAATTTTTAAAAGAAAAGAATAAAAAACGAGCAGGAGCTCGAGGCGCCGCTGCTCCGTCGGCTTCCGCGGCTTGCCACCGCGCCCCCTCCGGTGATGGCACCTCCCTCAGACCACCCCCCTCGATCACATCAATCGCGCCACCGATGATCCGGCGGTCCCTTCCTCCTCCTCCACGATCTCTTCTCCCTCCGATCCACATGACCCCCAAAGCCATAGCGTCCTATCCCCTAATCTAGCCCACCGCGACCTCCCCTGAAAACCCCAGGTTGCCGCGATGTACCCCGAGCCACCCCCCTCGCCTGAGATGCCAGAGAGCACACCCCCTTCCCCTTCCCCTTCCGGTCGACGTCAATGGCGGTTCCTCCCTCCTCGGAGGAAAACTTCGATTTTTACTTAAAGTTTCTAATTTTTAATGTTAATTTAGATTTGATTTTTATGGGATAATATAGATCTGATTTTTAATTCGGAAAATATAATTTATATGATTAGAAAAATATTATTTTTGATAGTATATATATATAATACGATCTTTGACATAGTAAAAACGTTTACATAGAAATGTGATTTTCCATTACATCAAAATGTGATTTTCCATTACATCAAAATGTGATTTTCCATTACATGAAGAAGTGTTTTTTTCATCACATGAAGATAAGATTTTAATTTATATTTATAGAGAATAAAAATATAATTTTTATATATGTGGAAAAGTAAAAATATAATTTTTATTACTTGAATAACAAAAAGATTGGATTTTTAAACTATAAAAGATTGGATTTTTAAACTATAAAAGACTGGATTTATAAAAAGTAGGATTTTTATTTATTAAAGAAGCGATTTTGAACGGTATAAGAAGAAAGATGTGATTTTTATATAAAGTGATATAAAAATATAATCTTTACAATATATGAAGTGAAATAAAATTATTAACTTTATTTTTATTATAAAGTGGCGAGAATAAAGATTCGATTTTTATATGAGTAGCGGATTAAAAATAGAATTTTTATATAATAGAGAATATAAAAATATGATTTTTATATATGTAACGAAATAAATATCTGATTTTTATTACGTATATAGTGAAATAAAAATGTGATTTTTATTATGAACAGTGTGAATAAGAGTGTGGAATTGACCGAAAGCAGAACGGAATCCAACCCGTTCAGAAATAGAGAATGGAGGAGTGGAATCCTCGATGAGAACTTCTCACTTTAAATCTTATTTTCTAGTAAAAAATATATACTAGGATGCAGACGGTGCTTAGCAGCACCCGACACCCGTCGTCCACAGACCATGGACGACTTGTATGATTGTTTGATGTGTTGTGAAGTTTGTTTGTGATGTTGATGTGAAATGGATAAATAAACATTCATGTGTTGAAATAAATTAATTATCGTCAAAAATATAATTGTTAACGTATATGTGAATAAATAAATATTCTTTTACAAACCGGACGGTTTGTTTATGTACAACTATTTGAAGGATATTGATTGGGACGATAAATTTTACACATCGCCCAACTGCACAAATAATATTCAGTGTTTGTGGATTGAAACCCCACATGGGTGTTTGGATGATATTTGGCATACACTAATCCCAATTATTTAGTTGTATGTCGATCGATTGTTCGACGGACTGTATAAGCGTTAATTATTTATATTTAATGCTTATGCAGTTGTGTGGTGCACTTTGGATTTTCGATACCTTGAAAACCGTGTCATTATTGAAAGAATTTAGAAGATGAGAAAGAAAAGATAGAACTAATAGAATAGAAGAAGAAGAACACAACTGAACAGAATCAGAGTAAACACGAATCTCACAGCCGAATGAATAAATTGTATTATAACATAACTTTGAAATACAAAATCTGAATTTGTACTTACATATCATATCAGAGTATAACTCATATACATTATAGCAGAAATAATCTCTAAATAAATAATGGTGAAGCTTCCTGCTTTTGAGCTCCTCCAAGTGAATCTGTAAAATCCTGAAACACTTGATTGCCCGTACAAATTTGGGCACCCAAGAGTTTAGGGAAAAAAAAACAAAATAAACTCTGGGTCAGTCATGGGACTGGTGTGAGTAAATTCCAACCAAACTGTTTAACCTTGAAATTCCTTTTTGAAACAAAAGGATAATAGTAAGACCAGCCCACACATAAACATGGACGGCTTTTACCTTACTATAACCCAAACCATTTTGATATCAAAATCCAGTGATATTATAATAATGTCTAATCAAATAAATATCCAAATGGCAGAACGCTTGCATCTCATGCTCCACATATATATAGTATAAAAGCATAAACCGCATGGTGCTTATTGGAGAATGGATTCCAACAGACAAGGTATGGGAGCACCTTCCGATCAGTGTACCCTAGAGGGGATACACTCAGGGTTCAACAAGAACGTCTTGCGCCCCGGCCACACATGACCGCTCACTCATTTTGCTTGAGTGTCACGAATATATTGCCACCACGGTTGTAGGCCATCCAACCGTCATTCGAAGAAACAAAATCAAAAAAAGTATAAACATGAATTTTCTCTAGATCGGTGACAATACACCCTGCTTGGGGATGACCCAACTAGCCATGCTTCCTAACCCAGCTTTTGTTACTTCCTGGCTGTGAGGCTAGAGGCTACGTCTATCTTCAGAACATCTGATCACCATTCACTTTGAATGTCACATCGTCAAATCCTTAATCACATATTGATTACACAAATGCACGCTGGGTGTAGAATAAAGAGAAGTTACCTTCTCCCCACCAACTTGGTATATTCGTAAAAATCTACGGCGTGACCGTTGGAAATACTCTGCCAGACACTCGTCCATACAAGTTGTCCTGGGACTGGACAAACAGAAAGCACCATTCTGGACTGGACGACCCTTGCGTTTCACTCCGTCTTCAATTGTCTTAAACATAATAAAACTCGCAGCGTTTATGCCTATACGGAGTGGTTTCCGGATAATATATCCAACCGGTCTATCCGTATTGACAACGATGGTCAAAACACTTCGATAGTCGGTTATTTAACTATCGGAGTAAAAACAACATCCATTCTAATATATAACTAACATCCCAAAACCACGGGCACGTTTTATTATTCATTTTTATTATCCCAATTTTCGTATCTTACCAGATATTTCTCAAATCCCGATTTATCATTTTTACACTTCTTGGAAAACATTTCCAGTTATTATAAACTCTTATTCTCTCACGTTCCAAAAACATACGTTATTAACGTTCAAAACATTTCCATTCTTATCACGTTCTTTATTTCTATGCTTGGATAATATACCCTATCTACATTGGAAAACTAATTCGAATTTCATTATAAATATTTTAAATCGGCCAACCGTTCACTTTTAAAACATTATTCACTTTAAAAGGTGAATATCATGCTATTATAGAAATCTGAACACCTTTATCAATATACTCTTTATTTAGAAAATCAATACCATTATCTCGTTTTCTGAAATCTCTTTCATACTTTATATTCCCAATCTACTTTATAAACTCTGTTCTCTAAGACATCTTCTTATCAAGTTTATAACTAAACACTGATTACATATCATATTATAATTTATTGGTTTAAGCTAAGTATTAACGATCCTATCAGATTATAATTCCTAAAATAATTTACTTTAATACATTCGACTTCATTGAATTATAGTTCCAAATCCTAATGGTTTAATTCTAATTACATTTCGAACATCGAAATGCTGCCATCGTTTTCTACCACGATTCTCAAATTTCTCCTTCTAACTTATTCTTATATTTCCTTGAACAAACGTCGTTACTTATTACTCTAGAATAAGTGGATTTCAAACCCAACCGTTTTCATTTCCTAGGAAGTGTTGCTATATATAAAAATCACGCTTAAGTTTGGTTAACAGCGCTAATTTATCGTTACCATTCAAAACTTGTCATACGCTGTAATATTCTCCTTTATAACTAATCTTGACATAACAGTCACGCTTAAGCCTAGTCAACAGCGCTTATTTTATCGCTATAGATTTTAGACTTGCAGTATGCTGCCATATTCCCTTTATACTAATCTTGATATAACAGTCGCGCTTTAATCTAGTCAACATCGTTTATTTTATCGCTATAGTTTCAGACTTGCAATACGCTATCATATTCTCTTTATACTAATCTTGACATCTCTTACCTGTACAAACTGATATCGTTCTTCGAAAATAGTGAAGCCGCTCAAGTTGGGGTATTTTATTTACCTCTCAGACCTTGATCGACAACGTTCTTACCTTAGAACAGATATAAGTATGTAACTCTAAACTCCTTATTACTTATAGTATCCCTCAAACCGTATTTTCTTGTTTAATTTTGACTATGGTTTTTATAACACCATATTCTTACTTTTGAAATCTCTGTTGTTTATGATTATTTATTTTTAAAAATTTACTCTTTGCTTTCCCATTCCACAGTTCTACTTATAACTTCTTAAACTAAAAGGTAATTAAATCTCATAAACTTTGATTAATTTTTTTCTAAACTGTTTCATTAGATTAATTAAAGACTAATTAATCTAATAATTATTTTCCCAAATAACAGTTGATTAAATCAACTTCATTCCATCAGTAAATTTGTTAACTGATTTTAATTACTTCTCAACATTAGATTAATATAATTAATCTAATAATATTTCTAAATTGTTTATCTTAAATAAAATTATCCAAATATTTAATCGTTGGATAATTTCTGCTTTATAAACTCATTTACATGTCAACAATCGTTTTTATTTGTTTTATAAAGACGAACTCTAAAATACTGGTTTATAATAGAACTTCTATTATAATTTAAAACTTCGCTTTAATTATAAAAATTTAATTTTTATAATTAACTTCGTTGATTTTCCTGACGGCCAATCAACTTCTTAACAAACGATGGGTTTACGGTCGACTGTTACCACCCTTTTTTTATCGATATCATTTATTTATTTATCAAAGCAAATGCTGAATTTTTATTCAACATCAATTATTCATACGGGGTTTTAAATGTAATTCGTGTTTGAACAGCGAATACAAAACAAACAATACATATAAATATCGAGGAATCCGGTCGGATTCCTCCAACTGGTTTCCGCATCCATAGATGTTAGTCCACACAATTATCACTAACTCTATGCTTGGGAGTATTCTAATTGATGGAATCAGTGTCCAATCGATGATGATATATAATATTCAACCAAATGAATTGTAATCTAACTAATCGACCATCACACAGCATTTAACAACATTAAAATATAATTATAATATTTTAAAATAGATCAGAGTTAGTGATTTTACTCACTTTGGCGCGTTAACCGTTAAATAACGATTTGCGTCGGTTGATCCAGTCTGGCGTTTTATTCTGCCATTATCCGACTTCATCAGACCGACTCTTCCTGGCCACCGTTCATCGTGCAATCGTCTGAGCGCAAATTGACCATCCTCACACGTTAAAACCAGTAAAACCGCACACCCTTGTCAACGCCATTCGCTACTCATCTAGTCCACACGTCACACGCGCATGCAGCAACACTCTTGCATGCCTCACGTCCTCACTTTATCCCAACACCTGTATTTCCATACGTTTTTCTCTTATTCCCATGCTGAAACCCACGTCAGTTGCCATTTTATATATTGGGACTTCACAAATATTTTTCCTTTGGTCCAATATTTCGTTGTACCGTGCTTCTTCTATAGTAAATTGATTTACCAACTCATTTCTTCTGTTTGAATACACATCGTGTCTTTAGTCTTCCCATATGACCGCACATTATTCCCTTCTCCTGCTACAGTACCATAGCCTTTTATTCGAGAAAGTAAAAGGAACCCGCTCCCTGCATGTGCTAAAGTGCTCTCTCCTCCGAGTGCCATGCACTTCTAGAGAAATCGTACCTAACATCAGTACATGAACTTCCGCCTGTCCTCATGAAACCACCACTGAACATTAAACAAGCATTTCACCGCCTTCGAACCCCAAATGCTGCCATCACCCACACCCTTCACACAAACTGCTCTTCACACGATCCTAACCGGAGTCTATCCTCCATTGTAGTGACCCGCATTGGCAGAGGTATTATAATTAATTTATTTAATTATATAAATGGTGGTTTTGGGAATTAAATGGTCGTGGAATTAAATAATGGTGAATATTTAATTAAAATAATAAATTAAATAATATATAATTCTGAAATAATCAGAATTGACTGAAATGGCGATATGGTGTGAACTGGATCATCTATGATATTTAATTCAGTTTAGAATTGAATTTGAATAACGAATATATTATATAAACGACAGTTTGAACGTATAGATTATAATATAATTATAATCTAGTTCGAAATGGCGCTGTAGTTCGTAAATTGGCGATTCGAACTTCAACTGAATGTACAGAAGCCGTTCTAAATCGGATTTCTGTGAAACAAGAAATGTATGGAGCTGGGGAAGTATATTGTTCTAGTGGAAGAGAAAAATCTGGATTTCGTCGTGTAGATTTTTAGTTATGTCCAAATTAAATATTCAGAAAAACAGCGGTATATTCGTTCGTGGCCATAACGGTTATTTAAATATATTTGAATATCAGATTTGAATTTAGACAAGGTTCTTTTGAGACATAACGGTAATTTAATTTTTAGAATTTTTCGGAAATTTTTAATTAATTAAATAAGCAACTTTTTATTTGGAGTGTTTTGCACCCTGTAATCAACAATTTGGGATTTCAAAATATGAGTCAATCTACCGATATTATTATATTTTTGGGATCGTGGCACCGAGTTGATTACAACGGTATGTTTACTTCTTTCGACAACAGTTTGTAAAGGTTAAACGAACATATACACGTTTTCTGTCTTGTTCTCGCACGTCCTCTCCGCATCTGTGGTTAGTCGTGTCTTCGGCAAACATCGCTCAAGGGATAAGCGATGCTAAGTAATCCACGTACACAAATACTTCATATAAATAACCCCTTTCCCTTTCCTTAAGACCTAATGAACACAACTTCTGCCAAATCGAAACAAGCCGCCACCATCCTCTCAAAACAATGGGAAACGCAAGGCCTTAAAATCAAAAGAAATTGCAAATAAAATTCTGTAAAACATGATATATATATATATATTTCTGGATCTCTGGCGACCTTCTCTTCATTCTCGCATCACTCTTTCTGCGTTCGATTTACAAACTCGTGTGCTGAGTTTTCCCGACGCAAGCTAGATCTAAGGTTTGTAAGGCTTCAATCTGCGTTTGGTGGTGATAATGATGTTCAGGAGGGTGAACAGATGGAAGACGCGGGTACTAATTGTTGGTGGGAGGGAGACGTTAGCTGTGGAGTTGGAAGAAGAATGATGGAAGAGAAGGGGACTGGAATGGATACATACTGAAGGGTGTTCGGTGATGTTGGGATGCAGAACGATGAGTTGAAAGTTGGATGGTGTGGTGAATCTGGGAATGGGGGTCAGTACGTTGGGCAAACAGTGGGTGCTGAAGTTCAGGAAGTATCGGTCATGAAAGAAAATGGGGGTACTGGCGTTTCTTTTATTATATATATATAATATTGGGAGGTTTTCGAATGGGTGTACATATGGTGATTTGTAAATAAGGGATAGCGTTGGGGAGATGGCGTTGTTCATTGATGTGAGGAGTAATATAATGTGAAGGGGAGAATACGGTCCCTTTGTGGTTTGCATGTTAAGAAATACTGGGAGCATGGTTTTATAATTTCATGAAGGAGGAGCAACTTGGGAATGCTGTGTATTTTCGAATGAGAGGAAGGGATGATTTACGTGAGTTCGACATTTAAAAGTATGGGTTGGAAGGGGTTTTTGAGAAGGTGAATGACAGTAGGATTTCATTGATTTTAAACAAATGGTTGATGGAGTATTCAAAGTCTTTGGGTCCAGTAAAAGTGAAATTGGTTGCAATCGAAGTATACAGGAGGATGAAGGAGCGAGTTAGAGGATTTCCTCGGGCAGAAGAAGTGCTGTAACCAACGTGGTGGTTGGATCATGGTAAATGGACCGAGAAATAGAATATGGAACTTAGAATGGTCGGACCCAACAGGATCGTATGGACGAGAGCAACACAATGAGACCGACCGGGAGTGAATCCGAGCTCGTTACAATTTACTGCAAAATAAATTGTCCGTCTGAATCAAATCGAGCGATGGTTATCGTTATTAACGATGATCGTCCAATGTGAGTAAATCTCACTAACTCTGAACAGTTTATAATTTCATGTTATATTTTTAAAACTATTAAATATTGGCTGATTGATTATGTACTGACTGTTTGATTGAACTGCTGGACAGTTAGTTGAATTTCTGTATTGATTCTGTTTAACAGAATATATCATATGGAAACTGAAAGTGATGTTATCTATATTGTTTAACATCTGTGATGCAGGGAAACAGGTTGGAGGAATCCAACTGGATTCCTCAACATTTATTTTACTGTTTTCATATATTGTGATATATGATGTGTTATGTAATCTGTTATGGATTATGGGTGTTGGAATGATGTTGATCATTTTTATTCGATATTTTAAATATCATAAAAGACCCTGGGATGTAAAAAGAATTATTTCAATGTATATTGAAATAAAGGGAGTTTATAAAATCAACAGATTTTGTAAAAGGAAATATTTCAAAAGTAAATAAAAAAAGGGGAAATCATTTGTAAAGTGAAGAACTGTTACTAAAAGTAAATCTTTATAAATGAATAGTTTATTCGAAAAGAACAAAGGAGCTAATCGATGTTAGTTTAATCGATTAGAGTTAAAGCAAAGGAGCTAATCGATGTTAGTTTAATCGATTAGAGTTAAAGCAAAGGAGCTAATCGATGTTAGTTTAATCGATTAGAGTTAAAGCAAAGGAGCTAATCGATGTTAGTTTAATCGATTAGAGTTAAAGTAAAAGGAGCTAATCAATGTTAGTTTAATCGATTAGAGTTAAAGAAAATGAGTTAATCGAATATAGTTATTCGAATAGAAAGTAAAAGGAGTTAATCGAATATAGTTTATTCGAAGAAAGAAAAAGGAGTTATCGAATATAGTTTATTCAAAAGGAGTTAAGTGAAATGAGTAAATCCATAGCGTTAGTCAAATAGAGTTAATCCAATAGTGTTAGTCCAATAGAGTTAATTGATAAGGGTTAATCGAATAGAGTTAAGTGAAAAGAGTCAATCGAATATAGCTATTCGAAGAGGGTTAAGTAAAGAAGTTAGTAAAAGGAATATAAAGTGAACTTTGCCTATTTCAAAGTTAGAAATGTTGTTCAGTTAAGGTCTGAGAGGTAGTTCTACCCCAACTTGATTGGCTTCGTTTTTAACTAAGGAATAGTTAAGGTTCGGTAGGTAAAGGGAATGGTTTGAGTTGGCATCGCGATGGTTTGTTTAAACATCTGTCTAAGTCCAATAAAGAAGCTTTGGAAATGTTTTCCAAATAAGAAACTAGAAATGTTTTTCTAATAAAGAAAACAGGAAATGGAAATGTTTTCCATTGTTAATAACGTATATTTTCCAAATTTAGAAATTAAGAAATATTGAATATAGGGAAACATGAGATAAGTAAATTAATGGAATAAAGAGATAAATGTTGAATGATGTTTGATTGATATAAATTTCCATTTGGAAATAATATCGTTGTTTGCACACCTGTTTTCTTCGATAGTTAAATCATAGACTATCGAAGTTTTTGACCATTTTAATGTTGTTAATATGGAGAGACCGGTTGGATTATTATCCAAAGAACCACTCTGTATTGGCATAAGCATTGCGAATCATATATTCCAAAGGAAATTGAAGACGGTTTTATGCAAGGGCTATCCTGTTTACAGAATAGTGCCTTTGGTTCATCCTGTTCCTGGATGACTTGTATGGACGGATGTCTGACAGAGTATTTCCAGACGATCACGTATATTGATTTCTCCAACCATACCAAGAGTGGAAGCGGAGAAGGAAACTTCTTTTAGCTAACACATAATGTATTGTTGAGGACGTCAATTGGTGATTGGATGGATTTGATGATGTGGCATTCAAAGTGAATCTGGTGTGATGATAAAGCGTAGCTTCTAGCCTCATCATCCGGTAAATGACAGAAATCGGGCAGGCAGCATGGCTAAGTCGGTCGCACCGAAGTAGGGTGTATAATCACCTGATCTAGAGTTTCAATTACTTCTAAAAATCTATTGTTGATGCTGTCCCATTCGGGAAACGGTTGCTGATCCCAACCGTTGGTGATATACATTCGATACACTCAAGCGAAATGAGTGGTCGGTCATGAGTGGCCGGGTTGCAAGATGTTCTTGTTGAACCCAGTGTATTCCTCTCTAGAGGTACACGAGCGAAAGGTGGTTCCATACCTTGTCATAGTTGGAAATCCATTACCCAATACGTGCTTGCGGTTTTGATTGTATACTATATATGTAGAACGTGAGATGAAAGCGTTCTGCTAGATGATTATTATACTATGGTTGATAGGCATTATTATAATATCAAAAGGTTTTTGATATAAAGATAATTCGGATTCTCATAAGGGAAAACCCCGTTCCGTTATACGGCGTGGTCTTATGAGATATCGATTACCTGCTTGAACTGTTTTAAACTGTTTTACTCACACCAGTCCCATGACTGACCCGAAGTTTATTTTGTTGTTTTCCCTAAACTCTTGGGTGCCTAAAATTGTATGGGCAGTCAAGTAGTCGGGATTTTACAGATATAGTTGAAGAGCTGGAGCAGGAGGCTTCAGGATCATATAGCTATAGTTATTTTCGCTGTGTTGTAAGTGTTGTACTTTGATAATGATGTATATTCAAATACAGATGTATATTTCAAAGTTATGTTAAATATATTATATGTTATTCGTTCCGCTGTGAGATTCATGTTACTCTGATGTTGTGTTCTTCTTCTTCTATTCTAAATTTCTATCTTATCTATCCTCACCCTCTAATTTCTTTCACTAATTACCAGGATTTTTCGGTGTTTTGGTTATCGACATCGTGTTAATGTCGATAACCAAAGTCGCTCAAAATACGGGTCGTTACAGTTGGTATCAGAGCTTAAGTTAAGTGAATTACCTTGGCTCTGTGGCGTGACTCGGTAGAGATAGGGTTAGTAATACCCTAGATTGAGTTTGAGTGTATATATACGAGTTCGTATTTGTAATTTGATATAAAGTGGTTTTATATTGTGGAGATTCATTGGTTGAGTCGTTTATGAGTTCTGGTCGATAAGTTTGATCCACTGTATCGGTAGGAGTTACTAAACACTTGAATACGATGGGTCGACACGATATGTTTTGAAAAGAGGGTAAATTAAAATAAGTTTACCCAAGGTATATCTTGATATAGAGAAGATATTTATATCAAAATTATAATATAATGGATATATTGGTTGTTATTATAATCGAGTAAGATTATAAGTAAAATGGTTATGTAAATAACCAATCAGTATTCATATATAAGTGAAATACGTGAAATCAGATGAGTTAAATCTGAAATTTAAACCAGAAATGGAGTTAAAAGTCTGGAGAATTGGATAAGTGTTTGTAAATGGATTTGGATTAAAGGTAAGGAAAATTTAAGATCCTGGGAGATTTTAAATTGTTTTACAAGCCGTGTGAATTATATTTTGAAATGAATTTCAAAGTGGAAATGTTTAGAAATGGTTTTATAGTATTGAACTCACTTCAATCGCTGGAAAATAGATTCTGATGATGACAGCTGCATCGTCAGTATTCATTTTCGAGTTGTAAGTGACGAATTACTACCAGAGATACTGTTTTGAATTTGTTTTGGGAAAGACAAGTTGTGTTGAATTTCAAAATGGGATTTAAAATATAGAATTTGAATTTTGAAATAGATTTGAAATATTAACTTGTTTTAAAAGAAATAAAACGAGAAGTTCCTTTATAAACGAAGTTTATAAATAGTTCTTTTATGAACGAAGTGAAGAGAATTATCATTGGATAATTCAGAAATAAAAATACAAGTGTGAAATTGAAAGGGAAATCTATTTTCCAAAGGCAGAAATATCGATTTCAAAAGGAATTGAAATCGAGACTTATGTAAAGAATGAATAAAGAAAATTTGAAATAGAAATTGAATATAAAAATTCAAAGGGAGTTTGAATATATGAAATTCAATGGAAGTGAAATAGAAATTGAATATAGAAATTCAAAGTGAGTTTGAATATATGAAATTCAATGGAAGTGAAATAGAAATTGAATATAGAAATTCAAAGGGAGTTTGAATATATGAAATTCAATGGAAGTGAAATAGAAATTGAATATAGAAATTCAAAGGGAGTTTGAATATATGAAATTCAATGGAAGTGAAATAGAAATTGAATATAGAAATTCAAAGGGAGTTTGAATATATGAAATTCAATGGAAGTGAAATAGAAATAGAATATAGAAATTCAAAGGGAGTTTGAATATATGAAACTCAATGGAAGTGATATAGAATTTGAATATAGAAATTCAAATGGCGTTTGGATATAGAAAATATAAAAGATTTCAAATATAGGATTTGAATATCGAAAATGAAAATGAAATTTGAATAAAGAAGATTCAAATGAAGTGAAAATGAGATTTGAGTAAAGAAGATTCAAATAGAAGTGAAAATGAAATTTGAATAAAGAATATTCAAATAGATTTGAAAATGCAAATTGGAATATAGAAGATTCAAATAGAATTGAAATGAAATTCAAATATAGAATTTGAATAAGGAAATTGAAACGAAATTCAAATATAAAATTTGAATAAGAGATTTGAAATGAAATTCAATTATAGATTTTGAATAAGAGAATTGAAATGGAATTTGAATATAGGAAATTCAAATAGAATTGAAATGGAATTCAATTAGTTGATAAACAAGTTAAACTTAAATTTGAACATGTATATTCAAATAAAAAGGTGAAATAGGTAAACTAGTTAATTAGCCGTTAGTAAATGGATCTTGAATCGAAGTTGAACTTTAGATAAGTAAAGCGGACTGTTAAATTTATATTTGAAATCGAATATGAAACCTAAGTTTGAAAAAGTAGAATTTGATTAGTAAATAAGCAAGTTAAAAGGTATTTGAACATGTCATGTTCAAATATAAAAGTGGAATAGACTAAAGAGTTAGTTAACAAATTAATTAACGAATTGAGTTAAAATGATCAGGTATAGTTAAAATAGATTGGGCAGGTATAAATATACATGAAATAGGTATGGATAAGGTATGAAGGTATATAAATAGAATGCTTGACGATAAGGTATGTATTTAATTCATATATGAGATTTTATGCGCCGTATCGGCTAGCCGTTTGGCTTTTTCTTTTTCTTTTGGATTGGTGAGAGCCATGGGAGTCTATTTGAAATATCCCGATGCACCCGATACAAAGGAGGTTATGGCGAATTTTTCCGGGAATTTAAGGAGATAGAATATTTTTAAGATAATTTGATAGTTAGAAATCAACGTATCAAATTATATAGAAGTCGATAAGGAAACGAACTTAGAAATAGAATAGTAAAATCAAAAAGGAAGTATAAGAATAAAATCTAGTAAGGATAGATAGAGGAAGAGTATACGTGTTTAAAAGTGAATCAGTAGTTGTATGGTATTGATTATTCGAGTAAGTAGTCATATATGTTTTGATGTTATAAATGTTATTCAGTCAAGTTCTGAGAGGTAGTTATACCCCAACTTGATTGATTTCATTATTAACAAATAAATAGTAGATTTCGGGCTCAAAGATCAATGTTGAATAAGAGTTAGTTGAATATAGTATTTGGGTTGTCGTAACGATGTTTTACACATGCGTTTTAACCCAAATATGTGTAAGCTTGGAAATATAATAAAGAATATTTCCTAAGTATAGAAATTAACGAGATCGGAAAACAGATAAGTAATTGGAATATTTTCCAATTATAAATAGCATATATTTTCTAAAAATTTAGAAAATAAAGGAAGGTGATATTCAGAAATGTTTTCCAAATAACACAAAAGGCCAATATGGTTATTGAAAATATTTGGTTAATAAATATTGATAAAGAAATAGAGAAGTGATTTAATTAATGGAATATTAATTAAGGGCTCAGTGACATGTTCAAAAGGAAAATTTGATTTTTGAAAAGAGTAAACTTTTTAAAAACTCCCAGGGAAAAGACTGTATGAATTAAAAACAAATTTAACAAAATTTGTGAAAGCAAAATTGAATTAAAGTAAAGCCAGTAAAGTGGTAACGGAGATTGAATTAGAATGATATCAAGACAAATTGGATTGTGAGATTCAAATTTGAAGTATAATGTGATAATCAAGTTAAGAGTTGGGAATCGAGAAGGAACTCGAGTTGAAATGATATTTGGCTCGGATATAAGCGAATGGTTGTGTTGTGGATAAAAGCAGATTGGAATTTGATTGGGATGACCCTTGTATCCGCTGAACTGACAGCAGGGGAAAGTGATAGAGTTGATATGCCCGACAAAAAGGTACAAGTTTATATTCGATATAAGCATGAGATTTATGAGCCGAAGTGGCAAGCCGCTTGGCTGTTTGATTTTCTTTTGGGTTGGAGAAGGCCCAAAGAGGCGAGTTGGAGTTTGACCTATTTACCAGTACAAAGGAGGTGCTGGCAAATTTTTTCGAAAAGTTAAGGCATTATAAATTTTTCTGGATTTTTGAAAATTTCGTTGATAAGAATTAATTAATAATTTAATTAAAATTAAATTGGTTCAGTTGAAACTGAAGTTTAGAAGTGAACAAATATGTTCTAACCAGTCGATAGGGTCGTTCTCTACCTTTTAGCAATTTCGAGGACGAAATTATTTTAAGTGGGAAAGATTGTAATGACCCGCATCGGCAGAGGTATTATAATTAATTTATTTAATTATATAAATGGTGGTTTAGGGAATTAAATGGTCGTGGAATTAAATAATGGTGAATATTTAATTAAAATAATAAATTAAATAATATATAATTCTAAAATAATCAGAATTGACTGAAATGGCGATATGGTGTGAACTGGATCATCTATGATATTTAATTCAGTTTAGAATTGAATTTGAATAACGAATATATTATATAAACGACAGTTTGAACGTATAGATTATAATATAATTATAATCGAGTTCGAAATGGCGTTGTAGTTCGTAAATTGGCGATTCGAACTTCAACTGAATATACAGAAGCCGTTTTAAATTGGATTTATGTGAAACAAGAAATGTATGGAGCTGGGGAAGTATATTGTTCTAGTGGAAGAGAAAAATCGGGATTTCATCGTGTAGATTTTTAGTTATGTCCAAATTAAATATTCAGAAAAACAGCGGTATATTCGTTCGTGGCCATAACGGTTATTTAAATATATTTGAATATCGGATTTGAATTTAGACAAGGTTCTTTTGAGACATAACGATAATTTAATTTTTAGAATTTTACTGAAATTTTTAATTAATTAAATAAGAAACTTTTTATTTGGAGTGTTTTGCACCCCGTAATCAACATTTTGGGATTTCAAAATATGAGTCAATCTACCGATATTATTATATTTTTGGGATCGTGGCACCGAGTTGATTACAACGGTATGTTTACTTCTGTCGACAACAGTTTGTAAAGGTTAAACGAACATATACACGTTTTCAGTCTTGTTCTCGCACGTCCTCTCCGCATCTGTGGTTAGTCGTGTCTTCGGCAAACATCGCTCAAGGGATAAGCGATGCTAAGTAATCCACGTACACAAATACTTCATATAAATAACCCCTTTCCCTTTCCTTAAGACCTAATGAACACAACTTCTGCCAAATCGAAACAAGCCGCCACCATCCTCTCAAAACAATGGGAAACGCAAGGCCTTAAAATCAAAAGAAATTGCAAATAAAATTCCGTAAAACATGATATATATATATATATATTTCTGGATCTCTGGCGACCTTCTCCTCATTCTCGCGTCACTCTTTCTGCGTTCGATTTACAAACTCGTGTGCTGAGTTTTCCCGACGCAAGCTAGATCTAAGGTTTGTGAGGCTTCAATCTGCGTTTGGTGGTGATAATGATGTTCAGGAGGGTGAACAGATGGAAGACGCGAGTACTAATTGTTGGTGGGAGGGAGACATTAGCTGTGGAGTTGGAAGAAGAATGATGGAAGAGAAGGGGACTGGAATGGATGCATACTGAAGGGTGTTCGGTGATGTTGGGATGCAGAACGATGAGTTGAAAGTTGGATGGTGTGGTGAATCTGGGAATGGGGGTCAGTACGTTGGGCAAACAGTGGGTGCTGAAGTTCAGGAAGTATCGGTCATGAAAGAAAATGGGGGTACTGGCGTTTCTTTTATTTTATATATATATAATATTGGGGGGTTTTCGAATGGGTGTACATATGGTGATTTGTAAATAAGGGAGAGCGTTGGGGAGATGGCGCTGTTCATTGATGTGAGGAGTAATATAATGTGAAGGGGAGAATACGGTCCCTTTGTGGTTTGCATGTTAAGAAATACTGGGAGCATGGTTTTATAATTTCATGAAGGAGGAGCAACTGGAGAATGCTGCGTATTTTCGAATGAGAGGAAGGGATGATTTACGTGAGTTCGACATTTAAAATTATGGGTTGGAAGGGGTTTTTGAGAAGGTGAATGACAGTAGGATTTCATTGATTTTAAACAAATGGTGGATGGAGTATACAGAGTCTATGTGTCCAGTAAAAGTGAAATTGGTTGCAATCGAAGTATACAGGAGGATGAAGGAGCGAGTTAGAGGATTTCCTCGGGCAGAAGAAGTGCTGTAACCAACGTGGTGGTTGGATCATGGTAAATGGGCCGAGAAATAGAATATGAAACTTAGAACGGTCGGACCCGACAGGATTGTATGGACGAGAGCAACACAATGAGACTGACTGGGAGTGAATCCGAGCTCGTTACAATTTATTGCAAAATAAATTGTCCGTCTGAATCAAATCGAGCGATGGTTATCGTTATTAACGATGGTCGTCCAATGTGAGTAAATCTCACTAACTCTGAACAGTTTATAATTTCATGTTATATTTTTAAAACTGTTAAATATTGGCTGATTGATTGTGTACTGACTGTTTGATTGAACTGCTAGACAGTTAGTTGAATTTCTATATGGATTCTGTTTAACAAAAAAATCTTATGGAAACTGAAAGTGATGTTATATATATTGTTTAACATCTGTGATGCAGGGAAACAGGTTGGAGGAATCCAATTGGATTCCTCAACATTTATTTTACTGTTTTCATATATTGTGATATATGATGTGTTATATAATCTGTTATGGATTATGGGTGTTGGAATGATGTTGATCATTTTTATTCGATATTTTAAATATCATAAAAGACCCTGGGATGTAAAAAGAATTATTTCAATGTATATTGAAATAAAGGGAGTTTATAAAATCAACAGATTTTGTAAAAGGGAATATTTGGAAAGTAAATAAAAAAAAGGGGAAATCATTTGTAAAGTGAAGAACTGTTACTAAAAGTAAATCTTTATAAATGAATAGTTTATTCGAAAAGAACAAAGGAGCTAATCGATGTTAGTTTAATCGATTAGAGTTAAAGCAAAGGAGCTAATCGATGTTAGTTTAATCGATTAGAGTTAAAGCAAAGGAGCTAATCGATGTTAGTTTAATCGATTAGAGTAAAAGCAAAGGAGCTAATCGATGTTAGTTTAATCGATTAGAGTTAAAGCAAAGGAGCTAATCGATGTTAGTTTAATCAATTAGAGTTAAAGTAAAAGGAGCTAATCGATGTTAGTTTAATCGATTAGAGTTAAAGAAAATGAGTTAATCGAATATAGTTATTCGAATAGAAAGTAAAAGGAGTTAATCGAATATAGTTTATTCGAAGAAAGAAAAAGGAGTTATCGAATATAGTTTATTCAAAAGGAGTTAAGTGAAATGAGTAAATCCATAGCGTTAGTCAAATAGAATTAATCCAATAGTGTTAGTCCAATAGAGTTAATTGATAAGGGTTAATCGAATAGAGTCAAGTGAAAAGAGTCAATCGAATATAGCTATTCGAAGAGGGTTAAGTAAAGAAGTTAGTAAAAGGAATATAAAGTGAACTTTGCCTATTTCAAAGTTAGAAATGTTGTTCAGTTAAGGTCTGAGAGGTAGTTCTACCCCAACTTGATTGGCTTCGTTTTTAACTAAGGAATAGTTAAGGTTCGGTAGGTAAAGGGAATGGTTTGAGTTGGCATTGCGATGGTTTGTTTAAACATCTGTCTAAGTCCAATAAAGAAGCTTTGGAAATGTTTTCCAAATAAGAAACCAGAAATGTTTTTCTAATAAAGAAAACAGGAAATGGAAATGTTTTCCATTGTTAATAATGTATATTTTCCAAATTTAGAAAATAAGAAATATTGAATATAGGGAAACATGAGATAAGTAAATTAATGGAATAAAGAGATAAATGTTGAATGATGTTTGATTGATATAAATTTCCATTTGGAAATAATATCGTTGTTTGCACACCTGTTTTCTTCGATAGTTAAATCACAGACTATCGAAGTTTTTGACCATTTTAACGTTGTTAATATGGAGAGACCGGTTCGATTATTATCCAAAGAACAACTCTGTACTGGCATAAGTGTTGCGAATCATATATGCCAAAGGAAATTGAAGACGGAGTTATGCAAGGGCTATCCTGTTTACAGAATAGTGCCTTCGGTTCATCCTGTTCCTGGATGACTTGTATGGACGGATGTCTGACAGAGTATTTCCAGACGATCACGTATATTGATTTCTCCAACCGTACCAAGAGTGGAAGCGGAGAAGGAAACTTCTTTTGGCTAACACGTAATGTAATAACCCGGAAATTCTGAGCCAGTTTAAAATTTTTATTTCGGCAATTTTAGCGAATTTTGATTATTTAAAATGAATTATTTTAAATAAAATCGACGAGAAATTTATTTTGAATAGAATTCGAACGTATATATTATATACGTCGTCGTTAGAATATAAATATTTATATATAATTATAAATAGAATTGAAGATGGCGCGGTAGTTCGATAATTCGATTTCAAACTTCAATTGAACATACCGGGTGCAAAACAATCCAGATTTTAGCGAAACCAAAAATAATAGGATCTATTTGATAATATCTTTC
This sequence comes from Allium sativum, assembly GCA_030737875.1. Lineage (NCBI taxonomy): Eukaryota > Viridiplantae > Streptophyta > Magnoliopsida > Asparagales > Amaryllidaceae > Allium > Allium sativum. The sequence goes on along the minus strand of CM060915.1, from coordinate 242,981,471 downwards.
CTACGAATCTGGAAAATCAAAATTTCATAGCGGGGATCAAAAGATATGTCCAGTTGAAAAATCTGAATAGTCGCTATGGAATTCAGGCCCTTAAAAATGGGAATTTTGCAAACGACCTCGGATTTTGACGAAACCACTTTTGTTGGATCCGCAGTGTTAAATTATTGCTAGGTTTCAAATTTCATAATTTTTCGAATCATTATGTGAGCGTGGCAAAGGAAAACGCGTTTGACCAGTTTCAGTTGATTTTAATCGACTGGAAATTGGCCATTTTTCAAACGGTCTCAGAATTCGACGAAACTAGTTTTGTTAGGACCGTATCGTCAATACGAAGCTAGAAAATATTCTTCGGGAATTTTTCGAGTTAGTATGTGACCCCGGTAAATTGAAATGCGCGTTCAAATTCAATATATAGAGTTATATGTTGATTTTAACGGAAACTGATTATAACGATCGAATCAGCCTACGATACATATCCCATTTTGTTCGGAATGAGGGTAAAACGCTATGGACGACAGGCGGTGGGCCTCGTTTCGAGGTCGAAGATAAAAGTTAACTTTTTGAAATAAAATAATTAAATAAAAAAAATATAATACCCTCTCCCCTCTTCTATACCTACGACCAGCCCCCCCTTTTTTTCTTTCGTTCAGAACAGAAATTAGAAAAAAAAAAGAGACGCAGCAGCCGTAGCTGCGATCCACCACCGCAACCCCCCTCCCCAGGCGGCGCGCCACCGCGCCACGATACCCCTCCCCCCAAACCCCTCTGCCGCGATCGACGAAACCCCCCCTCCTTCCTGTTGCTGACCGACGCCAGACCCCTCCCCCCCCCCCCCCAAACGCCTGCCGCCGACCCCCTTTTCCAGCCCCCTCCAGCCGCTTCAAACCCCCCCTCACCACTAGCTGTAAGTCCTCTTCTTTCTATTATTTTTGTTTATATATAACTGATTTTTTTTCTTTATATTAAAATCGATTTTTAGGGATTATAAAAAAAATGATTTTTATGTAGTTAATAAAATTGATTTTATATAGTAATTAAAACTGATGTTGAAATGATAAAGATTTGATTTTGAAATGAATGAAAAATATAATTTTTATATAAGTAGGATATTAAAAATATGATTTTTATATTTTTAAAGTATTAAAAATATGATTTTTATATTTTTAAAGTAATAAAAATATGATTTTTATATTTTTAAAGTATTAAAAATATAATATTTACTATATAGAAGATGTAAAAATATGATTTTTGTTTATGTAGAGAATTAAAAATATAATTTTTACATGATAGGAATATTAGAAATATCATCTTTATAGGTGTAGAAAAATAAAAATGTGATTTTTATAATGATATATTTGAAAAAGAGAGATTTTTATATATTGAATAACATAGTAAAAATTCGATTTTTATATATTGAATAACATAGTAAAAATTCGATTTTTATATATTGAATAACATAGTAAAAATTCGATTTTTATATATTGGATAACGAAGTAAAAATTCGATTTTTATATATTGAATAGCATAGTAAAAATTCAATTTTTATATATTGAAAAGCGAAGTAAAAATTCGATTTTTACATATGTAGAGAATACGGGCAACGAAGGTGATAAAAAGGCGAGAACGACGAAGGTTTCTGCAAATGAAGAGTCGTGGTATTGGATAGCTATTGGTGAGAATTCCTCACTCTTCAATTTCTTTTTCTAGTTATATATATATACTAGGATGCAAACGGTGTTTAGTAGCACCGGACACCCGTCATCCACAGACCATGGATGGCTTGTTTGTTTAATTGTTTGGTGGTGTAGTTGGTTAAATTATTTTGTTTGAATTGAATTGTTTGGTGAAATGGAATGGATTTGATTGATGTGTGAATGGCGTGGGCCTTCACTAGACCAAGGATAAGGCTAGGCCTTGTCCCGTTTCTAGTATCGTGCCGTTATGCCGCCGAAATTTTCTAAAATAAGTTAGAAAAATAAAAATATCATTTTATTTAAAGAATGAACTGAATATAAATTCATATGTTAAAATAAAATGTTTTATCGTTAAGAATATAACTTTTAACGTGAATATGAATATAATGAATGTGAATAAATAAATATTCATTTGCAAACCGGACGGTTTGTTTATGTACACCTATTTGAAGGACATGATTGGGACGATAAATTTTACACATCGCCCAACTGCACAAATAAAATCTGTGTTTGTTGATTTGAAACCCCACACGGGTGTTGGGATGAAATTTGAAGTTCACTCATCCTGATTGATTAAATATGTCGATCGATTGATTGACAGGCTGTTATAAGCGTTAGATATCTATATTTAATGCTTATACAGTGTAGTACACTTTGGTTAATGGTTGATTATTTTTCAATGCTATTATATACGTGTGATGTATGAAAATCCATATAATTAACATTATATGGTGATTGATTGGGCCTCATTCCAATTTGAAAAATAAAGAATATTATAAAATAAAGGTTCATGTGTTGACAGTACTCATCCGTTGAGATTAGTCATGTGTTGAACGAAATATTTGAAGTAGAAATATTTGAAATAGAAATATTTGAAGTCGAAATATTTGAAATAGAAATATTTGAAGTAGAAATATTTGAAAACGAAATATTTGAAATAGAAATGTTTGAAAAGGAAATATTTGAAATTGAATATTTGAAAATAGAAATATATGAAGCCGTGTTGATTAGATTGACGCCATTTTGACGTGAACAATATTTATATCGATTTTATTCATTTTAAAATGAATATTGAAAAGTGATTTCGAAATCGAATATTTTGAAAACCAATTTGAATTGAATCGAATAGAAAACCAATTGAATTTGAATAGAATAGAAAATGAATTGAATTTGAATAGAATAGAAAATCAATTGAATTTGAATAGAATAGAAAATCAATTGAATTTGAATAGAATAGAAAACGAATTTGATTTGAATTGAATTTGAATTGAATAAATCACAAATTGAATTGAATTGAATAGTTAACGAATTCGAATTGAATTGAATAGTTAACGAATTCGAATTGAATTGAATAGTTAACGAATTCGAATTGAATTGAATAGATAACGAATTTGAATTAAATTGAATAGATAACGAATTTGAATTGAATTGAATTGAATAGATAACGAATTCGAATTGAATTGAATAGTTAACGAATTCGAATTGAATTGAATAGTTAACGAATTCGAATTGAATTGAATAGATAACGAATTCGAATTGAATTGAATAGATAACGAATTCGAATTGAATTGAATAGTTAACGAATTCGAATTGAATTGAATTGAATAGTTAACGAATTCGAATTGAATTGAATAGTTAACGAATTCGAATTGAATTGAATAGTTAACTAATTCGAATTGAATTGAATAGTTAACGAAATCGAATTGAATTGAATAGATAACGAATTCGAATTGAATTGAATAGATAACGAATTCGAATTGAATTGAATAGTTAACAAATTCGAATTGAATTGAATAGATAACGAATTTGACTTGAATTGAATATAAAACCAATTCGAATTGAATTGAAAACGAATTCGAATTGAATTGAAAACGAATTGAAATGAATTCAAATTGAATTGAAATTTGAATTGAATAGAAATGAATTTTAAAACGAATTTATAAGGAAAAATTCAATTTTGATTTGAAATGGAAGTTGAAAATGTTTTTGAAACGAATTTAAAACGATTTATAAAATTCGTTTTAAATAGTAATCGACGAAATGTATAATATATATATATATAATATAATGGCCTGAATAGAACGCGCCGCGCCGCGGTAGTTCGAAAATTTCGAACATTGACTTCGAACGAACATTACGGGAGATCTGACCGTCGGATTCTCCTAAAACCGGAACCGTTGGGTTCGTATCAAAAAGAGCTTTCTAATGAATATTTGAAATTCAAAATCTAACGGTTGGATTTGGAGATACGTCCAAATCAAGTTTGAAAAAGGTCGCTGTAAGTGCAGTTCGATGGCCGTTGATGGAAATCGACTGTACGGGCCTTGACAAAATTATTAAAAATATCAATAATCTGTGTAAAATCATAAGAAATGATTTAGGAAAAATTGGGATGAAAAACTCCATATTTGAAAAGATAAAAATAGATTTTTATCGAAATGAACTAGTTTTGAACTAAAATAAAACCCGTTTATTTTCAAATAAATAAATTGGATTTGAAATGGGTTTAAATAGAATTGATTCATGGGTTTATCGTGAACTGTGTTTTAAATAACACTAGTTCTTTAACCCGATAATAAATAGAATGTGATTTGGGTTTATCGTGAATTGTGTTTTAAATGACACTAGTTCTTTAACCCGGAAAAAGAAGGTTTAATGAATCTGCAATTAAATTGAAATGGGAATTGATAATTTAAAATTGTCAAATTTAGAAAGTGAGCGAGGATGGAGTATCACCAGTTTTGCTCCAGAGCGATAGTTAAATCTTTAATTAGATTTGAACGTGAAATGGTAATTAATTTTACCGATAACACCGTGGTGTAAGATATGGAGTATTACTAGTTTTGCTTCATGGGATGAATAGGTTGGGATTGGGAAATAAAATAAATAATTACTTCGGTGTGGTTCGCTAATCTCGACTAATTTAAAAAACCATAATTTGGTTTGAAACGACATCCAAAGGAAGATTAAAGGATAAATTTTAAAGAATTTATCTTGGATAAAATTAATGGGAACTTTTCCCAAAAGATGTGGATATTTAAATAACAGAATATTCAGAATTGGAATGAGGCGTATGTTGTGTTTGTGTAACATTTGTTTTTAATATACGCGGGTTGTTCGGAAAGTCCGGGTTTATACCCATTCTGAATAACCGATTCGACGATATGTCGAAGATGAAGACGGTGGTTGAAGACCGGAAGTCTTCACATCGTTTGGATAATTACTGACGATCCAGATTGGGCTGTACACCCAAGAGGATGGAAATAGTTAGTGGTCGTCCAGATGTACCTGAAGATGGATGGATATGCGAGGAAAGTGCCTCCGGTTTCGTTCAGACCCAGAACGAACTTGTAAATGGATTGTGTGTCTGACATTGGATTTTATTCTGTGTTGATTGATTTCTATTAAATATATATCTGTTTGGCGGCGGAGAATTTATTCTCTTGCTTAACGCCGTTCTCTGAGACGTACGAGCTTAGAGGTTATATATCGATAGATATCAATCGCATGGCATGAACTGCCTGTGTGGCACGCTGAGTTACATGGATCAAGGCTTCTATTGAAAAGCAAAGTCTTGTGGTTGATGATCAAAGCACGGCCTGCGTGGCATCTTTGTGTATAACGTGAATTCGCGAGCCTCACACCTCGGTATGAGTTAAAAACGGGATACGGACCGCTGGGAGAAGACGACGTTTCTTTCTAGCTTTGGTAGTGTCAGTGACTTACCAGCCCTGACATTTATATACTTTTCACCTTTGTGGTTGTTGGAATGAGGCGCCTCGATTATAGGTCTGTAAGGACCGGGAAACATGTGTTCAGGAATTGCCAATCCTTTAACGTAAGTGAGGACCGACCCAGCCGATCCAGGATTGCCCAGAGTGTGTAGTCCTAAGACATTTGCTAGAGTGTCTTGAACGCGGAGAGGAGCTTGCCCCTTGCCTCGACTCATAACGGAAATCCAATTTTCCAATACGTGATATTGCGGTTTTAATTGTAGAACTAGTATGGTGACATAGTAGATGGTACTATGCCGCCTATGATTGATATTTATGATTGAAATTGTTTTGACACTATACACCTATAATAGTATCAAATAATGTGTTTTAAACGTATCAAGCATGCTTTGGCTATTATAAGGGAAAACCCTATCCTCCGGCTTGCGTTGCATTGTGTGATGGGACATGGGTCTTATAACAGCTTCATTTTTCTTTATTTAGCATTGCGCTGTTTGTTCTATGCACTGGTATCCTTGGGAGGAAACCCGTTCCGTGTTATACGGCGTGGTCCCTTGATTTGCCAAACTTCAAAACCAATATTAAAAACTGTTTTAGTTCTCACACCAGTCACATGACTGACCTGGAGTTTATTGTTTTAACCTAAACTCTGGGTGCCCCTATTTTCCCGCACGGGCAGCTAGTAGTTTTGGTTTTGCAGATTTATATTCACAGGATCCTGGTTTACAGTTGGAATGCTATCCGGAAAGCTCTGTATCCGTATATCACCTTCAGTTGTGCTTTGTATTATTTTCCGCTGCTATGTAATTTATTGTAATCTCCGATATTTATCAAATGTAAATTATTCATTTATACTCTGTATATTCTTGTATCTGATGGAATTGTTGTAATAGCAATGAAATGTTCTTCCGTTTGTGTTCTGATTTGTCCTGTTCTCAAAACGATCAGGGGTTTCGAACGGTCTAGATCGGTTTAACGACTGATTCGGATCGAGCGAAATTCCTGGCCGTCACACATAATGTATTGTTGAGGACGTCAATTGGTTATTGGATGGATTTGATGATGTGGCATTCAAAGTGAATCTGGTGTGATGATAAAGCGTAGCTTTTAGCCTCATCATCCGGTAAATGACAGAAATCGGGCAGGCAGCATGGTAAGTCGGTCGCACCGAAGTAGGGTGTATAATCACCTGATCTAGAGTTTCAATTACTTCTAAAAATCTATTGTTGATGCTGTCCCATTCGGGAAATGGTTGCTGATCCCAACCGTTGGTGATATACATTCGATACACTCAAGCAAAATGAGTGGTCGGTCATGTGTGGCCGGGTTGCAAGATGTTCTTGTTGAACCCAGTGTATTCCTCTCTAGAGGTACACGAGCGAAAGGTGGTTCCATACCTTGTCATAGTTGGAAATCCATTACCCAATACGTGCTTGCGGTTTTGATTGTATACTATATATGTAGAACGTGAGATGAAAGTGTTCTGCTAGATGATTATTATACTGTGGTTGATAGGCATTATTATAATATCAAAAGGTTTTTGATATAAAGATAATTCAGATTCTCATAAGGGAAAACCCATTCCGTTATACGGCGTGGTCTTATGAGATATCGATTACCTGCTTGAACTGTTTTAAACAGTTTTACTCACACCAGTCCTATGACTGACCCGGAGTTTATTTTGTTGTTTTCCCTAAACTCTTGGGTGCCTAAATTTGTATGGGCAGTCAAGTAGTCGGGATTTTACAGATATAGTTGAAGAGCTGGAGCAGGAGGCTTCAGGATCATATAGCTATAGTTATTTCCGCTGTGTTGTAAGTGTTGTACTTTGATAATGATGTATATTCAAATACAGATGTATATTTCAAAGTTATGTTACATATATTATATGTTATTCGTTCCGCTGTGAGATTCGTGTTACTCTGATGTTGTGTTCTTCTTCTTCTATTCTAAATTTCTATCTTATCTATCCTCACCCTCTAATTTCTTTCACTAATTACCAGGATTTTTCGGTGTTTTGGTTATCGGCATCGTGTTAATGTCGATAACCAAAGTCGCTCAAAATCCGGGTCGTTACATCCATCCGAACCCAAAGTCACAAGTCTTACTGACGTGAGAAGAGGATTCCTTATATTGCTGGGTTTCATTTATTTGTTGTTGATTTTGAAAACTTGCAGGATTCGTAAATATATGTGTAACTGTTTGTTTTCATTGGATCTGAAACCATTTCACTGAAGAGAGGATCGAAGACGTTTTGCTTTGCTTAAAATCATAGAAATGAAAGGAGCGAGTACTCTGTCTATATATAATATGAAATGCTTAACGATGAAGTATTATATTAGGGTAGGTGATTTTTCCAAAGTAACTGTACATGATGGCGAAGAGTATGGGCATTTAGGGTAGCTGGAGGTAGGCGTTGAAATGAAGGTATGGGGTGAAAAACGTGGGCGTCATTAAATTGGAAGAGACAGCATGAGTGGTCTCATCATGTCCATGCCCTATCTAGTAGGCTTTGAAAATCTTCATGGGCGTGAGGAAGAAATCAAATAGAGGGGATCGGTTGTACTTTAAACAATACTTGTCTAGACTGTTTACTTGACTTCCAAAAAAAGTATATTGATTTGGTACATTTTTTTTATATGGTTTGTCTCACAGAAGATTTTTATTTAGGGTACTCGTTACATAAATCTCGTTCATGTCTGGGCGGCCCCGGACAGAAATAAGGACACAGTCATGTCCAGCGAGGTGCCATGATCCCAAAAATATAATAATACTGGTAGATTAACTTATATTTTGAAACCCCGAAATATCGATACAGGGTGCATAATACTCCAAATAAAAAGTTTCATATTTAATTAATTAAAAATTATAGTAAAATTCTAAAAATTAAATTATCACCATATCCCAAAAGAACCTTGTCCAAATTCGAAACCGATATCTAGTTATATCGAATAAACCGTTACGGTCGATAGACGATTCTACAGCGACTTTCTGAATATTTGATTTGGACATATCATGCAATATATACAATGAAAATTCCATTTTCTACTTCCGTTAGAAAAATATATTTCAACGGATTCCAACGTTTCTTGTTTTGAAGAAATCCGATTCAAAACGAGTCCTGTATACTCAGTTGAAGTTCAGAACATTAAACTACGAACTGCCGCGATATTACGGGCTCGATTATATTTAATATATATTTTTATACGTTCCACTTCATTTTAATTAATATATAAATCCACTTATACCACGATTTCAATATTTAAACTGATTTAAATATTCAAATTCAAACCGATAAAAATGCGGGACGTTACAAGTTTATTTGAAAATAAATACCCATTTTTGTCAAATTAGTTTAGTTGAACAAAAATACTCATTTTTATGAAATTAGTTAGTTGAAACAAAATACTTATTTTTGTCAAATTAGTTTAGTTGAAACAAAATACTCATTTTTGTCAAATTTGTAACAACCCGAAAAATTAGAACCAATTTAAAATTTTTATTTCGGAAATTTATTTGAATTTTAAACAGTTAAAATATTTTATTTTAAATAATAACAATTAAAAATTTATTTAAAATGAAGTTAGAACAAATATATTTATTTTAACTTAAGAAGGAGTTAGAAATAGTGCGGCAGTTTGAAAATTTGAATTCAAACTTTGACTGACTGTACAAGATGCAAAATAAATCAGATTTTAGTGAAACCAAAAATATTTAAATATGCTTAAGAATATATTTCCAAGGAATCCAAAAAATTGAAATTTCATAGTGGGAATCAGAAAGTTATGGTCAGTTGAATATTTAGAATAGTCGCTATGGAATTTACTATTATATATAGCCCGTATAAATAGCCATTTTACAAACGACCTCCGTTTTCGACGAAACCACCCTGGCTGGATCAGGAATGACAAATTATTGCTAGATTCCAATTTTCATGATTTTTGGAATCAATATGTGAGCGTGGAAAATGAAAATGTGTTTTGACAATTTCGGTCAATTTTGATCGACCAGAAAATGGCCATTTTTCAAACGGTCTCCAAATTCGATGAAATTAAATTCGTTGGGACCATATCGTCAAAACATAGCTAGATTTATTTTTTGGGGATTTTTGGGTTCAGTTTGTTGCCTCGGTAAATTAAAATGTAAGATCAAATTAAATAATAAAATGTTTTATTATTTAATTTAAAGAAAAACAAATCGTGACAGCCGAATTGGGTTACGAAACATAACCCATCATGTCCGGCATGGGGGTACCTAGCTAGGGGCGACACTCGTTGGGTTTGAATTGGAGTTTGTATGAGAAAAAGGGTATTTTTAGATTTTGGGATAATTAATAAATTGATAAAATAAATATAAATACACGTATAAAATACGGTGTACGGTGTAACCCTAATCTAAATTCTGAAGCCGCCGTATATCTTCGTATCCATGGCCACCGAGCTCCAATTCTAATTCCTTAACAATGATCAATGCACATCAAATTAAACTAAGGCTCTAAAGGCAAATTCGAAGAGTTTTCCGTCCTCTTGAGATCCATACGTTTGGATCCTCCACAGTGGCACAATTTTCAAGAACCGACCATGTAAACCTCCGCCGTTCGCGATCGTAGTTCTCCCTCCAGGCTCCACCGAGCTAAGCCAGACTCGTGGGGTGGGCGCGACATTCGGGGCCTCTCCAGGTGGTGTTGTCCGATCGTCAGAAGTTGCAGCAGTTTGGGTGAAAACCTAAGCCCTAGAATCGAACCCACTGAAAGCAACGTCGGCTTGTTGCTTGAAGGAGGAAGAAAGGTTCAAACTTTTTTTAATTTATTCTTTAATCAATTTTAAAATATTGTTAACTTTAAAAATTCATATCTCGCTCAAACGATAATGAAATTCGATGAAACACGATTCATTGGGACCGTAAAGTGGAGATCTACATCCAAAACTGATCAGAGGTTTTTTGGAGCATTCGACAATTTTAGAAGAGATAGAAAGCAAAGTGAGATTTCTGAATGCAAATAAATTTAAATACAAACTATATTAGGATGCAGATGGAGTTTAGAAACTCCCGACACCCGTCGCCCACATACCATGGATGACTTGATTGTTTTGTGGTATGTGCTTGATTGAATTTTGGTGTTTATTTGTGGTTGAAAAAAAAACTGGAAAAATGACACTGAATGATAATATGGCATTAGACTGCCTAGAAAAATGTTGTAACAACCCGGAATTTTGGGGTCAATTTAAAATTTTTATTTTAGGAATTTTAATGAATTTAGAGTATTTAAAATAGTTTATTTTAAATAACAATGACTAAAAATTTATTTAAATCGAATTTAAAACGAATAAATTTAATTTAATTATAAAAGGAGTTTAAAATAGCACTGCAGTTTGAAATTTTAATTTTGAACTTTGACTGACTGTACAGGATTCAAATTAATTTGGATTTTAGTGAAACAAGAAATATTAAAATCTGTTTGATCATATCTTTCTAACGAATCTGAAAAACTGAAATTTCACTTTAAAAGTTGTAAGCTATGTCCAGTTTAATATCAAGAAAAGTCGCTGTAGAATTTATATATTTTTTAATATAATATATGGCCCTTGAAAATAGTCATTTTGCAAACGACCTCGGTTTTCGACGAAACCACTTTTGTTGGAACCTGAATGTCAAATTATTGTTAAGTTTAATTTTCCAGAATTTTTCGAATTAATATGTGAGCGTGGCAAAAGAAAACGTGTTTTGTCTGTTTCAGTCAAATCGGGTCGACCAAAAAATAGCCATTTTTCAATCAGTCTCAGAATTCGACGAAATTAGTTTTGTTAGGATCGTATCGTCATAACAAAGCCAAATATATTTTTTCTAGAATTTTTAGAGGTCGTATGTGGCCCCGGTGAATTTAAATGTAAGATTGAATTAATTAAATAAGTGATTTAAATATTAAATTAAATGAAGCGGGCCAAAGACGTTCGTTTGGGCTCACGGGACCTAGCCTATTGCGTTCGAAACGTGGGTATTTGCCAGGGGACAATTCTTGTTGGGTTGATTTGGAGTCTGTATAGATTGACGGGCTATTTTGGTAAATTAACAAATTAAATTAATATTATATTATATAATAGCCTTGGTTAACAAACCCTAATTCCCTAAGAACACAGCTGCCGCCTCCATACCATCAATGGCCAGTTTCATCCCATTTTCGATCCTTAATTTCTTCTTCCACACAGCGAATTAAACCCAATATCAATATCCAAATCGAAGAGCAATCCACCCTCTTTAATTCTATACGGTCAAGATCTGAAACCGTAGCTTGTGGAGGTCGTAGTTCCCCCGAGAACCGACGGCGTTCATTGTCGGATTGGGGGCATGTGGCGGCTGCGAGTGGAGCGATTCTCCAGGCGGTGGTGATGCGTGCAATGGCCAACGACGTGGAGTCTTTGGATCTGGAGTCGGCGGTCGGATGAAGGTGCGGCAAGAGGTTTTGTTTCACGACGTTATGGGTTCACGGTGTCCAGAAATAAAGAAGGAGGAAGAAAGGGATTAAAAGCCTTAACAAGTGTAATTAATTTATTGATTATGATTTAAATTATTTATTCATGTTCAAATCTTTAAACGTACATAACTCATGCAAACAGCGACGAAATCGAACGAAACGAATTGCGTTGGAACCGTATTTCAGAGACCTACGTGATGGTACAAACCAAATCTGAAAAGGAGCAGATGAAATTTTGACCAAAATTCAGATCTGAATTATACGGAATTAAAAACCAAGGTGAGAAATCTTAATTTATTTTTATTATTGTTTATTTTAAATAATATGAATAAATCGTAACTGTGTTCTCCTCCATTCACTGTATATGCCAGGCTTTGTGATTTGATTTGAACTTTGATTTATGTGTTATGTGGATCTGAAAAATTAACATGTTTGTTAATTAGAATTGTGTTTAACAAAAATGATCAGTTTGTTAATTAGTGAGATTTTTGAATTTAAAAATTTTAATTTATTATTTATTGCGATGTGAAATTCAGTTATCTGATGTACAAAATTTGAATTGATGGTTTGTGAATGCGATGATCTACTAGATTGAATTGTGTATGCTAGAAAAATATTCATGTTGAATAAAATTTGTTTATACAATAAAAATTATATTTTTATTGTATATATGAAGATAAAAATGTTCATGTTAAAATATAAAAATTGTTATACCAATAAAAATTCAATTTTATTTGTCATGATTGTTGAAATTAGAATTGACGAAGTAGAATTGTTACTTTTGCCAAATTAAATGGAAATTATATAATTGTCATATTTTGTTAAATTAGAATTGTCAAAACAAAATTGTCATTTTGTTAAATTAGAATTGATAAAACAATAATGTTATTTTTGCTGAATTAGAAATAAAATAACATTTTGATGATAAAATGTTGCATTAGAGAAAAATAACAATTTTTATTATAAAATGTGACATTAGACTAAAATAACATTTTTTGTTATAAATACGATGCATTGGAATTAAAGTAATATTTTTTGTTTGAAAATGTACATTAGAATAAAAAGATCATTTTAGACAGAAAAGTTTATTTAGATTAAAATGTCATTATATTAGAATGTCATTAAAATTAGAAACATCATTAGAATAAAAATGTCGTTATATTGGAAATGTCATTAGAATAAAAATATCATTATATTGGAAATGTCATTAGATTAGAAATATTCATTTATTGGAAATAAAAATATTTTAGCTATAAAATTCACATTTTTATCGCACATGTAGAAAAGATGAAAAATGATCATTTGTTCGAAATAAAATATTGAAATATTAAAAATTATATTTTTAATGTAAGAATGAAATGAGATATTCATTGTATTGAGAAAAATGTGAAAACATTAAAAATTCCATTTTTAATATATAGTATGTTTTATGTAAAATACACATTGTATAGATTAAAATGTTGAAACATTAAGAATTACATTTTTAATGTAAAGATAAAATATATGTAATTATTCATAGTATGAATAAAATTAGTGAAACATTAAAATTCACAATTTTAATGTAAAGATAGAATCATGTAAAATATTAATCGTGTGGATTAAAAATGATGAAACATTAAAATTTATAGTTTTAATGTACTGAATGAATAAATATGAAATATTCATTATATGACGAAAAATGTTGAAATAAAAAAAAATTAACATATGAATGCAAAATATAAAATTTACATGTTATGGTTGATTTATTGAATGGATTGTGCACGACCAGTTTATGAGCAAAATATGTTTTTACATTTAGCATTGGGTAGGGAAAAAATTATCTATGTGCTAACACCTTGTGAAACACTTCACGATTTGACTATAAGGTGGTTAGCGATGTTGTTTATTTCAAAATTAATGAATGATTTTGAAAGGTGATTTTCTTAAGTAAAAACAAGAATTATTCCCGATTTTGGACAGGGAATGTTTTATAAAATGTTTCATAAAAAAGAAAGAACTTCGAGGGATAAACCCGATGATTTCGAAATGATTCGAAAGTAGAAATCTATATAGATTTGATCATACTTGTGATTATGTTGTGAAATGAGTTTACCCACTTCGGGATATAAAAATGATTTAGTATGTGGCTAAAGATTCTGGTAACCCGGACGACTAAAAGTATGGGTTGAGTGAAAGACCCTGACCGACTAAACTGGTCAGTGGTTAGTGTAGCCTGCTCCATAGTGAGAGGTGCACATATATATATACATATATATATATATATCGAGTTGCTTAGGTGCTTGCCCTTTGCCTTGTCTAAGGGAAACCCAATATTTGGTTGCATACTTGTTTTTATGCATTGTTATGTATTGGAATTCATATTTCCAAATGTTTTGTTTTGAGATCCCGAAGTGAAATCTACTTTATTATAAAAGCTAGATATGTATTTCAAATGATTTGAAATAAAAGAAATCGGGAAATAAAGTCCAAAGAAATAATTTCAGTAAAAAGAATTGGATTTGAAAATTCTAAATTTAGGGTTAAGCCTAAATGGGTAGATTGGGAAAATTGCATGTTGTATGACGCATTCTAGATCCATATGTTTATTTATGGTTGTTGTTTATGCACTAGCAATCCAATGGAGTAAACCCGTTCCGCGTTAGCGGCGTGGTTCTGTGATTAGCCTTAATTTTAGATAGGTTAATTAAGATTTCTCATAACAGTCTCATGACTGACCTGTAGTTTGTTTCACTGGCAAACTCGGGTGCCCATATTTTTCACACGGGCAGTCGAGTAGCTTTTTGCAGATATTTATCTCTTTAGCAGGATCCTGGATCGAAGCTTAAAGCTGTGTCCAGAGCTTTTGATAATCTTCTGCTGCAATGTATTATTTAATGTAAAATTTATCTTCCGCTGTATTATTTTATTTTTTCGATGTACTCTGATATTCTGTACTCTGATGTTATATTATCATGATGTAATAAAAGTCTGCTGTTATTGTTCTAATGTGTTGTATTCCAAAAGTTAAAGTATTCGGGGTTTCCAACTTTTTGGTTCAGACTTGTATGGTTTATGGTCGATCCAAATAGCGGGAATTTACGGGTCTTTACAGTTGGTATCACAGCTCTAGTTAGCTCAAATCTTTGGGGTACAACTCATTAGAACTGAACAAAAGACTCATTAGAGATTGGATTAGTAATATCCAATAAGAATACTCATTAGAGATAGGATCAGCAGTATCCTAGAATGAGAAAACTCATTAGAGTTGTGGTTAGTAATGCCCTAGAATGAGTTGAGAGTAACAAGTTCACAATTAATGTATTTGTGATTATATATATATATAATCAATCCGTAGAAAATATGATTTTTGAATATATAAAGGTAATATATATTTTTAAAAGTTAATCAACTAATAAAATTACTGAAACCAATAATAAAATGAAAGTTGATTTGGTTAACTAGATAACGTTTAGGTTCGTTCCTTTTCGAGGACGAAAAGATTTTAAGTGGGGGAGATTGTAACAACCCGGAATTTTGGGGCCAATTTAAAATTTTTATTTTAGGAATTTTAATGAATTTAGAGTATTAGAAATAGTTTATTTTAAATAATAATGACTAAAAATTTATTTAAATAGAATTTAAAACAAATAAATTTAATTTAATTATAAAAGGAGTTTAAAATAGCGCTGCAGTTTGAAATTTTAATTTTGAACTTTGACTGACTGTACAGGATTCAAATTAAATCGGATTTTAGTGAAACAAGAAATATTTAAATCTGTTTGATCATATCTTTCTAACGAATCTGAAAAACTGAAATTTCACTTTAAAAGTTGTAAGTTATGTCCAGTTTAAAATCTAGAAAAGTCACTGTAGAATTTATATATTTTTTAATATAATATATGGCCCTTGAAAATAGTCATTTTGCAAATAACCTCGGTTTTCGACGAAACCACTTTTTTTGGAACCGGAATGTCAAATTATTGTTAAGTTTAATTTTCCAGAATTTTTCGAATTAATATGTGAGCGTGGCAAAAGAAAACGTGTTTTGTCTGTTTCAGTCAAATCGGGTCGACTAGAAAATAGTCATTTTTCAAACAGTCTCAGAATTCGATGAAATTAGTTTTGTAAGGACCGTATCGTCATAACAAAGCCAAATATATTTTTTCTGCAATTTTTGAGGTCGTATGTGGCCCCGGTGAATTTAAATGTAAGATTGAATTAATTAAATAAGTGATTTAAATATTAAATTTAATGAAATAGGCCGAAGACGTTTGTTTGGGCTCACGGGACCTAGCCCATTGCGTTCGGAACGTGGGTATTTGCCAAGCGACAATTCTTGTTGGGCATGATTTGGAGTCTGTATAGATTAACGGGCTATTTTGGTAAATTAACAAATTAAATTAATATTATATTATATAATAGCCTTGGTAAACAAACCCTAAATCCCTAAGAACACAGTCGCTGTGACGGCCCGCACCGCGCCATCCTGCATTTCCTCCAAAAGTGCGCTGTACACATGCCCGACTAGCACGGAACGGTCGCCAAAGAAAGGAAAGAAGGGAATGAACTAATTAAGGAACCTGAAGAATGTCTCACAGCGCATAGAATAAAATATAATAATAACATACTTGACATAAAACAGGTGAGACAGTGCATAAGCTGATAACTAATAATCAATGTCAACATCAGAGCAGCGGAAATCCAAATACAGCTTATTACAACTTTTCAAAATCTATTGTCTCTAAACAAAAGAAAGCCAAAGTAGAAGATACACCACCAATGCCCAAGCAGTGATCTTCAACAACACAGGGAAAATACTATATATATATGTATTACGTGGAAGCCTCCTGCTCGTCTCCGGATCATCTACCCGTGCATCACCAGCTAACCTGTCTCTAGTCTGCTCGTGTGAGCACCCAGAGTAATAAGAGGAGACATAAAACTCTGGGTCAGACATAAAGCCTGGTATGAGCGATAAGCATCTAAACAGAATAATAACAGGTATACTAAACCATACCTGAACCTGGACCTGCAACCAAAGAGTTAGTACCACATACCGTACAATGCTCTAAGGTGCCATAATAAATAGTGTAAGAATACGGGGGTGGGGTGTGTATGTCAAACAATCAAGCATAGCAAACAAATCATCCATAGCAACCATCCTCACATCTCTCACTCAGTGCACAAAGCATACGATGTCCACCACTGTAAATCACTAGACCCATCGAAGTAGTGACGGAATTCAACTT
The DNA here is from genome assembly GCA_030737875.1 of Allium sativum. Classification (NCBI taxonomy): domain Eukaryota; kingdom Viridiplantae; phylum Streptophyta; class Magnoliopsida; order Asparagales; family Amaryllidaceae; genus Allium; species Allium sativum. The sequence continues at coordinate 242,964,343 of CM060915.1, read as the reverse complement.
GTACAACTACTACTACTACCAAGCTTACCACATGGAGTCAGGACCAAATCTTTACAAATGACCCCCACTTCATTGGTTTATAGCCCTTTAGTCGTACCTAGGCCCTTTCAGCCCTGAATCCGCTCACGTACTTCCCATACATAGTGATCCAAAGTCATAAACATCGACAACCCCTTAGCATACGTCCCGCAGCAAAGCCCAACTCATGAAGTGAACTCATTGGTTCCCATCTGGATCCTGAGCTCTAACTTCTCCTTTGGACTACCTTTGCATCTCGGGTATTGGCCATCATCTTCATCCGGATCGGTCTTCATCTTGCTCCACTCGCTTCGGATCGGTCAAGAATCATCAGTTCGGCTCGGTCAACTTTCAGCTTACGGTTCGGTTCGTGGCCTTCATCTCGTGGCGGTTCGGATCGGTCACGGTCACTCCTGGCGGATCGGGTCGGCCTTCAAGTCCAATCGTCACCCATCGGTTCGGGTCGGAATAGCTCATGCTCACGAGAGGCGGATCGGGTCGGGTGGTGTGAACGGGTCGGTTCGGATAGTGTGTTCCAACTTGTGATCCTCCATGGCCATCAATTCGCAAGCTTCCAGGTGGTCCGGATCGGTCTCCATCACCACAAGCGGTTCGTAGGGACGGCTTCACAACGGTTCGGTTCGGGCCTCCCATCCGATCCGATCCGGTTCAGGTACTTTCCTGCACTGACTTTCCAGCGACTGTTTTGCGCCATACGACGGCGTCTTCGACCAATCTAACTATTCTAATCAATCACAATTCATGTCAAACTGTCATAGCAACATATAACATCAATTGCAAACACCATAACAACAATTTGATAGATTAAAATGGGTCAAACATAGCTAGAACCCCTCATTTTCCCTTAATCCCTCTTAATCATGTTTAAGCATACAATTAGCAAAACACGTCAAAATTAACCCAAATTTCTAACAGAGCCTTAAAACATTATTTTAGAATTTTAGGAATTTTTCCAGAATTTATTTACGTATAAATTCGCTAATCTTCACTAATTACCCCTAATTAACCGTAATTAGTGTAAAAGCAAGCTAATCACTCACCTTGGCCACAAAATAAAACACCAAATCTGAAATATTCTCTGCTTGGGTCGAATTCCTATGTATAGCAGCAGCTCCAACCTTGCTTTGTTGCTATTTGGCCTTGTTTTGATGTAGTTTAGGCTTAATCTTCACTAAAATGTGTTTTGGAGTGGTTTTAGAGGATGGAAGCCATTACTAAGGTCTCAAGAAGGTTTGTGGCGGCTCAAAACTGAAATGGAAGTGATAACCTAACCCTAATCAGTCTTCCTATACCTCTAAACCCGAAATTCCCCTGTGGGCCTAGCTGCTAATCACCCGGTTAAGCCCAATTAAGCTGTTTTTCACCATCTGAATCTTGTTTCAGCCATATCTCCCAAACGGTGAGTCCGTTTGACTAACGTAACCACTCTACGGAAAGAGAAACCATCATCCAGAGCCAATGGAAGTAGTTTCAGGTCAAAATTCCTTTCCAGTCAAAAGGTATGGCCAAAACAGTGCCAACTAGGGGTAAAATGGTCATTTAAAAATCGGGAAAAATCATGAACATGGGAAATGACCCCAACAGCCGTCCCCCAAAGTTACATGACCATACGACTTCGTATGTGAAAGAAATAAATATTCTACGATCCTATGATGCGTAGAATGCGGGTCGTTACACTCTCCCCCCCTTAAGAAATTTCGCCCCCGAAATTCCTTAACCCAAAACATACAAAGGATCCCGCATGCCTAACAACCACATACAACAATCAATCATGCAAAACAAGCAAACAAGTCTATCCTAGCATGCGGAAAAACTAAATCGAAGCCAAAATCTTACCAGGCAAAGAGTTCTGGGTGTGACTTCCTAATGTTCTCCTCTGTCTCCCAAGTACAATCATTCTTGTCCTCGCTCCACTGTACCTTGACTAGCTTCACCGCCTTCCTTCGAAGTTGCTTCATGTCGTGCTCGACAATACGGGCCGGCTTGCGGTTCCCAACCGCCTCGGGTTCTACTTCGAAGTCCTCCAACTGATCAGGTGAAATAGTCATATCTGAGTCGTGAACGAACTTCCTTAGTTGGGAAACATGAAATACGTTGTGAACTCCCGCCATCTTCTCTGGTAAGTTAATTCTATATGCCAAATTCCCGACTAGCTCAAGAACAGGAAATGGGCCAACAAATCTTGGTGCCAACTTGCCTCTCCTGCCAAATCGTATTACGCTCTTTAACGGAGAAATCTTGATAAACACCAAGTCACCAACGGAGAATTTTAGGTCTCTTCTCCTCTTATCAGCATAACTCTTCTGCCTATCTTGGGCAGCCTTCATTCGTTGTTGAATGGTCTTGATTTTATCTGAAGTTTCCCTCACCACATCTGGTCCAAGCATAAACTTCTCGCCAGTCTCTATCCAACATGATGGTGAGTTGCATGGTCTTCCATACAAAGCTTCAAACGGAGCCATACCGATACTGGATTGGTAGCTATTATTATATGCAAACTCTACTAGATGCAAATGGTCATCCCATGATCCACCAAAATCCAATATACAAGCTCTCAAGAGATCTTCCAAAATACGGTTCACCCTCTCCGTCTGACCGTCGGTCTGAGGATGATATGCGGTACTGAGATGTAACTCTGATCCTAGAGCCTCTTGTAAGCTCTTCCAAAACCCACTAGTGAACAACGGGTCTCGGTCGCTCAAAATGCTTTTGGGTACTCCATGAAATCTCACTACCCACTTCATATATAATTCCGCTAACTTAGCTGCCGTTCTGGTCGATTTGACTGGTATGAATCTTGCACTCTTAGTCAACTGATCCACAATTACCCATATGCTATTATGTCCCGATCTAGTCCTTGGTAAACCATCAATGAAGTCCATCGAGACTTGCTCCCATTTCCATTCGGGAATTTCTAATGGTTGCAACAACCCACTAGGCTTCTTTTGCTCGGCTTTAACTAGCTGGCAATTCATGCACTTGGATATAAACTTCCCAACGTCTCTTTTCATCCCTTCCCAGTAGTAAGTCTGCTTCATATCTCGATACATCTTGTTACCACCGGGGTGTATAGTTAGTTTTGAGTGATGACATTCTCTAAGCACTTCATCTCTCAATCCATTGACATTGGGTACAACAAGCTTTCCATTCTTTCTAAGTCATCCATCTCGATCAAGCCCATACTTGTTCATCTCCTCATCGATACCCATCTCTAACTTGGAGATGATTTCCAATAGGTTAGGATCGTCCCTCTGACTAGAGCCGATCCGCTCAATCAAAGTGGGTCTGATCGTCAAACTTGCTAACATTTCTGGATCCAATTCGCACTTTGGTCTGAAATCAAACCCCGCGATATACTCCAGTTGCTTCCATTCAAGAACATAGCCCCTAAGCTGGCATGTCTTCTACTCAATGCATCGGCCACCGCATTGCCCTTTCCCGGTGTGTATGCAATGTCAAAATCATAGGAAGCTAAGAACTCTAACCATCTCTGCTGAAGGAGATTCAGATCTTTCTGAGAGAAGAGATACTTTAGCGACTTATGATCTGTAAAAAGCTCAAATCTTTCTCCCAAGATATAGTGTCTCCACATCTTTAACGCGAACACGATCGCTGCCAATTCTAAATCATGGGTAGGGTATCTTCTCTCGTGCGGTTTCAATTGCCGACTTGCGTAAGCTATAACCCTACTGCCTTGCATCAATACAGCGCCCAGTCCGGTACCACAGGCGTCCGTGTATATCGTCATCTCTTCATCCCCCTTAGGAATGACTAACACTGGTGCGCTTGTCAACTTGTCCTTTAGACTTTTGAATGCATTCTCGCACCTTTCATCCCAGACAAAAGCTTGATTCTTCTTTGTCAACTGAGTCAACGGTGCTGCTATCTTGGAGAAGCCTTGGATAAACTTACGATAATATCCCGCTAATCCCAAGAAACTTCTTACATCTGTTGCGTTCTTGGGCGTAGGCCAATCCTGTACCGTAGCCACCTTTGCCGGGTCCACGGCAATACCATTCTCTGATACAACATGGCCCAAGAACCTCAATTCCCTCTTCCAGAAGTGACACTTAGAAAACTTTGCTTTCAATTGGTGTTTTCTCAACACCTCCATCGCTACTCTTAAATGTTCCTTGTGTTCTTCCTCTGTCTTCGAATAGACCAAAATATCATCGACGAACACAAGGACAAACTTATTCAACTGATCTCTGAATACCCTATTCATAAGATCCACAAAACATGCTGGGGCATTGGTCAGCCCGAATGGCATGACCAACCATTCATAAAATCCAGACGACGTTCGAAATGCCGTTTTAGCTATACTCTCAGCTTCCACTCTAAGCTGATGAAAACCTGTCGCGAGGTCCAACTGAGAAAATACTCTCGCGCCACTTAACTGATCGAACAAATCATCTAACTGCGATAGAGGATACTTGTTCTTCCTCGTCACTTTATTCAACTCGCGGTAGTCTACACACAAACGAAGGGAACCATCCGCCTTGGTAGCAAACACAACTGGTGCTCCCCATTCAGAAACACTCCTTCTGATAAATCCCTTCTTCAAAAGATCGCTGACTTGCACCTCGAGCTCTCGCTGCTCTCTTGGTGCCATACGACGAAGTGGCATCACTATAGGCCTGGCATCCTTTACCAAATCAATATGAAACTCAATCTCTCGGTGTGGTGGAAGTCCGGTCACTTCTTCGAAAACATCCGGATACTGGCCAACCACGGGCAAACCTGACAACTCACTATGCGGAATGTCGAGAGAGTTTAGAAAACTAGCCAATACCCCCTTACTGGGTAGACCACCAAACACTATCCTCTGCCCATCATCCGCTCTAGCTGTCACCAACAAGCCCTCATAGTCTACCACCACCCCGTATCTTTAGAGCCAATCTACTCCCAAAATAATGCCAAACCCAGTAAAGCCCAAAACAAAGCAATCACAAACAAACATGCATCCATGACTCGATAAGACCACATTACGACAAATCATGCTAAGGCTAGTCGAACCACCAACCGGGTTCGTCACTACTAAAGGTCTATCGACAATCTCGAGCTCCAATCCCAACCTATCTACCAGGTCACTAGATATGAAAGAACTGGAAGCTCCGGTATCAAACAAAACTCTAACAGGAACATCATAAACAGAAAGCATACCTTGAATGACGACATTCTTTCCCTTCTCCGCCGCTGTTGGGGCATTCGACGAAGAAGGAATAGCATTAAGAGCGTAGGCTTTCACCATTTGCTTTTCCTTAGGGGTCCGTGGACACTTGTCCTTGTGATGTCCCATTTGGCCACAGTTGAAGCACTTCCTATCCGCTGGCTTAGCCCGACAATTACTAGCATAATGGCCCTTCTTACCACAGCTGAAGCACTCAACATCTTGCTTATTCTTTTTATTCTGGCCATCCTTAGCTTGGTTCTGCTTTCTCTTATTCTGGGAACCACCCTTGCCTCCACCACTTGCTTGTGGCTTTGGCTCATCTGCAGATGCAACCTCAGTCTTCGACTTAGGGTAGAGACTTTCTGATCTTAATGCTTTCCCCACAATCGATTCAAACGTCTCATCGATGTGGTTAATAAGTTTTTCCCCCAAGTACTGATCCAAACCAGTTATGAATTTCTCATTCTTTTTCTCGGCAGTATCAATAAGAGATAACCCATATTTTGACAAAGTGTCAAATTCAGCAATATACTCCGAGACAGCTCTGCCATTCTGCTTGAGCTCCAAGAATTTCTTAAACAGCACTGACTTCTGAGCAGCTGGGATGAACTTCTCGCTAAAGCGAGCCTTAAACTGCTCCCAAGTAATCTGATCTTCGGGAGTAGCTGCCTTTATAGCATTCCACCAATTCATTGCCCGCCCTTGCAGCTGACGGGACGCTAGCTTTCTCTTCATCGCATCCTCGATACCCAAATCCTCAAAGATACGTTCGCAACTATCCAACCAATCTTGAACATCCGCGGCCGACTCCGTTCCGTGGAACGGCTTTCCACCAAGGCTAGTATAATCCTTATTCAGCTTGGCGAAGTCGACTCTTGGCGCCTGCACTATTGGACCACCACCATTTCCACCATTGGGAGCTGCCCTCTGCACATCTCTAAGCATCTCTCTCATGAGGTCAGTAAACATCGTCCTCATGTCAGCAGCATTCCCATTATTGGCTCCTCTACCAGCACCTCTAGTATACCGGCTCATCGTCAATCTGAAAAAGGAAACGATTAACAACTCCATAGTGGTGCTAGTGCAGTACGACTTCATCCTTATACTAGTAATAGTATATATATATATATCTTTTAAAACCAAAGTAATCACAAATACGCTCTTTCGTATACGTATATTATCACTCCCTGATAACTTCCCTAGGTTAACTACGCAACCTAGAGCTCTGATACCAAGTGTGACGGCCCGCACCGCGCCATCCTGCATTTCCTCCAAAAGTGCGCTGTACACATGCCCGACTAGCACGGAACGATCGCCAAAGAAAGGAAAGAAGGGAATGAACTAATCTAGGAACCTGTAGAATGTCTCACAGCGCATAGAATAAAATATAATAATAACATACTTGACATAAAATAGGTGAGACAGTGCATAAGCTGATAACTAATAATCAATGTCAACATCAGAGCAGCGGAAATCCAAATACAGCTTATTACAACTTTTCAAAATCTACTGTCTCTAAACAAAAGAAAGCCAAAGTAGAAGATACACCACCAATGCCCAAGCAGTGATCTTCAACAACACAGGGAAAATACTATATATATATGTATTACGTGGAAGCCTCCTGCTCGTCTCCGGATCATCTACCCGTGCATCACCAGCTAACCTGTCTCTAGTCTGCTCGTGTGAGCACCCAGAGTAATAAGAGGAGACATAAAACTCTGGGTCAGACATAAAGCCTGGTATGAGCGATAAGCATCTAAACAGAATAATAACAGGTATACTAAACCATACCTGAACCTGGACCTGCAACCAAAGAGTTAGTACCAAATACCGTACAATGCTCTAAGGTTCCATAATAAATAGTGTAAGAATACGGGGGTGGGGTGTGTATGTCAAACAATCAAGCATAGCAAACAAATCATCCATAGCAACCATCCTCACATCTCTCACTCAGTGCACAAAGCATACGATGTCCACCACTGTAAATCACTAGACCCATCGAAGTAGTGACGGAATTCAACTTGTACAACTACTGCTACTACCAAGCTTACCACATGGAGTCATGACCAAATCTTTACAAATGACCCCCACTTCATTGGTTTATAGCCCTTTAGTCGTACCTAGGCCCTTTCAGCCCTGAATCCGCTCACGTACTTCCCATACATAGTGATCCAAAGTCATAAACATCGACAACCCCTTAGCACACGTCCCGCAGCAAAGTCCAACTCATGAAGTGAACTCATTGGTTCCCATCTGGATCCTGAGCTCTAACTTCTCCTTTGGACTACCTTTGCATCTCGGGTATTGGCCATCATCTTCATCCGGATCGGTCTTCATCTTGCTCCACTCGCTTCGGATCGGTCAAGAATCATCAGTTCGGCTCGGTCAACTTTCAGCTTATGGTTCGGTTCGTGGCCTTCATCTCGTGGCGGTTCGGATCGGTCACGGTCACTCCTGGCGGATCGGGTCGGCCTTCGAGTCCAATCGTCACCCATCGGTTCGGGTCGGAATAGCTCATGCTCACGAGAGGCGGATCGGGTCGGGTGGTGTGAACGGGTCGGTTTGGATAGTGTGTTCCAACTTGTGATCCTCCATGGCCATCAATTTGCAAGCTTCCAGGTGGTCCGGATCGGTCTCCATCACCACAAGCGGTTCGTAGGGACGGCTTCACAACGGTTCGGTTCGGGCCTCCCATCCGATCCGATCCGGTTCAGGTACTTTCCTGCACTGACTTTCCAGCGACTGTTTTGCGCCATACGACGGTGTCTTCGACCAATCTAACTATTCTAATCAATCACAATTCATGTCAAACTGTCATAGCAACATATAACATCAATTGCAAACACCATAACAACAATTTGATAGATTAAAATGGGTCAAACATAGCTAGAACCCCTCATTTTCCCTTAATCCCTCTTAATCATGTTTAAGCATACAATTAGCAAAACACGTCAAAATTAACCCAAATTTCTAACAGAGCCTTAAAACATTATTTTAGAATTTTAGGAATTTTTCCAGAATTTATTTACGTATAAATTCGCTAATCTTCACTAATTACCCCTAATTAACCGTAATTAGTGTAAAAGCAAGCTAATCACTCACCTTGGCCACAAAATAAAACACCAAATCTGAAATATTCTCTGCTTGGGTCGAATTCCTATGTATAGCAGCAGCTCCAACCTTGCTTTGTTGCTATTTGGCCTTGTTTTGATGTAGTTTAGGCTTAATCTTCACTAAAATGTGTTTTGGAGTGGTTTTAGAGGATGGAAGCCATTACTAAGGTCTCAAGAAGGTTTGTGGCGGCTCAAAACTGAAATGGAAGTGATAACCTAACCCTAATCAGTCTTCCTATACCTCTAAACCCGAAATTCCCCTGTGGGCCTAGCTGCTAATCACCCGGTTAAGCCCAATTAAGCTGTTTTTCACCATCTGAATCTTGTTTCAGCCATATCTCCCAAACGGTGAGTCCGTTTGACTAATGTGACCACTCTACGGAAAGAGAAACCATCATCCGGAGCCAATGGAAGTGGTTTCAAGTCAAAATTCCTTTCCAGTCAAAAGTTATGGCCAAAACAGTGCCAACTAGGGGTAAAATGGTCATTTAAAAATCGGGGAAAATCATGAACATGGGAAATGACCCCAACAGCCGTCCCCCAAAGTTACATGACCATACGACTTCGTATGTGAAAGAAATAAATATTCTACGATCCTATGATGCGTAGAATGCGGGTCGTTACAGTCGCCGCCTCCATACCATCAATGGCCAGTTTCATCCCATTTTCGATCCTTAATTTCTTCTTCCACACAGCGAATTAAACCCAATATCAATATCCAAATCGCAGAGCAATCCACCCTCTTTAATTCTATACGGTCAAGATCTGAAACCGTAGCTTGGGGAGGTCGTAGTTCCCCAAGAACCGACGGCGTTCATTGTCGGAGTGGGGGCATGTGGCGGCTGCGAGTGGAGCGCTACTCCAGGCGGTGGTGACGCGTACGATGGCCAACGGCGTGGAGTCTTCGGATCTGGAGTCGGCGGTCGGATGAAGGTGCGGCAGGAGGTTTTGTTTCACGACGTTATGGGTTCACGGTGTCCAGAAATAATGAAGGAGGAAGAAAGGGATTAAAAGCCTTAGCAAGTGTAATTAATTTATAGATTATGATTTAAATTATTTATTCATGTTCAAATCTTTAAACGTACATAACTCATGCAAACAGCGACGAAATCGAAAGAAACAAATTGCGTTGGAACCATATTTCAGAGACGTTCATGATGGTACAAACCAAATCTGAAATGGAGAAGATGAAATTTTGACGAAAATTCAGATCTGAATTATATGGAATTAAAAACCAAGGTGAGAAATCTTGATTTATTTTTATTATTGTTTATTTTAAATAATATGAATAAATCGTAACTGTGTTCTCCTCCATTCACTGTATATGCCAGGCTTTGTGATTTGATTTGAACTTTGATTTATGTGTTATGTGGATCTGAAAAATTAACATGTTTGTCAATTAGAATTGTGTTTAACAAAAATGATCAGTTTGTTAATTAGTGAGATTTCTGAATTTAAAAATTTTAATTTATTATTTATTGCGATGTGAAATTCAGTTATCTGATGTATAAAATTTGAATTGATGGTTTGTGAATGTGATGATCTACTAGATTGAATTGTGTATGCTAGAAAAATATTCATGTTGAATAAAATTTGTTTATACAATAAAAATTATATTTTTATTGTATATATGAAGATAAAAATGTTCATGTTAAAATATAAAAATTGTTATACCAATAAAAATTCATTTTTATTTGTCATGATTGTTGAAATTAGAATTGACGAAGTAGAATTGTCACTTTTGCCAAATTAAATGGAAATTATAGAATTGTCATATTTTGTTAAATTAGAATTATCAAAACAAAATTGTCATTTTGTTAAATTAGAATTGATAAAACAATAATGTTATTTTTGCTGAATTAGAAATAAAATAACATTTTGATGATAAGATGTTGCATTAGAGAAAAATAACAATTTTTATTATAAAATGTGACATTAGACTAAAATAACATTTTTGTTATAAATATGATGCATTTAAAGTAATATTTTTGTTTGAAAATGTACATTAGAATAAAAAGATCATTTTAGACAGAAATGTTTATTTAGATTAAAATGTCATTATATTAGAATGTCATTAAAATTAGAAACATCATTAGAATAAAAAAGTCGTTACACTGGAAATGTCAGTTGAATAAAAATGTCATTATATTGGAAATGTCATTAGATTAGAAATATTCATTTATTGGAAATAAAAATATGTTAGCTATAAAATTCACATTTTTATCGCATATGTAGAAAAGATGAAAAATGATCATTTGTTTGAAATAAAATATTGAAACATTAAAAAATATATTTTTAATGTAACAATGAAATGAGAAACTCATTGTATTGAGAAAAATGTGAAAACATTAAAAATTCCATTTTTAATGTATAATATGTTTTATGTAAAATATACATTGTATATATTAAAATGTTGAAATATTAAGAATTACATTTTTAATGTAAAGATAAAATATATGTAATTATTCATAGTATGAATAAAATTAGTGAAACATTAAAATTCACAATTTTAATGTAAAGATGGAATCATGTAAAATATTCATCGTGTGGATTAAAAATGTTGAAACGCTAAAATTTACAGTTTTAATGTACTGAATGAATATATATGAAATATTCATTGTATGGCTAAAAATGTTGAAACATATTAAAAAAATAACATATGAATGCAAAATATAAAATTTACATGTTATGGTTGATTTGTTGAATGGATTGTGCTCGACTAGTTTTTGAGCAAAATATGTTTTTACATTTAGCATTGGGTAGGGAAAAAATTATCTATGTGCTAACACCTTGTGTAACACTTCATGATTTGACTATAAGGTGGTTAGCGATGTTGTTTATTTCAAATTGATGAATGATTTTGAAAGGTGATTTTCTTAAGTAAGAAGAAGAATTATTCCCGATTTTGGACAGGGAATGTTTTATAAAATGTTTCATAAAACAGAAAGAACTTCGAGGGCTAAACCCGATGATTTCGAAATGATTCGAAAGTAGAAATCTATATAGATTTGATCATACTTGTGATTATGTTGTGAAATGATTTTACCCACATCGGGATATAAAAATGATTTAGTATGTGGCTAAAGATTCTGGTAACCCGGACGACTAAAAGTATGGGTTGAGTGAAAGACCCTGACCGACTGAACTGGTTAGTGGTTAGTGTAGCCTGCTCCATAGTGAGAGGTGCACACATATATATATATATATACATACATACATACATACATATATATATATATATATATATATATCGAGTTGCTTAGGTGTGTGCCCTTTGCCTTGTCTAAGGGAAACCCGATATTTGGTTGCATACTTGTTTTTATGCATTATTATGTATTGGAATTCATATTTCCAAATGTTTTGTTTTGAGATCCCGAAGTGAAATCCACTTTATTATAAAAGCTAGATATGTATTTCAAATGATTTGAAATAAAAGAAATCGGGAAATAAAGTCCAAAGAAATAATTTCGGTAAAGTGAATTGGATTTGAAAATTCTAAATTTAGGGTTAAGCCTAAATGGGTAGATTTGGAAAATTGCATGTTGTATGATACATTCTAGATCCATATGTTTATTTATGGTTGTTGTTTATGCACTGGCAATCCAATGGAGTAACCCCGTTCCGCGTTAGCGGTGTGGTTATGTGATTAGCCTTAATTTTAGATAGGTTAATTAAGATTTCTCATACCAGTCCCATGACTGACCTGTAGTTTGTTTCACTGGCAAACTGGGGTGCCCATATCTTTCACACCGTCAGTCGAGTAGTTTTTTGCAGATATTTATCTCTTTAGCAGGATCCTGGATCGAAGCTTAAAGCTGTGTCCAGAGCTTTTGATAATCTTCCACTGCAATGTATTATTTAATGTAAAATTTATCTTCCACTGTATTATTTTATTTTTTCGATGTACTCTGATATTCTGTACTCTGATGTTATATTATCATGATGTAATAAAAGTCTGTTGTTATTTTTCTAATGTGTTGTACTCCCAAACTTAAAGTATTCATGGATTTCCAACTTTTTGGATCAGACTTGTGTGGTTTATGGTCGATCCAAAGAGCGGGAATTTACGGGTATTTACAAATGTATTAGGAAATTAAACTCCATGTGAAGCCGCGAGGCCCAAGGTAGTGCAAGGAGCCATACATCGGGACAGTGTCGGTTTTAATTACCCTACCGTTATACTGCCGAAATTTTCTGAAATATTCTTGTGTTATAAATATTCATGTTATTATATACTAATTGCTTGAACCATATGAAAATTATATTTTTAATACATATATATGAATAGGAAAATGATTGTTGTACGTTAATATAAAATTCATGTTTGTTGAACATCAAAGACATTCATTTGTTAAATAAAAATGTATGTACAAATGAAATTTACATTTTTAATGTAAATTAAAACAGTAAAAATAAAACATTGTAATATAGAAATGCATTTACATTACATATATATTTTAATGCATATGAAACATTAAAATCAACATTTTGATATAGGAATGTACTACAGTGGAAATCTACTTTTTAATGTGAGTGAAACATTAACATAGAACATTGATATATAAAATGTTTACATTGAAAACATCATTTCTAATGTATATGAAAGATAAAAATATTATTATTTTTATCTAACAAAAGAAATGTATTGAGATGGAATTCATATTTTTAATGTATGTCAACATTAAAAAATAAACATTGATAGGCAAAAATGTTTTTACATTGACGTTTACTATTTAATGTACGTACAATTTTAATGAAAAATAGACATTGTTAAATGAAAAGGTGTTCACATTGGATTTACCTTTTAATGTAAATCAAACATTAAAAATGTCATTACTGTATAAAATGTATTTACATTAGATTTTGCATTTTAAATGTTTATATTAAAATGAACATTGATATGATAATAATGGTTTACATTAAGTTTTACATTCTTATGTAAATGACCTTTTTAAAAATGGTCATTGCAATAACAAAAAAGTGTTTTCTTTGAAATTTATAATTTTAATGTAAACAAACCATTAAAAATGACAATCGTTATATTAAAATGTCTTTGCTTTAAAATTTATATTTTTAATGTAACCCAACAATAAAAATAGCCATTGATTTAATAGAAATGCATTTATATTGAAAATACATTTTAATGCAATGCAAGATAAAAAAAATAGTCCCTTGTTAAATAAAATGTATTTACTTTGAAAATTTTAATTTTTAATGTAATGTAACATTAAAAATGAACACATTTGAAATATAAATGTATCAACATTGACATTTATATTTTTATGTATATATTACATTAAAAATAATACATTGATAAACAAAATGTATGGGCATTAACATATACATTTTTATGGAACAATAAAAAAATGTCCACTGATATATAAAATAAGTTTTTCTATAAAATTTTACATTGTAAATAAAATAAAGGATTTCATTAGAAATATTTCATTTTTATATGTAATCAATGAATGAAGTATAAAAACTACATTTTTATATGTAATCAAGCAAAGAACACATATTTACATTTTTCAATGTAAATAAAGATTCCATAGAAATTTACATTTTTCAATGTAAATAAAGATCACATAGAAATTTACATTTTACAATGTAAATAAAGATTACATAGAAATTTACATTTTTCAATGTAAATAATATTAAATACAAATTTACATTTTTCAATGTAAATAAAGATTACATAGAAATTTACATTTTCCAATGAAAATAAAGATTACATAGAAGTTTACATTTTCAATGTAAATGATATACTGAAATAGAAGTTTACATTTTCAATGTAAATTATATATTGAAATAGAAGTTTACATTTTCAATGTAAATAATATATTGAAATAAAAGTTTACATTTTCAATGTAAATAAACAATGAAATAAAAGTTTACATTTTCAATGTAAATAAATATTGAAATAGAAAGTTACATTTTCAATGTAAACATATATTGGAATAAGAGATTTCATTCTTCAATGTAATATTGTATTGAAATAAAAGATTATAACTTTAATTCTATAGATGAATGATAAAACAAATTTCATTTCCATGTAATATATATGTGAATCATATAAAAGATCCAATGTACAAAGAGAATCGTAATATCATTAAAAATTTCATTTTTAATGTAATATATGATTTAATATATAAAACAAATCAATGTTGAATTGAAAATAGTTTGATATCATCGTACGATTTATATTTATACATAAATATAAATTAAAATAAAATGAATCGCGCCGCTGTAGTTCGCGTTTTGAAATCATAACTTCAAACGATTATACTGAAAGATCCGACCATCAGATTTTTCCAAAACTGGAATCGTTGGGTTCATTTTGGAAAGATCTTTTCAACGATATAAAATTCGTTAAGATCGAACAGTTAGATTTTGAGAAATGTATAAATCAAATTTTGATGAAAACAACGCTAGGGCCATGTAATGATCCGAAGCATTGTTTAATTAAAGATGGCTATTTTTAAATAAATAAAATAGTGATAAATCGTTATAAATTAATATATACGATATGGAATGAAATGAAATGATTTAAAGCATATATATTCAAGAATTATCTAAAAAGTCCGAGTTAACTCTCATTTCAAATAATTATACGACAATTGGAAGTCAAAGATTTGAAGACGTGATTGAAGACCTGCGATCTTCACATCGAATGGATAACTACTGATGCCCGACATTGGTTAGCTCCCAGTAAAGGGTTACAGTGCTAGTTGTCCAGATGTACTTTGTAACGACCCGGATTTTTGGTCGATTTATTTTAAATATTTAGTATGGTTTTAAATATTGAATTTATAATATAAATGGTATTTTATTGGGTTATCGATTAAATAATCGAAATACAGTCTATTTTGATCTTGTATAATCATCATAATACGAGAATCTAAAATAATTCAATTTGAAGTTTGAATTAAATCAAAACAATTCAGATGATCAATATATATTCTATTTGAATATAGACGGCGGTAATAATAATTTATGTTCAAAGAATTTATTTGTTTTGAATTTAAATTATACTATATCAGTAATATTTTTTTATATATACGTTCGAAGTAAATTTTATAGTCTATTCTATTGAGTCCAGAATAGTGTAATTACGTTGAAATGTCAGTCGGTACGCTAGAATAGCGGTTCGTGATTTAAATCAATGGACCCTGAGATATTTATAGTGGATAAGATCGAAATCGAATCGAAAATCAAATCGATATCCATCTAAAAAGAATAAAAATCGCTTTATATCGAATCGTATAAAATACGAGATCAAAATCAGTTAAATGAAATCAAATCATAATTTAATTTATATGTACCTTCACCTACCACCTATTCCTTAACACCAAAGTATCCTCCATCTATAAATCACGATAAATCTTCCTTATTTGTTTCTATTCATTCTCGTCTTCTGCAAACCAAAATCATAATGGTTGATTTCCAAACCAAATACAGGAAGTAAAACAAATGCCATTCCCTTTAAAATCCTCAATATCCCAAAAACCAATACCCCTCTGTTCTATTCTCCTTTTATTTCTCTTCAGTCAACCAAAAGGAAATCGAAACCCAAATAAATCGCGAGAGGCTCGACTTCTTCGACGTGATTTATATATCACGATTTCAAAGGATCGGTGTTGTTATCATTGACATTTTTGAAGGAGTTCGAATGATTTGTGGGAGATCTGGATCTGCGAGGTCAAGCGTAAATCAAATCAAAAGGTGCGACAGTGGGAAAATGAGGAGTTCAAACTGGTAAATTAGGGTTATGCGATGGGTTTAAGCATGGGATTTACTGTGATTTCTTGAGCTTGGCATTCAAAAACATGAACTGGGATGCTCGCCACTTTGGGAGGCATTCGAACTGATGCACTAACGTGGTATTTTGTGGTGCGATGTTAAGGAGGTTGGAGGAACAGGAGTTCAGACATTTCTTTGATAAATTGGAGTGCGTCTGTTTTGGGGAAAACTAGGTGGTGTGAGGATGAACGACATGGAATTAGAGGGGGCGGTTGACCAGAATGGTTAACTGAATAATTAGTTTTTGAGTTAGGTTTCAGGTTTTGGGCGAGGGATTGTTGGTGCTTGCGGTTTGAGTTCTTGAACTTGGCAAGGAGGGAGTTTGTTTGCAGGAGCAGTAAAGTTTGTATTTTGGGGTTCTAGAAGGACTGGAAGGAATATGAAGGAGAAGTCGTTTGGATGTGGCGGCGTTCGGGTTTTGGCTGTCTTGGTGCGGATGGAGTTGGGTTCTGTAGCAGCTGCGTTGAAGACCTAGGTTGCAGTTTTGAAAGGGGCATTGGCAATCAGTGAAGCAAGTGAATAGATGGACATGACAGCGGTGCCAGGTCGCCATTCAGTGGTGGAAAGGAGGAGAGTTGTTGCGGCAAAGGTATCATTTCTTTTTTCTAATTCGTGAAATTAAAACCTGGATTGAAAAATCAAGTTTAAGCGAAAAAGTATTAAAGAAGATTAGGAACTAAACCTTGGAGATGTCGCAACAGGTCTCATGGGTCTCAGTGGATTCAAATGAGCGATGTTAAATTCATATTCTCGTCAGCTAAGCGATGAAATTAAAACTGGAATCAGAATGGATTGAATTAAAATCATGGTGAGTAAATCTAACTCACCTTTTATTTAAAATTATTTTTATCTGTTAAAAATAATTGTTGTTGCTTGTTTGGATTTTTCTGGTTGCTTTAAATATATTAGTTATTTAGGGTTGACTATTATATATATATTGGGTTGACGATTGGTTGGATTCCCGCAGTCTCATTAGCGGATGCCCGTAGTTTCATAGCGGATGATTTCCCTATGCGCCCCACAAATATATTAGTGGATGACCTTCGTACCGCGATATCCTGCCTTGAAGCATGATGGGTATTACTATGTTGACTAGCATCTGTGGATGCAGGAAAACAGGTTGGAGGGATCCAACTGGATTCCTCAAAAATATATTATCTGTTTTGTTTATTTGTTGCATATATACCATCATATATGAAGTGTTAGAAAACCTGAAATAAATAATTGGTTGTTGGTGTTTAAATATCACTGGGCCCAAATGTTGATATTTAAAAATATCATGAAAAGAAATTTTGCAGATATAAAAAGGAAATTCTATTTTTTTTCTAAAATAGAATTTGAAATTTGAATATGAGAAATTGAAATAGAATTCGAATATAAGAGAAATTGAAATAGAATTTGAATAAAGGAAATTCAAAAAAAATTAAATATGGACTTTGAATGTAGAATTCAAAGAGAATTAAATATGGACTTTGAATCTAGAATTCAAAGAGAATTAGATATAGACTTTGAATATAGACTTCAAATGGAATTTAAACCATGGAATTTGAATATAGACTTCAAATGGAATTTAAACTATGGAATTTGAATATAGAATTCAAATGGAATTTAAATAATGGGATTTGAATATAGAATGCAAAGAGAATTGAAATGGGGTTTGAATATAGAATTCAAATAAATTGAAATGGGATTTGAATATAGATTTCAAAAAGAATTAGAAGGAGAATTTGAAATAGAAAATTGGAAATCATTTCGAAATGGGAACCACGAAATATATTTCGAAATGTGGATTTTTAAACATAATAGAAATAAATCCAAAGGATTTATAATTTATAAAAGGAATTGAAACTAAATATATACGATCGAAATATAAATGAATTTATTACTGAATAAGGAAAAATCGCCAATTTTAGAAGATTGGAAATAGTATGTTAAATTGGGAAAAATTGATTTGATATATATATTAAAAATATATTAGAATGGAGTTGAATTTATTATAAATGAAATTTTAAAACGTTTATATTTATAAATATAATTAAAACGAGCTCGCTGCAGCGCGGCAGTTCGTAAATTGGCATTTCGAACTTCAATTGAGTATCCAGAACTCAATTGAAGTCGGAATTCTTTGAAACAAGAAAAGTCAGGACCGATTTTATAATAGTTTTCTAATGGAGGAGAAAAATCTGGATTTCGTCGAATAGATTTTTAGTTATATCAAAATCAAATTTTCAGAAAAATAGCGCCACAACCATTTAAAAACCATAACGGTTTATTTAATTTTATAAAAGGATTTTAAGCAAATAAAATCCGAATTTCTATTTAGAAAATTTCAGATTTTGAGTGTAGATTATCTGTGAACTCAAGTGGAGTAATGAATTGATTTTTGAAAACAGAAATCAGATTTTTATTTTTGAATAGAATTAACTAATGTGAATAGTAATTAGTTAATGAGATTTTGGATTGACATTGGGCTTTGAATAAGTAAATTCGATTTGAAAATTTATATTCGAAATCGAAAAGGAAACTAGAATTGAAATTGAAATTCAATTTGGTTATGAGCAAGTAAAATATTTTGTTTGAACATGTTATGTTCAAACAAAGAAGTGGAATAGGCAAAACAGCTGATTAAAGAATAAATGGGCGGGACTAAATTCAAACGATTGGATTGAGTTGAATTGAATTGAAAACAGGTGAGCATGTGTTAGACAGGTATGAGATGAAGTATATGAAGGTTTTAATTTATGTGCCCGACAAAAAGGTACATGTTTAAATTCATATATGAGATTTTATGCGCCGTATCGGCAAGCCGCTTGGCTTTTTCTTTTTCTTTTGGATTGGCGAGGGCCATAGGAGGCTATTTGAAATATCCCGATGCTCCCAGTACAAGCGAGGTTATGGCGAATTTTTACGGGAATTTAAGGAGTTAGAATATTTTTAAGAAAAATTTGATGGTTAGAAATAAATGTATCGATATATACAGAATTCGACAAGTAAACGAATTTAAAAATAGAATATTATAACCAAAAAGGAAATCGATAGGCTGGTAATAGAAAGAGAAACATATATATGTTTAAAAATGAATAATTGGTTTTTATAATGTTGATTATTCGAGGTAAGTGGTTTTGTCTATTTTGAAATTAATGATGTTTTCAGTCAAGGTTCGAGAGGTAATTTTACCCCAACTTGATTGTTTTCATTTTTAATTGATAAATAGAAAGATCCAATCTTGAAGAGAAGTATTGAATACTTGTTAGTTGAATAAAATATTTTGGGTTGTTGTAACGATGTTTTACACAGCATTCGTTTTAACCCAAGTGATGGAGTTTTGGAAATATAAAAGTAAATATTTCCTTAGTATAATTAAAGTAGTCGGGAAAGAGATAAGTGATTGAAATTTGTTTCAATTTCAAATAGAATATATTTTCTAAGTGTAGAAAATAAATGGAGGTGATATAGGGAAATGTTTTTTCCAAATAGCATAAGAGTCCTACAAGATCACTTAAAATATTTGGTTAACGAATATGTATAGGGAAATGAGCAAGTGAATTAATTTTTGAAATATTAATTAACAGGCCCAGTGATTGGTGGTTGTTATGGATGAATGGAATGTTTATTTTTTTTCTTTGATAGTTAAATAACCGACTATCGAAGTGTTTGCCAATATCGTTGTCAATATGGAGAGACCGGTTGGATTATTATCCCTGAACCACCCTGTATTGGCAGTAGCGTTGCGAATCAGATTATACGAAGGTAATCGAAGACAGTGTAAAGTGCAAGGGCTTTTTCTATTAATAGAAATTGTGCCTTTGGTTTCGTCCAGTCCCAGAACGAACGTATATGGATGGATGTCTGACAAAGTATTTCCAATGATCGAATATGTTGTTCTGTACAAATATATATTATGGCAAAGGATTTATTACCTTAGCATAACATCCAGAATATCTGTGCAAATCAATTAGTGATTAACGGATCTAATAATGTGGCATTCAAAGTGATTGTGCTATCAATGAATAGAAAGTAATCGTAGCCTCAGGCCTCAACAACCGGGAAATGACAAAAATCGGGCAGGCAGCATGGCTATGTGGGTCGCTCCCATTAGGGTGTATTATCACCTATCTAGAGATTCATTTAATTCCTTATTCTATTCGATGCTGTCCCATTCGGGAAACGGTTGCTGATCGCAACCGTTGGTGATATACATTCGATACACTCAAGCGAAATGAGTGATCGGTCATGTGTGGGCCGGGTTGCAAGATGTTCTTGTTGAACCCCAGTGTATTCCTCTCTAGAGATACACTATCGGCAGGTGGTTCCATATCTTGTCATGTTGGAAATCCAATCTCCAATAAGCGCCATGCGGTTTTTGATTTTATATGATATATGGAACGTGAGATGCAAGCGTTCCGCTAGATTCTATTTATTTGATGTACACATTATTATAATATCATTGGATTTGATATCAAAAATATTTTGGGTTATCGTAAGGTAAAAACCATCCGTGTTTATGTGTGGATCGGTCTTACGATTATCATTTCTTTCTGTAACAATCTGTGTTTTTATAACGTGTAATAACCATAAATCAAGGCAGAATTAATTTTTAAAATAAGAATCAAGGGAAACGGGTTGCGCCATTGCGTTTGTCTCGAAATTCTGCTTAGAAACGAGTCTGAGTTTTCGAAAATCGGAGTCCGTATGACCAAGTTATGACCTTTTGAAGTTTCCAGAAGTTTTCAAGTTCAAAACAGCTCAATTCAAATTCAAATTTCGAAATTCAAACCTCAGAATGGACTGGGCGGGAAATTTCCCGCCCAGGACCAGGTCGACCTAGGTGTCGACTATGTAGCCGACCTACCCAGGACCAGGTCGACCACAGTGTCGACCTGGGGGTCGACCTGGTGGTCGAGTCCACTTTTGAAGCTGGATTCACTTTGATGTTCCTGGCCTCGTTTCTGTCTACTTTCGTTGACCTGGCCCTGTATATACAGCCCCTAACACTAGTCTCTCTACACAAAATTCTTTCTAACCTTATGCTGCTCTAATTCTGGTTGAAAGGTTAGAGAAAGGGACTACTTCTTCTACGACGAAACTACGTTGCTGATTTGGGAATTTCTGTTAGGACTTGACTAAGCATATAAAGATTCAACATCGACTCTCTTTTTCTATTTCTCGAACCACGATCTTTAAGCCCCGGTTATTTTTAGATTTAAACTGTAAATGTAATATGAATATGTTGTAAATTGAAATTGGACCTGTGTATGATGACTGTTTACATCCATTCTTGTTCATCTTGAATCTTGACTTTTGGTATATTACTATGACATTGATTTGGGGCCTATTCATATGGTAAATCAAAAAGAAAAACCCCTCATATTATCATGTTGAATCTGCTATTAGTCACAAGTTTATGACTATCACCTTATGTCAATCGTTACCATGACTATACTATCACCTTATGTCAATCATTACCATGACTATACTATCACCTTATGACAACTGTTATCTTGACTAGTACCTTTTTTTGGAATCTTTATGTTTGAGGCCAATATTCCATATGCCAGTAGTGTTATAATCATTTATCTCAAGTCATACCATGATATGCTAGTAATCACTTCTGCCACCTTATACCCGTTCCTTTTTATGTTATTCCCTAATTAGATTTATTTGTATCGATTCGAGCTTATGTGCGATGGGAATACGATTTGGGTAGACTAGGTAAAACATGAATTGGCTTTGAACTTGAACATGAACATTGTTATAACTTGAACCTAGATATGGAAATGAACTTGACACGATTTGACATGAAACATGACATGAAAACTTGAACGTGGGCATGACAATTAAATAAACTTGAAAATGGCCAACTCGAGGTTGGGTTGAGTTTGCAGTGTAAATCTGCCCGGAACCGCCCGGCAAATCCAGTGGCTGCAAATAATAGGATCCAATGTGGGTAGTTGGTCATATCGCACGTAAAACCCGAGATTAGACTATGTTGTGGTGTAAATCTGCCCGGAACCGCCCGGCAAATCCAGTGACCACAACGGTTAGTCTAATGTGAGAGGTTGAGGTGCATTAATGAATTAATGCCACATGATAGGGTTAAGTCATGGACCACCTGAATATACTTAACCAACTTGACACGATGATTTGATAGGGTTAAGTCATGAACCACTTGAACACATTTAACCAACTTGATACATGATTTGGATAGGGTTAATTCACAAATTTGAATGACAACACTTAACCCATTAGAAACCCTAGTTGCGCGGTCCTTTTCAGTAGTAACCCACTTAGATGTATCACGATACCCTGGGACTAGGCAGGGTGGGGCACGATTACTGGGCTGATTGTAAGCGACCAGAACGACGGCTGAGTAGGTGCGCCATTGTAGGTTCAGGCGGACTATGGTCATGCACGTAGTCCGGAGTTGAAAAAGCAGGCATTGGGCACCTGTAGGTTTACACTGTGCGTGCTTGATTCGTGTCGGTGGTTGGCATCATAGGACTTGATACACCCTATGGTGGACCTAGCACAGGTAACTACATTTCAGGATAGGGCCGTATGACACAGACACATGACGAGCTAGAACTTGTATGGAGCCAATCGATTAGTAGATCGTACCGTAGGACCCCGTAATGGGTCACTTCATGATACTGGGCCAAGGGATCATTTCATGATTAATACTTGACATGGGTTAAAACACTAGTACAGATGGTACAGCGAATTTTGAATATGCGATACTAGACTGGACTTATCTTGTTTATCATATCAGTCCTGTTATCATCCTTATGTTTAATTCCAATTTTCACATGTCATGTTACCTTTGCTAGTTTTTATACTGAAAGTCACTAGGGCTTACCAGTCTTATGACTAACCCTTTTTCTTTCGCCTCTTTTTCTTTCGTTTTCCCCGCAGGTTCTCAGGGAGGAAACACTAGCTCTTAGCTTGGATTTAGCTTTCTTTCTGACCGCTCATGTACGGTTTGGTCTTGAGCTATGCTATGACTGCTTCTGCTGTTTATGGGGAATAATTTACTTTTGTTTATGCTTCTTTATTTGGAACTTGATGTAATGGAATAATTTGTACCTTGGATATATGGGGTTTTGACTCTTTTCTTGAAAGAAATAAAAATTTGGTTTTTAATTTCTACCGCTGCTTTATATATGTTATGCCTTGTGATATCTCTGTTTATGTTTACCTAGATAATACTCCACCAAAACTAGTGCATTCCCTTTGTGAGTGACCCTAGCGGAGGTGGGGTGTTACATTTGGTATCAGAGCAGAAGGTTACCAGGCTGGGCAAAAAGTTTTAAAAACCTTCTGAAACTATTTTCAAAACCACTTATAAAGAAGCATTTTTCAAAGAAAAGTTTTATGTTTAAAAAGGCTATTCCCCACAAAGCCATTAGCACTTTCCTTTGTCTCCTCGTTTGAATCTTTTTCTTTTTGTTTTTCAGCATGGCTGATCTTAACCTGCCTGAGGGAATACCCGTGCCTGGATGGTTCCGAAGGTACTTAGAAGCCAGGGCCAACGGCGCGGGCCCGGCAGACATCCCTCCTCCTTCCCCCAGTGGTCGCGGTTCCTCCTCCTGGTACCGCATTTGCCAAAATATGCGAAGACTTTAAAGCAATGGGCGGCAAGAACTTCGTTGGAACTGAAACCTTTGTTGAGGCATGAAACTGGCTAAAGGAAACTAAAGACTTGTTCATTATCTTTGATATGGAGGACCATAGGAAAGTTCAGTTGGCAGCATGGTTGTTGAAAGAGGAAGCTGCATTTTGGTGGGAAGTCACCAACGCTACCGGGCCAGTTGAGACTTGGGCAGACTTTAGAGAGAGGTCTGGGCTTAAATTCTTATCATCAACAGAAGAGAACCTTCAAATGGAGAGGTTCCTAGCACTCAAGCAAGGGGACATGTCTATGAGGGAGTACGTGAATAAGTTTAATCAGCTTGCTCGGTTCGGTTTGGATTTGGTCAACATAGCCCAGAAAAAGGCTGTACGCATTGCTCGAGGATTGAACGAGCCACTACACAGTTTGGCCATAACTCATATACCCATGGGGGCGACCTTTGAAAGCTTGGTGGATATGGCTCTACTTCATGAGGAAGACAAGAATAGAAAGAAGGAGGTTAAGCCTAATGAGACTTAGAATAAGAAAGCTGACTTCAAGAAGGGGAACAACAAGAATAATAAGAATAACAAGGGCAACAACAAACCACGTGAGACGAGGAAGTGCAACTTTTATGGTATTACGGGACATCTAGCTAAAGACTGTAGAAAGAAGAAGAGGAAGTTGGGTGAATGCTTTCATTGTGGAGAAACTGGACACATCAGCAAGGATTGCCCTGAGAAGCAAGGACAGGGGCAAGGGTAGACCCAGCGAGCAGGACCTTCTGGAGGGCAGTTGCATGTTCTCAACACCACTCCAGCTCTTGACCGAGGTAGTAATATTTCTGTAGAATGCCTTGTTTATATTTCTGACTTTCCTGTTCGAACCTTATTTGATTCTGGCGCATCGCATACTTTTATTTCTTCTGATATTGTTGAAAATCTGCACCTAAGTACTAGTCTGGTTGAGGATCCTGTTATAGTTTCAAGTCCAATTAGGAGCTCCGCCCATTTATCTATGATGTGTGCGGATTTGAGGATCTCTATCTTAAGCGTAGAATTCGCGTGTAATGCTTATGTTCTCGGATTTATGGGATACGGTTTGATCCTAGGTATGGATTGGCTATCCGATTATAGAGCCATTTTGATTGCGAACAAAGGGTAGTGAGGCTCATGACTCGCCTTGGTAATACCCTTGAAATTTCTTGTAACCCTAAGGGTCCGGTCATGTTGTGTTATCTTGAATCTCTTAACTCGTCCGTCGATAATTTGCAATCTGTAAGAGTGGTCCGAGAATATCCAGATTTCTTTAATGAAGTGAGGGGGTTACCTCCTAAACGCGAGATAGACTTCCGAATTTATCTTGTTGATAATGCCAAGCCAGTATCATTGTCCGTTAGGCACATGGCCCCGCGAGAAAGAAGAGAGCTCAGTAAACAAGTTAACGAGTTGCTTGAGAAAAATTTCATAAGACGAAGCATTTCTGAATGTGGTGGTCCAGTGGTATTCGCTACTAAGGTGGATGGATCGCTTCGTTTGTGCGTAGATTATCGTGAATTAAACAAGCTGACAAAGAAGAATAGGCACTCACTACCAAGAATCGACGATTTGTTTGACCGGCTTGTGGGAGCATCTGTTTTCTCTCAACTCGATCTAGCCACAGGATTCCATCAGCTTAGAGTGGCTGAGGATAGCATTGACAAAACTGCATTTAAGACTCCAGATGTGTTCTTCGAATGGCTCATCATGCCGTTTGGGTTAACGAATGCACCCGCGTACTTTGTAGATTTGATGAGTAGGGTGTTTCGGGAGTTCCTTAACAAGTTTGTGGTAGTTTTCATGGATGATATTTTGATCTTCTCAAAAGATGAAGAAGAGCATGCTAGACATCTCAAGGAAGTCATGGAAACGCTTAGAGCACACCAGTAAAGGCAAAGTTCTCCAAATGCCATTTTTGGAGGAAGGAAGTTCGGTTCCTTGGACATGTAGTTTCTAAGCAAGGCATAGCCGTGGACCCCGCAAAGGTAGTTGCGGTACAGGACTAGAAAATTCCTAAGAATGCAACGGAGGTGAGGAGCTTTCTCGGTTTGGCGGGCTACTACAGGATGTTCATTAAGGACTTCGCTAAGATTTCAGCCCCTCTTACTAAGTTAACAAAGAAGAACCTACCTTTTGCATGGGACATAGAGTGTGACGCTGCTTTTCAGAGACTTAAGAGAGCCCTCACCACAGCTCCAGTTTTGGCATTACCCGATGGAGGTAAGATGTTTACCATGTACAAAGATGTGTGCGGCATGGGATTAGGCGCTGTCCTAATGCAAGAAGGAAGAGTAATATGCTACGGGGGCAAACAACTTAAAGTTCATGAGAAAAACTATCCCACGCATGACTTGGAGTTGGCCGCGATTGTTTTTGCACTTAAAGCTTGGCGCCATTGTTTGCGAACAAATTATACAATTGTAAACAACTGTAAAATCCGTTTGGTTTTCCTAAACAACAAGGATTGTTGTAGAGGGTGTCGAACTCTGAGACCAAAAATATTTTAATTAATAAATCCAATCAAGTTATTCAGAATTTTGATTGGTTGCAAACACAGAAAATAAACAAAAAGAGAGTTCTAACAATAAGAGAAAGCAATTAGGGGATAATGAGATAGATTAGATTAATATTCATTAATAGCCAATCGAATAAATACAGATCTAATTCATGTTTCTGTCACAAACATGAATCAACTATAATTAGGTTTCTAGAAATAAATATGTAAATAACAACAAGTATAGCCTATGCAGGAGCTCAGCTCTTAAACAACCATAGGCTATCAGGACAGATTCACTATTTTATTTCTAAAACCCTAAATATTAAATCTAAATCTGGTAAGTGTTAGATCAAACTCGAATGTACCCTTTGAAGGAGCACAGCTCTAAAACGACATAGGGTATGAAGGTTCAGATCTAACCCTTAGTTCAAATCTAGATCTACATTCATGAAGTTCTAATCTTTTGGCTATGTGATTCATATTGAATCATATCTATTAGCGTCATCACCCCCTAATCAAAGAGGATTAGCTAAACGTAGCTAAAAGAAAAGAAAATAAAAAGAAAATAACAGACATGAACATAAATAAAATGCAAATAAAAACTAAATAGAAGAGAGAAAGAAGAGTTTTATTCCAAGAAAAGGATTACAGAATAAAACTAAGTGTCTTTTTACAATGAATGAGATAAAGTGTATTTATAGCTGATATGACAAAGGCTACTTGGAAAATTACACAATGTGGGACTAAAGAATTAGCCCAAATAACACATAAGCTAATGTGAACGCAGCTGTAAAGTGAGTGGTCTTGCAAACGAGCTAATGTGAACGCAACATGAGTAAGAGGCCTTTCAAAGGAGCTAATGTGAACATGACATGAGTATTCACTGAGCCTAATCTTTCTAAATGAACTCTATTTGCAACCATTCTTCAAGCTTTAAACTCTTCAAGCTTTAGCAATTTCAAACTTCACTCTTTTTAAGACAATTCTTCATGCTTTATCCATCAAATGCTCTAAACCATGCTTTTTATCAACAATCTGAAAACATAGCTATAAATACACAATATTAGTTATTTTTTAAAAAGAAAACAAGATAAATAAGCGGATAGGATATACACATTTACGTGTATATCAAATACCCCCACACTTATCTTTTTATTCGTCCTCGAATAAACTAAACTAAGATATGTCACACTTTCGTAGGAAACACGATTGCATTTAGCATATGCAACAAGCCGTTAAACCCCTAGTTGTCCCTAGTAGGACGAGTGCTGTCTCGTGAGGGTTTTCAGCGGATACTACCCATAAAATCCAAAGCGTCTTATGTACGCGGATTAATCAAACAATATATTTAAGGTCTTTCACATTCCAAGGACTTTACCTAACCTAACTCCAATAATAACGGTTTAGTCCCAAATTGTCTATCCCATAATTGGTGCAAAAATGAATAAAAAATTTCAAGCTGAATCGTAATTCCTTGATAACACTGTAATTGTCTTGAAGGTTAAGAGCGTGGTGTCAACCAAAGTTCTACACATCGACAATGTGCACCCAATCATTTATTCTCTTATTTTTTTTGAATAGTTTTGCACCAATGTAACTGTAATGTATTGGATGTGCGTTATGCATAGATGAAGAAGAATTTTGTAAGTTCTAAAAATATTGTAGATAAGAGGGCAAGTGTATTAGTTGAACTTCAAGCTACAAAAGATAAAGTAATACTAAGGCACATATGGACGTTTTGTTTCCTTTCATCTCCTCAACTACAATCCTTGCTTCTAAGTACGGTATGATGGATGTGGATGGAATGGAAATGGATGCGGATGCTTCATAGTCAAGAATGATAAATGACTATTTTATTCTGAGAGACTCTCTCTTTATTGCATTTTTTCCTTTTTTTTTTTTGGAAGAAGAATGATGAATGGAGATGGAATGGAATGATACCGTACATTATTTCATTTTTCATTTGATTCCTCCTCTACTAAGCGAATCATAACCAACACTTCATGAAAGGAGAGTTTTGTGCCCTAGTTACTCTACTTCTATAACCCTAATTCAATACACAAGTCTGGATTGATGTTATATAAAAAGCTGAAAGGAATGATAAGCAAAGTTTCGTAAGATAGATAACCCATATAAAGTAAGATGTGGTATATGGTTATCTTACCTTTAAACAAGTACGGAGTGGGTAGTGTAATATTGGTATTAAAAGTGACATTTTTGAACCTTTGAAAATAAAAGGTTCTTAAGTATACCAATATAAGAAAAACTTGTCAAAACATGGATGTAAATCAACTAAAACTTGGGTTTGAATAATGTAGGGCATCGAAGAAGAATGCTACAACGAGTCATTTCTCCTTAATTGGGCCAAGTGGATTTTAGAACTTATGATTTTGAAAACTGAGTGGAAAAGAAAATATTATGCATGAAAACGAACTCAGAAAATCCAACAAATGTAGGTGCAAAATCATTTTATTTGATGATTTTTTTTATTATTTGTACTTGCACATTCTAACATGTATAACAAGGGTTGACACGCTTACTCCAGAACACGACTAACGTCTGCACAGTCTCAAGCTAGCATCTTAAAAAGACACATTACGACTCAATGAATAAATAATGTTCATTCCCATCACCCAACAATTCAACTTATCAAAAAGAACCAAGGTGTTATTTACGAATTTAAGTTAATCCTTGCTCAATGAATGACCTATTTCATAAAATTTGATTGCTGATGTAATGTAAATTCCCCCCTACACTTGAGTGTGACTGTGTCCTCACAGTCGTTAATCAGACATATCTTAGTGGAAGGAAAAAAATATGAGAATCAGCACGGCTTACCGGGTACATATGCAGAAAATACGCAGTCATCGAATAGATGAACCGATCCACAATGGACCAATGGATCAGCCTTGTTAAGATTATGAGACATAGCTTCAGCATAGAAAACCAAATCATAAAGAATTTTGAACCATGTTTTTGATTTGGAAAAACAAATTTTGTTTTTTTTAAAGTTTGAGTTTCTAATTTTAAAATTTTGAGCTTACAATTGATCCTAAAATTAAATTGAATTTCTGTAGCAACTAAAGAGAGGTCATCGAGCTGGGGTTCAGTAAAAGTTTCAAAAACAAAACTTGATTTGTTCATATGATGTATAAACTGAGAGACAAGTGCATCATTATCACCCCCACACTTGTTTAGAGAAATACTGTTCAGTTTTACTTTAATATTTAAAATGTTGTTGACTAATGGTTCATTCATAAATCTAAAGTTAAAACCAAACAAATGAATTTTCAGTAAATTTTGAAATCGTGTTTTCTCAAAAGCAGTGTTATTCCAGAAAGAGTTCATATACTACAGAAATTTATCACTGAAAAACAAGTGATCACAGTGAGCTTCAGCTGAAACGATCAAGTCGCAAGGAGTTTCAACAGTTTCAGAAAAAATGTAATTGTGTTTAAGATCACATTCAGTAGTTACATTGTTGTCAACCTCAAGAATTTCCAGATTTTCAAATGTTTCATTTTCAATGTCAGACCCAACAATGTTATCATCAATCAGTTCAAGAAGTTTTCGCTCATCAAAGTCGTCCTCAATTAAACAGTTCTTACCAACTTCATCATTTCTTTCAAACTGACAGTCTAAAGTTGTTAAATTCTCAAAATTTTCAGACTGAAGATCAACATATTTGTTTTCAAGAGAATTTAAATTCAAATCAATTACAGATATTTCAACAACTTCATTAAGATTTTCATCAATCTCCAAAGTTGTTAGCTGAAAATTTTCAATTCCAGTAAGAGTTGAATTTTTAGCAGAAGCATCAGTTTGAGTGTGAATTTCAGTTTCACAGAAATCAGTGTTTTGCACAAGAGATTTTCCAAAATTTTCTTCAACGATCATATCGTCAGAATCATCAATAATCATTATGTAATGTTGTGACGAAATTAATGGCTGATTATTTGTTTCAAAAGAAGCTTTGATAGAAACTTGTTTATCACTAGATTGGGATTTATAGTTGTTGTATAAGTTCGTAACTTCAGTTTGAAGAAGAGAAATTTGATAAACAATCCTATGAGATACACTTAGTTTGCTGTCGTTTATTCTTTGAACTAGTTCTTCGATGTAAATCAAGCCAAGTTTCATGGAAACCTCAAATTCATCAACATCAGCAGTTCCCTCAAGTAATAACTTTTCTAGATTTTGCCAACGTTCAATAGTGCATTGAGCCAGTTGTTCAATGATACACATGTTTTCGACATCTTTATTTTCAGAATCTTGTTTTTTATCTAAAGTTCGTGCCCATTCCTTGATTTCCTCGCGACAATTCCAAATTTCATTCATTAATTGATCAATTTCACTCAGGCTTTCTTCGAGAAAATTGGTAGACACATCAAACTTCAAGATGTTGTTTTTTAGATTCGTCGTTCTTATGTATTCCATACTGGTTGACCTTATAAATTCAGCTACCTCATCTCTCAGAAGTTGTTCATTCTTTATTTTCCACAACGAACCTCGCCACAAATTCAGCTTGTTCACCACACATCTTTCATATTCGATAACCAAAACAGTCGTATTATGAAATTTATTTTGGTTTTCAAAATTTTCGTTGAAACCTGTGTTGAAATTTCTTTGATCGTCGAAATTATTCGAAGAATGTTCAACTTGAAATTCATTTTGATTTGAATTGTACCCAAAATCATTGAAATTTTGAAAATAATTGCAATTTTGGTTGTACATGAGGCAAGCGCGCATGTAGAAGAAGAAGAGAGTTTTACGTCGAAAAAATCAGTTGCAAAAATTGTGGCTCTAAAGAAGCTCTTAAAAATATGTTAAAATTAACAACTTTGGATTATATGACACAAGTCTCGGCCAGGTTCGGACAGGGATTATCAGTGTGCCACGAATCACCGTAGAAACACGACTGAAGGTTTAAGAACCTGTTTGAGTTCTAGACTCTACCATTCCTTAGACACCTCAGAGAGTATCTATCCTAATTGTCAATTTAACGAATATTTTATCCTATGAGCTTTGGTGAATCCTCGATTTGATTTCAAAAATAATTTATTCCACGTTTGTTTTAATATTTCCAGCCACACATCAACAGACAAAATAATCCGTCATAGATAATCACAGAATAATAAATTGCAGAATTTTTTTTTACAAGCAAGCCGCTGCCCCTGCAGAAGATTTTTACAAGCAATTTCTATATTTTTTTTATATTTGTCGCAACAGTCCCTGTAGAGTTTATAAAAATCTCACCAAGATCGGCAGTCCGTCCAGTGCAATTGAGAAGCGCTAGCGCGTTCACACCCCACTTGGTGTGCAACCGCTCCAATCAAATCTGTTTGCAAATCACTTAGCTGAACTCTTCACTTCTCGTTGGCCTTTGAATTGATTTCTTTGCTTGACTTCGATTCCTTGATTTGTTTGCTTGAGCCTTGAATTCTTTCCGCTTTGGCCTTTGTTTGAGTTCTCTCTTTCTCTTTTTGACTTTTTTTCGGAAGGAAAACTAAAATGGCACTAAAACAAAAACAAAAGAAAACTAAGGCTAATAAAAAAAATTAACAAAGAGATGAAATCTCTTTCTTCCTTTTTTTTTAAGAAACAAAAGAAAATATATAACAAACAAAGAAAACAAATTTTTTTTTTATAAAAAAAAAGGATTTGGGAAAAAAAGCTAGAACCAACTTACAAAATTCAAAGAAGAGAAAAGGATTTTTTTTTAAAGGGAACAGGGAGAACTATAAACTATGAGAAGAAAAAAAACAAAGGAAGAGGATGGGGTATATGTAGACAAAAGAAAGAAAATTGGAAAGAATTGAAAAAGGATTTTTTTTTGTTTTTAGTTTGGGAAAAGGAATGTATTTATACAAGGAATATTGGAAAGTAGAGAAGTTTGGAAAGAAATTAAAGAAAAGAAAGGAAAGGAATTGTAATAAAAGTAAAAAAAATTTCTTTTTTAGAGAATTGCTGAAAAATAGAAAGAGATAGTAGAGAAATTTGGAAAGAAATAATGGAAAAGAGGGGAAAGAAATTGGAAAAAGTTGGAATGAAATTAATGAAAGAAAGGGAAGGAAATAAATGAAGAAAGAATGGTAATGAATAGAAAAGAAAGTAGAAAAGGAAAGAGATCAAACTAAATTTGCAAGTTTTTTTTAATTAGAATTGTTGTAAAAGTAGAGGTGTGGAAAGGTGGAAAGAAATTTGAAAGAAAAAGAAAAGAATTAAAAGAAAGGAATTGTTAGAAAAGTTGAATTTTTTTTATATGGAAATGTTGAAAGGAGGAAGCAAGATGCAAATAAAAGTGGAAAGAAATAAATAAAAAAATGCAATTTTTTTTATTGTTGTCAAAATAGAAGAGGGAGAAGAGATTGTGTAGAAGAAAAATCGGAAAGAAGTAAACGAGAAAAAAGGGAAACAAAATGAACAAAAATTGCACAAAAAAGGGCAAGAATTTTTTTTTATTTTTTTTTTGTTTTTTTATTGTAAGAGAATGAAATATGAGAGTTTGGAAACAATTTTTTTTAAAAAAAGGAAATCTAAGAAAAATAATGGGAAAGAAATTTGAGAAAATAGATGGCAAGAAATCGAACACAATTGTGGCAATTTGAATTGGTGAAATAAGGTGTAAAAGGAAATGAATAAAAAAGGAAGAATTATAAGAGAGATTGGAGATTGGGGATAGAAAATTACAAAAAGATTTTTTTTATATATATAAATAAAAAAATTGTAAATAAAAGGAAGGAAAGTGAAAAGAAATAGGAAAGAAATCAAAACAAACATGGCATTTTTTTTTACGACAGAAAAATATGTAAAAGAGGAAAGAAATTTAAAACAAAAATTGGCAACTTTTTTTTCTTTTTTTCTCTTAATTGGAAGATTATGGTATCATTGACTAACACCAAATCAAACCAATCAAGAATTTTCTGCTATATATAAAAGACAACAAAAGGAATAAAATAAAAATAAAACTAACATAAATTAGAAAATAAAATATTTTTGTGAGTTTTTTTTTATGGAAAAAGAAGAAAATAAATGGGGAAAAAATAACTCGAAGGATTTAAAAATAAAAATAATTTTGATCCCCGGAACGACGCCAAAATTTGTTTGCGAACAAATTATACAATTGTAAACAACTGTAAAATCCGTTCGGTTTTCCTAAACAACAAGGATTGTTGTAGAGGGTGTCGAACTCTGGGACCAAAAATATTTTAATTAATAAATTCAATCAAGTTATTCAGAATTTTGATTGATTGCAAACACAGAAAATAAACAAAAAGAGAGTTTTAACAATAAGAGAAAGCAATTAGGGTATAATGACATAGATTAGATTAATATTCATCAATAGCCAATTGAATAAATACAGATCTAATTCATGTTTCTGTCACAAACATGAATCAACTATAATTAGGTTTCTAGAAATAAATATGTAAATAACAACAAGTATAGCCTATGAAGGAGCTCAGCTCTTAAAAAACCATAGGCTATCAGGACAGATTCACTATTTTATTTCTAAAACCCTAAATATTAAATCTAAATCTGGTAAGTGTTAGATCGAACTCGAATATACCCTATGAAGGAGCACAACTCTTAAACGACACAGGGTATGAAGGTTCAGATCTAACCCTTAGTTCAAATCTAGATCTACATACATGAAGTTCTAATCTTTTGGCTATGTGATTCATATTGAATCATATCTATTAGCGTCATCACCCCCTAATCAAAGAGGATTAGCTAGAAATAGCTAAAAGAAAAGAAAATAACAGACATGAACATAAATAAAATGCAAATAAAAACTAAATAGAAGAGAGAAAGAAGAGTTTTATTCCAAGCAAAGGATTACAGAATAAAACTAAGTGTCTTTTTACAGTGAATGAGATAAAGTGTATTTATAGCTGATATGACAAAGGCTACTTGGAAAATTACACAATGTGGGACTAAAGAATTAGCCCAAATAACACATAAGCTAATGTGAACGCAGCTGTAGAGTGAGTTGTCTTGCAAACGAGCTAATGTGAACGCAACATGAGTAAGAGGCCTTTCAAAGGAGCCAATGTGAACACGACATGAGTATTCACTGAGCCAAATCTTTCTAAATGAACTCTATTTGCAACCGTTCTTCAAGCTTTAAACTCTTCAAGCTTTAGCAATTTCAAACTTCACTCTTTTTAAGACAATTCTTCATGCTTTATCCATCAAATGCTCTAAACCATGCTTTTTATCAACAATCTGAAAACATAGTTATAAATACACAATATTAATTATTTTTTAAAAAGAAAACAAGATAAATAAGCGGATAGGATATACGCATTTACGTGTATATCAGCCATTATCTTCTAGGGGAGAGGTTCGGGCTGTATACCGACCACAAATCGCTCAAGTACCTCTTCTCACAGAAAGATTTGAATCTGAGACAACAGCGGTAGATGGAATTCTTGGCATCATATGACTTCGATATAGCTTATACCACTGGCAAGGGTAACGTGGTGGCGGACGCGCTAAGTAGAAAAAGGATGACTTTGAGCCCCTTTTGTTGAAAGGAAAAGCCTTGAGTTTATAGCAACCTTTGATTTTACACCTGCTGTTGAGTCATTGACTGCTACGTTAGCATCTCTTGAGTTAAGACCTACACTTCTAGATCAAGTAGGGACTTCACAGAAGGAAGATAGTCGAAATCATGAACAAGTTGATTAGTGGTGAGACTTCAAGTCACCTCAGTAGGTATGCCATAGATGACAAGGGATGGCTAAGGCGCGATGGAAGGCTATGTGTCCCACAAGTGGGAGACCTAGTGAGGAAAGTTCTCGAAGAAGCGCATCACTCGAAGATGAACATGCATCCTGGAGGGGATAAGATGTACAGAGGTATGAAACGCATTTTCTTTTGGGCTTGAATGAAAAAGGACGTGGCAGAGTTCGTTTCGAAGTGCATGGTGTGCCAACAAGTAAAGGCCGATTCGAAGAAGCCTGGTGGGCTATTACATCCTTTGGAGGTTCCGCAATGGAAATGGGAGAGTATCTCGATGGATTTCGTGGATGGACTGCCTAGGTCAAGGAAGGGAAATACAAGCATATGGGTCATAGTTGATAGACTCACGAAAAGTGCTCATTTCATTCCGGTGAAAAGCAAGAGGACCGCATCATGGCTAGCGTCTATTTACCTTCGAGAGATAGTACGGTTGCATGGGGTCCTTCTAGTATAGTTAGTGATCGTGACCCGATTTTCACTAGCCAGTTTTGGAATAGTCTGCAAGAAGCAATGGGTACACGACTGAGTTTAAGCACGGCCTATCACCCACAGACGGATGGACAAACCAAAAGGGTATATAGGGTACTAGAAGATCTCCTGAGGCTATGCATTCTTGACTTTGGTGGTACTTGGGAAGACCATCTTCCTCTCGTGGAGTTTGCATATAATAACAGTTACCAAGCTAGCATCGGAATGACACCGTTCGAAGCCCTGTATAGAAGACCATGCAATTCGCCAACTTGTTGGTGGGAGATGACAGACAGACTTATACTTGGGCCCGACATGATATGGGACACTTCTGAGAAGATTGAATTGATGCGAAGACGGATGAAAACGGACCAAGATAGACAGAAATCTTATGCGGACCAGAGAAGGACATACCTAGAATTCGAAGTCGGGGATATGGTCTTTATAAAAGTTTCTCCGTTACGCAATGTAGTTCGTTTTGGAGCAGTTGGAAAGCTAGCACCAAGGTTCGTAGGACCGTTCCCTATCATTGAGAGGATTGGACGGATGGCCTATAAGGTAGACTTACCCAAGAAGTTATCTGGAGTACACAATGTCATTCACATCTCGCATCTCCGGAAGTGCTTACATGAGTCGGCCGAAGTGGTTGAGCCAAGCATCCTTGAAGACGTAGAAGTGGAAAAAGAGGCAACATTGAGGCGAGTGCCGATTCGTATCTTGGGGACGGAGATTAAAAAGCTATGGAATCGAGAAGTCAAGCTAGTTAAAGTGCAGTGGAGTGAAGCCCAAGAGAACGCAACTAGGGAAACCGAAGAGAAGATACACGCACTTTACCCATTTCTTTTTGAGGGTACATTCTCGATCTCTTTTTCCTATAAACTTGAAAACCTTTTCGTATCATGCTTCTACTATCTACGTTGTCTTGTTGTTTTCTCGATCTTATTTTGAGAACCTTAGGAAGAACCATATGGATGTAAACATGTGATTGAAACGTGTTATGGTTGATGTTTGCAAATGGTTGCAAGTGGTTTCTAGTGGATGCATGACACACATTAGGCACTAGATCGGCTCAGTCACATTTTCATGTTGCATATGCATGAGTGCTTATACTTGTACATGGATGGAACTTGTTATGCTATCACTTGGATGTTGCATATGAATGAATGTTTGTGCACTCATGTAAAGATTATAAACTATGTTAGGAATTTGCATACATGTTGGATTCATGACACTAACGTATTTTTCATTAAGGAGGTTTACTGAATCAGTAACCGCCTGATCTTTTGCATTAGATAAGTACATATACACACACTTACTGCATATGTTTATACAGCACTATAAATCTTTTAAGGACAATGGTTGCCTTTGGATGATGCTTTGAGTAGATGGATGATGGATGGTAGGACACATCCTCCCTAACTTAGAGATTTCGGGGACGAAATCCTTTAAAGGGGGAGAATGTAACAACCCGTGTTTTTATAACGTGTAATAACCATAAATCAAGGAAGAATTAATTTTTAAAATAAGAATCAAGGGAAACAGGTTGCGCCATTGCGTTCGTCTCGAAATTCTGCTTGGAAACGAGTCCGAGTTCTCGAAAATCAGAGTCCGTATGACCAAGTTATGACCTTTCGAAGTTTTCAGAAGTCTTCAAGTTCAAAACAGCTCAATTCGAATTCAAATTTCGAAATTCAAACCTCAGAATGGACTGGGCGGGAAATTTCCCGCCCAGGACCAGGTCGACCTGGGGATCGACTACGTAGTCGACCTACCCAGGACCAGGTCGACAATAGTGTCGACCTGGGGGTCGACCTGGTGGCCGAGTCCACTTTTGAAGCTGGATTCACTTTGATGTTCCTGGCCTTGTTTCTATTTACATTCGCTGACCTGACTCTATATATACAGCCCCTAACACTAGTCTCTCTACACAAAATTCTTTCTGACCTTATGCTGCTCTAATTCTGGTTGAAAAGTTAGAGAAAGGGACTACTTCTTCAATGACGAAACTACGTTGCTGATTTGGGAATTTCTGTTAGGACTTGACTAAGCATATAAAGATTCAACATCGACTCTCTTTTTCTATTTCTCGAACCACGATCTGTAAGCCCCAGTTATTTTTAGATTTAAACTGTAAATGTAATATGAATATGTTGTAAATTGAAATTGGACCTGTGTATGATGACTGTTTACATCCATTCTTGTTCATCTTGAATCGTGACTTTTGGTATATTACTATGACATTGATTTGGGGCCTATTCATGTGGTGAATCAAAAAGAAAAACCCCTCATATTATCATGTTGAGTCTGCTATTAGTTACAAGTTTATGTCTACCACCTTATGTCAATCGTTACCATGACTATACTATCACCTTATGTCAATCATTACCATGACTATACTATCACCTTACGACAACTGTTATCTTGACTAGTACCTTTTTTTGGAATCTTTATGTTTGAGGCCAATATTCCATATGGCAGTAATGTTATAATCATTTATCTCAAGTCATACCATGCTATTCTAGTAATCACTTTTGCCACCTTATACCCGTTCCTTTTTATGTTATTCCCTAATTATATTTATTTGTATCGATTCGAGCTTATGTGCGATGGGAATACGATTTGGGTAGACTAGGTAAAACATGAATTGGCTTTGAACTTGAACATGAACGTTGTTATGACTTGAACCTGAATATGGACATGAACTTGACACGATTTGACATGAAACATGACATGAAAACTTGAACGTGGGCATGACAATTAGATAAACTTGAAAATGGCCAACTCGAGGTTGGGTTGAGTTTGCAGTGTAAATCTGCCCGGAGCCGCCCGCCAAATCCAGTGGCTGCAAACAATAGGATCCAATGTGGGTAGTTGGTCATATCGCACGTAAAACCCGAGGTTAGACTATGTTGTGGTGTAAATCTGCCCGGAACCGCCCGGCAAATCCAGTGACCACAACAGTTAGTCTAATGCGAGAGGTTGAGGTGCATTAATGAATTCATGCCACATGATAGGGTTAAGTCATGAACCACTTGAATATACTTAACTAACTTGACACGATGATTTGATAGGGTTAAGTCATGAACCGCTTGAACACACTTAACCAACTTGATACATGATTTGGATAGGGTTAAGTCACGAATTTAAATGACAACACTTAACCCATTAGAAACCTTAGTTGCGCAGTCCTTTTCAGCAGTAACCCACTTAGATGTATCACGATACCCTGGGACTAGGCAGGGTGGGGCACGATTACTGGGCTGATTGTAAGCGACCAGAACGACGGCTGAGTAGGTGCGCCATTGTAGGTTCAGGCGGACTATGGTCGTGCACGTAGTCCGGAGTTGAAAAAGCAGGCATTGGGCAGCTGTAGGTTTACACTGTGCGTGCTTGATTCGTGTCGGTGGTTGGCACCATAGGACTTGATACACCATATGTTGGACCTAGCACAGGTAACTACATTTCCGGATAGGGCCGTATGACATAGACACATGACGAGCTAGAACTTGTATGGAGCCGATCGATTAGTAGATCGTACCGTAGGACCCCGTAATGGGTCACTTCATGATACTGGGCCAAGGGATCATTTCATGATTAATACTTGACATAGGTTAAAACACTAGTACAGATGGTGCAGCGAATTTTGAATATGCGATACTAGACTTGACTTATCTTGTTTATCATATCAGTCCTGTTATCATCCTTATGTTTAATTCCAATTTTCACATGTCATGTTACCTTTGCTAGTTTTTATACTGAAAGTCACTAGGGCTTACCAGTCTTATGACTGACCCTTTTTCTTTCGCCTTTTTTCTTTCGTTTTCCCCCCAAGTTCTCAGGGAGGAAACTCTAGCTCTTAGCTTGGATTTAGCTTGCTTTCTGACAGCTCATGTACGGTTTGGTCTTGAGCTATGCTATGGCTGCTTCTGCTATTTATGGGGAATAATTTACTTTTGTTTATGCTTCTTTATTTGGAACTTGATGTAATGGAATAATTTGTACCTTGGATATATGGGGTTTTGACTCTTTTCTTGAAAGAAATAAAAATTTGGTTTTTAATTTCTACCGCTGCTTTATTTATGTTATGCCTTGTGATATCTCTGTGTATGTTTACCTAGATAATACTCCACCAAAACTAGTGCATTCCCTTTGTGAGTGACCCTAGCGGAGGTGGGGTGTTACACTTTCGGAAGGATTTTTAAAGTTAAACAAATGGTTGGAGTTTACTCACACCAGTCCCATGACTGACCCAGAGTTTATTTTGTTTTGTTTTCCCTAAACTCTTGGGTGCCTAAATTTGTATGGCAGTCAAGTAGTCGGGATTTTACAGATTCATTTGGAAGAGCTGGAAGCAGGAGGCTTCACCAGTTAGCTATAGACTATCATATTTCTGCTGTGTACTACATTGTATCTGGAAACAGTTATTTATAACTGTTCAAGGAATAATTGTTGTGCTATGATAATGATATGTATATACAGTTACTGATTTGTATTTCGAAAGTTATGTTATTTAATATATTTTATTCGTTCCGTTGTGAGTTTGTGATCTTCGTTTTCTTATATTCTGATATTTCTTTCTTTCTTTTTCTCATCCTCTAACTTCTTTCTAATAATAATTCGTATTTCTGTGCAATTTGGGTTGGGCATGTGGTGTTGTTAGTCAACTCAGATAGTACGGATTTGCGGGCCGTTACGTACTTATTGATTGTCCGGATTTGCGAGCACCTCTCTTCCGTATTGGACATACGGGACGAGGAATAAGGTTTCTCCGGTTTCGTTCAGACCCAGAACGGACTTGTAAATGGATGTGTGTCTAACGTTGGATTTCATTCCATGTAAATTGATTTCTGTTTAATATATATCTGATTGGTGGCAGAGAATTTATTCTCTTGCTTAACACCCTTCTCTGAGATGTACGAGCTCATAGGTTATATATTGATAGTTATCGATCGCATGGCGTGAATTGTCAGTGTGCCATAGCAAGATGCAAATGATCATGGCTTATTGTTGAAAAGAAGAGCCTTGTGGCAGATGATCAAAGCACAACTTTATTGTAGCATAACTTTGTGTGTAGCGTTACTTCGCAAGCCTCACACCCCAGTATGCACCAAAAACCGGAGAAGGATCCCAGGGACAACATGCATTTCTTTCTAGCTAGAAGTGGTTTTTGGGTTTTACAAGCCCAGATATTTTTACTTATGTGGATGATGGAAAGCGAGGTACATCGGATATTGAGTCGTAGAGGCTCTATTTACGCCCCATAGGGCGGGGAGGCGTATTGTTAAGGCATAACTAATCCACTAACATATTTGTGGACTGGCCCTGGCGCTCCTAGGTGCAGTTGCGGCTGTATCCTGAGATATGGTAGGCTAGATTGTCTCGAATTGGTAAGGACTATCTCTTGCCTTGGTTCATGATGAAAATCCAACTTCCAATTCGACACCATACGGTTTTGATTGTAAATCTATATTTGGCGACATAGTATATTGTAGCAATGCTGTCTATGATTGATATATTATGATTGAATTTTTTTGAAAACATATATACCCTAATAATATTATCAAATCCTTTTTTTTCATATTAAGCATTTTTTACCATTATAAGGTAAAACTCTATCCTTTGGTTTGCGTTGCATTGTGTGATGCGAATTGAGTCTTATAATGGTTTCATTTTTCTGAAAAGCATTGCATGTTTAACGATTTACTTTATATATGCACTGGCAATCCAATGGAATAAACCCGTTCCGCGTTAGGGGCATAGTCCTGTGATTAGCCTTATTGTTAAATAGGTTATAAAAGATTTCTCATACTAGTCCCGTGACTGACTCGTAGTTTGTTTCACTTTGCAAACTCAGGTGCCCTTTTTTCCACACGGGAAGCCTTGTTAGCAGATTCATTATTGATAGCTATGGAGCTGAAGATGGATCTTATCATTTTTGTTATGTTATTCAGACTTCGTTTATTATATTATGTTTGATTCCACTTTAGACATTTTATATTAAGTTGAAAACTGTATTATATACTAAGTATAATCTTATTATGTTGTGTAACTCTGATGATATTATTTCCAATGTAATTTGATATACGTTTTCTTCTGTAATTCTACATTTTTTCCTGCAATTGTTTATGTGTTATATTCCAATGATTATCCTTACTTTCACACTACGGGAGTTTGGGGTCATCACAAGATTAGTTTAGTTGAAACAAAATACTCATTTTTGTTAAATTAGTTAGTTGAAACAAAATACTCATTTTTGTCAAATTAGTTTAGTTGAAACAAAATACTCGTTTTTGTCAAATTAGATTAGTTGAAATAAAAATTTACATTTTGTCAAAATATAATGGTTGTAAACAAAAATTACATTTTTGTTAAATAGGATTGGAGTTGAACAAAAATTGCATTTTTGTTAAATAAGATTTGAGTTATAACAAAAATAACATTTTTTGGTTAAAGAGATTTGTGTTCGAGCAAAAATATTAATTTTTTCAAACTAAGATTATCAACATAAATGCCACCATCACTTATATTCATTTTGTTAAATTAGAATTGTTAACAAAAATGAAGATATCATTTTTATCGACAATGCATATATTAGAATTTGTATGCAAAGTCAAAGAATCATTTTAATTGACAATGCATATATTAGAATTTGTATTCAAAGTCAAGAAATCATTTTTATTGACAATGCATATATTAGAATTTGTATCCAAAGTCAAAGAATCATTTTTATTGACAATGCATATATTAGAATTTGTATGCAAAGTCAAAGAATCATTTTTATTGACAATGCATATATTAGAATTTGTATGCAAAGTTAAATATCATTTTTATTGACAATACATACATTAGAATTTGTATGAATTATTTTTATTGTCCAAACATGCATTGAAACTATCTACAAATAAAATATTCCTTTTATTTGTTAAAGTAAAAACAAAAATAGAAATAAAATAAAAGTTAGCTTTTTATTTGTCATCCGCTCAATTGTCATGTAAATACAATATATTTTATTTGACATTATGAACATGTAAATATGATATGCCAATAAAATATTCTTTTATTTGGCGTGTTAAATACGTTAGTGGAATCGTAAAATGGTTTATATTTATATATAGTTATATATAAATATAAATATAAATATAAATCAAAATTATATGAATCACGTGCGGCAGTTCGCGTTTCAAAATCGTAACTTTAAACGATTATCCCAAAAGATCCGACCATCGGATTTTCCCAAACTGGAACCGTTGGTACCGCTTTGGGAAGATCTTTCCAACGATATAAATTTTGTTAAAATCCAACGGTTAGATTTCGAGAAATGTATAAATCAAATTTTCATAAAAAACAGCGTCAGGGCCGTCTATTGACCCGAAGCGTCATTAAATTAAATTGGGCTATTTTTATATAAATAAAAATAGCAACAAATCGTTATAAAATAATATTAATGATATGAAATGGTTTAAATTATATATATGCAAGAATTATTTGAAAATACCGAGTTCAATCTCATTTCAAATAATTATACGACGATTTAAATCGAAGATATTGAAGACGGTGATTGAAGACCGGCGATCTTCACATCGAATGGATGACTACTGATGTAATGACCTGAACTTCCCTATAAAGGAAAGCCCAGATTGCTTTGAGGACAAGACGAATCAGAACACAAACAGAAAAACATTTCATTGATAT
The DNA here is from genome assembly GCA_030737875.1 of Allium sativum. Classification (NCBI taxonomy): domain Eukaryota; kingdom Viridiplantae; phylum Streptophyta; class Magnoliopsida; order Asparagales; family Amaryllidaceae; genus Allium; species Allium sativum. The sequence goes on along the minus strand of CM060915.1, from coordinate 242,921,169 downwards.
TACAACAATTTACATCAAAGTACAAGAATATACAGAGTATGAAAAAATAATATACATTTGATAAATATCAGAGATTTACAAATTACAATGCAGCAGAAAATAAATCAAAACACAACTGAAAGAGGTAAATGGATACAGAACTTTCTGGATATCGTTCCAGCTGTAAACCAGGATCCTGTGAATATAAATCTGCAAAACCAAAACTACTAGCTGCCCGTGTGGAAAATAGGGGAACCCAAAGTTTAGGTTGAAATAATAAACTCCAGGTCAGTCATGTGACTGGTGTGAGAACTAAAACAGTTATTTAAAACTTTACTTTAATAGAGAGTAAATCAAGGGACCACGCCGTATAACACGGAATGGGTTTCCTCCCAAGAATACTAGTGCATAGAATAAACAACACAATGCTTTTTGAAAAAATGAAGCTATTATAAGACCCATGTCCCATCACATAATGCAACGCAAGCCAGAGGATAGAGTTTTCCCTTATAATAGCCAAACATGCTTGGTATGTTTAAAGTAAATCATTTTATACTATTATAAGTGCATAGTGTACTAAAACAACTTCTAATATAAATGTATCAATCATAGGCGTCATGGGTACCATATATCATGTCGCCAACACTATGCTCTACAAATAAAAACGAATGTCACGTATTGGAAATTGGATTTTCGTCGTGAGTCGAGGCCAGGTATGGCTCCTCGCCGATTCGAGACACTCTAGCAAATGTCTCAAGATTCGGACGTTGGCGAACCCTTGGATATTTAGGGCCGGTCCACGCATAGCGGATTAGTTATACCTGAACACGCATTTTCCGGTCCTATCGGACCTATCCATCGGATCTGTAGAGACTGATATATCCGAGGCGCTCGCATTCCAACAACCACACAGGTAAAAATAATATAAATGTCAGGGCGTGAAAAACCCTTACACCACCCGTAGCTAGAAAGAAATGTCGTGCACTCCCTGAGTCATGATCCCGTTTTGACTCATACCGAGGTGTGAGACTCGCGAATTAACGCTATACACAATGCTATGCCACACAGGCCGTGCTTTGATCATTTGCATCTCAACATGCCACACAGGCAATTCACCCCATGCGACTGATGTCTATTGATATATAACCTCTGGGCTCGTACGTCTTAGAGAAGGGCGTTAAGCAAGAGAATAAATTCTCCGCCGCCAAACATATATATATATATATATGTTTAATAGAGATCAATCAACACAGAATAAAATCCAATGTCAGACACACAGTCCTTTACAAGTTCGTTTTGGGTCTGAACGAAACTAAAGGCACCTTATTCCTCCTCCCATATGTCCAATACAGGAGAGAGGAACTCGCATATTCGTCGATTTCGAAGTATGTCTGGACGATCACCAATTATTACCCTGTCTTGAGTGTACAGCCCAATCAAGACATCAGTAATCATCCAAACATTGTTAAGACCTCCGGTCTTCAACCACCGTCTTTATCGTCGACTTATCGCCAAATCAGTTATTCAGAATGGGTATAAACCCAACCTTTTTGAATAACTCGCGTATATAATAAACAAGTGTTATAAAAACACAACATACGCCTCATTCCAATTCTGAATATTCTTTTATTTAAATATTCATATCCTTTGGGAAAGGTTCCCATTAATTTTATCAAAAATAAATTCTTTAAATTTATTCTTTAATCTTCCTTTGGAGATCAATTCAAACCATATTAAAGTTTTCCGAACTAGTCGGGATTAACGCGCCTTACCGAAGTAATCATTTGTTTAATTTCCCAATCCCAACCTATCCATCCCATGGAGCAAAACTGGTCATACTCCATATCTAATACCACGATGTTATTGGTAAATTTAATTACCATTTCACGTTAAACCTAATTAAAGATTTAACTATCGCTTGGAGCAAAACTGATATTACTCCAAAACTCGATCATTTCCCAAATTTGACAATTTAAATTATCAATTCCCATTTCAATCTTTTAAAGATTCAATAAAACTACACTTAGTTTTAATCTTCCCAAAAATCAATATTAATGATTATTTAACTTTGGAAACTCCAACATGCCGCACCGACAATCTACACCGTACTATTGACTTCTACCGATATATAACCTCTAAGCTTGTACATCTTAGAGAAGAGTGTTAAGCGAGAGAATAAATTCTCCGCCACCAAACAGATATATATTTAGCAAAGATCAACCATACAGTTTGAAATATGATGTTAGACATGTAATCCTGTCTTTACTTGGATTAAAGAACCAATGTCATTTAAAACACAGTTCACGATAAACCCAAATAACATTCCATTAATTATGGAATCTTCATGAAAAAACTAATCAATATATAATCGACATCAATTTCTGTATCCGACCAATAATATAAATGGAATAACGACAAAGCCTTTTAAATTCCATATATATTATCAGTCTTCCTCCACGGAAGCTCATTTCGATTATTATCAAATCAAATTTCATTCAATTCCAATTTAATATATTAAATTGGAAGATTTTACTTTGGAAAATTCCCGTCAAATCTTAATAAAAAGATTTATAAATTCCAAATCACATTTCACTGTAAATCGGGTTAAAGAACGAATGTCGTTAAAAACACAGTTCACAATAAACACAATTCACATTCCATTTTCAATTCCAATTAAATGTTAATTAATTGGTAAACTCTTCTTTAAATCTTAACAAAAAGATTTATTCTTTTCATACTGCTTTTAAGAACAGTGTTAGTGAAGACACCGTTCCATCAGTCTCTAACCGTAAATTAGTATGAGAACAATTCACTAAGTATTAATCCCGAAGGCAGAAACCAACATCAGATCAATACCGAGGAAACCATTCAACTTAGCTAATCTCCAGTTAGTTTCTAATTTTCTTAACTCCATTGGTTTAAGAACAACATTTTTAAAGATATCATTCACGACAAACCCAAAATTCAATTCCAATTAAATATTAATTAATGGGTGAACTTCATTAAATCTTAATTAAAAGATTTAATCTTTTCTCAACTGGGTTTAAGAACAGTGTTAGTGAAGACACCGTTCACGACAAACCCAAAATCCCATTTGATATTAAATACAAGGCTCTGAATAGAAAGTATATCGGCTTATATTCAATATCAAATTCTGAAACCAACCAATATCGTATTGGAATAAAGATATATATATATATATATATATATATCTTCCAAATTCCTCCACAATATCCATATAATCACGGAATCCAACATCGAAATATTCCGAAGATACTTTCGATTCAAATCCCTTTCAATTCTTAAAATTGAAATTTCTGGTTATATCAAAACCATTCACAAATCAATTTATTTATTTAAAAATTATTGGAATTCAAGTCTAGTTCATAACTAGTTCATTTCGATAAAAATATATTTTTATCTTTTCAAATATGGAATTTTTCATCCCAATTCTTTCCAAATCATTTATAATGATTTTACACAAATTATCGATATTTTTAATAATTTTATCAAGGCACATACAGTGGATTTCCATAAACGGTTATCGAACTGCACTTACAACGACCTTTTCCAAATTTGATTTGGACATAATTCCAAATCCAACCGTTAGATTTGAAATTTCTCATATTTGTTGGAAAGCTCTTTTCGATACGACGGTCGTATCTCCCGTAATGTCCATTCAAAGTCAATGGTCGAAATTCGTGAACTGCCGTGGCGCGACGCATTCTATTCAGGCCATTAAATATATATAATATATATATTATATATATTTCGTCGATTTCTATTTAAAACGTATTTTACAAATCGTTTAAATTTGTTTTCTAAACGATTTCAACTTTATATTGAATTTCAAATCAAAATTGAATATTCCATATCATTAATATATAAATGATAATATCTTCAAAACATTAGATTTTGAATTCACTTCCTTTTCGATATTCATTACAAAAATGAATAAAATCGATATAATTATCGTTCACGTCAAAATGGTGTTAATCTAATCAACACGGCTTTATATATTTAAATATTTTCATGTCCGTCCCAAATCGGACATCAAAATCAGATTTTGATGTTTTACTGAGTATTATTTTATAATATTTATTATTTTAAAATATTCGTTATTTTAAAATATACATTCTTTCTGAACTGGAATAAGACACAGTCAATTACCATTTAATGTTATTTATATGGATTTTATATGCACATGTACACAACAGTAATCAAACACAGAAAACCATCATCCAGAGTGTATTACACAACTGAATAAGCGTTAAATAAGAATAATTAACGCTTACACTAGCCTGTCAACCATTCGATTGACATACAACTAAATATTGGGATTAGTGTATGTCCAGTTTGATCCCAATACCCATGTGGGGTTTTCAAACAACTAACACTGATTATTATTTGTGTAGTTGGGCGATGTGTAAAATAGATCGTCCCAATCAATATCAGTAAAATGTGTGTGCATAAACAAATCATCCGATTTGTAAACGAATATTTGTTTTATTCATATACACGTTAAAAAATTATATTTTTAATGATAAAATATTTTATTTCAACACGTAAATATCTATACAGTCCATTTCACATCATAACAATTTTCACAACACAATCAAACAAACAAGTCGTCAATGGTCTGTGAACGACAGGGAACAGTTTATATATGCAGTTTTAAAATAATTAACTGAATAGAAAATTTTAGTGAGGAGTTCTAACCTTTGGGATCCACTCCTCCATTTCATTTTTGAATTTCTGAATAGCTTGGATTTGCCCGAAATTCAACGCAGTCTTTTCCACGCTGTTTACATTGAAAATCACATTCTCAATATGATGTTTATATGTTTAAAAATCCCATTTTTATTTCGCTATATATATAAGAAAGATCACATCTTTTATTTTGATACTACATTATAAAAATTATATTTTTATAGCACTTTATATATAATAAAAATTATATTTTTATATCGCCTTTCAAACAATAAAAAATATATTTTTATTTCAAATCCATATGTATAAAAATCGTATTTTTATTTCAAATCTAAGCATATAAAAATCGTATTTTTAGACTTTGTTCTTTCATTTAAAAATTATATTTTTAAACCAATGTGAATTCATATTCAAATTTACATTTTTCTAACTTACTTTTCTAATTTAAAAATCTCACCTTTTCTAATTTAAAAAAAATCAAATCTTTATTTGAAAAATCTAATCTTTTCACTTCGCTATATAAACAAAGACCATACATTTAAAACCGAATTTTTATTTCAAAATCTTTTTTTTTACTCTAAACCATTTCCATAAAAATCATATTTTTTTATTGTTACTTCATATATAAAAATCGTATTTTTTATATCGTTACTTATATATATAAAAACATTTTTAGTTTATCACTACATGTATAAAAATCCCATCTTTAACTTGCTATTATATATATAAATCGATTCTTTATAACGGTACCTTCTATATAAAAATCAAACCTTTATATAACCAAAATCGTATTTTTACAAAACTAAAAATCATATTTTTTTTATAGCCTTAAAAATCATATTTTAACTAATTAAAATTTACAATTACATATAATAAAAATCAGGTTTTTACCTAATAAAACATCTTATCTTTATATCATAAAAATAGAATAGAAATAAAATAAAATCAGGGAGAATCACGGTTTTTCGATCGGAGAAGGGTGAAGGATCATCGGAGGGGAGGCGCGCCATCGTCTGAGGCCGGAGGGGGTCGGCGACCGGTGGTGGTGCGGCAAAGGAGGGGTTCGGTGGGTCTGTGCGTGGGTGTGAAGCTCGAATTGGAGAGGGGAAGGGAATGAGAGGCGGAGGGGGAGGATGGCCTGAAGGGGGACGTCACGCGCGGTGGTAGAGAGCGGAGATTTCGACGAGCGATTTATGTTTTAGGTTTTTTTTATTTCGTCTTGTAAAAATCTGATGGGGAGAGAGAATAGTGGGGGGGTATTATATAATTATTTTATTTTATTTTTCTAGAAAGGTTGACTTTTTATTCGAACTCCAAACGAGACCCAACGACAGTCGCCTCTAGCTAATTACCCCCATTCTGAACACAATAGGGTATGTTTCATAACCCAATTCGGCTGTTACGATTAGTTTCCATTAAATTAAAATATAAATCAATATATTTTAAATTCAAATGCACATTTTAATTTACCGGGGCCACGTACTAACTCGAAAAATTCCAAAAATAAATAAATATGGCTATGTCTTGACGATACGGTCCTAACAAAACTAATTTCGTCCAATTTGGAGACCGTTTGAAAAATGGCCATTTTTCAGTCGATTCAAATTGATTGAAACTATAAAAACACGTTTTCTTATCCCACGCTCACATATTGATTCCAAAAATTATAAAAATTGGAATCTAGCAAAAAATTGACATTTCGGATCCAACAAAAGTGATTTCATCGAAAATAGAGGTCGTTTGCAAAATGCTATTTTTAAGGGCTATATTTCCATAGCAACTATTCTGAACTTTCAATTGGGCATAATTTTTTATTCTCGCTATGAAATTTCAATTTTTCAGATCTGTTAGGAACATATTTTCAAATAGATTCTAATATTTTTGGTTTCACTTAAATCTGGTTTATTTTGAATCCTGTACATTCATTTGAAATTTGAAATCGAATTTTCAAACTACCATGCCAATTCCAATTCCTTTTGTAATTAAAATATTTATATTCTAACTTCGATTCAAATAAATATATACGTTCTACTTCTATTCAAAATAAATTTCTTGTCGTTCTTATTTAAAATACTTCATTTTAAATATTCAAATTTCATTAGAATTGCCAAAATAAAAAATTTAAATCGGTTCTGATTTTCCAAGTTGTTACAACTGATGCCCGACGTTGGTTAGCTCCTAGTAATGGGTTAAAGTGGTAGTTGTCTGGACGTACTTGTTGGTTTTCCAAATAAGCGAGCACCTCTCTTCCGTATTGGGCATACGGGAAGAGGAATAACCTGTCTCTGGTTTCGTTCAGACCTAGAACAGACTTATAAATAGATTTGCGTCTGACGTTGAATTTCATTCTATGTGATTTGATTTCTGTTTAATATATATCTGTTTGGTGGCGGAGAATTTATTCTCTTTCTTAACACCCTTCTCTGAGACACACGAGCTAAGAGGTATATATTGATAGTTATTGATCGCATGGTGTGGATTGTCAATGAGGCATGAAAAGATGCAAATGATCGAGGCTTTTGTTGAAAAGCAGAGCCTTGTGGTTGATAATCAAAGCACAACCTGTTTAGGCGTAGCTTTGTGTATAACGCAACTTCGCGAGCCTCACACCCTGGTATGAGTCAAAAATGGGATAAGGACCGTAGGGATTGCATGCGTTTCTTTCTAACTAGAAGTGATATCAGGGTTTTGCAAGCCCTAACATTTAATTATGTGAATGATGGATTATGAGGCACCTCGGTTATATTGGTCGATAGTGGCCAATTGATAGGTCTAATAGGACCGGGAAACGTATTGTTCAGGAATTGCCAATCCACTAAAGTATTTGTGGACCGGGGCTACCACATCCAAGAGTTGCCAGTAGGTGTGATGCTGAGGCATTTGCTAGAGGGTCTCGAATCAGAGAGGAAGATCCCTAGCCTCGACTCATGATGTAAACCCAATTTCCAAAACGACATTACGGTTTTGATTGTAAACCTATATATGGCAACATAGTAGGACGGGGTACTATGCCGTCTAGAATTAATACATTTACTTTGAAGTATTTTAAAACTGATTAGACACTAATAATAATTTTAAAATATTATTTTTCATGTATCAAGTATGTTTGATCATTATAAGGTAAAACTCTATCCTTCGGTTTGCGTTGCATTGTATGATGGGTCTGGAATCTTATAATGATTTCATTTTTCTGAAAAGCATTGTGTTGTTTTGAATAAAATTTATTTAAAGTATACACTGGCAATCCAATGCAATAAACCCGTTCCCGTTAGCGGCATGGTCCTATGATTAGCCATATTGTTAAATAAGGTAGGAAAGATTTCTCATACCAGTCCCACGACTGACTCGTAGTTTGTTTCACTTTGCAAACTAGGGTGTCTTCTTTTTCACACGGGCAACCAAGTGATAGGTTCAGGTTATTATGGACACATTCTGGATTGGAGCATGCTTAAGGAAAGGAGATGAAGGACATTTTTATCTTTTTATTTATGCACTGAGACATTTAGACATCCTTTATCTATGATGTACTTAAGGACTTTTAGACTTATTTCTTTTAGCTAAGACTTTTATTTGCTAAGTTGTATCCTGTATATGCTCTGATGTTTTGATGTTGATGGCATTTCTATTTCGGTTACAATGATTTATGTGTTATGTTGTTATCTGAGATCTGCTATTGTTGTAGTTATGTTATATTCCAATGACTATCCTTGCTTTCGCACCACGGAAGTTTGGGGTTATCACATAATATGTAAATGAACTCGTCAGAAATAGAATCAGTAGTATTCTAAGACGAATAACTCATTATAGATAGGATTAGTAATGTCCTAGAATGAGTATAGCAGAATAAAATACACCCCCATAGATGCATTTATACATAAATATATGTCTTTATGATTTACAATATCTTTTCTGTTAGCCGACTCTTTGTCTGCTATTTGCAGACATAGTAGAAAATGAGTGGCAGAAATAGAAGAATTAATTCTATAGTTCAACAATCTAATCATCCAATTATGCTCCCACATCCAGAATCAGAGCTAGAAGTTCTAGTAAAGAAGTATCGAAATCTGGGTGGATTACCATTCTTGGGCAAAGAATCCGTTATTGAAACACAAGCATGGATGCGTTCTTCACAGAGAATTCTTGAAGGCTTAAAGCTAAGAGATGATCAGAAAATATTACTGGCATCTAAGGCACTCAAAGACGAAGCTTTAATCTGTTGGGAAACTGTTACAAAGGATTATCCAAAAGGTAATATTACTTGGGATAGATTTAATGAAACTTTTAAGGAAAGATTTATTCCTCCAGAAGCAACTGAGCGGTTATATGATGAATTCTACCATCTGAAATAAGGAGATATGGCCACTCAGGAGTATCAGAATAAATTCAATGAACTTTCACACTTTGGCCCGGAACTAATTCGAGATCCTTTGAGGAAGAATATGATGTTTATTAACGAACTTCAAAGAAGGTACAAAAGTAGAGTAATTGCTCATGTGAATCTTCTTTTTTCTAAGATGATACAAATAGCTTATCGCTATGAGGATCTTGATAAGCAAGGTGTTTTGGAAGATGAACAGGAGGGCAGTTCAAGCAACAAAAGGAAGTTTGAAACCGATAGCCCTAAGGCAAGTACAAAGCCTGAGGTCAGTAAGAAGCCTAAAGCCAATAAGAAAGGGGCAAAATCTAATAAAGAATCGCTAACCACTGCCACATGCTCTAACTGCAATAGGCAAGGACATTTGGAGATAAGTTGCAAATCTTTAAAGAAACTAAGGAATGTTGGATCTAAATCCAATAAGAAGTTTCAAGAGAGAAGAAAATGCATAAGTGTCACCAGTCTGGTCATATTGCAAAAAATTGCTAGCTATCAAAGAAGTTTGAAGTAACACACGTAAATAAAGTGGCAGAAACTCCAATGCCCTCAACTAGTTAGCAAAGGCCAGTTGTTTTCGAAGGCACTCTAACTGTCCACAATATTACAGTTAAGATATGTTTGACACAGGCACGTCGCGAAGCTTCATTTCGAGTAATACAGTCAAGAAGCTAAATCTAAAATTAGGGAATCTAGAAGATTCGATTAGAGTTCATAATTCGATAGGAGGTTCTCTGGTCCTTGGCTGAAGTTGTAAAGTGCCCGTCTCTTTTTCCCATTATAGATTTCCTTGTATTATAATCATCATGAATTTTTCCGAGTTCGATATTATACTTGGGCTGGATTGGTTAACCAAATACGAGGCCAAGGTTAGATGTGCAGAAAGGGTAGTTAAAGTTAAAACAAAGCTTGCAAATATTTGTATACCCTACGCAGGCTCAGATTAATATAGAAAATAATTTTGGGCTGCTCTTGAGGTCACCCCCACTGCTATTGAAAATATTCCTATCGTTAAGAATTATGTGGATTTGTTCGAAGAAGTTGATAACTTACCTCCGCGAAGAGAAATTGACTTCAGGATCGATCAGTTCCGAATGCAAGGCCAGTAGTGCACGCTATTCGAAGAATGACCTTGAAAGAGAAAGAAGAATTGAGTAATCTAACTCGACAGCTTTTATGGAAAGGTCTGATTAGGCCTAGTTTTTCGAATTAGGGCGCAACAGTAGTGTTTGTTCCAAAGTCTGACGGTACTCTTATATTATGTGTTGATTACCGAGACCTCAACAAGCAGACGCTAAAGAATAAATATCCATTACCACGTATTGACGATTTATTAGATCGCTTGAATGGAGTGCAAGTATTTTCTAGAATGGACCTAGCTGCAGGTTTCCATCAATTGAGTATTGCTAAAGAGTGTGTTCCTTTTGACAACTTTCAGAGGTCCAGACATATTTTATGAGTGGTTAGTAATGTCGTTCATCTTATGTAACGCCCTGCTTATTTAGTTGATTTAATGAACAGAGTACTCCGTGATGTTTTGAATAAATTTGTGCTGGTTTTCATTGATGACATTTTATTCTCTAAGTCAACTTCCGAGCATGCGAAGCATTTGGAGGAAGTTTTGGAAATTCTGAGAAAGAATGTATTAAAAGCCAAATTTTCTAAATACATATTCTGGCAAGAAGAATTAAAGTTCCTCGGTCATGTAGTATCGAAGGATGGAATTTCAGTAGATCCAGGAAAACTCACAGCCATTCAAGATTGGAAGCATCCTAGCACGCCTACAGAAATCAGAAGTTTTCTAGGATTGGCTAGCTATTATCGAAAATTCATTAAAGATTTTTCGAAGCTATCTAGTCCATTAACGGAGCTCACCAAGAAGCATACATAGTTTAATTGGACACCTGAATGTGATGCAGCTTTACAAGAGCTGAAATTAAGGTTGACTACTGCTCTTGTGTTGACTATTAAAAATGGAAATCAAGATTTGACAGTCGACACAGATGCTTCTCTTGAAGGTGTTGGTGCGGTATTAATGCAAAGAAGCAAAGTAGTTGCTTATGATAGCCATCAGTTGAAGCCGCATGAGAAGAGGTATGCTACTCATGATCTTGAGTTGTTAGCCATCGTGTTTGCTTTGAAAATATAGAGGCACTATCTTTTGGGTGAGAAGTTCGAATTATACACGGACCATAAGTCACTAAAGTATCTGTTCACCCCGATGGACTTGAGTTTGAGGCAACAGCGTTGGTTAGAATTTCTTGCGGCATATGATCTAGATATTTTATATACTCCAGGAAAAGCCAATGTTTTAGCAGATGCGCTTAGCAGGAAGAATGCAATTATCGCTAATCTCATTATTACGCCTTCATTGATTGAAAAAATCTCTGTTTTTCAGAAGGATGATGAATTTATTCAGAAAATTAGTAAAAGAGTTTAAGAAGGCGAACCTTCGAGTTTCCAGATTGATAAGAAAGGAGTTCTGAGGTTATTAGGCCGAATTTTTGTTTCGAATATTCCTGAGCTCAGAAGGGGAGTAACGGATGAATGTCACAAGTCCAAGCTTAGTATTCGTCCAGGGGTGAGTAAGATGTATCATGATCTCAAGCGCACGTTATAGTGGAGATCTATGAAAAGAGACATTTCAATATATGTTAGTAGATGTTCTACTTGCCAACAAGCCAAGAGTGATGAGCAAAAACTAGCAGGACTGTTGCAACCATTAGAGTTTCCAGATTGGAAGTGGGATCAAATTTCCATGGATTTCATGGATGGTTTGCCCCGAACCAAGAAAGGAAATGACAATATTTGGGAGATCGTAGATCGTTTCACGAAGACCGCCTATTTTGTTCCTGTCAAATCGACTAGAACAGCTCAAAGTCTGGCGCAAATTTATTTCAGAGAAATCGTTATACTTCATGGAGTTCCCAATAGTATTCTTGGTGATCGTGATCCAATATTCGCTAGTAAATTCTGGGAAGCATTCCTGGTGGAGCTGGGGAAAAAGTTAAATCTAAGCACTGTATATCATCCTAAAACAGATGGCCAAATTAAGAGGGTTAATCGTATATTAGAAGACTTATTGCGGGCATGTATTCTTGATTTTTGCCGATCGTGGGAAGATTACTTGCATTTGGTTGAATTTTCATATAATAACAATTACCAAGAGAGCTTAAAAATGTCACCATTCGAAGCATTGTAATGTAAACCATGTAGATCTCTCATATGTTGGGTAGAATCAGGCAATCAACTAGTACTGGGTCCCGATATGATTCGAGAAGCTTCGGGTAAGGTCAATTTCATTAAGAAGCGACTGCAAACAGCTCTGAGCCGACAGAAGAATTATGCAAATTCAAGAAGAAGAGATTTAGCATTTGCTATTGGTGATTATGTATACTTGAGTGTTTCTTCGATGAGAGGAGTAGTCTGATTCGGGAAAACAGGGAAGTTGGCACTTAGATTTGTTGGTCCGTTTCCTATACTTGAGATGATTGGTACTCTTGCTTACATGGTTCAGTTGCCTGACTGGTTGCCAGGAGTACATGATGTATTTAACGTGTCTCAACTTCGAAAGCATGTACATGATCTAGACTTGATTGTGGAAGAAGTAGCGCAACAAGATTTGGAAATTACTCCAAGCTTAGCAGTGAGAAGAGAGCCACTGAAAATTATTAGCAAAAAAACAAGAGTTCTAAGGAACAAGAAGATACATTTAGTCAAAGTGCAGTGGAGCGGAGATCCTAGAGACTGTACATGGGAGACCGAAGATAGCATTAAGCAGGCTTATCCCAAGTGCAGATTGGACATCTCTGATTAGCTCTGGTGCAGGGTACATTTACAATATTTTGCCTTTCCATTTTGTTTCCTACTTTACTGTTGTTTCCTTTTTGGGGGCGCAAAGTTTTAAGTGGGGGAGATTGTAACAACCCGGAAAATCAGAACCAATTTAAAATTTTTATTTTTGCTATTTTAATGAATTTTGAATATTTAAAATGATTTATTTTAAATAATAACAATTTAAAATTTATCTAAATCGAAGTTATAACGTATATATTTAATTTAATTATAAAATGAGCCTGAAATGGCGTGGTAGTTTAAAAATTCAATTTCAATTTTCAAATGAATGTACAAAATTCAAAATAAATTAGACGTCAGTAAAACCAGAAATATTTGAATCTGTTTAATTATATCTTTCTAACGAATGTGAAAAATCCAGATTTCATAACGAGAATTGAAAGTTATGCTCAGTTTAAAATTTAAAATAGTCACTATGAAATTTAATATAATATATAGCCCCTAAAAATAGCCATTGTGAAAATGACCACTGTTTTCAATGAAACTACTTTGGTTGGATCCGGAATGTCAAATTATTGCTAGGTTTAAAATTCCATAATTTTTGGAATTAATATGTGAGCATGGTAAATTAAAACGCATTTGTTAATTTCAGTTTGAATTGGATCGACCAAAAAAGGTCCATTTTTCAAACGGTCTCCAAATTCAACATAATTAATTTTTTTAGGACTGCATCGTCAAAAGATAGCTAGATTTATTTTTTGGGAATTTTTGGAATCAGTACGTGGCCCCGGTAAATTAAAATGTACGTTCAAATTTAATATTGAATGTTTCATATTTCAATTTGAAGAATAACTAAACAGTCGAATGGGCCTACGAAACATATTCCATTATGTTCGGAATGGGGGTATTTGTCTAGAGGCAATAGTCATTGGGTTTGATTTGGAGTCCATGTGGATTAATGGGCCTTTTATGAATTAAATAATTAAATTATAAATACTCAACCAATTGGAAATTCCAAAACCCTAATTCTGTTTGGAAGCCATCGCCTCCCTCCTTCGTTCAATGCGTGAAATCATCCAAATAAAAACTCCATTCGCTCTCCAAATTCCTTCAATGAATTGCGAAATTTCCTAAGGCAGTTTGAAGAGCATAACACATTCTGTACATCCAATGGGTATGATAAAAAATAGTTGGGTATTTCGTTCGAAAATCGCACCTAAACCTTCGCCGTTCACCCTAGATCTGGGGGAGCGGGATGTCATCGAACTTACTAGTGTTGGTGGCGCAGGTAGGGCTCGCGGAGGCGCACAAGGGGTGACTCCAGATTGAGCTCTGACGCTTCGAAGTTCGTGCAATTTCCAGCCCTAGTTTTGAACCCAGTTCATACTTGTTGGCCTGAAGTTAGGAACAAGAAAGTTATATATTTAAATACTTCACCACATATAAAAGCATTGCAAAGTGAATTTACTGAATAAAAAAATCATATCTTTTTCATATGTTGTCCAAATCCAGTGAAACATGAAGCATTATGATCGTGACAACGTCTTCTACATTCTTGAAGAGACCGGACAATTTTTGAAGCTTTCTACAATTTTAAAAGGAATAAAAAACCAACTTGAGATTTCTAAATTCACATAAAATTTAGAAAAATATTATAGCTTACAGACGGAGTTTAGTAGCTCCTGACACCATTGTTCACAGACCATGGATGATTTGTTTGGTAGTATTGTGTGGTAGAAATTGATTGTGGTTGCAACAAAATTGGTTGTGTTTGTGGTAGATTCTTTGTGTTATGAAAAATGAATGATATTGTGAAAATCATTGAAAATGAAACCCTTGTATCGCCGCGAGGCCTAGGATAACAGAGGAGCCATGCTGGACACGGTGTCGGTGTTAATTACCCTGCCGTTATAATACCGAAATTTTCTAAAATATTCATGTGTTATAAAATATTCATGTTTGAAATAAAAATTGTTTGAATAATAAAAATTACATTTTTATTGTATGAATAAAATATGAAAAATATTCATGTTTGAAATAAAAATGGTTAGAACAATAAAAATCACATTATTATTGCAAGTATAACATATGTGAAATATTCATAGTTTGGAAAAAATATTTCAACAATAAAAAAAATCACATTTTTATTGTATATATGAAATATGGAAAATATTCATGTTTGAAATAAAAATGGTTAGAACAGTAAAAGTCACATTTTTATTGTAAGTATAACATATGTAAAATATTCATTGTTTGAAAAAATATTTCAACAATAAAAACTACATTTTTATTGTATGTATAAAATATGGAAAATATTCATGTTTGAAATAAAAATGGTTGGAACAATAAAAAATAAATTTTTTATTATAAGTATAACATATGTAAAATATTCATTGTTTGAATTAAAAAAATATTTCAATAATAAAAATTACATTTTTATTGTATTATTGATTTTTAAAAAATATCCATCGTTTGAATAAAATGATTAGACAATTAAAATTACACTTTTATTGAATTATTGACTTAGAAAAAAGAGAATCGTGTTTTAAATAAAAAGATTGGACAATATTTTTTTTCTTCAATAATATGTTTTGATTAATTAAAGTCATACCATTTTCATGTTAGCGATGTTAGTAGAAAAATGATCATTTGTCAATAATATGTTTTGATTCATTAAAGTCTTATCATTTTCATGTTAGCGATGTTTATAGGAAAATGATCATTTATCAATAATATGTTTTGATTCATTAAAATCATATCATTTACATGTTAGCGATGTTAGTAGAAAAATTATCATTTGTTAATAATATGTATTGATTCACTAAAATAATTCCATTTACATGTTAGCGAAGTAGAAAAATAGTTATATGTTAAAATATAATTTTTTAATTAAAGCCATCACTTTTAACATGTTAGTTAAAATAGAATAATTACATGTAAATATATGTTTTGTATGATAAAAATTTCACTTTTAACATATATGTGAAGTGTATAAAATTTACATGTCTTGAAATATATATTTGTTCATTAAAATTTAATTTTAACATGAAAATGAAGTGTACCAAATTATTTAAAGAATAAATAGTTTGAGATAGACGAACAAACTATATACATACGTACATACATGCATACATACATACATATATATATATACAAATTAAAGTAAAACGAATCGCGTGTGGTAGTTCGCGATTTGGAATCGTAACTTTAAACGATTATACCGATTGATCCGACCGTCGGATTTTCCCCAAACTAGAACCGTTGGGTTCGCATTGGAAAGATCTTTCCAAAGATATACAATTTGCTAAGATCCTGTAACGACCCAGATTTTTAATAGTTTAATTTAATATGTAATTTTGTTTTAAATATTGATTTGAATTTAAATGGTTTGAAATTAATGAATTTGAATAATTTATTTGTTTAAATGATATAAATAATAGTTTAATATCTAAATAGTCGAAATAAGCAGAATTTGCGTAGTTATACGATTTGGTAACGTAAGAGGATTTATTTATGTTTAGATTTAATTTTACTTACGATTTCATTTATTAAACACCGTTTAAAAGTTTAAATTATAATTTTAATTATATAATGAACTACAGCGGTTCGGTAGTTCGTAATATAGCATTTTGAACTTCAATTGGTTATACAGGATCCAAAACAAGTCGGATTTCTTTGAAACAAGAAACGTCCGAACCCATTTGATAATATCTTTCTAATGAAGAAGAAAAATCGAGTTTTCATAATGTAGATTTGGTTTTATGGCCAAATCAAATTTTCAAATAGTCGCTATGGAATTCGATTATACATTATAGCGATTTATTATATAGAAATAAAGGGTTTTTAATTTATTTAATATTGTTTTGGCTTGAAATTCAACCCGGGATATTTTATTTTGAAAATATATGCTATTCTGCTCAAGGATGTCCAATTATAATATTTTTATATTTTTATATTGAGGTATTTTAAAATTGGTTTATTTTAATTCAAATTGGACCTTTTAAAAGGGACTTTATACAAATGATCTCCATTTTCAAGGAAACAAATTTTATTGGGACCATAACAGCAAATTATTGTTATATTTCAAGTTGCACGTCAAACGGAGTTATTCTGTGAGCGTGGCAAAATAAAATGCAAATAAATCGACCGTTTTGATTTGAACGAACACTATTTTCACAAACGGACTCGGAATTCAACGAAACAAGATTCTTAGGACCGTAACGTCAAATTATATGATGTCGTCCATTCTCGTGATGATTGGAGTTCTTGTGTGAGCACAATAATTAATAAACAGTTGTTGGAAATTGCGATAGATACGAATAAAAATCGTCAGTCACGTTAGATAAATATCGTCAGTCAAATCGGATTAAAATATATTATAAATAATATAATTAAAAATTATATTTTTCCCTATAAATAGAACCCCACCATGACTCTTCTCTACCACCAAAACCAATCTTTACTTCCCGTCCATTTTCCTACATCAAAACCATTTCTTCCAGTAAAAATACCCACTTTTAAATTCAATAATAACTCCACAAAAAATTCTATAAATTCCTTGAATTGTATATGTGGATTGCTGCGGATATAAACTCCAATTTCATGTATAAATCGAATGGTGCGATCGTTGTTTGGGGTTATTTTTCTTCAACGGTTGAGCTAAAAGTCAACTGCAGTTTTGGCCTGATTCCGATGAACTCGGGTTGAGTTGGGAAGAGTGGTTTCAGGCGAGGGTAGGTTGAATTCTGACGCTCGTTTAAGTTGTGGTCTGGTGGTTGCTGGTTGCGTACGGTTTGAGAATGGAGGAGATGAATGGAGTGGGTTTGCTGTGTTGGTTTTTGCGGACAAGTTGGGTTTTCAAGGTTGTGGTGGATCTATAGACCATCGAAGGAGGCGAGACTAGTGCGAGGTGAAAGCCTGAGGAATGGCAGAAGTTTTGGTGGCGGACTGGTGGGGTCCGATGCTGGGGTTTGCCGGCGGTAAAAGGTTGAACGAAGGAGCATTTTACTGTGTTGATTTCTTTGATTGGGTTTGATTTTTTGAGTCAGGGTTGAACGTGGGGCCACTGGTGTTAGTGATGTCGGTCTTAGGTGAAGGCTGGGTCGGAGACACATCAAGTGGCGGAGGTCTGGCGAGGTACGATGGGCCCTAGACAGTGCTGTTGAGGTTTAAACGGCGGAAGTTCCTGTGTAAACCTTTGGATCTGAGTACGGTTTTGGGATTGTGGACTAGCTGATGGGGCAACGGAGATGGCGACGACAGTCTCAGGTGGAACGGCGAAGCTTGGCGCAGTGCTCGAGGATGGAACTGGGGCCTCCGGTTGGGTCTGGCGTCGTTGAAGAGGGAAGGAAGGTCTCGTGTATTTTGTGAAGGGGCTAAGATCAATTCAAAAGGAGAAGGAGCAATCGAGTTCTAACCCGATGAACAAAACAGAAATGTGTTAGCCAGATCAAACGGATGACGTGTATTATGTTTAAAAAGGTAATAAGTTAATTAAATTTAATATGGTAATTATCTGATTTATTAATTAACTTTAACTAGGCTAAGTATAATGTAATGACTGTAAAACTAATTAAATCATTTAATTCGTTCCTAGGAAATGAAAGATGCATGATGAAGAGAGGTACGAAGGATACCATACTAATAAAAAGGAAAATGATTAGTGGGTAATTAGTTATACATTAATTAATTATTAAAACAGTTTAAATGACTATAATTAAGTTTTAAACTATTTCAATTTTTTAAAGTCTAACAGGTGGTAGAGAAAATGAGGCAATCCGGTTCAGGTAGACGAAAACAGAATACCCGTGATTTATAGAAGGTAATTAACAGATTTTTTGATTAAAGTAAATAAATGATTTATTTATATTAATGATGGAAGTAATTTAATTATTAATTCAATTTATAATCAAAATTGTAAGTCGTATAACTTTCACGTTCGTGAACAGAATTGGACAAAATAAGAGCCATTGGGATCATATCAACTATGCTGACATATACGAGCTGGAGTGGAGTGATTCAGAGGTCAATAGAATTTTACGTGGTTTCAAATGCCAGTTTGAAACTATATAAAGCAATGCAACATCGTCGAACACCAAATTGGTGAGTTAATTATCACACTTCTGAAATACGGTGATGTGTTAAATTCATATCATTAATATCTATCATGAATTGGCAGAATTGATGCTATGGATGAATTTTTAGTTCTCACACTTCTGAAATACAGTGATGTGTTAAATTCATATCATTAATATCTATCATGAATTGGTTGAATGGATGCTATGGATGAATTTTTAGTTGATTGTTTGTCTGTGTTTATAAATTGACCATTCAAATGCATGATATTTCATATATTAGTGATAAACAATATTTTAAACTGTTGCGCAGGAAAGAACAGGTTGGAGGAATTCAACCGGATTCCTCAAATAAATTGTATATTATTTGTTGTTTCCATATTGTTTGTTTATTCCAATTTATATCATATCTTGTTTAGATATTGATGATTGGATAAATATTGATTGTTGAATCTAAATTCAACAATTGTCATGTTTTAAATCAATATGTAGTATTGATTGGGTACTTGGCAGTAGATGGTCCAAATCCATCGTACAAATTGATGTATTTTAAAGTTAATTTTTTTTATATTTTAACAGAATCGGAATTTAAATTTGTAATTTAGTTATTTAAATAATGAGTTTTTAAATAAAACAATATTATGACTTTATTTATAAAAAGGAATGTTAAAATAATTTATATAGTTTTACTTTATAAAGAAGTCTTATGTTAACCATAGGGAAAATAATATAGACATTTATCTCTAAGGAAAACAATTAAGTAAGATTTATTATTTTTAACTTAACAATCATTTTAAAACAAAACAAACTTTTAGTTCGACTGTTAAAGTAATTATTGAGTAGTTGTTATTATAAAAGTAATTATTTTCTTATTGACTTATTAAGGAGATTAACTAACATGTTGTTAAGTTAACGATGAGGTAATATACTTTACGTCGGTAACTGACTAATTTAATTATTATTTTCATAATTAAAGTAATGACTTCTTAAAAAGAATTCATTAAGATAGTAATTGAATTTGTAACAAGGGTAGAAAATTTGAAAGAAAAATAGTAAGGATTTTATAATCCGAATTCACAAACAAGTTATAAAAGAAAATCGAGTTTAAAATAAAGATTATATTCGAGTTGGAAATATAAGGGAAGAACTGTAAAACCATATTAAAATGGAAATACTTATTTAAGTAAAGAAGTAAATAAAAAGGGTTTTGTTATAAAATCCAACCATTAGTTTTAACTATGTTAAAAAAAAGTTGGATAAAGAATTAGTGAGGGGATCCATGTGACGACCCTCAGTCCAGCACGGCCTAAACCAAACTAGAATGAAGATTGTTATGAGAACAATACACATCAAAGCACAAAACAGAAGAACATTTTATTGCTATTACAACAATTACATCAGAGTACAAGAATTTTCCAGAGTATGAATAATAATATACATTGGAAATAAAATAATATCAGAGTTTAAATTACATTTAAATAGCAGCGGAAAAATAATACAAAACACAACTGAAAGAAATACGCGGATACAGAGCCTTCCGAATATCGCTTCAGCTATAGACCAGGATCCTGCGAATATAGTATCTGCAAAACCAAAACTACTAGCTGGCCGTGTGGAAAATATAGGCACCCAGAGTTCAGGTTAAAACAATAAACTCCAGGTCAGTCATGGGACTGGTATAAGAAATCAAAACAGTTATTAACTTAATTTTAAAGTTGGGTAAGTTAAGGGACCACGCCGATATCGCGGAACGGGTTTCCTCCCGAGAATACCAGTGCATAAAAACAACGCAATGCTTCTAGAAAATGAAACCATTATAAGACTCAAGTCCCTTGCAACGAAAGCCGAAGGATATAGTTTACCTTATAATGGTCAAAAATGCTTAATACGCGAAATTCATCTTTTATACTATAAGTGCACAGTGTAGAAATAAATTTTTGAATATAAATGTATCAACCTTAGGTGGCATAATATACTATGTAAGCGGCATAATATATTTTGTCAGCATATAAGTATACAACTAGAAACCGCAAAGCTCGTATTGGAAAGTTGGGTTTCCATCATGATGGCTCCCGATTCGAAAGACAAAACGCGAATGTATCTCCGTGGCTTACGTCTCGGCAAGAGAAAACACTGTAATACATATAATACGCACTTTGGATGAGCAGTAATCTGATATATCCTCACGAGATTCGGCTGAATGACCTATCCCACTTCTAGAGTGGAGCGACCACCCTAGCCCCATCGGCCGACCCCAAATCCGTATAAAGTACATTGGTCAAACCGAACATAATCAAACAAATCGTTCACCATCATATCGTGGTGTGTGAGGCCCGCGAAGTCACGTTGTATCCAAAGCGGCGCTATATAAAAGCTATGCTTTGGTCTTCAACCACAAGGCTCTGCTTTTCAATAAAAGCCTTGATCATATGCATCTTAGCATGCCACATTATCAGACCATACCATATCATTGATTTATCTATCGAAATATAACAGGGTGTTAAGCAAGAGAATAAATTCTCCGCCACCAAACAGTTATACATTAAATAGAGATCAACGAATACAATGTCAGACACAAAATCCATTTATCAGTCCGTTTTAGGTCTGAACGAAACCATAGCCGGTAGATCTCCAAATACGTCTGAATGATCACCAATTTTTCCCTCAATTTGGGTGTACGGTCCAATCAAGATATCAATAATCATTCATTCGATATGGAAATTTCCCGGTCTTCAATAACCGCCTTCATCATCGATCTTCAATCGTCGTATGAATTATTCATAATGGGTTAAACCCGGTCTTTCTAAATAATTTGCGTAATTTAAAATCATGTGCTTTAAAACACAACCAACGCCTCATTCCCATCAAGAATATTCTTTGATTTCAATTTAAACCAAATTAAGGTTTATTCAACTAGTCGGGATTAACACCTTACCGAAGTAATCTGTAGCGACCCAGGAAATCGACACTGGAATCCAGACATTAACACGTCTCGTGTCCAAACTCAAATATCGAAAACCTAGAAAGTTAATAGAAAGAAGTTAGAGGGTGAGAAAAGAAAGAAAGAAATATTAGAATAGAAGAATAAGAAGATCAGAATCTCACAGCGGAACGAACAAAATATAATAATTAATAATACTTTATAAAAGGACTGTATATTACAACATCAGAGTATACATTCAGATCAATACAACACATAGCGGAAATAAACTAGTACCAGTATATATATGGAATACGTCTCGACTTCAACTCCTCTTCTGATGCTCCCAGCGATACCTAACCAGATAATATACTCGGTCTGACCCGGGCACATTTGATTTAAAACAAAATTCACCCGGATCAGTCTGAAATACTTTCAGTGATAAATTCATACAGCAACCAACTTGTTTAACTTTGAAATCCTTTTGAAATAAAAGGATAATAGTAAGACCATCCCACACATAAACACGGACGGTTTTTACCTTACTATAACCCAAATCGTTTTGAAATCAATATCTTCTTCTGATATTATCATAGTGTCTAAATACAAGTAAATAGAATCTAGCAGAACGCTTGCATCTCACGCTCCACATATATAGTATACAATCAAAACCCAAGGCACTTATTGGAGATTGGATTTCCAACTATGACAAGGTATGGGACCACCTACCGATAGTGTATCTCTAGAGATGAATAAACTGGGTTCAACAAGAACGTCTTGCAACCCGGCCCACACATGACCGACCACTCATTTCTCTTGAGTGTATCGAGTATATTGTCACCCTTTCGGCTTTTTGTCGCGACCACCGAAATCCCCGGGAGATACAGAATTGAAAAGAAGTAACAAATATGAATATTCTCTAGATGGTGACAATACACCCTAATGGGTGCGACCCACATAGCCATGCTGCCTGCCCGATTTTTGTCATTTCTCGGTTGATCAGGCTTAAGGCTAAAATCGATTTTTGAAACGTTTGGCCACCGTTCATATCGTCCAAACACGTCATCCAGGAACAGGATGAACCGAAGGTACTCTCCTACTGCATCCAATATAGGAATCACCCTATGGATCAGCAGCGAGAAGTCCTTGCAACCCGTAGATTCCAATCACGACAGAATCACAGTATATCTCTAGGGATCAGCCAGAGATTGTAAGTAACTCTTCCGCTTCATGAAGATCTACGGTCTTCAATTGCTTCATCTCGATCAGCATCTTCAACGTATTCGTATTTATTGGTCGGAATGGTTATCGAACTAAAAATTCGATCCCGGTCTTTCCGTACCAATAACGTTGGGTCAAATTTTGATAGTCGGTTATTTAACTATCAAAATAAACAACCAAAAAAAATAAAACAAATTCATTGGTTTATACACAACATCACTTGGCCCTTTATAATATATTGGTTTAAATATGTTATATTCTCAAATCCCTTTTACCTATATACCTAGAAAATATCTTAATCATATCCAATTTATCTTCAACTAACATTTCAGAATATTGTTATAACATCTCATTATCTTATCGATTCAGCTTATCGTTCGTAAAACAATCATTACGACATCTTCTTTGGCTTCATTATTTGAATACCAAAATCTCCACTTATCCCTTTGGAATAAACCCATTTAAATCTCATTTCCTAACTTTAAAAATATCGTTATATTTCCACCAATCTCCTTTTTTATATTTCTTTTACTATGGGGATATCGTTCCATATCATCAAGCCCCTTTTATTTCCTTTTATATCGGAATCTTCTTATATATAAATTTTCAAGCCCTTTAAATAACGTTACACTACTATTTTCCCAACATATTTTATTCTAAAATTTTCACTATTACGACTAATATCATCCATTGATAATCCTGAAGTTGTTCAAGTTGGGGTATTTTAATTACCTCTCAGACCTTGATCAACAACGTTCTTATTTTAAGATAAATATCAGTTGTAATACAAAAACCGACACTCATTTCCCATCCAACAAATCCCACCTTTTTAAATTAATCACTAAACAAATAATTTTAAATAATCCCATTTGATCATTATTAAATAAATAATAATAATCATCCTTCAATCTTTCTATCAAAATAACATGGTTTGTTTTACCATTAACTATCCTTAAGTGAACTAATTAAATAAACAATTCCAGTTAACGTTGTTAACTGTTCAAATTTAAACGTGATCAATCGTTATTGATCTTGTCATTTAAATAAATTGATAATTAATTAATCTAAATAATTCTATTAACTTTGATCAATATCAATATAATACCCATTCTAATTGTTACATAAATTCTGACCACCTGAATTAGCTAAATAAAGTCGTTTAATAATCAGTTATATAAGCACGTGCTTCGCGCACAGTATATTTTGGTTAAACCAAAACGACGATTTGTGATTAAAACAAATCAATGTATATATGTGATTGATTTATTCTTCCTTTTTTTAGATCTTCATTTAAAATAATGTATTAAAAAAAAATCTATATTCGGTTATAAATTATATTCTATAACCTCATTTCTAACGATTCTCCTAACGGTGAATTGATCTTTATAGACGGTGCATTTCTAGGCCATCTGCTATATTTTTTTTCTCAACCAATTCTATATATATTGGTTCAAACCCAACCACATTCAACAACCAACAAGGTTTAAAGTCAAAGGGTTTTAAACAGTTCATAAAATATGAAATAACAACATATTAAATATTTGAGGAACCTGTTTGATTCCTCCTACCTGTTCTTCCCTGCAACACGGATCTTTATAATATTTCATATCAGTACATAGAAATATTTTAAACGAAGATAATATAATTAACGTAAACCATTAAAGCAACCATAGGCATCCATCCAATCAACCAATTAAATTTAATTATACGAATTTAGCACATCAAAGTATTTCAGAAATGTGTGAGAATTAACTCACCTTTGTTTCCAGTTGGCGGTTCGCGTGTCGCTCTGTTTAATTTTAAACCAACGTTTAAAATTAATTGAAAACCCAATTGTTTCCGTTGCTTTCCAAATCTGCTCGGCAATGCTGTATTTGCCTCTGTGATTCCAACGCGCACAGTTTCATTTGGATCTGATAACGAATGATCACATGTACTAATTACCAGTATTTGATTCAACGTGTAATAACTAGCCTAATCATAAGTTTACTAATTTTGATTACCGTAATGAGAGAGCTCATCTGCTTCATTAGCCGGTTAACCCATTGCTACAATGCGTCTTCGTCAATCCATGACTAACACGACTTTGTATTCCCCCACTTTCTCCGGTCCATTCGAAATTTGCCTTTTTTCTTTCTATACTATTTTTTTCTTATATATACATATAAAGAAAATACGGCCCATGTCCATCGAGAATTTCGGGCCCATCTACTTTCCACTCTACTACTGTCTTTCCTTGTACGTTAGTTTCATCGCTCCGAAACTTCTGCTGTCTCCATTTGTTTCATTACTTCCACCGATATTTTTATTCCTCCCTTTTAAATAAAAGAAGCCCAGGCCCACTTGCCAAAAGAAGCCCACTCCTCCTTTCCGCACTCACGCACCTACATTGCTGGTCACGTTTTCAGGCATCTCCACTCAACAGTCCACCCTCCCACACACCACTCTCTTCCGTCTTCTTCTCCCATGCCATACTATCCTTCCTCTCCTCCAGTGAATACAAACCGCGTTGTCCCTTTTTTTCATAACCGTAAGGCCCAATGCCACGTTTTTGGTCCACCTTTCTTGCGAGAATGCTCCAGTATTTCTTCCCATACAAACTTCCACACCATGCTACTACACTTCTTTCCACAACATCACAACTTCTCAGACCAAAGCTCTTCCCACTTCAAAATGAAACCCATCCCTTGCCACGTTAGAACCCGCCTGCCACCATAAATCCTTTAAACTTCCCACGTTGCTCCACATCTCTGGTGCTCCATGTCCCCATCGTTCATCGCTCCGCACTACTCTCTCCCCATACCTTCACGCTAAGGACTCCTCAGCGCTCTGACCGTTTTGCTTGGAAGAGAACTTCACACTGTTTTCATTATTATTCATGTTTCATTTTCGTTTTTATAATCTTTTTTTTTAAAACTTGGAAATTTTTATTCTTCACTGTTGTTTTGGCTTCTGGTCCTCAAGTTGAACGCCTGGTCTCCTATATTTATACGCAGAAGCTCCTTGGGGGTCACAGTATTGGTAGTTTGGCCAGCAAGTAAATTACTTGAAAGCCACGGCAAGGAGGTTGTAGGCGTGATGGGTAGATGCTTATAGCTGTGCACTTAATTTCCTGGACATGCATGTGAGAATTTGCAAAGAAATATATGAGCAAATAAAATGTTCAGGGTAGCTGCTCGTTGATGGTGACTGATCAAAGTTGAGGGGATACTTGCATGTCCTTGCACTATTTGTTTATTTGTGTAAAACCAGCTAAGCTAGGTTAGCTGAAATTTCCAACAACGCACGTCTGTTGTCTCGTTTTGTCACTCTTCAATATTTAATGTTTTGTTGTGTCACTTTCAAATTTAATGAACCATACAACTTTCATAAGTAGGTTTTAAAACGAATAAGCTAGCATAACGTGACCCCTTTTCTTTTGTCAACTTTGGAAATGATAGGCTGAGAGGAGATATGTTGAGATTCATACGGTAAGGTGTTGGGATATTAAATAGATGGCACATGGATATTGTAAATATTTGACTGGACGGCTTTTAATGAAGCATGGGTTCTTAAGCTAGCTAGGTACGTGCGTGAAACATATATAGGGTGGGGTTTTTTTTTCTTTCTTGTTAGATATTTATTAAGGGTACCTGTTGCGTACCATTCCGTCCGTTTATAAACCGCTATCGACAATAATAAAAATACCGTTGTAACGGGAAATGACCCACGATCCCAAAAATGTAATAATATTGGTAGGTTAACATATATTGCGAAATCCCAAAATGTCGATATAGGGTGCGAAATACTCCAAATAAAAAGTAGCTTATTTTGCGAATTAAAAATTACAGTAAAATTCTAAAAAATAAATTATACTTACGTCTCAAAGGTCTTGTCCAAATTCGAAGCCAATATTTAATTATGTTAAATAAACCGTTACAGCGTGTAAACGCTTCCACGGCGACTATTTCGAAATTTGATTTGAACGAAAAACAAAATCTACCATACGAAAATTCGATTTTTCTCCTCTATTAGAAAAATATTATCAACTAGGTTCAGACGCTTCTTGTTTCATCAAAATTCGACTTAACATGAGTTCTGTATGATCAATTGAAGTTGAAATTCAATTTTACGAACTACCGCGCAGTTTTGAGTTCATTTTATAATAAATATAAATATAAACGTTCATTCGTCGTTTAATTAGCGAATTTGATATTAAATTACATAAATAACTCAAATATAATATTTAAAACAATTTAAATATTCGAATATAAACAGCCGAAAAATCCAGGTCGTTACATTCTTCCCCCCTTAAATAAATTTCGTCCTCGAAATTGCTAGGTAAAAAAAAGAATGCTCTGAACTTGATTATTTCCAAAATAATTCTTTTTAAAGTATTATCAAAAATGTTTTCTAAGTTCAAAAATTTTCGAAAAATTCGCCAGCACTTCCTCTGTATTGTTCGATCCAAACAACTACAAATGGCACTCTCGGCCTCTCATATTGATCCAAAGAAAACAAAGTCAAGCGGCTACCCATCTCAGGTATAAATTCAAACGCCCAATCAATAATATTAAGGTTTACCTTTTTTGTCGGGCAACTTCGTCCCAGTTCCGAAGCAAATCAATCAACAGCTCTTCATTTCCCAATCTGCTCTTCAATCTCCGTGATCAAGTTAATTATCATAGCCTTCTGGCAGTCAGCCCTTTACTCAACTTCCAATTCAAAAACTGATACTGGGTTATATCATATAATCCCATCCAAAAGCCGTTATGCTGGAATTCCTTTCTTTTCAATCCATTTAACTTCTTAATTAACTGTTGATGGTTTGAATTTAATCCAATCCAACCAAGTAAGCAACAATCACTTAATCCAATCATTTCATTTCATACAAATTTTGAATTAAATAATAATTTGAGAAAATTATAAATTTTACCTTCTTATAAAATATTTTGAGTCGAAACAATATGAAAATAAATTTATACTCTAAATACAAATACGCACTCTAGTATATATATACACTCAACTCGATCTAGGGTATTACTAGCCCAATCTCTATCGAGTTACATCACAGAACCAAGGTTATTCCTAAACCATTGCTCTGATACCAAATGTAGCGACCCGAGAAATCGACACTCGAATCCAGACACTAACACGTCTCGTGTCCAAACTCAAATATCGAAAACCCGAAAAGCTAATAGAAAGAAGTTAGAGGGTGAGAAAAGAAAGAAAGAAATATTAGAATAAAAGAATAAGAAGATCAGAATCTCACAGCGGAACGAACAAAATATAATAATCAATAATACTTTATAAAAGGACTGTATATTACAATATCAGATTATACATTTAGATCAATACAACACACAGCGAAAATAAACTAGTACCAGTATATATATGGAATACGTCTCGACTTCAACTCCTCTTCTGAAGCTCCCAGCGATACCTAACCTGATAATATACTCGGTCTGACCCGAGCACATTTGATTTAAAACAAAATTCACCCGGATCAGTCTGAAATACTTTCAGTGGTAAATTCATACAGCAACCAACTTGTTTAACTTTGAAATCCTTTTGAAATAAAAGGATAATAGTAAGACCAGCCCACACATAAACACGGACGGTTTTTACCTTACTATAACCCAAATCATTTTGAAATCAATATCTTCTTCTGATATTATCATAGTGTCTAAATACAAGTAAATAGAATCTAGCAGAACGCTTGCATCCACGCTCCACATATATTGTATACAATCAAAACCCCAGGCACTTATTGGAGATTGGATTTCCAACTATGAAAAGGTATGGGACCACCTTCCGATAGTGTATCTCTAGAGACGAATACACTGGGTTCAACAAGAACGTCTTGCAACCCGGCCCACACATGACCGACCACTCATTTCTCTTGAGTGTACCGAGTATATTGTCACCCTTTCGGCTTTTTGTCGCGACCACCGAAATCCCCGGGAGATACATAAATGAAAAGAAGTAACAAATATGAATATTCTCTAGATGGTGACAATACACCCTAATGGGTGCGACCCATATAGCCATGCTGCCTGCCCGATTTTTGTCATTTCTCGGTTGATCAGGCTTGAGGCTAAAATCGATTTTTGAAACATCTGGCCACCGTTCATATCGTCCAAACACGTCATCCAGGAACAGGATGAACCGAAGGTACTCTCCTACTGCATCCAATATAGGAATCACCCCATGGATCAGCAGAGAGAAGTCCTTGCAACCCGTAGATTCCAATCACGACAGAATCACAGTATATCTCTAGGGATCAACCAGAGATTGTAAGTAACTCTTCCGCTTCATGAAGATCTACGGTCTTCAATTGCTTCATATCGATCAGCATCTTCAACGTATTCGTATTTATTGGTCGGAATGGTTTTCGAACTAAAAATTCGATCCTGGTCTTTCCGTACCAATAACGTTGGGTTAGATTTTGATAGTCGGTTATTTAACTATCAAAATAAATAACCAAAAAAAATAAAATAGATTCATTGATTTATACACAACATCACTTGGCCCTTTATAATATATTGGTTTAAATATGTTATATTCTCAAATCCCTTTTACCTATATACCTAGAAAATTTCTTAATCATATCCAATTTATCTTCAACTAACATTTTAGAATATTGTTATAACATCTCATTATCTTATCGATTCAGCTTATCGTTCGTAAAACAATCATTACGACATCTTCTTTGGCTTCATTATTTGAATACCAAAATCTCCACTTATCCCTTTGGAATAAACCCATTTAAATCTCATTTCCTAACTTTAAAAATATCGTTATATTTCCACCAATCTCCTTTTTTATATTTCTTTTACTATGGGGATATCGTTCCATATCATCAAGCCCCTTTTATTTTCTTTTATATCGGAATCTTATTATATATAAATTTTCAAGCCCTTCAAATAACGTTACACTGCTATTTTCCCAACATATTTTATTCTAACATTTTCACTATTATGACTAATATCATCCTTTGATAATCCTGAAGTTGTTCAAGTTGGGGTATTTTAATTACCTCTCAGACCTTGATCAACAACGTTCTTATTTTAAGATAAATATCAGTTGTAATACAAAAACCGACACTCATTTCCCATCCAACAAATCCCACCTTTTTAAATTAATCACTAAACAAATAATTTTAAATAATCCCATTTGACCATTATTAAATAAATAATAATAATCATCCTTCAATCTTTCTATCAAAATAACATGGTTTGTTTTACCATTAACTATCCTTAAGTGAACTAATTAAATAAACAATTCCAGTTAACGTTGTTAACTGTTCAAATTTAAACGTGATCAATCGTTATTGATCTTGTCATTTAAATAAATTGATAATTAATTAATCTAAATAATTCTATTAACTTTGATCAATATCAATATAAACCCATTCTAATTGTTACATAAATTCTGACCACTTGAATTAGCTAAATAAAGTCGTTTAATAAACACTTATATAAGCACGTGCTTCGCGCACAGTATATTTTGGTTAAACCAAAACGACGATTTGTGATAAAAACAAATCAATGTATATATGTGATTGATTTATTCTTCCTTTTTTTTAGATCTTCATTTAAAATAATATATTAAAAAAAATCTATATTCGGTTATAAACTATATTCTATAACCTCATTTCTAACGAATCACCTAAAGGTGAATTGATCTTTATAGACGGTGCATTTCTAGGCCATCTGCTATATTTTTTTTCTCAACCAATTCTATATATATTGGTTCAAACCCAACCACATTCAAAAACCAACAAGGTTTAAAGTCAAAGGGTTTTAAACAGTTCATAAAATATGAAATAACAGCATATTAAATATTTGAGGAACCGGTTTGATTCCTCCTACCTGTTCTTCCCTGCAACACGGATCATTATAATATTTCATATCAGTACATAGAAATATTTTAAACGACGATAATATAATTAACGTCAACCATTAAAGCAACCATAGGCATCCATCCAATTAACCAATTAAATTTAATTATACGAATTTAGCACATCAAAGTATTTCAGAAATGTGTGAGAATTAACTCACTTTTGTTTCCAGTTGGCGGTTCGCGTGTCGCTCTGTTTAATTTTAAACCGACGTTTAAAATTAATTGAAAACCCAATTGTTTCCGTTCCTTTCCAAATCTGCTCGGCAATGCTGTATTTGCCTCTGCGATTCCAATGCGCCCAGTTTCATTTGGATCTGATAACGAATGATCACGTGTACTAATTACCAGTAATTGATTCAACGTGTAATAACTAGCCTAATCATAAGTTTACTAATTTTGATTACCGTAATGAGAGAGCTCATCTGCTTCATTAGCCGGTTAACCCATTGCTACAATGCGTCTTCGTCAATCCATGACTAACACGACTTTGTATTCCCCCACTTTCTCCGGTCCATTCAAAATTTGCCTTTTTTCTTTCTATACTATTTTTTTCTTATATATACATATAAAGAAAATACGGCCCATGTCCATCGAGAATTTCGGGCCCATCTACTTTCCACTCTACTACTGTCTTTCCTTGTACGTTAGTTTCATCGCTCCGAAACTTCTGCTGTCTCCATTTGTTTCATTACTTCCACCGATATTTTTTTTTCCTTCCTTTTAAATAAAAGAAGCCCAGGCCCACTTGCCAAAAGAAGCCCACTCCTCCTTTCCGCACTCACGCACCTACATTGCTGGTCACGTTTTCATGCATCTCCACTCAATAGTCCTCCCTCCCACACACCACTCTCTTCCGTCTTCTTCTCCCATGCCATACTATCCTTCCTCTCCTCCAGTGAATACAAACCGCGTTGTCCCTTTTTTTTCATAACCGTAAGGCCCAATGCCACGTTCGTGGTCCACCTTTCTTGCGAGAATGCTCCAGTATTTCTTCCCATACAAACTTCCACACCATGCTACTACACTTCTTTCCACAGCATCACAACTTCTCAGACCAAAGCTCTTCCCACTTCAAAATGAAACCCATCCTTTGCCACGTTAGAACCCGCCTGCCACCATAAATCCTTTAAACTTCCCACGTTGCTCCACATCTCTGGTGCTCCACGTCCCCATCGTTCACCGCTCCGCACTACTCTCTCCCCATACCTTCACGCTAAGGACTCCTCAGCACTCTGACCGTTTTGCTTGGAAGAGAACTCCAAACTGTTTTCATTATTATTCATGTTTCATTTTCGTTTTTATGTTCTCTTTTTTTTTTGAACTTTGAAATTTTTATTCTTCACTATTGTTTTGGCTTCTGGTCCTCAAGTTGAACGCCTGGTCTCCTATATTTATACGAAGAAGCTCCTTAGGGGTCACGGTATTGGTAGTTTGTCCAGCAAGTAAATTACTTGAAAGCCACGGCAAGGAGGTTGTAGGCGTGGTGGGTAGATGCTTATAGCTGTGCACTTAATTTCCTGGACATGCATGTGAGAATTTGCAGAGAAAGATATGAGCAAATAAAATGTTCAGGGTAGCTGCTCGTTGATGGTGACCGATCAAAGTTGAGGGGATACTTGCATGTCCTTGCACTATTTGTTTATTTGTGTAAAACCAGCTAAGCTAGGTTAGCTGAAATTTCCAACAACGCACGTCTGTTGTCTCGTTTTGTCACTCTTCAATATTTAATGTTTTGTTGTGTCACTTTCATATTTAATGAACCATACACCTTTCATAAGTAGGTTATAAAACGAATAAGCTAGCATAACGTGACCCGTTTTCTTTTGTCAACTTTGGAAATGATAGGCTGAGAGGAGATATGTTGAGATTCATATGGTAAGGTGTTGGGATATTGAATAGATGGCACATGGATATTGTAAATATTTGACTGGACGGCTTTTAATGAAGCATGGGTTCTTAAGCTAGCTAGGTACGTGCGTGAAACATACATAGGGTGGGGTTTTGTTTTGTTTTTTTTCTTTCTTGTTAGATATTTATTAAGGGTACCTGTTGCGTACCATTCCGTCCGTTTATAAACCGCTATCGAAAATAATAAAAATACCGTTGTAACGGGCAATGACCCACGATCCCAAAAATGTAATAATATCGGTAGGTTAACATATATTGCGAAATCCCAAAATGTCGATATAGGGTGCGAAATACTCCAAATAGAAAGTAGCTTATTTCGCGAATTAAAAATTACAGTAAAATTCAAAAAAATAAATTATACTTACGTCTCAAAGGACATGTCCAAATTCGAAGCCAATATTTAATTATATTAAATAAACCGTTACAGCGTGTAAACGCTTCCACGGCGACTATTTCGAAATTCGATTTGAACGAAAAATAAAATCTACCATACGAAAATTTGATTTTTCTCCTCAATTAGAAAAATATTATCAACTAGATTCAGACGCTTCTTGTTTCATCAAAATCCGACTTAACATGAGTTCTGTATGATCAATTGAAGTTGAAATTCAATTTTACGAACTACCGCGCAGTTTTGAGTTCGTTTTATAATAAATATAAATATAAACGTTCATTCGTCATTTAATTAGCGAATTTGATATTAAGTTACATAAATAACTCAAATATAATATTTAAAACAATTTAAATATTCAAATATAAATAGCCGAAAAATCCAGGTCGTTACATAATCATTTATTAATATCCCATTCCCAACCTACACAACCCATGGAGTAAACTGGTGGTACTCCACATCTAACACCCAATGTGTTACGGTAAACTTAATTACCGTTTTATCGATCAAATCTAATTAAAGAATTAACTACCGCTTGGAGTTAAACTAGTGGTACTCCATTATCGTTCATTTCTTGAATTAAGTAAATTTAATTACTTTTATCCTCATTCAATCCAATTTAAAGCTTTATTAAAACTATTTTTAGTTTTAATCTTCAAGAATCATTATTTAATGATTATTTAACTTTCAAGAAATAATCTTGACTTTAACTGGGTTGAAGAACAAATGTCGCTTAAAAACATCGTTCACAATAAACCCAAAATCGTATTTCAATTTAATATGTTAAATTGAAACTTCTCTTTAGAATATTTCACTAAATCTTAGTTAAAAGATTAATGAATTACCAATCTAAATTTCACTACCAATCGGGTTTAAAGAAGTAATGTCATTTAAAAACATTGTTCGCAATCAACCCAAAAGTCAGTTCAATTAGTTTCAATTATGTTTAATAATTGGAAATTTTATTTAAATCTAAGTTAAAAGATTTATTCTTTTCTAAATGGGTTTAAGAACAGTGTTATTTAAGACACTATTCACGACAAACCCAAATTTTAATCTGATATTAAATATCATGCTTTGAATAGAAATTATATCGATTTATGTTCAATATCAAATTCTGAAAATTAACGTATATCAAATTGGGAATAACGATATTAATATCTTCCAAATTCCCATAATATTATCCATATAATCACAAAATCCAATAATGAAATAATTCGAAGATTATTTTCCATTCAAATCCATTCCAATATATGCATTGGAAAATCTTGGTTTTATTAAAACCACTTTAATCCTTTTATTTATTTTAATTAATTTATTAAAATAAATAAATCACCCATTCTTTTACATTGAAATGTTTATTTACATTAAAATGAATCTTTTTCATTCTTTTGAAACAAATTAACTATAAAAAGTATTCTTTCTAATGTAATCAATCTTAAATAGAAATGAAATATTTTTAGTTCAACCTTTATTACATTGAAAAATGTAATATTTTCATTTCAATCTTTATTACATTGGAAAATGTAATATTTTCATTTCAAACTTTATTTTCAATTCAATCTTTATTCTAAAATGTTTATAAATTCGTTTATAAAACGATTCCAACTTTTATTTCAATTTTAAATCCAAATTGAATATTCTATCTATTATCATATTAAAATAATATTATTTCCAAAATATTTATTTTGGAATTAGCTCTTTAAAACTGATTAAAAAGCCCAATTCATTATCTTATACATTTATATTTTATACTGGGCCAGACCTCCCATATTAAGCCTACGACTTGTGGATGCTGGATATGCCGGTTGGTTCCTGGCAGACTTATCCCACAAGTTGGGCTTAACCTCGTGTCATGGCCCGTTTCGTATTTGCACACTTGGACCTCTCACATTAGACCCAACATTTGTGGCTGCTGGATATGCCGGGCGGGTTCGGGCAGACTTGTATCATAAATATAACCCAACCTCGTGTCCAAGTACAATTATAATTAATAATTATAATTAATTCACTGAAAATCTTATTTTTAAATATTCTTTTAAAATAAAGATATGATCTTTACATTAAATTGTCACCAATTTTATAATACCCTTTGTTTCCGAATATCCTAACTAACATTTCAATTTTTTTGATGAAAAATTGAACTTTCTATATTATTATTATATCATAATAATAATCTTTTCAAATGTTCAAATTTTGAAATCAAACCTTCTTATCTTATGATACTGACCGTAAAGATGTAATCTGTTTAATTTAATTCTTTTTATTAAAACTTTTAAACAATAAAGATATAATCTTTCTAATTCATATACCAATTAACTCCATTAACTGAATATTAAATTAAAATATTCCTTTAATTCAAATTTGGAATGAGACTCAATCCATTACCATATAATTTTAATTATATGGATTTCAAACATCGCATTAATTCCATAATAATGATAAAACATTCAATAACAGCCAAAGTGCATTTTAAACTAATCACATGGGCGATGTGTAGTCAGAATATCAACCCAAGACCCGTATAGGGTTTCAACCAACACAAATTCAAATAATATATTATTAATTGTGCTCTTGGACGATGTGTGAAAATTTATCGTCCAATCAACATAAACAAGTCAGTCAACTTGTAAATGGCAGTGTAAACATGTTTTAAATATCATAAATGTCATAACTACATGTTACATATTTCAAATTTCAAACAATTCACAACAGTTATCCAAATCAACATTTATCCAATGAACAATAATTTCAACACAGATAATTAATTAATATTTAATAATAAAAATAATTAACTGTTTCAAAAACTTAAGTGAGATAAAAGTTCTCACTTTAAAAAAAAGAAAATCTTTTTATTTCGATACCGAGTTTGTCATTTATATGTTCTCAATTGAAATAAAAAGAAAATCTTTTTATTACAAAACCCAATTTGTCATTTACATGTTCTCAATTGAAATAAAAAGAAAATCTTTTTATTACAAAACCCAATTGGTCATTTATTTGACAAATATATGTTCAAATCTACATGACATATAAAAATGTAAATTTTAACATATATACAAAACTAATGTGTACATGACATATAAAAATGTTAAATTTATCTTTGATAATTCTAAATGAATCATAAATGACATTTCTAAATGAACATAAATTGTAACAACCCGTAAAATCTGGGCCAGTTTAAAATTTTTATTTTGGCAATTTTAGCGAATTTTTATTATTTAAAATGAATTATTTTAAATAATATCGACGAGAAATTTATTTTGAATAGAAGTCGAACGTATATATTATACGCGTCGTCGTTAGAATATAAATAATTATTTATATATATAAATAGAATTGAAAATGGCGCGGTAGTTCGATAATTCGATTTCAAATTTCAATTGAATGTACCGGGTGCAAAACAATCCAGATTTTAGTGAAACCAAAAATAATGGAATCTAATAGTGAATATCTTTCCAACGAATTCGAAAAATCAAGATTTCATATCGGGAATCAAAAGATATGTCCAGTTGAAAATTCTGAATAGTCGCTATGGAATTCAGGCCCTTAAAAATGGACATTTTGCAAATGACCTCGGAATTCGACGAAACCAGTTTTGTTGGGTCCGCAGTGTCAAGTTATTGCTAGATTCCAAATTTCATAATTTTTCGAATCAATATGTGAGCGTGGCAAAGGAAAACGCGTTTGACCAATTTCAGTTGATTTTAATCGACTGGAAAATGGCCATTTTTCAAACGGTCTCAGAATTCGACGAAACTAGTTTTGTTAGGACCGTATCGTCAATACGAAGCTAGAAAATATTTTTCGAGAATTTTTAGAGTTAGTATGTGACCCCGGTAATTTGAAATGTACGTTTAAAATTCAATATATAGATTTAAATGTAAATTCAATGGAAACTGATTGTAACAGCCGAATCAGCTTGCGTGGCATATCCCATTGTGTTCGGAATGGGGGTATTACGCTAGGGGCGACAGTCGTTGGGCCCAATTTCGAGGTCGGATGAAAATTTCAACTATAAGGACTAAAAATAATAATTAAATAAATTATTTTCAATAAACCCCCCCCATCCCTTCAAAACTGTCAGACGGCCCCCCCTCCCATTTCCAAAATCAAAAAAAAAAAAAAAGGAAAAGAGGAAAACTAAGTCGCCGCTCCTCTGTTCGATGCGCCGCCAACCACCAGAAGGCGCCCACCTCCGGCGAAGCCCTCCCCCGACGCTCGATCCTCCCATTGCCTCCCTCCTCCTCTAATTAAACCACCACGAAACCGTGAAGTCCCAATTCGATTTGGCCGCCGCCTGCACCGCCGTGGGGCCCCGCGCCACCCTGCGCGCTCCCTTCCCCTTCGAGTCCACTGTCACCTCGCTGGAGGTCCGACGCGCCCTTCCTCAGCCGATTCCGACATGAACCCTCCTGCCCCCTTCGTTCTCTTAATCCAAGCACCTCTTCTCCAATGCTCGAGTAGCTACTGCTCCCCCAATCGATGGGCTTGAGTTCTCAGGATCGAAACCCTAGGAGAAAAGTGTGAGTTTCTTTTATTTATTTTTGTTTTCTTTTTTCATTTCAATGTGAGTAAAAAGATCATATTTTTTTTGAAGTATGAAAGCATATATTTTTATCTACATGAAAGACATATTTTTTTATGAACGAAAGAGGTGATTTTTACCCAAAGGAAGAAGTGGTTTTTAATTATATAAAAATATGATTTTTATATAGTAGCGGATAATAAAAATATGATTTTTATAAAGTAGAGATTCTAAAAATATAATTTTTGTAAAATAGGAAAGTTAAAAATATAATTTTTATATAGGTATGTTAATAAAAATATGTTTTTTTATATATCGAAAAGCATAATAAAAATTCGATTTTTATATATTGAACTTTGAAATAAAAATTCGATTTTTATATATTGAACTTTGAAATAAAAATTCGATTTTTATATATAGAACTTTGAAATAAAAATTCGATTTTTATATATAGAACTTTGAAATAAAAATTCGATTTTTATATATTGAACTTTGAAATAAAAATTCGATTTTTATATATTGAACTTTGAAATAAAAATTCGATTTTTATATATAGAACTTTGAAATAAAAATTCGATTTTTATATATAGAACTTTGAAATAAAAATTCGATTTTTATATATTGAACTTTGAAATAAAAATTCGATTTTTATATATAGAACTTTGAAATAAAAATTCGATTTTTATATATTGAATAGCGAAGTAAAAATTCGACTTTTCCATATGTAGTGGCTACAGCAACGAAGATGCGTTGTCGATGAAGATTTTTATCAAAGAAGAGTCAAGATGATTGGATAGCTATATGTGAGAATTTCTCACCTTTCAATTTCTTTTCTAGTTATATATATATACTAGGATGCAGACGGTGCTTAGTAGCACCCGACACAATCGTCCACAGACCATGGACTTGTTTGTTTGGTTGCATAGATTAGTTATATGATGTGATTTGAAATTGAATTGTTGGGTGAAATAAATTGATTTGATTGATGTGTGAATGGCGTGGGCCTTAACTAGACCGGGGATAAGGCTAGGCCTAGTCCCGTTTCTAGTATCGAGCCGTTATGCCGCCGAAATTTTCTAAAATAAGTTAGAAAAATAAAGATATCATTTTATTGAATAGGTGAATTGAATAGAAATTCATAGGTTGAAATAAAATGTTTTATCGTTAAAAATATAATTTTTAACGGAAATGTGAATAAATAAAATATTCATTTACAAACCGAACGGTTTGTTTATGTACACCTATTTGAAGGACATTGATTGGGTCGATAAATTTTACACATCGCCCAACTGCACAACTAAAATATGTGTTTGATTGTTTGGAAACCCCACACGGGTGTTAGGATGAAATATGAATTTCACTCATCCTGATTGATTAAATATGTCGATCGATTGATTGACAGGCTGTTATAAGCGTTAGATATCTATATTTGATGCTTATACAGTGTAGTGCACTTTGGTTGATGGTTGATTATTTTTCAATGCTATTATATGTGTGTAATGCATGAAAATCCATATAATTAACTTTATATGGTAATTGATTGGGCCTCATTCCAATTTGAAAAATAAAGAATATTATAAAATAAAAGTTCATGTGTTGACAGTACTCATCCATTGAGATTGGTCATGTGTTGAACAAAATATTTTGATAACAACTTTTTTGAAAAAGAAATATTTGAAATAGAATATTTGAAAATAGAAATTTATGAAGCCGTGTTGATTAGATTGACGCCATTTTGACGTAATCGATATTTATATCGATTTTTATTCATTTCAAAATGAAATGAATTGAAAACGATTTCGAAATGAAATGAATTGAAAACGATTTCGAAATGAATTGAATTGAAAACGATTTCGAAATGAATTGAATTGAAAACGATTTCGAAATGAATTGAATTGAAAACGATTTCGAAATGAATTGAATTGAAAACGATTTCGAAATGAATTGAATTGAAAACGAATTCGAATTGAATTGAAAGTGAATTGAAATGAATTCAAATTGAATTGAAATTTGAATTGAATAGAAATGGATTTTAAAACGAATTTATAAAGAAGAATTCAATTTTGATTTGAATTGAAATGGAAGTTGAAAATGTTTTTGAAACGAATTCAAAACTATTTATATAATTCGTTTTAAATAGAAATCGACGAAATATATATATATTATATATATTATATATAATATAATGGCCTGAATAGAACGCGCCGCGCCGCGGCAGTTCGCGAATTTCGACCATTTATTTCAAACGGACATTACGGGAGATCCGACCGTCGGATTCTCCTAAAACCGGAACCGTTGGGTTCGTATCGAAAAGAGCTTTCTAACGAATATTAGAAATTTGAAATCTAACGGTTGGATTTGGAATTATGTCCAAATCAAATTTGAAAAAGGTCGCTATAGGTGCAGTTCGATGGCCATTGATGGAAATCGACTGTACGGGCCTTGATAAAATTATTAAAAATAGTAATAATTTGTGTAAAATCATAAGAAATGATTTGTGAAGATTTGGAATGAAAAACTCCATATTCGAAAAGATAAAAATAGATTTTTATCGAAATGAACTAGTTTTGAACTAGAAATATAATTCTATTTATTTTTAAATAAATAAATTGAAATTAAAAAAGGGTTTTGAAAATAACCAAAATATCCAATGATTGCATTGGAGTGGAGTTGAATCGAAATTGTCTTCGGAATATTTCGATGTTGGAATTCGTGATTATATAGGTGTTGTTATGGAAATTTGAAAGATATATATTGATATCGTTATTTCCAATACGACATTTGTTAATCGTAGAATTTGATATTGAATATAGGCCGATATATTTTCTATTCAGAGCCTTGTATTGAATATCGAATGTGATTTGGGTTTGTCGTGAATGGTGTCTTCACTAACACTGTTCTTGAACCCAGTTGAGAAAAGATTAAATCTTTTTATTTAGATTTAATGAAGTGTACCAATTAAATAATATTTAATTGGAATCGAATTGATATTGATTTTTGGGTTTATCGTGAACAGTGTTTTAAATAACACTCGTTCTTTAACCCGATAATTAATGGAATGTGGTTTTGGGTTTATCGTGAACCGTGTTTTAAATGACACTGATTCTTTAACCCAGTTAACGATTAAAACTAAGTGGAGTTTTAATGAATCTTTAATTAGATTGAAAGGATCGAGAATGGGGTATTACCAGTTTTGCTCCAGGCGATAGTTAAATCTTTAATTAGATTTGAACGTGAAATGGTAATTGAATTACCGATAACACTGTGGTGTTAGATATGAAGTATTACCAGTTTTACTTCATGGGATTAATAGGTTGGGATTGGGAAATTAAAATAAATGATTACTTCGGTAAGGTTCGCTAATCCCGACTAGTTTGAATTGAGATTCAAAAATAGAATAAAGATTAAATTCAAGGAATTTATCTTGGATAAAATTAATGGGAACCTTTCCCTATGAATGTGAAATTTAGAAACTAACTGTCGGTTAGCTAAGCAGAATGGTTTCCTGGATATTGATCTGATGTTGGTTTCGGCCTTCGGGGTTAATATTTGGGGAATTATTCTCTTGATTAATTTACGGTTAGTGACTAATGAATTGGAATG
This sequence comes from Allium sativum, assembly GCA_030737875.1. Classification (NCBI taxonomy): domain Eukaryota; kingdom Viridiplantae; phylum Streptophyta; class Magnoliopsida; order Asparagales; family Amaryllidaceae; genus Allium; species Allium sativum. Next base: position 242,879,784 of record CM060915.1, on the reverse strand, counting down.
AGGCGTATGTTGTGTTTGTGTAACACTTATTCAAAATATACGCGAGTTATTCGGAAAGACCGGGTTTATCCCATTCTGAATAACTGATACGACGATAAGTCGAAGATGAAGACGATGGTCGAAGACCGGAGGTCTTCACGTCGTTTGGGTGATAACTGATGATCTTGATTGGGCTGTACACCCAAGAAGATGGAAACAGTTGGTGATCGTCCAGACGTACTTGGAGATCGATGGATATGCGGGGTACTAGGTGCCTCCGGTTTCGTTCAGACCCAGAACGAACTTGTAAATGGACGGTGTGTCTGACATTGGATTTTAGTCCGTGTGATCGATCTCTATTAAATATATATCTGTTTGGCGGTGGAGAATTTATTCTCTTGCTTAACGCCCTTCTCTGAGACGTACGAGCTCAGGGGTTATATATTGATGGATATCAATCGCATGGAGTGAATTGCCTGTGTGGCATACCTAAGTGGCAATTGATCGAGGCTTCTGTTGAAAAGCAAAGTCTTGTGGTTGATGATCGAAGCACGGCCTTTGTGGCGTAGCTTTGTGTAACGTTGATTCGCGAGTATCACACCCGGTATGAATCAAAAACGGGAGACGGACCTCAGGGAGGACATGCGTTTCTTTCTAGTTAGGAGTGGCGTCAGTGCTTGAACTGGCTGACGAATTTGACTCATGTGGATGTTACTTATTATTACTTGCTGAAAAGCGAGGCGCCTCGTGATATCGGTTTCGGCCGATGCTTCTGGTCGGCTGACGGGCCAGATTTACGCCCCAAAGGGCGGGGAAACGTAGTGTTCAGGCATAATAATCCACATCGGTGGACCGGCCCTGACGATCTAAGGGGCAGTTGCGGCTGTTCCGGTGGCTCGGGCTAGAGAGTCACGAATCGGTAGAGGATCTTGCCCCTAGCCTCGGTTCATACCATAAATGATAACCCAACTTCCAATACGACATTTGCGGTTTTGATTGTAAACTTATATATGGCGACATAGTGTTATGGGCCATTCATGCCGCCTATGATTGATACTTATGATTTGAAGTGTTTTATACACTATGCACTTATAATAGTATCAAATGATTTGTTTTAAACGTATCAAGCATTCTTTGGCTGTTATAAGGGAAAACCCTATCCTCGGCTGCGTTGCATTGTGTGATGGGACCTGGGTCTTATAACAGCTTCATTTTTCTTTATTTAGCATTGCGCTGTTGTTTTATGCACTGGTATTCTTGGGAGGAAACCCGTTCCGTGTTATACGGCGTGGTCCCCTGATTTACCTAACTTTAAAATAAAGATTAACTGTTTTAGTTCTCACACCAGTCACATGACTGACCTGGAGTTTATTGTTTTAACCTAAACTCTGGGTGCCCTTATTTTGACACGGGCAGCTAGTAGTTTCGGTTTTGCAGATTTATATTCACAGGATCCTGGTTTACAGCTGGAACGATATCCGGAAAGCTTTGTATCCGTATATCTCATTCTAGTTGTGTATTGTATTATTTTCCGCTGCTATGTATTTAAATGTAATTTAAATCTCTGATATTTCTGTGTAATATTCTTTTATACTCTGTATATTCTTGTAATCTGATGCATTGTTGTAATATACAATGAAATGTTCTTCTGTATGCGTTCTGTTTTGTCCTGTTCTCAAACGATAGGGCGTTTCGAACGGTCTGGGTCGGTTTAGCGACTGGTTCGGACCGAGCGAAATTCCTTGCCGTCACAGTTGGTATCAGAGCTTTGGTTTACAAAGCAGAGAACAAGGCACATTAGAAACATACGAAAGAATTCATCAGATATTGGATTAGTAATATCCAATTAGAATGACTCGTTAGAGATGGGATCAGTAGTATCCTAGAACGAGTGTGAAGAGTATATTTTTAAAATGAAAACAATTTTTGTTTTGAAAATTTAAATCAATTATTCGTAGTTGATTATCTATTTATATTGATGTGGACAATCCAGTATATATAGATTTTGCGTATACGTCTGATCCGCGTGTATTCGAAATTTTAATATACTGGATAGATATAGAGTCACACTCTAGTCGCCCGGACATGATTCTGATGATGGCGCGCCATCACCTGTATTTATTTTCGTGTTTCGAAGGTGTGATTTCTATATATTTCCATTAGACTGGTGTGAGAACCAAAACTTAAATAGCTAGAATACATTGTTGTGATTTGGCATCAAAAACATGATTTTTTGTATATGTATCAAAATTATGAATTTGAAACTCTAATTCACTAATTGATTGATGTTTGTGTTGTTTGTTTATTTGGTTGCTAATTTTGAACCATTTAGCCTAATTGAATCAAATATTGAACTGTATCGAAATTTGGTTGCGTTTGCTTGCGTATACATATACTTACATTGAACAGGTCATAGCAAGGAGGCTAGAGCCAGAGAATAAAATTTGTTTGCCCGACAAATAGGTACATGTTTACTACATAATTTACTGTTTTGTTTGGGTGATGATGATTTTGTGAGCCTATTGGCTAGCCGCTTAGCTTTTTCTTTTTCTTTTTGAGATCTGAAGGACCGGGGAAGCTATTTGAAATTCCCCGATGCTCCCGGTGCAGGGGAGGTTATGGCGAAATTTTTCGAAAATTTAGGGTGTTAGCCAAATTTTTGAAATTTTGAAAATTCCCAGAAACTAAAGAGTTGGAGAATGGAAGCCAGATCGAGCGTAGAGCTGAATAATCAAACCACTTTCGACTTTGTTCCTTTTCGGGGACGAAAAGTTTTAAGTGGGGGAGATTGTAACAACCCGTAAAATCTGGGCCAGTTTAAAATTTTTATTTTGGCAATTTTAGCGAATTTTTATTATTTAAAATGAATTATTTTAAATAATATCGACGAGAAATTTATTTTGAATAGAAGTCGAACGTATATATTATACGCGTCGTCGTTAGAATATAAATAATTATTTATATATATAAATAGAATTGAAAATGGCGCGGTAGTTCGATAATTCGATTTCAAATTTCAATTGAATGTACCGGGTGCGAAACAATCCAGATTTTAGTGAAACCAAAAATAATGGAATCTAATAGTGAATATCTTTCCAACGAATTCGAAAAATCAAGATTTCATATCGGGAATCAAAAGATATGTCCAGTTGAAAATTCTGAATAGTCGCTATGGAATTCAGGCCCTTAAAAATGGACATTTTGCAAATGACCTCGGAATTCGACGAAACCTGTTTTGTTGGGTCCGCAGTGTCAAGTTATTGCTAGATTCCAAATTTCATAATTTTTCGAATCAATATGTGAGCGTGGCAAAGGAAAACGCGTTTGACCAGTTTCAGTTGATTTTAATCGACTGGAAAATGGCCATTTTCAAACGGTCTCAGAATTCGACGAAACTAGTTTTGTTAGGACCGTATCGTCAATACGAAGCTAGAAAATATTTTTCGAGAATTTTTAGAGTTAGTATGTGACCCCGGTAATTTGAAATGTACGTTTAAAATTCAATATATAGATTTAAATGTAAATTCAATGGAAACTGATTGTAACAGCCGAATCATCTTGCGTGGCATATCCCATTGTGTTCGGAATGGGGGTATTACGCTAGGGGCGACAGTCGTTGGGCCCAATTTCGAGGTCGGATGAAAATTTCAACTATAAGGACTAAAAATAATAATTAAATAAATTATTTTCAATAAACCCCCCCGTCCCTTCAAAACTGTCAGACGGCCCCCCCCCCTCCCATTTCCAAAATCAAAAAAAAAAAAAAGGGGAAAAGAGGAAAACTAAGTCGCCGCTCCTCTGTTCGACGCGCCGCCAGCCACCAGAAGGCGCCCACCTCCGGCGAAGCCCTCCCCCGACGCTCGATCCTCCCATTGCCTCCCTCCTCCTCTAATTAAACCACCACGAAACCGTGAAGTCCCAATTCGATTTGGCCGCCGCCTGCACCGCCGTGGGGCCCCGCGCCACCCTACGCGCTCCCTTCCCCTTCGAGTCCACTGTCACCTCGCTGGAGGTCCGACGCGCCCTTCCTCAGCCGATTCCGACATGAACCCTCCTGCCCCCTTCGTTCTCTTAATCCAAGCACCTCTTCTCCAATGCTCGAGTAGCTACTGCTCCCCCAATCGATGGGCTTGAGTTCTCAGGATCGAAACCCTAGGAGAAAAGTGTGAGTTTCTTTTATTTATTTTTGTTTTCTTTGTTCATTTCAATGTGAGTAAAAAGATCATATTTTTTTTGAAGTATGAAAGCATATATTTTTATCTACATGAAAGACATATTTTTTTATGAACGAAAGAGGTGATTTTTAATCAAAGGAAGAAGTGGTTTTTAATTATATAAAAATATGATTTTTATATAGTAGCGGATAATAAAAATATGATTTTTATAAAGTAGAGATTCTAAAAATATAATTTTTGTAAAATAGAAAAGTTAAAAATATAATTTTTATACAGGTATGTTAATAAAAATATGTTTTTTTTATATATCGAAAAGCATAATAAAAATTCGATTTTTATATATTGAACTTTGAAATAAAAATTCGATTTTTATATATTGAACTTTGAAATAAAAATTCGATTTTTATATATAGAACTTTGAAATAAAAATTCGATTTTTATATATAGAACTTTGAAATAAAAATTCGATTTTTATATATTGAACTTTGAAATAAAAATTCGATTTTTATATATTGAACTTTGAAATAAAAATTCGATTTTTATATATAGAACTTTGAAATAAAAATTCGATTTTTATATATAGAACTTTGAAATAAAAATTCGATTTTTATATATTGAACTTTGAAATAAAAATTCGATTTTTATATATAGAACTTTGAAATAAAAATTCGATTTTTATATATTGAATAGCGAAGTAAAAATTCGACTTTTCCATATGTAGTGGCTACAGCAACGAAGATGCGTTGTCGATGAAGATTTTTATCAAAGAAGAGTCAAGATGATTGGATAGCTATATGTGAGAATTTCTCACCTTTCAATTTCTTTTCTAGTTATATATATATACTAGGATGCAGACGGTGCTTAGTAGCACCCGACACAATCGTCCACAGACCATGGACTTGTTTGTTTGGTTGCATAGATTAGTTATATGATGTGATTTGAAATTGAATTGTTGGGTGAAATAAATTGATTTGATTGATGTGTGAATGGCGTGGGCCTTAACTAGACCGGGGATAAGGCTAGGCCTTGTCCCGTTTCTAGTATCGAGCCGTTATGCCGTCGAAATTTTCTAAAATAAGTTAGAAAAATAAAGATATCATTTTATTGAATAGGTGAATTGAATAGAAATTCATAGGTTGAAATAAAATGTTTTATCGTTAAAAATATAATTTTTAACGGAAATGTGAATAAATAAAATATTCATTTACAAACCGAACGGTTTGTTTATGTACACCTATTTGAAGGACATTGATTGGGTCGATAAATTTTACACATCGCCCAACTGCACAACTAAAATATGTGTTTGATTGTTTGGAAACCCCACACGGGTGTTAGGATGAAATATGAATTTCACTCATCCTGATTGATTAAATATGTCGATCGATTGATTGACAGGCTGTTATAAGCGTTAGATATCTATATTTGATGCTTATACAGTGTAGTGCACTTTGGTTGATGGTTGATTATTTTTCAATGCTATTATATGTGTGTAATGCATGAAAATCCATATAATTAACTTTATATGGTAATTGATTGGGCCTCATTCCAATTTGAAAAATAAAGAATATTATAAAATAAAAGTTCATGTGTTGACAGTACTCATCCATTGAGATTGGTCATGTGTTGAACAAAATATTTTGATAACAACTTTTTTGAAAAAGAAATATTTGAAATAGAATATTTGAAAATAGAAATTTATGAAGCCGTGTTGATTAGATTGACGCCATTTTGACGTAATCGATATTTATATCGATTTTTATTCATTTCGAAATGAAATGAATTGAAAACGATTTCGAAATGAAATGAATTGAAAACGATTTCGAAATGAATTGAATTGAAAACGATTTCGAAATGAATTGAATTGAAAACGATTTCGAAATGAATTGAATTGAAAACGATTTCGAAATGAATTGAATTGAAAACGATTTCGAAATGAATTGAATTGAAAACGAATTCGAATTGAATTGAAAGTGAATTGAAATGAATTCAAATTGAATTGAAATTTGAATTGAATAGAAATGGATTTTAAAACGAATTTATAAAGAAGAATTCAATTTTGATTTGAATTGAAATGGAAGTTGAAAATGTTTTTGAAACGAATTCAAAACTATTTATATAATTCGTTTTAAATAGAAATCGACGAAATATATATATTATATATATTATATATAATATAATGGCCTGAATAGAACGCGCCGCGCCGCGGCAGTTCGCGAATTTCGACCATTTATTTCAAACGGACATTACGGGAGATCCGACCGTCGGATTCTCCTAAAACCGGAACCGTTGGGTTCGTATCGAAAAGAGCTTTCTAACGAATATTAGAAATTTGAAATCTAACGGTTGGATTTGGAATTATGTCCAAATCAAATTTGAAAAAGGTCGCTATAGGTGCAGTTCGATGGCCATTGATGGAAATCGACTGTACGGGCCTTGATAAAATTATTAAAAATAGTAATAATTTGTGTAAAATCATAAGAAATGATTTGTGAAGATTTGGGATGAAAAACTCCATATTCGAAAAGATAAAAATAGATTTTTATCGAAATGAACTAGTTTTGAACTAGAAATATAATTCTATTTATTTTTAAATAAATAAATTGAAATTAAAAAAGGGTTTTGAAAATAACCAAAATATCCAATGATTGCATTGGAGTGGAGTTGAATCGAAATTGTCTTCGGAATATTTCGATGTTGGAATTCGTGATTATATAGGTGTTGTTATGGAAATTTGAAAGATATATATTGATATCGTTATTTCCAATACGACATTTGTTAATCGTAGAATTTGATATTGAATATAGGCCGATATATTTTCTATTCAGAGCCTTGTATTGAATATCGAATGTGATTTGGGTTTGTCGTGAATGGTGTCTTCACTAACACTGTTCTTGAACCCAGTTGAGAAAAGATTAAATCTTTTTATTTAGATTTAATGAAGTGTACCAATTAAATAATATTTAATTGGAATCGAATTGATATTGATTTTTGGGTTTATCGTGAACAGTGTTTTAAATAACACTCGTTCTTTAACCCGATAATTAATGGAATGTGGTTTTGGGTTTATCGTGAACCGTGTTTTAAATGACACTGATTCTTTAACCCAGTTAACGATTAAAACTAAGTGGAGTTTTAATGAATCTTTAATTAGATTGAAAGGATCGAGAATGGGGTATTACCAGTTTTGCTCCAGGCGATAGTTAAATCTTTAATTAGATTTGAACGTGAAATGGTAATTGAATTACCGATAACACTGTGGTGTTAGATATGAAGTATTACCAGTTTTACTTCATGGGATTAATAGGTTGGGATTGGGAAATTAAAATAAATGATTACTTCGGTAAGGTTCGCTAATCCCGACTAGTTTGAATTGAGATTCAAAAATAGAATAAAGAGTAAATTCAAGGAATTTATCTTGGATAAAATTAATGGGAACCTTTCCCTATGAATGTGAAATTTAGAAACTAACTGTCGGTTAGCTAAGCAGAATGGTTTCCTGGATATTGATCTGATGTTGGTTTCGGCCTTCGGGGTTAATATTTGGGGAATTATTCTCTTGATTAATTTACGGTTAGTGACTAATGAATTGGAATGAGGCGTATGTTGTGTTTGTGTAACACTTATTCAAAATATACGCGAGTTATTCGGAAAGACCGGGTTTATCCCATTCTGAATAACTGATACGACGATAAGTCGAAGATGAAGACGATGGTCGAAGACCGGAGGTCTTCACGTCGTTTGGGTGATAACTGATGATCTTGATTGGGCTGTACACCCAAGAAGATGGAAACAGTTGGTGATCGTCCAGACGTACTTGGAGATCGATGGATATGCGGGGTACTAGGTGCCTCCGGTTTCGTTCAGACCCAGAACGAACTTGTAAATGGACGGTGTGTCTGACATTGGATTTTAGTCCGTGTGATCGATCTCTATTAAATATATATCTGTTTGGCGGTGGAGAATTTATTCTCTTGCTTAACGCCCTTCTCTGAGACGTACGAGCTCAGGGGTTATATATTGATGGATATCAATCGCATGGAGTGAATTGCCTGTGTGGCATACCTAAGTGGCAATTGATCGAGGCTTCTGTTGAAAAGCAAAGTCTTGTGGTTGATGATCGAAGCACGACCTTTGTGGCGTAGCTTTGTGTAACGTTGATTCGCGAGTATCACACCCGGTATGAATCAAAAACGGGAGACGGACCTCAGGGAGGACATGCGTTTCTTTCTAGTTAGGAGTGGCGTCAGTGCTTGAACTGGCTGACGAGTTTGACTCATGTGGATGTTACTTATTATTACTTGCTGAAAAGCGAGGCGCCTCGTGATATCGGTTTCGGCCGATGCTTCTGGTCGGCTGACGGGCCAGATTTACGCCCCAAAGGGCGGGGAAACGTAGTGTTCAGGCATAATAATCCACATCGGTGGACCGGCCCTGACGATCTAAGGGGCAGTTGCGGCTGTTCCGGTGGCTCGGGCTAGAGAGTCACGAATCGGTAGAGGATCTTGCCCCTAGCCTCGGTTCATACCATAAATGATAACCCAACTTCCAATACGACATTTGCGGTTTTGATTGTAAACTTATATATGGCGACATAGTGTTATGGGCCATTCATGCCGCCTATGATTGATACTTATGATTTGAAGTGTTTTATACACTATGCACTTATAATAGTATCAAATGATTTGTTTTAAACGTATCAAGCATTCTTTGGCTGTTATAAGGGAAAACCCTATCCTCGGCTGCGTTGCATTGTGTGATGGGACCTGGGTCTTATAACAGCTTCATTTTTCTTTATTTAGCATTGCGCTGTTGTTTTATGCACTGGTATTCTTGGGAGGAAACCCGTTCCGTGTTATACGGCGTGGTCCCCTGATTTACCTAACTTTAAAATAAAGATTAACTGTTTTAGTTCTCACACCAGTCACATGACTGACCTGGAGTTTATTGTTTTAACCTAAACTCTGGGTGCCCTTATTTTGACACGGGCAGCTAGTAGTTTCGGTTTTGCAGATTTATATTCACAGGATCCTGGTTTACAGCTGGAACGATATCCGGAAAGCTTTGTATCCGTATATCTCATTCTAGTTGTGTATTGTATTATTTTCCGCTGCTATGTATTTAAATGTAATTTAAATCTCTGATATTTCTGTGTAATATTCTTTTATACTCTGTATATTCTTGTAATCTGATGCATTGTTGTAATATACAATGAAATGTTCTTCTGTATGCGTTCTGTTTTGTCCTGTTCTCAAACGATAGGGCGTTTCGAACGGTCTGGGTCGGTTTAGCGACTGGTTCGGACCGAGCGAAATTCCTTGCCGTCACAGAAATGATACTTCATTTTCTGACAATTCTAAATGAATATAAATGGCAGTTTTATTTAGCAAAACATGTTTTTACCAAATGACAGTCTAATTTAACAAATGGTCATTTTATAATAACTACACTAATATGTAAATGTTATGATCTTAACCTAACGAAGTACATATATAACAAATGGTATTTTTATTCAATTGCAACATTTTATGACAAAATGTTATTTTTATTCTCATGACTCATGTTATTTTTTAATTACATAACAAACTTCTAACGAAAAAAAATGTTATTTCTATTCAAATGTGCATCTTCTAATTAATTGACATATTTACTTATCATAAATGACCTATTTACTTTCTAAAATAATTGACCTATTTGCTTTCTAACAAAAGATGATACTCTATTCTCAAACAAACGATGACATTTTTTTAACATTAAACACAATCTATATAAATGACATATTTGTAACATGTCATTATTCTAATTTAACACTTCAAATAAAAATGACATTTGTATGCTCTAACATAGATGACAAATTTGTTTTCTAACATAAATGGCAAATTTATGCTATATGAATATTTTTTTTATCATTATTTTATTTTATTCATGAAAAATAAAAATGTAATTTTATTTCACAAAGACATTATCTAACAAAGATGACACTTTTATTTCAAGATTATATTTTACACAAATAAAATTTAACCAATCATCACCACCACAAGTCAAATTAACCAACCTCAATTTTTCATCATACAGACATGTGTTTTATATATAGCATAAATATTGAACATTACAATCAAAACCAATTTGAATATATATGTTTATTTTAAAAAAAAAGAGAATTCTCACATTCTAATAACAAATAAAAGGATAATTCATTTGCTACTTTTTCTAATCTAACATAACAAATAGAAATGCTAATTTTATTTCAAAAAAGGGTGTAAAACTTGTTTCACCTATTTCATTTCAAACAAAATAATTCAATCAATCAACAGATCGGCATAATAGAGTTCATCAATCCACATCACATCACGAATAACACTAATTAATTTAAACAGCGGATTGTCAAAGAAAAAATCATAATTAATAAATTATAATTATAAAAAATAATAATTCTCACATGAATGCTCCATCGCCGCACGCACCTAAGACAACCGGATCCACATCAAACCACCTCACATCGAAGCCTATGCCAGCCTCCACCTTCTCCTGCCGTATGGGGAAACTCGCCGCCCCCTATAGCCCCAATTCGACCACGAACCCGCCAACTTTGAACCCAAAAATCTTCCCATCCATGGTGTTTTAAATGATCACTACCGTTCATCTTCATGAGCTAAAAGAGACGAATGTTTTTCGTTCATAAGATTTTCAAATTTATTGTTTAGATTAGAAGAAAAAGGAGGAGGAACGAGAGAACATTTTTGCCATTGGACATGTTTGGCGGCGGCTGGTCATGTTAGTGGATTAGGGATTTGGGAAAAAGGACAAAAGCAATTTTATAGTACTTTATTTCTAATTTTACAATTAAATCCATACATTATTATTCCTTAATATTTTTGGAATATATTTGAATCGTCGAAATTTAACATTTACATCTTTCCTATTAAATAGTGTGTGTATTTGCTTTAATATAAAGCTATTATGTAACAACTTATATACTCAAGAATGTATCCCATATTTAAATAAATTTTACCTATAGTAGATTAAGACCATTTTTAAACATATCACAACTCCTATATATATATATATATTTAAAAGTTATGAAACCAAAATAGGAAAACATATCAATTTTAATTATCTATCTTTCTGTATGATTTTATTATTATTATTATGCAAAGAAATTCAGCAAGCCCGTTATTTGGCGAGTATGTATATCAACCATTTTCAGCATGTAACCAACAAGTTAATTACAAATTTGACAGTGGGGCAAAGTTTTGTTTTTATTCAAGAAACCATGCATGTGCATTACGAATAAATACGTTTTATGTTTTAATTGTGTTTTATAAATGTTTCCTTGAATCCCCTTTTGATTACATGCTATAATGACACATTTATTCCATTTTTTTATTATTCAAATTTCAAAAGTAGATGACAATGAAAGAGAGAGAGAAAGAGGATAAAATGGAAAAAATTAATGCTAGATTAATGCTATTTGATTATGAACATATAGTCTACATTTTGAATTTCTAAAAGTTTAATTTGAATTGATAGGGGAAATATTTAAGAGGACAAACAAAGATATGTACATATACATACATACATACATACATACATACATACATATATATATATATATATTAATATATATTGTCAGAATTTATTTCATTTATGACCTACGCATTATTTTCAATCAATAAATTAATAAATGTCACTAAAGTTCCTAAGACATTTTTAATGTTAACATATTTGTCAATCAAGCATTCTTTTTTAATGAATCATATTACATATTGCACATTTAAAATATAATTAAAATATAATCTTTTGTTGTAAGCTTCTTTACATTAAACAAATGTTGCATAAGAATATAATCTTTTTATATTACCTAAAAACGTAAATTTTTATGTCACATCATTGAAACAAGCTATGATTCATTTTACTGAATCATTGTTACATAAAAATGTACATTTTTATGTTATAAGAACTTTCCTATTTAAACAAATGTCCGTTTTTCATATTTCCTTCTTTACAATAAAAATGTAAACTTTTTATTTTTTTAACCTTTTTATTAATATTTTTTTTTAGAATTTCTAAATTCTGATGCATTTTCTATTTAAAATTTCTTAAAATAAAATTTTAATTTGGTTCTGATTTTCCGGGTTGTTACAATCTCCCCCACTTAAAATCTTTTCGTCCTCGAAAAGGAACGGAGCTAAAAGTTGTTTACTTATTTAACTCAATTTTCATTCCAATCAATTTTCAATTCAGTTCAATATTAAATTCGATCTAGTTAAATTTATCATTCTTTAACATATTGGTTTTTATTATTTACCATTCTAATATTTTAATTAGTTAAACTAATAATCAAACATCAAACCCAGCAATCAATTTGGCGATTAACTTTTCAAATATATATAACTTATATATATAGTCAAAAATCATATTTCAGTACAAATCACAGCAATATATCCTAGCTAGTTTTGGTTCTCACACCAGTCACTTGGAAATATATAGATATCCCACTTTCGAACACTCGAACATAAATGTTGATGATGTCATGCTCATCATCAGAATCATCTTCGGGCAACTAGAGTGTGATTCTATATTTATCCAGTACATTAAAACTTCGAATATCCGTTAATTACTCGTCTATTCGAAATCTTTATATACTCGATTGTCCAAATTAAAATATAATAATATATCTAATATGTATTTTAAGATAAAATTTTCAAAATTAAATTTGTTTTCATTTTTAAAATTAATACTCTTTACACTCGTTCTAGGATGTTATTGGTTCTATCTCTAACGAGTTATTCTTATTGGATATTACTAATCCAATCTCTAATGAATTCTTTCATTCAGTTCTAACGTGTCTTATTCTCGAGCTTTGTAAACCAAAGCTCTGATACCAAATGTGACGACCCTTAGTCCAGCACGGCCTAAACTGAACTAGAATGAAGATTGTTATGAGAACAATACACATCAAAGCACAAAACAGAAGAACATTTTATTGCTGTTACAACAATTACATCAGAGTACAAGAATTTTCCAAAGTATGAATAATAATATACATTGGAAACACAATAATATCAGAGTTTAAATTACATTTGAATAGCAGTGGAAAAATAATACAAAACACAACTAAAAGAAATACACGGATACAGAGCCTTCCGAATATCGCTTCAGCTGTAGACCAGGATCCTGTGAATATAATATCTGCAAAACCAAAACTACTAGCTGCCCGTGTGGAAAATATGGGCACCCAGAGTTTAGGTTAAAACAATAAACTCCAGGTCAGTCATTTGACTGATATAAGAACTCAAAACATTTATTGACTTTATTTTAAAGTTGGGTAAGTCAAGGGACCACGCCGCTATCGCGGAACGGGTTTCCTCCCGAGAATACCAGTGCATGAAAACAACGCAATGCTTCTAGAAAATGAAACCATTATAAGACTCAAAAGTCCCTTGCAACGAAAGCCGAAGGATAGAGTTTACCTTATAATGGTCAAAAATGCTTAATACGCAAAATTCATCTTTTATACTATAAGTGCACAGTGTAGAAATAAATTTTCGAATATAAATGTATTAATCTTAGGTGACATAATATACTATGTAAGCGGCATAATATATTATGTCACCATATAAGTATACAACTAGAAACCGCAAAGCTCGTATTGGAAAGTTGGGTTTCCATCATGATGGCTCCTGATTCGAAAGACAGACCGCGAATGTATCTCCATGGCTTACGTTTCGGCAAGAGAAAACATCGTAATACATATAATACACACTTTGGATGAGCAGTAATCTGATCTATCCTCATGAGATTCGGCTGAAATGACCTATCCCACTTCTAGAGTGGAGCGACCACCCTAGCCCCATCGGCCGACCCCTAATCCGTATAAAGTATATTGGTCAAACCGAACATTATCAAACAAATCGTTCACCATCATATCGTGGTGTGTGAGGCCAGCGAAGTCACGTTGTATCCAAAGCGGTGCTATATAAAAGCTATGCTTTGGTCTTCATCCACAAGGCTCTGCTTTTCAATAAAAGCCTTGATCATATGCATCTTAGCATGCCACATTATCAGACCATACCGTATCATTGATTCATCTATCGATATAGAACAGGGTGTTAAGCAAGAGAATAAATTCTCTGCCACCAAACAGCTATACATTAAATAGAGATCAACGAATACAATATAAAGGAATACGTTGTCAGACACACAATCCATTTATCAGTCCGTTCTGGGTCTGAACGAAACCATAGCCGGTAGATCTCCAAATACGTCTAAATGATCACCAATTTTTCCCTCATTTTGGGTGTACGGTCCAATCAAAATATCAATAATCATCCATTCGATATGGAAATTTTCCGGTCTTCAATAACCGTCTTCATCTTCGATCTTCAATCGTCGTATGATTTATTCAGAATGGTTTAAACCCGGTCTTTCTGAATAATTTGCGTAATTTAAAATCATGTGCTTTAAAACACAACCAACGCCTCATTCCCATCAAGAATATTCTTTGATTTCAATTTAAACCAAATTAAGGTTTTTTCAACTAGTCGGGATTAACACCTTACCGAAGTAATCATTTATTAATATCCCATTCCCAACCTACACAACCCATGGAGTAAACTGGTGGTACTCCACATCTAACACCCAATGTGTTATGGTAAACTTAATTACCATTTTATCAATCAAATCTAATTAAAGATTTAACTACTTCTTGGAGTTAAACTAGTGGTACTTCATTATCGTTCATTTCTTGAATTAAGTAAATTTAATTACTTTTACCCTCATTCATCCAATTTAAAGCTTTATTAAAACGATATTTAGTTTTAATCTTCAAGAATCATTATTTAATGATTACTTAACTTTCAAGAAATAATCTTGCCTTTAACTAGGTTAAAGAACAAATGTCGCTTAAAAACGTCGTTCACAATAAACCCAAAATCGTATTTCAATTTAATATGTTAAATTGAAACTTCTCTTTAGAATATTTCACTAAATCTTAGTTAAAAGATTTATGAATTACCAATCTAAATTTCACTGTCAATCGGGTTTAAACAACTAATGTCATTTAAAAACATTGTTCACAATCAACCCAAAAGTCAGTTTCACTTAATTTTAATTATGTTTAATAATTGGAAATTTTATTTAAATCTTAGTTAAAAGATTTATTCTTTCCCAAATGGGTTTAAGCACGGTGTTATTTAAGACACTATTCACGATAAACCCAAATTTTAATCTGATGTTAAATATCATGCTTTGAATAGAAATTATATCGATTTATGTTCAATATCAAATTCTGAAAATTAACGTATATCAAATAGGGAATAACGATATTAATATCTTCCAAATTCCCACAATAATATCCATATAATCACAAAATCCAATACTGAAATAATTCGAAGATTATTTCCATTCAAATCCATTCCAATATATGTATTGGAAAATCTTGGTTTTATTAAAACCACTTTAATCCTTTTATTTATTTTAATTAATTTATTAAAATAAATCACCCATTCTTTTACATTGAAATGTATATTTACATTAAAATGAATCTTTTTCATTCTTTTGAAACAAATTAACTATAAAAGGTATTCTTTCTAATGTAATCAATCTTAAATAAAAATGAAATCTTTTTAATGTAATCTTTTTAGTTCAACATTTATTACATTGAAAAATGTAATATTTTCATTTCAATCTTTATTACATTGGAAAATGTAATATTTTCATTTCAAACTTTATTTTCAATTCAATCTTTATTCTAAAATGTTTATAAATTCGTTTATAAAACGATTCCAACTTTTATTTCAATTTTAAATCCAAATTGAATATTCTATCTATTATCATATTAAAATAATATTATTTCCAAAATATTTATTTTGGAATTAGCTCTTTAAAACTGATTAAAAAGCCCAATTCATTATCTTATTCATTTATATTTTATACTGGGCCAGACCTCCCACATTAAGCCTACGACTTGTGGATGCTGGATATGTCGGTTGGTTCCGGGCAGACTTATCCCATAAGTTGGGCTTAACCTCGTGTCATGGCCCGTTTCGTATTTGCGCACTTGGACCTCTCACATTAGGCCCAACATTTGTGGCTGCTGGATATGCCAGGCGGGTCCGGGCAGACTTATACCATAAATGTAACCCAACCTCGTATCCAAGTACAATTATAATTAATAATTATAATCAATTCACTGAAAATCTAATTTTTAAATATTCTTTTAAAATAAAGATATAATCTTTACATTAAATTGTCACCAATTTTATAAAACCCATTGTTTCCGAATATCCTAACTGACATTTCAATTTTTTGATGAAAAATTGAACTTTCTATATTATTATTATATCAGAATAATAATCTTTTCAAATGTTTAAATTTTGAAATCAAACCTTCTTATCTTATGATACTGACCGTAAAGATGTAATCTTTTTAATTTAATGCTTTTTATTATAACTTTTAAACAATAAAGATATAATTTTTCTACTTCATATATCAATTAATTCCATTAACTGAATATTAAATTAAAATATTCCTTTAATTCAAATTTGGAATGAGTCTCAATCCATTACCATATAATTTAATTATATGGATTTCAAACATCGCATTAATTCCATAATAATGATAAAAATTCAATAACAGCCAAAGTGCATTTTAAACTAATCACAATGATAAAAATTCAATAACAGCCAAAGTGCATTTTAAACCCAATTGGTCATTTATTTGACAAATATATGTTCAAATCTACATGACATATAAAAATGTAAATTTTAACATATATACAAAACTAATGTATACATGACATATAAAAATGTTAATTTTATCTTTGAGAATTCTAAATGAATCATAAATGACATTTCTAAATGAACATAAATGATACTTCATTTTCTGTCAATTCTAAATGAATATGAATGGCAGTTTTATTTAGCAAAACATGTTTTTACTAAATGATAGTCTTATTTAACAAATGGTCATTTTATAATAACTACACTAATATGTAAATGTTATGATCTTAACCCAACGAACTACACTAATATGTAAATGTTATGATCTTAACCCAACGAGTATATATATATATATACATATACATAACAAATGGTATTTTTATTCAATTGCAACATTTTATGACCAAAATGTTATTTTTATTCTCATGCCTCATGTTATTTTTTAATTACATAACAAACTTCTAACGAAAAAAAATGTTATTTCTATTCAAATGTGACATCTTCTAATTAAATGACATATTTACTTATCATAAATGACCTATTTACTTTCTAACATAAATGACCTATTTGCTTTCTAACAAAAGATGATATTCTATTCTCTAACAAAAGATGACATTTTTTTAACATGAAACACAATCTATATAAATGACATATTTGTAACATGTCATTATTCTAATTTAACACTTCAAATAAAAATGACATTTGTATGCTCTAACATAGATGACAAATTTGTTTTCTAACATAAATGGCAAATTTATGCTATATGAATATTTTTTTATCTTTATTTTATTCATGAAAAATAAAAATGTAATTTTATTTCACAAAGACATTATCTAACAAAGATGACACTTTTATTTCAAGATTATATTTTACACAAATAAAATTTAACCAATCATCACCACCACAAGTCAAATCAACGAACCTCAATTTTTCATTATACAGACATGTGTTTTATATATAGCGTAAATATTGAACATTACAATCAAAATCAACTTGAATATATATATTTATTTTAAAAAAAAGAGAAATCTCACATTCTAATAACAAATAAAAGGATAATTCATTTGCTACTTTTTCTAATCTAACTTAACAAATAGAAATGCTAATTTTATTTCAACAAAGGGTGCAAAACTTGTTTCACCTATTTCATTTCAAACAAAATAATTCAATCAATCAACAGATCGGCATAACAAAATTCATAAATCCACATCAAATCACGAATAACACATATTAATTTTAACAGCGGATTGTCAAAGCAAAAATCATAATTAATAAATTATAATTATATAAAAAAAGAATTCTCACATGAATGCTCCACAGCCGGACGCACCTAAGACAACCAGATCCACATCAAACCACCTCACATCGAAGCCTATGCCAGCCTCCACCTTCGCCTGCCGTATGGGGAAACTCCCCGACCCTATAGCCCCCAATTCGACCACGAACCCGCCACCTTTGAACCCAAAAATCTTCCCATCCATGGTGTTTTAAATGATCATTACCGTTCATCTTCATGAGCTAGAAGAGGCGAATGTTTTTCGTTTATAAGATTTTCAAATATATTGCTTGGATTAGAAGAAAAAGGAGGAGGAATGAGAGAACATTTTGGCCATTGGACATGTTTGGCGGCGACTGGTCATGTTAGTGGATTAGGGATTTGGGAAAAAGGACAAAAGCAATTTTATAATAGTTTATTTCTAATTTTACAATTAAATCCATACATTATCATTCCTTAATATTTTTGGAATATTTTTGAATCGTCCAAATTTAACATTTACATCTTTCCTATTAAATAGTATGTATATTAGCTTTAATATAAAGCTATTATGTAACAACTTATATACTCAAGAATGTATCCCATATTTAAATAAATTTTACCTATAGTAGATTAAGACCATTTTTAAACATATCACAACGCATATATATATATATATATATATTTAAAAGTTATGAAACCAAAATAGGAAAACATGTCAATTTTAATTATCTATCTTTCTGTAACATTTTATTATTATTATGCAAAGAAATTCAGCAAGCCCATTATTTGGCGAGTATGTATATCAACCATTTTCAGCATGTAACCAACAAGGCAATTACAAATTTGACAGTGGGGCAAAGTTTTGTTTTTATTCCAGAAACCATGCATGTGCATTACGAATAAATACATTTTATGTTTTAATTGTGTTTTATAAATGTTTCCTTAAATACCCTTTTGATTACACGCTATAATGACACATTTATTCCATTTTTTATTATTCAAATTTCAAAAGTAGATGACAATGAAAGAGAGAGAGAAAGAGGATAAAATGGAAAGAATTAATGCTAGATTAATGCTATTTGATTATGAACATATAGTCTACATTTTGAATTTCTAAAAGTTAAATTTGAATTGATAGGGGAAATATTTAAGAGGACAACCAAAGATATGTACATATATATACATATATATATAGATAGATATATATTAATATATATATTGTCATAATTTATTTCATTTATGACCTACACATTATTTTCAATCAGTAAATTAATAAATGTCACTAAAGTTCCTAAGACATTTTTAATGTTAACATATTTGTCAATCAAGCATTCTTTTGTAATGAATCATATTACATATTGCACATTTAAAATATAATCTTTTATTGTAAGCTTCTTTACATTAAACAAATGTTGCATAAGAATATAATCTTTTTATATTACCTAAAAATGTAAATTTTTATGTCACATCATTTAAACAAGCTGTGATTCATTTTACTGAATCATTATTACATAAAAATGTACATTTTTATGTTATAAGAACTTTCCTATTTAAACAAATGTTCATTTATCATATTTCCTTCTTTACAATAAAAATGTAAAATTTTTATTTTTTTAACCTTTTTATTAATAATTTCTAAATTCTAACGCATTTTCTATTTAAAATTTCTTGAAATAAAATTTTAAATTGGTTCTGATTTTCCGGGTTGTTATAATCCAAGTTTATAAGAAATGTTAGATAAAGTATTAATGAGGGGATCCAAGTTTATAAGAAAAAGGGAGTTTGAAATTTAGGCAAGGACTTTAAAATAAATAATTTACTTAAGAATTGAATTAAGTAAATATCGTAATCGAAGAAGTTCAAGAACGAAAAGGACAGTTATTGTTTTTGAATAAAAGAAGTTGACAGAGGAATTTTTGTTATAGTTCCAAAGTTTAGATTATACATAATGTAAAAGGATTTCATAAAAAGGTATTTAATGAATGGATTATTGTTAATCAAAGTTATGAATATAATACTATACACGATCTTTTTGAAGCAAGGGTTAATATTTAGAAATAATTTACTAAATAAATCTATTAAGTAAAATGGGTATATTCAATTGAGATATTCAAAAGAAAGGATTTGGTCTATAAAATCATGTTTTAAATAGAAAATGGGATCCGAATGATAATATAAGAATATGGGTTTGGAGTTACGAATTTCTATCTACTCTGAGATAAGAACGTTGTCGATTAAGGTCTGAGAGCTAAATAGAATACCCTAACTTGACCGACTTCACTATTATAGAGGAATGGTATTAGTTTGTAACGGTAAAGGAGTTTGGAATGGAGTTGTTATTTTCGTAAAACATTTGAAATTCATTCGTAAGTTTTGAAATGGAATTTGATACAATAAGTCACAAATTAAACAGTGTACATTAACATTGTTTAGTCCGAGTGAGACATATAGTTTGATTGGCTATTTATATAACACTGTTTTCTAGAAATAGAAATAATATTAGTAAAGTATATTTATTTAAATAATATATTGTTAAAGATGGAAGGGTCATATTGATTTTGAAATATGAATAAATATTTGGATTTAAGTAGTCAAAGCCGTTAAGTTTTAAATAAGAAAGCATGGGTCGTTTATCAAGGTTTTTACCGCAAAAGAATTAGCAATAGGAATATATTAGTGAATTAACGATGTATTAAAATATGGACATTTCCAAAATTAAGAAAACAAATGGTTCATGAAAATATAGCAATATTTTCAGAATTTAAAAGAAAATAAAACGAAGTATATGGAATGGTTTTCCAATGATTCGGTTAAGAGTTTGAAACGAATAATTTTAACAATAAGGACCTAAGCTGCCAAGACAATTGACAATACTGTGTGAGTTGATAGTTAAAACACCAAGCTATCAACAAAACATTTAATTGGACCTTTTTGACGCGTTGTTTCAAAGAGACCGGAATGGGAACAGGACCCAAAACTGCTTCGAATCAACATTACGTGCGAAGCCAACTTGCAAAGGAACGAAGATGGAGAAATTGAAGACCGTTGATATTCTTAATGGAAGAACCGCTTAAAATCTCTGGTCTGCTGCCAAAGATATACTGCGGTTTTGTCGTGATTGAGATCTACGGATTTGCAAGGACTACTCGCTACTGATCTATTGGATGATTCCATGGATGCAGTACAAGGGTGCCTTTGGTTCATCCTATTCCTGGATGACTTGTATGGACAAGTGTTTGACAGAGTATTTCCAAAGGAATCACGTACGTTGATTTCCTCAAACGTATCACTGTGGAAAACGGAGAAGACACCTTCTCTCAGCTTATCAACTACTGTATTTTTGTGGACGTAAATAAGTGAAATCCGGCGGATCTGACAATGTAACATTCAAAGTGAATTATGGATGGATGTTCCAAAAGTCGATTATGACCTCAAGCCTCATCAACCGGGAAATGACAAAAATCGGGCATGCAGCATGGCTATGTGGGTCGCTCCCATTAGGGTGTATAATCACCTATCTAGAGAAATTCATTTTGCTTCTTTAATCTATTTCGATGTCGTCCCTTTTTGGGAAACAGTGGGTAGCTCTCAACCGTTGGTGATATACATTCGATACACTCAAGCGAAATAAGTGGTCGGTCATGTGTGGGTCGGGTTGCAAGACGTTCTTGTTGAACCTAGTGTATTTACCTCTAGAGATACACTATCGGTAGGTGGTTCCATACCTTGTCATAGTCGGAATCCAATCTGCAATAAGCGCCTGCGATTTTGATTGTATACAATATATGTGGAGGGTGAGATGCAAGCATTCCGCTAGATTGCTATTTATTTGTGATTTGACAGACACTATTATAATATCAGAAAAGTATTGATTTTCAAACTGTTTTGGGTCATAGTAAGGTAAAAAAAATGTCCGTATTTATGTGTGGGCTGGTCTTACTATTATTTTTTTCTTTTAAAAAGAATTTTTAAAGTTAAGCCAATTATTTGATATGAATTTACCACTGAAAGTATTTCAGACTGATCCGGGTGTTTTGCTTTGCTTCAAAATGTGCTCGGGTCAGACCGAACATATTTGACATGTTAGTTTTCGCTTGGAGTTCAGGAGCTGGAAGCACGAGGCTTCACCGCTAGTTATTTTAAAGTTGTTGCGCTGTGTCTGATTCATGTTGTATTCTGATGATTGGTATGTATACAAGATTTTCATTTGTATAAAGAGATGTTGTTATATTATATATTTTGTTTGTTCCGTTGTGAGATTCTAATGTTCTTCTTCTTTCTTCTATTCAAATATTTCTTTCTTTCTCTCTCATCGTCTAATTTCTTTCTCTTAACATTCCGCTTTTCTATGTAATTTGGGTTGACCGTGGCAGTTAAATGTCGGCCTACATTGTACTAAAAAGTGGGACGTTACAACTTGGTATCAGAGCTATTGGTTTTGTGATAACCTTGGCTCTGTGGCTTAACTCAATAGAGATGGGGTTAGTAATACCCTAGATTGATTTTGAGTGTATATATATGAGTGCACGTATTTGTAATTTGAATATAAAGTAATTTTTAAATTATTTTGTAAATGGGATAAATGAAAATATTTTTACCTAAATTATATTTTGTGTAAATAAAAAGAAATAATTATCTTAAATTGTTGACTGGATGTTTGAAATTTGTGTAGCATTGATTGATTTGAATGTGTTTGATTATGAGGTTGGATTGGATCAATCGAAGGACATTTCAAATTTGAAATGTGAAATATGGAAATTTAACTCATGTTGGGTTAAATAAATCGTATAAGTAAAATTTTAAACTTGAATATTGAAAAAAAATAAAACTTAACACAAATTTGACTTGGGTTGAGGAAGCAGAAATATCCAAATGGAATGATTTGGGATTAGTTGGGTAAGTTAGATTGCATTGATATGGATTTAAAAGTTGAATGAACTTGATTGAAATCAATCTTGAATAGAATTGATTTATTGAGATAAATCCAGGATGGTATGGATATTTGAATTTAACTGGTATGTTTTGGAACTAATGAAGTGCATTAGAATTGAGAACAGTGTAGAAGAACTAATTTATCTTTAAAACTTGTTCAAGAAGATTCTGCAGTTAAATGAATCCAGTCTGATTGGAGCTGCATAGTAATTGAGCAAGCTCGCTTATTGTTTATCACCCATCGCGTAATGACGTTCGAAAATGTATGCCTACGTAGAATATGAATTTTTGGGTTTTTGATTTGGGTTTTGAATTGGATTTTTTCTTTTCTGACCATGTTAGTCGAGGTAGATGTATTTATTGTTCCTGCAATATTGCAGATGTCCCTCCTTACAGGGGAGACTCTGCCAAAAATTTTCCAAAATTAAAGGTGTTAGAAAAAATTCAAATCCCTTTTTGGAAATTTATGTTGCTAAGAAATGAATTTTTTTTCGATAAATATTTATTTGGCTTAGTTTTAATTTAAAATTTAGAAACGAGAATTTAACTAAAATAGATTTTTGAAATATAATGGGATTGCAGCATTTTTCTTACCTTAGCAATCTCGGGGACGAAATTATTTTAAGGAGGAAGGAATGTAATGACCTAGATTTTTAACAATTTAATTTAATATTTAATTTTGTTTTAAATATTGATTTGAATTTAAATGGTTTGAAATTAACGAATTGGAATAATTTATTTGTTTAAATAATATAAATAATAATTTAATTTCAAAATATTTGAAACTGGCTGAATTTGCGCAGTTATATGATTTGGTAACGTAAGAGGATTTATTTATGTTTACATTTAATTTTACTTACGATTTCGTTTATTAAACACTATTTTAAAAGTTTAAATTATAATTTTAATTATATAACAAATTGCAGCGGCGCGGTAGTTCGTAATATAGCATTTTGAACTTCAATTGGTTATACATGATCCAAAACAAGTCGGATTTCTTCGAAACAAGAAACGTCTGAACCCATTTGATAATATCTTTCTAATGAAGAAGAAAAATCGAGTTTTCATAATGTAGATTTTGATTTATGGCCAAATCAAATTTTCAAATAGTCGTTATGGAATTCGGTTATATATTATAGCGATTTATTATGTAGAAATAAAGGGTTTTCAATTTATTTAATATCGTTTTGGCTTGAAATTCAACCCGGGATATTTTATTTTGAAAATATGTGCAATTCTGCTTAGGGATGTCCAATTATAATATTTTTATATTGAGGTATTTTAAAATTGATTTATTTTAATCCAAATTGGACCTTTTAAAAGGGACTTTATTCAAACGGTCTCCGTTTTCAACGAATTTTTTTTATTAGGACCGTAACAGTAAATTATTGTTATATTTCAAGTTGCATGTCAAACGAGGTTATTCTGTGAGCGTGGCAAAATAAAATGCAAATAAATCGAGCGTTTTGATTCGAACGAACACTATTTTCACAAACGGACACGGAATTCGACGAAACAAGATTTGTTAGGACCGTAACGTCGAATTATATGATGTCATCCATTCTCATGATGATTGGAGTTCGTGTGTGAGCACAATAATCAATAAACAGTGGTTGGTAATGTGCATGTAAAATGCACATTTATATTCACATATTTATTCTTGTTTAGTGCTAATAAATGTCATATATGGGTATTTTATCATGTTTAAACAATAATTGAATTGATTTCAGAACATCATGCATTTATCATCATATAGGAGGAAAATTGTCATTTTTGTGCTTGTATTATTTTGAGAATGTTTACTTGGACAATTTTCATATTTTTGCAGAAATTGGATGCATGTAGAAGAGGACTTCATAAAGACATATATGCATACAAAAAAAGGAAATCAAACAATGAAAGAGGGAATCAATTCAAGTAGAGAATTAATGGTGGACCCTATTCACTCTCCTTCCTTCTTTAGTGGTGACACAAAATTAAGACTTCATGAATCATTATTGCTAAAAAGACAAAATGAAGCTTAAAGAAGGGGCATTCTTGGTAGCACGCAAAATGTTAATTTAGGTTTTTCTCTCATGTATAAATAACCCGTGTATGATAACGTAAAGGATCATCTTGGATTTTTAGTTTGGAGTGAGGCTGAAATCAAAACTCCTCTTTTTCTGCCATGGCTTCTTAGCCATTTATATTTTGTAATCTGTCGCTTCAATGCAATATTAATTTGTTTTTTTTCATTTACATGTTATTTTCTCTTCTACAAGTAGAATAGATTTTTATCTTTATTTGCTCTTTATTTTGTTCTCTTTTATAATGAAATATATTTAAGTTATCATTGAATCCATTATGTGTAGCTAAACCCCTTCAATTTTGGGGTAGTGAAGCTCTCATGATTCATGATTAATTAACATAAGAATTACTTGTTTCTAACTCTCTTATTTGAGCTTAATCTATGATTGGATATTGATAAAGTAAAGATTTTATATGGGGAAAATTGATAGCACATGCTGGTTGATTATTCCCAAATGTGTTATACTCATATCATTAATAGAATCATACTTTATCACAATCTAATTCATATTAGAACTATTATTTTCTATGTGATAATTAGGGCTTTAAGTTCGTATTGAAAATTGATGATTTATGTAGCTTGAATTTTCTAGCATATAAATCATGCTTGTATGAATACAACACTTAATGTGCTAGTTATTAAAGAGAGTTAGAACCATTTTTTATGTAAATTAGATTGATGTTGATAGTGAATCTACTCCTAAATTATCTCCTAGTCTCATATTTGTATTCATTTTAACATTGTTAGTTTTCTTTTAGTTTATAGTTAACAAGTTCACTCACCCACGGTTTAATTTGATTGAGTAAGATTAGAATAAATTTTTTCCCTGCGGATCGATCCGTATTCGCTACGTACTACGATTGTATGTCGTGTGCTTGCGGGTTATTACACTTCGCGATGGTATTCTAATCGATAGAATATTTGTCGGTGAACAAGTTTTTGGCGCCGTTGCCGGGGAGCGAAATTAGTTTTATTTTTACTCTTCAAATTAATTTTCTTATTTGTGTTCTACTTATAAAAAAAGTGTGTGTTTTCTTTGTTCATTTTGTTCGTTTTTGATTTTTTGTGTATTTGTGTTTGTGCTTTTTTTATTGTTTTAGTTCTTGTTATAAAAAAAATAACACTTGCCTTGTGTTTTCAAATTATTTCCTTTTTCATTTCATTAATTTCCTTCCACCTTCATCTAATTTTCTATTCTTATAAATAAAATAAATAAAAAACCTTATTTTTTTTCTTTTTTTTCTTTCCAACTTTTCTCCATAATTCTTTTCTTTCTTTACAAATAATCAATAAATAAATAAATAAACCAATTAATTGCTTTCCATTTTCTTTCTGTCCCTCTATAAATTTCTTTTCTTCTCTGTCTTCTATTTACTGATTGCCATCTCTGCCCTATATTTTATAATTTCTCTTCTCAGCTTTAGAAACCAACCATCACTCAGATTCCATAACTTCTCATCTTCACAAATTCATTTTTCTTCCATCTTCTCTCTCTCAAAATTCATCCACCATTCACCACAACCAACACTACAACCAAATTCCCCACAGCCTTCCTCTATCAATTTCTTTTCTCCCATTGACCATTTCATGAAAGCCAATTGCCACCTCAAACAAGCCGCTCCTATACAAAGTCCATGCCCTCACAACCGAAACATCACAGCAAGCTTGTAACATCAACCCCATCACCCATATCCCCCATTGCCACCATCACATTCAAACTCCCCCGTCAACAAACAGTCCACAAAATTACACACGCCCATCCATCAAAAACCGTACACCGTAGCTCCTCAACTCCACAAACAAATCACAATAGACCTTTAATCCATACATAATTCAGTTGAAACGCTAGTCCTTACCATACCACAATCTCACTCGCAACCCATTGCGATCCACAAGCACAAGACGCCCCTTTGATCCAACCCAAATTCGATTTACCCAATCAAAACCCTGAATCATGATTAAAAATCAGACCAACCTCATACCAAATCTATTCTTTGAGAGCGATTCGATTTATGAAATAAGAAATAAAAAAAGAGGGGGCATGATTTCTTTCTAATTTTTTGTTATCGAGTTTCTTTTTTTATTAAGAAAAAGGGGCATGACTTTTTTGTGACCACTCCTTTGCGGGTTGTTTTCCTGATAGCCACTTTCTAGAGTTGTGTGAATTAGTACTAGTTGGAGCCTTAATCAAGTGGGGTCGTGGTTTTATTTTTACTTGGGTAGATTTGGTTAGTTGGACTTTACTTTTTGTGTCATTCATTTAGTGTTCTTTTCTTCTGCCTTTCAATTAGATTTTTTTAACTTCCTGGTCTAGTTTTTGTTTTAGTTCCAATTTTTATCATTTATTGTTTTTGATTTTTTTTTTTAAAAAGGGTTGTTTGTTTTCTTTTTCTCGTTTGATTTCTTTTAAATGTCCTTTGTTTTCTTTGGATCTTTCTCTTAAAAAAAAGAAACAACAATTCAAAGGCCAAAGCAAGAACAGAGTTTAAGCAAACTCAATGATTTCAGAGGTCAACTAATTAGCAGAATTTGAATTGTTGGAGCGGTTGCACACCAAGTGTGGTGTGAACGCGCTAGCGCTACTCGTTTGCAATGGACGGACTGCCGATTAGGTGAGAATTTTCTAAACTCTACAGGGCCTGCTGTTGCTGCTGCTTAAATATATATATATGTAATTGCTTGTAAAGATTTTTGTGTAGGTGTTGCGGCTTGCTTGTAATTTTTTTAATTCTGCAATTTCTTGTTCTGTGACAGTTCGTTGATTAAAATTTTCAAAAAAAAAATATTTCATTCATCTTAGTTTTGTTTTTATTTTCTTAGGGCTTCATTATATTTTGACAAACTAGTTTATTTCTAACGGATTATTTCTCGATGTCTGTGCTACAGCAGAGTAATAACCGTTTATAAATATTACGGTGATTCGTAAATATTATAGCGGTTGTTCCTCTGAGGATACTTAAACCTTTGTTTGCATTGCTAGGGCGATTCTTGGTGCACCGATAACTCCTGCCCGTTAACTGGCTGAGAAATCTTTTGTTGAAATTGATCTAACCGTCACTATATAATTCTAGAAAATTTCTAAATTGCATTAGGTTCATCCATCTTTAAAAAAAAAGAAAAAAAAGGCAATAGTATTTTCCTTTTTGTATAAATTTAACTTTTCTCTCTAAAAAAAATCGCACTTCTATTTACTTTTAAATAAGACAAGATGGAGTATAAGCATATAATTTTGGTCGCTCGATTTAAATAAATGTAAATTAATTTCTCTTAGCAGATAAAGAAAGGAAAGTTTGAATTATGAGCAAATTTGGTGTAACTGGTATATTGAGAAATTCCTAGGTGATGGGTATGAAATGTTTTTTGAATTATAATCCAATTAAATGAATGGTTGATTTTGACTACTTGCAATAACATTTTAGATCTTTTAAGTGATGTTGTGCTAAGATATTCTCGCATAATTCTCTCTCTTATGTAAAAACAAGAAGAAGTATATATATATATAATTATCCAAGAGTATCCAATATTGCTGGTACATCTGTCGTTGGTGTGCAAACCCGCTAAGCTCTTTCCGACACCTTGTTGACAAAGTCAGCATCGGTATATCTTGGTCTCGTTTTATGAGTTGGACACCTAAGGATTGCCAACATCTTGTTAACAAAGTTAGCGTTTGTCTGCACAATCCGCCAAGCTCTATCCCAAAATCTCACGTCAGTCCGCGAGGTAGTGCATGGGTGGTATACCTTGGTCTTTTTGGTTAGGTGATTGTAAATAGTAATAATGTAAATATTTTGTAATAAAGAGAGATTAAAGCACTTGAAATCCAAGCACACTCTTCACTTATTCGACCTAACTTGTTAACAAAAAGGAAGTTGAGATGCCATTTTACGACTGTTGATATAGATTACAGAATTCATTTCATATTTGCATTATGTTTCTTCCAAAACAACTGGCCAAGCTGGAGGAGTTTGTGAGGATAACATGACCTTTGTTTGAAGTTTTGATTAGTAATGGACTTAAATTTCATAGCGACGACCCAAATTTGTGTTAACTCATTTGTGTAGTATTTAAAAGTAAATTATCCATTTGTAAATATTTCTTTAAAAACTTGTATTCATATTGTAAATATTTTCACATCTTGCATTTTATAAATATTTTTTGCATTTAACTTTTGGATTTTGTGGTTAGTATCTGCTGAAAACCCTCACGAGACAGCACTCGTCCTACTGGAGACACCCAGTGGTTTAATGGCTTGTTGTATACGCTCAATGCAATCGTGTTCCCTACGAAAACGGATTTTGCTTAGTTTTTCAGTTTATTCGAGGACGAATAAAAAGATAAGTATGGGGGTATTTAATGTACATGTAAAAATGCACGTTTATATTCACATATTTATTCTTGTTTAGTGATAATAAATATCATATATGGGTATTTTATCATGTTTAAACAATAATTTAATTGATTTCAGAACATCATGCATTTATCATCATATAGGAGGGAAATGGTCATTTTTGTGCTTGTATTATTTTGAGAATGTTTACTTGGACATTTTTCATATTTTTGCAGAAATTGAATGCATGCAGAAGAGGAATTCATAAAGACATATGCATAAAAAAAAAAGGAAATCAATCAATGAAAGAGGGAATCAATTAAAATAGAGAATTAATGGTGGACCCTATTCACTCTCCTTCCTTCTTTAGTGGTGACACAAAATTAAGGCTTCATGAATCATTATTGCTAAAAAGAAAAAATGAAGCTTAAAGAAGGGGCATTCTTGGTAGCACGCAAAATGTTAATTTAGGTTTTTCCCTCATGTATAAATAACCCGTGTATGATAATGTAAAGGATCATCTTGGATTTTTAGTTTGGAGTGAGGCTGAAATCAAAACTCCTCTTTTTCTGCCATGGCTTCTTAGCCATTTATATTTTGTAATCTGTCGCTTCAATGCAATATTAATTTGTTTTTTTTCATTTACATGTTATTTTCTCTTCTACAAGTAGAATAGATTTTTATCTTTATTTGCTCTTTATTTTGTTCTCTTTTATAATGAAATATCTTTATGTTATCATTGAATCCATTATGAGTTGCTAAACTCCTTCAATTTAGGGATAGTGAAGCTCTCATGATTCTTGATTAATTATAACATAAGAATTTCTTGTTTCTAACTCTCTTATTTGAGCTTAATCTATAATTGGATATTGATAAAGTAAAGATTTTATATGGTGAAAAGTGATAGCACATGCTGGTTGATTATTCCCAAATGTGTTATACTCATATCATTAATAGAATCATACTTTATCACAATCTAATTCATATTAGAATTATTATTTTCTATGTGATAATTAGGGCTTTAAGTTCGTATTGAAAATTGATGATTTATGTAGCTTGAATTTTATGGCATATAAATCATGCTTGTATGAATACAACACTTAATGTGTTAGTTATTAAAGAGAGTTAGAACCATTTTTTATGTAATTTAGATTGATGTTGATAGTGAATCTGCTCCTAAATTGTCTCATAGTCTCATATTTGTATTCATTTTAACATTGTTAGTTTTCTTTTAGTTTATAGTTAACAAGTTCACTCGCCCTCGGTTTAATTTGATTGAGTAAGATTAGAATAAATTCTTTCCCTGCGGATCGATCCGTATTCACCACGTACTACGATTGTACGTCGTGCACTTGCTTTTTATTACACTTCGCGACGGTATTCTAATCGGTAGAAAATTCATCGGCGAACAGTTGGAAATTGCGATAGATACAAAATCGTCAATCACGTCAGATAAATATCGTCAGTCAAATCGGATTAAAATATATAATAAATAATATAATTTCAAATTATATTTTTCCCTATAAATAGAACCCTACTGTGACTCTTCTCTACCACCAAAACCACTCTTCACTTCCCGTCCATTTTCTTACATCAAAACCATTTCTTCCAGTAAAAAATACCCTCTTTTAAATTCAATAATAATTCTATAAAAAAAATCTATAAATTCCTTAAATTGTATATGTGGATTACTACTGATATAAACTCCAGTTTCATGTATAAATCGAATGGTGAGATCGTTGTTTGGGGGTTCTTTTTCTTCAACGGTTGAGCTAAAAGTCAACTGCGGTTTTGGCCTGATTCTGATGAACTCGGGTTGAGTTGGGAAGAGTGGTTTCAGGTGAGGGTAGTTGGAGTTTTGACGCTCGTTTTAGTGGTGGCCAGGTGGTCGCTAGTTGCGTTGGGTCGGAGAATGGAGGAGATGAATTGGAGTGGGTTTGCTATGTTGATTTTTGCGGACGGGTTGGGTTTTCAGGGTTGTGGTGGATCTGTAGACCACCTGAGGAGGCAATGCTAGTGCGAGGTGAAAGCCTGAGGAATGGCGGAAGTTTTGGTGGCATACTAGTGGGGTCCGATGTTGGGGTTGGCCGGAGGTAAAAGGTTTAACGGAGGAGCATTTTACTAGTTGGGTTTGGTTTTTCGAGTCAGGGTTGAACGTGCGGCCACTGGTGTTAGTGATGTCGGTCTCAGGTGAAGGCTGGGTCAGAAACACATCAAGTGGCGGAGGTCCGGTGAGGTACGGTGGGCCCTAGGCTGTGCTTTTGTGTACTAACTCGGAAATCTGAGCCAATTTAAAATTTTTATTATGGCAATTTTGATGAATTTTAAATATTTAAAATGAATTATTTTAAATATTAACGACGAGAAATTTGATTTGAATAGAATTAGAACGTATATATTTATTTGAATCGATGTTAGAATATAAATATTTATTTTATATTATAAAAGGAATTGAAAATGGCGCGGTAGTTCGAAAATTCGATTTCTAATTTCAAATGAATGTACACGATTCAAAATAAACCGGATTTTAGCGAAACCAAAAATTTGAATCTATTTGAGAATATCTTTCCAACGAATCCGAGAAATTGAAATTTCATAGCGGGGATAAAAAGTTATGCCCAGTTGAAATTTCAAAATAGTCGCTATGGAATTTTGGCCCTTAAAAATAGCCATTTTGCAAACGACCTCTGTTTCCGATGAAACCACTTTTGTTGGATCCACGATGTCAAGTTATTGCTAAATTCCAAAATTCGTAATTTTCTGAATCAATTTGTGAGCATGGCAAAGGAAAACGCGTTTGACCAGTTTTAGTTGAATTTAATCGACTGGAAAATGGCCATTTTTCATATGGTCTCGGAATTCGACGAAATTAGTTTTGTTAGGACCGTATCGACAATACAAAGCTAGAAAATATTTTTCGGGAATTTTAAAAGTTCATATGTGGTCCTGGTAAATTGAAATGCGCGTTCAAATTCAATATACAGATTTATATTTTGATTTTGACGAAAAACGATCGCAATGGTCGAATTGGCTAACGAAACATATCCCATTGTATTCGGAATGGGGTTATTTAGCTAGGGGCGGCAGTCGTTGGACTCGATTTAGAGTTCCAAAATAAAAAGTAACTTTATAGAATTAAATAATTCAATAATAATAAAATAAAATAAAAGTCAACCCCTCTATTTACTCTGACCCCCTTCCAATTCAGATCGACGAACAAATGAAAACAAAAGAAGAAAAAACCCGCTGCTTCACATCGACGCCGCCGTCCTCCCTCCGACCGCCGTCGCTCCACCGCCCTTGGCCCCACACCGCCGATCCGCCTCCCCAGCTCCTCCTCCGCCCCTTCCCCTGTTAAAACCCCGCACCCCTTCCCAAAACCCAACGCAATGGCCTCCCCCTGGAAGTCGGACCACCACCGCATGCACTAACTGGCGTGCGCCTCCTTCACTGTCCAGCGACGACATGGTACCCCCACTCCTTCAACAATATGTAAGTTTATTTTCACGATTTCATTTATCTTCTTTTTGTATTTTCATTTATTTTCTTCGATGAAAGAAAATCAGTTTTTCTTTAATAGAAAAGAAATGATCTTTGGTTTGTAAAAGGTGTGATTTTTTTTACATATGTGTTTAAAGAACCCATAGTCCAAGTAGAAAAGTTTATATTTTTATATAAGGAAAATGAGATTTTTGATGAGATCTCTATATAAGGAAAGTAGGATTTTTTATATAAATGAAGTAGCGATAAAGTTTGAATTTTTAGAATAGAAAAGATTGAATTTTTAGAATAGAAACAAAGTAAAGATTCGATTTTTATCGTCTTGAAAACGAGATAAAAATATAATTTTTATATAGTAGAGACAATAAAAATATAACTTTTATTTATGTAGCGAATTAAAAATATGATTTTATATAATAGAGAATATAAAAATATAATTTTTTATATATATTGAGAATTAAATATATGATTTTATATAATAAAGAATATAAAAATATAATTTTTTATATATGTAGCGAGTTAAAAATATGATTTCTAATTAGATAAAAATATAATTTTTACCGCGTGAATGTTATTGATGAAAATCAATCGTGTAGGATATCGAGTTCGCTTGATTGGTCGGTGTGACATTTGTCTCTTCATTTTGAAAGAATGGCGGAGTGGAACCCAAGGTGAGAACTCCTCACTTTAATTCTTGTTTTCTAGTTGAAATATATACTAGGATGCAGACGGTGCTTAGTAGCACTCAACACCCATCGTCCACAAACCATGGATGGCTTGTTTGTTTGATTGATGTGTTGTGAAAATTGACTGTTGGTTGTGAAGTAAAATATATATTCATGGGTTGAAGTAAAATGTATATTCATGTGTTGAAGTAAAATATACATTCAAAATGTTGAAGTAAAATATATATTCATGGGTTGAAGTAAAATATACATTCATGTGTTGAAGTAAAATATATATTCATGTGTTGAAGTAAAATATATATTCATGTGCTGAAGTAAAATATATATTCATGTGTTGAAATAAAATATATATTCATGTGTTGAAGTAAAATATATATTCATGTGTTGAAGTAAAATAAATATTTACAAACAAATCGAATGATTTGTTTATGTACACCGATTTGACTGATATTGATTGAGACGATAAATTTTACACATCGCCCAACTGCACAAGTAAAAATATGTTTTTGTTGATGTGAAACCCCACACAGGTATTGGGATGATATTTGACGTACACTACTCCCGATTGTTTAGTTGTATGTCAATCGATGGGTTGACAGACTATGTAAACGTTAATTATTTATATTTAATGCTTATGCAGTTGTGTGGTGCACTCTGGATGATGGTTGATGATTTATCGTTGCTATTATATACATCTGTTGTAGAAATCCATATAATTAACCTTATATGGTAATTGATTGTGCCTCATTTCGATTTGGAAAATAAGGAATATTATAAAAATGAATTCATGTGTTGAATAAAATAAATATTCATGTGTTGAATAGAAAAATAAATTCATGTGTTGAATAAAATAAATATTCACGTGTTGAATAGAATAAATATTCATGTGTTGAATAGAAAATAAATTCATGTGTTGAATAGAATAAATATTCATGTGTTGAATAGAAAATAAATTCATGTGTTGAATAGAAAATAAATTCATGTGTTGAATAGAAAATAAATTCATGTGATGAATAGAAATAAATTCATGTGTTGAATAAAATAAATATTCATGTGTTGAATAGAAATATAAATTCATGTGTTGAATAGAAAAATAAATATTCATGTGTTGAATAGAAAAATAAATATTCATGTGTTGAATAGAAGTGTAAATTCATGTGTTGAATAGAATAATAAATATTCATGTGTTGAATAGAAAAAACATTCATGTGTTGAATAAAAGCCGTGCTGATTAGATTGACGCCATTTTGACGTGAATGATATTTATATCGATTTTATTCATTTTTATAATGAATATAAGAAAGAAAGTGATTTCAAAATATAATGTTTTGAAAATAATATCATTTGTATATCAATGATGTGGAATATTCAATTTTGATTCGAAATTGAGTATGAAGTTGAAATCGTTTCGAAAACGAATTATAAAATGGGTTTTGAAAGGAAATCGACGAAATACATAATATATACATAATATATATAATATAAATATATTATATATATTAAAAGGCCTGAATAGAACGCGTCGCGCCGCGGTAGTTCGCGAATTTCGACCATTGACTTCGAATGGATATTACGGGAGATCCGACCGTCAGATTCTCCTAAAACCGGAACTGTTGGGTTCATATTGAAAAGAGCTTTCTAATGAATTTTAAAGATTTGAAATCTAATTGTTGGATTTGGAATTATGTCCAAATCAAATTTGGAAAAGGTCGCTGTAAGTGCAGTTCGATGGCCGTTGATGGAAATCGACTGTACGGGCCTTGATAAAATTATTAAAAATAGTAAAAATTTGTGTAAAATCATAAGAAATGATTTGTGAAGAATTGAGATGAAAAAATCCAAATTTGAAAAGATAAAAATAGTTTTTTTTATTGAAATGAACTAGTTTTAAACTAGAATAATAATTTATTTATTTTTAAGTAAATAAATTGGATTTGAAAGGGTTTTAAAAGTAACCGGAAGTTTCAATAATTGAATTGGAATGGAATGTGATTTTGGGTTTATGGTGAACCGTGTTTTAAATGACATTGGATTCTTTAACCCAGTTAAAGACGGGATATGATTTCCCAAGTTAAATAATCATTGATGTTGATTTTTAGGAAGATTAAAACCAAGTGAAGTTTTAATGAATCTTTAATTAGATTGAAATGATCGAGAATGGATTATCACCAGTTTTGCTCTAGGCGATAGTTAAATCTTTAATTTGATTTGAATGTGAAATGGTAATTGAATTTACTGATAAAACCGTGGTGTTCTTTAATTTGATTTGAATGTGAAATGGTAATTGAATTTACCGATAACACCATGGTGTTAGATATGAAGTATTACCAGTTTTACTTCATAGGATGAATAGGTTGGGATTTGGAAATAAAATAAATGATTACTTCGATGTGGTTCACTAATACCAACTAATTTGAATTGATATTCAAAAGAAGATTAAAGAATAAATTTAAAGAATTTATCTTTGATAAAATTAATGGGAACCTTTCCCAAAGTATAAGAATATTTGAATAAAAGAATATTCTGAATTGGAATGAGGCGTATGTTGTGTTTGTGTAGTACTTGTTTATTATATACGCGAGTTATTCAGAAAGACTGGGTTTATCCCATTCTGAATAACTGATTCGACGTGGTGTCGAGGATGAAGACGGTGGTTGTAAAAACCCGTAACTTCCCCGTAAAGGAAAGAGCGGATAGTTCGAGAACAAACCACAACAGAACACATACAGAAGAACATTTCACTGTATATTACAACAATGCACCAGATTACAAGAATATACAGAGTATAAAAGAATATTACACAGAAATATCAGAGATTTAAATTACATTTAAATACATAGCAGCGGAAAATAATACAATACACAACTAGAAGAGATATACGGATACAAAGCTTTCCGGATATCGTTCCAGCTGTAAACCAGGATCCTGTGAATATAAATCTGCAAAACCAAAACTACTAGCTGCCCGTGTCAAAATAAGGGCACCCAGAGTTTAGGTTAAAACAATAAACTCCAGGTCAGTCATGGGACTGGTGTGAGAACTAAAACAGTTATTAATCTTTGTTTTTAAAGTTAGGTAAATCAAGGGACCACGCCGTATAACACGGAACGGGTTTCCTCCCAAGAATACCAGTGCATAAAACAAACAGCGCAATGCTAAATAAAGAAAAATGAAGCTGTTATAAGACCCAGGTCCCATCACACAATGCAACGCAGCCGAGGATAGGGTTTTCCCTTATAACAGCCAAAGAATGCTTGATACGGTTAAAACAAATCGTTTGATACTATTATAAGTGCATAGTGTGTAAAACAACTTCAAATCATAAGTATCAATCATAGGCGGCATGGGTACCATATATCATGTCGCCATACTAGTTCTACAATTAAAACCGCAAATGTCACGTATTTGGAAATTGGATTTCCGTCTATGAACCGAGGCCAGGGATCGTCCTCTACCGATTCGAGACAATCTAGCCCATGTCTCAGGCAAGTACTCAGTCAAGCCTTGGAGCGACAGGGTCGGTCCACCGATGTGGATTAAAATGCCTGAACACTACGTTTCCCCGCCCTTTGGGGCGTAAATGAGCCAACGAATGACTCCATCGGACCCGGATCGTCCGATCAAAACGAGGCGCCTCGCAACAGCAACAACCACACAGGTGAAAAGTATATAAATGTCAGGGCTGGTAGGTCACTGACACCACCCTAGCTAGAAAGAAACGCATGCCCTCCCTGAGGTCCTCTCCCGTTTTTGGTTCACAACCGGGGTGTGAGGCTCGCGAATTCACGTTACACAAAGCTGTGCCACACAGGCTGTGCTTTGATCATCACCACGAGACTTTGCTTTTCAACAGAAGCCTCGATCAATTGCCACTTAGGCATGCCACACAGGCAATTCACTCCATGCGTTTAATATCCATCAATATATAACCCCTGAGCTCGTACGTCTCAGAGAAGGGCGTTAAGCAAGAGAATAAATTCTCCGCCGCCAAACAGATATATATTTAATAGAGATCAATCACACGGACTAAAATCCAATGTCAGACACACAGTCCATTTACAAGTCCGTTCTGGGTCTGAACGAAACCGGAGGCACCTAGTACCCCGCATATCCATCGATCTCCAAGTACGTCTGGACGATCACCAACTGTTTCCATCTTCTTGGGTGTACAGGCCAATCAAGATCATCAGTAATTATCCAAACGACGTGAAGACTTCTGGTCTTCGACCACCGTCTTCATCTTCGACACCACGTCGAATCAGTTATTCAGAATGGGATAAACCCGGTCTTTCTGAATAACTCGCGTATATATTATAAAAGTGTTACACAAACACAACATACGCCTCATTCCAATTCAGAATATTCTTTTATTCAAATATTCCTGTACTTTGGGAAAAGTTCCCATTAATTTTATCCAAGATAAATTCTTTAAATTTATTCTTTGATCTCCTTTGAATATCAATTCAAACTAGTCTCGATTAGCGAACCACACCGAAGTAATCATTTATTTTATTTCCCAATCCCAACCTATTTATCACATGAAGTAAAACTGGTTATACTTCATATCTAACACCACGGTGTTATCGGTAAATTCAATTACCATTTCACGTTCAAATCTAATTAAAGATTTAACTATCGCCTGGAGCAAAACTGGTGATACTCCATTCTCGATCTTTTCAATCTAATTAAAGATTCATTAAAACTCCACTTAGTTTTAATCGTTATCTGGGTTAAAGAATCAGTGTCATTTAAAACACGGTTCACGATAAACCCAAAATCACATTCCATTAATTATCGGGTTAAAGAACGAGTGTTATTTAAAACACTGTCCACGATAAACCCAAAAATCAATATCAATTCAATTCCAATTAAATATTATTTAATTGGTACATTTCATTAAATCTAAATAAAAAGATTTAATCTTTTCTCAACTGGATTCAAGAACAGTGTTAGTGAAGACACCATTCACGACAAACCCAAATCACATTTGATATTAAACACAAGGCTCTGAATAGAAAATATACCGGCTTATATTCAATATCAAATTCTATGACTAACAAATATCGTATTGGAAATAACGATATATATATATCTTTCAAATTCCCATAACAATATCTGTATCATCACGAAATCCAACATCGAAATATTCCGAAGACAATTTCGATTCAAATCCATTCCAATGCAATCATTGGAAATTCTGGTTATTTTCAAAACCATTTCAAATTCAATTTATTTATTTAAAAATAAATAGAATTATAATTCTAGTTCAAAACTAGTTCATTTCGATAAAAATCTATTTTTATCTTTTCAAATATGGAGTTTTTCATCCCAATTCTTTCTAAATCATTTCTTATGATTTTACACAAATTATTACTATTTTTAATAATTTTATCAAGGTCCGTACAGTCGATTTCCATCAACGGCCATCGAACTGCACTTACAGCGACCTTTTTCAAATTTGATTTGGACATAATTCCAAATCCAACCGTTAGATTTCAAATTTCTAATATTCGTTAGAAAGCTCTTTTAGATACGAACCCAACGGTTCCGGTTTTAGGAGAATCCGACGGTCGGATCTCCCGCAATATCCATTCGAAGTAAATGGTCGAAATTCGCGAACTGCCGCGGCGCGGCGCGTTCTATTCAGGCCATTATATTATATATATAATATATACTTCGTCGATTTCAATTCAAAACGCGCTTTATAAATCGTTTTAAATTCATTTCAAATTGATTTCAATTCAAATTGATTTCTAATTCCATTGCAGTTCGTTTTCCATTCAATTCAATTTCAATTCGAATTCATTTCTATTCAATTTCAATTCGAATTCATTTCTATTCAAATTCATTTCGAATTCATTTATATTCAATTTCAATTCGAATTCATTTATATTCAATTTCAATTCGAATTCATTTATATTCAATTTCAATTCGAATTCATTTATTTTCAAAATTTCAGATTTTGAAATCACTTTCGATATTCATTATAAAATGAATAAAATCGATATATATATCGTTCACGTCAAAATGGCGTCAATCTAATCAATACGGCTTCATATATTCCTATCTTCAAATATTCTATTTCAAATATTTCTTTTTCAAATATTTCTTTTTCAAATATTTCTTTTTCAAAACTGGAATGAGGCCCAATCAATTACCATATAATGTTAATTATATGGATTTTCTACAACACATGTATATAATAGCATTGAAAAATAATCAACCATCAACCAAAGTGCACTACACTGTATAAGCATCAAATATAAATATCTAACGCTTATAACAGCCTGTCAATCAATCGATCGACATATTTAATCAATCAGGATGAGTGAACTTCAAATTTCATCCCAACACCCGTGTGGGGTTTCAAACAATCAAACACAGATTTTATTTGTGCAGTTGGGCGATGTGTAAAATTTATTGTCCCAATCAATGTCATTCAAATAGGTGTACATAAACAAACCGTCCGGTTTGTAAATGAATATTTTGTTTTATTCACTTTGCGTTAAAAATCATATTTTTAACGATAAAGCATTTTCTTCAACCTATGAGAATATTCTATTCAGTTCATTTATTCAATAAAATGATATTTTTATTTTCTAACATATTTTAAAAATCTCGGCGGCATAACGGCACGATACTAGAAACGGGACGAGGCCTAGCCTTATCCCCGGTCTAGTGAAGGCCCACGCCATTCACACATCAATCAAACCATTCAATTTCACCAAACAATTCAATTCAATCAAATAATCTAACTAATTTATGCAATCAAACAAACAAGTCCATGGTCTGTGGACGATTGTGTCGGGTGCTACTAAGCACCGTCTGCATCCTAGTATATATATATAAATAGAAATGAAATTGAAAGGTGAGAAATTCTCACAGATAGCTATCCAAACATCTTGACTCTACTTTGATATAGATCTTCTTCGTTCTCGCCCTTTTGTTACCTTCGTCGCCCGCTTTCACTACCTATGTAAAAATCGAGTTTTTACTCCGCTATTCAATATATAAAAATCATATTTTTATTTCGAAGTTCAATATATAAAAACCATATTTTTCTTTCGAAGTTCAATATATAAAAACCATATTTTTCTTTCGAAGTTCAATATATAAAAACCATATTTTTCTTTCGAAGTTCAATATATAAAAACCATATTTTTATTTTGAAGTTCCATATATAAAAATCATATTTTTATTTCGAAGTTCCATATATAAAAATCATATTTTTATTTCGAAGTTCCATATATAAAAATCATATTTTTATTTCGAAGTTCCATATATAAAAATCATATTTTTATT
Source organism: Allium sativum (assembly GCA_030737875.1). Taxonomy (NCBI): domain Eukaryota; kingdom Viridiplantae; phylum Streptophyta; class Magnoliopsida; order Asparagales; family Amaryllidaceae; genus Allium; species Allium sativum. The sequence goes on along the minus strand of CM060915.1, from coordinate 242,838,837 downwards.
TTGCTATACATATAAAGATGATATTTCTAATATTCCGATCATGTAAAAATTATATTTTTAATTCTCTACATAAACAAAAATAAAATTTTTACATCTTCTACTTAATAAAGATTATATTTTTAATACTTTAAAAATATAAAAATCATATCTTTAACTGAATAAAATCTTTTCTACCCTTACCTCAAATAAAAATCATATTTTTATTCTGCTACTTTACATATAAAAATGTAATCTTTTTATTGCTAAAAATACGATCTTTTCACATTTCAAAACTAAATCTTTCATGTTTAAAAAAAATCTGTTCTATAATAGACAAAAATCAGCTTCTATACTAGGAAAAAAAAATATCGGTTTTTATACTAAGCTAAAATCAGTTTTTTTTTTTAAAAAAACATGGAAAGAAGAAGAAAAAAAAAACGAAATAAAACTTACTGTTGCTCGGAGGGGGGGCTCACCAGCGGCGTCGGAGGGTCAGGGAGGCACTGGAGGTGGTCGGGCTCTGCAGCGTCGGTCGGCGGTGGGTTTTGTGGGCTCGGCGTCAGCGGGTTGGAGGGAAATAGGGGGGCGCGGTTGTTTTAGAAGAGGGGGAGGAGCTAGCGCTGGAGCTCGACTTGGGGGAGGGCTGTCGCGCCAGTGGCGGCGCGCTGAGAGGAGGGCGGCGACGGGAGCGAGATAGAGGGAGGCACGATTTGTTTTTTTTTTTACTATCGAATGAACGGGGGAAGGGAAAATATAGGGGGGGGTTTATATATTTAATTATTTATTTTCTTATTTTATATTTTTTCCAAACCCTAATTGTTGACTTCTCATTTGAACTCAGAATCGAACCCACCGACTGTCGTCCCTAGCTAATTACCCCCATTCCGAACACAATGGGATATGCCACGCAAGCTGATTCGACTGTTTCGATCAGTTTCCTTTGAATTTATCAATATAAAATAATTATATTGAATTTTAAACGTACATTTCAAATTACCGGGATCACATACTAACTAGAAAAATTCCAGAAAAATATTTTCTAGCTTCGTATTGACGATACGGTCCTAATAAAACTAGTTTCGTCGAATTCTGAGATCGTTTGAAAAATGGCCAATTTCCAGTCGATTAAAATCAACTGAAACTGGTCAAACGCGTTTTCCTTTGCCACGCTCACATATTGATTCGAAAAATTATGAAATTTGAAACCTAGCAATAATTTAACATCACAGACCCAACAAAACTGGTTTCGTCGAAATCCGAGGTCGTTTGCAAAATGTCCATTTTTAAGGGCCTGAATTCCATAGCGACTATTCAGAATTTTCAACTGGAAATATCTTTTGATTCCCGCTATGAAATCTTGATTTTCCAGATTCGTTGGAAAGATATTATCAAATAGATTCTATGATTTTTGGTTTCACTAAAATCCGGATTGTTTTGCACCCGGTACATTCAAATGAAATTTGAAATCGAATTATCGAACTACCGCGCCATTTTCAATTCCTTTTATAATTATATATAAATATTTATATTCTAACGACGACGCGTATAATATATATGTCGAATTATATTCAAAATAAATTTATCGTCGATATTATTTAAAATAATTCATTTTAAATAATCAAAATTCGCTAAAATTGCCAAAATAAAAATTTTAAGCTGGCCCAGATTTTGCGGGTTATTACAATCTCCCCCACTTAAAACTTTTCGTCCCCGAAAAGGAACAAAGTCGAAAGTGGTTTGATTAATCAACTCTATGTTCGATCTGGCTTCCATTCTCCAACTTTTCAGTTTCTGAGAATTTTCAAAATTTCAAAAATTTGGCTAACACCCTAAATTTTCGAAAAATTTCGCCATAACCTCCCCTGCAATGGGAGCATCGGGGAATTTCAAATAGCTTCCCCGGTCCTTCAGATCTCAAAAAGAAAAAGAAAAAGCCAAGCGGCTAGCCAATAGGCTCATAAAATCATCATCACCCAAACAAAACAGTAAATTATGTAGTAAACATGTACCTATTTGTCGGGCAAACAAATTTTATTCTCTGGCTCTAGCCTCCTTGCTATGACCTGTTCAATGATATATATGCATATGCAAGCAAATGCAACCAATTTTCGATACAAGTCAATATTTGATCCTATTAGGCATAATGGTTCAAAATTTGCAAACAAATAAACAAACAACACAAACATCAATCAATTAGTGAATTAGAGTTTCAAATTCCTAATTTTGATATATATACTGAAAATCATGTTTTGATGCCAATTCACAACAATGTGTTCTAGCTATATTAGTTTTGGTTCTCACACCAGTCTAATGGAAATATATAGAAAATCACACCTTCGAAACTCGAACATAAATGTTGATGATGCGATCGCTATCATCAATATCATCTTCGGGCGACTAGAGTGTGATGCTATATCTATCCAATATATTAAAACTTCGAATACACGCGGATCAGACGTATACGCAAAATCTATATATACTGGATTGTCCACATCAATATAAATAAATAACCAAATACGAATAATTGATTTAAATTTTCAAAACAAAAATTTGTTTTCACTTTTATTTTAAAAATTTACTCTTCACACTCGTTCTAGGATACTACTGATCCTATCTCTAACGAGTCATTCTAATTGGATATTACTAATCCAATATCTGATGAATTCTTTCGTATGGTTCTAATGTGCCTTATTCTCTGAGCTTTGTAAACCAAAGCTCTGATACCAACTGTAAAAACCCGTAACTTCCCCGTAAAGGAAAGAGCGGATAGTTCGAGAACAAACCACAACAGAACACATACAGAAGAACATTTCACTGTATATTACAACAATGCACCAGATTACAAGAATATACAGAGTATAAAAGAATATTACACAGAAATATCAGAGATTTAAATTACATTTAAATACATAGCAGCGGAAAATAATACAATACACAACTAGAAGAGATATACGGATACAAAGCTTTCCGGATGTCGTTCCAGCTGTAAACCAGGATCCTGTGAATATAAATCTGCAAAACCAAAACTACTAGCTGCCCGTGTCAAAATAAGGGCACCCAGAGTTTAGGTTAAAACAATAAACTCCAGGTCAGTCATGGGACTGGTGTGAGAACTAAAACAGTTATTAATCTTTGTTTTTAAAGTTAGGTAAATCAAGGGACCACGCCGTATAACACGGAACGGGTTTCCTCCCAAGAATACCAGTGCATAAAACAAACAGCGCAATGCTAAATAAAGAAAAATGAAGCTGTTATAAGACCCAGGTCCCATCACACAATGCAACGCAGCCGAGGATAGGGTTTTCCCTTATAACAGCCAAAGAATGCTTGATACGGTTAAAACAAATCGTTTGATACTATTATAAGTGCATAGTGTGTAAAACAACTTCAAATCATAAGTATCAATCATAGGCGGCATGGGTACCATATATCATGTCGCCATACTAGTTCTACAATTAAAACCGCAAATGTCACGTATTTGGAAATTGGATTTCCGTCTATGAACCGAGGCCAGGGATCGTCCTCTACCGATTCGAGACAATCTAGCCCATGTCTCAGGCAAGTACTCAGTCAAGCCTTGGAGCGATAGGGCCGGTCCACCGATGTGGATTAAAATGCCTGAACACTACGTTTCCCCGCCCTTTGGGGCGTAAATGAGCCAACGAATGACTCCATCGGACCCGGATCGTCCGATCAAACCGAGGCGCCTCGCAACAGCAACAACCACACAGGTGAAAAGTATATAAATGTCAGGGCTGGTAGGTCACTGACACCACCCTAGCTAGAAAGAAACGCATGCCCTCCCTGAGGTCCTCTCCCGTTTTTGGTTCACAACCAGGGTGTGAGGCTCGCGAATTCACGTTACACAAAGCTGTGCCACACAGGCTGTGCTTTGATCATCACCACGAGACTTTTCTTTTCAACAGAAGCCTCGATCAATTGCCACTTAGGCATGCCACACAGGCAATTCACTCCATGCGTTTAATATCCATCAATATATAACCCCTGAGCTCGTACGTCTCAGAGAAGGGCGTTAAGCAAGAGAATAAATTCTCCGCCGCCAAACAGATATATATTTAATAGAGATCAATCACACGGACTAAAATCCAATGTCAGACACACAGTCCATTTACAAGTCCGTTCTGGGTCTGAACGAAACCGGAGGCACCTAGTACCCCGCATATCCATCGATCTCCAAGTACGTCTGGACGATCACCAACTGTTTCCATCTTCTTGGGTGTACAGCCCAATCAAGATCATCAGTAATTATCCAAACGACGTGAAGACTTCTGGTCTTCGACCACCGTCTTCATCTTCGACACCACGTCGAATCAGTTATTCAGAATGGGATAAACCCGGTCTTTCTGAATAACTCGCGTATATATTATAAAAGTGTTACACAAACACAACATACGCCTCATTCCAATTCAGAATATTCTTTTATTCAAATATTCCTATACTTTGGAAAAGTTCCCATTAATTTTATCCAAGATAAATTCTTTAAATTTATTCTTTGATCTCCTTTGAATATCAATTCAAACTAGTCGGGATTAGCGAACCACACCGAAGTAATCATTTATTTTATTTCCCAATCCCAACCTATTTATCACATGAAGTAAAACTGGTTATACTTCATATCTAACACCACGGTGTTATCGGTAAATTCAATTACCATTTCACGTTCAAATCTAATTAAAGATTTAACTATCGCCTGGAGCAAAACTGGTGATACTCCATTCTCGATCTTTTCAATCTAATTAAAGATTCATTAAAACTCCACTTAGTTTTAATCGTTATCTGGGTTAAAGAATCAGTGTCATTTAAAACACGGTTCACGATAAACCCAAAATCACATTCCATTAATTATCGGGTTAAAGAACGAGTGTTATTTAAAACACTGTCCACGATAAACCCAAAAATCAATATCAATTCAATTCCAATTAAATATTATTTAATTGGTACATTTCATTAAATCTAAATAAAAAGATTTAATCTTTTCTCAACTGGATTCAAGAACAGTGTTAGTGAAGACACCATTCACGACAAACCCAAATCACATTTGATATTAAACACAAGGCTCTGAATAGAAAATATACCAGCTTATATTCAATATCAAATTCTATGACTAACAAATATCGTATTGGAAATAACGATATATATATATCTTTCAAATTCCCATAACAATATCTGTATCATCACGAAATCCAACATCGAAATATTCCGAAGACAATTTCGATTCAAATCCATTCCAATGCAATCATTGGAAATTCTGGTTATTTTCAAAACCATTTCAAATTCAATTTATTTATTTAAAAATAAATAAAATTATAATTCTAGTTCAAAACTAGTTCATTTCGATAAAAATCTATTTTTATCTTTTCAAATATGGAGTTTTTCATCCCAATTCTTTCTAAATCATTTCTTATGATTTTACACATATTATTACTATTTTTAATAATTTTATCAAGGTCCGTACAGTCGATTTCCATCAACGGCCATCGAACTGCACTTACAGCGACCTTTTTCAAATTTGATTTGGACATAATTCCAAATCCAACCGTTAGATTTCAAATTTCTAATATTCGTTAGAAAGCTCTTTTAGATACGAACCCAACGGTTCCGGTTTTAGGAGAATCCGACGGTCGGATCTCCCGCAATATCCATTCGAAGTAAATGGTCGAAATTCGCGAACTGCCGCGGCGCGGCGCGTTCTATTCAGGCCATTATATTATATATATAATATATACTTCGTCGATTTCAATTCAAAACGCGCTTTATAAATCGTTTTAAATTCATTTCAAATTGATTTCAATTCAAATTGATTTCTAATTCCATTGCAGTTCGTTTTCCATTCAATTCAATTTCAATTCGAATTCATTTCTATTCAATTTCAATTCGAATTCATTTCTATTCAAATTCATTTCGAATTCATTTATATTCAATTTCAATTCGAATTCATTTGTATTCAATTTCAATTTGAATTCATTTATATTCAATTTCAATTCGAATTCATTTATTTTCAAATTTTCAGATTTTGAAATCACTTTCGATATTCATTATAAAATGAATAAAATCGATATATATATCGTTCACGTCAAAATGGCGTCAATCTAATCAATACGGCTTCATATATTCCTATCTTCAAATATTCTATTTCAAATATTTCTTTTTCAAATATTTCTTTTTCAAATATTTCTTTTTCAAATATTTCTTTTTCAAAACTGGAATGAGGCCCAATCAATTACCATATAATGTTAATTATATGGATTTTCTACAACACATGTATATAATAGCATTGAAAAATAATCAACCATCAACCAAAGTGCACTACACTGTATAAGCATCAAATATAAATATCTAACGCTTATAACAGCCTGTCAATCAATCGATCGACATATTTAATCAATCAGGATGAGTGAACTTCAAATTTCATCCCAACACCCGTGTGGGGTTTCAAACAATCAAACACAGATTTTATTTGTGCAGTTGGGCGATGTGTAAAATTTATTGTCCCAATCAATGTCATTCAAATAGGTGTACATAAACAAACCGTCCGGTTTGTAAATGAATATTTTGTTTTATTCACTTTGCGTTAAAAATCATATTTTTAACGATAAAGCATTTTCTTCAACCTATGAGAATATTCTATTCAGTTCATTTATTCAATAAAATGATATTTTTATTTTCTAACATATTTTAGAAAATCTCGGCGGCATAACGGCACGATACTAGAAACGGGACGAGGCCTAGCCTTATCCCCGGTCTAGTGAAGGCCCACGCCATTCACACATCAATCAAACCATTCAATTTCACCAAACAATTCAATTCAATCAAATAATCTAACTAATTTATGCAATCAAACAAACAAGTCCATGGTCTGTGGACGATTGTGTCGGGTGCTACTAAGCACCGTCTGCATCCTAGTATATATATATAAATAGAAATGAAATTGAAAGGTGAGAAATTCTCACAGATAGCTATCCAAACATCTTGACTCTACTTTGATATAGATCTTCTTCGTTCTCGCCCTTTTGTTACCTTCGTCGCCCGCTTTCACTACCTATGTAAAAATCGAGTTTTTACTCCGCTATTCAATATATAAAAATCATATTTTTATTTCGAAGTTCAATATATAAAAACCATATTTTTCTTTCGAAGTTCAATATATAAAAACCATATTTTTCTTTCGAAGTTCAATATATAAAAACCATATTTTTCTTTCGAAGTTCAATATATAAAAACCATATTTTTATTTCGAAGTTCCATATATAAAAATCATATTTTTATTTCGAAGTTCCATATATAAAAATCATATTTTTATTTCGAAGTTCCATATATAAAAATCATATTTTTATTTCGAAGTTCCATATATAAAAATCATATTTTTATTTTGCTATACATATAAAGATGATATTTCTAATATTCCGATCATGTAAAAATTATATTTTTAATTCTCTACATAAACAAAAATCAAATTTTTACATCTTCTACTTAATAAAGATTATATTTTTAATACTTTAAAAATATAAAAATCATATCTTTAACTGAATAAAATCTTTTCTACCCTTACCTCAAATAAAAATCATATTTTTATTCTGCTACTTTACATATAAAAATGTAATCTTTTTATTGCTAAAAATACGATCTTTTCACATTTCAAAACTAAATCTTTCATGTTTAAAAAAAATCTGTTCTATAATAGACAAAAATCAGCTTCTATACTAGGAAAAAAAATATCGGTTTTTATACTAAGCTAAAATCAGTTTTTTTTTTAAAAACATGGAAAGAAGAAGAAAAAAAAAACGAAATAAAACTTACTGTTGCTCGGAGGGGGGGGCTCACCAGCGGCGTCGGAGGGTCAGGGAGGCACTGGAGGTGGTCGGGCTCTGCAGCGTCGGTCGGCGGTGGGTTTTGTGGGCTCGGCGTCAGCGGTTTGGAGGGAAATAGGGGGGGCGCGGTTGTTTTAGAAGAGGGGGAGGAGCTAGCGCCGGAGCTCGACTTGGGGGAGGGCTGTCGCGCCAGTGGCGGCGCGCTGAGAGGAGGGCGGCGGCGGGAGTGAGATCGAGGGAGGCACGATTTGGTTTTTTTTTTTTTACTCTGATCGAATGAACGGGGGAAGGGAAAATATAGGGGGGGTTTATATATTTAATTATTTATTTTCTTATTTTATATTTTTTCCAAACCCTAATTGTTGACTTCTCATTTGAACTCAGAATCGAACCCACCGACTGTCGTCCCTAGCTAATTACCCCCATTCCGAACACAATGGGATATGCCACGCAAGCTGATTCGACTGTTTCGATCAGTTTCCGTTGAATTTATCAATATAAAATAATTATATTGAATTTTAAACGTACATTTCAAATTACCGGGATCACATACTAACTAGAAAAATTCCAGAAAAATATTTTCTAGCTTCGTATTGACGATACGGTCCTAACAAAACTAGTTTCGTCGAATTCTGAGATCGTTTGAAAAATGGCCAATTTCCAGTCGATTAAAATCAACTGAAACTGGTCAAACGCGTTTTCCTTTGCCACGCTCACATATTGATTCGAAAAATTATGAAATTTGAAACCTAGCAATAATTTAACATCACAGACCCAACAAAACTGGTTTCGTCGAAATCCGAGGTCGTTTGCAAAATGTCCATTTTTAAGGGCCTGAATTCCATAGCGACTATTCACAATTTTCAACTGGACATATCTTTTGATTCCCGCTATGAAATCTTGATTTTCCAGATTCGTTGGAAAGATATTATCAAATAGATTCTATGATTTTTGGTTTCACTAAAATCCGGATTGCTTTGCACCCGGTACATTCAAATGAAATTTGAAATCGAATTATCGAACTACCGCGCCATTTTCAATTCCTTTTATAATTATATATAAATATTTATATTCTAACGACGACGCGTATAATATATATGTCGAATTATATTCAAAATAAATTTATCGTCGATATTATTTAAAATAATTCATTTTAAATAATCAAAATTCGCTAAAATTGCCAAAATAAAAATTTTAAACTGGCCCAGATTTTGCGGGTTATTACAGTGGTCGAAGACCAGAGGTCTTCACATTGCTTGGGTGATTACTGATGATCTTGATTGGGCTGCACACCTAAGAGGAGGGAATTAGTTGGTGATCGTCCAGACGTACTTGGAAATCGATGGATATGCGAGGTACAAGGTGCCTCCGGTTTCGTTCAGACCCAGAACGAATTTGTATGGACTATGTGTCTGACATTGGATTTTGCTCTATGTTGATTGATTTCTATTAAATATACATCTGCCTGGTGAAGGGGAGTTTATTCCTTGGCTTCACCCTTCTTTGAGACGTACGGGATCAGAGGTTGTATATCGATAGACATCAGTCGCATGGTGCGAATTGCCTGTGTGGCATGCCTAAGTGGCAAATGATCAAGGATTTTGTTGAAAAGCAGAGTCTTGTGCTTGATGATCAAAGCACGGCCTGTGTGGCATTGATTTGTGTAGCGTTGATTCGCGAGCCTCACACCCCGGTTGTGAACCAGAAATGGGAGAGGACATCAGGGAGGGCAAGTGTTTCCTTCTAGCTAGAAGTGGCGTGTGTGGTTTTACACGCCCTGACGAAATTGACTTATGTGGTTGTTGTTGTTGTGAGGCGCCTTGGATATATCGGTGACTGTGTGGAGCCGATGGAGTCATTGGACTCATTGACACCCCATAGGGTGAGGAAACGCAGTGTTCAGACATTTTAATCCACATCGGTGGACCGGCCCTGACGATCCAAGGGACGATGCGTTCTGTTCCTTAGGGGCGGGCTAGAGCGTCTCGAATTCGGTAAGGACGATCCCTTGCCTTGGTTCACAGATGGAAATCCAACATCTAGTACGTGACTTTGCGGTTTTGATTGTGAAACCTATATTTGGCGGCATAGTGGTATGGGGCATTCATGTCGTCTATGATTGATACTTATGATTGAAATTGTTTTGACACTATACACTTATAGTACTATCAAAATAATCCGTTTTAAAACGTATCAAGCATGCTTTGGTTATTATAAGGTAAAACCCTATCCTCCGCCTTGTGTTGCATTGTGTGATGGGACCTGGGTCTTATAATAGCTTCATTTTTCTTTATTTAGCATTGCACCGTTGTTTTATGCACTGGTATTCTTGGGAGGAAACCCGTTCCGCGTTATACGGCGTGGTCCCTTGATTTACCTAACTTTAAAATAAAGATTAATAAATGTTTTAGTTCTCACACCAGTTACATGACTGACCTGGAGTTTATTGTTTTAACCTGAACTCTAGGTGCCCTTATTTTGACACGGGTAGCTAGTAGTTTTGGTTTGGCAGATTTGTATTCACAGGATCCTGGTTTATAGCGGGAACAATACTCGGAAAGCTCTGTATCCGTGTATTACTTTCAGTTGTGTTTTGTATTATTTTTCCGCTGCTATGTATTTAAATGTAATTTATATCTCTGATATTTTCTATGTAATATTTATTCTTACTCTGTATATTCTTGTATTCTAATGGAATTGTTGTAATTAACATTGAAATGTTCTTCTGTTTGTGTTCTGGTTTGTCGCGCTCTCAAAACAATCAGGGGTTTCGAATGGTCTTGGTCGGTTTAGCGATCGATTCGGATCGAGCGAAATTCCTTGTTGTCACATTTGGTATCAGAGCCTTGGTTTACAGAGCTCAGAGAACAAGTCACATTTGAACCATACGAAAGAATTCATCAGAAGTTGGATAGTAATATCCAATGAGAATGACTCGTTAGAGATGGGATCAGTAGTATCCTAGAACGAGTGTGAAGAGTGATGTTTTTTAAAATAAAGCTGAAAGAAAATTTTGTTTTGAAAAATTTAATTCAATTATTCGTATTTGAATATTTATTTGTATTGATTTGGACAATCCAGTATATATAGATTTTGAGTATACGTCTGATCCGCGTGTATTTGAAGTTTTAATACACTGGATACATATAGAATCGCACTCTAGTCACCCGGGGATAATCCTGATGATGGTGCATCATGATCAACATTTATATTCAAGTGTCGAAGGTAGGATATCTATATGATTCCAATTAACTGGTGTGAGAACCAAAACTAGATAGGGCTTATTGTTGTGATTTGGCATCAAAAACATGATTTTTGTATATATATCAAAATTATGAATTTGAAACATTAATTCACTAATTGATTGATGGTTGTATTGTTTGATTACTGTTTTGATTAATTGAATGTTGAACCATTTAGCCAAATTATATCAAATGTTGGACTGAATTGAAAATTGTTTGAAATTGCATGCATATACATGTACTTACATTGAACGGGTCATAGCAAGGAAGCTAGAGCAGAAGAATAAAGTTGTTTGCCCGACAAATAGGTACATGTTTACAAATTTATTGGGTTTGGATGATTTTATGAGCCGATTGGCTAGTCGCTTGGCCGTTTCCTTTTCTTTTTGGATTTACGAGGGCCATGGGAGGCTATTTGACATATCCCAAAGCTCCTGGTGCAGAGGAGGTTATGGAGAAATTTTTTGAAAATTTAGGGTGTTAGCCAAATTTTTGAAAAATTTGAAAAGTTCTTAGAAACTGAAAAGTTGAAGAACTTAAGTCGTAATGAAAACAATGGAAGTTGAGTTGGTTTGTAAAACAACTTTCAGCTTCGTTCCTTTTCGGGAACGAAAAGTTTTAAGTGGGGGAGACTGTAATAACCCGGAAATCCGAGCAAATTTAAAATTTGTATTTTGGCATTTTTGATGAATTTTGAATATTTAAAATGAATTATTTTAAATATTAACGGCGAGAAATTTAATTTGAATAGAATTAAAACGTATATATTTATTTGAATCGACGTTAGAATATAAATATTTATTTTATATTATAAAAGGAATTGAAAATGGCGCAGTAGTTCAAAATTTGATTTCTAATTTCAAATGAATGTACAGGATTCAAAATAAACCGGATTTTAGCGAAACCAAAAATATTTGAATCTATTTGAGAATGTCTTTCCAACGAATCCGAAAAATTGAAATTTCATAGCGGGAATAAAAAGTTATGCCCAGTTGAAATTTCAGAATAGTCACATGGAATTTTGGCCCATAAAAATAGCCATTTTGCAAACGACCTCTGTTTTCGACGAAACCACTTTTGTCGGATCCGCGATGTCAAGTTATTGCCAGATACCAAAATTCATAATTTTCTGAATCAATATGTGAGCGTGGCAAAGGAAAACGCGTTTGACCAGTTTTAGTTGAATTTAATCGACTGGAAAATGGCCATTTTTCATATGGTTTTGGAATTCGACGAAATTAGTTTTATTAGCACCGTATCGACAATACGAAGCAAGAAATTATTTTTCGGGAATTTTTAGAGTTCATATGTGGTCCCGATTAATTGAAATGCGTGTTCAAATTCACTATATAGATTTATATTTTGATTTTGACGGAAACAGATCGTAATGGTCGAATTGGCTAACGAAACATATCCCATTGTGTTCGGAATGGGGGTATTTAGCTAGGGGCGATAGTCGTTGGACTCGATTTAGAGTTCGAAATAAAAAGTAATTTTATAGAATTAAATAATTCAATAATAATAAAATAAATTAAAAGTCAACCCCTCTATTTACTCTCACCCCCTTCCAATTCAGATCGACGAACAAAAGAAAAAAAAGGAAAAAAAACCGTTGCTTCACATCGACGCCGCCGTCGCTCCACCGCACCTGTCCCCACGCCGCCGATCCGCCTCCCCAGCTCTTCCTCCGCCCCTTCCTCTATTAAAACCCCGCACCCCTTCCCAAAACCTGACGCAACCGCCTCCCCTTGGAAGCCCGACCACCACCACCTGCACTGATCGGCGTGTGCCTCCCCCACTGTCCAACGACGACATGGAACCCCCTCCTTCAACAGTATGTAAGTTTATTTTCAGGATTTCGTTTATCTTCTTTTTGTAATTTCGTTTATTTTCTTCGATGAAATAAAATATGATTTTCTTTAATAGAAAAGAAATGATCTTTGGTTTGTAAAAGATGTGATTTTTTTTACATATGTGTTTAAAGAATAAAAATCCAATTTTTACAAGTAGAAAAGTTTATATTTTTATATAAGGAAAATGAGATTTTTGATGAGATCTCTATATAAGGAAAGTAGGATTTTTTGTATAAATGAAGTAGTGATAAAGTTTGAATTTTTAGAATAGAAAAGATTGAATTTTTAGAATAGAAACGAAGTAAAGATTCGATTTTTATCGTTTGAAAACAAAATAAAAATATAATTTTTATATAGTAGAGACAATAATAAAAATAAATTTTTTATATATGTAGCGAATTAAAAATATGATTTTATATAATGGAAAATATAAAAATATAACTTTTATATATGTAGCGAATTAAAAATATGATTTTATATAATAGAGAATATAAAAATATAACTTTTGTATATGTAGCGAATTAAAAATATGATTTCTAGTTAGATAAAAATATAATTTTATCGTGTGAATGTTATTGATGAAAACCAATCGTGTAGGATATCGAGTTCGCTTGAGTGGTCGGTGTGACATTTATCTTCTTCATTTTGAAAAAATGGCGTAGTGGAACCCCAAGGTGAGAACTCCTCACTTTAATTCTTGTTTTCTAGTTGAAATATATACTAGGATGAAGACGGTGCTTAGTAGCACCCGATACCCATCGTCCATAGACCATTGATGGCTTGTTTGTTTGATTGATGTGTTGTGAAAATTGACTGTTGGTTATGAAGTAAAATATATATTCATGGGCTGAAGTAAAATATATATTCATGGGTTGAAGTAAAATATAAATTCATGTGTTGAAGTAAAATATATATTCATGGGTTGAAGTAAAATATATATTCATGTGTTGAAGTAAAATATATATTCATGTGTTGAAGTAAAATATATATTCATGGGTTGAAGTAAAATATATATTCATGGGTTGAAGTAAAATATATATTCATGTGTTGAAGTAAAATATATATTCATGTGTTGAACAAAAATATATATTCATGTGTTGAAGTAAAATATATATTCATGTGTTGAAGTAAAATAAATATTTATAAACAAATCGAACGATTTGTTTATTTACACCGATTTGACTGATATTGATTGGGACGATAAATTTTACACATCGCAAAACTGCACAAATAAAAATCTGTGTTTGTTGATGTGAAACCCCACACGGGTATTAGGACGATATTTGACATACACTAATCCCGATTGTTAGTTGTATGTCAATCGATGGGTTGACAGACTGTGTAAGCGTTAATTATTTATATTTAATGCTTATGCAGTAGTGTGGTGCACACTGGATGATGGTTGATGATTTATCGTTGCTATTATATACATGTGTTGTAGAAAATCCATATAATTAACCTTATATGGTAATTGATTGGGCCTCATTCCGATTTGGAAAATAAGGAATATTATAAAAATAAATTCATGTGTTGAATAAAATAATTATTCATGTGATGAATAGAAATATAAATTCATGTGTTGAATAGAAAAATAAATTCATGTGTTGAATAAAATAAATATTCATGTGTTGAATAGAATAAATATTCATGTGTTGAATAGAAAATAAATTCATGTGTTGAATATAATAAATATTCATGTGTTGAATAGAAAATAAATTCATGTGTTGAATAGAAAATAAATTCATGTGTTTAATAGAAAATAAATTCATGTGTTGAATAGAAAATAAATTCATGTGTTGAATAGAAATAAATTCATGTGTTGAATAAAATAAATATTCATGTGTTGAATAGAAATATAAATTTATGTGTTGAATAGAAAAATAAATATTCATGTGTTGAATAGAAAAATAAATATTCATGTGTTCAATAGAAGTGTAAATTCATGTGTTGAATAAAAGAATAAATATTCATATGTTGAATAGAATAAACATTCATGTGTTGAATAAAAGCCGTGTATATTAGATTGACGCTATTTTGACGTGAACGATATTTATATCGATTTTATTCATTTTTATGATGAATATAAGAAAGAAAGTGATTTCAAAATATAACGTTTTGAAAATATTATCATTTGTATATCGATGATGTGGAATATTCAATTTTGATTCGAAACTGAATATGAAGTTGAAATCATTTCAAAAACGAATTATAAAGTATATTTTGAAAGGAAATCGACGAAATATATTTATTAAATGGCCTGAATAGAACGCGCCGCGCCGAGGCAGTTCGCGAATTTCGACCATTGACTTCGAATGGATATTACGGGAGATCCGACCATCGGATTCTCCTAAAACCGGAACCATTAGGTTCGTATCGAAAAGGGCTTTCTAACGAATATTAGAGACTTGAAATCTAATAGTTGGATTTGGAATTATGTCCAAATCAAATTTGGAAAAGGTCATTGTAAGTGCAGTTCGATGGCCGTTGATGGAAATCGATTGTACGGGCCTTGATAAAATTATTAAAAATAGTAATAATTTGTGTAAAATCATAATAAATGATTTGTGAAGAATTGAGATGAAAAATTCCAAATTTGAAAAGATAAAAATAGATTTTTATTGAAATGAACTAGTTTTGAACTAAAATAATAATTTATTTATTTTTAAGTAAATAAATTGGGTTTGAAAGGGTTTTAAAAGTAGCCAGAAGTTTCAATAATTGAATTGGAATGGAATATGATTTTGGGTTTATGATGAACAGTGTTTTAAATGACATTGGATTCTTTAACCCAGTTAAAGATGGGATATGATTTCCCGAGTTAAATAATCATCGATGTTGATTTTTGGGAAGATTAAAACCAAGTGTAGTTTTAATGAATCTTTAATTAGATTGAAATGATCGAGAATGGAGTATCACCAGTTTTTCTCCAGGCGATAGTTAAATCTTTAATTATATTTTAACGTGAAATGGTAATTGAATTTACCGATAACACCGTGGTGTTAGATATGAAGTATTACCAGTTTTACTTCATGGGATGAATAGGTTGGGATTGGGAAATAAAGTAAATGATTACTTCAGTGTGGTTCGCTAATCCTGACTAATTTGAATTGATATTCAAAAGAAGATTCAAGAATAAATTTAAAGAATTTATCTTTGATAAAATTAATGGGAACCTTTCCCAAAGTATAAGAATATTTGAATAAAAGAATATTCTGAATTGGAATGAGGCGTATGTTGTGTTTGTGTAACACTTGTTTATTATATACGCGAGTTATTCAGAAAGACCGGGTTTATCCCATTCTGAATAACTGATTCGATCTGGCGTCGAGGATGAAGACGGTGGTCGAAGACCGGAGGTCTTCACATCGTTTGGGTGATTACTGATGATCTTGATTGTGCTATACACACAAGAGGAGGGAATCAGTTGGTGATCGTCCAGACGTACTTTGAGATCGATGGATATGAGAGGTACAAGGGGCCTTCGGTTTCGTTCAGACCCAGAACGAATTTGTATCGACTATGTGTCTGACATTGGATTTTGCTCTGTGTTGATTGATTTCTATTAAATATACATCTGCCTGGTGAAGGGGGATTTATTCCCTTACTTCACCCTTCTTTGAGACGTACGGGATCAGAGGTTGTATATCGATAGACATCAGTCGCATGGTGCGAATTGCCTATGTGGCATGCCTAAGTTGCAAATGATCAAGGCTTTTGTTGAAAAGAAGAGTCTTGTGCTTGATGATCAAAGCACGGCCTGTGTGGCATAACTTTGTGTAGCGTTGATTCGCAAGCCTCACACCCCGGTTGTGAACTAGAAACAGGAGAGGACTTCAAGGAGGGCATGTGTTTCCTTCTAGCTAGAAGCGGCGTCAGTGGTTTTACACGCCCTGACGAGTTTGACCTATGTGGTTGTTGCTGTTGTGAGGCGCTTTGGATATATCGGTGACTGTGTTTAGCCGATGGAGTCATTGGACTCATTGACACCCCATAGGGTAGGGAAATGCAGTGTTCAGGCATTTTAACCCACATTGGTGGACCGGCCCTGACGATCCAAGGGACGATGCATTCTGTTCTGAGGGGCGGGCTAGAGCGTCTCGAATTCGGTAAGGACGATCCTTTACCTTGGTTCACATATCGAAATCCAACTTCCAATACGTGACTTTGCGGTTTTGATTGTAAAACCTATATTTGGCGGCATAGTGTATGGGGCATTCATGTCGTCTACGATTGATACTTATGATTGAAATTGTTTTGACACTATACACTTATAGTACTATCAAAATAACCTGTTTTAAAATGTATGAAGCATGCTTTGGTTATTATAAGGCAAAACCCTATCCTCCGGCTTGTGTTACATTATGTGATGGGAATTGGGTCTTATAATAGCTTTATTTTTCTTTATTTAGCATTGCGCCGTTGTTTTATACACTGGTATTCTTGGGAGGAAACCTGCTCCGTGTTATACGGCGTGGTCCCTTGATTTACCTAACTTTAAAATAAATATTAATAACCGTTTTAGTTCTCACACCAGTCACATGACTGACCTGGAGTTTATTGTTTTAACCTAAACTCTGGGTGCCCTTATTTTGACATGAGCAGCTAGTAGTTTTGGTTTTGCAGATTTATATTCACAACCTGGTTTATAGCTGGAACAATACTCGGAAAGCTCTGTATCCGTGTATTACTTTCAGTTGTGTTTTGTATCATTTTTCCGCTACTATGTATTTAAATGTTATTTAAATCTCTGATATTTTCTGTGTAATATTTATTCTTACTCTGTATATTCTTGTATTCTGATGGAATTGTTGTAATTAACAATGAAATGTTCTTCTGTTTGCATTCTGGTTTGTCGTGTTCTCAAAACAATCAGGGGTTTCGAACGGTCTTGGTCGGTTTAGCGATCGATTCGGATCGAGCGAAATTCCTTGTTGTCACATATTGAGGGTTAAACTGAGGAACTTCCTATGTAAATCTTTGGACCTTGGTACGGTTTTTTGATTGTGGACTAACTGATGGGGCATCGGAGATGGCGACGATAGTCTCAGGTAGAACGGCGGAGGTTGGCACAGCTCTCGAGGATGGAAGTGGGGCCTCCGGTTGGGTCTGGCGTCGTTGAAGAGGGAAGGAAGGTCTCGTGTATTTTGTGAAGGGGCTAAGATCAATTCAAAAGGAGAAGGAGCAATCGGGTTCTAACCCGATGAACAAAACAGAAACGTGTTAGCCAGATCAAACAGATGATGTAGATTATGTTTAAAAAGGTAACAAGGTAATTAAATTTAATATGGTGATTATCCGATTTATTAATTAACTTTAACTAGGCTAAGTATAATATAATGATTGTATAACTAATTAAATCATTTAATTCGTTCCTAGGAAATGAAGGATGCACGATGAAGAGAGGAACGAAGGATACCATAATAATAAAAAGGAAAATGATTAGTGGGTAATTAGTTATAACGTTAATTAATTATTAAAACAGTTTAAATGACTATAATTAAGTTCTAAACTATTTCAATTTTTTAAAGTCTAACATATGGTAGAGAAAATGAAGCAATCCGGTTCAGGTAGACGAAAATGGAATACCCATGATTTATAGAAGGTAATTAACAGAGTTTTTGATTAAAGTAAATAAATAAATAATTTATATTAATGATGGAAGTAATTTAATTACTAATTCAATTTATAATAAAATATTGTATGTCGTATAACTTTCAAGTTTGTGAACAGAATTGGACAAAATAAGAGCCGTTGGGTTCGTATCAACTATGCCGACATATACGAGCTGGAATGGAGTGATTTAGAGGTCACTAGAATTTTACATAGTTTCAAACGCCAGTTTGAAACTATATAAAGCAATGCAACATCGTCGAACACCAAATTGGTGAGTTAATTCTCACACTTCTGAAATACGGTGATGTGTTAAATTCATATCATTAATATCTATCATTAATTGGCTGAATGGATGTTATGGATGCCATAGATGAATTTTTAGTTGATTGTTTGTCTGTGTTTATAAACTGACCATTCAAATGCATGATATTTCATATATTAGTGATAAACAATATTTTAAACTGTTGTGGAGGGAACAACAGTTTGGAGGAATTCAACCGGATTCCTCAAATAAATTGTATATTATTTGTTGTTTCCATATTTTTGTTTATTCCATTTTTTATCATATCCTCTTCAGATATCAATGATTCGATAAATATTGATTGTTGAATCTTAATTCAACAACTGTCGTGTTTTAAATCAATATGCAGTATTGATTGGGTACTTAGCAGTAGATGGTCTAAATCCATCGTATTGAAACAGTAATTCACCGTCAGGCGAATTGATGTATTTTAAAGTTAATTTTTTTATATTTTAACTGAATCGGAATTTAATTTTGTAATTTAGTTATTTAAATAATGGGTTTTTAAATAAAAAAGTATTTTGACTTTATTTATAAAAAGGAATGTTAAAATAATTTATATAGTTTTACTTCATAAAGAAGTCTTATGTTAACCGAAGGGAAAATAATCTAGATAATTATCTCTAAGGGAAACAATTTAGTAAGATTTATTATTTTTAACTTAACGATCATTTTAAAACTAAACAAACTTTTAGTTCGACTGTTAAAGTAATTATTAAGTAGTTGTTATTATATAAGTAATTATTTTCTTATTGAGTTATTAAGGTGATTAACTAACATGTTGTTAGTTAACGATGAGGTAATATACTTTACGTCGGTAAATGACTAATTTAATTATTATTTTAATAATTAAAGTAATGACTTCTTAAATAGAATTCATTAAAATAGTAATTGAATTTGTAACAAGGGTAGAAAATTTGAAAGAAAAATAGAAAAGATTTTATAATCCGAATTTATAAACAAGTTATAAAAGAAAATTGAGTTTAAAATAATGATTTTATTCGAGTTTGAAATATAAGGGAAGAATTGTAAAACCATATTAAAATGGAAATAATTATTTATCTAACTAAAGAAGCAAATAAAAAGGGTTTTGTTATAAAATCCAACCATTAGTTTTAACTATGTTAAAAAAGTTGGATAAAGAATTAGTGAGGGGATCCATGTTTATATGAAAAAGGGAGTTTAAATTAAGGCAAGGACATTAAAATAAAGAATTTATTTAAGAATTGAATTAAGTAAATATCGTAATTGAAGAAGTTCAAGAATGAAATGGACAATTATTGTTTTTGAATAAAAGAAGTTGAAAGAGGAATTTTTGTTATAATTCCAAAGTTCAGATTATACATAATGTAAACGGATTTTGGAAAAAGGTATTTAATGAATGGATTATTGTTAATCAAAGTTATGAATAGAATACTATACACGATCTTTTTGAAGCAAGGGTTAGTATTTAGAAATAATTTACTAAATAAATCTATTAAGTAAAATGGGTATAGTCAATTGAGATTTTCAAAAGAAAGGATTTGGTTTATAAAATCATGTTTTAAATAGAAAATAGGATCCGAATGATAATATAAGAATATGGGTTTGGAGTTACGAATTTCTATCTACTCTGAGATAAGAACGTTGTCGATTAAGGTCTGAGAGGTAAATAAAATACCCCAACTTGACCGACTTCACTATTATTGAGGAATGGTATTAGTTTGTAACGGTAAAGGAGTTTGGAAAGGACTTGTTATTTTCGTGAAACATTTGAAATTCATTCGCAAGGTTTAAAATGGAATTTAATACAATAAGTCTCAAATTAAACAGTGTAAACTAACATTGTTTAATCCAAGTGAGACATATAGTTTAATTATACCTACGGGCTATTTATATAACAATGTTGTCTAGAAATAGAAACAATATTAGTAAAGTATATTTATTTAAATAATAAATATTTAATGATGGAGGGGTCATATTGATTTTGAGACAGGAATAAATATTGGATTTAAGTAGCTAAAGCCATTGAGTTTTAAATAAGAAAGCATGGGTCATTTGACAAGGTTTTTACCGCATAAGAATTAGCAATGGGATTATATTAGTGAATTAATGATGTATTAAAATATGGACATTTCCAAAATTAAGAAAATAAATGGTTGATGAAAATATAGCAGTATTTTCATAATTTAAAATAAAATAAAATGAAGTAATAATATACGAGAGGTGTTGTTGTCAAGTGGCGAAACAGAAGATAAACTGGCAAGATATGTAAATGGGTCGATTTTTAATATATGGAATGGTTTTCCAATGATTCGATTAAGAGTTTGAAATGAATGATTTTAACAATAAGGACCTGAGCTGCCAAGACAATTAACAATACTGTGTGAGTTGATAGTTAAAACACCAAGCTATCAACGAAACATTTAATTGCACCTTTTTGACGTGTTGTTTTGAAGAGACCGGGATGGGAAGTAGACCCAAAACCACTTCGAATCAATGTTACATTCGAAGCCAACTTGCAAAGGAACGAAGATGGAGCAATTGAAGACCGTTGATATTCTTAACGGAAGAACCGCTTAAAATCTCTGGTCTGCAGCCAAAGATATACTGCGGTTTTGTCGTGATTGAGATCTAAGGATTTGCAAGGACTACTCGTTGCTGATCTATTGGGTGATTCCTTGGATGTAGTAGAAGGGTGCCTTCGGTTCATCCTGTTCCTGGATGACTTGTATGGACGAGTGTTTGACAGAGTATTTCCAAAGGAATCACGTACGTTGATTTCCTCAAACGTATCACTGTTGATAACGGAGAAGACACCTTCTCTCAGCTTATCAACTAGTGTATTTTTGTGGACGTCAATTAGTGAAATCTGGCGGATCTGACAATGTAACATTCAAAGTGAATTATGGCTGGATGTTCCAAAAGTCAATTATAACCTCAAGCCTCATCAACCGGGAAATGACAAATAATGGGCAGGCAGCATGACTATGTGGGTCACTCCCATTAGGGTGTATAGTCACCTATCTAGAGAAATTCCTTTTGCTTCTTTAATCTATTTCGATGCTATACCTTTTTGGGAAATGGTGGGTAGCTCCCAACCGTTGGTGATATACATTCGATACACTCAAGAGAAATGAGTGGTCGGTCATGTGTGGGCCGGGTTGCAAGACGTTCTTGTTGAACCCAGTGTATTCACCTCTAGAGATACACTATCGGTAGGTGGTTCCATACCTTGTCATAGTCGGAATCCAATTTCCAATAAGTGCCTGCGATTTTGATTGTATACTATATATGTAGAGTGTGAGATGCAAGCGTTCCTCTAGATTGCTATTTATTTGTGATTTGATAGACACTATTATAATATCAGAAAAGTATTGATTTTCAAACTGTTTTGGGTTATAGTAAGGTAAAAACCGTCCGTATTTATGTGTGGGCTGGCCTTACTATTATTTTTTCTTTCAAAAAGAATTTTTAAAGTTAAGCCAATTATTTGATATGAATTTACCACTGAAAGTATTTCAGACTGATCCGGGTGTTTTGCTTTGCTTCAAAATGTGCTCGGGTCAGACCGAACATATTTGACAGGTTAGTTTTCTCTTGGAGATTAGTAGCTGGAAACTGGAGGCTTCACGGCTAGTTATTTTAAAGTTGTTCCGCTATGTCTGATTCATGTTGTGCTCTGATGATTGGTATGTATACAAGATTTTCATTTGTATAAAGAGATGTTGTTATAATATTATTTTTTTCGTTCCTCTATGAGATTCTGATGTTCTTCTTCTTTCTTCTATTCTAATATTTCTTTCTTTCTCTCTCATCCTCTAATATCTTTCTCTTAACATTCTGCTTTTCTGTGTAATTTGGGTTGACTGTGGCAGTTAAATGTCGGCCTAAATTGTACTGAAAAGTGGTACATTGCAGTTCCAATGGTTAGTTTTTGAGAAAGGTGTAATTCAAACTTTAATAAAGATAGCGCCAGGGCAGCGTAATGACCTGAAACGTCATTCGAATTAAATGGGCTATTTTATAAAAATAAAAATAGTGATAAATCACTATAAAATATTATAAATGATATAGAATGGAAATAAACCAATTTCCCTTGGTTTTTAAATTAATATGGACGGGTAGATTCTTTGACATTAATTTATAGGATTGAACGGAATTTAACCAAAGAAAAGAAATGATTTGAATTATATATATTCGAGAATTATTTGAAAAGGCATAGTTAAATCTCATATCAAATAATTATATGACGACTAGAATTCGAAGGTATTGAAGATGGTGGTTGAAGACCGACGATCTTCACATCGAATGGAGGACTACTTATGCTTTTGATTGGACTTGCTGCCTTGAAAGGGTTAAAGTGGTAGTCGTCTGCACGTACTTGGTGATTGTCCAGATATGCGAGAACCCCTCTTCCGTATTGGACATATAGAACGAGGAATAAGGTGTCTCCGGTTTCGTTCAAACCCAGAACGGACTTGGAAATGTATGTGTTTCTGACATTGGATTTTATTCTGTATTGATTGATTTCTACTAAATATATATCTGTTTGGTGGCGGAGAATTTATTCTCTTGCTTAACACCCTTCTCTGAGACGTACGAGCTTAGAGGTTATATATCAATAGACATTAGTCGCATGGCATGAATTATCAGTGTGGCATGCCAAGATGCAAATGATCAAGGCTTTTGTTGAAAAGCAGAGCTTTGTGGTTGATGATCAAAGCACGACTTTAATTATCATAGCTTTATGTATAGCATTACTTAACAAGCCTCACACCCAGGTATGAACCAGAAACGGGAGAGGACAACAGGGAGGACATACGTTTCTTTCTAGCTAGGAGTGGTGTCATGGTATAGAGCCTATACATTTTTACTTATGTGGATGATGGAAACTGAGGTACCTCGGATTTGAGTCCCTAGTGGATCTTGATTTACGCATCAAAGGGCAGGGAAACGTATTGATTAAGATTAACCAATCCACTAACATAAGTATCGACCGGCCCAGCAAGATCCAGGTGCAGTTGTGGCGGTATCCTGAGGCTCGGGCTAAAGAGTCTCGAATTTGGTAAGGACGATCCCTTACCTTGGTTCATGATGGAAACCCAACTTCCAATACGACATCATGTAGTTTTGATTGTAAAACTAGTATGGCGACATAGTATACGGTAACTATGTCGTCTATGATTGATACATCATGATTGAAAATGTTTTTTGAAACATGTAGACACTAATGATAGTATCAAATGACTTTGTTTTTTATGTATCAAGCATATTTTGGCCATTATAAGCTAAAACTTTATCCTCTGGTTTGTGTTGCATTCTGTGATGGGACTTGAGTCTTATGATGGCTTCATTTTTCTCAAAAGCATTGCATTGTTCAATGATTTACTTTATTTCATGCACTAGAAATCCAATGGAGTAAACCTGTTCTATGTTAGCGGTGTGGTCCTGTGATTGACCTTAAGTAAGATTTCTCATACCAGTCTCATGATTGACTCGTAGTTTGTTTCACGTTGCAAACTTGGGTGACCCTATTTTCTACATGGGTATCCATGTATTCAGGTTTTAGCAGACTCATTCTGGATAGCTATGGAGATGAAGATGGATTCTATCATTTCTATTATGTTTTCAGACTTCATTAAGTATATTGTGTTTGATTCCGCTGTAGACATTTTATATTCGACCGAAACAGTATCCTGTACTAAGTATGATCCTGTTATGCTGTGTAACTCTGATGATTATATTATTTCCAGAGTAATTTGATGAACATTATCTAGTGTAATTCTATATTTCTGTTCTTCTATTACTGTTTATGTGTTATATTCCATTGATTATCTTTACTTCCGGGGCAAGGGGGTCTAGGGTCATCACAAAGTGTGGACCGGCCCTGGCGCTCTTAAGGGCATGACTGAGTACTTGTCCTGAGACATGGGCTAGATTGTCTCGAATTCGGTAAGGACGATCCCTTACCTTGGTTCATGACGGAAATCAAATTTCCAATACGATATTGTGCTGTTTTGATTATAAAACTAGTATGGCGACATAATATATGGTACCTATGCGGTCTATGATTGATACATTTATATTTGAAGTTGATTTTGACACTATACACTTATAGTAGTATCAAAATGATTTGTTTTAAACGTACTAAACATGTTTGACTATTATAAAGGAAAACTCTATCCTTCGGCTTGCGTTGCATTGTGTGATGGGACATGAGTCTTATAATAGCTTCATTTTCCCAAAATCATTGTGTTGTTTTAATTTAAACTAAGATTCATGTTGGGTAAATCTGTTCCATGTTATACGGCGTGGTCCCATGATTTCCCAACTTTTAAAGTAAAAATTTAATAACTGTTTTAGTTCTCGCACTAGTTCCATAAATGACTCGGATTTTATTGTTTAAACCTAAACTCTGGGTGCCTATATTTTCCACACGGGCAGTTGGTAGTTTCGGTTGCAAATATTTCTTTACACAAGATGCTGGATTACGTTGGTGCTATATTTGGAAAGCTTCGTATCCGTGTATTTCATTCAGTTTTACTAGTTGATGTTTTCCGTTGCCCATTATACTTATGTATTATTTTCCGCTGCTTTTGTAATTTGTAAATCTCTGATAATTATTTTTCAGTTGTAAATTATTAATTCATACTCTAATATATTCTTGTACTCTAACGTAATTTGTTGTAATAGCAATGAAATGTTCTGATGAGTCGTGTTCTCAACTCAATCTGGGCCTTCCCGTAAGGGGAAGTTTGGGTCGTTTCACATACGGATTTATTTTTAGTTCAATTTACATTTTGAACATCTGAATAAATTTCATAGTTTACTTCTTTTAAAATGATTCCCCATTTCTATTTTTAAATTCACATTTGAATTTAAATATTCAAGTTATTAAATGATATTTTTGCACTTCATTTATAAACACCGTTTATAAATTCATTTCAATTCCCTGATTATCCAAAGAAAATCATTCCACTTTATTTATAAACACCATTTATAAATTTACTTCAATTTCTTATATTATTTAAATTTATAAACATTGTTTATAAATTTCAATACTTGTTTTATTTATTCAAAACAAGTTAATATTTAGCCCATTCAAAATTCAAATTCTATTTTAGAAAATTGGATTTTACATTTCTAAATCTTTAAATTTCCTTTCACGATATTTTTATAAATCAACATTTTGGCTTAGTGATATTTAAACATTAAAAAACACACCATTATCAACCACAGGGTTTCTAACACATCATATATGATAATATTTATGAAAATAAACAAATAATAATATTTTTTAGGAATCCAGTTGAATCCCACCAACCTGTATTTCCTGCATCCACAGATGTTAGCCAACATAATTAATACCCATCCTGCTTCGAGGCAGGATAACATGGTATAGAAGGTCATCCACTATCATATTGTGGGGCGTATAGGGTCATCCGCTAATGATACTACGAGCATCTGCTAATGGTACTGCGGGAACTATCCAATCACCAATATATATATATATAATAGCCACAAACACCAATCCTATATATTTAATAGCCACAATAATATTTCAGTGCATGCAAACAACCAACGAACAATTATTTTAGCGGTTAAAATAATTCTAAAAAAATGTGAGTGAGATTTACTCATCGTGATTTTTATTTGCCAAATATCCCAATTTATATAAATTCGAATGCCATTCGATTCAAATGAATCATGGTTAATTCTAATTGACTCCACATGCGTTCCTTCACGCTTTTCCCACCCTTGTATAAATAAAGTATATAGTATTATAATTTATTTACTTTTATTAGATTATATAAAACTAAACAAATTATTTAAATTAATTTCTAAAGTCGATTACCTTCATTCATGGCATTACTGCTTCTTCCCCAACTCCTATTCGAACATGCCCGTGTCCCTTTCACCATCACTACAATATCCTCCATACTCTGTCTCCTTTAATACCTTACTGTTTATTTTTGTTTTCTAGAAATTTCGTTGTCCAGACAAAAATAGCTAAGCTCGTCATCACTCAAATTCGTATCTATATCCCGCAATATCAAAGCTCCACACAGAACTCCTGCTCTACTTACCATCATCACGACAATCAGCTTGCCACTCCTTCTATTGAACCAATCACCATCAACTAATTGTCATCCAAACAACTATCTTCAACAAACGACCATTGCTGCTCCCTCAAAGTCATAGTTCGCACTTACCAATCTAGCCATCATGACAATATGTACCGTAGCTCTTCACTTCGCATCACCAAAGTACCCTTTTTCGCAACCAATCTGACCTACACCTCGGTTGCTATTCCTAATTTGAATCGCCAGATCTATCGCACCAAAATCTCGCATCCTAGTTCATCGTACTATCACTTTTCATCGCAGAGCTAACCGAACCTACACCAACCCACCGTCAATGCCTCATCAGATCTCGTTCGAACCAATCACGAGCTTCAGAATTGAATTCGCACTCCATTCTTATATTTTTATTCTTACTAAATGGGTCGATTTAAATTGAAGAGAGGAAAGGGAAATTGTTTTATTTTGATTTTTACAATGGAAAGTGATTTTGATTTTGATTATTGTTTTGAAATAGAGAAAGGGATTCTACTATTTCTTAATTTATTTGAGGCTTCGATTTTTTTTTATAGAAGAACAAAGTGAAGGATGCATCGTGACATATATAGACAAGAGACTTAGACATTAAGGAAATTTTGTCAACGCAAAGTACTGATAGGGTAGGTTTACAGTGTATTCCCCATTAGCTTAAGGAAGAAGGAATGATATTTTTATTTTATTTTATTTTGAACTATGGTGATTTTAACCCTTTTAAAATCTTGCATGTTGTCGAACTCTTATTTATATGCAACAACCGGCATTCCAAAGGTTATACCACTATTCCGAACACACATGAACAAGTATCGAAGTCCAGGTCGATCATATGGAGAAGATATTAATTTAAATCGATATAACTAAATTCAAAACAATTTATTTCTTGATAATATATTATTATTATCGTCTATATTCATCATCTGAATTGTTTTGATTCAGATTTTAACTTTGATTTCCATTATATTTCATATTACGATAATTTAATATATTCGATATTAAATTGAAATCGATTTTTAAAACGGTAACTTAATTTTAAAATTCATTTATATTATCAACTCAATATTTAAAATAAATCGACCAAAAATCTGGCTCCTTACATTCTTCCCCCCTTAAAAGAATTTCGTCCCCGAAATTACTAAGGTAGGAAAATGCTACAAACATATTTACTTTCAAAAATTTACAATTACACATTATATATGCTTTTATTCATTTAACCTGAATGATTTACACCCAATATATTCACGACTCATATATGTATTCAAATTGATTTTAATCAATTCACTTTGATTCATTTAACTTGCTTAAGTTAAATTAAATTCCAGAATTCAAATACCCAGGATTTTATTTCAAATCCTTTTGAAATTATATAAATATATACCTATATTTATAACCCATCACAAATTCAAAACATTTGTATTTTCCAAACCAACTTGTTTTCTTTTAAACAAATTGTAACAATCTGGAATTTCAGAACCAATTTAAAATTTTGTTTTGGCAATTTTAACGAATTTTGAATATTTAAAATGATTTATTTTAAATAATAAGGACTAAAAATTTATTTAAATCGAAGTTAGAATGAATAATTTTATTTTAATTATAAAACGAGCCTGAAATGGAGCAGTAGTTTGAAAATGAGATTTCAAATTTCAAATGAATGAACAGGATTCAAAATAAATCGGATTTTAGTAAAACTAGAACTATACGAATCTGTTTGAAAATATCTTTCCAACGAATGTAAAAAATCCATATTTCATAACGGGAATAAAAAGTTATATCCAGTTGAAAATTCAGAATAGTCGCTATAGAATTTACATATATAGCCCTTAAAAATAGCCATTTTGCAAACGACCTCCATTTTTGATGAGACCACTTTTGTTGGGTCCGGAATGTCAAATTATTGCTAGATTCCAATTTTCATAATTTTTGGAATTAATATGTGAGCGTGGTGAATTTAAACGTGTTTGGTAATTTCAGTTTGAATTTAGTCGACTGGAAAATGACCGTTTTCCAACCGGTCTCCAAATTCGTCGAAATTAGTTTTTTAGGACCGTATCATCAAAACATAGCTAGATTTATTTTTTTGGAATTTTCGGAGTCAGTGTGTGGCCCCGATGAATTAAAATGTACGTTTAAATTCAATATATATTCATTTATATTTTAAAGTTGATGAAAACTGATCGTGATAATTGAATTAGCTTACCGGACATATCCCATTATGTCAGGAATGGGGGTATTACACTAGGGGTGATAGTCGTTGGGTTTGATTTGGAGTTCGTACCGATACATGAGTATTTTTGGAGAAATATATATAAATAAAAAATTAAAACCCTTACTTTTCTAAAATTCCTATTGGTCATTTTACCCGCAGCCATCTTCTTCTTTAGAGTGAACAAAAGGCAGAAGGGGCTCGTTTTTTAATCTCCAAATCCCTATCAAAATACAGCGAATTAAACCCCAATTCTTAAGAGAATTTTGTAGAGCCTTCCTCCCTCTTCAATTTCATACCCATTGCACGAGATATTGTTGAGGATTGGAGAAGAATACGGGGTCCAAAGGACAGCCATTCAAGCCTATTTGCAGCCCTCGAGTGGCGTGCGAGTGGCGCACCCCCACCACCGCGGGTAGCCCTCGCGTAGGCGCACGGGATGGCGCCACATGATCAATGTCCGGTGCTTCGATCGTCGTGCAACATGAAACCCTAGTTTTGAAGCAAACACTCGGCTGATTTCCAAAAGAAGAAGAGGAAGGTTATGTTAACTAAAACGTTATTAAAGAATGATAATTTAATTAATTATCTAATTTTTGTAATCAATGCATTAAAATCGATATCTTTTCCATACGAGGTCCAAATCGCGCGAAACTGAATCCCTTGCAATCGAGGGGAGGGGGGACGAGAGCTTCACAACAAGACTAATCGGGTCCAATTTGGAGCACGTAAGAATTTTGGGCAAATTTAAATCCGAACTATTCAGAAATTCAGAAATAAAACTGGTGGAGTGGAAACCAACGGTGAGAACTCCTTCTCACTCAATTTATTTTCCAGTAAAATATATACTAGGATGCAGATGGTTCTTAGCAGCACCCGACACCATTGATTGTACAAACCATGATTGTTTGTTTGGATTGAATTGACTGTGTTGTGTTTATTGAATGAATAAAATATATAAAATATATAAAATATTCATGTATGGAATAAAATATTTGAACAATAAAAATATCATTTTTATTGAATGAATAAAATATATAAAATATTCATTTATGGAATAAAATATTTGAACAATAAAATTATAATTTTATTGAATATATGAACCATATAAAATGGTCATGTGTTGAAAATAAATATTTATTTACAAATCGGATGATTTGTTTATGTACACTCATTTAACCAATATTGATTGGGACGATAAATTTTACACATCGCCCAACTACATAAATAAAATTTGTGTTTATTGATTGAAACCCCACACAGGAATTGGGATGATATTAGACATACACTAATCCCAATATTTAGTTGTAGGTCAATCGATTAGTTGACAGAGTGTTGTAAGCGTTAATTATTTATATTTAATGCTTATGCAGTTGTGTGATGCACTTTGGATGACGGTTGACTGTGTATAATTATTGTTGTGTACATGTGTATATGAAATCCATATAAATAACATTATATGGTAATGGACTTTGTCTGATTCCAATTCAGAAAGAATGAATATTTTAAAATAACGAATATTTTAAAATAATATTCAGTAAAGGATTAAAATCTGATTTGATGTCCAATTTGGGATGGACACGAAAATATTGAAATATATAAGCCATGTTGATTAAATTTATGCCATTTTAATGCGAACAATAATTTTATTCATTTTTATAATGGATATCGAAAAGGAAATGATTTCAAAACCTGATTTTTTGAAAACATTATCATTTATATATTATAATGATATAGAATATTCGATTTTGATTTAAAATTGAAAATGAAGTTAGAATCATTTTAAAACGAATTTATAGTCGATATATAAAATACATTTTAAATCGACGATATATATATATATACATATATATATATATATAATGACCTAAATAGAAAGCGTCGTGCCGTGACTGTTCGCAAATTTCGACCATTAACTTCGAATCGATATTACGGGAGATCAAACCGTCAGATTCTCCTAAAACCAAAACCGTTGGGTTCATATCGAAAAGAGATTTCCAACGAATATAAGAGATTTGAAATCTACCAGTCGGATTTGGAATTATATCTAAATAAAATTTGGAATGGGTCGATGTAAGTGCAGTTCGATGACCGTTTATGGAAATCATTATACGGGATTTGATAAATTTATTAAAAATATTAATAATTTGTGTTAAATCTTAATAAATGATTTGGAAAGAATTGGGATGAAAAATCCCATATTTGAAAAGATAAAAATATGTTTTTGTCGAAATGAACTAGTTATTAACTAGAATTATAATCCAAATATTTTTAAATAAATAAATTGGATTGAGGATGGGTTTTAATATAACCAGAATTTCCAATATACGAATTAGAGTGGATTTGAATGGAAATCATCTTCAGAAAATTTCGATGTTGGATTTCGTGATTATACAGATATTGTTATGGATATTTGGAAGTTATTTTTATATCGTTATTTCCAGTATGATATTTGTTGGCTTTAGAATTTGATATTGAATATAAGCCAATATAATTTCTATTCCGATCCTTGTATTTAATATCAAATGGGATTTTGGGTTTGTCGTGAATGGTATCTTCATTAACAATGTTCTTAAACCCAGTTGAGAAAAGAATAAATTTTTAATTTGAGATTTAGTGAAGTTTTCCATTTAATTAATACTAAATTGGAATTGAATAAAAGAATTGGATTTTTGTGAAGACCCCAAACCCCCATATGATGGTGACAAGGATAATCAGTGGAATATAACACATAAACAATAACAACAGAACAGAAACATAGAATTACCCCAGTTAATGTATATCAGATTACAATGTAAATAATTTCAACATCAGAGTTACAAAGCATAATAGGGATGATAAAATACATCTTCAGCTCCATAACTATCCAGAATGAGTATGCTAAAACCTGAATACAAGGCTGCCCGTGTAGAAAATAGGGATACCCGAGTTTGCAAAGTGAAACAAACTATGAATCAGTTGTGGGACTAGTACGAGAAATCTTACTTAACTATTTTAATAATAAGGTCAAACACAGGACCACGCCGTTAACGCGGAATGTGTTTACTCCATTGGATTGCTAGTGCATAAAACAAGTAAATCATTTAAACATCGCAATGCTTTTTACAAAAATGAAGCCATTATAAGACTCAAGTCCCATGCCACTATGCCACCATATATAGGTTTATAATCAAAACCGCACAATGTCATATTGGAAGTTGGATTTCCATCATGAACCAAGGCAAGGGATTGTCCTTACCGAATTCGAGACAATCTAGCCTACCATGTCTCATGATACAGTCACAACTGCACCTTAAATCTTCAGGGCCGGTCCTCTCTTACGTTTGAGGATTGCTTATTCTTGAACAATAGGTTTCACCACCCTATGGGGCGTAATGGTCAATATGTCGACCATATCATCCATCGGCCCCACAGTGATCGATATATCCGAGGTACCTCGCTTTCCATTATCCACATAAGTAAAAATGTCTAGCTCCATACCATGATACCACCTCTAGCTAGAAAGAAACGCATGTCCTCCCTATAGTCCTCTCCCGTTTCTGGTTCATAACGGGGTGTGAGGCTCGCGAATTAATGCTATACACAAAGTTATGCTATATTAAAGTCGTGGTTTGATCATCAACCACAAGGCTCTGCTTTTCAATAAAATCCTTGATCACTTGCATCTCAGCATGCCACGTTGACATTCCATGCCATGCGACTGATGTCTATTGATATATAACCTCTAAGCTCGTACGTCTTATAGAAGGGTGTTAAGCAAGAGAATAAATTCTCCGCCACCAAACAGATATATATTAAATAGAAATCAATCAGCACAAAATAAAATACAACGTCAGACACACATCCATTTACTAGTTCGTTCGAGGTCTGAACGAAACCGGAGGCACCTTACTCCTCGTCCCATATGTCCAACACAGGAGAGAGGTGTAATAACCCGGAAATCTGGGCCAATTTAAAAATTTTATTTTGGCAATTTTACCGAATTTTGAATATTTAAATGAATTATTTTAAATAATATCGACGAGAAATTTATTTTGAATATAATTCGAACGTATATATTATATAGATCGTGGTTAGAATATAAATATTTATTTATATATATTAAAGGAATTCAAAATGGCGCGGTAGTTCGATAATTCGATTTCAAACTTCAAATGAATGTACAGGATTCAAAATAAACCGGATTTTAGTGAAACCAAAAATATTTGAATGTAATTGATAATATATTTCCAACGAATCCTAAAAATCAAAATTTCATAGCTGGAATTAAAAGATATGTTCAGTTGAAAATTCTGAATAGTCGCTATGGAATTCAGGCCCTTAAAAATGGAAATTTTGCAAACGACCTCGGATTTCGACGAAACCACTTTTGTTGGATCCATGATGTTAAGTTATTGCTAGGTTTCAAATTTCATAATTTTCTGAATTAATATGTGAGCGTGGCTAAGGAAAACGCATTTGACCAGTTTCAGTTGATTTTAATCGACTGGAAAATGGCCATTTTTCCAACGGTCTCAGAATTCGATGAAACTAGTTTTGTTAGGACCGTATCGTCAATATGAAGCTAGAAAATATTTTTCTAAAATTTTTCGAGTTAGTATGTGACCCCAGTAAATTGAAATGCGTGTTCAAATTCAATATATAGAGTTATATATTGATTTTGATGAAAACTGATCGAAACGGTCGAATCAGCTTACGATACCTATCTCATTGTGTTCGGAATGGGGGTAATTAGCTATGCACGACAGTCAGTGTGTTAGATTTCGAGTTGAAATTAAAAAGTAGCTTTTAAGAAATTTAAGATAATCAAACAATATAATTCCCTTTATATTCTCCCCCCTTCTACCTTTACATTCACGATCAGAAATTAAAACAAAAAAAAAGAGAAAGAAGGGCAACGCGCCCTAGCCCGACGCAGCGCCTCTAGGGGGCTACCACCGCCGCCACCAGAGGCTGGCGCACCCCCCTCTCCAGCTTCTCTCGGTCCTCTCGCCTGCACCGCACCCCCCCTCCGCTTGCACCGCACCCCCCCCCCTCTGCCTGCACCGCACCCCCCCTTTCGCCTGCACTGCACCCAAACCCCCCCACCTGCGAGCAGCCTCCAACACCCCTCCTACATCTCAACGCAGTGAGTCTTTTTGATTTTTATATACATAAAAGTATGTTTTTATTTATTTATTTATATGAAATCTTAGAATTTTTATTAGATAAAGATTGAATTTTTATTTAAGTATAGCATTAAAAACTGATTTCTTTAGTTTATAAAACTTGTTTTTTTGGTAGGATAAAAAGTTATAATTTTTAAAAAGAAAAGATTTTTATAGTCGAAAAGAAAAGATTTTTACTTTAGAAACGAATTGATTTTTGAAATGTTAAAGAGTGGATTTTTAATAGAGAAAAAGTCGGATCTTTCTAAGTGGAAAAGATCGGATTTTTAATGTAGGAGATAGCGAATAAAAATTCGATTTTTATATATTGAATAGCGAAGTAAAAATTCGATTTTTATATATTGAATAGCGAAGTAAAAAATTCGATTTTTATATATTGAATGGCGAAGTAAAAAAATTGATTTTTATATATTGAATAGCGAAGTAAAAATTCGATTTTTTTTATATATTGAATAGCGAAGTAAAAATGTGATTTTTACATATGTAGAGAATACGGGCAAAGAAAGTGACAAGAGGCGAGAACGGCGAAGATTTCTACAAAGAAGAGTCGAGGCGTTTGATTTACCTATTCTATGAAAACTCCTCACCTTCTATTTAATTTTCTAGTTGAAATATATACTAGGATACAGACGGTGTTTAGTAGCACCCGACACCCGTCGTCCACAGACCATGGACGGCTTGTATGCTTGTTTGTTTGATTTTGATGTGTAGTTGATTGTGTGATGTGTTGTGAAATGAAATAAAATATTTTATAGTGGAAAATATTTTATAGTTAAAAATAGAATTTTTAATGTGTATTTAAAATGAAATAAATAGTTATAAACAAATCAAACGATTTGTTTATATACACACATTTGACTGATATTGATTGGGATGATAAATTTTACACATCGCCCAACTGCACAAATAAAATCTGTGTTTGATTGTTTGAAAACCCCACACGGGTATTGGGGTGATATAGGACATACACTAATCCCGATTGTTTAGTTGTATGTTGATCGATTGATTGACAGACTGTTATGAGCGTTAAATATTTATATTCGATGCTTATACAGTGTAGAATGCACTTTGGATGATGGTTGATTATTCATCGTTGTTATTGTATACATGTGTTGTAGAAAATCCATTAAATTAATATTATATGGTAATTGATTGGGCCTCATTCCATGTTTGAAAAAGAAATATTTGAAATAGAAATATTTGAAATAGAAATATTTGAAATAAAAATATTTGAAATAGAATATTTGAAAATAAAAATATATGAAGCCGTGTTGATTAGATTGACGCCATTTTGACGTGAACGATATTTATATCGATTTTATTCATTTTACAATGAATATCGAAAGTGATTTCAAAATCTGATATTTTGAAAAGAATTGCAATTCGAATTAAATTGAATAGAGATGAATTCGAATTGAAATTGAATAGAAAAGAATTCGAATTGAAAACGAATTGAAATTTAATTCAAAATCGATTTGAATGGGAATCAATTTGAAATGAATTTAAACGAATTTATATTGGAAAATTCAATTTTGATTTGAAATTGAATATGAAGTTGAAACCGTTTTGAAAATAAATTTAAAACGATTTATAAAGCACGTTTTGAATTGAAATCGACAAAGTATATATTATATATATTATTTATATAATATAATGGCCTGAATAGAACGCGCCGCGCCGCGGCAGTTCGCAAATTTTGGCCATTGACTTCGAATGGATATTGCGGGAGATCCGACCGTCGGATTCTCCTAAAACCGGAGACGTTGGGTTCGTATCGAAAAGAGCTATCTAATGAATATTAGGAATTCGAAATCTAATGGTTGGATTTTGAATTATGTCCAAATCAAATTTGAAAAAGGTCGCTCTAAGTGCAGTTCGATGGCCGTTGATGGAAATCGACTGTGCGGGCCATGATAAAATTATTAAAAATATCAATAATTTGTGTAAAATCATAAGAAATGATTTGTGAAGAATTGGGATGAAAAACTCCATATTTGAAAAGATAAAAATAGATTTTTATCGAAATGAACTAGATTATAATTCTATTTATTTTTAAATAAATAAATTGGATTTGAAATGGTTTTGAAAATAACCAGAATTTCCAATAATTGCATTGGGATGGATTTGAATCAAAATTGTCTTCGGAATATTTCGATGTTGGATTTCGTGATTATACAGATATTGTTTGGGAAATTTGAAAGATATTGTAATATCGTTATTTCCAATATGATATTTGTTGGTCATAGAATTTGATATTGAATATAAGCCGCTATATTTTCTATTCAGAGCCTTGTATTTAATCTCAAATGTGATTTGGGTTTGTCGTGAATGGTGTCTTCATTAACACTGTTCTTAAGCCCAGTTGAGGAAAGACTAAATCTTTTTATTTTAGATTTAATGAAGTGTGCCAATTAAATAATATTTAATTGGAATTGAATTGATATTGATTTTTGGGTTTATCATGAACAGTGTTTTAAATAACACTCGTTCTTTAACCCGATAATTAATGGAATGTGATTTTGGGTTTATCGTGAACCGTGTATTAAATGACACCGATTCTTTAACCCAGTTAAAGATTAAAACTAAGTGGAGTTTTAATGAATCTTTAATTAGATTGAAAATATTGAAAATGGGGTATCACCAGTTTTGCTCCAGGCGATAATTAAATCTTTAATTAGATTTGAACATGTAATGGTAATTGAATTTACCGATAACACCGTGTTGTTAGATATGAAGTATTACCAGTTTTACTTCATGGGATGAATAGGTTGGGATTGGGAAATAAAATAAATGATTACTTCGGTGTGGTTCGCTAATCCCGACTAGTTTGAATTGATATTCAAAGGAGATTAAAGAATAAATTTAAAGAATATATCTTTGATAAAATTAATGGGAACCTTTCCCAAAATATAGGAATATTTGAATAAAAGAATATTCTGAGTTGGAATGAGGCGTATGTTGTGTTTGTGTAACACGTGTTTATTATATATATATATACGTGAGTTGTTTAGAAAGACCGGGTTTATCCCATTCTGAATAACTGATTCGACGTGATGTCGAAGATGAAGACGGTGGTTGAAGACTGGAGGTCTTCACGTCGTTTGGATAATTACTGATGATCTTGATTGGGCTGTTCGTTCAGACCCAGAATGGACTTGTAAATGGACTGTGTGTCTGACATTGGATTTTAGTCTGTGTGATTGATTTCTATTAAATATATATCTGTTTGGCGACGGAGAATTTATTCTCTTGCTTAACGCCCTTCTCTCAGACGTACAAGCTCAGAGGTTATATATTGATGGATATCAAACGCATGGAGTGAATTGCCTGTGTGGCATGCCTAAGTGGCAATTGATCAAGGCTTCTGTTGAAAAGCAAGGTCTTGTGGTGATGATCAAAGCACGACCTGTGTGGCATAGCTTTTTGTAACGTTGATTCGCGAGCCTCACACCCCGGTGTGAACCAAAACGGGAGACGGACGTCAGGGGGGACATGCGTTTTCTTTCTAGCTAGAAGTGGCGTCAGTGGTTTTACACGCCCTGACGAGTTTGACTTATGTGGTTGTTGCTGTTGTGAGGCGCCCCGTTTTGATCGGACGATCCGGGTCCGATGGAGTCATTTCTTGGCTCATTTACGCCCTATAGGGCGGAGAAACGTAGTGTTCAGGCATTATAATCCACATCGGTGGACCGACCCTGAGGATCCAAGGTACGGTTGCGGCTGTGCCTGAGGCTCGGGCTAGACAGTCTCGAATCAGTTGAGGACTATCTTTTGCCTCGGTTCATAGATGGAAATCCAATTTCCAAATACGTGACTTTGCGGTTTTATTTGTAAACCTATATATGGCGACATAGTGGCATGGGACGCTCATGTCGCCTATGATTGATACTTGTGATTTGAAGTTCTTTTATACACTATGCACTTATAATAGTATCAAATGATTTGTTTTAAACATACCAAGCATGTTTGGCTATTATAAGAGAAAACCCTATCCCCCGGCTTGCGTTGCATTGTGTGATAGGACCTGGGTCTTATAATAGCTTCATTTTTCCTTATTTAGCATTGCACTGTTTGTTTTATGCACTGGTGTTCTTGGGAGGAAACCTATTCCGTGTTATACGGCGTGGTCCCTTGATTTGCGTAACTTTAAAATTAAAGATTAATAACTCTTTTAGTTCTCACACCAGTCCCATGACTGACCTGGAGTTTATTGTTTTAACCTAAACTCTGGGTGCCCTTATTTCGACACGGGCAGCTAGTAGTTTTGGTTTTGTAGATTGATATTCACAGGACCCTGGTTTACAGCTGGAACGATATCCGGAAACTTTGTATCCATATATCTCCTTCAGTTGTATTTTGTATTATTTTCCGCTGCTATGTATTTAAATGTAATTTATTGTAATCTCTGATATTTTCTGTTGAATAATATTTGTTTATACTCTGTATATTCTTGTAATCTGATGTATTGTTGTAATATACAATGAAATGTTCTTCCGTCTGCGTTCTATTTTGTCGTGTTCTCAAAACAATCAGGCGTTTTGAACGGTCTAGATCGGTTTTGCGACTGATTCAGATCGAGCGAAATTCCTTTTCATTACAGTTGGTATTAGAGCTTTGGTTTACAAAGCTCAGAGAACAAGACACATTAGAACCAAGCGAAAGAATTCATCAGATGATTGGATTAGTAATATCCAATGGGAATGACTCGTTAGAGATGGGATCAGTAGTATCCTAGAACGAGTGTGAAGAGTATATTTTTGAAAGTGAAAACAAATTTTGTTTTGAAATTTAAATCAATTATTCGTATTTGATTATTTATTTATATTGATTTGGAAAATCCAGTATATAAAGATTTTGCATATACGTCTGATCCACGGGTATTCAAAGTTTTAATATAGTGGGTAGATATAAAATCGCACTGTAGTCACTCGGGGATAATTCTGGTGATGTCGCGACATCATCAATATTTGTGTTCGAGTTTCGATGGTGTGATATTTATATATTTCCTACTGACTGGTGTGAGAACCAAAATTAGATATGGTTTATTGTTGTGATGTGGCACCAAAAATGTGATTTTTGACTATGTATCAAAGTTATGAATTTGAAATGCTAATCAACTAATTGATGGATGGTTGTGTTGTTTGATTATTGTTTGAATAATTAAATGTTGAACCTTTAACCAAATTGGTCAAATATTGAATTGTATTGAAATTTGGTCGCATTTGCTTGCATATACATGTACTTACATTGAACAGGTCATAGCAAGGAGGCTAGAGCAGAGAATAAAATTTGTTTTCCCGACAAATAGGTACATGTTTATCATAATTTACTGTTTTGTTTGGGTGATGATGATTTCATGAGCAGATTGGCTAGCCGCTTGGCTTTTTCTTTTTCTTTTTGAGATCAGAAGGCCTGTACGGCAATTTCGGGATTTTCCCGTGCTCCCGGTGCAGGGGAGGTTATGGCAAAAATTTTCGAAAATTTAGGGTGTTAGCCAAATTTTTGAAAAATTTGAAAAGTTCTTAGAAACTAAAAAGTGGAAGAACTTAAGCCGTAGTGAAAACACTGGAAGTTGAGTTGATTTGGGAAACAACTTTTGGCTTTGGTCCTTTTCGGGGACGAAAAGTTTTAAGTGGCGGAGATTGTAATAACCCGGAAATCTTGGCCAATTTAAAAATTTTATTTTGGCAATTTTAGCGAATTTTGAATATTTAAAATGAATTATTTTAAATAATATCAACGAAAAATTTATTTTGAATATAATTCAAACGTATATATTATATAGATCGTCATTAGAATATAAATATTTATTTATA
Organism: Allium sativum; assembly: GCA_030737875.1. Lineage (NCBI taxonomy): Eukaryota > Viridiplantae > Streptophyta > Magnoliopsida > Asparagales > Amaryllidaceae > Allium > Allium sativum. The sequence continues at coordinate 242,798,734 of CM060915.1, read as the reverse complement.
TATATAAAAGGAATTGAAAATGGCGCGGTAGTTCGATAATTCAATTTCAAACTTCAAATGAATGTACAGGATTCAAAATAAACCGGATTTTAGTGAAACCAAAAATATTTGAATCTAATTGATAATATCTTTCCAACGAATCCGAAAAATCAAAATTTCATAGCGGGAATCAAAAGATATGTCCAGTTGAAAATTCTGAATAGTCGCTATGGAATTCAGGCCCTTAAAAATGGAAATTTTGCAAATGACCTCGGATTTTGACGAAACCACTTTTATTGGATCTGTGATGTTAAGTTATTGCTAGGTTTCAAATTTCATAATTTTCTGAATCAATATGTGAGTGTGGCAAAGGAAAACGCGTTTGACCAGTTTTAGTTGATTTTAATCGACTGGAAAATGACCATTTTTCCAACGGTCTCAGAATTCGACGGAACTAGTTTTGTTAGGACCATATCATCAATATGAAGCTAGAAAATATTTTTCTGAAATTTTTCGAGTTAGTATGTGACCCCAGTAAATTGAAATGCGCGTTCAAATTCAATATATAGAGTTATATATTGATTTTGATGAAAACTGATCGAAACGATCGAATCAGCTTACGATACCTATCCCATTGTGTTCGGAATGGGGGTAATTAGCTATACACGACTGTCAGTGTGTTAGATTTCGAGTTGAAATTAAAAAGTAGCTTTTAAGAAATTTAAAATAATCAAACAATATAATTCCCTTTATATTCTCCCCCTTCTTCCTTTACATTCACGATCAGAAATTAAAACAAACAAAAAAAGAGAAAGAAGGGCATCGCGCCCTAGCCCGACGCAGTGCCTCCAGGGGGCTACCACCGCCGCCGCCAGAGGCTGGCGCACCCACCCTCACCAGCTTCTCCCGCTCCTCTCGCCTGCACCGCACCCCCCCCCCCTCCACCTGCACCGCACCCCCCCTTTCGCCTGCACCGCACCCAAACCCCCCCACCTGCGAGCAGCCTCCAACACCCCTCCTACACCTCAACGCAGTGAGTCTTTTTGATTTTTATATACATAAAAGTCTGTTTTTATTTATTTATTTATATGAAATCTTAGAATTTTTATTAGATAAAGATTGAATTTTTATTTAAGTATAGCATTAAAAACTGATTTCTTTAGTTTATAAAACTTGTTTTTTTGGTTGGATAAAAAAGTTATAATTTTTAAAAAGAAAAGATTTTTATAGTCGAAAAGAAAAGATTTTTACTTTAGAAACGAATTGATTTTTGAAATGTTAAAGAGTGGATTTTTAATAGAGAAAAGGTCGGATCTTTCTAAGTGGAAAAGATCGGATTTTTGATGTAGGAGATAGCGAATAAAAATTCGATTTTTATATATTGAATAGCAAAGTAAAAATTCGATTTTTATATATTGAATAGCGAAGTAAAAATTCAATTTTTATATATTGAATAGCGAAGTAAAAATCCGATTTTTATGTATTGAATAGCGAAGTAAAAAATTCGATTTTTATATATTGAATAGCGAAGTAAAAATTCGATTTTTTTTATATATTGAATAGCGAAGTAAAAATGTGATTTTTACATATGTAGAGAATACGGGCAAAGAAAGTGACAAGAGGCGAGAACGGCAGAGATTTCTACAAAGAAGAGTCGAGGCGTTTGATTTAGCTATTCTGTGAGAACTCCTCACCTTTTATTTAATTTTCTAGTTGAAATATATACTAGGATGCAGACGGTGTTTAGTAGCACCCGACACCCGTCGTCCACAGACCATGGACGGCTTGTATGCTTGTTTGTTTGATTTTGATGAGTAGTTGATTTTGTGATGTGTTGTGAAATGAAATAAAATATTTTATAGTGGAAAATATTTTATAGTTAAAAATAGAATTTTTAACGTGTATTTAAAATGAAATAAATAGATATAAACAAATCAAACGATTTGTTTATATACACACATTTGACTGATATTGATTGGGATGATAAATTTTACACATCGCCCAACTGCACAAATAAAATCTGTGTTTGATTGTTTGAAAACCCCACACGGGTATTGGGGTGATATAGGACATACACTAATCCCGATTGTTTAGTTGTATGTCGATCGATTGATTGACAGACTGTTATGAGCGTTAAATATTTATATTCGATGCTTATACAGTGTAGAATGCACTTTGGATGATGGTTGATTATTCATCGTTGTTATTGTATACATGTGTTGTAGAAAATCCATATAATTAACATTATATGGTAATTGATTGGGCCTCATTCCATGTTTGAAAAAGAAATATTTGAAATAGAAATATTTGAAATAGAAATATTTGAAATAAAAATATTTGAAACATAATATTTGAAAATAAAAAAATATGAAGCCGTGTTGATTAGATTGACACCATTTTGACGTGAACGATATTTATATCGATTTTATTCATTTTACAATGAATATCGAAAGTGATTTCAAAATCTGATATTTTGAAAAGAATTGCAATTCGAATTAAATTGAATAGAGATGAATTCGAATTGAAATTGAATAGAAATGAATTCGAATTGAAATTTAATTGAAAACGAACTGAAATTGGATTCAAAATCGATTTGAATGGGAATCAATTTGAAATGAATTTAAACGAATTTATATTGGAAAATTCAATTTTGATTTGAAATTGAATATGAAGTTGAAACCATTTGGAAAATAAATTTAAAACGATTTATAAAGCACGTTTTGAATTGAAATCGACAAAGTATATATTATATATATTATTTATATAATATAATGGCCTGAATAGAACGCGCCGCGCCGCGGCAGTTCGCGAATTTTGACCATTGACTTCGAATGGATATTGCGGGAGATCCGACCGTCGGATTCTCCTAAAACTAGAGCCGTTGGGTTCGTATCGAAAAGAGCTTTCTAATGAGTATTAGAATTTAGAAATATAATGGGTGGATTTGGAATTATGTCCAAATCAAATTTGAAAAAGGTCGCTGTAAGTGCTGTTCGATGGCCGTTGATGGAAATCGACTATGCGGGCCTTGATAAAATTATTAAAAATATCAATAATTTGTGTAAAATCATAAGAAATGATTTGTGAAGAATTGGGATGAAAAACTCCATATTTGAAAAGATAAAAATATATTTTTATCGAAATGAACTAGTTTTGAACTAGAATTATAATTCTATTTATTTTTAAATAAATAAATTGGATTTGAAATGGTTTTGAAAATAACCAGAATTTCCAATAATTGCATTGGGGTGGATTTGAATGGAAATTGTCTTCGGAATATTTCGATGTTGGATTTCGTGATTATACAGATATTGTTTGGGAAATTTGAAAGATATTGTAATATCGTTATTTCCAATACAATATTTGTTGGTCGTAGAATTTGATATTGAATATAAGCAGGTATATTTTCTATTCAGAGCCTTGTATTTAATATCAAATGTGATTTGGGTTTGTCGTGAATGGTGTCTTCATTAACACTGTTCTTAAGCCCCGTTGAGGAAAGATTAAATCTTTTTATTTTTGATTTAATGAAGTGTGCCAATTAAATAATATTTAATTGGAATTGAATTGATATTGATTTTTGGGTTTATCGTGAATAGTGTTTTAAATAACACTCATTCTTTAACCCAATAATTAATGGAATGTGATTTTGGGTTTATCGTGAACCGTGTTTTAAATGACACCGATTCTTTAACCCAGTTAAAGATTAAAACTAAGTGGAGTTTTAATGAATCTTTAATTAGATTGAAAATATCGAAAATGGGGTATCACCAGTTTTGCTCCAGGCGATAATTAAATCTTTAATTAGATTTGAACATGTAATTGTAATTGAATTTACCGATAACACCGTGGTGTTAGATAAGAAGTATTACCAGTTTTACTTCATGGGATGAATAGGTTGGGATTGGGAAATAAAATAAATGATTACTTCGGTGTGGTTCGCTAGTCCCGACTAGTTTGAATTGATATTCAAAGGAGATTAAAGAATAAATTTAAAGAACTTATCTTTGATAAAATTAATGGGAACCCTTCCCAAAATATAAGAATATTTGAATAAAAGAATATTCTGAGTTGGAACGAGGCGTATGTTGTGTTTGTGTAACACGTGTTTATTATATATATACGCGAGTTGTTCAGAAAGGCCGGGTTTATCCCATTCTGAATAACTGATTCGACGTGGTGTCGAAGATGAAGACGGTGGTTGAAGACCGGAGGTCTTCACGTCGTTTGGATAATTACTGATGATCTTGATTGGGCTGTACACCCAAGAAGATGGAAACCGTTGGTGATCGTCCAGACGTACTTGGAGATTGATGGATATGCGGGGTACTAGGTGCCTCCGGTTTCGTTCAGACCCAGAACGGACTTGTAAATGGACTGTGTGTCTGACATTGGATTTTAGTCTGTGTGATTGATTTCTATTAAATATATATCTATTTGGCGGCGGAGAATTTATTCTCTTGCTTAATGACCTTCTCTGAGACGTACGAACTCAGAGGTTATATATTGATGGATATCAAATGCATGGAGTGAATTGCCTGTGTGGCATGCCTAAGTGGCAATTGATCAAGGCTTCTGTTGAAAAGCAAGGTCTTATGGTGATGATCAAAGCACGGCCTGTGTGGCATAGCTTTGTGTAACGTTGATTCGCGAGCCTCACACCCCGGTGTGAACCAAAACTGGAGACGGACGTCAGGGGGGACATGCGTTTTCTTTCTAGCTAGAAGTGGCGTCAGTGGTTTTACACGCCCTGACGAGTTTGACTTATGTGGTTGTTGCTGTTGCGAGGCGCCTCGGTTTGATCGGACGATCCGGGTACGATGGAGTCATTTGTTGGCTCATGTACGCCCCATAGGGTGCAGAAACGTAGTGTTCAAGCATTATAATCCACATCGGTGGAATGGCCCTGAGGATCTAAGGTACGTTTGTGGCTGTGCCTGAGGCTCGGGCAAGACAGTCTCGAATCGGTTGAGGACTATCTTTTGCCTCGGTTCATAGATGGAAATCCAATTTCCAAATACGTGACTTTGCGGTTTTATTTGTAAACCTATATATGGCGACATAGTGGCATGGGACACTCATGTCGCCTATGATTGATACTTATGATTTGAAGTTCTTTTATACACTATGCACTTATAATAGTATCAAATGATTATTTTTAAACGTACCAAGCATGTTTGGCTATTATAAGGGAAAACCCTATCCCCCGGCTTGCGTTGCATTGTGTGATAGGACCTGGGTCTTATAATAGCTTCATTTTTCCTTATTTAGCATTGCGCTGTTTGTTTTATGCACTGGTGTTCTTGGGAGGAAACCTGTCTCGTGTTATACGGCGTGGTCCCTTGATTTGCCTAACTTTAAAATTAAAGATTAATAATTGTTTTAGTTCTCACACGAGTCCCATGACTGACCTGGAGTTTATTATTTTAACCTAAACTCTGGGTGCCCTTATTTCGACACGGGCAGCTAGTAGTTTTGGGTTTGCAGATTGATATTCACAGGACCCTGGTTTACAGCTAGAACGATATCCGGAAAGCTTTGTATCCGTATATCTCCTTCAGTTGTATTTTGTATTATTTTCCGCTGCTATGTATTTAAATGTAATTTATTGTAATCTCTGATATTTTCTATTGAATAATATTTGTTTATACTCTGTATATTCTTGTAATCTGATGTATTGTTGTAATATACAATGAAATGTTCTTTCGTTTACGTTCTATTTTGTCGTGTTCTCAAAACAATAAGGCGTTTCGAACGGTCTAGATCGGTTTAGCGACTGATTCGGATCGAGCGAAATTCTTTTTCGTTACAAGAGGCCCTTGCATATCCGAACAATCAACAAATACGTCCGGACCACTACCACTGTAACCCCTCCTAGGAGCTAACCGATCCAGGGCACCAGTAGAAATCCATTCGATGTGAAGACCATCGATCTTGCACTGTCTTCATATCTTCGACTTTTATTCGTCGATCAATTATTTGAAATGAGAATTAATTCGGCATTTTCAAATAATTTACGTATACATAGAGTTCAAATCAATTCTTTTCCATGGTTAAGTTGCGTTTCAATTCAATATGTTAATTTCATGTCAAATACATCTAATCACCAGAATATCCAATAAACCAAGTAAAATCGGTTTATTTCCATTCCATATCGCTTATAATATTTTATAACGATTTTTCACTATATATATATTTATATAAATAGTCCATTTTCATCGAACGTCTTTTCAGGTCATTCCATGGCACTGGCACTGCTCTCGTCCAAATTTAGATTAAACATTTGGTAAAATCTAACCGTTGGATCTAAACAAATTTTATATCGTTGGAAAGATCTCTCCAAAGCGAATCCAACGGTTCCGATTTCGGGAAAATCTGACGATCGGATCTCCCGTAATAATCGTTTAAAATTCCGATTTCAAAATGCGAACTCCAGCGTCGTTATTCGTTTTATTTTAATTATATATATAATTAATTAATTCGATGATTTATAAACCGTTTTCACTTCAATAATTTGGCTAATGCCTTTAAATTTTGAAAAATTCGCCATAACCTCCTTTGTACGGAGAGGGGTTTGGAAATTTATTGGGCCATATTAGGTGCCCAATAAATCTAGTATAAGCGCACACACAATTTTTAGTTACCTAGTCTATTCCCGAAGGAGTGTGTAAATTACTCCAGGGATAAATCTCGTCACCTCTTCCAGTGTTGGAAAATAAATAATCCATGTGTTGTATCTAATAACTAGAGAGACAATAACATTTATAAAGAAAATCTCACTGATATCAAATCAAAAAATGGCTGCTTCAGGTGTGCACTACACCAGAAAATACCTTTAGTAGCATTTAAAAGATCCAAAACTTGTTATAAATTACATCCCTATTTTTCGAAAATTCATTAAAAAAATAAAAATAAAATAATCACGTAAATTCGTATTTAATTAAAACACGTAAACATAAAAAAATCAGCCCAAAAAACCACCGAAAAACACATCAAAAGTAAAAAATACAGTAATTTAGCAAGTTTAACCGGTTAATTCCATGTCATTTCATATGTTTATGCAAGTTATATCTCTCATTTTGATCATATGTTCATTTTAATGGTTTTTGGTGAGATTTACATCATTTTTGTGGAAATCATCACAACTCTAGACCCGTGTGGTTTTTTATTAAATCTGGCCATTTACCGTTATATTTTATTTAGTCCATATCAGTCCTCAGTTCAACCTGTAACTTAGTCATTGCCATACGAGCATCTTACCCGTATGGTAATCTCAACCTCGTCATTTAAGCTCCAAATGCTTATATGGAATATGATATGCTATGAAATCAATAGTTCATCTTCGGTTTAGCCTGAAATAAATTCAACTCCATACAAGAGTCTCGGTTGTACAGTAATTCCAACCTCGTCGCATAAGCTCCAAATGCTTATATAGTATATGATAGAGTATGTTATCTTCACGAAGTATGCCCTGCATTATAGTTCAAAATTAATTGTTACTATTCTATGGCGACATTTATAATCTCACACAGAACAACAAGCACACCGCATCCAATGGCATTCACAGGAGTTGATACATAAATAAAATTGCGCAGCCAACTCATTATGGTTTACCTATTTGTCGGGCACACAAATAAATTCTTTACTCAACAGCAAATCCATTTACCTATTAAGCATTTGTATATATATGCATATCTATGCTAAAAATAATACTTTTAGCGAACAAATATTTATTTCCATACATGGCTATTTTTAACACTTCATATACATGTTAAAAATATTATATTCAACTAACAAATATTTATTTCATCCTATGTTTATTTTTAACACTTCATATACATGTTAAAAATATTATTTTCAATCAACAAATATTTATTTCAATGTATGGTTATTTTAGCACTTCATATACATGTTAAAAATATTATTTTCAACTAATAAATACTTATTTCAACCTTTGGTTATTTTTAATACTTCATATACATGTTAAAAATATTATTTTCGATCAACAAATATTTATTTCAATGTATGGTAATTTTTAACACTTCATATACATGTTAAAATTTTTATTTTTAATTAACAAATATTTATTTCAGCGTATGGTTATTTTTAACACTTCATATATACATTAAAAATGCGATTTTATTGTTCAAACAATTTATTACAAACATGAATATTTTTAGTGATTCATATATACAATAAAAATATGATTTTATTGTTAAAACATTTTATTTCAAACATGAATACTTTTAGTGATTCATATATACAATAAAAATGTGATTTTATTGTTAAAAATTTTTATTTCAAACATAAATACTTTTAGTGATTCATATATACAATAAAAATGTGATTTTATTGTTAAAACATTTATCAAACACGAATATTTTTAGTGATTCATATATACAATAAAAATGTGATTTTTATTGTTAAAACATTTTATTTCAAACATGAATAGTTTTAGTTATTCATATATACAATAAAAATGTGATTTTTATTGTTATAACATTTTATTTCAAACATGAATATTTTTAGTGATTCATATATACAATAAAAATGTGATTTTTATTATTAAAACATTTTATTTCAAACATGAATATTTTTAGTGATTCATATATACAATAAAAAAGTGATTTTTATAGTTAAAATAAAAAATTCATAGATGTAATAAAAATGTGATTTTTATTGTTAAAACATTTTATTTAAAACATTAATATATGTAGCAATTCATATATACAATAAAAATGTGATTTTTATTGTTAAAACATTTTATTTCAAACATGAATATTTAACAACACATGAATATTTCAGAAAATTTCGGCATGATAACGGCGGGGTAATTAAAACCGGCACTTTGTCGGAGCATGGCTCCTCTGCTATCCTAGACCTTGTGGCTATACAAGTGGTTTCATTTCTATAATTTCCACAATATCTTTCATTTTCATAACACAATGAACTTTCCACAAACAAATTAATTTTGTTGCAACCACAATCAATAATTCACATCCACAATCAATTTCCACAACACAATCATTTTCCACAACACAATCAATTTATATCGTCCATGTTATATGGACGAGGGGAGTATATATATATATGTATATGTATGTATGTATGCATATGTATATGTATATATATGTGTATGTATATGTATACGTATATAAATATATTTATTTCCATTTCAATTTCATTTCAATTCCATTCAACGCACATTTGATTTATACAACGTATATATAACCTATACATCGCATATATAATTTATACAACACCTGTATGTGAGATATACAACGATTATATAATTTATACATCGCTATTCCATTCCAATTTGAATTTAGATATCTCACATTGGGTTCTAGTCCTTCTAAAATTGTAGAGAGCTCCAAAAATTCTCCGGTCTCTTCTAGAATGTAGCGTACGATGTTATGGTCCCAATGTATCTTGTTTCACTAGATTTAGACAACATACGAAAAAGATATGAATTTTATAATTAAATTCAATTTCGCAACGCTTTAAAGTGTTATAAACCTTTTAAATTAAAACAGGTCATTACATTTCAAACTTGTTCAAAACTAGGTTCAGATTTTTCATGAAATCTGAAGCATGTGAGGATGATCAGATTGTTGCATGCGTTCGAGCTTGGAAAGAGCTTCCCTGCGCTGGTGGCCTTGCTCAGATCGACGACGGATCCTAGTCTCGGCGGCGCTTCAAACGCGGCCACTTTGGAGGCGCGGTTCTCAATGAACACTCCACGATAAAACCGAAATCTATATGGATTTGAAGCTAGGGATTAGATCTACAAAATCACCTAAAGAAGCACTTGATTTCGTTGAGAAAATTGGAAGCTGTGGAGGAGAGAAGGAGGGAGTTCTTCCGCCGTCGAGAAAGAGAGTTGCGGGTTTATTTTGGGAAACGAGAATAATGAACGGATTTATATTATTGGGCCATATATTTATTTATTATTTTAATTCCTTTAATTTCCAAATATACCCATTTATCCATACGAACTCCAAATCGAACCCAATAGCTATCTCCCCTAGCTAAATACCCTCATTCTAGACACAACGGAATATGTTTCATAAGCGCATTTAACTATTTCAATCAGTTATTCTTCAAATTAAAATATAAAACATTCAATATTAGATTTGAACGTACATTTTAATTTACCAGAGCGACATACTGAGTCCATAAATTCCCGAAAAATAAATCTAGCTATGTTGGGATGATACGGTCCTAACAAAATTAATTTCATCGAATTTGGAGACCGTTTGAAAAATGGCCACTTTCTGGTCGATCCTATTCAAACTGAAATTACCAAACACATTTTCCTTTGCCACGCTCACATATTAATTCCAAAAATTATGGAATTTTAAACCTAGAAATAAATTGATATTCCGGATCCAACTAAAGTGGTTTCGTAGAAAACGGAGGTCGTTTGCAAAATGTCTATTTTTAAGGGCTATATATTATATTAAATTCCATAGCAACTATTCTGAATATTTAACTGGCCATAACTTTTTATTCCCGCTATGAAATTTCAATTTTTCTGATCTGTTAGAAAGATATAATTAAACAAATTTAAATATTTTTGGTTTTACTGAAATCCGATTTATTTTGAATCCTGTATATTCATTTAAAGTTCAAAGTTGAATTTTCAAACTGTTGCGCCATTTCAGGCTTGTTATATAATTAAAATAAATTTATTCGTTCTAACTTCGATTTAAATAAATTTTTAGCTGTTATTATTTAATATAAGTCATTTTAAATATTCCAAATTCATTAAAATTATTAAAATAAAATTTCTAAATTGGTTCTGATTTTTCGGGTTGTTACAATTTTAGGGTTTATAGTGAACGTTGTTTTAAACGACATTTGTTCTTTAACCTGATTAAACCGTGAAATGTGATTTGGAATATATAATTCTTTTATTAAGATTTAATGGAATTTCCAAAGTAAAGATTTCCAATTCGGTAAAATAAATTGGAATGGAATGGAATTCGATTTGGTAATAATCGAAGTGAGCTTCTGTAGAGGAAGACTATTAGTATATATGGAACGTAAAAGGCTTTGCCGTTATTCCATTTATATTATTAGTCGGATACGGAAATTGATATCAATTATATATATTGATCTGTTTTTCCGTGAAGATTCCATAATTAATGGGATGTGCTTTTGGGTTTATCGTGAACAGTGTTTTAAATGACACTGGTTCTTTAAAGACGGTATTTCATGTCTAAATGTAATGTCCCGTATTTTTACAGTATTATAATTAATTTATTTAATTATATAAATAGTGATTTAGAGATTTGAATGGTCGTAGAATTAAATAATAGTGAATATTTAATTAAATTAAATAATAGAATAATATATTTAATTCTGAAATAGTCGAAAATAGTGAATTGACAATATAATGTGAACTGGACAATTTAAAATATGTAATTCAGTTTAGAATTTGAATTAGAATAACGAATATATTATTTGAACGACAGTTGAACGTATAGTTTATATTATAATTATAATCGAGCTCGAAATGGCACAGCAGTTCGCAATTTGGCGATTCGAACTTCAATTGAATATATAGGGTCCGTGTTAAGTTGGATTTCTATGAAACAAGAAACGTTAGGAGCTGGTGAATTATATTTTTCTAGTGGAAGAGTAAAATCGGGATTTCATCCTGTTGATTTTGATTTATGTCCAAATCAAATTTCCAGAAAAACAGCGCCACAACCATTTAAAAACCATAACGGTATATTTAATTTTATAAAAGGATTTAAATATAAATCGAATATCGATATAACTCCGATGATGAAATATCAAGTTGTAAATCCATATATATTTATTCTAGAGCCATATGATATATATATTGTGAATATATACGATAACATATTTATAAATATTTAATTTAAATATTTTTAAATATATTTATATATTTAAAAGGGTTATTTAGAGCTTTAAAAAAGCCATTTTTTCAAACAACCTCCGTTTTTGACGAAACTAATTTTGTTGGATCCGCAATATTCAATTATTGCTAAATTTCAATTTACGTGTTTTTTAGAGTCAGTACGTGGTCGTACGGATTTTTAATGTAAAAAATAGTCAGTATTTTGATGGTTAAAAATATGCTGTGTGAGCAAACGGAGTTGGAATTCGACGAAACCAGTTTCATTGGGTCCGTAATTTCAAACTCTAGTTGTATGTCTATTTTCATGATTTTTTGATACTATCTGTGATTATAGGAATTTTTAAATCAAGAATACAAATAGAAAAATGATTAAAAAAATAAGTAGCTTACAAACTAAGCTAACATTTTATTCTATAAATACCCGTACCTTTGTAAACCTAATTTCATTCTTTTCCACGATCAAAAACTTTCAACCGCCATCAGATTTGAGCAAACCGAATTCCCACCTCAGTAAAAATCAAAATAAAATCTATAAATTCTTATATAAAAATCTTTGGATTACTGTTGAAGTTCTTTTCAGTCTGGTATGCGTCTCTTCCAGTTCGATGCAAGCTCCTAGCTAGTAACAGCGAAAATCTAGGGTTCGAAATCTTAGGTTATACTAGCATTGATTCTTGATTGTGAGTTCATATTTGGATTTCTCGTGAAGTTAGGAAGATCATGTGTTTTTTTTGTGGATTCCAATGTAATTGTAGGTCGATGTTGTCACCGTGAAGTCTAGAGGTGCTTGAGATCGCGACAAGAAATTGAGCTCGACTCCTTACTTTTGGGTACGGTTGTGTCGAGGGTTGGAAGGGGAGTTCGATGGTTTCCTTAACTAGGAGAATGGTGAAGTAAAAGGAAATGGTGATGGTGGAATTGTTCGATGCATGTACCATTGATGTGCGAACATGATCCTACCTGAAGCGTGAGACCGTCTAAGGATGTCGAGGATTACAATATGTGTGGGGATGATTGAGATTTCCTGAAGAAGGACTTCGGTATATTTAGTTGTCGAACGGTATTGGGGAAGAAAGTCGCGATTTGCCATTTGAAGGAGAAACCGGCTTTGTCATCTCGTTTAGGAAGAAGGGTCCATTAACAGGTTGGGGGTATTAATGTGAATGGGCCGACGAAGAAAAAGGTTACGCCAGCACTTTTAAATTAGTTTTAAGTTTGGATAATTTCAAATTAAAATAGCGTGTAACTTGTATAAGTCATAACTTAATCATACGAAATCAGAATTTGGCAAATTCAGATCCGTTGGGATCATATGGACGGTGGCTCCACAATGGAACTAACTGGGAGCGAATCAGATCTCGCTACAATTTATAGCAAAATAAATTGTCTATCTGAATCAAGTGATGGTAATCGTTATTTACGATGATCGTCCAATGTGAGTAAAACTCACCAACTCTGAACAGTTATATTTTTATAACATATTTTTTGAATTGATAATTATTTGTTGATTGCTGTGTGTTAACTGTTTGGTTGAATTGCTTATGTATTGGTTGAAATTATAGATAACGACATATATATAAATCGTTAATCAAATATTGATTCTGTTTAGCAGAATATTTCATATTGAAATGAAATCGATGTTAATTATATTGTTTAAACATCTGTGATGCAGGGAAACAGGTTGGCGGGATCCAACAGGATTCCTTAATATTTATAATACTGTTTTTTCATATATTGTAATATATGATGTGATATATAATCTTTGTTGATTATGTGTGTTTGAATGATATCAATCATTGTTATTTGGTATTTTAAATACCTAAGAAATACTGGGATGTAGAAAAGGGGATTTTCAAAGTGTATTTTGAAAATGAATTATTTGTATAAAATCAATGGATTTTATAAATAAAAGGAAAGGAATTTTATAAAAGAAAATTATAAAATCAAAGTAGAATTGAAAAGGGATATGTTTGTAAAACAAATATAAAAGGGAAATATTTGTAAAACAAATATAAAAGGGGAATATTTGTAAAATAAATAGGAAAAGGATATATTTGTATAACATTTACAAATAGATATGAAAAGGATATATTTGTATAACATTTACAAATAGAAATGAAAAGGATATATTTGTATAACATTTACAAATAGAAATGAAAAGGATATATTGTATAACATTCACAAATAGAATTGAAAAGGGAATATTTGTAAACCATTTACAAATAGAATTAAAAAAGAAATATTTGTAAGACATTTACAAATAGATTATAAATGGAAACATTTACTTATGAAATAAATAGATTTATAAAAGGGGATTTAAGTGTTAGAAATAAAAAGGAGATTTCGTATGAATAATTCTATAAATAGAAGTATAAATAGAATTTGGGAATGGGATACTATTTTGAAATACGAATTCGAACGTAATGGAGTTAATCGATTAGAGTTAATCGAGTTAGAGTTAATCGATTAGAGATAATCGAATTAGAATTAATCGATTAGAGTTAATTAAGTTAGAGTTATTTGAATAGAGTTAATTGTAACGACCCGGAAAATCCGAACCAATTTAAAATTTTTGAATTGGCTATTTTGGTGGATTTTAAATATTTAAAATAAATATTTTAAATAATAATGACAAAAAGTAGGTTTGAATCGACGTTTGAAAATAAATATAATTAATTCTAATTATAAACAAGGCCTGAAATGGCGTGGTAGTTTCAAAATTTGAATTCAAGCTTTGACTGACTGTACCGGGTACAAAATAATACGGATTCTAGTGAAACCAAAAATATTTAAATCTTTAGTGAATATCTTTCTAACGAATCTGAAAAATCGAAGTTTCATAGCTGGAAGCAAAAGTTATGGCTAAATGAATTTTCAGAAAGGTCGCTATAGAGTTTATATAGCCCGTGAAAATGGCCATTTTGCAAACGACCTCAGAGTTCGACGAAACCACTTTTGTTGGATCCGGGATGTCAAATTATTGCTAGGGTTCAAATTTCATATTTTTGAAGCTAGTATTTGATCATGGCAATGGAAAATGTGTTCGGTCGATTTCTATTAAATTGGATCGACCAGAAAAGGGCCATTTTTTAAACGGTCTCAGAATTCGATGAAACTAGTTTTGTTGGGACCGTATCGTCAAAACATAGCTAGATTTATTTTTCTGGAATTTTTAGAATCAATATGTGGCCCCAGCAAATTGAAATGTACGTTCAAATTAAATATTAAATGTTTTATATTTTAATTTAAAGGAAAACTGACTGAAACAGTCGAGTGGGCCTTCGAAACATATCCCATTGTGTTCGGAATGGGGGGGGGTATTTAGCTAGGGACGATAGTCATTGGGTTTGGATTGGTTTTCGTGTGTGAAAGAGGGTATTTTTGGAAAAAAATTATAAATAAAATAAAAATTTCTTATTGGCCAGTACCCTCCTTCGCTCTCCCCGACGCCTGAAACGAACGGCGGAACTTCCTCAAAACCTTCTCTCTTCAAAAACTCCACATCCACGAAATAAAATCGAATGTCCCTGTTGGCAATTTTGTAGAGATTTGTGCAAGCTTTAAATCCATATAGGATTTGCATTTTTTCGAAGTGTATTCGGGGAGAATCGAGCCCTCAAAGTGACGAACTTCATCTCGCCGCCGTGCTTCACATCCGCAGCTGAGTCTAACGCCTCCACCAGCCGCCAACGCGCCTCTCCAAGCACTCCAAGGTGGCACCTCCCGATCGTCACCTCGTGCTACGGATAACGAGAAATCTTCAAACCAAGTTTTGAAGAAAATAGAGAGGTGTACGGCTAATATTATATTTAACCATTCTATAGCACTTTAAAGCGCTACAGTTTTTCATTTCACTGTAAAAATCATATCTTTTTCGTTTCTTGACGAAATTCAGTGAAATAAGAGATAGTGGACTCGTGTGGACGTCTTCTACATTCTAGAAGAGACCGCATATTTTTCTGAGCCTTCTGCTATTTTTGG
Source organism: Allium sativum (assembly GCA_030737875.1). Lineage (NCBI taxonomy): Eukaryota > Viridiplantae > Streptophyta > Magnoliopsida > Asparagales > Amaryllidaceae > Allium > Allium sativum. The sequence goes on along the minus strand of CM060915.1, from coordinate 242,782,881 downwards.
TGGAGTGGAACCGAATGTGAGATTTCTGAATTATAAACGATATGGAAAACGACGATATATAAATTATATAGTCGATGTACGAGTTATATAAGCATTGTACACCACATGTATAAGCGTTGTATAAGTTGTACGTTCGATGTATAAGCTATATATGCATTGTAAAAATTATATATGTGTTGAAATAGAAGTGAAATGCTTATATAAATATATATATACGCCCCTCGTCCACAAAACATGGACGATATTTATTGGTTGTGATTGGTGTGAAAATTGGTTGATAGCGAATGGTTGATTAGAATTGTTTGTGGTTGAAATTGATTGATTGTGGTTGAAAGATACCCGTTTGTGGTTGATAATTATTTGGTTGAAACCACATAGGATTAGTTTGTGGAAATGAAAAAAATATACATGCCGCCTGCGTGCGAATTAGATGCATGAAATCCCCATTGTCAAAAGCTGTGTGGCTTTAAGGTAGAGCGAGGAGCCGTACTAGGGACGGCTCCGGTTTTAACAACCCTACCATTATGCTGCCGAAATTTTCTGAAATATTCATGTGTTAGAATTATTTTTATTTGTTGAAATTATTTTCATATGTTGAAACATTCATGTGTTGAATAGAAATTCATTCGTTGAATAGAAATTCATGTGTTGAATGGTATTCGTGTTCTGAATAAATTGTTTTAACAATAAAAATCACATTTTTATTATATATACGAACTATAGAAAACATTCATGTATTGAATAGAAATTCATTCGTTGAATAGAAATTCATGTGTTGAATGGTATTCGTGTTTGAAATAAATTGTTTTATAATAAAAATCATATTTTTATCATCTACATGAACTATATAAAATAGCCGTGTTCAAAAATAAATTGTTTTACAATAAAAGTCACATTTTTATTATATACATGAATTGTTAAAAATAGTGAAGTGTCGAAAGGAATGTCTGTTGGATAAAAATATCATTTTTATCAAATGTATGAAAAGAATATGGTTTTGAGATCGAAGAATCGATTATATTTATATATATAAATATAATTAAAATATATCGAATAACGAAGCTGCAGTTCGTGTTTTGAAACCATGATTTCAAACGATTAGTGCGGGAGATCCGACCATCGGATTTTCCCGAAACCGAAACCGTTGGGTTCGCTTTGGAAATATCCGTCCAACGACACCAACTTTGTGAAGATCCGACGATTGGATTGTCTGGAATGTTTAATTCAAATCTGAAGAAAAACAGCGCCAGAATCGATTATATATATATATATATAATTAAATTAAATCGAATAACGACGCTGCAGTTCGTATTTTGAAATCGAAACTTCAAACGAGTGTACCGGGAGATCCGACCGTCGGATTTTTCCAAAACTAGAACCGTTGGATTCGTTTTGAAAAGATCGTTCTGATGATATAAAATTTGTGAAGATCCAACTGTTAGATTTTCAGATATGTGTAAATCAAATCTGAAGAAAAACAGCGCCACGGCCGCGTTATGGCCTGATGCGTCGTTTGAATGAATTGGCTATAAATAAATAAATAAAAATAGCGATAAATCGTTATAAAATATTATAAATGATATGGAATGGAAATAAACCAAATTTACCCGGTTTATTGAATATTTGATGGTTGAATGTGAAATTTATAAACTAACTGAAGGTTAGATAAGTCGGATGGTTTCCTGGGTTTTGATATAATGTTGGTTTCGGCCTTCGGGGTTAATGCTAGGGAAATCGTTCTCTTACTAATTTACAGTTAGTGAATAATGAATTGGAATGAGGCGTATGTTGTGTTTGTGTAACACTTGTTTATTATATACGCGAGTTGCTCAGAAAGACCGGGTTTATCCCATTCTTAATAACTGAATCGACGATAAGAAATCGAAGATGAAGACGGTGGTTGAATCGGAGATCTTCACCTCGGTTGGATGATAATCGATGTCCTGATTGGGAGGCATCCCGAAATATGGATAATGAGTGGTGATCGTCCAGACGTACGTGGAGATCAATGGGTATGCGAGGTATATAGTGCCTCCGGTTTCGTTCAGATCCAGAACGGACTTGTAAGTGGACTGTTTGTCTGACATTGGAATTCATTCTGTGTGATTGATAGCCATCAGTTGCATGGTGTAAATTGCCTGTGTGGCATGCTAAGATGCAGTGATCAAGGCTTCTGTTCAAAAGTAAATTCTTGTGGTTGATGATCAAAGCACCGCCTGTGTGGCGTAGCTTTGTGTATAACGTTAATTCGCGAGCCTTAGGGAGGGCATGCGTTTCTTTCTAGCTAGAAGCGGTGCCAGTGCTTAAAGTAGCTGACATTCATATTATTTTCACCTGTGTGGTTTTTAATGTTGCGAGGCGCCTCAGATATATCGATCGATCCGGGACCGTTGGAGTCATTCGTTGGCTCACTTACGCCCCAAAGGGCGGGGAAACGCAGTGTTCAGGAATTTTAATCCACAACGGTGGACCGGCCCTGACAATCCAAAGGCTTGACTGAGTACTTGCCTGAGGCTCGGGCTAGACAGTCTCGAATTCGGTAAGGACTATCTTTTGCCTTGGTTCATGATGGAAATCCAATTTCCAAATACGTGATTGTACGGTTTTGATTGTATAACTATATATGGCGACATGATATATGGTACCCATGCCATCTACGATTGATATTTATGATTGTTTTATAAAATTAGAAACTAACTGGAAACGAGCTAAGACGGATGGTTTCCTAGGTATTGGTATGATGTTGGTTTCGGCCTTCGAGGTTAATACTTAGGGAATCGTTCTCTTGCTATTTTACAGTTGGAGTCTGATTAAGAATTCTTTTGTTTTATTCGTATCAGGCATATTTTGGCCATCATAAGGTAAAACTCTATCCTCCGATTTGCATTGCATTGTGTGATGGGAACTGAGTCTTATAATGGCTTCATTTTTATAAAAAACATTACGATGTTTAAAAGATTTACTTCTTTTAAAGCACTGGCAATCCAATGGAGTAAACCCGTTCCGCGAGAGTGGCGTGGTCCTGTGATTAGCCATATTATAAAATGTGTTAAGTAGATTTCTCATACCAGTCCCATGACTGACTCGTAGTTTGTTTCACTTGCAAACTCGGGTGCCCCTTTTTCTACACGGGAAGCCTAGTGTTCAGGTTAGCAGGCTCTTTCTGGATAGCTGGAGCTGAAGATGGATTCTATCATTTATCTCTTTTTATGATGTTCAGCTCCTATTGTACTTATTATGTTTGTTTTCCGCTGTAGACATTTATGTATAGCTGAACTGTATTTGTTCTAAGTATGATCCTGTATACTGTGTAACTCTGATGATTTTTTTTATCCAGTGTATTATTTATACATTATCTGGTGTATTTATTTAATTCTGTTCTGTTATTATCTGTTTATGTGTTATATTCCAAAGATTACCCTTGCCGCCGTCAGTACGGGGTTTGGGGTCATCACAGGTGGTATCAGAGCTTTGGTTAAGCTTAGTGCTGGAATATAACATATTAACGAACTCGTCAGAAATAGAACCAGTAGTGTTCTAGGACGAATAACTCATTACAGATAGGATCAGTAATATCCTAGTATGAGTATAGCAGAATGAAATACAACCTGATAGACACATTTACATTCTAGTATATGCTTCTATGTTTTAAAAATATCTTTTCTGTTGACCTGACACATGATCTACTATTTGCAGAAGTACTAGAAAATGAGTGTAAAAAACAGAAGGAATGCAGAACCATATATTGAGGCCCTATTAATTGAGTATCGAAATATGGGTGGAATACTTTTCTCGGGTGAAGAATCTATTCTGAAAACACAAACTTGGATTCGTTCTGCTGAGAAAATCTTTGATGGTTTAAAGCTGAGAGATGACCAGAAAATATTACTGGCATCTTGGGCGCTCAAAGACGAAGCTTTGTTTTGGTGGGATTCGATTATTAAAGATAATCCAGAAGGTGATATCACCTGGGATAGATTCAAAGTGATTTTCCTAGAAGATTTACTCCTCCTGAAGCAACTGAGCGGTTATGTGATGAATTCTCTTATCTGATACAAGGAGATATGACCATTCCAGAATATCATAAGAAATTCAACGAAATTTCTCATTTTGCCCCTCATCTGATTCAAGACCCAAAGAGGAAGAATCTGAGGTTTATTCATGGCCTGCAAAGAAAATATCATAATAGTGTAATGAGGAATGTGAAGCTTCCTTTTTCTGAAATGATATACATGGCTTACCAGTATGAGGATCTCGACAAGAAAGGTATGTTGCGTTACGAAGAGGAAGTCAGTTCTAGTAATAAAGGTGAGTCTGAAACTGATCGTCCGGAGGCTAGTACGATGTCTGAGGTGAATAAGAAGCCCAAAGTCAATCGGAAAAGGGCCAGATCAGGGAAAGAACCGGCAATGGCTGCCATATGCCTTAACTGCAATCAGAAGGGCCATTTGTCCAGAAAACGTAAATCTTTAAAGAAACAAAGAAAGAACGGATCCAAACCTCCTAAGAAGCAAAAGAACTCACATGGTGAAAGGAAATGCCATAAGTGTCATCTAGCAGGTCATGTTGCAAGGGAGTGCCAGCTGTCACAGAAATCTGAAGAAATACATGTAAACGAAGTGGCAGAAGTGCCTGCATCCTCGTCTGCACAGGAAAGGCCAGATGTTTTAGAAGGCATGCTAACTGTCAAAGATATTCCAATTAAAGTACTATTCGACACCGGTGCGTCGCGAAGCTTTGTTGCAAAGAATGCGGTTAAGAAACTGGAGTTGAATCTGAAGAAGCTCAAGGAACCAATGACTTTCCATAATCTGGTTGGGGGTTCCCTCGATCTCAGTTGCGTTTGTGGGGTGCCGGTTTATTTTTCTCATTATCGGTTCCCTACCATCGCGGTCGTCATGAATTTTACAGAGTTTGATCTTATCTTGGGGTTAGACTGGTTGACCAAATATGAAGCTGAGGTTAAATGCGCCGACAGAGACGTTAAGGCGAAGATTAAATCAGGTGATTATATAACCATTCCCTGTGAAGGTCAGAATTCTAATAGAAAAGACTTCTGGGCAGCTTTGGACGTTTCTCCTGCTCAAATAGAAAATATCCCTGTAGTCACAGTGAATGTTCCCGACCTCATAAAAGATATTCCTGTCGTCGAGAATTATGTGGATGTGTTCGAAGAAGTCGTTAGTTTACCTCCGTAGAGAGAAATTGATTTCAAGATCGCTTTAATTACGAATGCAAGGCCAGTAGTGCACGCTATTCGGAGAATGACTCTAAAGGAGAAAGAAGAACTAGACAATCAAACTCGACAGCTTGTATGGAAGGGTCTGATCAGGCCTAGTTTCTCTGGTTGGGGAGCAGCAGTGGTGTTTGTCCCAAAGTCTGACGGTACTCTGCGACTATGTGTGGATTATTGTGACATGAATAAGCAGACAATAAAGAATAAATATCCATTGCCATGAATCAATGATTTATTAGATCGTCTGAATGGAGCACAAGTATTTTCAATGATGGACCTAGCTACATGTTCCATCAGCTTCATATTGCTAAAGAGTGTGTTCCTATGACAGCATTCAGAGGTCCAGACTTATTCTATGAGTGGTTAGTAATGTCGTTCGGCTTATGTAATGCTCCAACATACTTCATCGATTTGATGAATAGAGTGTTCAGAGGGGTCCTGAATAAGTTTGTTCTGGTTTTTATTGATGATATTCTAATCTTCTCTAAGACAAAGGCCGAACATGAAAAACATTTGGAGCAGGTTCTAGAAATTCTGACAAGGAATGTATTGAAAGCCAAGCTATCCAAATGAATATTCTGGCAAGATGAATTAAAGTTTCTGGGCCACATCGTATCAAAAGAGGGAATTGTTGTGGATCCTAGTAAAATCACCGCTATTCAAAACTGGAAACAGCCTAGTACTTCGACATAGGTCCGAAGTTTTCTTGGATTGGCTAGTTATTACCGGAAGTTCAATAAAGATTTTTTGAATATATCTAGTCACTTAACGAAGCTTACAAAGTAGCACTCAAAATTCAAGTGGACTCCAGAATGTGAGGAGGCTTTTGAGGAGCTAAAGTTAAGATTAACAACGGCTCTAGTGTTAACGATAATCGATGGCAATCAGGACTTGAAAGTCTGGACATATGCCTCTAGAGAAGGCCTTGGTGTAGTATTAATGAAAGAGGTCAGGTGGTTGCTTATGCTAGCCGTCAACTGAAGCCACATGAAAAAAATTACGTTACTCATGATCTTGAGTTATTAGCTATCGTATTTTCTTTGAAAATCTGGAGACACTATCTTCTGGGTGAGAAATTCGAACTGTTTATAGATCACCAGTCGCTAAAGTATCTGTTCACCCAGAAAGACTTGAATCTGAGGCAGCAACATTGGCAAGAGTTCCTTGCAGCATACGAGATTCTGTACACTCCAGGGAAAGCCAATGTCGTGGCCGATGCGTTAAGTAGAAAGAATGAAATGATCGCCAGTTTTATTATTATGACTTCGTTGATTGATAAAATATCTGCTCTTCAGAAGGATGATCACTTCATTCAGAAGATCAGAGAGATAATTCCGAAAGGCGAGCCCTCGAGTTTTCAGGTTGATAATGATGGGATTCTAAGGCTAAAAGGTCGAATCTGTGTTCCTAACATTTCTGAGCTCCGAAGGGAAGTACTGGATGAGTGCCACAAGACAAAACTTAGTATCCATCCAAGAGTAAGCAAAACATATAATGACATCAAACGCACTTTCTGGTGGAAGTCGATGAAGAGAGACATTTCTTTATAAGTTAGCTGGTGCCCTACTTGCCAACTAGTCAAAAGCGACCAACAGAAACTGGTTGGATTGTTGCAACTGCTGGACGTTCCAGGTTGGAAGTGGGAACATATTTCCATGGACTTCATAAATGGTTCGCCCTGAACCAGAAAAGGAAATGACAGTATTTGGGTGATCGTAGATCGCTTCACGAAGACCGCCCATTTCATACCTGTCAAATCAAACAGAACTGCTCAGAGTCTGACGCATATTTATTTCAAGGAAATTGTTAGGCTACATGGAGTGCCGCTCAGTATAGTCAGTGATAGAGATCTAATATTTACTAGCAAGTTCTGGGAGGCATTTCAAGTAGAACTTGGAACGAAGCTGAACCTAAGCACTGCTTATCTTCCTCAGAAAGATGGTCAGACTGAGAGGGTGAATCGTATTCTAGAAGATTTATTGCGGGCTTGTGTTCTTGACTTTGGTGGATCATGGGAAGACCATTTGCATTTGGCTGAATTCTCCTATAACAATAGCTACCAAGCGAGCCTGATGATGTCACCATTCGAAGCATTGTATGGTAGACCGTGCTGATCCCCTGCTTGTTGGGTCGAACCTGGTAATAGGCTTGTACTGGGACCCGATATGATCCGTGAAGCTGCAGACAAAGTCAATTTCGTTAAGAAACGATTACTCGCCGCTCAAAGACGACAGAAGAGCTATGCTGATTCAAGAAGAAGAGATTTGGCTTTCTCTGTTGGTGATTATGTGTATCTAAGGGTTTCTCCGATGAGAGGAGTGATTCGATTTGGCAAAACTGGGAAGTTGGCACCCAGATTTATTGGTCCATTCCCTATACTAGAACGGATTGGAACCCTCGCTTATAGAATTCAATTGCCTGATTGGTTGCCTGGAGTACATGATGTATTTCACGTATCTCAACTTCGAAAGCATGTTCATGATTCAGACTTGATCGTAGAAGAAGTAGCGCAACAGGATATTGAAATTACTCCAGAATTAGCTGTGAGAAGAGAGCCGCTAAAGATTTTCGGCAAAGAAACCAAGGAGCTGAGGAACAAGACGGTTCACTTAGTCAAAGTGCAATGGAGTGGAGATCCGCGAGATTTTACTTGGGAAACAGAGGAAAGCATTAAGAAAGCCTATCCTAAGTGCAGGGTGGATATCTCTGAATGACTCTGGTGCAAGGTACATTTACCATATTTTGAAATTCCAATTATGCTCTCTGCTTTGTTGTTATTTTATTTTCATGGATGTGAACTTTTAAATTCTATAGTCTGGTTAATTTAAAAAGAGTGCATGAATCGATTAGTATATTTTTGAAAAGTTAAAAACAAATTGATTATTGTTTGTGTTGTGTGATAGTAGATTTGATTAATTAAATTATTAGAATGATAGTTAATTTAATCAATAAGACAATGAATGGTAGAATTTATTCGATTAAATCACACATTGAACTGAGTTAAAAATAGATAGAAGTATATATACGTGCATTATATATGTTTGAACAGGTAAATTGATTAGCTGTTGAGTAAAGAATTTATTTGCGTGCCCGACAAATAGGTAAACCTTAATGAGTTGGATGCGAAATATTATTATATCAACTCCTGTGAATGTCATTGGATGCGGAGTGCTGGTTGTTCTGTGTGTAATAATAAATGTCGCCATAGGATAGTAACAATTAATTTTGAACTACGCTACATGGCATACTTCTTGAAGATAGGCATACTTCATCATATACCACAAAAGCATTTGGAGCTTGTGTGACGAGGTTGAAGATTTTACCATAAGAGCGAGAGGCTTGTATGGTGATGACTATATTTTATAGGTTGAACTGATGACAGATATGGACCATATAAAATGTAACGGTAAATTGCCAGATTAATAAAAACCCCACACGGGTCTGGAGATGACAATAAAGACGTCTCTCTGGTCATTAAGGCATAAAAACCATTTATAGGGTGACGAGAATTTATTCTCTGGAGTTATGATCTATACACACTCCCATGTGGACACCGTAATATATCACTATAAATATGTGAATGCTTATTAGGATTTACAGGGTACCTAATATGGCCCAATAAATTTCCAAACCTCTCCCCATACAAAGGAGGTTATGGCGAAATTTTTCGAAAATTCCGGGTGTTAGCCAAATTTTTGAAGAATTTGAAAACTCTCAGAAACTGAAAGTTAGAGAATGGAAGCCAAATTGGAAGTAGAGTTGATTAATCAAACCACTTTCGACTTTGTTCCTTTTCCGGGAAGAAATGTTTTAAGTGGGGGAGATTGTAACGACCCGGAAAATCAGAACCAATTAAAAAAATTTAAATTGGCTATTTTGGTGGATTTTAAATATTTAAAATAAATATTTTAAATAATAACGACAAAAAGTAAGTTTGAATCGACATTTGAAAATAAATATAATTAATTCTAATTATAAACAAGGCCTGAAATGGCGCGGTAGTTTCAAAATTTGAATTCAAACTTTGATTGACTATACCGGGTGCAAAATAAAACGGATTTTAGTGAAACCAAAAATATTTAAATCTGTTAGTGAATATCTTTCTAATGAATCTAAAAAATCAAAGTTTCATAGCTGGAAGCAAAAGTTATGGCTAAATGAATTTTCAGAAAGGTCGCAATAGAGTTTATATAGCCCGTGAAAATGGCCATTTTGCAAACGACCTCAGAATTCGACTAAACCACTTTTTTTGGATCCGGGATGTCAAATTATTGCTAGGGTTCAAATTTCATAATTTTTGAAGCTAGTATGTGAGCGTGGAAAGGGAAAATGTGTTTGGTCGATTTCTATTAAATTGGATCGACCAGAAAAGGGCCATTTTTCAAATGGTCTCAGAATTCGACGAAACTAGTTTTGTTAGGACCGTATCGTCAAAACATAACTAGATTTATTTTTCGAGAATTTTTAGAATCAATATGTCGCCCCGGCAAATTGAAATGTACGTTCAAATTAAATATTGAATGTTTTATATTTTAATTTGAAGGAAAACTGACTGAAACAGTCGAGTATGCCTTCGAAACATATCCCAATGTGTTCGGAATGGGGGTATTTAGCTAGGGACGATAGTCGTTGGGTTTGGATTGGTGTTCGTGTTTGAAAGAGGGTATTTTTGGAAAAAAATATAAATAAAATAAAATTTTCTTATTGGCCAGTACCCTCCTCTCTCCCCGACGCCTGAAACGAACGGCGGAACTTCCTCAAAACCTTCTCTCTTCAAAAACTCCACATCCACGAAATAAAATCGAATGACCCTGTTGGCAATTTTGTAGAGATTTGTGCAAGCTTTAAATCCATATAGGATTTGCATTTTTTCGAAGTGTATTCGGGGAGAACCGAGCCCCCAAAGTGACGAACTTCATCTCGCCGCCATGCTTCAGATCCGCCACCAAGTCTGATGCCTCCATCAGCCGCCGACGCGCCACTCCAAGCACTCCAAGGTGGCACCGCCCGATCGTCACCTTGTGCTACGGATAATGAGAAATCTTCAAACCTAGTTTTGAAGAAAATAGAGAGGTATACGGCTAATATTATATTTAACTATTCTATAGCACTTTAAAGTGCTACGGTTTTTGATTTCACTGTAAAAATCATATCTTTTTCGTTTCTTGATGAAATTCAGTGAAACAAGAGACAGTGGACTCGTGTGGACGTCTTCTACATTCTAGAAGAGACCGCATATTTTTCTGAGCCTTCTGCTATTCTTGGTGGAGTGGAATCCAATGTGAGATTTCTGAATTATAAGTGATATGGAAAACGACGATATATAAATTATATAGTCGATGTATGAGTTATATAACCGTTGTACACCACATGTATAAGCGTTGTATAAGTTTTGCGTTCGATGTATAAGCTATATATGCGTTGTAAAAATTATATATGTGTTGAAATAGAAGTGAAATGCTTATATATATATATATGTGTATACCCCTCGTCCACAAACCATGGACGATATTTATTGGTTATGATTGGTGTGAAAATTGGTTGATAGCGAATGGTTGATTAGAATTGTTTGTGGTTGAAATTGATTGATTGTGGTTGAAAGATACCCGTTTGTGGTTGATAATTATTTGGTTGAAACCACATAGGATTAGTTTGTGGAAATGAAAAAAATATACATGCCGCCTGCGTGCGAATTAGATGCATGAAATCCTTATTGTCAAAAGCAGTGAGGCTTTAAGGTAGAGCGAGGAGCCGTACTTGGGACGGCCCCGGTTTTAACTACCCTGCCGTTATGCTGCCGAATTTTTTTGAAAATTCATGTGTTAGAATTATTTTCATTTGTTGAAATTATTTTCATACGTTGAAACATTCATGTGTTGAATAGAAATTCATGTGTTGAATGGTATTCGTGTTTTGAGTAAATTGTTTTAACAATAAAAATCACATTTTTATTATATATACGAGCTATAGAAAACGTTCATGTGTTGAATAGAAATTCATTCGTTGAATAGAAATTCATGTGTTGAATGGTATTCGTGTTTTAAATAAATTGTTTTATAATAAAAAACATATTTTTATCATCTATATGAACTATATAAAATAGTCGTTTTTTGAATTAAATTGTTTTATAATAAAAATCATATTTTTATCATCTATATGAACTATATAAAATAGTCGTGTTCAGAAATAAATTGTTTTACAATAAAAATCACATTTTTATTATATACATGAATTGTTAAAAATAGTGAAGTGTCGAAAGGAATGTCTGTTGGATAAAAATATCATTTTTATCAAATGTATGAAAAGAATATGGTTTTGAAATCGAAGAATCGATTATATATATATATATATATATATATAATTAAAATATATCGAATAACGAAGCTGCAGTTCGTGTTTTGAAACCGTGATTTCAAACGATTAGTGCGGGAGATCCAACCATCGGATTTTCCCGAAACCGAAACCATTGGGTTCGTTTTTGAAATATCTTTCCAACGACACCAACTTTGTGAAGATCCGACGGTTGGATTGTCTGGAATGTTTAATTCAAATTTGAAGAAAAACAGCTCCAGAATCGATTATATATATATATATAATTAAATTAAATCGAATAACGATGCCGTAGTTCGTATTTTGAAATCGAAACTTCAAACGAGTGTACCGGGAGATCCGACCGTTTGATTTTCCCAAAACTGGAACCGTTGGATTCGTTTTGAAAAATCTTTCTAATGATATAAAATTTGTGAAGATCCAGTGGTTAGATTTTCAGATACGTGTAAATCAAATCTGAAGAAAAACAGTGCCACGACCGCGTTATGGCCCGAAGCGTCGTTTGAAAGAATTGGCTATAAATAAATAAATAAAAATAGCGATAAATCGTTATAAAATATTATAAACGACACGGAATGGAAATAAACCGAATTTACCTGGTTTATTGAATATTTGATGGTTGAATGTGAAATTTATAAACTAACTGAAGGTTAGCTAAATCGGATGGTTTCCTGGGTTTTGATCTGATGTTGGTTTCGGCCTTCGGGGTTAATGCTTGTGAAATCGTTCTCTTACTAATTTACGTTTAGTGAATAATGAATTGGAATGAGTCGTATGTTGTGTTTGTGTAACACTTGTTTATTATATACGCGAGTTGCTCAGAAAGACCGGGTTTATCCCATTCTGAATAACTGAATCGACGATGAGAAATCGAACATGAAGACGGTGGTTGAAGACCAGAGATCTTCACCTCGTTCGATGATAACTGATGTCCTGATTGGAAGGCATCCCGAAATATGGATAATGAGTGGTGATCGTCCAGACGTACGTGGAGATCGATGGGTATGCGAGGTATATAGTGCCTCCGGTTTCGTTCAGACCCAGAACGGACTTGTAAATGGACTGTGTGTCCGACATTGGAATTCATTCTGTGTGATTGATGGCCATCAATTGCATGGTGTGAATTTCCTGTGTGGAATGCTAAGATGCAGTTATCAAGGCTTCTGTTGAAAAGCAAAGTCTTGTGGTTGATGATCAAAGCACCGCCTCTATGGCGTAGCTTTATGTATAACGTGAATTCGCGAGCCTCACACCCCGGTATGAACCAGAAACGGGAGAGAACCTCAGGGAGGGCATGCGTTTCTTTCTAGCTAGAGGTGGTGTCAGTGCTTAAACTGGCTGACATTCATATTATTTTCACCTGTGTGGTTGTTGCTGTTGCGAGGCGCCTTGGATATATCGATCGATCCGGGACCGATGGAGTCATTCGTTGGCTCACGTACGCTCCAATGGGCGGGGAAACGCAGTGTTCAGGAATTTTAATCCACATAGGTGGACCGACCCTGACGATCCAAAGGCTTGACTGAGTACCTGCCTGAGCCTCAAGCTAGACAGTCTCGAATTCGATAAGGACTATCTTTTGCCTTGGTTCATGATGGAAATCCAATTTCCAAATACGTGATTGTGCGGTTTTGAATGTATACCTATATATGGCGACATGATATATGGTACCCATGCCATCTATGATTGATATTTATGGTTGTTTTATAAAACTAGAAACTAACTGGAAATGAGCTAAGACGGATGGTTTCCTGGGTATTGGTATGATGTTGGTTTCAGACTTCGAGGTTAATACCTAGGGAATCGTTCTCTTACTATTTTACAGTTGGAGTCTGATTAAGAATTCTTTTGTTTTATTCGTATCAAGCATTGGCCATTATAAGGTAAAAATCTATCCTCCAGTTTGTGTTGCATTAGGTGATGGGAGCTGAGTCTTATAATGGCTTCATTTTTATAAAAAGCATTGCGATGTTTAAAAGATTTACTTGTTTTAAAGCACTGGCAATCCAATGGAGTAAACCCGTTCCGCGAAAGTGGCGTGGTCCTACGATTAGCCATATTATAAAATGTGTTAAGTAGATTTCTCATACCAGTCCCATGACTGACTCGTAGTTTGTTTCACTTGCAAACTCAGGTGCCCCTTTTTCTACACGGGCAGCCTTGTGTTCCGGTTAGCAGGCTCTTTCTGGATAGCCGGAGTTGAAGATGGATTCTATCATTTGTCTCTTTTATGTTGTTCAGCACCTGTTGTACATATTATATTTGTTTTCCGCTGTAGACATTTATGTATAGCTGAACTGTATTTGTTCTAAGTATGATCCTGTGTACTGTGTAACTCTGATGATTTTGTTTATCCAATGTATTATTTGTACATTATCTGGTGTATTTATTTAATTCTGTTCTGCTATTATCTGTTTATGTGTTATATTCCAAAGATTACCCTTGCCGCCGTCAGTACGGGGTTTGGGGTCATCACATTAATCGAGTTAGAGTTACTTGAATAGAGTTAATCGAACAAGAGTTAGTCGAATATTAGTTATTCGAATAGAGTTAATTGAATTAGAGTTAGTCGAATTTGAGTTAATCGATTTTAGTTAATCGAATATAGTTTATTCGAAAGGAGTTAATCCAATAGAGCTAATCGAATATAGTTTATTCGAAAGGAGTTAACCAATGGAGTTAACCAAAGGAGTTAACCAAAGGATTTAATCAAAAGGAGTAAATCAAAAGGAGTACCTCTAAAGGAGTTAATCAAAGGAGTTAACTAGTTAGAGTTAATCAGTTAGAGTTAACCAGTTAGAGTTAATCAGTTAGAGTTAACCAATTAGAGTTAATCAATTAGAGTTAACCAGTTAGAGTTAATCGATTAGAGTTAAATCGAATTAGAGATATTCTAATAGAGTTAATTGAGTTAGAGTTAGTCGAGTATTAGTAAATTTGGAAAGAGAGATTTTCGAATATAGTTTATTCGAAAGGAGTTATCGAATATTAGTTATTCGAATAGAGTTAAAAGGAGATTAATCGAATATAGTTTATTTAAAAGGAGTTAATCGAATAGAGTTATTCGAAAGGAATTAATCGAATATAGTTTATTCGAAAGGAGTTATCGAATATAGTTTATTCGAAAGGAGTTATCGAATAGAGATTATTCGAGTGAGACTTATACGTTGAGATTCGATTATATCGAATTCGGGAAAGTACTATTAACTTTCTATTTTTAATCAAGAATAATTTATTTACTAATAAATTGTTGTTTGTTTATTTATCCAAATTAATAAATAAAAGTTAGATTGAAGTTATTATATTTCAGAAGCAAGGGATTTTAACCCTATTGTTAAAATCAAACGATTTCTGTAAAAGAAGTGGATTCATAAATAGAATTCGAGAGTTATGTAAGGAAGTTTGTTAAAGATCTAGAATGTGAACTTTGTCTATTTTCGAAGTTAGCAATGTTGTTCGGTTAAGGTCTGAGAGGTAGTTATACCCAAACTTGATTGACTCCGTTTTTAACTAAGGAATGGTTAAGGTTCGATAGTGAAGGTTGGTTAAGTGAATATAGTTAATGAGGGTAATGGTTTGAATTGGCATAGCGATGTTTTATTTAAACATCTGTTTAAATCCAATGAATGAGTTTTGGAAACATTTTCCAAATATAACCAGAGATATTATCTAATCATAGAAAATTAAATGTTTGATGATAAAGAATACTGGAATGACAGCGATATGTGAAAAGAGATGGAAATGTTTTCCAATGATTAATAATGTATATTTTCTAAATTAGAAAATAAGAATTTCTGTATATATATGAAAATGGGTACATAAATAAATTAATGATAAATTAATTTAAGAGATAAATGATGATTGGTGATTGATTGATAGAATTTCCATCTGAAAATAATATCGTTGTTTGCACACGTGTTTTTATTTGATAGTTAACTCACCGACTATCGAAGTTTTTGACCATTTTTTCATTGTCAATACGGAGAGACCGGGATCAGATTCATTATCTGAATACCACTATGTATGGACGTTAGCATTGCGATCAAATATGATGAAGATAATTGAAGATGGAATTATGCAAGGGCTGTCCAGTTTTCAGAATAGTACCTTTCGTCTGTCCAATCCCAGGATGAACTGTATGAAAGAATGTCTGACAGAGTATATTTAATAGATCGCGTAAGTTGATCTCGTCAAACGTATAAACGTTTGGTGGCGGACGAATTCGTTTCTCTTAGCTGTATACCCATGGTATTTTTGGGGAAATCAATTTGTGATTTGGCGAGTATGATAATGTGACATTCAAAGTGAATAAATGTGTGATCAGTCAGAGATAAGCGTGGCCTTTAGCCTCACAACCAGGAAATGACAAAAATCGGGCAGGCAGCATGGCTAAGTGGTTGGCTGCCAAGTAGGGTGTATTATCACCTATCTAGAGATATTCATTTCATTCTATAATCTATTATTGATGCTGTCCCATTTGGGAAACAGTTGCTGACCCCAACCGTTGGTGATATACATTCGATACACTAAGGTGAAATGAGTGGTCGGTCATGTGTGGTCGGGTTGCAAGATGTTCTTGTTGAACCCAGTGTATTCCTCTCTAGAGGTACACTATCGGAAGGTGGTTCCATACCTTGTCATAGTTGGAAATCCATTCAGTTTTGATTGTATACTATATATGTAGAACGTGAGATGAAAGCATTTCTGCTAGATGATTATTTAGTTGTGATTGATAGACACTATTATAATATCAAAAGAGTTTGATATAAAGTTTACCATTTTGTTCAAAAGGATTTTTGATGTGAAATAAAATGCTTTGGATTCTCATAAGGGAAAAACCCATTCCATTATACAGGGTGGTCTTATGGGATATCGTTTAATATCTCAAACTGTTTTAAACTGTTTTACTCACACCAGTCCCATGACTGACCCAGAGTTTATTTTGTTTTGTTTTCCTTAAACCCTTGGGTGCCCAATTTTGTACGGGCAGTCAAGTAGTTAGCTTTTACATATATACTTGGAGTGCTTGGAGCAGGAGGCTTCAGGATTTTATAGCTATTGTTTATTCCACTATGTTGTAAGTGTTGTACTCTGATAATGTTACTGTATACATATACTGGTTTTATTTAAAAGTTATGTATCTATTACATATTGTTCGTTCCACAGTGAGATTCGTGTTACTCTGATGTTGTATGTTCTTCTTCTTCTTATATTCTAAGTTTCTATCTTATCTATTCTCACCCTCTATATTCTTTCTAATAATTTGCTAGATTTCAGTGCATATTGGGTTGGACTTGTATTATTTGGTCAGCTCAAATTGTACCAGAATTTCGGGACACTACACTGACATTGTATTTCGAACTGTATTGTTGATCTATGCTAAATATATATCTGTTTGGTGGCTAAGAATTTATTCTCTTGCTTAACTCCCTTCTCTGAGATGTACGAACTCAGAGGTTATATATCGGAAGAAATCATTGGTACGTTTTAGATTGTCGATGTGGCATGTTTGTTTTCCTAAAGTTAAATAATCGTTAATATCTATTTTTGGGAAGATTAAAACTAAGTGGAGTTTTAATGAATCTATAATTAGATTGAAATGTGAATTGATAATTTAAAATTATCAAATTTGGGAAATGATTGAGAATGGAGCATCACCAGTTTTGCTCCAAGCGATAGTTAAATCTTTAATTAGATTTGAACATGAAATGGTAATTAAATTTACCGATAACACTGTGGTGTTAGATATGGAGTATTACCAGTTTTGCTACATGGGATGAATAGGTTGGGATTTAGAAATTAAACAAATGATTACTTCGGTTAGTTGCCCAAATCTCGACTAGTTTGGATAAACCTTAATTTGGTTTGAATTGATATCCAAAGGAAGATTAAAGAATAAATTTTTAAATTTATCTTTGATAAAATTAATGGGAACCTTTCCCTAATCATGTGAATATTTGAATAAAAGAATATTCTAAATTGGAATGAGGCGTATGTTGTGTTTGTGTAACACTTCCTTATAATATGTGCGAGTTATTCGGAAAGGCCGGGTATATACCCATTATGAATAACTTATTCGACGATAAGTCGACGATGAAGACGGTGGTTGAAGACCAGAGGTCTTCACATCGTTTGGATGATTACTGATGTCTTGATTGGGTTGTACACCCAAGACAAAGTAATAAGTGGTGATCGTCCAGACGTACTTGGAGATCGACTGGATATGCGAGGACCTCTCTCCTGTATTGGACATATGGACGAGGAATAAGGTGCCTCCGGTTTCATTCAGACCCATAACGAACTTGTAAATGGATGTGTGTCTGACATTGGATTTTATTCTATGTTGATTGATTTCTATTAAATATATATCTGTTTGGTGACGGGGAATTTATTCTCTTGCTTAACACCCTTCTCTGAGACGTACGAGCTGAGAGGTTATATATTGATAGACATCAGTCGCATGGCGTGAAATGCCTGTGTGGCATGCTCAGATGCAAATGATCAAGGCTTTTGTTTTGTTTTAAATTCTGCAAGCATACAGGTGTGTAGCATTTAGGTCGAACACAGGGAGGTGTAATTAAAAATTAATATTTATTTATTCTTGGGCGAGTTAGACGAATTCTGGAGGGCGATTAAAATTGAAATTGCGACTTGGTTCAAAACAAAACTAATTGCATTAACGACCAAATTACAATTAACAATAAAACAAATAAATACTGCGATTGAATTCACAATAGATTCGAATCTAATCGAATCTATTATCAATTCAATGATTAGGAAATAAACAGATTGCTGGAATTAGACTTGCAGAATATAAATAAATTAACAGGAAAATAAAATTGCAATAACAGTTGGGTTCTAGTAAATCTAATTACTAGACAACACCACTTGTCATGAGAATAAAAATGCAGAAAAAGAGAAAATAGAGAGAACTTTATTGATTCCCCGATCCCTTTTTTTACAATGAGATTACAACAGTATTTATAGGATAAAATGCCAACCTCAAACCTCATCCAATATATGCATATATGGCCCCTTTTAATAGCAATTATTTCTCTTATATTAATCGGCACTTATTCCTCCAATCAGCATTTATTCTTCCAATCAACAATTAATCTTCCCATCAGCAATTAATCCTCCCATCAAGGACATTTATTGGATTCCAAAGGTATCATAGGAAAAGAATATAAAAATTGATCTTTTCTTGGCAGCAATTCAATCAGAAATTCTTCTAATTGGCAGTTGAAAAAAATGCTCGATTTGAATTGATTTCCATGATAAGAATATGACTTCCTGAAATGCTTATTAGTGTGTATCATATATACATACATATGAATGCATATATATATATATATATATACATATAATATAACACTTATCCATATTTTCTTCAGAGCAAAAGGGGCAGTGTGAACGTTCCTTTCTTTGGCAAAAAGTGAGCTTGATGGGGATCGAACTCAGGTCTCTCAGTACAAATCTCTATGCATTTACCAGTGAGCTACAACTCCTTTTGGGATTGAGAAAGTGTTGACATAAGGAAGTAGCTTTTGGCCTTTAATTTGAAATGAAAGAGGCATCACTTGACAATCTGTAAATACACATAAAAATTACCCAAAGTATCATTTATTTATTTACAAAAGATAAAATATAAGAGCATAAAATAAACACATTTCTATGTTAATCAAATACCCCCACACTTATCTTTTACTCGTCCTCGAGTAAAAAGAAAATAAAATGAAAAACTAACTAGATAGGTCACACTTTCGTAGGAAACAAGATTGCATTGAGCGTATGCAACAAGCCGTTAAACCTCTAGGTGTCCCTAGTAGGACGAGTGGTGTCTCGTGAGGGTTTTCAGCGGATACTACCCACAAAATCCAAATGCAGTATGCTATGATTCTAATGAAACTACATGAATGCAATGGACATACGCAAATAAAAACGAAAGATGAAAACACGACTTATTTCGGGAAAGTGGTACAACAAATTAAGTTAATAATTTCTAATCAGTTGATTTTATTTTAGATACCTCGACTTGTCACAAATTTTCAATATAAATCAAGTTTTCAAATGTTAAATTCTAGTTTGGCCAGTTAGTTCGGTCGATAACATAGTGCAGCCATGAAATAAATTCTTAGTTTGCTTGGCATAGTTTGCAAAGTGGTATTCTAATTTTCTCATGTATGGCTAGTCAAATCAATAAGGCCAAGAAGTGTTTGGGTATCATCGCTTATTCTTTATTCTATAAAATTTTAAGATTTATGATTAAGTACATACACCTAACTAAAAAGACCAAGGTTTACCACCCATGCACTGCCTCGCGGACTAACGGAGAGTAGGTAAAGAGCTTGGCGGATTGTGCAGGCCGACTTTGACTTTGTCAACAACGTGTCGGTAATCCTTAGGTGTCCAATCTCATAAAATGAGACCAAGATATTCCAACGCTGACTTTGTCAACAACGTGTCGGATAGAGCTTGGCGGGTTTGCACACCAACGCTTGATATACAAGCAATGTTGGATACCCTTGGATTACTATTATTATTATTGAAATTATAAGCACAAAAGAGAGTTACGCGAATTCAACTTAACACAACTTAGTTTTAAAGATTTGAAAAGCCAATATAAGTATTTTAAGTCCTCCACTTATTCAAACAAAGTCTACAATATAGAATAGATTTCATGGCCATCACCTAAGAATCTCCCTATGTATCGGTTACACTATTATCCCTCAAAATTAAACTTTTCATTATATTTCCTATTCGGTCTAAGTTGAGAGAGAAAAATACTATCAACTGGCTAAAAATTGTAAACTTATTTTGCTGTATCAATTGAAAATGAATCGTATTTAAAATAAATAAATTATGGTATGTTACTACAATCTAAAATGTATGATGGTCCTACTTAAATGGCTGAAAATAAAAAGAAATAAAAACAAAGAAAAATGAAAATGGATGAAATGCAGACTCACCCCCACACTTGATTGAGACAGTGTCCCAACTGTCTAAGGCAGAAAAAAAATTAAAAAAAATGAAAAAGAAAAATAAAAGAAAAAGAACGTGTACCACCTGATTTCATGGTGGATGATCATGCAGATCGATAGAGTCATCTTCGTCATATTGCTCGAATTCCAAAAATGGTTTCAGTCGTTGACCGTTTACTTTGAAGACTTTTCCATCCCTAGGATTTTCAATTTCAACTGCTCCATGAGGGTATACTGTTTTCACGACATAAGGTCCAGTCCATCGAGATCTGAGTTTTCCTGGAAACAAGTGAAGTCTAGAGTCGTATAAAAGAACTTTTTGACCTACGTTGAATTCCTTACGAAGTATGTTTTTGTCGTGTTGGGCTTTGGTTCTTTCTTTGTAGATTTTCTCATTTTCATATGCCTCATTTCTTAATTCCTCTAATTCCGAAATTTGTAACTTTCTATGTGAGCCGGCTTTTTCTAAGTCAAAGTTCAAAAATTTTATGGCCCAAAGAGCATGATGCTCTAATTCAAGAGGTAAGTGACAGGCCTTTCCAAAGACTAATCGATATGGTGACATCCCTAGATTGGTTTTATAAGCAGTGCGAAAAGCCCAAAGTGCATCAATCAGTTTTACGGACCAATCTTTTCTATTGGAATTCACGGTTTTCTCAAGAATTTGTTTGATTTGTCTATTGGAGATTTCTACTTGCCCACTAGTTTGTGGATGGTAGGGGGTCGACAGCTTGTGTGTGATTGAGTATTTCTTGAGCAAGGACTCAAAAGAACGATTACAGAAATGAGTTCCATTATCGCTAATGATAGCTCGAGGTGTGCCAAAGCGTGAAAAGATGTTTTCTTTGAGGAATTTGACAACAACCTTGTTGTCGTTGGTTTTGGTCGGAATGGCTTCAACCCATTTTGAGACATAAACTACCGCAAGCAAGATGTAAAGATTCCCAAATGAATTGGGGAATGGTCCCATGAAGTCGATGCCCCAAACATCGAATAACTCAATCACTAAAATGGGGTTGAGAGGCATTGTAATAACCCGCAAAATCTGGGCCAGTTTAAAATTTTTATTTTGGCAATTTTAGCGAATTTTGAATATTTAAAATAGATTATTTTAAATATAATCGACGAGAAAATTATTTTGAATAGAATTCGACGTATATATTATATACGCCGTCGTTAGAATATAAATATTTATATATAATTATAAATAGAATTGAAAATGGCGCGGTAGTTCGATAATTCGATTTCAATCTTCAATTGAATGTACCGGGTGCAAAACAATCCGGATTTTAGTGAAACCAAAAATAATGGAATCTAATCGTGGATATCATTCCAACGAATCCGACAAATCAAAATTTCGTAGCGAGAATCAAAAGATATGTCCAGTTGAAAATTCTGAATAGTCGCTATGGAATTCAGGCCCTTAAAAATGGACATTTTGCAAACGACCTCGGATTTCGACGAAACCACTTTTGTTGGATCCACAGTGTCAAATTATTGCTAGGTTTCAAATTTCGTAATTTTTCGAATCAATATGTGAGCGTGGCAGAGGAAAACGTGTTTTGACCATTTCAGTTGATTTTAATCGACTGGAAATTGGCCATTTTTCTAACGGTCTCAGAATTCGACGAAACTAGTTTTGTTAGGACCGTATCGTCAATACGAAGCTAGAAAATATTTTTCTGGAATTTTTCTAGTTAGTATGTGACCCCAGTAATTTGAAATGTACGTTTAAAATTCAATATAGTGATTTAAATGTAAATTTAACGAAAACTGATTGTAACAGCCGAATCAGCTTACGATACATATCGCATTGTGTTCGGAATGGGGGTGAAACGCTATGGGCGACAGGCGGTGGACCTCGTTTAGAGGTCGTTTGAAAAAGTTGACTTTTTGAATTAAAATAAAATAATTAAATAATTAAATTAATAAAAAAAATTAAATCTCCTCCTTTTAACCCGCTGGCCCCCCCTCTATCTTTTCAGATCGAATTAAATAAAAAAAAAATAAAAAAAAACGCTCGAGCTCCAGACTTCGCCGCCGCCATCGATCGCCGTGGCGACCCCCTCCCTCAGCTCGCCGCCCTTCCCTTCTTCTCTTCCTCCAGCCCCAAAACCGCACCCAAATCGGAGAACCACCGTGGCCCCCTCGCCCAAATCGCCACCGCACTCCCCCAGGCGCCAGAGCCGACGCGCGACAGCCCCCCCCCCCAACCGCATCCTCCTCCGACCTCGCCCTCCGCCTGCGCCCTCCTCCACGTCGAGCGCCACCAACCAACCCCGAGCCCCCCTGTAAGCTTTTTTTTTTACTTATTTATTTTATTTTTTATTTTATATAAATAAAAAGAAAACTGTTTTTATATATATTAAAAATGATTTTTTTTGGGATTATAAAAACTGATTTTAAAAAGTAATTTAGAACTGATTTTTATTTATTTTTAAAACTGATTTTTATTTATTTTTAAAACTGATTTTTATTTTTAGATTTTAAATAGCAAAAGATTTAAACTTTAAAAAGAGAAAGGTTTGAACTTTAAAAGGTAAAAAGATAGGATTTTTATTTGGTAAAAGATACGATCTTTATATTTTTAAAGTGATAAAAATATAGTTTTTATATTTTTAAAGAATTAAAAATATAGTCTTTACTATATAGCGATTATAAAAATATGATTTTTATATTTTTAAAGAATTAAAAATATGATCTTTATATTTTTAAAGTTTTAAAAATGTAGTCTTTACCATATAGATGATGTAAAATATGATTTTCGTGTATGTAGAGAATTAGAAATATAATTTTTTACATGATAGCAATATTAAAAATAGCATCTTTACATGTGTAGAAAAATAAAAATGTGATTTTTATAATGATGTATATGAAAAAGTTCAATCTTTATATTTGAAAAGCTAAAACCTTTTTATGTAAAAAGGCGAGATCTTTATATAGAAAATAGAGAAGTAAAATATGATTTTTTATATATTGAACATCATAGTAAAAATTCGATTTTTATATATTGAATAGCATAGTGAAAAATTCGATTTTTAAATATATGAAGTGATTATAAAAATATGACTTTTAAATTGAAAGTAAATAAATAAAAATGTGATTTTTATTTTAAAAACATCGAAATATAAAAATGTGTGATTTTTATATATATAGTGACTACGGGCAACGAAGATGGCGATGATGCGATAGCGATGAAGATTTCTATCAGTGAAGTGCCGTGGAGCTAGGATAGCTTTCTGTGAGAACTTCTCACTCAAAATTCTTTTTCTAGTTATATATATATACTAGGATGCAGACGGTGCTTAGTAGCACCCGACACCCGTCATCCACAGACCATGGATGGCTTGTTTGTTAAATTGTTTGGTTGTGTAGTTGGTTAGTCTAATTGATTGAAATTTGAATTGTTTGGTGAATTGAAATTGATTTGATTGATGTGTGAATGGCGTGGGCCTTCACTAGACCGGGGATAAGGCTAGGCCTTGTCCCGTTTCTAGTATCGTGCCGTTATGCCGCCGAAATTTTCTAAAATATGTTAGAAAAATAAAAATATCATTTTATTGTGTAAATGAATTGAATAGAAATTCAAGTGTTAAAATAAAATGTTAATCGTTAAAAATATAATTTTTAACGTGAAAGTGAATAAAGGAATATTTATAAACAAATCGGCCGATTTGTTTATATACACTGATTTGACTGATATCGATTGGGTCGATAAATTTTACACGTCGCCCAACTGCACAAATAAAATCTGTGTTTGATTGTTTGAAACCCCACACGGGTGTTGGGATGAAATTTGAAGTTCACTCATCCTGATTGATTAAATATGTCGATCGATCGATTGACAGGCTGTTATAAGCGTTAGATATCTATATTTGATGCTTGTACAGTGTAGTGCACTTTGGTTGATGGTTGATTATTTTTCAATGCTATTATATACGTGTGATGTCTGAAAATCCATATAATTAACGTTATATGGTGATTGATTGGGCCTCATTCCAATCGGGAAAATAAGGAATATTATAAAAGAAAATTCATGTGTTGAATATAAAAATAGTCATGTGTTGACGATGTTCATGTGTTGAGTGAAATATTTTATACAATGAAATTTACATCTTTATCATATTTAAAATTAGAACTACTTCTCAGTAGAAGTCTAATTAAAAATCAAACGATAGATACCTTAGTTTTATAAAATATTTTACATAACAAAAATAGTGATGTGTTGACAGTACTCATGTGTTGAGATTAGTCGTGTGTTGAAAGAAATATAGATTCATGTGTTGAATGGGATAAATATTCATTTGTTGAATAGAATAACGAATTTATTGAAAAATATAAAGCCGTGTTGATTAGAGATGCGTTATTTTGACGCGAACGATATTTATATCGATTTTATTCGTTTTATAATGAATATTGAAAAGTGATTTCAAAATTAAATATTTTGAAATGAAATTCAAATTGAATTAGATTAAAATTCGAATTGAATAGGAAGCGAATTTGAATTTGAATAAAATAGAAATGAATTCAAATTGAATTGAATTGAAATTGAAGTATAAAACGAACTGAAATTGAATTGGAATCGATTTAAAATGAATTCGAATCAAATAGTAAATGAATTCGATTCGAATTGAATAGAAAGTGAATTTGAATTCGAATTGAATAAAAATGAATTCAAATTGAATTGAATTGAAGCGAGTTAGAATTGGAATTGAATTGAAATCAAATCGATTTGAAATTGAATGTAGTGTTGAAATGGTTTTGAAAACGAATTTAAAACGATTTTTAAAATACGTTTTAAAAGGAAATCGACGAAATATATATTATATATATTATATATGTAATATAATGGCCTGAATAGAACGCGCCGCGCCGCGGCAGTTCGTGAATTTCGACCATTTATTTCAAACGGACATTGCGGGAGATCCGACCGTCGGATTCTCCTAAAACCGGAACCGTTGGGTTCGTATCGAAAAGAGCTTTCCAATGAAAATTAGAAATTTGAAATCTAACGGTTGGATTTGGAATTATGTCCAAATCAAATTCGAAAAAGGTCGCTGTAAGTGCAGTTCGATGGCCGTGGATGGAAATCGACTGTACGGGCCTTGATAAAATTATTAAAAATATCTATAATTTGTGTAAAATTATAATATGTGAATTGGAAAGAATTGGGCTGGAAAATTCCACATTTGAATAGGTAAAAATAGATTTTTATCGAAATGAACTAGTTTTGAACTAGAATTGAAATCAATTTATTTTTAAAATAAATAAATTGAATTTGAAAGTGATTTTGAAAATAATCGATAATTTCCAATACGTGAATTGGACCGGAGTTGAATCGAAATTATCTTCGGAATATTTCGATGTTGGATTTCGTGACTATACAAATATTGTTATGGGGATTTGAAAGATATTTTATATCGTTATTTCCAATACGATATTAGTTGGTTTCAGAATTTGATATTGAATATAAGCCGATATATTTTCTATTCAGAGCCTTGTATTTAATATCAAATGTGATTTGGTTTGTCGTGAATCGTGTTTTTGATGACATTGGTTCTTTAACCCAGTTAAAGGCAGGATATTGAATTTTGAAAAGATTAAAACTAAGTGGAGTTTTAATGAATCTTTAATTAGATTAAAAAGTGAATTGATAATTTAAATTATCAAATCTGAAAGGTGATCGAGAATGGAGTACCACCAGTTTTGCTCCAAAGCGATAGTTAAATCTTTAATTAGATTTGAACGTGAAATGGTAATTAATTTTACCGATAACACCGTGGTGTTAGGAATGGAGTATCACCAGTTTTTCTCCATGGGATATAGGTTGGGATTGGGAAATAAAATAAATAATTACTTCGGTGTGGTTCGTTAATCCCGACTAGTTTGAAATGATATCCAAAGGAAGATTATAGGATAAATTTAGAAGAATTTATCTTGGATAAAATTAATGGGAACATTTCCCTAAGAATGTGATATTGTGAATAAAAGAATATTCTGAATTGGGATGAGGCGTTTGTTGTGTTTGTGTAACATTCGTTTATTATATACGTGGGTTATTCAGAAAGGCCGGGTTTATACCCATTCTGAATAATCGATTCGACGAGATGTCGAAGATGAAGACGGTGGTTGAAGACCGGAAGTCTTCACATCGTTTGGGTGATTACTGATGATCTTGATTGGGCTGTACACCCAGGATGAGGGAATCAGTTGGTGATCGTCCAGACGTACCTGGAGATGGATGGATATGCGAGGAAAGTGCCTCCGGTTTCGTTCAGACCCAGAACGGACTTGTAAATGGACTGTGTGTCTGACATTGGATTTTAGTCCGTGTGATTGATCTCTATTAAATATATATCTGTTTGGCGGCGGAGAATTTATTCTCTTGCTTAACGCCCTTCTCTGAGACGTACGAGCTCAGGGGTTATATATTGATGGATATCAAACGCATGGAGTGAATTGCCTGTGTGGCATGCGTAAGTGGCAATTGATCAAGGCTTTTGTTGAAAAGCAAAGTCTTGTGGTTGATGATCAAAGCACGGCCTGTGTGGCATAGCTTTGTGTATAACGTGGATTCGCGAGCCTCACACCTCGGTATGAGTCAAAAACGGGATAGTGACTGCAGGGAGAGCACGACGTTTCTTTCTAGCTAGGGTGGTGTCAGTGACCTACCAGCCCTGACATTTATATACTTTTCACCTGTGTGGTTGTTGGAATGCGAGGCGCCTCGGATATAGGTCTGTAAGGACCGGGAAACGTGTGTTCAGGAATTGCCAATCCTCAAAAGTAAGAGAGGACCGGCCCTGAAGATCCAAGGATCATAGTGGGGTCCTGAGACATTTGCTAGAGTGTCTCGAATCGGAGAGGAGCTTGCCCCTTGCCTCGGCTCATGACGGAATCCAATTTCCAATACGTGTATTGCGGTTTTAATTGTAGAACTAGTATGGCGACATGATAGATGGTACCCATGCCGCCTATGATTGATATTTATGATTGAAAATTGTTTTGACACTATACACTTATAATAGTATCAAATAATGTGATTTAAACGTATCAAGCATGCTTTGGCTGTTATAAGGGAAAACCCTATCCTCCGGCTTGCGTTGCATTGTGTGATGGGACCTGGGTCTTATAACAGCTTCATTTTTCTTTATTTAGCATTGCGCTGTTTGTTCTATGCACTGGTATTCTTGGGAGGAAACCCGTTACGTGTTATACGGCGTGGTCCCTTGATTTACCTAACTTTAAAACCAATATCAATAACTGTTTTAGTTCTCACACCAGTCACATGACTGACCTGGAGTTTATTGTTTTGACCTAAACTCTGGGTGCCCCATATTTTCCGCACGGGCAGCTAGTAGTTTTGGTTTTGCAGATTTATATTCACAGGGTCCTGATTTACAGCTGGAACGATGCTCGGAAAGCTCTGTATCCGTGTATCACTTCTAGTTGTGTTTTGTATATTTTTCCGCTGCTATGTAATTTATTGTAATCTCTGATATTTGTCGAATGTAATTTATTCATTCATACTCTGTATATTCTTGTATCTGATGGAATTGTTGTAATAACAATGAAATGTTCTTCCGTCTGCGTTCTATTTTGTCTTGTACTCAATTCTATCCGTGCTTTCCTTAACGGGGAAGTTCGGGTCGTCTCAGTTTGGTATCAGAGCTTTGGTTTACAGAGCTCGAGAACAAGACACATCAGAACCATACGAAAGAATTCATCAGATATTGGATTAGTAATATCCAATTAGAATTACTCGTTAGAGATAGGATCAGTAGTATCCTAGAACGAGTGTGAAGAGTATATTTTTCAAATGAAAACAATTTTGTTTTGAAAATTTAAATCATTTTATACGTATTTGAATATTTATTTATTTTGAATATGGACAATCGAGTATATATAGATTTCGCGTATACGCGTCATGAACGTATATTCGAAGTTTTAATATACTGGGTAGATATAGAATCACATTCTAGACACCCGGAGATGGTTCTGATGATTGATATATCATCATCAGAATTTATATTCGTGTTTCGAAGGTGTGATTTTCTATATATTTCCATTAGACTGGTGTGAGAACCAAAACTTATATAGTTAAAACACTTTGTTGTGAATTGGCATCAAAACAAGATTTTCCGTATATATATATCAAATTATGAATTTGAAACTCTAATTCACTAATTGATTGATGTTTGTGTTGTTTGTTTATTTGTTTGATAATTTTGAACCATTATGCCTAATTGCATTAAATATTGAATTGTATTGAAATTGGTCGCATTTGCTTGCATACACATATACTTACATTGAACAGGTCATAGCAAGGAGGCTAGAGCCAGAGAATAAAATTTGTTTGCCCGACAAATAGGTACATGTTTACTACATAATTTCCTGTTTTGTTTGGGTGATGATGATTTTGTGAGCCTATTGGCTAGCCGCTTGGCTTTTTCTTTTTCTTTTTGAGATCTGAAGGACCGGGGAAGCTATTTGAAATTCCCCGATGCTCCCGGTGCAGGGGAGGTTATGGCGAAATTTTTCTAAAATTTAGGGTGTTAGCCAAATTTTTGAAATTTTGAAAATTCTCAGAAACTAAAAAGTTGGAGAATGGAAGCCCAATCGAATGTAGAGCTTAATAATCAAACCACTTTCGACTTTGTTCCTTTTCGGGGACGAAAAGTTTTAAGTGGGGGAGATTGTAATAACCCGCAAAATCTGGGCCAGTTTAAAATTTTTATTTAGGCAATTTTAGCGAATTTTGAATATTTAAAATAGATTATTTTAAATATAATCGACGAGAAAATTATTTTGAATAGAATTCGACGTATATATTATATACGCCGTCGTTAGAATATAAATATTTATATATAATTATAAATAGAATTGAAAATGGCGCGGTAGTTCGATAATTCGATTTCAATCTTCAATTGAATGTACCGGGTGCAAAACAATCCGGATTTTAGTGAAACCAAAAATAATGGAATCTAATCGTGGATATCATTCCAACGAATCCGACAAATCAAAATTTCGTAGCGAGAATCAAAAGATATGTCCAGTTGAAAATTCTGAATAGTCGCTATGGAATTCAGGCCCTTAAAAATGGACATTTTGCAAACGACCTCGGATTTCGACGAAACCACTTTTGTTGGATCCGCAGTGTCAAATTATTGCTAGGTTTCAAATTTCGTAATTTTTCGAATCAATATGTGAGCGTGGCAGAGGAAAACGTGTTTTGACCATTTCAGTTGATTTTAATCGACTGGAAATTGGCCATTTTTCTAACGGTCTCAGAATTCGACGAAACTAGTTTTGTTAGGACCGTATTGTCAATACGAAGCTAGAAAATATTTTTCTGGAATTTTTCTAGTTAGTTTGTGACCCCAGTAATTTGAAATGTACGTTTAAAATTCAATATAGTGATTTAAATGTAAATTTAACGAAAACTGATTGTAACAGCCGAATCAGCTTACGATACATATCGCATTGTGTTCGGAATGGGGGTGAAACGCTATGGGCGACAGGTGGTGGACCTCGTTTAGAGGTCGTTTGAAAAAGTTGACTTTTTGAATTAAAATAAAATAATTAAATAATTAAATTAATAAAAAAAATTAAATCTCCCCCTTTTAACCCGCTGGCCCCCCCCCTCTATCTTTTCAGATCGAATTAAATAAAAAAAAAAAAGAAAAAAAAACGCTCGAGCTCCAGACTTCGCCGCCGCCATCGATCGCCGTGGCGACCCCCTCCCTCAGCTCGCCGCCCTTCCCTTCTTCTCTTCCTCCAGCCCCAAAACCGCACCCAAATCGGAGAACCACCGTGGCCCCCTCGCCCAAATCGCCACCGCACTCCCCCAGGCGCCAGAGCCGACGCGCGACAGCCCCCCCCCCCCCAACCGCATCCTCCTCCGACCTCGCCCTCCGCCTGCGCCCTCCTCCACGTCGAGCGCCACCAACCAACCCCGAGCCCCCCTGTAAGCTTTTTTTTACTTATTTATTTTATTTTTTATTTTATATAAATAAAAAGAAAACTGTTTTTATATATATTAAAAATGATTTTTTTTTGGATTATAAAAACTGATTTTAAAAAGTAATTTAGAACTGATTTTTATTTATTTTTAAAACTGATTTTTATTTATTTTTAAAACTGATTTTTATTTTTAGATTTTAAATAGCAAAAGATTTAAACTTTAAAAAGAGAAAGGTTTGAACTTTAAAAGGTGAAAAGATAGGATTTTTATTTGGTAAAAGATACGATCTTTATATTTTTAAAGTGATAAAAATATAGTTTTTATATTTTTAAAGAATTAAAAATATAGTCTTTACTATATAGCGATTATAAAAATATGATTTTTATATTTTTAAAGAATTAAAAATATGATCTTTATATTTTTAAAGTATTAAAAATATAGTCTTTACCATATAGATGATGTAAAATATGATTTTCGTGTATGTAGAGAATTAGAAATATAATTTTTTACATGATAGCAATATTAAAAATAGCATCTTTATATGTGTAGAAAAATAAAAATGTGATTTTTATAATGATGTATATGAAAAAGTTCAATCTTTATATTTGAAAAGCTAAAACCTTTTTATGTAAAAAGGCGAGATCTTTATATAGAAAATAGAGAAGTAAAATATGATTTTTTATATATTGAACATCATAGTAAAAATTCGATTTTTATATATTGAATAGCATAGTGAAAAATTCGATTTTTAAATATATGAAGTGATTATAAAAATATGACTTTTAAATTGAAAGTAAATAAATAAAAATGTGATTTTTATTTTAAAAACATCGAAATATAAAAATGTGTGATTTTTATATATATAGTGACTACGGGCAACGAAGATGGCGATGATGCGATAGCGATGAAGATTTCTATCAGTGAAGTGCCGTGGAGCTAGGATAGCTTTCTGTGAGAACTTCTCACTCAAAATTCTTTTTCTAGTTATATATATATACTAGGATGCAGACGGTGCTTAGTAGCACCCGACACCCGTCATCCACAGACCATGGATGGCTTGTTTGTTAAATTGTTTGGTTGTGTAGTTGGTTAGTCTAATTGATTGAAATTTGAATTGTTTGGTGAATTGAAATTGATTTGATTGATGTGTGAATGGCGTGGGCCTTCACTAGACCGGGGATAAGGCTAGGCCTTGTCCCGTTTCTAGTATCGTGCCGTTATGCCGCCGAAATTTTCTAAAATATGTTAGAAAAATAAAAATATCATTTTATTGTGTAAATGAATTGAATAGAAATTCAAGTGTTAAAATAAAATGTTTATCGTTAAAAATATAATTTTTAACGTGAAAGTGAATAAAGGAATATTTATAAACAAATCGGCCGATTTGTTTATATACACTGATTTGACTGATATCGATTGGGTCGATAAATTTTACACGTCGCCCAACTGCACAAATAAAATCTGTGTTTGATTGTTTGAAACCCCACACGGGTGTTGGGATGAAATTTGAAGTTCACTCATCCTGATTGATTAAATATGTCGATCGATCGATTGACAGGCTGTTATAAGCGTTAGATATCTATATTTGATGCTTGTACAGTGTAGTGCACTTTGGTTGATGGTTGATTATTTTTCAATGCTATTATATACGTGTGATGTCTGAAAATCCATATAATTAACGTTATATGGTGATTGATTGGGCCTCATTCCAATCGGGAAAATAAGGAATATTATAAAAGAAAATTCATGTGTTGAATATAAAAATAGTCATGTGTTGACGATGTTCATGTGTTGAGTGAAATATTTTATACAATGAAATTTACATCTTTATCATATTTAAAATTAGAACTACTTCTCAGTAGAAGTCTAATTAAAAATCAAACGATAGATACCTTAGTTTTATAAAATATTTTACATAACAAAAATAGTGATGTGTTGACAGTACTCATGTGTTGAGATTAGTCGTGTGTTGAAAGAAATATAGATTCATGTGTTGAATGGGATAAATATTCATTTGTTGAATAGAATAACGAATTTATTGAAAAATATAAAGCCGTGTTGATTAGAGATGCGTTATTTTGACGCGAACGATATTTATATCGATTTTATTCGTTTTATAATGAATATTGAAAAGTGATTTCAAAATTAAATATTTTGAAATGAAATTCAAATTGAATTAGATTAAAATTCGAATTGAATAGGAAGCGAATTTGAATTTGAATAAAATAGAAATGAATTCAAATTGAATTGAATTGAAATTGAAGTATAAAACGAACTGAAATTGAATTGGAATCGATTTAAAATGAATTCGAATCAAATAGTAAATGAATTCGATTCGAATTGAATAGAAAGTGAATTTGAATTCGAATTGAATAAAAATGAATTCAAATTGAATTGAATTGAAGCGAGTTAGAATTGGAATTGAATTGAAATCAAATCGATTTGAAATTGAATGTAGTGTTGAAATGGTTTTGAAAACGAATTTAAAACGATTTTTAAAATACGTTTTAAAAGGAAATCGACGAAATATATATTATATATATTATATATGTAATATAATGGCCTGAATAGAACGCGCCGCGCCGCGGCAGTTCGTGAATTTCGACCATTTATTTCAAACGGACATTGCGGGAGATCCGACCGTCGGATTCTCCTAAAACCGGAACCGTTGGGTTCGTATCGAAAAGAGCTTTCCAATGAAAATTAGAAATTTGAAATCTAACGGTTGGATTTGGAATTATGTCCAAATCAAATTCGAAAAAGGTCGCTGTAAGTGCAGTTCGATGGCCGTGGATGGAAATCGACTGTACGGGCCTTGATAAAATTATTAAAAATATCTAAAATTTGTGTAAAATTATAATATGTGAATTGGAAAGAATTGGGCTGGAAAATTCCACATTTGAATAGGTAAAAATAGATTTTTATCGAAATGAACTAGTTTTGAACTAGAATTGAAATCAATTTATTTTTAAAATAAATAAATTGAATTTGAAAGTGATTTTGAAAATAATCAATAATTTCCAATACGTGAATTGGACCGGAGTTGAATCGAAATTATCTTCGGAATATTTCGATGTTGGATTTCGTGACTATACAAATATTGTTATGGGGATTTGAAAGATATTTTATATCGTTATTTCCAATACGATATTTGTTGGTTTCAGAATTTGATATTGAATATAAGCCGATATATTTTCTATTCAGAGCCTTGTATTTAATATCAAATGTGATTTGGTTTGTCGTGAATCGTGTTTTTGATGACATTGGTTCTTTAACCCAGTTAAAGGCAGGATATTGAATTTTGAAAAGATTAAAACTAAGTGGAGTTTTAATGAATCTTTAATTAGATTAAAAAGTGAATTGATAATTTAAATTATCAAATCTGAAAGGTGATCGAGAATGGAGTACCACCAGTTTTGCTCCAAAGCGATAGTTAAATCTTTAATTAGATTTGAACGTGAAATGGTAATTAATTTTACCGATAACACCGTGGTGTTAGGAATGGAGTATCACCAGTTTTTCTCCATGGGATATAGGTTGGGATTGGGAAATAAACTAAATAATTACTTCGGTGTGGTTCGTTAATCCCGACTAGTTTGAAATGATATCCAAAGGAAGATTATAGGATAAATTTAGAAGAATTTATCTTGGATAAAATTAATGGGAACATTTCCCTAAGAATGTGATATTGTGAATAAAAGAATATTCTGAATTGGGATGAGGCGTTTGTTGTGTTTGTGTAACATTCGTTTATTATATACGTGGGTTATTCAGAAAGGCCGGGTTTATACCCATTCTGAATAATCGATTCGACGAGATGTCGAAGATGAAGACGGTGGTTGAAGACCGGAAGTCTTCACATCGTTTGGGTGATTACTGATGATCTTGATTGGGCTGTACACCCAGGATGAGGGAATCAGTTGGTGATCGTCCAGACGTACCTGGAGATGGATGGATATGCGAGGAAAGTGCCTCCGGTTTCGTTCAGACCCAGAACGGACTTGTAAATGGACTGTGTGTCTGACATTGGATTTTAGTCCGTGTGATTGATCTCTATTAAATATATATCTGTTTGGCGGCGGAGAATTTATTCTCTTGCTTAACGCCCTTCTCTGAGACGTACGAGCTCAGGGGTTATATATTGATGGATGTCAAACGCATGGAGTGAATTGCCTGTGTGGCATGCGTAAGTGGCAATTGATCAAGGCTTTTGTTGAAAAGCAAAGTCTTGTGGTTGATGATCAAAGCACGGCCTGTGTGGCATAGCTTTGTGTATAACGTGGATTCGCGAGCCTCACACCTCGGTATGAGTCAAAAACGGGATAGTGACTGCAGGGAGAGCACGACGTTTCTTTCTAGCTAGGGTGGTGTCAGTGACCTACCAGCCCTGACATTTATATACTTTTCACCTGTGTGGTTGTTGGAATGCGAGGCGCCTCGGATATAGGTCTGTAAGGACCGGGAAACGTGTGTTCAGGAATTGCCAATCCTCAAAAGTAAGAGAGGACCGGCCCTGAAGATCCAAGGATCATAGTGGGGTCCTGAGACATTTGCTAGAGTGTCTCGAATCGGAGAGGAGCTTGCCCCTTGCCTCGGCTCATGACGGAATCCAATTTCCAATACGTGTATTGCGGTTTTAATTGTAGAACTAGTATGGCGACATGATAGATGGTACCCATGCCGCCTATGATTGATATTTATGATTGAAAATTGTTTTGACACTATACACTTATAATAGTATCAAATAATGTGATTTAAACGTATCAAGCATGCTTTGGCTGTTATAAGGGAAAACCCTATCCTCCGGCTTGCGTTGCATTGTGTGATGGGACCTGGGTCTTATAACAGCTTCATTTTTCTTTATTTAGCATTGCGCTGTTTGTTCTATGCACTGGTATTCTTGGGAGGAAACCCGTTCCGTGTTATACGGCGTGGTCCCTTGATTTACCTAACTTTAAAACCAATATCAATAACTGTTTTAGTTCTCACACCAGTCACATGACTGACCTGGAGTTTATTGTTTTGACCTAAACTCTGGGTGCCCCATATTTTCCGCACGGGCAGCTAGTAGTTTTGGTTTTGCAGATTTATATTCACAGGGTCCTGATTTACAGCTGGAACGATGCTCGGAAAGCTCTGTATCCGTGTATCACTTCTAGTTGTGTTTTGTATATTTTTCCGCTGCTATGTAATTTATTGTAATCTCTGATATTTGTCGAATGTAATTTATTCATTCATACTCTGTATATTCTTGTATCTGATGGAATTGTTGTAATAACAATGAAATGTTCTTCCGTCTGCGTTCTATTTTGTCTTGTACTCAATTCTATCTGTGCTTTCCTTAACGGGGAAGTTCGGGTCGTCTCAGGCATCATGTTTCGCTTAGAGATTCGACCCGTTCTTTGACATCGCTCACATTTAGAGCAAAATTCGAAAGCGTCACGGAAGAGTGTGGGCCAATAAAAACCGCTTTGCAAAACTTTTGCAGCAGTTTTTCTTGCTCCAAAATGACCGCCACAAGCATGGTCATGTGAGAAGGAGAGAATACTTTGGTGTTCATGATCGGGCACACACCTTCGAATGATTTGGTCTGGACAGTATTTGAAAAGATATGGGTCGTCCCAATAGAAGTTTCGAACTTTCGAGAGAAATTTTTGTTTATCTTGTTTCGACCATTCAGCGGGTGTTTGTTGTGTGACAAGATAATTCACAATGTCAGCGTACCAAGGGGTGTTAGAGATCGAAAGGAGTTGTTCGTCAGGAAAATAGTCATCGATTTGGGTGTCGTTATCATTTTTGTGCACAATTCGAGAGAGATGATCAGCTACGACATTTTCAGAACCCTTTTTATCTCGTATTTCTGTATCGAATTCTTGAAGAAGAAGGATCCAACGAATCAAGCGGGCCTTGGCATCCTTTTTAGAAAGCAGATATCGTAGGGCAGCATGGTCAGTGTAAACTATGACTTTGGATCCTATGAGATATGGTATGAATTTCTCAAGAGCGAAGACAACTGCCAAAAATTCCTTTTCAGTAGTTGAGTAATTCAGTTGGGCCTCGTTTAAAGTTTTGCTAGCGTAATAAATGACTCGAGGGAGTTTATCGATACGCTGACCCAAGATGGCTCCAATAGCAAAATCAGAAGCGTCGCACATAAGTTCGAAGGGTTGAGTCCAATCAGGAGGTTGAATGATGGGAGTTGTGGTCAAGATTGACTTAAGAGTTTCAAAAGATGTTTTGCAATCATTGGAAAATTCAAACTTGACGTCTTTGGCAAGTAAATTCGAGAGAGGTTTTGAAATTTTTGAGAAATCCTTAATGAATCTTCTATAGAATCCCGCATGGCCAAGAAATGAACAAACATCTTTGACAGACTTAGGAGGAGGTAAATTAGCAATCAAATCGATTTTGGATTTATCGACTTCTAGGCCATCTTTGGAGACGACATGACCTAGAACTATCCCCCTTTTTACCATAAAGTGACATTTTTCCCAATTAAGCACGAGTGATTTCTCCTTACAACGCTTAAGGACGAGTTCTAAATGAGTGAGACAATGGGAAAAAGATGATCCATATATTGAAAAATCGTCCATGAATATTTCCAAGAATTCTTCCACCATATCAGAGAAAATACTCATCATACACCTTTGGAAAGTCGCGGGGGCATTACAAAGACCAAAAGGCATGTGACGATAAGCAAAGGTTCCAAAGGGACAAGTAAAGGTGGTCTTATGTTGATCTTCTAAAGCAACAGGAATTTGGTTATAGCCAGAGTATCCATCGAGAAAACAGTAGTACTCATGTCCCGCTAAGCGTTCGAGCATTTGGTCAATAAAAGGCAAGGGAAAATGGTCTTTTCGCGTGGCTGAGTTAAGCTTCCGATAGTCGATACACACACGCCATTTGGTTTTGATTTTTGTTGGGACGAGTTCATTACTGTCATTTTTGATCACTGTGACTCCCGACTTCTTTGGTACAACTTGTACCGGACTCACCCAAGTACTATCAGAGATGGGATAGATGATGTTATTATCTAGACATTTGATTATCTCCTCCTTGACCACTTCTCTCATGTTTGGGTTTAATCGCCTTTGAGCCTCACGGGTGGGTTTAGCCTCATCAACTAAATGTATGCGATGTTCCACAATTGATGGGCTAATTCCTTTTATATCGCTAATTTCCCACCCCAAGGCGTCCTTATTTTCCTGCAAGATATCCAAAAGTTTTTCTTCATGGTCCTCGGTAAGATCGGAGGCCAAGATTACGGGAAAAGTTTTTGAAGAGTCTAGGTAGACATACTTAAGGTCGTGTGGCAATGGTTTGAGGTCTAACTTAGGAAGTTCTTGTGTATCCACATTGGTCAACATTCCTTGGTTAGATTCAGGTGATGAAGTGTCGGAGTCAAGAATTTTGTTTAATTCAGAAATGTATTCGAGTTCATCGAAATCAGAGTCGAAATGGTCAAGACACATTTTCAATGCTTCAGAAGTGTCACTAGAGGTTTCATCAACTGTGGTTTGAATCATGTCAATTTCATCGATCTCAAAATCCCTAGGTAGCTTGTTGAGATTAAAGATGTTTAGCTCAATGGTTAGGTGCCCGAAGGAAAGTCGAAGCTGACCATTCCTACAATTAATGACAGCATTAGAGGTTGCTAAGAAAGGGCATCCTAAGATCAATGGTATTTGAACGTTGGGATTTGAGACAGGCTCTGTTTTTAGAACTATAAAATCGACAGGGAAGTAAAACTGTTCGATCTGTATCAAGACGTCTTCGATAATTCCCAATGGCTTTTTGACAGATCGATCGGCTAGTTGAAGTGTGATGTTTGTTGGTTTAATCTCCCCTAGTCCAAGTTGACGATAGACAGTATAAGGGAGAAGGTTGACACTGGCACCAAGGTCGAGTAGGGCACGAGAGATATGGGTGTTTCCTATTTTGCAATCAATCGTAGGGCAGCCAGGGTCTTTATACTTGACTGGGGCAAGATTCGAAAGAACAGAGCTTGTATTTGCAGTTAGAAAGGCGGTTTTTGGAACATTAGTTGCACGTTTTTGTGTGCACAATTCCTTAAGACATTTGGCATATTGAGGAATTTGTTCGATTGTGTATAAAAGAGGAATGTTCACACGGACTTGTTTGAAAATTTCCAGAATTTTATCGAAATTTGCCGCTTTCTTCTTATTATTGAGTCTATGGGGAAATGGAGCTATAGGTTTTTCGACTCTACGATCAGTTTCATCGTTCGACGATGAAGATTTGGCCATGGAAGAAGAAGGTGGTAAGTGTGTAGAAGATGAAATATTGGTATTGCCAACATCGATTTCAGAAGGTGAGTCGGGTTTGTCGACACTAGGAGAAGAACTGTTGGGATTGCCAACATTTAAGGGAGATGGAAGTTTAGAAGAACTGGCATTTGTAGCCATTAAGTGATCATCAAGCTTTTGTATTTGGGTTGAGTTCGAAGGTTTATCAGGGTTGCCAACATTATTATCAATCCCCTTTTCAGATCGAAGGGTTGTAACAACGTTGACCGGATTGTGGTTTTCATCCTCACAAGAATTTAGAGCACGAGAGTTATATTTTGGATTCACCTCGGGTTGACTAGGCAACTTTCCTTTCTCATTATTTTTCATTAGTTCTTTCATCATATTGAACATTTGGTCGAGTTTAGCATCTTGTGAGTTCATTTTAGCTTCGTGAGAGTTCAACTGTTTCTCTAAACGTACGATATCTTGTGGTGGTTGAGAAGATTGAGAGGATTGATTTGATAATTGAAAGTTGGGGTGCCTATAAGGTTGTTTCGTTTGAGGTGCAGGTTGAGAGATTTGAGAATTGGAAGAAGGAGCTTGGTAATTCGGATTGGGAATAAAGGGTTGCATGTGAGATGGGTTAGCCGAATTATTGGGGTTTGACCAGGAAAAATTTGGGTGGTTCCTCCAACCAGGGTTGTACGTGGATGAGTAAGGATTATTTTGAGCTATGGCATTGGCTTGGTCTTGAGAGTAATAGTGGGGTAACCCTTCTCCGGCTTGAGGAGTTTGATTTTCTAAGGGAATTTGACTTGGGTCCACGACATGCACTCCTCTAGTAGAAGTACGAATGGGAACACGAATCGATTCCCACTGCATGTCCTTTTCAGAATAATCTTCTAAAAACCGCCAAGCTTCATCGGCTGTTTTAGACATAAAGTCTCCTCCACACATTGATTCTAGTTGAGTTCTAGTCTGATAGTTTAGCCCTTCATATGCAATTTGACATAAGTGATCTTTTAGAATTCCATGATGAGGACAACTATATAATAGCTGGTTGAATCTCTCAAAGTATTTTGAAAAAGTTTCCCCCTCATTTTGACAAAATTGATTTATCTCGATTCGGATTTTTAGAGTTTTATGGAAAGGGAATTTTTTTTTTCAAGAATGCAGTGACAAATTCATCCCAACTTCTTATGGAATGTCGTGGAAGAGAATTTAGCCATCTTTTAGCGCTTTCAAGTAGTGCAAATGGAATTAGCCTTAGCTTGATCGATTCGTTAGATAGTTGTTGCATTTTTGTTGTGAAGGCGTACAATTCAAATTCACTCAGAAATTCATAAGCATTTTCAGACCCAGTAAATTTTGGTACCCCTTGGATAAAAGAATGTTTTAGCTCAAAATTGTTTCCTTCAGCTGGTGGGAACACAATGACAGATGGTTGAACGGTCCTAGTAGGATAACATCGATCACGAAGAGACAAGGGTCTATCCACTTGGATATTGAGATTTTGAAAATTTTGATTTATTTGATTTTGATCTCCAAGGTTTGGGAAGTTTTGATTCACTCGATTTTGATCCAATTCGGTTGGAAAATTTTGGTTGATACGAGAACCCCTAGGAGAATTTTGTTGGCTAACACTTTTTTCACTCATTGTTGTTAAATGCAAGCACAGAAATTAGCTACAATGAAGTTTTCTGTCCTTATTGGCTCCTAACCCAAAATTATAGAGTGATGCGTTTGATTACTTAGATCAAAAGATTTCTCAGCCAGTTAACGGACAGGAGTTATCGGTGCACCAGGAATCACCCTAGCAATGCAGCCGAAGGTTTAAGTACCTTTAGAGTAACAACCGATATAATATTTACGAATCACCGTAATATTTATAAACGGTTATTTCTCTGCCGTAGTCTAGACACCGAGAAATAATTCGTTCCAAATGAATCAACTATCACAATACAATTAAGCCCTAGATGAGCCCGTGACTCTCTTAAGTCCAACGTCTAACCGTTATTATTAGTCAGATTCTACGATGAAATGCAATTTGTGGGCTAAGGAAAGGGTGATGAAATCCCTCACCTTATGTGAATTGGGGTATTGCCCTTAACAGAATGAATAAAAAAAATTGCGGAAATCACACAAATAATTGCAGAAATTAAAAATTATACATTCAAAGCCGCTGCCCCTGCAGAAATTTTTTACAACAATTGTCTATATATTTTTTTCTTTTGCAGCAGAGCACCTGTAGAGTTAAAAGAAATTTACAATGGAGTATGGTAGTCCGTCCAGTGAATTTGGAAGCGCTAGCGCGTTCACACCCCACTTGGTGTGCAACCGCTCCAACAATTCAACTTGCAAATCTCTGAGTCCCTTGTTCGTTTGTTTGAATCCGTTTCTTCTTTTGGCTTCTAATTTGTTTTGAGCTTTTTCCTTTTTCCTTTTTTTTTCTTTTTTTTTGCAAAAAAATAAAACAAGCAAAAAAATAAAATAAAAAGATAAACTAAGTTGAAAGGAAAACAAAAACTAGGCTAAGCTAAAATAAAACAACAGGACTCAAACGGAAAAAAAAAATGGATCTAAAGCTCAACTAAGATAACGATGTGGACCCCTTTAGACTAAACACAAACAAAGCAGGGATTCACAATACAAAGCAGCAAATCACAATTTCACTTTTAAGGACTTACACGTCCCTGTTTAACAGGAAAAAAAATTCGTACCAACAAAATGTCTTAGAAACAAATCACTCTCAGGTCTCAATACAGAATACAACTTAAATCAGAAGAGTTGAATCAAACGAAAACTCTCGCCCCGTTTCCTTTTTTTAGTTCTATTTCTTTCTGTCTATGAAATGATACCACAATTTAGCTTCCCAAAAACAGTCGAACTACAAAGATATGGCCTTGCGTTATCAAGCAAATCAACCCGGTCCCCAATATACTCACCCCAAAACACAGCAGCAAAAATAAATACTCCCCACTCCTGCTAAACAAATAACCCACGCCAGCTATTATTCCTCAGAGAACACAAAAGAAAAAAAAAGAAAAAAAAAATTGAACAAACAGACTAACGCTTCCCTTTTTTTTTGTATTCGGTTCTTCAATTCGATACTGGGTTCGGAGTTTTGGTTTGAGATGGTATGGGTTTGGATTGTCTGGTGGTTGAATGGCTTGTGAATGAGGGAAGCTTGTGAGATAATGATCGGTTACAGATGTGTGTGAGGTATTGAGGGTGGAGTTGGAGTGATTGTGGAAGATGATGGTCAGTATGTTTGGCATAACAAATATGTAGAGAAAAGAAAGAAAATATGGAAAGATATAAATTCTTTATTTATTTATATATATATATTTTAAAAGAAATCAGATTGTAGATGAAAGTTAAGGAGGGAAAGAAATAAAAGAAAGGAAAAGAATTAAATGAAAATTGGCAAGTTTTTTTTTTAATGAAGAGAGAGAGGAACTTGTAAAAAGGAATAGACTGAGGGGAAAAAAAGGAAAGAAATAAAAGAAAAACTAGCACGATTTTTTTTTTCTACTAAACAAAACAAAATAAAAACAAGAAGAAAATAAAACAAGAAAAAAGCTAACACGAATCAGAATTAAATAAATAATAAAATTTAACGTTACCTCCCCGGCAACGGCGCCAAAAACTTGATCGTCGCTTTCCTATGAATTAGGAAAGCGCGATATTTAAATTAAATTCTGCAAGCATACAGGTGTGTAGCATACAGGTCGAACACATGGAGGTGTAATTAAAAATTAATATTTATTTATTCTTGGGCGAGTTGGACGAATTATGGAGGGCGATTAAAATTGAAATTGCGACTTGGTTCAAAACAAAACTAATTGCATCAACGACCAAATTACAATTAACAATAAAACAAATAAATACTGCGATTGAATTCACAACAGATTCGAATCTAATCGAATATATTATTAATTCAATGATTAGGAAATAAACAGATTGTTGGAATTAGACT
Organism: Allium sativum; assembly: GCA_030737875.1. NCBI lineage: Eukaryota > Viridiplantae > Streptophyta > Magnoliopsida > Asparagales > Amaryllidaceae > Allium > Allium sativum. The sequence goes on along the minus strand of CM060915.1, from coordinate 242,740,142 downwards.
TGCAGAATATAAATAAATTAACAGGAAAATAAAATTGCAATAACAGTTGGGTTCTAGTAAATCTAATTACTAGACAACACCACTTGTCATGAGAATAAAAATGCAGAAAAAGAGAAAATAGAGAGAACTTTATTGATTCCCCGATCCCTTTTTTTACAATGAGATTACAACAGTATTTATAGGATAAAATGCCAACCTCAAACCTCATCCAATATATGCATATATGGCCCCTTTTAATAGCAATTATTTCTCTTATATTAATCGGCACTTATTCCTCCAATCAACATTTATTCTTCCAATCAACAATTAATCTTCCCATCAGCAATTAATCCTCCCATCAAGGACATTTATTGGATTCCAAAGGTATCATAGGAAAAGAATATAAAAATTGATCTTTTCTTGGCAGCAATTCAATCAGAAATTCTTCTAATTGGCAGTTGAAAAAAATGCTCGATTTGAATTGATTTCCATGATAAGAATATGACTTCCTGAAATGCTTATTAGTGTGTATCATATATACATACATATGAATGCATATATATATATATATACATATAATATAACACTTATCCATATTTTCTTCAGAGCAAAAGGGGCAGTGTGAACGTTCCTTTCTTTGGCAAAAAGTGAGCTTGATGGGGATCGAACTCAGGTCTCTCAGTACAAATCTCTATGCATTTACCAGTGAGCTACAACTCCTTTTGGGATTGAGAAAGTGTTGACATAAGGAAGTAGCTTTTGGCCTTTAATTTGAAATGAAAGAGGCATCACTTGACAATCTATAAATACACATAAAAATTACCCAAAGTATCATTTATATATTTACAAAAGATAAAATATAAGAGCATAAAATAAACACATTTCTATGTTAATCAGTCTGTTTTATCTGTATGTGGCTATGGTCCCACTTGACCCCTCCCTCAACTAATGAAAGGCACCCAAGAAAATCAGGAATGAGAACTGTACGCAGGCCCTCTAAGCCCCCACAAACCTATTGGCCACCCTCACCCATAACTAGATAGCAAAGTATATGGTCTTTTGGAGTTCTCCTCCCTTCCGCTTGCGTATCACGATTGACTCAAGATGGTAGGTAGACGACGATGTGCTATCACAGGGCTAAACAAGATATCTCCGCCTCACGCTGAACCATCCTAGTCTTTAGGTTGCTTATATTGCAACCAAGGCATACCCTTGACTCTTCTAACACATACCTTAACCTCTGTGAGCCCAAGAGGATCATCCACAACCTCACAGAGGGATACCAAGAGTACCCTCACGTCCCCACGAAGCCGCGTGCTTCGTAACCCAGTTCGTTGGAGCCTTCTTCATGATCAGATGGACATTCTCTCCTCCTCGTGTTCTACTTGGCTTTCTTGACTAAGGTTTACTACTTAATTCTCTTAACTAAGGTTTACTAATTAGTTTCTTAAATCATTAGCTTTCTTAACTAAGATTCACTACTTAGTTTCCTGAATCGTTATCTTTCTTAACTAAGGTTTACTACTTAGTCCTCTTAACTAAGGTTTACTACTTAGTTCTCTTAATCGTTCGTTTTATTAACTAAGGTTTACAACTTAGTCCTCTTAACTAAGGTTTATTACTTGGTTCTCTTAACCAAGGTTTGATACTTAGTTCCTGTTACTTTGTTCTCTTTAACTAAGGTTTGTTACTTAGTTCATTTTAACTAAGGTTTACCAATGAATTCAAGCATGACTTAAGTTCTCTTTATCAAATGATGGCGTATGGGTGTTTTCCCACATTTTCGGCTTAGATTAACTTATCTCATGGTATAAGTCGTCCCAACCTTCGAGTCTTATATTACATCTTAAGTCATATTCATTTCTTATCCCTAGGATAAGTTTATCTATTATTTAATTTTATCATTCCCCACTTTTCCTTGTTTTGATATTGTTACAATGGTTAAGTTTGCCCATGCATCCAAGTTGATTTAACACCCAATCACGTTTTTAATTCAACCCACATACCATGCTAAATTGGTTAAGTGTTCTCTATCAGTTCATGTTGACTTAACCCGCCCATATACCATGTCAAATTGGTTAAGTGTTATCTAGCGGTTCACGTTGACTTAACCCACCCATATATCATGTCAAACTGGTTAAGTGTTGTCTAGTGTTTCATGTTGACTTAACCTTACCATACTAGCATGTGTCATTGGCATTAATTAATTATTAATGCCCAACCTCTCACATTAGACCTATTGTTGCGGTCACTGGATGTGTCGGTTGGTTCCGAGCAGGATTACACCACAACTCAATCTAACCTCGGGTTTCAAGCATGTTATGACTAACATCTCACATTTGAACCTATTGTTTGTGGTCACTAGATGTGCCGGGCGGTTCCGGGCAGGATTACACCACAAACTTATTCTAACCTCGAGTTAGCCAAGTTTCATGTTCATTCTAGATATCAAATGTCAATTACCAATTCACAAGCATGTCCATGTTCAATTTATGCCACTATTGTCAATTTCATGTTATGTGTCGAGTTCCATAATTACATAAAAACATGGTTTGTCCAACATATTCCATTTTTAATTATGTTTCTAGGATCTTAACGGCATATCCAATTTTCAAGTCTTAAATTCAAGCTTTACACAAAAACCCCATTTTATGTTCATGCTTATAATCCCGTTAATAGGCTATACCTCTTATTCCAGTTTCCCATACATGTGTTCCTAAAAGGTTGCTATCATTCCTCATATGTTGATGAAGCTTATTCATATGTCAAGTGCTACTTAACCCATTTCTACTTTGCTCACAAAATCATTCGTGTAATAATCTTTTTACCCATATTGCCTAATTCATCGACTAAATCTCAAGCTCTTCCCAAATAACTATAATTTACGCGTTGTTGACCTTGGCTCGATGGTAGCCAAAGTTTCAAAAATAAAAAGGAAGAATAGGGAAGAGGAATAAATTAAGCATACAAAGATTATTTTAAATTGCAACATGAATTTTAACTGAGGAATGACGAACGATAATAATACTATTATGCATGAAGTGTATTGTAATCCCACTCACTGATTTAAGAATGGATCCTGAATTCTAGGATCTGATTTCTGAAACTGAAAAGCTATCCTATGACGTAGATTATCGATCCTCTAATTTAGATTTGATTCTTAGAAAATAGTTGTTGAAGTCGTTGAATTAGCTTTTGATTCTCCACTTGAATTCTAACGAAGAACTTGAGCAGCATAACCCCATCTTTGATTTATTTTGAAATGAATTAGGAAAGAGTATAGGCATAATGAAGATGTGTAGAGAAAACTGTAGCCTTAGGGGTGTTTATATAGGTGCTCAAGACCTTATCGTACGCGCAGCGCTGAGTCAGCATTGAACCCAGTTAAGAAAATAGTCCAGGTTCGCAAACGAATCTAGCCAAATCTTATCGTACACGCAGCGCTAAGTCAGCATTGGGTCTCGCAAGCTGTTTTGGCGTAGAAATTCGAATTTCGAATGTTTGAATTGTTTTGGCATAGAAATTTGATTTTTGAACTTTTAAATTTCTGGAATTTATTTAACTATTTTATTCACATGAAATATTCTTATATGTGTAAAATTACTCTACTGACCATTTTACGCGTATATATATACGCACAATTTTTGTTTTATTTTCAAAATTCAAGCGATGTTGCACCGTTATTTGATTCTTGCCATTTTTCATTGACCGTGGCCTTATCTTGAATTTTATCTTTTGTATACATATATTTATGCATATATATATATATATATTCTCACATATATATACATATATTTTCTTTAATTCCTTATATGTGTGTTCTTATCCTTTCAAATTTTGAATTTATATACATACATATATTTGCATGTTCAGTTGGCCCTCTCTAAAACAAAGATAAAAATTATGCCGCCGCCGGGGTTCGAACCCCCGACCTCCATGTTACAAATCCAATGTCTTAACCAACTGAGCTATGAAGTCTTTTGTTAATAAGTCTTAGAACAATGACAATCATTGTTCTCTCCTTACTTCTCTTTTTCATGTTAGTTACAATACTTAACTTAAACCATTGCATGAATCTTTTTCTTTTTAAGTTAATGCATTATGTTTGCAAATCAGTGCATGCAACATATTTACATTGCATGAATCTTTTTCTTTTTAAGTTAATGCATTATGTTTGCAAATCAGTGCATGCAACATATTTACATTGCATGAAACCAATCCTTTCTTTCTTTTAATGCATGCGTTACATTTTTTTTCAGTGCATTTATTTATTACATACAATCCTTATTTTATTCTTTATTTTATATTTTAATTTGTTTGTGTATATTTATATATATTTATCTTGTGCGTATACAAACTTCTAGGCTTAATAACTTCTTCATATGATGTCCGTTTTACGAAACCAGGTGCCTATCTTAACTAGAATTCTGAGACGGACTCAATGGTGATGTCCGTTTTACTTAATTCCTTATATTTAAATTAAGTATTTTTATTTTCTCATCTGTTCGATTACACACATTGTTATCGCATTAATTTCCTTACTCTTCAATGTATGAATTAATTTATCATTATACATCACCATTATTTACCTATCTATGCATATATACATATTTGTACGTTTTTAATTATATTAAAAATGTAGGGTGTTACATTCTCCCACCCTTAAAGAATTTTGTCTCCGAAATTCGATAAGAGTAAAATAGATAATCCCTCGCAATATCCATCCATCCAGTGTGCATCCAATTATTGCAAACATTGTGCACATGTACAAAGTGAGATACATCATATTAAAGTATGTATGCCTAATTTGGATCCACCTATATGTATGCAAATTTTAAAAAAACTTTCAAAACATGATGCTCATGTAACAACCCGTATTTTTATAACATGTTAAAACCATAAATCAAGGCAGAATTAATTTTTAAAATAAGAATCAAGGGGAACGGGTTACGCCATTGCGTTCGTCTCGGAATTCTGCTTGAAATAGAGTCTGAATTTGCGTAAAACGAATAGTACGAAGAAGATATGGACGAACGAAGTTAGGAAGAAAAACCAGAAATGGGAAAGAATGCACTGGCACACTTGGGAAGTGCGCCAGAATAATATTGCACTGGCGTACTTGGGAAGCGCGCCCATGCAATTTTGCATTGGCGCACTTGGCAGGTGCGCCCAGGACGAGCAGAAACCTGCTTGGTCAGGCCCTTGCTGGCATGGTCGGGTTCTGGTCGAATTTCTGAGCTCTGGTGTGTCACTAGGGCTGACTTGTCATTTTCTGATTGGATTCTCTTGAGATGGATGGCCTTGGTTACTTCTAGCTTCATCGACGGCTCTAATTAGTTTGGAACCCTATATAAACAGCCTTCTAGCCTCATTCTCTTTACACCATTCTTCTTTAACCTTATGCTGCTCAAACTCTTGATGATCATGGCTTCTTCTTCGTCCTCTAGAATAAAATAAATTAAAATAAATCATGAAGATTATTTCTTGAAGACTACGGCTAGGAATTTCTTATTGGGGATTTGCTTCTACAATCAAAGCAAGATTCAGCCATTCAACAATTCAATGACCAATTTCTAGACTTGACTTCTGCATCTAAATTTCTTAGGCCACGATCTGTAAGTTCCAGTTACTTTTAGATAAAAACTGTAAATCTAATATGGGCATGTTATAAACTGGAATTTATTTGTGTATGATTCATATCTATTCTTGTTTTCTTCTTGGATCTTGACTATTGGGAATATTGCCTATGACGTTGAAACTATTGTTAATGGCCTAAGACTATGACGATGAACATAAGACTACGCCTGTGACTGTGAGCATAAGACTATGCCTATGCCTATGACTATGAACATAAGACTATGCCTATGCCTATGACTATGAACATAAGACTATGCCTATGCCTATGACGGTGAACATAAGATTGTTGCCTATAACTATGACACGGACAATTGTGAATAATCGCCTATGATTCATGACCAAGAGGTTATTGCCTAGAATTATGACTATGAAATTGAATCTAGATTTTTATTCAAACCTTTTCATGTTCATAATGTTATGCCTACGATGTTTTAATCAATTTATTTAGTTAGGCCATGCCTTGGAAATAAATTGATAATAGGGCAATGATTATTATGTTGATCTATGCCTGTGGTTCTGTTCTGTCATCATGTTGAACTGGGAATTAATGAATAAGTCTATTCATATGTATATGAACTTGGAGTATAACCCGTTATGATAAGTTGTGCAGTTTGTCATGTTATGTAAGTTTTAGGTTGTGAAATCATATCACATATGTGACCAAATGTTAGATCTACATGTTTATGTGTATATGTTAAACCTATGTCATATTTCAAGTTCACACTTATTCATATGTTCGTGATTGATTTGCAAGTTCACATATATGTAAGTTGATTTAGTCTATGTTGCAAATTCACATATATGTATGTTGGTTCAGTCTACGCTGCAAGATCACACCTATGATATTCATGTTGATTATTTTGCAAGTTCACACCTATGATGTTCATATTGAATATGCCGATGATGCCAAGTTTACACCTATGTCGTGCTTATGTTAATAAATTTCTTTATGCCAATTTTGTGTATGTTAAATTAGGCTAAGTTCTTAGCCTAATATTATATGCCAAAAACCACGCAGACGGAAAATTGGGCTAAGATTGTTATCCAAATATTTAGAAGGGGTAACGTTGGGAAAAGTTGGTAATTATAGAAAGCTTGACATGAAACTTGCCTTGAAAACTTGACACGAACTTGACATGAAAACTTGAACATGGACATGACACTAGAATGAACTTGAAAATGGCCAACTCGAGGTTGGGTTGAGTTTGCAGTTAAATCTGCCTGGAACCGCCCAGCAAATCCAGTGACTGCAAACAATAGGATCCAATGTGAGTAGTTAGTCATATCGCGCTTGAAACCCGAGGTTAGACTGAGTTGTGGTGTAAATCTGCCCGGAACCGCCCGATATAACCAGTGACCACAACAACAGGTCTAATGTGAGAGGTTGGGGTGCATTAATGAATTAATGCCACATGATAGGGTTAAGTCATGAACATGAAAGACAACACTTAACCCACTTGAGAAATGATTGGTAGGGTTAGGTCATGAACTTGAACGACAACACCTAACCAATTTGACATGTAAATTGTAGGGCTAAGTCACGAACTTAAATGACAACACTTATCCAATTTGACATGCTAGTTAAGTCTCGAATTTAAATGACAACACTTAACCTGCTGGACGGAAACCCTAGTTATGCGGTCCATTTCAGCACTAACCCACTAGATGTATCATGGTACCCTGGAACTAGGCAGGGTGAGGCACGATTACTGGGCTGATTGTAAGCGACCAGAACGACGGCTGTGTTGGTGCGCTAGTGTAGATTCAGGCGGGCTATGGTCGTGCACGTGGTCCGGAGTTGAAAAAGCAGGCATTGGGCATCAGTAGGTTTATCTGTGCATGCTTGATTCGTGTCGGTGGTTGGCACCCTAGGGCTTGATACACCCTATGGTGGACCTAGCACAGGTGACTACATTCGTGATAGAGCCGTATGACACAGACACACGATGAGCTAGATCTTGTAGGGAGTCGATCGACTAGTGGATCGTTTCGTTGGAACTAGAAATGGGTCGTTTCATGATATTGGGCCAAGGAATTATTTCATGATTAATATAAGACATGGGTTTGGGATTCTAGTACAGTTGATGCAGCGAACCTTGAATACGCGATGCTATACTTGATTTATCAGGTTATCTTAGTCTATCTTGCCCATCTTGTCATCATCCGTATGATTACTTTCAGTTTATACATGTCATGTTACCTTTATCTGTTTTTATGCTGAAAGTCACTTGGACTTACCAGTCTTTATGACTGACCCATTTTCTTTCGCCTCTTTTTCTTATGTTTCCTTCCACAAGTTCTCAGGGAGGAAACTCTAGCACTTACTTGGATTTCACTTTCTTTCGATTCAGCTCATGTACAGTTTGATCTTGAGCTATGCTATGGATGCATTTCTGCTACCTTTGGGGAATTAAGATCCTTTTGTTGTTTCAAGTTTATGCTTCTTTACTTATGCAAGAAAGAATTTATTGTAATGGAAAATAATGACCTTGGTTATTTGATGTAAAAGGTTTTGACTCTTTTTTAAAGTAATGAAATTTATCTTTTGATTCTTCCGCTGTTTTATCTATGTTCTGTCTTGTAATATTTCTGTGTTTGTTTACCTCGATAACGCTCCTCCAAAACTAGTGCATTCCCTTTGTGAGTGACCCTAGTGGAGGAGGGGTGTTACTTTTGGTATCTGTAACAACCCGCAAATTCTGAACCAATTTAAAAAATTTATTTTAGAAAATTTTAATGAATTTTGGGAATATAATATAATTTATATTAATAATAATAGCTAGAAATTATTTTAATCGAAGTTAGACGAATAAATTTAATTTAGATATAAAAGGAGTTAGAAATGGCGTGGTAGTTTTAAAATTTGATTTTAAACTTTAACTGAATGCACAGGATTTAAAATAAATAAGAATTGAGTGAAACAAGCAATATTTAAATCGGTTTAATCATATCTTTCTAACGAATCTGAAAAATTGAAATTTCATAGCGAAAATCAAAAGTTAAGGCCAATTCAATTTTTAGAAAGGTCGATGTTGAATTTATATATATATATATTATCTATGGCCCGAAAGGCTACTTTTCACATATGCAGGAATTCGGACTCGAAACCACTTCCATTGAGTTCAGAATGATGTTTCTGCATTTAAAAAGTATAAACACTTATATATTTTGAGTTTCGGAATTTATTTGTTTAAAAATGTGTTTTTAATATTAAATATATTGGCCTTGAAAATAGTCATTTTTCAAACGACCTCCGTTTTCGGCGAAACCACCTTTGTTGGATCCGGAATGTCAAATTATTGCTAGGTTTCAATTTTCAGAATTTTTCGAATTTATATGTGAGCGTGGCAAAAGAAAATGTGTTTTGACTATTTCAGTTAAATTTAAACGCCTTAAAAATAGCCATTTTTCAAACAGTCTCAGAACTCGACGAAATTAGGATCGTTAGAACCGTATCGTCATAAGAAAGCTAATTTTTTTTTTTTTTAGAATTTTCTTAGGTCATATGTGGCCCCAACATATTTAAATGTACGGTCAATATTTAGTTAATTAATTTTTAATGGGATTTTAAATAAAATTTCCACAGATTTCGAAATTGGACCCCTAGACCCATCCCATTGCGTTCAGAAGGCCTCAAAACGTTAAGATCGACAGTAAGCAAGCCCAATTCGGAGACAACCCGCATTTTCACCTTTATAACACGTTTTTCAGTGAATTTAATAATAAAAAAATAAAAAATCAAACCCTAACCCTAGAAATGAGCCAGCCGCCGCCTATTCATTCGAAGGCCAGAAAGCTCCGATTTTCAAACATCAATTTCTCTCAATCCGTTCAACGAAAATCTACAAATTATATACCAAATCGAAGGGAATTCAGAGAGCTTCGAATCTATACGGTTAAGATCGGGTTTTGTGCATGGATTTCACGAATTCTGGCAAGGAAGTAGGCGCGTTCGGGTTCGGATTTCGGGGCGAGGAGGGGGCCGAGTTGGCTGGGCTTCTGGGCGGTGGTGGCTCGCGGGCGGAGCTTCGGAGTGGTGGTGGTTGATCGGTGCCTGGGTGACCGTAGGGAGGTGCGACGTGGAGGATTGGAGAAGGAATTGGGTGCGGTCGATTCATGTAAACGAGGAAGAAGAGTAATATTTTAATATTATTTTATTTATTTAATATTTAATTTATGCAATCTTTAAAAATCAATATCTCTTTCATACGAGGGCCGATTGACGAACCGTAAATTCCGTTGGACTCGCCTTTCCGAGATCTTCGTGATGGCGCAGACCAGAGCTGAATCCGAGACAGTTGAATTTTCAGCAAAAATCAATGTGAGAATTCTGAAATTTATTATTTAATTAATTATAAATTATTTTTCTTGCGTTAAAAATAATTGTATTGTGATGTAATTCAGATTTGAAATGTTCTATGATTGATGAATGGTTGATTGTTGTTGGTGGTTTGTTTTATTGCTCATGTTATGCTAGATCTGCATTGAAATCTCATACATGGTTGAATTTTATTTGCGATTAGAAAATAAATCTAAATTTAGATTTAAATCATATTTTATTCAGATCTAGTTATTCTAATTTATTTTAAAAATATTATTTTTATTATTCTGAGATGAATAATAGAATTTGATCGACAAATTAAAAACTTTATTTTTGTTTATTTGTTTACTTTGCAACAGAAAATGAACAGCAAATAAAACCTTACTTTTATTTGTTTACTTTGCGATAAGATTTGAACGACAAATAAAATATTCTTTTTATTTGTTTATTTACAATAGAATATGAACAACAAATAGAATATATTTTTATTACGACAGAATTTGGCTAACTAATAAAAATCCTATTTTTGTTTGTTTACATTTAGAACACGGTTTATGAATTACAATAAAAACATAAAACGTTCATTTGTTTGAATTGAAACCATGTTAACGATAAAATTTACATTTTTACTTTATATATAGAATAGATTAAAAATGTTCATCTATTTGAAATGGAAACATGAAACATTAAAAATCTTATTTTTAATGAAAAGAATTAATCATATGAAAATTGTTCATGTTAAAATAAAAGTGTTGAAAACATAAAAAAAATCACATTTTTAATGTAAAGAATGATTCATATGAAAATTGTTTATGTTAAAATTGTCGAAAGAAAAATAAAAAAAAGCAAAGTTATCCTTTTTATTTGTTTTTGTTGAAATGTTAGAATTTAATCAAAAAGATTACAATTTTAATGTAATTAGAAATAAATTAAAAGATTACATATTTCAATGTAATTAAATTTGAAATAAAGTGATCACATTTTTTTAATGTAATTAAAATTGAAGTAGAATGATTATAATTTCAATATAGTTAATATTGAAATACAAATAACATTTTGGGTTAAAGCATAAGTATTGAAATAAGAGATCACACTTTTGGCCAAACTTTATTAGTGAACATTTTTGGCCAAAACTTTAGTAGTGAAATGAAAATATCACTTTTGTCAAAACTTGACTATTGAATTGGAATTTTCATTTTTGGTCAAAATCTGATTATTGAATTGAAAATATCACTTTTGTCAAACCTTGACTATTGAAATGAAAGCAACATTTTTCCAAAAAGATTATTGGAACAAAACTATTCTTTTATTTGCATTCATAAATATACTTTAAAAATAGAGCTTGTTCTTTTATTCTACATTCACAAATGCAAACATACATAGAAAATAAAGTTTGTTCTTTTATTTGGAATGATCTACGCAAACATAACTTGAAAATAAAAAGTACATTTTTATTTGTGTTCAACAACACAAATAAAACTAGAAATTAAAACATGTTTTGAAAATAAAGTTTGTACTTCTATTTACATTCAGCCATGCAAATATATATAGAAAATAGAAATTGTTCTTTTATTTGCATTTACCAATGCAAATGTATATTGAAACAAATTATTCATTTGCACCCACTAATGCAAATACATACATATATTGAAAATAAAGTTTATTTCTTTGTTTGCATTTATCAATACATATATGCATTGAAATTAAGGTTTATTCTTTTGTTTGCATTTATCAATGCAAATATTCAATGAAACTATAGTCTATTTTCTTTATCTACATTTACCAACACAAATGTACACACTTTTATACATTCAATAGAATTTGTTTAAAATATACTTTGAAAATAAATTTTGTTCTTTTATTTACATTCACTAATGTATATATAATTTAAAAACAAAACTATTCTTTGTTTGCATTCATAAATGCAAATACTCATTTAAATAAAATTTGTTTCTTTTATGTAAATACACTTTGGAAATGAGGTTCGTTTTACATTCACTCAAATATACTTTTAAATAAAAATAAAAGTACCATTTGTTATTTGCATTCCTTGTTGTAAATAAAACCTTAAAATAAAGTTCATCTTTGTTTGCAATTCATGAATGCAAACAAACCATCAAATTGAAAATTATATTCTTGATTTCTTATTTTGATATGAATAAAGATAGTTTGAAATAAAGGATAGAATTTAAAAGTTACATTTTAATAACTAAACATTCACATTTTTATCATTAAAGTGAAATAGACAAAAACGCTTATTTTGTCTAAATTAAAAGAATGAAACAAAATATTGCATTGGCATATTTTATTAGAATTGAAACACAAATTATTCATTTCTGTAAATTTATATTAGTTAAAAACAATTATTCATTTTTGTTAATTTACATTAGTTAAAAGTAATCATTCATTTTAGTCAATTTATACTAGTTAAACCAAATTTTACATTTTGTCAGAAATATTCATTTTTGGTCAAAATGAATTAGTTAAAGCAATTTACATATAGATATATATATATATCTTATGTTTGGCATGATACATACTTGTCAAGGTAGGTTAGTTAAATCCGAATATTTACTTTTGTCGAAACAAAAACCATCATTTTTGTCTCATTAGATTGCAAAAACAAAATAACCATTTTTGTTTAGAGTTTAAATTAGCAAAATAGAAATTGTCAATAGAGACAAAGTTATTATGCTTATTCATTCATTGCAATAGAGATATATTCTTGTCATCATTATATGTATTGTGTATTACACTTCCATTCACAAGTTACCCGACTTGTGTATGTGATTGGGACGATAATTTTCACACATCGCCCAAGTGCACAAATTAGTTTATTATTTGTTTGTTGGTTGAAACCCCACACGGGTGTTGGGATGAAATTTTATATACACAAATCCCAATATTCATTTGTATGTTGATCGTTGGATCGACAGGCTGCGATGAGCGTTATTATTTAATTTTAACGCTTACGCAGCGGAATTTACACTTTGGATGTAGATGGATGATTTGATGATTATACTGTTATTATCACATGTGTGTGAAATCCATGTAATCCAAATTATATGGTAAATGTTTGAGACGCATCTCGATTCACGTATTCTTTTAAATGAGAATATTCTTACATTAGAAATCCTTTTTATATAAAAAATATATATATATATTCAAAATATATATTGTTAATCAAGTATATGTTAAAACAAAGAATATTTGTAAAAGATAAAAATCTGTAATATAAAGAATACTCCCATTTAGAGTCTTTTATATAAAGAACATTTTCAATGTTTACTTTAAATTATGTTTTTAATTGATATTTAAAGGGAGATCTTTTATTAAGATTTCTAGAATTCATAATTATAAATAAATTGAGATGTGAAGTGGATTTATCGTGGAGGGTGTTTTAAACACATTTGTCCTTTAATCCAATTTACATTGAAATTATTATTTGGAATTTATAAATCTATTTTACAGATTTAAAAAGGGCATTTTCTAAAAATCAAGTTTTTCAATTTAATATATTAAATTGGAATTAAGTGGAAATTCGATTGGTAATAATCGGAATGGGCTTCTGTAAAAGAAGACCGATATTATATGTGGAATTTAAGAGGCTTTGCCGTTATTCCATTTATATTATTAGTCCGATATAGAAATCTATATCAATTATGTATTGATTTGATTTCTGTGGAATTCCATATTTTGGAAATTGATTTATAGATTTTATTTTCAGAGTTTATCTTTGATAAAATTAATGAGGATCTTCTAATACGAATATCTTATTAAAAGAATATTCTGAGTTGGAATGTGGCGTAATGTGTGATTTTCCAATATTTGCTTTTTAATCCCAAAATACGCGAGTTATTCAGAAAGACCGGGTTTAACCCATTCTGAATAATCCTCACGACGATCAAGAATCAAAGATGAAGACGGTGATTGAAGACCGAAGGTTTTCACATCGTTGGGATGATGATGACTGGTATCTTGAATTGGGATTGGCCTTCCAAGGCATGGTATTTAGTAATGATTGTCCAACGCATTTGGAGATCGATGGACTCGTTGTTTTACTCAGACCCAGAGTGGACATGTAAATGGATTGCGTGTCTGACATTGTATTCATTTCTACTGTATTTGTTGAACGCTACTAATTATATATTTATGTTTGGTGGTGAAGAATTTATTCTTTACTTATCACCCTTCTCTAAGACGTATGTGCTTAGAGGTTATATATATATTGTTAGATGATCAATAATATGGTAGGGTCTGACAATGTGACATGCTAAGATGCAAATGATCAAGGCTTTGTTGAAAAGAAGGCCTTGTGGTTGATGATCAAAGCACAGTCTCCTTAGCCATAGCTTTGTGTATATCGTCACTTCGCGAGCCTCACACCCCGGGATGAGTCAAAAACGGGATTTGGACCGTAGGGAGTGCATATGTTTCTTTCTAGCTAGAAGTGGTGTTTGGGCTTTAACACGGCCCGGCATTTTACTATGTGGATTTTGGATTGAGGTACCTCGGGTTTTTGTAGGCCGGAAGTGGTCATACTATAGGTCCAAAGGGACAGGGAAACGTGTGTTCAGGAATTTCCAATCCACTACCGTTAGGTGGGGACCGGCCCTACCGCTCCAAGGATTGCCCATAGGTGTGATCCTGAGGCATTTGCTAGAGTGTCTCGAATCGGAAGAGGACGATCCCTAGCCTCAATTTCATGACAGAAAACCAATTTCCTATACGACATTATGATTTTGATTGTAAACTTATATATGGCGACATAATATATGGTACCTATGCCGTCTAAGATTAATACATTTATATTGAAATGTTTTAAATATATATACACACCAATAATAATATCGTTTTTACGTATCAAACATCTTTTGACCATTATAAGGTAAAACCCTATCCTCTGGTGTGTGTTGCATTGTATGATGGGACCTGGGTCTTATAATGGTTTCATTTTTCTAAAAAGCATTACGTTATTTGACGATTTACTTTAATTATGCACTGGCAATCCAATGGAGTAAACCAGTTCCGCATTAGCAGCGTGGTCCTGTGATTAGCCTACTTATTAGATAAGTTAAGTTAAGAATTCTCACACCAGTCCCACAACTGACCTGTAGTTTGTTTCACTTTGCAAACTCGGGTGCCCTCTTTTCACACGGGCAGTCGAGTAGCTTTTTGCAGATATAGTTAAGCAGGATCCTGGATTAAAGTCTGAAGCTAGGTCCAGAATATTGATGGCCTTCCGCTGAGATTAGTTCCGCTGCAATGTATTTAATTTATTGTAAATGTATCTTCCGTTGTATTATTTATCGATGTACTCTGATATATTCTGTACTCTGATGTAACATTTATTATTGATGTTATAAAAGTCTGTGTTGTTGTTCTGATGTGTTGCAAGCCCAAAGTTAGCGTACACGGGTTTTGAACGGTCTTAATCGATCTTGCGATCGTATTGGGGTCCGGCGAAATACGGGTCGTTACAGCTGGTATCAGAGCTCAGGTTAACTCAAATCTTTGGGGTACAACTCGTTAGAACTAAACATAAGACTCATCAGAGGTTGGATTAGTAATATCCAATAGGAATACTCATCAGAGATAGGATCAGCAGTATCCTAGAATGAGAATACTCATTAGAGATGGGGTTAGTAATGCCCTAGAATGAGTCAGAGTGGAAAATACATAATTAACGTACTTGTTATTATATATAGTTCGATTTTAGAAAATATGATTTTGAATATATAAAAGTTATATATTTTTAAAATTTAATCAACTAATTGATTGATGATTGTGTTGTGTGAATATGAATTCAACTAATAAAATGATTAAAAAATTAAAGAATGGAAATTAAATTAGTTAAATAAACAACTTTAGCTTCATTTCCTTTTCGAGGCCGAAAAGATTTTAAGTGGGGAAGATTGTAACAACCCGCAAATTCTGAACCAATTTAAAAATTTTATTTTAGAAAATTTTAATGAATTTTGGGAATATAATATAATGTATATTAATAATAATAGCTAGAATTTATTTTAGTCGAAGTTAGAACGAATAAATTTAATTTAGATATAAATGGAGTTAGAAATTGCGCGGTAGTTTTAAAATTTGGTTTTAAACTTTAATTGAATGCACGGGATTCAAAATAAATCAGAATTGAGTGAAACCAGAAATATTTAAATCTGTTTAATCATATCTTTCTAACGAATTGGAAAAATTGAAATTTCATAGCAGAAATCAAAAGTTATGGCCAATTCAATTTTTTGAAAGGTCGCTGTAGAATTTATATATATATTATCTATGGCCCGAAAGGCTACTTTTCCCATATGTAGGAATTTGGACTCGAAACCGCTTCCATTGAGTTCAAAATGATGTTTCTGCATTTAAAAAGTATAAAAACTTATATATTTTAAGTTTCGGAATTTATTTGTTTAAAAATGTATTTTTAATATTAAATATATTGGCCTTGAAAATAGTCATTTTTCAAACGACCTCCATTTTCGACGAAACCACTTTTGTTGGAACCGGAATGTCAAATTATTGCTAGGTTTCAATTTTCAGAATTTTTCGAATTAATATGTGAGTGTGGCAAAAGAAAATGTGTTTTGACTATTTCAGTTAAATTTAAACGCCTTAAAAATAGCCATTTTTCAAACACTCTCAGAATTCGACGAAATCAGTATCGTTAGAACTGTATCGTCATAAGAAAGCTAAAAATATTTTTTTTAGAATTTTCTGTGGTCATATGTGGCCCCGACATATTTAAATGTATGGTCAATATTTAATTAATTAATTTTTAATGGGATTTTAAATAAAATTTCTATAGATTTCGGAATTGGACCCCTAAACCCATCCCATTGCGTTCAGAAGGCCTCAAAACGTTAAGATCGACAGTAAGCAAGCCCAATTCGGAGACAACCCACATTTTCACCTTTATAACACGTTTTTCAATGAATTTAATAATAAAATAATAAATAAATCAAACCCTAACCCTAGAAATGAGCCAGCCGCCGCCTATTCATTCGAAGGCCAGAAAGCTACGATTTTCAAACATCAATTTCTCTCAATCCGTTCAACGAAAATCTAGAAATTATATACCAAATCGAAGGGAATTCAGAGAGCTTCAAATCTATACGGTTAAGATCGGGTTTTGGTGCACGGATTTCGCGAATTCTGGTGAGGAAGTGGGCGCGTTCGGGTTCGGATTTCGAGGCAAGGAGGGGGCTGAGTTGGCTGGGCTTCTGGGCGGTGGTGGCTCGCGGGCGGAGCTTCGGAGTGGCGGTGGTTGATCGGCGCCTGGGTGACCGTAGGGGGGTGCGACGTGGAGGATTGGAGAAGGAATTGGGTGCGGACGATTCACGTAAACGAGGAAGAAGAGTAATATTTTAATATTATTTTATTTATTTAATATTTAATTTATGCAATCTTTAAAAATCAATATCTCTTTCATACGAGGGCCGATTGACGAACCGTAAGTTGTGTTGGACTCGTCTTTCCGAGATCTTTGCGATGGCGCAGACCAGAGCTGAATCCGAGACAGTCGAATTTTCAGCAAAAATCAATGTGAGAATTCTGAATTTTATTATTTAATTAATTATAAATTATTTTTCTTGCGTTAAAAATAATTGTATTGTGACGTAATTCAGATTTGAAATGTTCTGTGATTGATGAATGGTTGATTGTTGTTGGTGGTTTGTTTTATTGCTCATGTTATGCTAGATCCGCATTGAAATCTCATACATGGTTGAATTTTATTTGTGATTAGAAAATAAATCTAAATTTAGATTTAAATCATATTTTATTCAGATCTAGTTATTCTAATTTATTTTAAAAATATTATTTTTATTATTCTGAGTTGAACAATAGAATTTGATTGACAAATTAAAAACTTTATTTTTGTTTATTTGTTTACTTTGCAACAGAAAATGAACAACAAATAAAACCTTACTTTTATTTGTTTACTTTGCGATAAGATTTGAACGACAAATAAAATATTCTTTTTATTTGTTTATTTACAATATAATACGAACAACAAATAGAATATATTTTTATTACGACAAAATTTGGCTAACTAATAAAAATCCTATTTTTGTCTGTTTACATTTAGAACACGGTTTATGAATTACAATAAAAACATAAAACGTTCATTTGTTTGAATTGAAACCATGTTAACGATAAAATTTACATTTTTACCGTATATATAGAATAGATTAAAAATGTTCATCTATTTGAAATGGAAACGTGAAACATTAAAAATCTTATTTTTAATGAAAAGAATTATTCATATGAAAATTGTTCATGTTAAAATAAAAGTGTTGAAAACATAAAAAAAAATCACATTTTTAATGTAAAGAATGATTCATATGAAAATTGTTTATGTTAGAATTGTCGAAAGAAAAAAAACAATGTTATCCTTTTTATTTGTTTTTGTTGAAATGTTAGAAATTAATCAAAAAGATTACATTTTTAATGTAGTTAGAAATAAATTAAAAGATTACATTTTTCAATGTAATTAAATTTGAAATAAATTGATTACATTTTTTCAATGTGATTTAAATTGAAGTAGAATGATTATAATTTCAATATAATTAATATTGAAATACAAATAACATTTTGGGTTAAAGCATAAGTATTGAAATAAGAGATCACATTTTTGGCCAAACTTTATTAGTGAACATTTTTGGCCAAAACTTTGTTAGTGAAATGAAAATATCACTTTTGTCAAAACTTGACTATTGAATTAAAATTTTCATTTTTGGTCAAAATCTGATTATTGAATTGAAAATATCACTTTTGTCAAACCTTGACTATTGAAATGAAAGCAACATTTTTTGCTAAACAAGATTATTGGAACAAAACTGTTCTTTTATTTGCATTCATAAATATACTTTAAAAATAGAGCTTGTTCTTTTATTCTGCATTCACTAATGCAAACATACATAGAAAATAAAGTTTGTTCTTTTATTTGGAATGACCAATGCAGACATAACTTGAAAATAAAAAGTACATTTTTATTTGTGCTCAACAACACAAATAAAACTAGAAATTAAAACATGTTTTGAAAATAAAGTTTGTACTTCTATTTACATTCAACCATGCAAATACATATAGAAAATAGAAATGGTTCTTTAATTTGCATTTACCAATGCAAATGTATATTGAAACAAATTATTTATTTGCACCCACTAATGCAAATACATACATATATTGAAAATAAAGTTTATTTCTTTGTTTGCATTTATCAATACATATATGCATTGAAATTAAGGTTTATTCTTTTGTTTGCATTTATCAATGCAAATATTCAATGAAACTATAGTCTATTTTCTTTATCTACATTTACCAACACAAATGTACACACTTTTATACATTTAATAGAATTTGTTTAAAATATACTTTGAAAATAAATTCTGTTGTTTTATTTACATTCACTAATGTATATATAATTTAAAAACAAAAATACTCTTTGTTTGCATTCATAAATGCCAATACTCATTTAAATAAAATTTGTTTCTTTTATGTAAATATACTTTGGAAGTGAGATTCATTTTACATTCACTCAAATATACTTTTAAATAAAAATAAAACTTCCATTTGTTATTTGCATTCCTTGTTGTAAATAAAACCTTAAAATAAAGTTCATCTTTGTTTGCAATTCATGAATGCAAACAAACCATCAGATTGAAAATTATATTCTTGATTTATAATTTTGATATGAATAAAGATAGTTTGAAATAAAGGATAGAATTTAAAAGTTACATTTTAATAACTAAACATTCACATTTTTATCATTAAAGTAAAATAGACAAAAACGCTTATTTTGTCTAAATTAAAAGAATGAAACAAAATATAGCATTGGCATATTTTATTAGAATTGAAACACAAATTATTCATTTCTGTAAATTTATATTAGTTAAAAACAATTATTCATTTTTGTTAATTTACATTAGTTAAAAGTAATCATTCATTTTAGTCAATTTATACTAGTTAAACCAAATTTTACATTTTGTCAGAAATATTCATTTTTGGTCAAAATGAATTAGTTAAAGCAATTTACATATAGATATATATATATATCTTATGTTTGGCAAGATACATACTTGTCAAGGTAGGTTAGTTAAATCCAAATATTTACTTTTGTCGAAACAAAAACCATCATTTTTGTCTCATTAGATTGCCAAAATAAAATAACCATTTTTGTTTAGAGTTTAAATTAGCAAAATAGAAATTGTCAATAGAGACAAAGTTATTATGCTTATTCATTCATTGCAATAGAGTTATATTCTTGTCATCATTATATGTATTGTGTATTACACTTCCATTCACAAGTTACCCGACTTGTGTATGTGATTGGGACGATAATTTTCACACATCGCCCAAGTGCACAAATTAGTTTATTATTTGTTTGTTGGTTGAAACCCCACACGGGTGTTGGGATGAAATTTTATATACACTAATCCCAATATTCAGTTGTATGTTGATCGTTGGATCGACATGCTGCGATGAGCGTTATTATTTAATTTTAACGCTTACGCAGTGAAATTTACACTTTGGATGTAGATGGATGATTTGATGATTATACTGTTATTATCACATGTGTGTGAAATCCATGTAATCCAAATTATATGGTAAATGTTTGAGACGCATCTCGATTCAGGTATTCTTTTAAATGAGAATATTTTTACATTAGAAATCCTTTTTATATAAAGTATATATATATTTTCAAAATATATATTGTTAATCAAGTATATGTTAAAACAAAGAATATTTGTAAAAGATAAAAATCTGTAATATAAAGAATACTCCCATTTAGAGTCTTTTATATAAAGAACATTTTCAATGTTTACTTTAAATTATGTTTTTAATTGATATTTAAAGGGAGATCTTTTATTAAGATTTCTAGAATTCGTAATTATAAATAAATTGAGATGTGAAGTGGATTTATCGTGGATGGTGTTTTAAACGACATTTGTCCTTTAATCCAATTTACATTGAAATTATTATTTGGAATTTATAAATCTATTTTATAGATTTAAAAAGGGCATTTTCTAAAAATCAAGTTTTTCAATTTAATATATTAAATTGGAATTAAGTGTAAATTCGATTGGTAATAATCGGAATGGGCTTCTGTAAAAGAAGACTGATATTATATGTGGAATTTAAGAGGCTTTGCCGTTATTCCATTTATATTATTAGTCTGATACAGAAATCTATATCGATTATGTATTGATTTTATTTCTGTGGAATTCCTTATTTTGGAAATTGATTTATAGATTTTATTTTCAGAGTTTATCTTTGATAAAATTAATGAGGATCTTCTAATACGAATATCTTATTAAAAGAATATTCTGAGTTGGAATGTGGCGTAATGTGTGATTTTCCAATATTTGCTTTTTAATCCTAAAATACGCGAGTTATTCAGAAAGACCGGGTTTAACCCATTCTGAATAATCCTCACGACGATCAAGAGTCGAAGATGAAGACGGTGATTGAAGACCGAAGGTTTTCACATCGTTGGGATGATGATGACTGGTATCTTGAATTGGGATTGGCCTTCCAAGGTAAGGTATTTGGTAATGATCGTCCAAACGCATTTGGAGATCGACGGACACGTTGTTTCGCTCAGACCCAGAGCGGACTTGTAAATGGATTGCGTGTCTGACATTGTATTCATTGTTATTGTAATTGTTGAAAGCTACTGATTATATATTTCTGTTTGGTGGTGAAGAATTTATTCTTTACTTATCACCCTTCTTTAAGACGTATGAGCTTAGAGGTTATATATATTGTTAGATGATCAATAATATGATAGGGTCTGACAATGTGACATGCTAAGATGCAAATGATCATGGCTTTGTTGAAAAGCAGGCCTTGTGGTTGATGATCAAAGCACAGTCTCCTTATGCATAGCTTTGTGTATATCGTGACTTCGCGAGTCTCACACCCTGGTATGAGTCAAAAATGGGATATGGACTGTAGGGAGTGCATATGTTTCTTTCTAGCTAGAAGTGGTGTTTGGGCTTTAACACGGCCCGACATTTTACTATGTGGATTTTGGATTGAGGTACCTCGGGTTTTTATAGGCCGGAAGTGGTCATACTATAGGTCCAAAGGGACCGGGAAACGTGTGTTCAGGAATTGCCAATCCACTACCGTTAGGTGGGGACCGGCCTTACCGCTCCAAGGGTTGCCCATAGGTGTGATCCTGAGGCATTTGCTACAGTGTCTCGAATCAGAGAAGGACGATCCCTAGCCTCGATTTCATGACAAAAAACCAATTTCCAATACGACATTACGATTTTCATTGTAAACTTATATATGGCGACATAGTATATGGTACCTATGCCGTCTAAGATTAATACATTTATATTGAAATGTTTTAAATATATATATACACACTAATAATAATATCGTTTTTACGTATCAAGCATCTTTTGACCATTATAAGGTAAAACCCTATCCTCTGGTGTGCGTTGCATTGTGTGATGGGATCTGGGTCTTATAATGGTTTCATTTTTCTAAAATGCATTACGTTATTTGACAATTTACTTTAATTATGCACTGGCAATCCAATGGAGTAAACCCGTTCCGCGTTAGCGGCGTGGTCCTGTGATTAGCCTACTTATTAGATAAGTTAAGTTAAGAATTCTCACACTAGTCCCATGACTGACCTGTAGTTTGTTTCACTTTGCAAACTCGGGTGCCCTATTTTCACACGTGCAGTCGAGTAGCTTTTTGCAGATATAGTTAAGCAGGATCCTGGATTGAAGTCTGAAGCTGGGTCCAGAATATTGATGGCCTTCCGCTGAGATTAGTTCTGCTGAAATGTATTTAATTTATTGTAAATGTTTCTTCCGCTGTATTATTTATCGATGTACTATGATATATTTTGTACTCTGATGTAACATTTATTATTGATGTTATAAAAGTCTGTGTTGTTGTTCTGATGTGTTGTATGCCCAAAGTTAGCGTATGCGGGTTTTGAACGGTCTCAATCGATCTTGCGATCGTATTGGGGTCAGGCGAAATATGGGTCGTTACAGCATCAGAGCTGAAGGTTACCAGACTAGGCAAAAGTTTTTATAAGCCTTCTGAAATTATTTTCAAAACCATTTACAAAGAAGCATTTTTCAAAAAAAGTCTTGTTTTATTTAAAGGCTATTCCCCAAAAGCCATTAGCACTATCCTTTGTTTCTTCGTTTGAATCTCTTTTCCTTTCTTTTCTCCATCTGTAGTCGCAGTAGTTTTTACCTGCGGCTAATCTTCTTTCTTGCTTCGTAGAGGGTTTTCCGTACGATGGAGATAGTTTCCGTGAGGCTTGTTAACATGTTACATAGGAAAGGTATGAGTGATAAGTTAAGGTGGATGAGTCTCAGAACGAGAAGAAAGACTTCCTGAAGGGAGGCGTGAACAACGACAACAATAATAACAAGTCACGTGATAAAAGGAAGTGCAACTTTTATGGCATAGTTGGGCATGTTATCAAGGATTGTAAAAGAAGGGAAATGAAGATAGGTGCATGCTTTCAATGTGGTGAGCTTGGACATATCAGCAAGAAATGCCCTAAGAAGCAAGGGCAAGCCCCACAGGCAGGACCTTCTGAGGCTACATCTTTAACTTCTTCTCTTAGATGCTTTGTTTTATCGTGCTTATCTTCTCAATCCTATCTTGAGAACCTTAGGTAGAACCCTTTCGGATGTAAACATGTGATTGAAACATGTTATGGTTGATGTTTGCAAATGGTTGCAAGTGGTCGCAAGTGGTTGCTCGTGGTTGCATAACACACATTTGGCACTAGATCGGCTCAGACACATTTTCATATTGCATATGCATGAGTGTTTATACTTGTTTATGGATGAAATTGAATGTGTTATCATGTGGATGTTGCATATGGATGGATGTTTGTGCACACATATAGTGTTTATGTGACTAGGACTATTTGCATACATGTTGGATTCATGGCACTAAACATATTTTGCATTAAGAAGATCAATCAGGCCTGATCATTTGCATTAGATAAGGAACATATACACACACATTCTGCATATGTTCATATAGCATTAGAAATCGTTTAAGGACAATGGTTGCTTGTGGATGATGTTTTGAGTAGATGGTTGATTGGATGATAGGATGCATTCTTCCTAACTTGAAGATCTCGGGGACGAAATCCTTTAAGGAGGGGAGAATGTAACAACCCGTATTTTTATAACATGTTAAAACCATAAATCAAGCCAGAATTAATTTTTAAAATAAGAATCAAGGGAAACGGGTTACGCCATTGCGTTCGTCTCGGAATTTTGCTTGAAATAGAGTCCGAGTTTGCGTAAAACTGATACAGTACGAAGAAGATATGGACGAACGAAGTTAGGCAGAAAAACCAGAAACAGGCAAGAATGCACTGGCGCACTTGGGAATTGCGCCAGAACAAAATTGCACTGGCGCACTGGGAAGTGCGCCCATGCAATTTAGCATTGGCGCACTTTGCAGGTGCGCCCAGGACGAGCAGAAACATGCTTGGTCAGGCCCTGGCTGCCCTGGTCGGGTTCTGGTCGAATTTCTGAGCTTTGGTGTGTCACTAGGGCTGACTTGTCATTTTCTGATTGGCTTTTCTTAAGATGGATGGCCTTGATTACTTCTAGCTTCATCGACGGCTCTAATTAGTTTGAAACCCTATATAAACAGCCTCCTAGCCTCATTCTCTTTACACCATTCTTCTCTAACCTTATGCTGCTCAAACTCTTGATGATTATGGCTTCTTCTTCATCCTCCAAAATAAAATAAATTAAAATAAATCATGAAGATTATTTCTTGTAGACTACGGCTAGAAATTTCTTATTGGGGATTTGCTTCTATAATCAAAGCAAGATTCAGCGATTCAACAATTCAACGACCAATTTCTAGACTTGACTTCTGCATCTAAATTTCTTAGGCTACGATCTGTAAGTTCCAGTTACTTTTAGATAAAAACTATAAATCTAATATGGGCATGTTATAAACTGGAATTGATTTGTGTATGATTCATAACTATTCTTGTTTTCTTCTTGTATCTTGACTATTGGGAATATTGCCTAAGACTACGATGGTGAACATAAGACTACGCCTATGACTGTGAGCATAAGACTATGCCTATGCCTATGACTATGAACATAAGACTATGCCTATGACTATGACTATGAACATAAGACTATGCCTATGCCTATGACGGTGAACATAAGATTGTTGCCTATAACTATGACAAGGACAATTGTGAATAATCACCTATGATTCATGACCAAGAGGTTATTGCCTAGAATTATGACTATGGAATTGAATCTAGATTATTATTCAAACCTTTTCATGTTCATAATTTTATGCCTGCGATGTTTTAATCAATTTATTTAGTTAGGTCATGCCTTGGAAATAAATTGATAATTGGGCAATGATTATTATGTTGATCTATGCTTGTGGTTCTATTCTATCATCATGTTGAATTGGGAATTAATGAATAAGTTTATTCATATGTATATGAACTTGGAGTATAACCCGTTATGACAAGTTGTGCAGTTTATCATGTTATGCAAGTTTAGGTTGTGAAATCATATCACATATGTGACCAAATGTTGGATCTACATGTTTATGTGTCTATGTTAAACTTATGTCATATTTCAAGTTCACACTTATTCATATGTTCGTGATTTATTTGCAAGTTCACATATATGTAAGTTGATTTAGTCTATGTTGCAAATTCACATATATTATGTTGGTTCAGTCTACGCTGCAAGATCACACCTATGATATTCATGTTGATTATTTTGCAAGTTCACACCTATGATGTTCATATTGACTATGCCGATGATGCCAAGTTTACGCCTATGTCATGCTTATGTTAATTTCTTTATGCCAATTTTGTGTACGTTAAATTAGGCTAAGTTCTTAGCCTAATATTATATGCCAAAAACCATGCGGACGGAAAATTGAGCTAAGATTGTTATCCTATTATTTAGACGGGGTAACGTTGGGAAAAATTGGTAATTATAGGAAGCTTGACATGAAACTTGCCTTGAAAACTTGACACAAACTTGACATGAAAACTTGAACATGGACATGACACTAGAATGAACTTGAAAATGGCCAACTCGAGGTTGGGTTGAGTTTGCAGTTAAATCTGCCCGGAACTGCCCGGCAAATCCAGTGACTGCAAACAATAGGATCCAATGTGAGTAGTTGGTCATATCGCGCTTGAAACCCGAGGTTAGACTGAGTTGTGGTGTAAATCTGCCCGGAACTGCCCTGCATATCCAGTGACCACAACTACAGGTCTAATGTGAGAGGTTGGAGTGCTTTAATGAATTAATGCAACATGATAGGGTTAAGTCATGAACATGAAAGACAACACTTAACCAACTTGAGACATGATTGGTAGGGTTAGGTCATGAACTTGAAAGACAACACCTAACCAACTTGACACGTGAATTGTAGGGCTAAGTCACGAACTTAAATGACAACACTTAGCCAATTTGACATGCTAGACCGATAAGGGTTAAGTCTCGAATTTAAATGACAACATTAACCTACTGGACGGAAACCCTAGTTACGCGGTACATTTCAGCAGTAACCCACTAGATGTACCATGGTACCCCGGAACTAGGCAGGGTGGGCACGATTACTGGGCTGATTGTAAGCGACCAAAACGACGGCTGTGTTGGTGCGCCAGTGTAGATTCAGGCGGGCTATGGACGTGCACCTGGTTCGGAGTTGAAAAAGCAGGCATTGGGCATCAGTAGGTTTATCTGTGCATGCTTGTTTCGTGTCGGTGGTTGGCACCCTAGGGCTTGATATACCCTATGGTGGACCTAGCACAGGTGACTACATTCGTGATAGGGCCATATGACATAGACACACGACGAGCTAGAACTTGTAGGGAGCCGATCGACTAGTGGATCGTTTCGTTGGACCTCGAAATGGGTCATTTCATGATATTGGGTCAAGGAATCATTTCATGATAAATATAAGACATGGGTTTGGGATTCTAGTGCAATAGATGCAGCGAACCTTGAATACGCGATGCTATACTTGATTTATACTTGATTTATCAGGTTATCTTAGTCTATTTTGCCCATCTTGTCATCATCCGTATGATTACTTTCAGTTTACACATGTTATGTTACCTTTACCTGTTTTTATGCTGAAAGTCACTTGGACTTACCAGTCTTTATGACTGACCCGTTTTCTTTCGCCTTTTTTTCTTCCGTTTCCTCCCCCAGGTTCTTAGGAAGGAAACTCTAGCACTTAGCTTGGATTTCACTTGCTTTCGGTTTAGCTCATGTACGGTTTGATCTTGAGCTATGCTATGGCTGCATTTCTGCTACCTTTGGGGAATTAAGCTCCTTTTGTTGTTTTAAGTTTATGCTTTTTATTTATGCAAGACAGAATTTATTGTAATGGAAAATAACGACCTTGGCTATTTGATGTAAAAGGTTTTGACTCTTTTTGAAAGTAATGAAATTTATCTTTTGATTCTTCCGCTGTTTTATCTATGTTCTGTCTTGTAATATTTCTGTGTTTGTTTACCTCGATAACGCTCCTCCAAAACTAGTGCATTCCCTTTGTGAGTGACCCTAGTGGAGGTGGGGTGTTACAGCTCACATCCTAAATATACTTGCAGTTCTATATGAATGCAATATTCTTGAAAAATCAAAATATTTTTCATCCAAGTTTTCCCGTACTCTTATAGAATAAGAGCATGGTTCACCCAATTGTCGCATCCAAAACCCTACCAACCATCATTATATTCGAAATTTAGAAAAAATCTAATTTTCTAAATTCGATTTCTTATGTTACAAAAAGATATAAAACGGAAGAATTTACATTTTCCGTTGTACCTTTTATAATTGCACTCGGATTTTTATATAACTATTCTATAAAAGCTTCCTACTTTCCTATCCAAGCACAACCACGTAAGAAAACTTTCCTTCTCTTTCATCTTATCTTGGAATAGTTTCATATTTATTCATCTTTTTCTTAAGATTTCCATTTTCTTTTCCCATCACATTTGTTGCCTTACTGAATTTATTGTCTCCTGTTAGCTTAGGCTTTTCTCTTTCGTAGCTTATTTGACTTAATCCAATTACTTAAGTTTATTATTTCAAATAAGCTTTTTCTGTTTTCAACTCAAACAGCATCCTACACAGCTACTACTATGGGCCAAGAATCTAAGGACTTTGTCATCTCAGAAAATTGCGAGTCCACACAATAGGATCTACCCACTTACTTGCCCTTTACTACTTAGTAGTCACTACTAGTCCTTGCTGTACATTACTAGGCTATACTTTTTCTCTCTTTCTCAAGCAACAAACCTAGGTTTCTCAATGCTTATGCATTCTACGAGAATTTTCCATTAGTTAATTATTAGCTAATCCCTGGCTGTAAATTGGCAAGAGAGTAACTCCGTACATATCAACCCTGAAGACCGAAATCAACATCAGATTGACACTAAAAGAATCACTCAACTCAACCAATCTCTAGTTGGTTTCAATTGTTTAATTCATAGCTTTAACTTTCTCTCGTCCTTTTCTAGGCACTAATCCTTACCTACTCCATTCTTTTTAAAACATGGTTTGGCCTCCTTTCTTTTCATTACATTTTTCTTTCAAAAATTAAAAGTGTTAAAACTTTGTTTTCTTCTCCAAAAATTGTTTTCACCAAACCATAAAAACATGTTACAGAATAAAATGCAAAACATTTTTTTTCAAATCACAAAACTGGAGTAGACAAGGACAACTATCGGGCTTACATTGTTTCTAATTACAATGTTAATTTAACTACTCGCTATAAGGTGCAGACATCTATTATATTCCTACAAATTATTTTGTCCACCCAACAAAATTTCTTCGTAAATCAATAATCAAAATTTGTTGTTAACCAAATAGAATTTTCTTTTACAAAAAGCAACACTTTCTTTTCAATCCTTTCATATATTATAATATGAAAACTGGCGAGCTATATATGCTTTATATTATGCACTTTTTAATGAGAGAGTTCTTTTAAAACAAGAAATCATTGTTTTACCAAAGTATACACCACTTTACTTTAAAAACCCAACATGCACTGAAAATGTCCTTTACGTAATTTTCTTAAACATCAAAAGTACTTTTAAGATTAAAACTTGAAAAACACCACAAACTCTTTTACAAGTTCAAGTTCTTAAAAGTTTATTATTGGGTTAGACTCAAAGTGGGTCTTTCTACTCAACTAGGCTTTCCTAGGCACTTTCCAAACCAATTCTCTCAACTACATATATTCCTATTCTATTTTCCATATTTTAGCCTTTTTCTAAATTATAAGGTTTCACTTCTAAACCCACTACTCTGAAATAACAACATTTCAATTTTAATTCTTATGGGATACTTTCTTTCTCTAATACCAAATCATATTGTACACTTTCCAACCAAACCACCTAAGGATCTTAAAATTTCTAGGTTCATTCCTTTAGTGTACAAAATAGCTATCCCAACTCTTTCCATTCCTAGTGGGCTAATTTATGGATTTAGGTTTATATATATATATATATATATATATATATATATATAATATATCTATATTTTAGAAAATACAAATACGCTCGCTCATTATCTCCCTAAGATCACTAAACCGAAGCTCTGATACCAGATGTAACAACCCGGATTCCGATAGACCGATTTTTTTTCAAAAACCCAATCTATCGAAACCCGAGTTGGGTGCTCTGGTATCCTGCAGAAAAAGACGGAGATAAAGAAAACATGTCAGAATTCGTAAGCATCTTACAGCGGAAGGAATTCAAAGTATAATATACTTTAAATATAGCTTTACCTTATAAAACATACTACCTAACTAGTATCCAAAGCTTATACCATCTCTGTCATGAACCTAGCCTGGAAGTATGTAATGAGGAGGGGGTCAGAACATAAGTTCTATGTGAGTGGACTTAGAATAAACTTCTGTATAATCCTACATATACCGTTCATTTATATTTTCTTGCTTATTAGGTTATTCTCGATATTAGCTATCTAGGCTATACTCATGTCCCACTAGTAGATTAACCTAATACAACGTATATGTAGATACCCCCAACTAGTATAATCCTTTCCATGTATATATACAGTCCCTTGCCGTATGTTGTACGGGCTTCATCATGTAAATTTATACTACTTTAGTGTAGTGCCACCATTCTCGAAATCGTTTGGACTACCACTCTTGATCACGCTAGAATCCGTTTATTACCTAGATCTAATCTAGGTTTTTCTATCTAGCGCTTCCTAGATTCAACCAGGGTTTACGCTACCTAGGGCCACTGGGGTTTATGCTACCTATTGAACGCTTTCTAGATCCGACCAGGGTTTATGCTACCTAGGGCCACTAGGGTTTATGCTACCTATCGAACAATGCCCCTAGTCTAGGACACACTATGTGACGGCAAGGAATTTCGCTCGGTCCGAACCAGTCGCTAAACCGATCCAGGCCGTTCGAAACGCCCTATCGTTTGAGAACACGACAAATCAGAAAACATACAGAAGAACATTTCACTGTATATTACAACAATGCGTCAGATTACAAGAATATACAGAGTATAAATGAATAAATATTACACAGAAATATCAGAGATTTAAACTACATTTAAATACATAGCAGCGGAAAATAATACAATACACAACTAGAAGAGATATACGGATACAAAGCTTTCCGGATATCGTTCCAGCTGTAAACCAGGATCCTGTGAATATAAATCTGCAAAACCAAAACTACTAGCTGCCCATCTCAAAATAAGGGCACCCAGAGTTTAGGTTAAAACAATAAACTCCAGGTCAGTCATGTGACTGGTGTGAGAACTAAAACAGTTTTTAATCTTTATTTTCAAAGGTAAATCAAGGGACCACGCCGTATAACACGGAACGGGTTTCCTCCCAAGAATACCAGTGCATAAAACAAACAGCGCAATGCTAAATAAAGAAAAATGAAGCTGTTATAAGACCCAGGTCCTATCACACAATGCAATCGCAAGCCGGGGGATAGGGTTTTCCCTTATAACAGCTAAAGAATGCTTGATACGTTTAAAACAAATCATTTGATACTATTATAAGTGCATAGTGTATAAAACAACTGCAAATCATAAGTATCAATCATAGGCGGCATGGGTACCATATATCATGTCGCCATATATAGGTTTTACAATCAAAATCGCAAAGTCTCGTATTTGGAAATTGGATTTCCGTCTATGAACCGAGGCTAGGGGCAAGATCCTCAACCGATTCGTGACTCTCTAGCCCGAGCCACAGGTCAGAGCTCGAGTGACCTTGGAGCGACAGGGCCGGTCCACCGATGTGGATTAAAATGCCTGAACACTACGTTTCCCCACCCTATGGGGTGTAAGTCTGGTCCGTCAGCCGACCAGAATGCATCGGCCGAAACCGATATAACCGAGGCGCCTCGCAACAGCAACAACCACATAATTCAAACTCGTCAGGGCGTGTAAAACCACTGACGCCACTTCTAACTAGAAAGAAACGCAAGTCCTCCCTGAGGTCCGTCTCCCGTTTTTGGTTCATACCTGGTGTGAAACACGCGAGGTAAACGTTACACAAAGTTACGCCACAAAGGCCGTGCTTTGATCATCACCACAAGACTTTGCTTTTCAACAGAAGCCTTGATCATTTGCATCTTAGCATGCCACACAGGCGAACCATCCTATGCAACCGATATCAGTCACACAGAATGAAATCCGATGTCAGACACACAGTCCATTTACAAGTCCGTTCTGGGTCTGAACGAAACCGGAGGCACCTAGTACCCCGCATATCCATCGATCTCCAAGTACGTCTGGACGATCACTAACTGTTTCCATCTTCTTGGGTGTACAGCCCAATCAAGATCATCAGTTATCACCCAAACGACGTGAAGACCTCCGGTCTTCGACCATCGTCTTCATCTTCGACTTATCGTCGTATCGATTATTCAGAATGGGATAAACCCGGACTTCCCGAATAACTCGCGTATATTTTATAAAAGTGTTACACAAACACAACATACGCCTCATTCCAATTCATTAGTCACTAACCGTAAATTAATCAAGAGAATAATTCCCCAAATATTAACCCCGAAGGCCGAAACCAACATCAGATCAATATCCAGAAAACCCTTCTGCTTGGCTAACCGACAGTTAGTTTCTAAATTTCACGTTCAAATCTAATTAAAGATTTAACTATCGCCTGGAGCAAAACTGGTGATACTCCATTCTCGATCTTTTCAATCTAATTAAAGATTCATTAAAACTCCACTTAGTTTTAATCTGTGACTGGGTTAAAGAATCAGTGTCATTTAAAGCACGGTTCACGATAAACCCAAAGTCACATCCCATTAATTATCGGGTTAAAGAACAAGTGTTATTTAAAACACTGTTCACGATAAACCCAAAAATCAATATCCATTCAATTCCAATTAAATATTATTTAATTGGTACACTTCATTAAATCTAAATAAAAAGATTTAATCTTTTCTCAACTGGGTTCAAGAACAGTGTTAGTGAAGACACCATTCACGACAAACCCAAATCACATTCATTAATTATCGGGTTAAAGAACAAGTGTTATTTAAAACACTGTTCACGATAAACCCAAAAATCAATATCAATTCAATTCCAATTAAATATTATTTAATTGGTACACTTCATTAAATCTAAATAAAAAGATTTAATCTTTTCTCAACTGGGTTCAAGAACAGTGTTAGTGAAGACACCATTCACGACAAACCCAAATCACATTCATTAATTATCGGGTTAAAGAACAAGTGTTATTTAAAACACTGTTCACGATAAACCCAAAAATCAATATCAATTCAATTCCAATTAAATATTATTTAATTGGTACACTTCATTAAATCTAAATAAAAAGATTTAATCTTTCCTCAACTGGGTTCAAGAACAGTGTTAGTGAAGACACCATTCACGACAAACCCAAATCACATTCGATATTCAATACAAGACTCTGAATAGAAAATATATCGGCTTATATTCAATATAAAATTCTACGACTAACAAATGTCGTATTGGAAATAACGATATAAATATATATCTTTCAAATTTCCATAACAACATCTGTATAATCACGAATTCCAACATCGAAATATTCCGAAGACAATTTCGATTCAAATCCATTCCAATGCAATCATTGGAAATTTTGGTTATTTTCAAAACCCTTTTCGAATTCAATTTATTTATTTAAAAATAAATAGAATTATAATTCTAGTTCAAAACTAGTTCATTTCGATAAAAATCTATTTTTATCTTTTCAAATAGGGAGTTTTTCATCCCAAATCTTCACAAATCATTTCTTATGATTTTACACAAATTATTACTATTTTTAATAATTTTATCAAGGCCCGTACAGTCGATTTTCATCAATGGCCATCGAACTGCACTTACAGCGACCTTTTTCAAATTTGATTTGGACATAATTCCAAATCCAACCGTTAGATTTCAAATTTCTAATATTCGTTAGAAAGCTCTTTTCGATACGAACCCAACGGTTCCGGTTTTAGGAGAATCCGACGGTCGGATCTCCCGTAATCTCCGTTTGAAATAAATGGTCGAAATTCGCGAACTGCCGCGGCGCGGCGCGTTCTATTCAGGCCATTATATTATATATATAATATATATAATATATACTTCGTCGATTTCTATTCAAAACGAATTATATAAATAGTTTTAAAATCGTTTCAAAACCTATTTCAACTTCCATTTCAATTCAAAGCAAAATTGAATTCTTCTTTATAAACTCGTTTCAAAATTCATTTCTATTCAATTCAAATTTCAATTCAATTTGAATTCATTTCAATTCAATTCATTTCGAAATCGTTTTCAATTCAATTCATTTCGAAATCGTTTTCAATTCAATTCACTTCGAAATCACTTTCAATTCAATTCATTTCGAAATCGTTTTCAATTCAATTCATTTCGAAATCGTCGATTTCGAGATTACTTTTCAATATTCATTTTAAAATGAATAAAATCGATATAAATATCGTTTACGTCAAAATGGCGTCAATCTAATCAACACGGCTTCATAAATTTCTATTTTCAAATATTCTATTTCAAATATTTCCTATTATCAAAATATTTGTTATTATCAAAATATTCTTTATTTTCACGATTGGAATGAGGCCCAATCAATTACCATATAAAATTAATTATATGGATTTTCATACAACACATGTATATAATAACATTGAAAATAATCAACCATCAACCAAAGTGCACTACACTGTATAAGCATCAAAAATAGATATTCAATGCTTATAACAGCCTGTCAATCAATCGATCGACATATTTAATCAATCAGGATGAGTGAAATTCATATTTCATCCCAACACCCGTGTGGGGTTTCAAACAAACAAACACAGATTTTATTCGTGCAGTTGGGCGATGTGTAAAATTTATCGTCCCAATCAATGTCATTCAAATAAGTGTACATAAACAAACCATCTGGTTTGTAAATGAATATTTATTTATTCACTTCACTATTTTCATATTCACGTTAAAAATTATATTTTTAACGATAAAACATTTTATTTCAACCTATGAATTTCTATTCAATTCATTTATTCAATAAAATGATATTTTTATTTTTCTAACATATTTTAGAAAATTTCGGCGGCATAACGGCACGATACTAGAAACGGGACAAGGCCTCGCCTTATCCCCGGTCTAGTGAAGGCCCACGCCATTCACACATCAATCAAATCAATTTCATCTCACCAAACAATTCAATTCAAACAAATAATTCAACTAATCTATGCAACCAAACAAACAAGTCCATGGTCTGTGGACGATTGTGTCGGGTGCTACTAAGCACCGTCTGCATCCTAGTATATATATAAAACTAGAAAAGAAATTGAAAGGTGAGAAATTCTCACTATTAGCTATCCAAACATCTTGACTCTTCTTTTGCAGAAGTCTTCGTCGTTTCGCCTTTTTGTCACCTTCGTTGCTGCTTTCACTACATACGTAAAAATCACATTTTTACTTTGCTATTCAATATATAAAAATCGAATCTTTACTTCGATGTTCAATATATAAAAATCATATTTTTACTTCGATGTTCAATATATAAAAATTCTATTTTTATTCGAAGTTCAATATATAAAAATTCTATTTTTACTATATATAAAAATCAGTTTTCACTTTATATAAAATCTAGTTTTCACTTTATATAAAATCTAGTTTTCACATTATATAAAATCTAGTTTTCACATTATATAAAATTCAGTTTTCACATTATATAAAATTCAGTTTTCAACTTTATATAAAATTCAGTTTTCAACTTTATATAAAATTCAGTTTTCAACTCTATATAAAATTCAGTTTTCAACTCTATATAAAATCAGTTTTCAACTCTATATAAAATCAGTTTTATATTCTTTTTTTTAAACCTAAATCAGTTTTATATTTTTTTTTTTTTAAACCTAAATCAGTTTTATATTTTTTTTAACCTAAATCAGTTTTATATTTTTTTAAACCTAAATCTGTTTTTACTTAATTAAAATTTCAGTTTTAAAATCTTATATAAAATTTCAGTTTTTAAAGTAAATAAAAAAAAACAGTTTTAAAGTAAATAAAAAAAAACAACAGGACGTACCGAGGGGGGGGCTGATGTCGGGTCGGCGCTGCGTCGGAGGTGGGGCCTTCATCAACTGGCGGCGGCGGCTTTCCGTTGCAGGCATGTAGGCGGTCTCGGGTTTGCTCGCGAGAGGTGAAGAGAGGCCAGGGGAAGAAGGAGAGGGGGGAAGTAGAGATAGACGGGGGAGGAGATGAGGTGGTGCGGTGGAGCGTCGGTGGAGGATGGAGGAGGCGGAGCGGTGAGCTCGTGGGGGAGGGGCGCGATCGAATTGATTTGGGGGTTTTTTTTTATTTTTTTATGAATGAGGAACGGGGGGGCCTGGGTAGTTAAGGGGTTTTTTTTTTTTTTATTAATTATTTTATTTTCAACCCTAAATGTTGACTTTTAATTCGAACACCTAACGAGACCCAACGACTGTCGCCCCTAGCTAAATACCCCCATTCCGAACACAATGGGATATGTATCGCAAGTTGATTCGATCGTTTGAATTAGTTTCCGTTGAATTTACATTAAAATCTCCATATTGAATTTTAAACGTACATTTCAAATTACCGGGGTCGCATACGAACTCTAAAAATTCTCGAAAAATATTTTCTAGCTTCGTATCAACGATACGGTCCTAACAAAACTAGTTTCGTCGAATTCTGAGACCGTTGGAAAAATGGCCAATTTCCAGTCGATTAAAATCAACTGAAACTGGTTAAACGCGTTTTCTTTCGCCACGCTCACATATTGATTCGAAAAATTATGAAATTTGGAATCTAGCAATAACTTAACATCACGGACCCAACAAAACTGGTTTCGTCGAAATCCGAGGTCGTTTGCAAAATGTCCATTTTTAAGGGCCTGAATTCTATAGCGACTATTCAGAATTTTCAACTGGACATATCTTTTGATTCCCGCTATGAAATCTTGATTTTTCGGATTCGATAGAAAGATATTATCAATTAGATCCTATCATTTTTGGTTTCACTAAAATCCGGATTGTTTTGCACCCGGTACGTTCAATTGAAGTTTAAAATCAAATTATCGAACTACCGCGCCATTTTCAATTCTATTTATAATTATATATAAATATTTATATTCTAACGACGACGCGTATAAATATATACGTTCGAATTATATTCAAAATAAATTTCTCGTCGATATTATTTAAAATAATCCATTTTAAATAATCAAAATTCGCTAAAATTGCCAAAATAAAAATTTTAAACTGGCCCAGATTTTACGGGTTGTTACATTCTCCCCCACTTAAAACTTTTCGTCCCCGAAAAGGAACAAAGTCGAAAGTGGTTTGATTAATAAGCTCTACGATCGATCAGGCTTCCATTCTCCAACTCTTTAGTTTCTGAGAATTTTCAAAATTTCAAAAATTTGGCTAACACCCTAAATTTTTGAAAAATTTCGCCATAACCTCCCCTGCACCGGGAGCATCGGGGAATTTCAAATAGCTTCCCCGGTCCTTCAGATCTCAAAAAGAAAAAGAAAAAGCCAAGCGGCTAGCCAATAGGCTCACAAAATCATCATCACCCAAACAAAACAGGAAATTATGTAGTAAACATGTACCTATTTGTCGGGCAAACAAATTTTATTCTCTGGCTCTAGCCTCCTTGCTATGACCTGTTCAATGATATATATGTATATGCAAGCAAATGCGACCAAATTTCAATACAAGTCAATATTTGATTCAGTTAGGCATAATGGTTCAAAATTATCAAACAATTAAACAAACAACACAAACATCAATCAATTAGTTGATTAGCGTTTCAAATTCATAATTTTGATACATATACAAAAATCATGTTTTTGATGCCAAATCACAACAATAGGCCCTATCTAATTTTGGTTCTCACACCAGTCTAATGGAAATATATAGATATCACACCTTCGTCACACGAATATAAATTCTGACGATGAGTACTCAACCATCAGAATCATCTTCGGGCCACTAGAGTATGATTCTATATCTATCCAATATATTAAAACTTCGAATACACGCGGATCAGACGTATACGCAAAATCTTTATATACTGGACTGTCCAACTCAATATAAATAGATAATCAGATACGAATAATTGATTTAAATTTTCAAAACAAAACTTTGTTTTCATTTTAAAAATATACTCTTCACACTCGTTCTAGGATACTACTGATCCCATCTCTAACGAGTCATTCCCATTGGATTTTACTAATCCAATATCTGATGAATTCTTTCGTATGGTTCTAATGTGTCTTGTTCTCTAAGCTTTGTAAATCAAAGCTCTGATACCAAATGTGACGGCAAGGAATTTCGCTCGGTCCGAACCAGTCGCTAAACCGATCCAGGCCGTTCGAAACGCCCTATCGTTTGAGAACACGACAAATCAGAAAACATACAGAAGAACATTTCACTGTATATTACAACAATGCGTCAGATTACAAGAATATACAGAGTATAAATGAATAAATATTACACAGAAATATCAGAGATTTAAACTACATTTAAATACATAGCAGCGGAAAATAATACAATATACAACTAGAAGAGATATACGGATACAAAGCTTTCCGGATATCGTTCCAGCTGTAAACCAGGATCCTGTGAATATAAATCTGCAAAACCAAAACTACTAGCTGCCCATCTCAAAATAAGGGCACCCAGAGTTTAGGTTAAAACAATAAACTCCAGGTCAGTCATGTGACTGGTGTGAGAACTAAAACAGTTTTTAATCTTTATTTTCAAAGGTAAATCAAGGGACCACGCCGTATAACACGGAACGGGTTTCCTCCCAAGAATACCAGTGCATAAAACAAACAGCGCAATGCTAAATAAAGAAAAATGAAGCTGTTATAAGACCCAGGTCCTATCACACAATGCAATCGCAAGCCGGGGGATAGGGTTTTCCCTTATAACAGCTAAAGAATGCTTGATACGTTTAAAACAAATCATTTGATACTATTATAAGTGCATAGTGTATAAAACAACTGCAAATCATAAGTATCAATCATAGGCGGCATGGGTACCATATATCATGTCGCCATATATAGGTTTTACAATCAAAATCGCAAAGTCTCGTATTTGGAAATTGGATTTCCGTCTATGAACCGAGGCTAGGGGCAAGATCCTCAACCGATTCGTGACTCTCTAGCCCGAGCCACAGGTCAGAGCTCGAGTGACCTTGGAGCGACAGGGCCGGTCCACCGATGTGGATTAAAATGCCTGAACACTACGTTTCCCCACCCTATGGGGTGTAAGTCTGGTCCGTCAGCCGACCAGAATGCATCGGCCGAAACCGATATAACCGAGGCGCCTCGCAACAGCAACAACCACATAAGTCAAACTCGTCAGGGCGTGTAAAACCACTGACGCCACTTCTAACTAGAAAGAAACGCAAGTCCTCCCTGAGGTCCGTCTCCCGTTTTTGGTTCATACCTGGTGTGAAACACGCGAGGTAAACGTTACACAAAGCTACGCCACAAAGGCCGTGCTTTGATCATCACCACAAGACTTTGCTTTTCAACAGAAGCCTTGATCATTTGCATCTTAGCATGCCACACAGGCGAACCATCCTATGCAACCGATATCAGTCACACAGAATGAAATCCGATGTCAGACACACAGTCCATTTACAAGTCCGTTCTGGGTCTGAACGAAACCGGAGGCACCTAGTACCCCGCATATCCATCGATCTCCAAGTACGTCTGGACGATCACTAACTGTTTCCATCTTCTTGGGTGTACAGCCCAATCAAGATCATCAGTTATCACCCAAACGACGTGAAGACCTCCGGTCTTCGACCATCGTCTTCATCTTCGACTTATCGTCGTATCGATTATTCAGAATGGGATAAACCCGGACTTCCCGAATAACTCGCGTATATTTTATAAAAGTGTTACACAAACACAACATACGCCTCATTCCAATTCATTAGTCACTAACCGTAAATTAATCAAGAGAATAATTCCCCAAATATTAACCCCGAAGGCCGAAACCAACATCAGATCAATATCCAGAAAACCCTTCTGCTTGGCTAACCGACAGTTAGTTTCTAAATTTCACGTTCAAATCTAATTAAAGATTTAACTATCGCCTGGAGCAAAACTGGTGATACTCCATTCTCGATCTTTTCAATCTAATTAAAGATTCATTAAAACTCCACTTAGTTTTAATCTGTGACTGGGTTAAAGAATCAGTGTCATTTAAAGCACGGTTCACGATAAACCCAAAGTCACATCCCATTAATTATCGGGTTAAAGAACAAGTGTTATTTAAAACACTGTTCACGATAAACCCAAAAATCAATATCCATTCAATTCCAATTAAATATTATTTAATTGGTACACTTCATTAAATCTAAATAAAAAGATTTAATCTTTTCTCAACTGGGTTCAAGAACAGTGTTAGTGAAGACACCATTCACGACAAACCCAAATCACATTCATTAATTATCGGGTTAAAGAACAAGTGTTATTTAAAACACTGTTCACGATAAACCCAAAAATCAATATCAATTCAATTCCAATTAAATATTATTTAATTGGTACACTTCATTAAATCTAAATAAAAAGATTTAATCTTTTCTCAACTGGGTTCAAGAACAGTGTTAGTGAAGACACCATTCACGACAAACCCAAATCACATTCATTAATTATCGGGTTAAAGAACAAGTGTTATTTAAAACACTGTTCACGATAAACCCAAAAATCAATATCAATTCAATTCCAATTAAATATTATTTAATTGGTACACTTCATTAAATCTAAATAAAAAGATTTAATCTTTCCTCAACTGGGTTCAAGAACAGTGTTAGTGAAGACACCATTCACGACAAACCCAAATCACATTCGATATTCAATACAAGACTCTGAATAGAAAATATATCGGCTTATATTCAATATCAAATTCTACGACTAACAAATGTCGTATTGGAAATAACGATATAAATATATATCTTTCAAATTTCCATAACAACATCTGTATAATCACGAATTCCAACATCGAAATATTCCGAAGACAATTTCGATTCAAATCCATTCCAATGCAATCATTGGAAATTTTGGTTATTTTCAAAACCCTTTTCGAATTCAATTTATTTATTTAAAAATAAATAGAATTATAATTCTAGTTCAAAACTAGTTCATTTCGATAAAAATCTATTTTTATCTTTTCAAATAGGGAGTTTTTCATCCCAAATCTTCACAAATCATTTCTTATGATTTTACACAAATTATTACTATTTTTAATAATTTTATCAAGGCCCGTACAGTCGATTTTCATCAATGGCCATCGAACTGCACTTACAGCGACCTTTTTCAAATTTGATTTGGACATAATTCCAAATCCAACCGTTAGATTTCAAATTTCTAATATTCGTTAGAAAGCTCTTTTCGATACGAACCCAACGGTTCCGGTTTTAGGAGAATCCGACGGTCGGATCTCCCGTAATCTCCGTTTGAAATAAATGGTCGAAATTCGCGAACTGCCGCGGCGCGGCGCGTTCTATTCAGGCCATTATATTATATATATAATATATATAATATATACTTCGTCGATTTCTATTCAAAACGAATTATATAAATAGTTTTAAAATCGTTTCAAAACCTATTTCAACTTCCATTTCAATTCAAAGCAAAATTGAATTCTTCTTTATAAACTCGTTTCAAAATTCATTTCTATTCAATTCAAATTTCAATTCAATTTGAATTCATTTCAATTCAATTCATTTCGAAATCGTTTTCAATTCAATTCATTTCGAAATCGTTTTCAATTCAATTCACTTTGAAATCACTTTCAATTCAATTCATTTCGAAATCGTTTTCAATTCAATTCATTTCGAAATCGTCGATTTCGAGATTACTTTTCAATATTCATTTTAAAATGAATAAAATCGATATAAATATCGTTTACGTCAAAATGGCGTCAATCTAATCAACACGGCTTCATAAATTTCTATTTTCAAATATTCTATTTCAAATATTTCCTATTATCAAAAT
The DNA here is from genome assembly GCA_030737875.1 of Allium sativum. NCBI lineage: Eukaryota > Viridiplantae > Streptophyta > Magnoliopsida > Asparagales > Amaryllidaceae > Allium > Allium sativum. The sequence goes on along the minus strand of CM060915.1, from coordinate 242,698,616 downwards.
ATTTGTTATTATCAAAATATTCTTTATTTTCACGATTGGAATGAGGCCCAATCAATTACCATATAAAATTAATTATATGGATTTTCATACAACACATGTATATAATAACATTGAAAATAATCAACCATCAACCAAAGTGCACTACACTGTATAAGCATCAAAAATAGATATTCAATGCTTATAACAGCCTGTCAATCAATCGATCGACATATTTAATCAATCAGGATGAGTGAAATTCATATTTCATCCCAACACCCGTGTGGGGTTTCAAACAAACAAACACAGATTTTATTCGTGCAGTTGGGCGATGTGTAAAATTTATCGTCCCAATCAATGTCATTCAAATAAGTGTACATAAACAAACCATCTGGTTTGTAAATGAATATTTATTTATTCACTTCACTATTTTCATATTCACGTTAAAAATTATATTTTTAACGATAAAACATTTTATTTCAACCTATGAATTTCTATTCAATTCATTTATTCAATAAAATGATATTTTTATTTTTCTAACATATTTTAGAAAATTTCGGCGGCATAACGGCACGATACTAGAAATGGGACAAGGCCTCGCCTTATCCCCGGTCTAGTGAAGGCCCACGCCATTCACACATCAATCAAATCAATTTCATCTCACCAAACAATTCAATTCAAACAAATAATTCAACTAATCTATGCAACCAAACAAACAAGTCCATGGTCTGTGGACGATTGTGTCGGGTGCTACTAAGCACCGTCTGCATCCTAGTATATATATAAAACTAGAAAAGAAATTGAAAGGTGAGAAATTCTCACTATTAGCTATCCAAACATCTTGACTCTTCTTTTGCAGAAGTCTTCGTCGTTTCGCCTTTTTGTCACCTTCGTTGCTGCTTTCACTACATACGTAAAAATCACATTTTTACTTTGCTATTCAATATATAAAAATCGAATCTTTACTTCGATGTTCAATATATAAAAATCATATTTTTACTTCGATGTTCAATATATAAAAATTCTATTTTTATTCGAAGTTCAATATATAAAAATTCTATTTTTACTATATATAAAAATCAGTTTTCACTTTATATAAAATCTAGTTTTCACTTTATATAAAATCTAGTTTTCACATTATATAAAATCTAGTTTTCACATTATATAAAATTCAGTTTTCACATTATATAAAATTCAGTTTTCAACTTTATATAAAATTCAGTTTTCAACTTTATATAAAATTCAGTTTTCAACTCTATATAAAATTCAGTTTTCAACTCTATATAAAATCAGTTTTCAACTCTATATAAAATCAGTTTTATATTCTTTTTTTTAAACCTAAATCAGTTTTATATATATTTTTTTTTTAAACCTAAATCAGTTTTATATTTTTTTTAACCTAAATCAGTTTTATATTTTTTTAAACCTAAATCTGTTTTTACTTAATTAAAATTTCAGTTTTAAAATCTTATATAAAATTTCAGTTTTTAAAGTAAATAAAAAAAAACAGTTTTAAAGTAAATAAAAAAAAACAACAGGACGTACCGAGGGGGGGGCTGATGTCGGGTCGGCGCTGCGTCGGAGGTGGGGCCTTCATCAACTGGCGGCGGCGGCTTTCCGTTGCAGGCATGTAGGCGGTCTCGGGTTTGCTCGCGAGAGGTGAAGAGAGGCCAGGGGAAGAAGGAGAGGGGGGAAGTAGAGATAGACGGGGGAGGAGATGAGGTGGTGCGGTGGAGCGTCGGTGGAGGATGGAGGAGGCGGAGCGGTGAGCTCGTGGGGGAGGGGCGCGATCGAATTGATTTGGGGGTTTTTTTTTATTTTTTTCTGAATGAGGAACGGGGGGGCCTGGGTAGTTAAGGGGTTTTTTTTTTTTTTTATTAATTATTTTATTTTCAACCCTAAATGTTGACTTTTAATTCGAACACCTAACGAGACCCAACGACTGTCGCCCCTAGCTAAATACCCCCATTCCGAACACAATGGGATATGTATCGCAAGTTGATTCGATCGTTTGAATTAGTTTCCGTTGAATTTACATTTAAATCTCCATATTGAATTTTAAACGTACATTTCAAATTACCGGGGTCGCATACGAACTCTAAAAATTCTCGAAAAATATTTTCTAGCTTCGTATCAACGATACGGTCCTAACAAAACTAGTTTCGTCGAATTCTGAGACCGTTGGAAAAATGGCCAATTTCCAGTCGATTAAAATCAACTGAAACTGGTTAAACGCGTTTTCTTTCGCCACGCTCACATATTGATTCGAAAAATTATGAAATTTGGAATCTAGCAATAACTTAACATCACGGACCCAACAAAACTGGTTTCGTCGAAATCCGAGGTCGTTTGCAAAATGTCCATTTTTAAGGGCCTGAATTCTATAGCGACTATTCAGAATTTTCAACTGGACATATCTTTTGATTCCCGCTATGAAATCTTGATTTTTCGGATTCGATAGAAAGATATTATCAATTAGATCCTATCATTTTTGGTTTCACTAAAATCCGGATTGTTTTGCACCCGGTACGTTCAATTGAAGTTTAAAATCAAATTATCGAACTACCGCGCCATTTTCAATTCTATTTATAATTATATATAAATATTTATATTCTAACGACGACGCGTATAAATATATACGTTCGAATTATATTCAAAATAAATTTCTCGTCGATATTATTTAAAATAATCCATTTTAAATAATCAAAATTCGCTAAAATTGCCAAAATAAAAATTTTAAACTGGCCCAGATTTTACGGGTTGTTACACACTACCCAAAGAGATATATGTTCCTAGACTTTACGTCCCAATCGTGTCGTTAAACGTGCTAGATATCTAGTTGCACATGTCCTCTATATGTGCGGACCGAGTCCCGTGGCAGGGCTAATCAAGAAACACGGAACTCGACCAGGAGCTTTAACTTATCTTTTGATGTAGATGCTAAGATCTGTTTTATCTGTATGTGGCTATGGTCCCACTTGACCCCTCCCTCAACTAATGAAAGGCATCGAACAAAATCAAGAATGAGAACTGTACGCAGGCCCTCTGTGCCCCACAACCTATTGGCTACACTCACCCATAACTAGATAGTAAAGTATATGGTCTTTCTGAGTTCTCCGCCTTTCCGCTTTGCGTATCACGATTGACTCGAGATGGTAGGTAGACGACGACGTGCTACCACAGGGCTAAACAAGATATCGTCGCCTCAAGCTGACCCACTCTAGTCTTTAGGTTGTTTATATTACAACCAAGGCATATCCTTGGCTCTTCTAACGCAGACCTTATCCTCTGTGAGCCTAGGAGGATCATCTGCAACCTCACAGAGGGATACCAAGAGTACCCTCACGTCCCCTAGAAGTCGTGTGCTTCATAACCCAGTTCGTTGGAGCCTTCTTCATGATCTCTCCTCCTCGTGTTCTACTTGGCTTTCTTGACTATGGTTTACTACTAAGTTCTCTTAACTAAGATTTACAACTTAGTTTCCTAAATCGTGAGCTTTCTTAACTAAGGTTTACTACTTAGTTTTTTGAATCGTTAGCTATCTTAACTAAGGTTTACTACTTAGTCCTCTTAACTAAGGTTTACTACTTAGTTCTCTTAGTCGTTCGTTTTCTTAACTACGGTTTACAACTTAGTCCTCTTAACTAATGTTTATTACTTGGTTCTCTTAAAAAAGGTTTGGTACTTAGTTTCTGTTACTTAGTTCTCTTTAACTAAGGTTTGTTACTTAGTTTCTTTTAACTAAGGTTTACCAATGAATTCAAGCATGACTTCAGTTCTCTTTATCAAATGATAGCGTATGGGTGTTTTCCCACATTTTCAGCTTAGATTAACTTATCTCATGGTATATGTTGTCCCACCCTTCGAGTCTTGTATTACATCTTAAGTCATATTCATTTCTTATCCCTAGGATAAATTTATCTATTATTTAATCTTATCATTCCCCACTTTTCCTTGTTTTGATACTGTTATATTGGTTAAGTTTGCCCATGTGTCCAAGTTGACTTAACCCCCAATCACGTATTTAATTCAACCCACGTACCATGCTAAATTGGTTAAGTGTTCTCTATTAGTTCATGTTGACTTAACCCGCCCGTATACCATGTCAAATTGGTTAAGTGTTATCTAGCGGTTCACGTTGACTTAACCCACCTATATATCATGTCAAATTGGTTAAGTGTTGTCTAGTGTTTCATGTTGACTTTACCTTACCATACTAGCATGTATCATTAGCATTAATTAATTATTAATGCCCAACCTCTCACATTAGACCTATTGTTATGGTCATTAGATGTGCCGGTTGGTTCCGGGCAGGATTACACCACAACTCAATCTAACCTCGGGTTTCAAGCATGTTATGGCTAACTTCTCACATTAGAACCTATTGTTTGCGGTCAATGGATGTGCCGGGCGGTTCCGGACAGGATTACACTGCAAACTCATTCTAACCTCGAGTTAGCCATGTTTCATGTTCATTCTAGATATCAAATGTCAATTACCAATTCACAAGCATGTTCATGTTCAAGTTATGCCATTATTGTCAATTTCATATTATGTGTCGAGTTTCATAATTACATAGAAACACGGTTTGTCCAACATATTCCATTTTTAATTATGTTTCTAGGATCTTAACGGCATATCCAATTTTCAAGTCTCAAATTCAAGCTTTACCCAAAAACCCCAATTTATGGTCATGCTTATAATCCCGTTAATAGGCTATACATATTATTCCAGTTTCCCATATATGTGTTCCTAACAGGTTGCTATCATTCCTCATATGTTGATTAGGCTTATTCATAGGTCAATTTCTACTTAACCCATTTCTACTTTGCTTACACAACCATTCGTGTAATAATCTTTTTACCTAAATTGCCTAATTCATCGATTAAATCTCAAGCTCTTCCAAAATAACTATAATTTACACGTTGTTGACCTTGGCTCAAAGGTAGCCAAAGTTTCACAAATAAAAAGGAAGAATAGGCAAGAGGAATAGATTAAGCATACAAAGATTATTTTAAATTGCAACATGAATTTTAATTGCGGAATGACGAACGATAATAATACTATTATGCATGAAGTGTATCATAATCCCACTCACTAATTTAAGAATGGATCTTGAATCTGATTTCTGAAACTGAAAAGCTAACCCTTGACATAGATTATCGATCCTCTAATTTAGATTTGATTCTTAGAAAATAGTTGTTGAAGTCGTTGAATTAGCTTTTGATTCTCTACTTGAATTCTAATGAAGAACTTGAGCAGCATAACTCCGTCTTTGATTTATTTTGATATGAATTAGGGAAGAGTATAGGCATAATGAAGATGTGTAGAGAAAACTGTAGCCTTAGGGGTGTTTAAATAGGTGCTCAAGACCTTATCGTACACGCAGCGCTGAGTCAGCATTGAACCCAGTTAAGAAAATAGTCCAGATTCGCAAATGAATCTAGCCAAATCTTATCGTACACGTAGCGCTGAATCAGCATTGGGTCCCACAAGCTGTTTTGGCGTAGAAATTCAAATTTCGAATGTTTGAATTGTTTTGGCGTAAAAATTTGATTTTTGAACTTTTGAATTTCTGGAATTTATTTAACTGTTTTATTCACATGAAATATTCTTATATGTGTACAATTACTCTACCGACCATTTTACGCATATATATATGTATGCACAATTTTCGTTTTATTTTCAAAATTCAAACGATGTTGCACCGTTATTTGATTCTTGCCATATTTCATTGACTGTAGCCTTATCTTGAATTTTATCTTTTATATACATATATTTATGCATATATATATACTCTCATATATATGCATATATTTTCTTTATTTCCTATATGTACGTTCTTATCCTTCCAAATTTTGAATTTGTATACGTACATATATTTGCATGTACAGTTTGCCCTCTCTAAAACAAAGATAAAAAGTATGCCACCGTCGAGGTTCGAACCCCCGACTTGCATGTTACAAATCCAATGTCTTAACCAACTGAGCTATGAAGTCTTTTGTTAATAAACCTTAGAACAATGATAATTATTGTTCTCTCCTTACTTCTCTTTTTCATGTTAGTTACAATACTTAAATTAAACCATTGCATGAATCTTTTTCTTTTAATGTTAATGCATTATGTTTGCAAATCAGTGCATGCAACATATTTACATTGCATGCAACCAATCCTTTCTTTCTTTTATTGCATGCGTTACATTTTTTTCAATGCATGCATTTATTACATGCAATCCTTATTTTATTCTTTATTTTAATTTGTTTGTGTGTGTGTATATATATATTTCTCTTATGTGTATAAAAACTTCTAGGCTTAATAACTTGTTCATATGATGTCCGTTTTACACAAACCAGGTGTCTATCTTGACCAGAATTCTGAGATGGACGCAATGGTGATGTCCATTTTACTTAATTCCAGATATTTAAATTAAGTATTTTTATTTTCTCATCTCTTCGATTGCACACATTGTTATCGCATTAATTTCCTTACTCTTCAATGTATGAATTAATTTTTCATTATACATCACCATTACATACCTATCTATGCATATATACATATTTGTACATTTTTAATTATATTAAAAATGTGGGGTGTTACATTCATATTTGAATTTAAATTGTCCAAATGATAATTATCTTACTTAATTTATAAACGTTGTTTATAAATTTAACTTCCTTGTTTGATATATTAAAACAAGTTTACATTTCAAAATTCTATTTAAGACTCCATTCCTTTTATATTTCGAATTTCAAAATAAAAAATGTCGTTCCCTTTTCAAAATGATTTCAAATTCTATTTTTAAATACATACTTGAATATAAAATTCCAAATTATCTCATGATAATTAATTCACTAAGTTTATAAACATTGTAACGAACTGGGATTTTCGACCTAGAAAATCAACATAAAACCTATGTTAATTATTCAAGCATCAAACATTCCAGATCATTAATAAAAAGAAGTTAGAGGGTAAGAACAGATAAGATAGAAAATTAGAATAGAAGAAGGAGAAGAACATAACAACATCAGAGTAAACACGAATCTCATAGTGGAACGAATAAATATATTATATAACATAACTTTGTTTGTATATAATACCATTATCGGAGTACAACACATACAACACACCGGAAATAAATAATAGCTATATACTCCTGAAGCAACCTGCTCCAGCTCTCCAAGTATATCTATAAAATCCCGACTACTTGACTACCCATACAAAATTGGGCATCCAAGAGTTTAGGAAAAACAAAATAAAATAAACTCTGGGTCAGTCTTGTGACTGGTGTGAGTAAACTCCAACTATTTGTTTAACTTTAAAAAAAATTAAAAGAAAGAATAATCATAAGACCAATCCACACATAAACATGGATGGTTTTTACCTTACGATAAACCAAAACATTCTTTTAAAATCCATACACTACAACAAAAAACACTTTTCACAGTAGGCAATATATGTTGCAGTAGACCAATTGCAACAGGCCCGCGTCTGTTGGTATAGCCGAAGTTGCAAAATGTCTGCAACATTTTCTGCCTGTTGCAATAAAACGTCGTGGTATACTTTTTTGCAACTGACCTTTGTTGTTGCAACAGACCATTTTGCAACAGTATGTGCCCGTTGCAATAGATTCATAATCTATAAAAAAAAATATAGCTTATAGATATTACATATTAAATGTATTTGTTTTAGTAATAGTGTATATCACAGAATGAAATAAACAAATAAAAATTTTATTTTAACAAAGTTTTAATAGTACAAAAAATTACAATAAAAGTTTCTACAATTTTCATATATACTTCATGTATAACAATTTCTTCTCTTACACAACATATTTACTATTAAACAACATCAACCTACACCCCCAACAGGATATTCTGCGAACATCTTTATACTGCGTCTAATAATCTATTCCATAACCATGCTACCCATTTCATCCCTTGCTCGCCTATGACCCCAGCCCTCAATGGTATTTGCAATTTCAACTGGTTAATGACATCCTTGGAAAAAGAAGGAGGAACACCTAAAAGTGATCATCGTCCTTTACAAACATCAAAGTTAAAGTAAATCACCGTACAACAATTTTTTTTAGAAGTGGATGCCTCAGAACTCTAGCATCACCACAAATAACTCATTATATAAGTCAAAAAAAGGAGAATGCCTTAAAACTTTGGCATCAACACAAATTACTCGTTGTCAGTCATCATTTGCTACTGGTATATGTACAGATGAATAAATAATATTTCGTTCAGCTCTCAAATTCATTATCTCTTCCACCATTCTTTTTCTAAAATAATCCATTTGTTCCTACAGAAATAAAATCATAAGAATATATTTGACCTCAACAAAAGTAACATATAATTTAAACGAATATAAATTATTAACATGTTATTAACACAGCTAATGTCAAAGATTTACAAAAGATTTAAACAACATAGTCATAAGAACTACAGAAGATTCCAATTTGCTTCTGAAAGATCTGGAACAGCCGAGTGCAGTATTTCTAGTTCGCTATCATTGCTACTTGCATTCATTTTAACATCCTTCTCAACATTTAAATTATCAGACTTAATGAAATCCAGAAAAGATCACTAGATATAGGATACAGAATCACTCTTACCGCGCTTTTCAACAATGGATCGGTCTTTGAATGTGGAGGCATGAATTTGATAGGTTGTTTTGAAAATTCCAGGGTTTATTGAGTTCAACGGAAAATGGTTGAATGCTGTTGGGATCGACTTGACATCAACTGAATTAGAACAAATGAAGGAACGAGTGAAAAAGAACAGAACAAATGACTGAATCCTTTTGATGTACTAGTGGATGAGTTTGGGATTTGTGGAATGACATCACGGAATACATTAAGAAGAGAAATTGACTGGCCATTGAAGTAGGTAAATGGGAAAAGAGCCATGATCCCAAAACAAATAGTTAAACACATTCTGATCAAAGCCAAAATCGAACTAGTCACCTATGATCCTAACTAAAAAAATTTAAAAGAAAATAAACAAACAATAGCAGTCAATAAGGAATTTTTCCAGTGAAGCATCTGATGACCTTAACATGCAACTTAATCAGAGCCACGGCCAAATTAGCCAGTCCAGCAAAGCAAATACAGCAAGGACACAAACAACTCAGTATCGTTCTGCACAACAAATCCACAATTATTAACTACTAATTACTAATTATGCATGATTAAGTGGAATTAATTAAATAATAGTATAGATAATTACCCAAGAATCCAGATAATAGTTGCGACGAGGGAGAATGCCAAAGCGAGAATGGCGAATGGAAGGCCAAGCGGTCTGCAATCTCCTTCTCCCATTTTTATTTCTTTTTACTCTTTTGATTTTTTTATTCGATCGTGCTTGTAGAAGAGAGGAGAGGTGGAACTATAACGCTGCGCTAACAGGTTGTTTTGCGAACAATTTGGAAAGAGACTTCAAGGGATGAGACTTGAGGTTTCATGTTGGTAACCTTAATCCTAAATTTTGAGGGGATGAGACTTGAGGGCTATGAAGTAATTTAGAACGAGGAGATGGGAAGAGCAGGTAAATGGGAAAAGACCAAGCGAAGCTAGCATTAAATTATTATTTTGTATCCCGCCTTACATTTTCGAGAGCCCGCCTTACATTTTCCAGAGCCCGCCTTACACCGCCTAACATTTTCCACAGCCCGACTTTTCTATTTTGATCCCGCCTTATAGATAAAAACAAAAGCCAGCCATTTATTGATCACTTTTGAACTTTTGCAACAAACCATTTATTGATCACTGTTGCAACAGACTCGTGTCCTAAATATTGTATACTTTTGAACTTTTGCAAAGAAAAAAGGTTGACTTTTACTGATCAATAACAATTAAATATAATATTAGAAATATAAAAGTTAAATATTAATGATAACTAGAAGCTCTTAATTAATTCATAAAAATACCTCTATCAAACTCAAATTTTTAATTAATCCATACAAGAAATTATTATTAATTATGAATTACTCCTTAATAGTAATATTAATTAAATATCATTTATTTATTTATTATGAATATATTAATTTTTTAATTATTAAATATTTAAACATATTCATATTTCAAATTAATTTTTAGTTATTATCCATTATTTTTTATTATTAACTCATTACAATTGAATAATTATTTATTTAATTTATTATTTTTAAAATGTTAATCATTATTATTTGTTAATTATTAATTATTGCTTTTTAATTACCAATCACTTTATATTACTTAAATTTTATTATTAATTAATAACTATTAAATATTAATCTTAATTAATATATAATTACTATTACTTAATCATTTAATAGTGACTATTTAGAATTAATTATTAAAAGTTAATCATTAAAATCTTATAATTATTTTTAATAGTATGTTTTTCACAACTGGCTTTTCCAGTTGTAAAAAAATACAGTAATTGCAAGTGGCGAAAACAGTTGCTAAAGATATTTATTTGCAACTGACTAGGAAGCGCAATTGCAAATAATATGTTTGTTGCAACTGTTCTAAAAGCACAGTTGCTAAAAGTATGCTTTTACAATAGGAAGGGAAGCGCAATTGCTAAAAATATGCTTTTCACAACAGGAAAAAATTGTCTGTTGCTAAATCTCATCTATTGCAACTACTACAATAGGTCTGTTTCTAAATATCATTTACCGCAACTGTCATGTGTTGCCTATTGCAAATAACTAGTTGCAGTAGGGTATTTTTCTTGTAGTGATACTCTTTTGATGTTATAATAATGTCTAAATCAAATAAATAACAATCAAGTGGAACGCTTTCATCTCACGTTCCACATATATAATATATAATCAAAAACCGCAGGTGCTTATTGGTTAATGGATTCCAACTGGCAAGGTATAGGACCACCTTCCGACAGTGTATCTGTAGAGAGGAATACACCGGTTTCAACAAGAACATCTTGTGACCCAGGCTAAACATGACCGACCACTCATTTCGCTTGAGTGTACTAAATGTATTATCACCAATGGTTGGGAGCAACTGTTACCCGAAAGGGTCAGCATCAAAATAGGTTAAAGAAGTAAATGAAATTTCTCTAGATCAGGTGAAAGTACACCCTAATTGGGAGCTACCCACTTAGCCATGCGACCTACCCGATTTATACCATTTCCTAGTTGTGAGGCTTGAGGTCATAACATACAGATCACCCCTTTTATTTTCTTTGAATGCCACATAGTCATACCCGCCAAATCACCAATTGATTTCTCCAAAAATACCACGGGTATACAGCTAAGAGAAACGAATTCCTCTGCCACCAAATGTAAATACATTTGAAGAGATCAATTTACAATATCTATTAAATATACTCGGTCTTACATTCTTCTATATATTCATAAATCTTTATTTTCTAAATTTTGAAAATATACGTTATTAACATTGAAAAAAAGCATTTCCATTCCTTTTTTGCGCATCAATATCCTCCCACATCTACCAGTTTCTAACTATAAACTAGTAAGAGAGCGATTCCCTGAATATCAATCCCAAAGGACGAAGCCAACATCAGATCGATACCCAGAAAGCTATTCAACATAATTATTCAACGGAGAGTTATCGAATAAAGATTATTCGAGAGAGAATTATGCATTAGATTTTGACTATATCGAATGTAGGAAAGTACTATATACTTTCCAGTTTTAAACCAATATTTATTTATTTAATAAATTTATTAATTATTATTTATTCAAATTAATGAATAAAAGATATATTTTGAAGTTGGATACTTCGAAAGTAGGGATTATAACGTTATCGTTATAACCAATGTTTTTTATAAAAGAATTGGATTCGTAAACTGAATACGAGAGTTGCGTTAGTAATGATTTGATAAGAAGATAAGAAACGGAGTTAAGGAAATTAGAAACTGATTAGAGATTACTTATGTTGAATAGCTGTCTGGGTATCGATCTGAAGTTAGTTTCGGCCTTCGGGGTTGATATTTAGGGAATTGTTCTCTTACTACCCGATTTATACCATTCCCTAGTTGTGAGGCTTGAGGTCATAACATACAAATTACCCTTTTTATTTACTTTGAATGCCACATCGTCATACACGCCAAATCACAAACTGATTTCTCCAAAAATACCACGGGCATTCAGCTAAGAGAAACGAATTCCTCCGCTACTAAACGTAAACATGTTTGAAGAGATCAACTTACGCGATCTATTAAATATACTCTATCAGACATTCTTCCATATATTCGTAAATCCTTATTTTCTAAATTTAGAAAATATACTTTATTAACATTGGAAAAAAAAACTTTTTCATTCCCTTTTTACTGTAAACTAGTAAGAGAACAATTCCTTGAATATCAACCCCGAAGGCCGAAACCAACATCACATCGATACCCAGAAAGATGTTCAACATAAGTAATCTATAGTCAGTTTCTAATTTCCTTAACTCCGTTTCTTATCTTCTTATCAACTCATTACTTACGCAACTCTCATATTCAGTTTACAAATCCAATTCTTTTATAAAAAACATTGGTTATAACGATAACATTATAATCCCTACTTTCGAAGTATCTAACTTCAAAATATAACTTTTATTCATTAATTTGAATAAATAACAATTAATAAATTTATTAAATAAATAAATATTGGTTTAAAACTGGAAAGTAAATAGTACTTTCCTACATTCGATATAGTTGAAATCTAATACATCGAATAATCTTTATTCGATAACTCTCCATCGAATAATTATGTTGAATAGCTTTCTGGGTATCGATCTGATGTTGGTTTCGGCCTTCGAGATTGATATTCAGGGAATTGTTCTCTTACTAGTTTACAGTTAGAAACTGGTAGATGTGGGAGGATATTGACGCGTAAAAAAGGAATGGAAATGCTTTTTTTCAATGTTAATAACGTATACTTTCTAAATTTAGAAAATAAGGATTTATGAATATATAGAAGAATGTCTGACCGAGTATATTTAATAGATATCGTAAATTGATCTCTTTAAACGTATTTGCATTTGGTGGCATTCAAAGTAAATAAAAGGGGTAATCTATATGTTATGACCTCAAGCCTCACAACTAGGAAATGGTATAAATCGTGTAGGTCGCATGGCTAAGTGGGTAGCTCCCAATTAGGGTGTATTGTTACCTGATCTAGAGAAATTTCATTTACTTCTTTAACCTATTTTGATGCTGACCCTTTCGGGTAACGGTTGCTAATCCCAACCTTTGGTGATAATACATTCAGTACACTCAAGCGAAATGTGTGACCGGTCATGTTTAGCCTGGGTTACAAGATTTTCTTGTTGAACCCGGTGTATTCCTCTCTAAAGATACACTGTCGGAAGGTGGTCCTATACCTTGCCAGTTGGAATCCATTAACCAATAAGCGCCTGCGGTTTTTGATTATATATTATATATGTGGAACGTGAGATGAAAGCGTTCCACTAGATTGCTATTTAATTGATTTAGACATTATTATAATATTGAAAGAGTATGGATTTTAAAAGAATGCTTTGGGTTATCATAAGGTAAAAACCTTCTGTGTTTATGTGTGTATTGGTCTTATGATTATTCTTTCTTTTAAAAGAATTTTTAAAGTTGAACAAATAGTTGGAGTTTACTTACACCAGTCACATGACTGACCCAGAATTTGTTTTGTTTTGTTTTTCCTAAACTATTGGGTGCCCAATTTTTGTACGGGCAGTCAAGTAGTCAGGATTTTACAGATATACTTGGAGAGCTGGAGCAGGAGGCTTCAGGAGTATATATGTAACATCACATTATTTTGAAACATGTCATAATAGATAATTAAAGAATAATTAATTTTTAAGAGAAGAATTAGGTGAAACGAGTTACGTCATTGCGTTCGTGGCTATTCTCAAGTCAATTTAGACCTATGGTTTGCAGAAAACCGATTTAGGATGGAAAAGATATCTTTTAATTAAATAATGAAACAAAACATGAAAAAAAGAGGAATGAGAAAAAATAATGGATAGCATTGTCCTAAGTCTTGTTAACAAAAGACTAAGTAGCCCAGTTGGTTAGAGCATATGACTTGCATACAAGAGGTAAGTGCGATCCCCGCCAGCGCCATATTTTTGTTTTAGGCGAATGGCTAAAAATTAGCTTAGTGTGAACGCAGTTCAATTAAAAAGAGGTTTCGTGTGAAAAGGGTTAATTAGAGGCTTAATAGGAAAAATGGTGTTATATATATATATATATATATATATATATATGACGTGCGGGTGTCAACACCCTGCTATTGCGCATCATTTTGCATACATGGCGCATTTTTATTGGTTAATGATCTTTTTTCCCGCAACATGGCTATTTTCTATTGGTCAGATGACGTGGACGATTCCTATGGCTTCTGATCTAATCTAATGGCCCTAATTAACTCACTACACCTATATAAACACACCTAGACCTAAACCTAATTTCACTACACTAATTCATGGCGCCTCCACGCTGCCTCAACCTAAACTAGTCCTTCTTCTTCAACAAATCAAAGTAAAGAAATTCTGTAAAGGGGATTGAATCTATAACAACTACAATGCCTAATTCTCTTCCTTAATCCAATCTTTGTGAGTTCATTGATTATTTTTAGATTAAAATAATACTAAAGCAACGCTGAGACACAAGGTTAGACTCTGTTTGCGGTAGAAGCCTGCCCGGAACCAACCGGCCTAACCAGAAACCAAAAATGGCCAGTCTAATGTGAGAGGTCGTAGGCACAACTAAAAGATGCTTAAACACATGGTTAAGTTAGGCTTGTGGCAAAGTCTGCCCGGAACCGCCCGGCACATCCAACGGCCACAAGCCATAGACTTAATGTAAGAGGTTTGTGCATTAATAACTAATTAATGCTGATCAAATATGAATATCATACCTAAAACATGTTAGGTAGGTAGGGTTAAGTTAACCTATGTAAGATGACAACTTAACCAATAATACATGAATAAAGTGGATAGGGTTAAGGCAAGCTTAACCAATAATACATATTGATTACATAAGTGGATGGGGCTAAACTAACTGGGTTGATAGACAACACTTAACCAATATAAGTTTGGGTTAGGATAAACCCAAGGGAAAAAACTAGTAGCGGTAGGGACCCATTTCAGGTAGTAACCCACTTAGCGGTATCGGGAACCCTGAGCTAGGCAGGGTTGGGGCACACTTACTGGCTGATTATAAGCAGTCAAATAAGAGCGAGGGTGTAGCAGTACAGGTTCTGACGGGTTCGTTAAGTCTGCACAAGGTTTGGAAGATTTAGCCACTATACACCAGAAGGTATAAAGTTGTGCACCCACGAGTTGCCACTTAGGGAGTGATACACGCTAAGCTGGGACCCACACAGATATCTACAAGTTAGGGAGTCGATCTATTAGGGGTAGTGGGGGACATCTAGTATCTATTATGGGCAAGTGGACTTTCAAGGATTGTATGGGGTGGATACCTCTTACTAGATGTTACGCCTGAGTGCTACCAATTGCGAGGTTGGGATCATTTCGTTAAGAATTACTAGTAGGTGGTGCAAAGAACTAAATTAAATAAGAAATCTGGGAAGCGCACTAGACATTCCTTTATATTCATCCTGTTATCCTGCTTTACCTTATGTCATGGTTATACTTTCCATCCTGTTTATTCCTGTCATATATCTTTACCTATTTTCATGCTAAAAGTAGCTGGACTCGCCAGGCTTTGTGTCTGGCCTTTTTGTTTTCACCTCTTTTTCTTTCGTTCCCTCTCCCCCCTCCGTACCCCCGAGTTCTCAGGGAGGAAACATTGAAGCTTGAATTGGATTTCTTTCTTCTTGAAGCTCTTGAAAGTGTTGAGAGTAATGCTCAGCTTTATCTCTTTTCAATATGGCTATTTTGAGTGGGATTATGATTTTACTTTTATGTACACTGATAATAATTTTGTTCAAGATAGATATTTATGTACTTGATTCTAGTATGTGGTTTTGATGTTGTAACCAAATATGTTTTGCTTTTCCGCTGTAATGAATAAAGTTTGAATTTTCTTAAGTACCATCTATGTATCTATCTTGTGATATTTTGTTCCATACTCTTATAATACTCCGTGGAAGTTAATGCATTCCCTTATTGAGTGACATTAATGGACGTTGGGTGTTACACGTGGTATCAGAGCTGAAGGTTACCAGAACAGATAAAAGATTTTGAAAATCGTTTTCAAAAGGCATTTTTAGAAAGAAGTATTTTCAAAAACATGTTTTAAAGAGGGTATTTTCAAGAGAAAGTTTTATTATGAAAAACATAATCCCCAAAAGCCATATATCTTTCTTTCGATTCTCTACTTGGATATCATTTTCCTTTCTTTTCACCATAGTTCCGTAGGCATGTTAAAACTACGGCTCATGTCGGAGGGCAAAGAAATGCCCAACCTCCATCCGTAGCCGCAGTAGTTTCACTTGCAGCTAATCTTCTTTCAAGCTTCTTTGGGTTTTCCGTGCGATGGAGGCAGCTTT
The DNA here is from genome assembly GCA_030737875.1 of Allium sativum. Classification (NCBI taxonomy): domain Eukaryota; kingdom Viridiplantae; phylum Streptophyta; class Magnoliopsida; order Asparagales; family Amaryllidaceae; genus Allium; species Allium sativum. The sequence goes on along the minus strand of CM060915.1, from coordinate 242,682,173 downwards.
CTAGATACTTGTTAACATGTTACACAAGGATGGTAAAAATGAGAATGAGGGAGTTTAGGCTAAGGAGCACAGCCCAAGGATGAGAAACCTGTTGATATGACTAATCCATGAAGAGGGTAAAGGTGAAAAGAAAGAGGTGAAAGTGGAAGAATCACAGAACAAGAAAGTAGAACCTAAGAAAGGTGGTAAGGATAACAAGGGCCAAGGGAAGGAAATGTGTTTTAATTGTGGAACACCGGGCCACTTAAGCAAGGAATGCAGGAAGAAGAAGAAGACAGGTTGCTTCCAATGTGGTGAGGCAAGACATATGATTAAGGACTGCCCAAGGAGGTAAGGACAAGGGCATGGATAGAGGACAGGATTTACTTCTAGGGGGCAGGTTCATGTTCTCATGGCAGCTACGCAAGGGAGAGGTAGAAACCTTTCTGTTGAAAGTTTGATTTTCCTTTTTGATCATCCTGTACGTACTTGGTTTGATTCTGGCGCTTCACATTCGTTTATATCTTCTCCTGTCGTTGAATCTCTGCACCTAAATACTAGTTTTGTTATGGATCCCATTGTAGTCTCAAATCCTATTAGGGGTATGGCTCATCATTCTATGTTATGTCGGGATTTGAGAATATATGTGTATGGCGTTGCGTTCGAATGTAATGCTTATGTACTTGGTTTCACGGGCTATGGGTTGATTCTAGGAATGGATTGGCTAGCTAGGTATGGTGCCATTCTCGACTGTTGAAAGAGGGTAGTTAGACTGTTCACTAGTTTGGGTAATATTCTCGATATCTCATGTGATCCTAAGGGTTCTGTTATGCTTAGCTACCTAGAATCTCTTGACATATCTATTGTTGATTTGCAATCTGTTCGAGTAGTCCATGAGTATGCAGATGTCTTTGAGGAGGTTAGGGGCTTACCTCCAAAATGCGAGATAGATTTTCGTATATACTTGGTAGACAATGCAAAGCCAGTTGCATTGTCTGTGCACCACATGGCTCCAAGAGAAAGGAGGGAGGTTAGTAAACAAGTGAAAGAGTTGCTTGAGAAAGGGTTCATAAGAAGAAGTATCTCGGAGTGGGGTGCTCCTGTTGTTTTTTCCATGAAGGCTAATGGTTCATTTAGATTGTGCGTGGACTATAGGGAGCTGAATAAGCTCACGAAGAAGAACAGACACCCATTGTCGAGGATAGATGATTTGTTCGATCAATTGGTTGGTGCTTCGGTTTTCTCTCAGTTGGACTTAGCTACAAGATTTAATCAGCTAAGGGTAGCTGAGGGTAGTATAGATATGACTGCTTTTAGGACTCTCGGCAGTTTCTTTGAATGACTCGTCATGCCTTTTGGTTTGACAAATGCACCCGCATATTTCGTAGACTTGATGAGTAGGGTGTTTAGGGAGTTTCTAAACAAGTTCGTGGTAGTCTTTGTGGATGATAGCTTGATATTCTCTAGAAGCGAGGAAGAGCATGACCTATATCTTACGCAAGTTTTAGAGACCCTTCGAGAACATTACCTCAAATCTAAGTTCTCCAAATGTCATTTTTGGAGGAAGGAGGTGAGGTTCTTAGGGAATGTTGTCTCTAAGGAAGGGATAGCAGTGGATCCGCAAAGGTGGCGGCAATCCAAGATTGGAAGGTTCATAAGAATGCAACAGAAGTAAGAAGTTTTCTTGGTTTAGCGGGCTATTATAGAAAGTTCATCAAGGACTTTGCTAAGATATCAGCCCCACTTACACGGTTGACAAAAAAGAATTTGACCTTTGCTTGGGATGTTAACTGTGACCATTCTTTCCAGTGTTTGAAGATGGCATTGACGACAGCTCCAGTTTTAGTTTTTCCCGATGGGAGTAAACTGTTCACAGTGTATACCGATGCTTGCGGGATAGGGCTTGGTGTAGTTTTTATGCAAGAGGGAAGGGTGATATGCTATGGTGTAAGGCAGTTGAAAGTCCATGAGAAGAATTACCCTATCCACGACTTAGAGTTAGGTGCCATAGTTTTTGTGCTTAAGTCTTGGAGCTATTACTTGCTTGGTGAGAGGTTTAAGTTGTATGCAGACCATAAGTCACTAAAATACTTGTTCTCCCAAAAAGATTTAAACTTAAGGAAATAGTGGTAGAGGGAGTTCTTAGCATCCTACGATTTTGAGATCGCATATACCCCTGGCAAGGGTAACGTTGTAGCGGACGCCTTGTGTAACACCCCGTAATTTTAATATCAATGTTAACTAATTTAAGAATACTTAATTTCAAATATTGGAATTAAGGGAAATGGGTCGCACCATTGCGTTTTTCTCGAAATTCTGCTTGAGATAGAGTCCGAGTTGGCGTAAAACGGATATCGTATGAAGAAGATATGGATGAACGAAGTTAGGCAGAAAAACCAGAAACGGGCCAGAATGCACTGGCGCACTTGGGAAGTGCGCCAGAACAAAATTGCACTGGCGCACTTGGGAAGTGCGCCCATGCAAAGTTGCACTGGCGCACTTAGCAAGTGCGCCCAGGCCGAGAAGAAAACCTGCACAGATTTCTGAGGCTCTGATTTAAACGGTGAGTCAGTGCTGAGTCATTTTTGACTAGTTACCGAGTCATTAGGGTTTCTGGATGGTTCTAATCTAGACTGAGTAGCCCTGATTAACTCTAGCTTCATCGATGGCTCTAATTAGTTTGAAATCCTATATAAATAACCTTAGTCTCAACCTAAATTCACACAAATAAAATAGAGATAGAGGCGTCATGCTGCTGGAAGGAAGCCAAGAGCAGCCTCCACTGGAAGAAAGATTAGAGACGAGCCAAACTAAAGTAAAAACAAGAATCAAACAACGTTTATCTACCCAAAGGAAAGCATTGCAAATTCAGAATTCAGAATCTAGAATTCAAGTTCGTTGTTTGTTGTAAGTTAGTTACTTTTTAGATTTGAACGTCTATCTATTTGTGGCATGAAATTAAATGAATATAAGAATATTCCTAATCCTTTCATTTGAATCGGTGCTTGTTTATGCCTTTGGATCGAATTAAGAACTATTGTGATTAATTACCGATGAGACTGTACCTATGCCTATGATGTTGAAACTATTGATGGCCTAAGACTATGACTATGAGCATAAGATTATTGCCTTTGACTATGAACATAAGACTATGCCTATGACTGTGAACATAAGACTGTGCCTGTAACACCCCACGTCCATTAATGTCACTCACAAAGGGAATGCATTAACTTTCATGGAGCATTTTAAATGTGTATAGAACAGAAACTTAACAACAAGATAGATATAAAAAGTGCTAAAACTTTAAAACTTTATTTCATTGCAGCGGAAAATACACAAGTTTGATTACATCATCAAAACCAGAGTCAAAGTACACAATATCCATCTTGACTAAATCAAAGTACATAAATTGAAAGACATAATCCCCAATACAAAATAGACATAAATAAGAGAGGCTGAACTTTACTTCAACAATCCAAGCAATCTTCTAAATGCAAGAAATACAGCTGTCCAAAATCAAGCTCCACTGGTGCTAGTTCCAACCTGAGCACCTGGGGGGGGAAAGGAAAAAAAGAGTAGGAAACAAAGGGGGTCAGACATAAAGTCTGGCGATTGCGATAACTTTAACAATATAATTACCAAAATAACCGGGCTAAGGCATAAGTTGGAAAATAAGGAAATGACTGTGAACAATTGAGTAAGACAGAGTAAAAAAGGAAATAAGGTAGAACTAAGATAACGTTAAAGCGCACCTAAACCACTATAAGATAATTACTATACTGCACCACCACTACTATACTGCACCACCACTAGTCACCCTAAGGTTGATCCCGCCTACAGAACTTCAATATGATAATGGTAGTTTCGTGCACCTCTAGTTGCTTTCATAGGTGCCGCCTGCCCCTATCTCGACTAGGTGTACCCACTACCCCTATGCGATCGGCTCCCTAACTCGTAGATACCCGTGCTGACCCCACAGTGGGGCGTATCACTCCCCAAAGTGGCAACCCGATACCACCACTAATGCACGGCTTATACTTACACGATGCAACAATGTCTTACCTACCAGCCCCGGCCCACACACGCACATGAACCCGTTGGACTTGCGTTGCCACGCTAACCTGTTTTGGCCTCTTACAGGCAAGCCTAGTACGCGTGTCTCGTCCTCGACTTGGGTCGAGCCCATAAAGATACTTATGGATTACTGGTTGAAACAAGCCACCATTACTTGACACAAGCTATCCACCTAAGCTTGGTCCCCTCTAGTACGTCCCACTTAACCCTCTTCTTATTCATGTTTACTTACATGTTTCAATTTTGGTTAAGTGTTTCTAATCGTATTTCAAATGCCACCCAAGGCACCCACTAGATTCCACATGCCACCTAAGGCACCCACTTAACCCCATCATGTCCTACTACATATTTATCTGGTTATGTGTTTCTTAATTCATTAAGACCGTACCCTTATAAAGACCTCCCACATTAGACTGGCATTTGTGGTAGCTGGATTTGCTGGGCGGGTCCGGACATTCTTACACCACAAAAGAGCCTAACCTCGTGTCTTTACAACTGTTACGCATTTAGTTTATGCCTAAGACCTCCCACATTAGACTGGCATTTGCGGCAGCTGGATTTGCCGGCGGGTCCGGGCAGTCTTACACCACAAAAAAGCCTAACCTCGTGCCTTAGACGATTAATTACACCTAATTAATTATTCCCCAATTTGAATTAATTTCCTTATTCAAATTATCAATCAATTCCAAATTTAACGATGTCCATAATTGACTCAATTATGTCCATCTATTTATGGTATGTAAAATCATACTAATTTTCATCAGAAATTAATTTTATGCCATTTAAGGCATTTATGCCAATTCTCAATATTAAATCTTTTAATATTATCCCATTGCCCCACGTTGTACGTTTGTTCGTTTAACATAAAATATACGTTAGACTCGAATAGTCTAACTCATGGAATAAAGAGAAAACATCACAACATACATGTAATTAAAAATAGATCTAAACATAAGGGGTGAACTTGCAGGTGTGAATGATGTTCTACATCTAAAACTTGCATAGGCCAAAGTTACAACTTGCATAAAACTACATATGTCATAGATCCAAATCTAAAGGTGTAAACTTGTTTAGATAATGGTCACAAACTTGCATAAATCGTGTACGTCATAGATCTACATCTAAAGATGTAAACTTGCATAGGCAATAACCATAAACTTGCATAACATGATTCATATTCCAAACTCATATATTTATATAAACTTGCATACGTGATTTATGCAACATAACGATGGTGTAAACTTACATCTAAACATGTAAACTAGCATGTAGAATTTATCATAGAACTCACACATGTCATAGCCTAACTTTAGATCAAATTTTCACATAAACTAGATGTCACTAAACATGTAAGGTTACATATAATTTTCCCCAACTTGCATAGGAATCATGTCTTAATCAAAATCTAAACTTGTATACATACTTATGATTTATCATATGAATCAACATAACCAAACTAGCATATGACAACATGATGATTTGATTATACATAAGCCAATCATAGAATTACAACATAGGTGATAGCATCATAACTTTACAACATAGATGATAACATCACAACATAACATCATAGAATTTACAACATGTATGTTAACAACACAATTTTACAACATAATTATAACATGCGGTCAATAATTATCATCATATCCATATAATCCACATCATAACTTAATCCAATTAAATTGCTAATTATTTTATTAAAGAAATCGAACTCACAACTCAAAGAAGGTCTTGAGTTCTGAATTCTGAGTTCTGAAGTTGTATTAGCTTTCCTTTGGAGAAGATTCGTTGTTAGAGTTGAAAGGGATTGGTTTAGACTAGCTTTCTTCCTCTCTAATTGGTGGTGGCTATTCTGAGTTGTAAGGTGACGGCATGGAGGCCATGAACCTAATTTTATTTTGATTTTAGGGTTTGAGTCTATGGGTCTTTTTATAGAGTTTAGGATTAGTTTAAGCTGTCCGATCAATCCAGAAATAGTCCCAGCCAATCAGAGTAGATCAGAAACCCTAATGAGTCAGCACACAGTCATAAACAGGTCATCAATCAAATCTACCGGGGGGGGCAGGTCGACCCCCAGGTCGACCTGGTCAGGGTAGGTCGACCCTATGGTCGACCAGGCCCTGGCGGTAATTTTCCCGCCTAGCTTGTTTGACTCTGAAATTTGAATTTTCTGAAATCTGTTTTGAATTTTTTGAAACTTCCAATGGCCATAACTTCTTCATACGAAGTCCAATTCACGCAAACTCGGACTCTATCTCAACCAGAATTCCGAGACGAACACAATGGCGTAACCCGTTTCCCTCAATTCTCACATCTGAGATTAGTTATTCTTTAATTTGTGAACTATAGTGTTAACAGAAATACGAGGTGTTACATTCTCCCCACCTTAAAGGGTTTCGCTCCTGAAATCTCCAAGTTAAGGAGAATGCATATCCTAACATCCAAACAACCATCTACTCAACCATCAAACACAGGCATCCATTTTCCTTATAAAATTCCTAATGTTGTATGAACATATGCAAGAAGTGTGTGTATATGTTCCTTATCTATTGCAGAATCAGGCGGTCTACTGATTCAGTTGACCACCTTAATGCAAACCATGATAGTGCCATGCGTTCATTATGTATGCGAAAGAATCCTATCGATACATATTATTTCTACATGTGTGCACAACCATTCACCAAAATGCAGCACCATATGATAGTACAACCGTTGTACATCCATTAACTTAAATATGCACACACATTTATATGCAATATGCAATATGAAGTGACTTAGCCAATCTAGTGCCTAAGGTGTGTGTATATGCATCCACGAGCAACCACTAGCAACCACTTGCATCCACATGCATCCACATACATAACATGTCTCAAACACATGTTTCAACCGTAGGACTACCTTATCTAAAGGTCAAAGATACTAGTGAGAGGACATATTAAAGATAAAACAAGTACAAGCTAAGCGATGAAGGAGAAATTAAAGAATATACCCTCGAAAAGAAAAGGGTACAATGAATGCATATTCTCTTCCGTCTCCCAGGTAGCATTGCTCTTGTCATCTCCCCATCGCACTTTGACTAGCTTGACCTCTCGATTCCTCAACTTCTTAATCTCCGACCCAAGAATGCACGTAGGAGCTCGTTGAATTGTCGCATCATGCTCTATCTCCACCTGTCTAAGCAAGCTCGGCTCTACCACTTCCGCGGTCTCGTGCAACCACTTCCTCAAATGTGATACATGGAATATATCGTGTACACCACTAAGTCTCTCGGGAAACTCCACTCCATACGCCATCTTCCCAATCCTCTCCTTAATAGGAAACGACCCTACAAACCTCGGTGCTAACTTCCCAACGGACCCAAAGCAAACGACATTCCGTAATGGAGACACCTTGACAAAGACCATGTCCCCAATATCAAACTCAAGATCTGACCTCCTCTTGTCTGCATAAGATTTCTTCCTATCTTGCGCCGTCTGCATCCTCCTTCGAATCAAATCGATCTTTCCCGAAGTCTCTCTAATCATATCGGGCCCAAGTAATATCTTATCCGTAGACTCCCACCAACATGTAGGTTAACGACACGACCGTCCATAAAGAGCCTCGAAAGGTGCCATGCCAATGCTAGACTTAAAGCTATTATTATATGTGAACTCTACCAACGGAAGATGTTCCTCCCATGTACCTTCGAAGTCTAAGACACATAGCCTCAAAAGGTCCTCTAGAATACGATTCACCCTCTCAGTTTGGCCGTCCGTCTGAGGATGATATGCGGTGCTCAAACATAACTGAGTCCCTACCGCCTCTTGCAAGCTCTTCCAAAACTCGCTAGTGAAGATAGGATCGCGGTCGCTCACTATCCTAGAAGTAACACTGTGCAAATGAACTATCTCTCGAATGTATACGGAGGCTAACCATGGAGAAGTCCTCTTACTCTTCACGGGAATGAAATGGGCGCTCTTAGTAAGTCTATCTACCATGACCCAAATCCCCCTATCACCCTTCCTCGATATCGGTAATCCATCAATAAAATCCATCGAAACACTTTCTCACTTCCATTGTGGGACCTCCAATGGGTGAAGCAACCCACCGGGCTTCTTTTGCTCTGCTTTTACTTGTTGGCACACCAAGCATCTAGCGACATACTCTGCCACATCCCTCTTCATGCCGGCCCAAAAGTAAACTCATCTCATGTCCATGTACATCTTGTCCCCACGGGGATGGATGGTCATTTTTGAACGATGTGCATCATCAAGAATGGCCTTCCTCAAGTTCTCGTCCCATGGTACACAAAGTCTACCATCCTAACGTAACCAACCCTTATCATCTAGGGTATACCTACGGAGATGGATCGATGACTCCTCTCTTTTGAGTTCTCTCCTAACTCAACCAATTGTGGGTCATCTCGCTGTGCGGCACCGATCCGTCCCAAAAGCGTAGGTCTGACCTCTAAGGATGCTAGCAAACCGGGTACAAAGTCAACGGAAGGTCTAAAGTCAAACATAGAGATGAACTCTAAGCTTCGCCGCTCAACAAACAACGGACTCAAGGACAACCTTTTCCTACATAAGGCGTCTGCCACCGCGTTACCCTTGCCAGGGGTATATGCTATTTCGAAGTCGTAGGATGCTAGGAATTCCATCCACCTTTGCTGCCTCAAGTTCAAGTCCTTTTTAGAGAACAAGTATTTTAGCGATTTGTGGTCAGTGAACAATTCGAATTTCTCACCAAGAAGATAATGGCGCCAAGACTTAAGCGCGAAAACAATAGCGGCCAAATCTAGGTCATGCATAGGGTAATTTCTCTCATGCACTCTAAACTGCCTTCCACCATAGACTATTACCCTTCCCTCTTGCATTAAGACTGCGCATAGTCTTGTCCCACAAGCATCGGTATAAACGATAAATGGCTTACTCCCATCTAGCAACACTAAGACTGGGGCTGTGGTCAAAGCTTTCTTTAAACGTTGGAATGCATCATCACAATCTATGTCCCATGTGACAACTAGGTTCTTCTTCGTCAAGCGTGTTAATAGAGCTGATATTTTTGCGAAGTCTTTGATAAACTTCCTATAGTAGCTAGCCAACCCTAAGAAACTTCTCACCTCGGTAGCATTTTTAGGGACCTTCCAATCTTGGATGGCCACTACCTTCGCGGGATCCACAACTATCCCTTCTTTGGAAACCACGTGCCCTAAGAATCGCACTTCCTTCCTCAAAAAGTGACATTTAGAAAATTTAGCTTTAAGGCTATGCGCTCGAAGGGTCTCCAACACTTCCCTAAGATGTAGGGCATGCTCTTCCTCGCTTTTAGAAAAGATCAAGATGTCGTCCACAAAGACTACCACAAATTTATTAAGGTACTCCCTAAACACCCTGCTCATCAAGTCAACAAAGTATGGGGGGCGTTTGTCAAACCAAGGGCATCACAAGCCAGTCGAAGAAACCATCCGGAGTCCTAAAGGCAGTCTTGTCTATGCTATCCTCATCCACTCTCAACTGATGGAAACCGTGGCTAAGTCCAACTGCGAAAACACTGAGGTGCCAACTAACTGATTGAAGAGATCGTCAATCCTCGGCAGTGGGTTCCTATTCTTCTTAGTAAGTTTATTAAGTTCTCTATACTCCACACAAAGTCTAAGGGGCCCATCTGCCTTCGTCGCAAGTACTACTGGAGCACCCGACTACGATATACTACGTCTGACGAACCCCTTCTCAAGCAACTCCTTCACTTGCTTATTGAGTTCTCTTCTCTCTCTTGGAGCCATGTGGCACACTGGCAATGCAACTGGCTTTGCATTATCTACTAGATATATTCGAAAGTCTATCTCACGTTTTGGGGGTAAACCCCTCACCTCATCGAAGACATCAACATATTCACAGACTATACGAACAGAATGCAAATCATTATCGGATGCGTCAAGGGATTCTAGGTAGCTAAGCATTACTGGACCTCTAGGGTCACAAGAAATATCAAGGGTCTTTCCACAATGAGTCAACAATCTAACTACCATCCTTTCACAATCTAGGATGGCTCCGTATCTAGTTAGCCAATCCATACCTAGAATCAAGCCGTAGCCCATGAAGCCAAGAACAAAGGCGTTGCATTCAAACCCAACGCCCAAGATAAACACTCTTAAATCCCGACAAATCATAGAAAGATGAGCCGAACCACCAATAGGATTTGAGACTACTAAGGGATCCATAACTAGACTAGTATCTAGGTGCAGTGTTTCAACTAATGATGTAGAAATAAATGAATGTGATGCGCCAGAATCGAATAAAGTATGGATAGGATGATCAAACAGAAAAACTAAACTTTCAACGGAAATTGCTCTACCTCGTTCTTGCAACGGTGGGACCATGAGAGCCCGAACTTGCCCCTTGCCTGCCTTGGTGCCATAAGAGCCTGCACCTGTCCTCCCGAGGTAGACCCTGACCTCTGCCCTTTCTTTGGGCAGTCCTTAATCAGATGTCCCGCTTCGCCACAGCGGAAACAGCTAGTCTTCTTTTTCTTCCTACAATCTTTTCTTAGATGGCCTGGTGTCCCACAGTTAAAACATCTTTTCTTTCCCTTACCATTGTTGCCTTTGCCACCTTTCTTGTTCTGTTGTTGTTTTTGCGGCTTCTTTTGATCCCCTTTCTTCTCGGGTGCCTTATTAGCATTGGCGCCTTCTCCTCTTCATGCATAAGCGTCATGTCAACTAGTCTCTCAATGTTAGCTCCCATAGGGATGTGGGTCATAGCTAACCCATGAAGCGGCTCGTTCAAACCCTTAACAAATCTCAGGGCCTTCTTTTCTGGTGTATTTACCAAGTCCAAGCCAAATCTTGCCAACTGATTGAACTTGTTGATGTATTCTTTCACTGATAGATTCCCTTGCTTCAATGCCAAAAATCTTTCCATGTATAGATTCTCTTCAGCCCGTGAGAGAAACTTCGCCTCAAACCTCCGCTTAAAATCTGGCCATGTATCAACTGGACGTTCTCCATTAGTGACCTCCCACCAAAACGAGGCCTCATCCTTCATTAGCCAGGCAGCTAACTGGACCTTTCTCCCATCTTCCACTTCAAAGATTCCAAACAATTCTTCCACCTCCTTTAGCCAATTACGAGCTTCAACAAATGTCTCCGTCCCGTGAAAAGGTTTTCCACCCATTGCCCGAAAGTCCTTACATATCTTCGCAAAAATATCGACACGAGGAGGAGGAGGGGGAGGAGGAGGAGGAGCATTTGTTGGACCTGCAGTGACGGCCCTAGTCTCCAAATACCTCCTAAAACATCCTGGTATCGGTATCCCCTCGAGTATCTCGGGAATTCTAGACATGCTGAAACAAAAAAGAAAAGATTCAATACAAAAGAACCGAAGGAAAGATATATGGCGCTTGGGGTTATGATTTCTAAAATAATCTTTTCTCTTGAAAATACTATCCTCAAAACATACTTTTGAAGGTACTTCTTTATAAATGTTGTTTTTCAAAAACACTTTTCAAAATTCATATCTGTTCTGGTAACCTTCAGCTCTGATACCACGTGTAACACCCCACGTCCATTAATGTCACTCACAAAGGGAATGCATTAACTTTCATGGAGCATTTTAAGTGTGTATAGAATAGAAACTTAACAACAAGACAGATATAAACAGTACTAAAACTTTAAAACTTTATTTCATTGCAGCGGAAAATGCATAAGTTTGATTACATCATCAAAACCAGAGTCAAAGTACACAATATCCATCTTGACTAAATCAAAGTACAAAAATTGAAAGACATAATCCCCAATACAAAATAGCCATAAATAAGAGAGGCTGAACTTTACTTCAGCGATCCAAGCAATATTCTAAAAGCAAGAAATACAGCTGTCCAAAATCAAGCTCCACTGGTGCTAGTTCCAACCTAAGCACCTGGGGGGGAGGAATGAAGAAAAGAGGAGGAAACAAAGGGGGTCAGACATAAAGTCTGGCGAGTGCGATAACTTTAACAATATAATTACCAAAATAACCAGGCTAAGGCATAAGTTGGAAAATAAGGAAATGACTGTGAACAATTGAGTAAGACAGAGTAAAAAAGGAAATAAGGTAGAACTAAGATAACGTTAAAGCGCACCTAAACCACTATAAGATAATTACTATACTGCACCACCACTACTATACTGCATCACCACTAGTCACCCTAAGGTTGATCCCGCCTACAGAACTTAAATATGGTAATGGTAGTTTCGTGCACCCCTAGTTGCTTTCATAGGTGCCGCCTGCCCCTATCTCCACTAGGTGGGTGGACTACCCCCATGCGATCGGCTCCCTAACTCGTAGATACCTGTGCTGGCCCCACAGTGGGGTGTATCACTCTCCAAAGTGGCAACCTGATACCACCACTAATGCACGGCTTATACCTACGCGATGCAACAATGTCTTACCTACCAGCCCCGGACCACACACGCACATGAACCCGTTGGACTTGCGTTGCCACCACTAACCCGTTCTGGCCTCTTACAGTCAAGCCCAGTACGCGTGTCCCGTGCTCGACCTGGGTCAAGCCCACAAAAGATACTTATGGGTTACTGGTTGAAACGGCTCCCCATTACTTGACACAAGCTATCCACCTAAGCCTGGCCCCCTCTAGTACATCCCACTTAACCCTCTTCTTATTCATGTTTACTTACATGTTTCAATTTTGATTAAGCGTTTCTAATCGTATTTCAAATGCCACCCAAGGCACCCACTAGATTCCACATGCCACCCAAGGCACCCACTTAACCCCCTCATGTCCCACTACATGTTTATCTAGTTAAGTGTTTCTTAATTCATTAAGACCGTAACCTTATAAAGACTTCCCACATTAGACTGACATTTGTGGTAGCTGGATTTGCCGGGCGGGTCCGGGCAGTCTTACACCACAAAAGAGCCTAACCTCGTGTCTTTACAACTGTTATGCATTTAGTTTATGCCTAAGACCTCCCACATTAGACTGGCATTTGTGGCAGCTGGATATGCCGGGCGGGTCCGGGCAGTCTTATACCACAAAAGAGCCTAACCGCGTGTCTTAGACGATTAATTACGCCTAATTAATTATTCCCCAATTTGTATTAATTTACCAATTCAAATTATCAATCAATTCCAAATTTAATGATATCCATAAATTACTCAATTATGTCCATCTATTTATGGTATGTAAAATCATACCAATTTTCATCACAAATTAATTTTATGCCATTTAAGGCATTTATGCCAATTCTCAATATTAAATCTTTTAATATTATCCCATTGCCTCACGTTGTACGTTCGTTCGTTTAACGTAAAATATACGTTAGACTCGAATAGTCTAACTCATGGAATAAAGAGAAAACATCACAACATACATATAATTAAAAATTGATCTAAACATAAGGGGTGAACTTGCATGTGTGAATGATGTTCTACATCTAAAACTTGCATAGGCCAAAGTTACAACTTGCATAAAACTACATATGTCATAGATCCAAATCTAAAGGTGTAAACTTGTTTAGATAATGGTCACAAACTTGCATAAATCATGTATGTCATAGATCTACATCTAAAGGTGTAAACTTGCATAGGCAATAACCACAAACTTGCATAACATCATTCATATTCAAAACTCATATATTTATATAAACTTGCATATGTGGTTTATGCAACATAACGATGGTGTAAACTTACATCTAAACATGTAAACTAGCATGTAGAATTTATCATAGAACTCACACATGTCATAGCCTAACTTTAGATCAAATTTTCACATAAACTAGATGTCATGAAACATGTAAGGTTACATATAATTTTCCCCAACTTGCATAGGATTCATGTCTTAATCAAAATCTAAACTTGCATACATACTTATGATTAATCATATGAATCAACATAACCAAACTAGCATATGAACAACATGATGATTTGATTATACATAAGCCAATCATAGAATTAAAGCATGGGTGATAGCATCATAACTTTACAACATAGATGATAACATCACAACATAACATCATAGAATTTACAACATGTATGTTAACATCACAATTTTACAACATAATTATAATATGCGGTCAATAATTCACATCATATCCATATAATCCACATCATAACTTAATCCAATTAAATTGCTAATTAGTTTATTAAAGAAATCGAACTCACAATGCATAGAAGGTCTTGAGTTCTGAATTCTGAGTTCTGAAGTTGTATTAGCTTTCCTTTGAAGAAGATTCGTTGTTAGAGTTGAAAAATATTGATTTAGACTAGCTTTCTTCCTTTCTAATTGGTGGCGGCTATTCTGAGTTGTAAGGTGACGGCATGGAGGCCAAGAATCTAATTTTATTTTTATTTTAGGGTTTGAGTCTATAGGTCTTTTTATAGAGTTTAGGATTAGTTTATGCCGTCCGATCAATCCAGAATTATTCCCATCTAATCAGAGCAGATCAGAAACCCAAATGAGTCAGCACACAGTCATAAACATGTCATCAATCAAATCTGCCCCAGGGGGGCAGGTCGACCCTGTGGTCGACTTGGTCAGGGTAGATCGACCCCTTGGTCGACCCTATGGTCAACTTGCCCTGGCGGGAATTTTCCCGCCTAGCTTGTTTGACTCTGAAATTTGTATTTTTTGAAATCTATTTTGAATTTTCTGAAACTTACGATGGCCATAACTTCTTCATACAAAGCCCAATTCACGTAAACTCGGACTCTATCTCAACCAGAATTCCGAGACGAACACAATTGCGCAACTCGATTCCCTCAATTTTAACATCTGAGATTAGTTATTCTTTAATTTGTGAACTATAGTGTTAACAGAAATACGGGTGTTACATTCTCCCCACCTTAAAGGATTTCGCCCCCCGAAATCTCCTAGTTAAGGAGAATACACAGTCATCCTCTATATTCTAGCTTTTTAGTTATATCCTCTAGGGCGTATCATCAATCCTTAGGTAGCAGCCAATGGATGTAAACATGTATTTGAAACATGTTATGATTGATGGTTGCAAATGGTTGCTCATGGATGCATATACACAACATATGCGCTAGAACGACTCAGTCACTTTCATATTGCATTAGCATATATGTATTTTCTTAACGGATTTAACTGGATATGTTATCATGTGGACATTGCATATGGATGAATGGCTATGCACACATGTAGTATTTACTTAAATAGGGATGCTTGCATACATAATTGGACACATGGCACTGACATTATTCGCATTAAGGAGGTCAACTGAATCAGTAGACCACCTGATTTTGCATTAGATAAAGACATATACACACACTATGCATGTGAACATGAAAGCATTAGAAATCTTTTTAAGTACAATGAATGCCTGTGATTGAATGGTTGAGTAGATGGGTGATAGGATGGTAGGATGCATTCTTCCTAACTTGAAGATTACGGGGAAGAAATCCTTTTAAGAGGGGGAGAATGTAAAACCCCGTAATTTTAATAATAATGTTAACTAATTTAAGAATACTTAATTTCAAATATGGGAATTAAGGGAAACGGGTCGCGCCATTGCGTTCGTATTGAAATTCTACTTGAGATAGAGTCCGAGTTTGCATAAAACGGATATCGTATGAAGAAGATATGGACGAACGAAGTTAGGAAGAAAAACCAGAAATGGGCCAGAATGCACTGGAGCACTTGGGAAGTGCGCCAGAACAAAATTGCAATGGTGCACTTGGGAAGTGCGCCCATGCAAAGTTGCACTGGCGCACTTGGCAGGTGCGCCCAGGCCGAGCAGAAAACCTACACAGATTTCTGAGGCTCTGATTCGAACAGTGAGTCAGTGCTGAGTCATTTCTGACTAGTTACTAAGTCATTAGGGTTTCTTGATAGTTATAATCTAGACTGAGTGGCCCTGATTAACTCTACTTCATCGACGGCTCTAATTAGTTTTAAATCCTATATAAACAACCTTAGTCTCAACATAAATTCACACAAATAAAATAGAGATAGAGCCGTCATGCTGCTGTAAGGAAGCCATGAGCAGCCTCCACTTGAAGAAAGATTAGAGACGAGCAAAACTAAAGTAAAAATAAGAATCAAACAACGTTTATCTACCCAAAGGAAAGCATTGCAAATTAAGAACTCAGAATCCCGAATTCAAGTTCATCGTTTGTTGTGAGTCAATTACTTTTTAGATTTGAACGTCTATCTATTTGTGGCATGAAATTAAATGAATATAAGAATATGCCTAATACTTTCATTTGAATCGGTGCTTGCTTATGCCTTTGGATCTAATTAAGGACTATTGTGATTAATTACCAATGAGACTGTGCCTATGCCTATGATGTTGAAACTATTAATGGCCTAAGACTATGACTATGAACATAAGATTATTGCCTATGACTATGAACATAAGACTATGCCTATGCTTATGACTGTGAACATAAGACTATGCCTATGACTGTGAACATAAGACTATGCCTATGCCTATGACTGTGAACATAAGGCTATTGTCTATGACTATGACAAGGACCATTGTGGCTAATCACCTATGATTCATGACTATGAGATTATTGCCTAGGATTATGTCTATGAAATTGGATCTAAGCTTGATTTTCTATTTAGACCTATTCTTAATTATCCCTGGATCTTGATTTTGGGAATTTTTCTATTAAGTTAGGTCTATCCATATTCTTTATTATTATTCAAACCTTTTAATGTTCATAATGTTATCAGATTTATGCCTGCGATGCTTTAGTCTATTTATTCAGTATATTTATTAGATCTGTAAGTCGTGAATTTGGGATTATTATCTTATGTCTATTCTTATGCCTATCGCATTCATGGTATTCTTGTTTATTCCCTTTTATTTACGAATCTAGATTGACCTATAATCTAAACTGAATCACGATTACGCAAACGATGGGAATACGATTTGGGCAGAACATGAAACTAACATGAATGTGATTGAAAATTTGGAAGATTTGTATAGCATGAAATTCATATAATTTGGCCAGATAAATATGTTGGCATGATCTGAATTTGCTATAATAGTGAGTAATTTGCATGCCTTGGGCGTAAATGGTAAATTGTTGGCCGCAAAACATGTAGTTGGCATGTGAATCTAGTTTTGGCATAAATTGTAAACTAGAATATTAAATCTAGTTCTAGCAAGAATTGTCAAATTGTATATTTAATCTAGATTGGGTAAAAAATGTAAATAGGAACATTAAGTCTAGATTAGGCTTAACTACTTATTTGGAACGCCAAATATATGGCGTAGTGATTTTGGGCATGATTATTATGGCGAGTTTGGGAAGATGGGCTATAGCCTATTCTGATTTATAACTTGAAATCACATGTAATTGTCATGTTTAGCATAATCATGGTTAGTGACACTTGATTTGGTAAAATCTTATAAACATGATTTAGATGGAAAGTGGGCCATAATAGTAATTGCTGATAATATACAGTAGAAGAGTAACTATGGAATAAATAAATTAGGAATTTGTCCTAAATAAGAAATGTGTACATTACAGAAAGTACGAATATGCCTAACCAGAGGTTAGATTGAGTTAAGGTATAATACTCCCCAGAACCGCCCGACAAATCCAGCAACCGTAACAATACCTATCTAATGTGGGTGGTTAGAGCATTGATCCCAAAAAGGACTCGAGGTTAGACTGAGTTGCGGTGTAAATCTGCCTGAAACCGACCGGCACATCTATTAACTGCAACAATATCTGTCTAATGTGAGTGGTTGGTGCTTTAAAGAATAATTTAAGGCTAAGAAACGGTTAAGCTAGAATGGGAGGGTTAAGTCCATAGGAACACTTAACCAACTTAACATGTTAACAAAACCAGACTTGTAGGGGTTAAATAACCATTATAACATGTTGACTAGACAAGTGTGTAAGGTTTAGGAAAGGTTTAACCGTTATAACATGTTAACCAGACTAGAAGGTGGGGTTAAGTAAAATACACTTAGCCAATTTAACATGTTAAATAGACTAGAAAGTGGAGTTAAGTAAACTCAGAATATTTAGCCATCAGAGTGTGCCAAATGAACAAGGTTAAGTTAAAACATGAAGGAACAATACTTAACCATTAGACCATATGAATTAAATAGATGTTAGGGTTAAGTTAACTAAGGGAACACTTAACCAATACAAGATGAAGGTGTGGAGTTAAGTAATAAGAAATACTTAACCAATATAACTTGATTTGTGGTAGGGTTAAGTCAACGTGAACTACCGATAACACTTAACCAGTTTAACATGACAAATGAATGGGTTAAGTTAACTTGAATTGACTAATGACACTTAACCAATCCAACTTGACGAGAAAAAAAGAACTAAGTAGTAAACCTTAGTTAAGAGGACTAAGTTGTAAACCTTATTTAAGAAAACGACGATTCAGGAACTAAATAGTAAACCTTTAAGGGAAGTAAGTAGTAAACCTTAGTTCAACACGAGAAGGAGCGAACGTCCATCTGATCTTAAAGAAGGCTCCAACAAATTGGGTTACGAAGCACGCGGCTTCGATGGGACATGAGGGTACTCTTGGTATCCCTCTGTGAGGCTGCAGATGATCCGCCTGGGCTCACAGAGTTTAAGGTCTGCGTTAGAAGAACTAAGGGTATGCCTTCGTTGCAATATAAGGCAACCTAAAGACGAGGATGGACCAGCGTGATTCGGCGAGACCAGTAGCCCTGTTATAGCAACTCGTCGTCCACCAACCATCTTGAGTCAATCGAGGTACATGAAGCGGAAAGGCGGAGAACTCCAACATAGCATATACTTGCTATCTTGTTATGGTTGCGGATGGCCATAGATTAGTGGGGCATAGGGGGTCCTGCGTATAGTTCTCATTTTTCAAGGTGTGCCTTTCATTAGTTGAGGGAGGGGTCAGGTGGTACCATAGCCATAGGAAATACAAACCTTAGCATCTGCATCGGCAGATATCTGAAAGCTCCCGACCGAGTTTCGTGTTTCTTGGTTTGCCCTACCACGAGACTGGGGTCGCACATATAGAGGACATGTGCATCTAGATAGTGATAACGATCCATGACACATATGTGGGGAAAGTCTAGGAACATATACCGCTGTGGGTATTGTGTCATAGAGTAGGAGCGTAGTTCGATAGGTAGCATAATCCCTAGTTGGACCTAGGTCGCGTAAACCCTAAAATCCGAGAAGCATTAGATAAGTCACCTAAACCCAAGTTGAATCTAGGAAGCACTCGATAGAAAAACCCTAGATTAGATCTATGTAATAGATAATAAATGTACGCCTAAAGGCAACCACAATTACAAGGATTGGGGGCACGTTATCATTTTATAAAGATTACTAGTTGGGTCACTAGTTAGGTGGTGCAGAGACGTAAACCAAAATAACAGGGTAATCGCGAAGTAGAGAAAGTATGGAAGCATATTCAGTTCACTAGTGTATTCAGCTTGTCAGTAGATCCAGTTTACCAGTACATTCAATTTTATCTTGCCTTAGCATATCTTGGTTATCTTGTTAGCCCTATCATTATGGTATTGTCTTGAATTCAGTTAAATTCATGTCATGTAGTTTTTACCTGTTCACATGCTGAAAGTTACTGAACTTACCAGACTTTATGTCTGACTCTGTTTTCTTTTGCTTTCTTGTTTTCCATCCCCCCCAGCTTCGTAGGGAGGGAATGTTACTACTTAGCTCAGTTTTCTTTCCAAGCTCGAAGATTAGTCGAAGTTTTCCTTGGATTCACTTTTCCATTGTTATGGCTGGCTTATACTGCATTGGGGAATATAAAAGTTATTTTATGCTTCTTTATTTTTTAAGACATATACTCTGGTATTGGAAAACAATTGTTGTACAAATTATTTTATCAATAAAGTAAAGTTTTTTTTCCCGCTGTTTTAATTTTGTCTGTCTTGTAATTTATCTTCATCTTTTACTTATAATGCTTCACAGAACTTAGTGCATTCCCTTTGTGAGTGACACTAACGGATGTGGTGTGTTACACGTGGTATCAGAGCTGAAGGTTACCAGATCAGATAAAAGATTCGAAAAATTATTTTCAATGGTTTTAAAAGAAGCATTTTCAAAAGAATTTTTTTGTTTTAAAGGCATATTCCCCAAAAGCCATACGCACTATCTTCTAATCCTCTGTTTGAATTCTTGTCCCCTTCTTTCTTGAGTCTTCGGGTCTCCTGACTTTCTGGGAGATAACCTCATCGCGGCACGGTTCCGTAGGCCTGATAAGACTACGATACCTATCGAAAGGCAAAGTAGTGTCCAACTTCCATTTATAGCCATAGTAGTTTCACCTGCAGCTAGTCTTCTTTCAAAGCCTTGAAGGGTTTTCCGTGCGATGGAGGCAGCTTTTGAGAAACTGGTCAATATGATTACACATGGATGGTAAAGATGAGGACGAGGGACAGGATTTTCAGAAGGGCGAGTGCATGCTTTCACCACTAGAATACCTGAGAGAGAGATAGTAAAAGTCTCCATTGGAAAAGTTTAGCTCTTCGTTTGGATCAACCAGTTAGTATTCCTTTGATCTTAGCACTTCGCATTTATCTACTTCCATAGTTAAGTCTCTGCACCTTAGTACTTGTATAGCAGAAGATCCCATTAGCGTCTCAAATCCAATTAGTGGTTCGGCCCATTTACCTTTGGTTTGTAAGGATTTGATAATAACTATATTAAGTGTTGAGTTTAAGCGTAATACTTATGTTTTTGGTTCCATGGGCTATGATTTGATTCTAGGCATGGGGTAATTCTGAATGGAGGGTAGTTAGACTTTTGACTTGCCTTGGAAATACCCTCGAGATTTCGTGTAAAGAATTAGTTAGACTTAGCTAGCTAGAATCGCTTAATCGACGATTTGCAGTCCGTTAGGGTAGTCCATGAGCATGCAGATGTTTTTGATTAGATAAGGAGTTTACCCCTAAAATGCGGGATAGACTTCCGCATGTAACCAGTTGACAATGAAAAGCTAGCTATCCGATCAACGACAGTTTTGGAAATGGAGGTCAAGAAGCTTCGCAATCGTGAGGATTAATTAGACAAGGTACAGAATAATGAAGCTCAAGAAGATGCGACTTAGAAGACAAAAGACTAGATACATGCATCATACCCTTTTTCTTAAGGGGTACATCCTTGATCTCTTTTTCTAGGAATTTAATGCATACTTTCTAGCTTTTAAGGTATATCCTCTAGGGCGTCTCATCGATCCTTAGGTAGAAGCCAATGGATGTAAACATGTATTTGAAACATGTTATGATTGATGGTTGCAAATGGTTGCTCGTGGATCCATATACACACCATAGGCGCTAGAACGACTCAGTCACTTTCATTGCATTAACATATATGTATTTTCTTAATGGATTTAATTGGATATGTTATCATATGGATATTGCATATGGGTGAATGGCTATGCACACATGTAGTATTTACTTAACTAGGGATGCTTGCATACATAATTGGACACATGGCACTGACATAATTCACATTAAGGAGGTCAACTGAATCAGTAGACCGCCTGATTTTGCATTAGATAAAGACATATACACACACTATGCATAGGATCATGAAAGCATTAGAAAACTTTTTAAGTACAATGAATGCCTGTGATTGAATGGTTGAGTAGATGGGTGATTGGATGGTAGGATACATTCTTCCTAACTTGAAGATTTCGGGGACGAAATCCTTTTAAGAGGGGGAGAATGTAACACCCCGTAATTTTAATATTAATGTTAACTAATTTAAGAACACTTAACATCAAATGTGGGAATGAAGGGAAACGGGTTGCACCATTGCGTTCATCTCAAAATTCTGCTTGAGATAGAGTCCGAGTTTGCGTAAAACGGATAACCTATGAAGAAGATATAGACGAACGAAGTTAGGCAGAAAAACCAGAAACGGGCCAGAATGCACTAGCGCACTTGGGAAGTGCGTCCATGCAAAGTTGCACTGGCGCACTTGGCAGGTGCGCCCAGGCCGAGCAGAAAACTTGCACAGATTTATGAGGCTCTGATTCGAACAGTGAGTCAGTGCTGACCCATTTCTGACTAGTTACTGAGTCATTAGGGTTTCTGGATAGTTCTAATTTAGACTGAGTGGCCCTAATTAACTCTAGCTTCATCGACGGCTCTAATTAGTTTGAAATCCTATATAAACAACCTTAGTCTCAACCTAAATTCACACAAATAAAATAGAGATAGAGCCGTCATACTGCTAGAAGGAAGCCAAGAGCAGCCTCCACTTGAAGAAAGATTAGAGACGAGCAAAACTAAAGTAAAAACAAGAATCAAACAACGTTTATCTACCCAAAGGAAAGCATTGCAAATTCAGAACTCAGAATCCAGAATTCAAGTTCGTCGTTTGTTGTAGGTCATTTACTTTTTAGATTTGAACGTCTATCTATTTGTGGCATGAAATTAAATGAATATAAGAATATGCCTAATCCTTTCATTTGAATCGGTGCTTGTTTATGCCTTTGGATCTAATTAAGAACTATTGTGATTAATTACCTATGAGACTGTGCCTATTCCTATGACGTTGAAACTATTGATGGCCTAAGACTATGACTATGAACATAAGATTATTGCCTATGACTATGAACATAAGACTATGCCTATGCTTATGACTGTGAACATAAGACTATGCCTATGCCTACGACTGTGAACATAAGACTATGCCTATGCCTATGACTGTGAACATAAGGCTATTGTCTACGACTATGACAAGGACCATTGTGGCTAATCACCTATGATTCATGACTATGAGATTATTGCCTAGGATTATGACTATGAAATTGGATCTAAGCTTGATTTTCTATTTAGGCCAATTCTTAATTATCCCTGGATCTTGATTTTGGGAATTTTTCTATTATGTTAGGTCTATCCATGTTCTTGATTATTATCCAAACCTTTTCATGTTCATAATATTATCAGATCTATGCTTGTGATGCTTTTGTCGATTTATTCGGTATATTTATTAGATCTATAAGTCGTGAATTTGGGATTATTATCTTATGCCTATCACATTCATGGTATTCTTGTTTATTCCCTTTTATTTACGAATCTAGATTGACCTATAATTTAGACTGAATCACGATTACGCAAACGATGGGAATACGATTTGGGCAGAACATGAAACTAACATGAATGTGATTGAAAATTTGGAAGATTTGTATAGCATGAAATTCATATAATTTGGCATAATAAATATGTTGGCATGATCTGAATTGGCTATAATAATGAGTAATTTGCATGCCTTGGGCGTAAATGGTAAATTGTTGCCCGCAAAACATGTTGTTGGCATGTGAATCTAGTTTTGGCATAAATTATAAACTAGATTATTAAATGTAGTTCTAGCAGGAATTGTAAAATTGGATATTTAATCTAGATTGGGTCAAAAATGTAAATAGGAAAATTAAATCTAGATTAGGCTTAACTACTTATTTGGAATGCCAAATATATGGCGTAGTGATTTTGGGCATGATTATTATGGCGAGTTTGGGAAGATGGGTTATAGCCTATTCTGATTTATAACTTGAAATCACATGTAATTGTAATGTTTAGCATGATAATGGTTAGTGACACTTAATTTGGTAAAATCTTATAAACATGATTTAGAGGGAAAATGGGCCATAATAGTAATTGCTGATAATGTACAATAGAAGACTAAGTATGGCATAAGTAAATTAGGAAATTTGTCCTAAATAAGAAATGTGTACATTACAGAAAATACGAATATGCCTAACCCGAGGTTAGATTGAGTTACGGTATAAGACTACCTGGAACCGCCCGGCAAATCCAGCAACCGTAACAATACCTATCTAATGTGGGTGGTTAGAGCGTTGAGCAAAAAAAGGATCCGAGGTTAGACTGAGTTGCGGTGTAAATTTGCCCGGAACAATATCTATCTAATGTAAGTGGTTTGTGCTTTAAAGAATAATTTAAAGCTAAGAAACCGTTAAGCTAGAATGGGAGGGTTAAGTCCATAGGAACACTTAACCAACTTAACATGTTAACAAAACAAGACTTGCAGGGGTTAAATAACAGTTATAACATGTTGACTAGACAAGTGGGTAAGGTTAAGGAAAGGTTTAACCATTATAACATGTTAACCAGACTAGAAGGTAGGGTTAAGTAAAATACACTTAGCCAATTTAACATGTTAACTAGACTAGAAAGTGGAGTTAAGTAAACTCAGAATATTTAGCCATCAGAGTGTGCCAAATGAACAAGGTTAAGTTAAAACATGAAGGGACAATACTTAATCATTAGACCATGTGAATTAAACAGTTGTTAGGGTTAAGTTAACTAAGGGAACACTTAACCAATACAAGATGAAGGGGTGGGGTTAAGTAATAAGTAATAATTAACCAATATAACTTGATTTGTGGTAGGGTTAAGTCAACGTGAACTACTGATAACACTTAACCAGTTTAACATGACAAATGAATGGGTTAAGTTAACTTGAATTGACTAATGACACTGAACCAATCCAACTTGACAAGAAAAAAGAACTAAGTAGTAAACCTTAGTTAAGAGGACTAAGTTGTAAACCTTGGTTAAGAAAACAACGATTCGGGAACTAGGAAGTAAACCTTAGTTAAGGGAACAAAGTAGTAAACCGTAGTACAACACGAGAAGGAGCGAACGTCCATCTGATCTTGAAGAAGGCTCCAACAAATTGGGTTACGAAGCACGCGGCTTCGATGGGACGTGAGGGTACTCTTGGTATCCCTCTGTGAGGCTGCAGATGATCCGCCTGGGTTCACAGAGGTTAAAGTCTACGTTAGAAGAACCAGGGGTATGCCTTGGTTACAATATAAGGCAACTTTAAGACTAGGATGGACCAGCGTGATTCGGCGAGACCAGTAGCCCTGTGATAGCAACTCGTCATCTACCTACCATCTTGAGTCAATCGAGATACGTGAAGCGGAAAGGCGGAGAACTCCAACAGACCATATACTTGCTATCTTGTTATGGTTGCGGATGGCCATAGGTTAGTGGGGCATGGGGGGCCTGCGTATAGTTCTCATTTTTCAAGGTGTGCCTTTCATTAGTTGAGGGAGGGGTCAGGTAGGACCATAGCCATTGGAAATTCAGACCTTAGCATCTGCATCGGCATATATCTGAAAGCTCCCGACCGAGTTCCGTGTTTCTTAGTTTTCCCTGCTACGAGACTCGGGTCGCACATATAGAGGACATGTGCATCTAGACAGCGATAACGATCCACAACACATACGTGGGGAAAGTCTACGAACATATACCGCTGTGGGTATTGTGTCACAGAGTAGGTGCGTTGTTCGATAGGTAGCATAATCCCTAGTTAGACCTAGGTCGCGTAAACCCTAAAATCCGTGAAGCATCAGATAAGTCGCGTAAACCCTAGTTGAATCTAGGAAGCACTCGATAGAAAAACCCTAGATTAGATCTAGGTAATAGATAATAAATGTACGCCTGAAGGCAACCACAATTACAAGGATTGGGGGCACGTTATCATTTTATTAAGATTATTAATTGGGTCACTAGTTAGGTGGTGCAGAGATATAAACCAGAATAACAGGGTAATCGCGAAGCAGAGAAAGTATGGAAGCATATTCATTTCACTAGTGTATTCAGCTTGTCGGTAGATCCAGTTTACCAGTACATTCAATTTTATCTTTCTCTAGCATATCTTGCGTTATCTTGTTATCCCTATCATCATGGTATTGTCATGTATTCAGTTAAATTCATGTCATGTTGTTTTTACCTGTTCACATGCTGAAAGTTACTGAACTTACCAGACTTTATGTCTGACTCTGTTTTCTTTTGCTTTCTTGTCTTCCGTTCCCCCCCCCCAAAGGTTCGCAGGGAGGGAATGTTACTACTTAGCTCAGTTTTCTTTCCAAGCTTGAAAATTAGACGAAGTTTTCCTTGGATTCACTTTTCCATAGCTATGGCTGGCTCATACTACATTGGGGAATATAAAAGTTATTTTATGCTTCTTTATTTTGTAAGACAGATACTTTGGCATTGGAAAACAATTGTTGTACAAACTATTTTATCAATAAAGTAAAGTTTTATTTCCCGCTGTTTTAATTTTGTCCATCTTATAATTTATCTGCATCTTTTACCTATAATGCTTCACAGAACTTAGTGCATTCCCTTTGTGAGTGACACTAACGGATGTGGGGTGTTACAACTTGAGTAGAAAGAAGTTGACTTTGAGTCCTTTGTTTGTCGAGTGGCTGAGTTTAGAGTATATCTCTACCTTTGACTTTAGACCCTCTATTGATTATGTACCCGGTTTGTTGGCATCGTTAGAGGTATGACCTACTCTTTTGGAACAGATAGGTGCGGCACAGTGAGATGACCCACAGTTGATAGAGATAGTAGACCAGCTCATCAGAGGGGAGTCTTCGAGCCATCTTATTGGGTACACTATCGATGACAAAGGTTGGTTGTGTAGGGATGGGAGACTTTGCTTACCTCAAGATGTGGGTTTGAGAAGGACAATCCTTGAAGAAGCACATCGTTCTAAGCTGACCATACATCCCGGTGGAGACAAGATGTATAGGGACATGAAGCGAGTTTTCTTTTGGGTCGGAATGAAGAAGGACGTGGCTAAGTTCGTTTCTAGATGCTTAGTGTGCCATCAAGTCAAGGCTGAGCAAAATAAGCTTGGTGGTTTACTTCACCCTTTAGAGGTTCCACAGTGGAAATGGGAAAGTGTTTCCATGGATTTCGTCGATGGGTTGCCGAGATCAAGGAAGGATAATACAGGGATTTGGGTAGTAGTAGATAGACTTACTAAGAGCTCCCATTTTATTCCCGTTAAAAGTAAAAGAACCGTGGCGTGGTTAGCATTTGTTTACCTTCGAGAGATAGTTTGCTTACATGGCATACCTTCTAGCATAGTAAGCGATCAAGATCCCATTTTCACTAGTGAGTTTTGGAAGAGCTTGCAAGAGGCGGAAGGAATGCATGTGTTTGAGCACCGCTTATCACCCTCAGACGGACGACCAAACAGAAAGAGTGAATCGGAATCTAGAAGATCTTTTGAGGTTATGCATCTTGGACTTTGGAGGGACGTGGGAGGAACATCTTCCATTGGTAGAGTTTGCCTATAACAACAGCTATCAGACTAGTATTGGCATGGCACCTTTTGAAGCTCTATATGGACGACCATTCCGATAACCGACTTGTTGGTGGGAGTCTACGGATAAGATTTTTCTTGGGCCCAATATGATCAAGGAAACGTTGGAGAAGATAAATTTGATTCAAAGACGTATGAAGATGGCACAGGACCGACAAAAGTCATATGCTCATAAGAGAAGGACCGATCTTGAGTTCAGTGTTGGAGACATGGTCTTTATTGAAGTGTCACCATTGAGGAATGTAGCTCGCTTTGGATCTATACGGAAATTGGCACCAAGGTTCATAGGGCCATTCCCTATTACAGAAAGAATTGGACAAATGACCTACAGGGTGAAGCTGCCCGAGAAGATAAGTGGTGTTCATGACGTATTTCATGTGTTGCATTTTCGGAAGTGCTTGCATGATATCGTAGAAGTAATAGAGCCGAGCATGCTTAGAGAAGTGGAAGTGGAGCGAGATGCCACAATTAGACGAGCTCCTACATGCATCCTTGGACTGGAGGTCAAGAAATTACGCAACCGAGAGGTCAAGTTGGTTAAAGTCCACTGGGGAGATGATCAAGAAGACGCGACTTGGGAGACTGAAAACAAGATACGCGCATCCTACCCTTTCCTTTTTGATGGTATGTTCTTAACTTCTCCTTTTTCTACCGCTTTGTTTATACTTGTTCTATAGCTTAGTATATCCTCTCGATACATCTTCGATCTTTAGGTAGGAAAATCCTATGGTTGTAAACATGTGTTTGAGACATGTTATGTTTGGTGGATGCAAGTGGATGTAAGTGTTTGCTAGTGGTTTCTCATGGATGCATTTACACACACATTAGGCAATAGATTGGCTCAATCACTTTCATATTGCATATGCATGAGTGTGCATATTTAAATTAATGGATGTATATTGAATGTGTTATCATATGGATGTTGCATTTGAATGAATGATTGTGCACTCATACAGAAATGATATGTATCATTAGGATTCCTTTTCATACATAATGGATGCATGGCACTATCATGTTTTGCATTAAGGAGGTCAACTGAATCAGTAAACCGCTTGATCATTGCATTAGATAAGAACATATACACACACTTTTGCATATGTTCATATAACATTAGGAATCTTCTAAGGACAATGGATGGTTATGTATGATGGATGATTGGATGGTAGGATACATTCTTCTTAACTTGAAGATTTCAGGGACGAAATCCTTTAACGAGGGGAGAATGTAGCACCCCATTATTTTGAAACATATCATAAGAGATAATTAAAGAATAATTAATTTTTATGAGAAGAATTAGGTGAAACGAGTTACGTCATTACGTTCGTGGCTATTTTCTAGTCAATTTAGGCCTACGGTTTGCAGAAAACTGATTTAGGATGAAAAAGATTCTTCTAATTAAATATTGCAACAAACATGAAAAAAAGAGGAATGAGAAAAAATAATAAATACCATTGTCCTAAGTCTTGTTAACAAAAGACAAACTAGCCAAGTTCGTTAGAGCATGTGACTTGCATACAAGAGATATAGAGTTCAGTCCCAGCCGGTGCCATATTTTTGTTTTAGGGTAATGGCTAAAAAGTGGCTTAGTGTGAACGTAGTTCAATTAAAAAGAAGTTTAGTGTGAAAATGGTTAATTAGAGGATTAATTGGAAAAATGGTTAAAAAGAAATATATATATATATATATATGACATGTGGGTGTCAACACCTTGTTGTTGCGCATCATGTTGCACACATGGCGCATTTTTATTGGTTAATGATCGTTTTTTCGCAACACGGCTATTTTCTATTGGTCAGATGACGTGGACGATACCTATGGCTTCTGATCTAATCTATGGCCCTAATTAACTCACTACACCTATATAAACACACCTAGACCTAAACCTAATTTCACTACACTAATTCATGGCGCCTCTATGCTGGCTCAACCTAAACTAGTCCTTCTTCTTCAACAAATAAAAGTAAAGGAATTCTGTAAAGGGGGTCGAATCTAAAACAACTATAACACCTAATTCTCTTCCTTAATCCAATCTTTGTGAGTTCTTTGATTATTTTTAGATTAAAGTAATGCTAAAGCAATTCTGACATGTTATAAATTGGATTTAGGAATTATACATGATAATAAGATTGAATCTCATCAATTCTATCTTAGCCTATAACATCAAATTCATGATTCTTATATGCCCATGTTGATATTATCATCAGTTTTATCAGTTTTATCATATCTTTGTGATTAGTTCATACTTATGCTTTTTGTTATTATTATGCCTTTTCTTTATCTTATCCCTTCCTACTTCCCTTTTTGGTTTTTATAGCCGGGCTACTTCGAGCCTAGGCCAAATCTCATAGAGATGAATGTAACAACCCAAATTTTTGTAACATGTTAATACAATAATCAAGGCAGAATTAAATTTTAAAATAAGAATAAGGGAAAACGGGTTGCGCCGTTGCGTTTGTCTCGGAATTCTGGTTGGAAACGAGTCCGAAATTTCGTAAATCGGAGTCCGTATGACCGAGATATAGCCTCTAGAAGTTTCACGAAAAATCAGAAAACGAAAATAGATTTTCAAATTTCGAATCTAGCCCTAAACAGACTGGGCGGGAAAATTTCCCGCCCAGTCCCAAGTCGACTGGGGAGTCGACCCCCCAAGACCAGGTCGACTGAGGAGTCGACCTGGGTGTCGACCTCCTTGGTCGGGCCAGGTTGGCCTGGTGCACCTGCTTGCTCCTTTGGGTCTGTTCTGTTGGCCTGTGACGAGATTGGATGGTTCAGATCTAAACTAGGGTTAATCTAAGGGCCTAAACTAGTCCTAAATCCTATATAAACCCCCTGATGCCTAAACCCTAATTCACTACAACATGTCTAGCCACCATTATGCTGCTAAAATCCCTCTTGGTCATGGCCGCTGTCTCTAATCTTCTTCTTAAGCTTTCATACGCAATTTAATACAAAGATAAAGACTTCTACAACAATTCAAGGAGATGAATCAACAACTCTACAACGTTTCTACATCGATTTCAGTTCTTAATTCGCTAGCCATGCTATGTAAGTTCTAGTTACTTTTTAGATTGAAATACTTAATTTTAATATAGCTATGGAATAAAGTGTAATTGGATATAAGCATGTTCATCAATTCAGATCTATTCATGTTTACCTTTGAACCTTAAGTTTTGAGACTTGTTCATCTCCATTCTTATGTCTAGTTCATGCTCTATTCAGTCGTTGTAAATCAGTTTCTTGGATTCATGTTGATATTATTATCAAGATCTAATCTTTATGCCTATCATGATGATTTATGTTGTTTTCTCTCTGATCTTGTTTTATTGCAAAATTCTACCTTTCCCCTATTTATTTTCTTTTGATGAACCTAGATCAATTTCGGATCTAGGCCTAAACCACGATTTTGCGTACGATTGAATACGGGGAAAAGTATGGTAATATTTCCTATTTGGATATATGTGATTGGTGGAATTGATGGCATAACATGAAAATTGGATATATGGGTATTATTGCCATTAATATGAAATTTGATAATTGGGTATCGCCATTAATATGGTAATTGCAAGAATTGGGATTGGAATATGTAATTTGGCTAGAACTTGATAGGTGTAAATTGGCATAAATTTGGCATACATATAAAATGCCTGAACTGAACATATGTAAATTTGGTATGAATTAGACATATGTAAAACGGACATGTAATCTAGAACTTGGGCATATGTTAATTAGGTGAGATTTGTAGTTGAAACACATATGATAATTTATGTCTTGAAAAAGGGCTAATATGAACACGCCTAAGTGGGTTTTGGGTAGTTGGAATGTAATAGCCTTAAAGGAGGGATAAATATAAATTGGGATAAGTTTCCTTTAATGGCATAAGATAAATTGTGGTAAAATTGGTATGATTTTGCATACCATTAATTGATGAACATAAATGAGTCGATTTTGGACATCGTTAAATTAGGAATTAATTAATAATTTGAATAGGGAAATTATTAAGACTGGGGTAAATGATTATAAGTGATAATCAATGCTTAGGACACGAGGCTGGACTCATTTGTGACGTAAAACTGCCCGGACCCACCCGGCAAATCCAGTAGTCACAAATGGTAGCCCAATGTGAGAGGTCCTAGGCCCAAATTAAAAGCGTAACAGTCGTAAAGACACAAGGTTAGACTCTTTTATGGTGTAAGACTGCCCGGACCCGCCCGGCGAATCCAGCTGCCATAAGTGTCAGTCTAATGTGAGAGGTCTTTATAGGGTTACGACCTTAATGAATTAAGAAATACTTAATCGGATAAACATGTGGTGGGACATGGGGGTTAAGTGGGTGGCATGTGGAAATATGAATAGTAATACTTAACCAACATAACATGGTAATTAGACCAGTGGGTGGGTTAAGTAATATGATTAGGCTAATGACACTTAACCAATATGGTATGAATGGGTGGGTTAAGTAATATGACCAGGCTAATGACACTTAACTGTTATGACATTAATTGTTGAGTTAAGTAAATCTTAATTAATGCCTAAGTGGGAATGATAACTTATGGAATAAAGTAAGATAGGTGGAACAATAGATAAGATGAGATAACTTATGTAATAAGGAAAGACGTGCTTCATTGTAGATTAAGCAATATGAAAAGACAAGAATGAATTTACAATTGAAGGCGACATAAGTTATATTATAAAAAGGAACAAAACATTGGTTAGGTTGGATAATCCTCTGAGTATCAATCTGATGTTGATTCCGGTCTTCGGGGTTGGTATTTAGGGAATTATTCTCTTTCTCCAGTGTGTTTGTAAGTTAAGGGGTACTTGGTTGTAAAGATTGAATAAGAACAAGTTATTGTACAATAACGGGGGTTAATGTATGAATCATAGGAATAACATGTTGTGGGCTTATTAATGGACTTAATATAGTGCAAGTTAAGAATTGAATTAATAAGCAAAGTTGAAGGTTGGTATGAATGGAAATAACCAAGTTAAATGATAAGACTGATGAGGTAGCACAAGCGCATAATTAATGGATAGACATAGGGTCTAATGGCAGATAAAGCCAAGGCGCTTGGTTAAACCCAGACGTTGGGGGTAATATGGATGACATGTAAAATATAACCTATAAGCACTTAACCAAGATAAAGCATGTATTAAGACATGAGGATGATGTAGGGGTTAAGTGGAGGACATGGGTAACATGTAAGACATAACTAGTGTATACTTAATCAAAATTTAAGCATGTAAGTGGACACGAATAAGAAGGGGTTAAGTAAGAATTACAAGGGGGGACCAAGCATAGGTGGGAAGCTTGTGTCGAGGAAAAGGGACCCTTTTCAGACCAGTAGCCCATTACGTATCTTTGTGAGCTCGAGCCATGTCGAGGACGGGACACGCATACTGGGTTTGATTGTAAGAGGTCAAAACGGGTTAGCGGTGGCAACGCAAGTCCAACGGGTTTCATATGCGTGTGTGGACCCAGGCTGTTAGGTAAGACGTTGTTGCATCTTGTAGGTATAAGCCGTGCGTCTCTGTTGTATCGGGTTGCCACTTTGGGGAATGATACACCCCACTGTAGGGCCAGCACGGGTATCTACGAGTTAGGGAGCCGATCGCATGGGGATTGGTGGGTACACCTAGTGGAAATAGGGGCAGGCGGCACCTATGTAGTCAGCTAGGGGTACGTAAGACCAGTATTATGATTTCTAAGTAGTGGGTGGGATCAGCTTATTATATAACACGAGCTACTAGTTGGGACACTAGTAGGGGGTAAGGATCCTTGTTACCGAGGACACTAGTTGGAGTATTAGTAAGAATATGGATCATTCCTTGCAAGACACTTGTGAGGATGCTAGTTAGGTGGTGCAGAGCAAGTAGATCTCATAGAAATATTTTAATGGCGAAGCAGAGGAATCATTATATGCTTGATAGGAATCTTACGAAATTATACTTAGTTTATCTTGAATGGGAACCTTGCGATGTTACTTGACAAAAATCACATCATGTTATCCTTAGTTATCTTGCCTTTTGCTTATCTTGTCATCATGCTTATGTTTACTTTCAGTTTACTCATGCCATATTATCTTCACCTATTTTTGTGCTGGAAGTCACTAGGACTTACTCAGTCTTTATGACTGACCCGTTTGGTTTTGCCTCTTTTTCTTCCGTTCCCCCCCTCCAGGTTCACAGGGTGGGAATACAGCTGAGTTCGGATCTTACCAAGCTCCAAGGCTCTTTCATGTATGGCTTGGATTTCTCTTGGCTATGGCTTGCTTTGCTTTATTAGGGAATACTACGGTTTGTTTTTATGCTTCTTTGTTTTTGAGCAAGATAGATATTTTAACTATGTAATTGGGTATTGGAAGTTGATGGGCTTTTCTTGTAAACACTTATATTAAATAAATGATTTGAAGTACTTCCGCTTTACTTTCCGTTGTTTTATATATGTCTGTCTTGTAATATTTCTGTTCCAGTACCCATAATGCTCCATTTAAGTTAAGGCATTCCCTTTGTGAGTGACCTTAACGGATGTGGGGTGTTACATTTGGTATCAGAGCAGAAGGTTACCAGACTGGGCAAAAGTTTTCAAAAAACCTTCTGAAACTAGTTTTCAAAACGTTTACAAAGAAGCAAATTTTCAAGAAAACTTTGTTTTGATTAAAAGGCATATTCCCCAAAGCCATATGCACTATCTTTTGATTCTCTCTTGAAATCTCTTCTCTCTCTTTTCACCATAGTTTCGTAGGCATCTGACATATGTCAGAAGGCAAAGAAGTGCCCAACCTCTATCTGTAGCCGCAGTAGTTCCATCTACATCTAATCTTATTTCAAGCTGTGTAGAGTTGTCGTGCGTAGGAGGTAGCTTTCGAGAGACTTGTCAACAAGTTATACAAGGATAGTAAGAAAGTGGAAAAAGGTGAAAGGAAAGAGGCCAAAGTGAAAGCATAGTAAAACCCATGACAAGAGAGAGTATCTTTAGTTTGGTGAGAAGGGACGTGTAGTTAATTATTGTATTACAAGGACAAGGGCAAATGACAAGATCGTCGAGAGGGAAATTGTATGCTCTCACTACTAGCGTACCTAAGGGAGGTAGTAACGTTTCTGTTAAAGGTTTAGCTTTTCTTTCTAACATCCCGCTAGAACTTTGTTTTTGTACATCACATCCTTTTAATTCTGCTTCGATAGTTGAGTCTCTGCACCTTAGTACTAGCGTAGTAGAGGATCCCATTTTTGTCTCAAATCCTGTTGGGGAATCGGCTCATTTATTCATGACTTGTTAGGATTTGAGAATGTCTATGCTAAGTGAATGCTCATGTTTTTGTGAGCTATGGGTTGATTCTAGGGATGAAGTGGTTATCCAATAAGAGTGCCATTCTCGGTTTTGAAAGGAGGGTAGTTAGACTTTTGACTTGCCTCGGTAATACCCTCGAAGTCGCGTGTAACCTTTAGGGTTCTATTAGGATTAGTTACCTAGAATCTCTTGATACATTAGTTGATCCGCTCAAGTAGTGTTCGCCACTAAGGAGGATGGGTCATTTCGCTTATGCATGAGTTGTAGAGAGTCACCTAAGTAAGTACATTGGACAACATGGTTGACATTTGTTTATTTTCAAGAGATAATTCATCTATGTGGAATACTTTCTAGTAAGTGAACGAGATCCAAGATTTACTAGTGAATTTTGGAGAGCTTGTGTGAAACCATGAGTACGCTGTTATGTGTAAGCCGAGTATACTAAAAGGAGAATAAGTGAAAGTGGAACGAGAGGCAATAGTGAAATGTGTTCCAACTCATATGTTGGAAACAAGAATTAAGAAGCTATGAAATTGTGGAGTTAAAGATGGTCAAAGCATAATGGAGTTAAGCTCAAGGGAATGTGGCTTAGAAGATTGAAGACTATATTCGTGCATCATATCTCTTTTTAAGAGTATATCCTTGATCCCTCTTTTCCTGTAGAGCTTACTCGCATGCTATCTTTTGTGTATATCCTCTCGGTCCTATTCTCAATCCAATTTTTATTGCAAACCCCATGGGGAGTATGACTCATCTGTTAGTAATACATGTTGGGGCATGAGGGTGTCCGTTGGGTTAATTAAACCTTTTGGGTTTTATAGGATATGGGCTAGTTTTAGGAAGGAATTTCTTATGACTTAAAAGGAGTCCATCATGCCTAGTTTCCTAAAATCACATATATATTAGTTGGGTTGAGAATTTCTTTAGGTGTCAGTCTGATGTTGATTTCGGTCTTCGGGGCTGATGCTTAGGGAGTCCTTCTCCTAATCAATATATATGTGGCGTAGATTTCCAGTTTTGACGTTGCCTAACGGGCACAAAGATTTTACTTGCTTCTATCATTCGATTATATCCTTAGATAGGAACAATTGGGTGTAAACATGTGTTTGAGACATGTTATGATTGATGGTTGTAAGTAGTTGCAAGTGGCTGCTAGTGGTTGCTCGTGGATGCATTTACACACATTAGGCAATAGATCGGTTCAGTCACCTTTCATATTGCATATGCATGAGTGTTTACACTTGTTTATGGATGGAATTGAATGTGTTATCATGTGGATGTTGCATATGGATGGATGTTTGTGCACACATGTAGTGTTTATGTGACTAGGACTATTTGCATACATGTTGGACTGATGGCACTAAATATATTTTGCATCTAGAAGATCAATCAGGCCTGATCATTTGCATTAGACAAGGAACATATACACACACTTCTTGCATATGTTCATACAGAATTAGAAATTTCTTAAGGACAATGAATGCCTGTGATTGATGATTGAGTAGATTGATGATTGGATGGTAGGACACATTCTTCTTAACTTGAAGATTTCGGGGATGAAATCCTTTAAGGAGGGGAGAATGTAACAACCCGAATTTTTATAACATGTTAATACAAGAATCAAGGCAGAATTAAATTTTAAAATAAGAATAAGGGAAAACGGGTTGCGCCGTTGCGTTCGTCTTGGAATTCTGGTTAGAAACGAGTCCGAAATTTCATAAATCGGAGTCCGTATGACCGAGATATGGCCTCTAGAAGTTTCACGAAAAATCAGAAAACGAAAACAGATTTTCACATTTCGAATTTAGCCCCAAACAAACTGGGCGGGAAAATTTCCCGCCCAGCCCCAGGTCGACTGGGGAGTCGATCCCCCAGGACCAGGTCGACTGGGGAGTCGACCTGGGGGTCGACCTCCTTGGTCGTGCCAGGTTGGCCTGGTGCACCTGCTTGCTCCTTTGGGTCTGTTCTGTTGGCCTGTGACGAGATTGGATGGTTTAGATCTAAACTAGGGTTAATCTAAGGGACTAAACTAGTCCTAAATCCTATATAAACCCCCTGATGACTAAATCCTAATTCACTACAACATGTCTAGCCACCATTATGCTGCTAAAATCCCTCTTGGTCATGGCCGCTGTCTCTAATCTTCTTCTTAAGCTTTCATACGCAATCCAATACAAATATGAAGACTTCTACAACAATTCAAGGAGATGAATCAACAACTCTACAACGTTTCTACATCGATTTCAGCTATTAATTCGCTAGCTATGCTATGTAAGTTCTAGTTACTTTTTCGATTAAAATACTTAATTTTAATATGGCTATGAAATAAAGTGTAATTGGATATAAGCATGTTCATTAATTCAGATCTATTCCTATTTACCTTTGAACCTTGAGTTTTGAGACTTGTTCATCTCCATTCTTATGTCTAGTTCATGCTCTATTCAGTCGTTGTAAATCAATTTCTTATATTCATGTTGATATTATTATCAAGATCTAATCTTTATGCATATCATGATGATTTATGTTGTTTTCTCTCTGATCTTGTTTTATTGCAAAATTCTACCTTTCCCCTATTTATTTTGTTTTGATGAACCTAGATCAATTTCGGATCTAGGCCTAAACCACGATTTTGCGTACGATTGAATACGGGGAAAAGTATGGGAATATTACCTATTCGGATATATGTGATTGGTGGAATTGATGGCATAACATGAAAATTGGATATATGGGTATTATTGCCATTAATATGAAATTTGATAATTGGGTATCGCCATTAAAATGGTAATTGCAAGAATAGGGATTGGCATATGTAATTTGGCTAAAACTTGATAGGTGTAAATTGGCATAAATTTGGCATACATATAAAATGGCATGAACTGAACATATGTAAATTTGGTATGAATTAGGCATATGTAAAACAGACATGTAATCTAGAACTTGGGCATATGTTAATTAGGTGAGATTTGTAGTTGAAACACATATGATAATTTATGTTTTGAAAAAGGGCTAATATGAACACGCCTAAGTGGGTTTTGGGTAGTTGGAATGTAATAGCCTTAAAGGAGGGATAAATATAAATTGAGATAAGTTGCCTTTAATGACATAAGATAAATTGTGGTAAAATTGGTATGATTTTGCATATCATTAATTGATGAACATAATTGAGTCAATTATGGACATCGTTAAATTAGGAATTAATTAATAATTTGAATAGGGAAATTATTAAGACTGGGGTAAATGATTATAAGTGATAATCAATGATTAGGACACGAGGTTGGACTCATTTGTGACGTAAAACTGCCCGGACCCGCCCAGCAAATCCAGTAGTCACAAATGGTACCCTAATGTGAGAGGTCCTAGGCCCAAATTAAAAGCGTAACAGTTGTAAAGACATGAGGTTAGACTCTTTTATGGTGTAAGACTGCCCGGACCCGCCCGGCGAATCCAGCTGCCATAAATGTCAGTCTAATGTGAGAGGTCTTTATAGGGTTACGGCCTTAATGAATTAAGAAATACTTAACCAGATAAACATGTGGTGGGACATGGGGGTTAAGTCGGTGACATGTGGGTGACATGTGGAAATATGAACAGTAATACTTAACCAACAGTAATGACCGGGAAGTGATATACTCAGGCGTGCTCTATGTTACCCAATCAAGGGGTAACCCGGCATGGTATGGGCAGAGAGCCCAATTTGGTTCTCTGGGCGTCCCTTTAGAGGCATACCCATCGGTTGGTAAGGAAGTTCCTTTGCCTGGTCATTTATTGGAAATTCATTACCCACTACGAGCTTTTACGATTTCATTTGTATAGCCTACTGGCTACCAGCACGAATGTGTTAGCATAGTGGGATGGGTCATTATGTTAGTTAAGATTGATAAATTTATTTGCGAAATTGTTTTCACATTATGGACAAATAATAATATGGAAAATGGTTTCCGCGTATCAAGCTTGTTTGACTATCACAACGAGAAACCTCGCCCATGTGCGCGTTTACCTTTTGTGTGCACCGCGAGACCTTACGTTATTTTCATTTTCTAAAAAGCATTGTCAATTTTATTGCACATAACAAATACATATTGAGTTCTCACACCAGTCCCATGACTGACTTGGAGTTTATTTGTTTTCCCACAAAACTCTAGGTGCCCATAATTTTCCACACGGGCAGCCTAGTGTTAGGTTTAGTAGTTGTGTTTGGAGCCTACATCTTGGAGCCTTTTCTAGTATGTCTTTTCTTTGGTGGAGTTGCTATTGCCATAGAGCATCTTTAGTTGTTCTGTGGAGCGTTTGGTTTTTGTGGGCATTAGTGCTTTGGAGCTATTCAGCTGAAGATGAAGTTTGGTTTTGCATTCACCTTGATTAGTTGTTTCCGCTGCTTCTGTGATATCTTATTATTGTAAATAGTGTTGCACCTTGATGTTGAATTCGTTGTAAACTCTGATATAATCTCATGTTATATAAATGAGAAGTTGTTTTATTTCATTTTGATTGTTCTAATGTGTTATATCCCTAGACAACTAGGAATCTGATATTTGAATCTGCGGCATTTGAATACAAATAGGTATTAAATGGCAATTTTCGAAGGTCGAAATTCCGGGTCGTCGCAGTTGGTATTAAAGCTTTGGTTTATACAAAGCATTATGGTATAACTCATTAGATAACTCATTAGAGATGGGGTAATGATACCCTAGAATGAGTAGAATCTAATGAAATGCAAAGAGTTTAACTGTTTCATAACTACTAAAGTAATTCATCTATATGCCTAACAACTTTTTCATTTTATATCCAAATAGTATAAAATGAGCTATAGAGGCAGACGTCGAGGAGGAAGCAGTACCACCACCAACGGTCATAATGTTACCGCAGTTAATAAGACTACGATTCAAGCCCCGACCCAAACCAGTCTTCCAGTTCAGAACAAGAATTACACAAAATTGGGCGGGAAACCGTTTAATGGATCTGATGATGTTATGGAAGCTCAAGCCTGAATTAACGCATGCGAGAAGATTTTCAGATGACTTAACCAAGAAAATAACCAAAAGAGGTTGTTGGCTACATGGCAATTACAAGAAGGAGCTGCTGCATGGTGGGAGACTATCGTCCAAGGGAAATCAGAAGATGACTTTTCATGGAAGGATTTCAAAGAAATTTTCGAAGAACGTTATATGCCTTCGGCAAGAATTTTCAAGATGTACGAGGAATTTATGAATCTTAAGCAAGGCGATATGTCTTTCGAGGAGTATTTAAATAAGTTTAATGAGCTTTCTCACTTTGAGCCTAAGCTGATAGGCACCGCTTTAAAGAAAAATGAAAGATTTATTAAGGGGATGGCATTGAAGTATCATGAGAGGATGACTGCGCATATCAAACAATCCTTCGTTGACTTGGTAGACATGGGGTATAGATATGCTACTATTGATAAGCAGAAGGGTACTGAATTAAAGAAGGTAATGGAAGTAACAATTGGAAGAAGAAAAAATTCCAGGGGAAGAAGCTGAACAGAAGGCTGAGAAGAAAGGAATGAAGGAAGATCATCTTAAGGATCTTCTCTGCTACAATTGCCAAGAGAAAGGTCATTATTCATGCGACTACAAGAAACCAAAGAAGTCAAGGAAGCCAAACCAAGGGCTCCCAGAATGTTATCACTGCCATAAGCCTGGTCATATGATTAAAGATTGTCCCGTAATGAAGAAAGCTGATGTGGCAAAGATTTATGCAATCAAGGATGAGCCTTCTACTTCGAATAATGATAAAGGGAAGGATATTTTGGAAGGTAATATTTTTATTTCTGATAAATTAGTCCGAGTTTTGTTTGACACTGGTGCTTCATGTAGTTTTATCTCAAAACCACTTGTAGAAAAATTGAAACTTAAACCGAGATTTGTTGACGAACGCTTATGTGTAAGTAATCCAGCAGGAGGTCCCACTAGCTTGTATTTGTATTGCAAAAATGTTCCTATCATCTATTTATACTATGAATTCCCTTTTAACTTATTCATTCTTGACGTCGATGAATTAGAAATTATACTTGGAATCGAATGGTTAAATAAATATGAAGCTAAACTAGATTGCGTAGATAGGAAAGCTTCGGTAAAGACAAGTCTTGCAAATTTTATTGAAATATCTTGTTTTGACCCTAGCCTAAAAAGAGATAGCCTGATGTATACTTTAGGTTACCCTGATACCGACATAAAAACTATACATGTCGTTAGAAATTTTCCCGATGTATTTGAAGAAGTTAGCCTTCCTCCACACCGATAAATTGAGTTTAGAATTGACCTAGAACCCAATGCCCGGCCTGTTGTTCATCCAAGTCGAAAAATGGCTTTGAAAGAGAGAGAAGAACTAAACAAGCAAATCCAAGATCTCTTAAGAAAAGGATTTATTCGACCTAGCCGTTCTAATTTGGGGTCAGCTGTAGTATTTGTAGCAAAATCTGACGGTTTCTTGCGATTGTACATAGACTATAGAGACCTTAGTAAACAAACCCTCAAGAACAAGTACCCATTGCCACGAATAGATGACTTATTTGACCAGTTAAGTGGTGCCCGATTTTTTTTAAAGACGGATTTAGCCCCTGGTTTTCACCAACTCAGAATTGTTGAGGATTGTATTCATTTGACTGCTTTTCGTGGACCCAACATTTTTTATGAATGGTTAGTAATGCCATTCGGATTGACAAACGCCCTAGCCTATTTTCTGGACTTGATGACTCGAGTATTCCGTGAGGTGTTGAATAAATATATATTAGTCTTCATTGATGAAATCCTGATCTATTCCAAAACCGAGGAAGAACACGCTGAGCATTTAATGATTGCCCTGGAGATATTAAGGAGAAATGTGTTTAAAGATAAAATTTCCAAATGTCATTTTTGGAAAAAAGAAGTTAAATTTCTTAGCCATATCATATTTGAAGAAGGAATCTCAGTAGATCCCGAAAATATTTCTGTAATTTGGATTGAAAGCATCCAACGACTCCAAAGGAAGTTAGAAGTTTCTTAGGATTAGCAGGATATTACCGTAGATTCGTCCAAGATTTCTCAAAAATAGCCTCTCCCTTGACAAAGTTGACCATGAAGAACGCCAAATTTGTTTGGTCTCCTAACTGTGAAGAAGCTTTTAATGAGTTAAAGAAGAGATTGACCACTGCCCCGATTCTGGCTATTATCAATCGTAATAAAGGACTATTCGTTTATACGAATGCTTGTAAAGAAGGGGTTGGTGCCGTTTTAATGCAAGAAGGAAGAGTGATCGCTTATGCAAGCAGACAATTGAGACGCATGAAAAGAATTATCTGACTCATGGCCTTGAGCTACTCGCAGTAATATTCACTTTAAAATTTTGGAGACATTATCTGCTTGGAGAAAATTTTGAATTATTCACTGATCATAAGCCCTTGAAGTATCTGTTTACTCAGAAATACTTGAGTTTAAGGCAACAACGATGGTTGGAATTTCTAGCATCTTACGATCTAGATATTCGGTATACACCTGGGAAAGCCAATGTGGTTGCAGATGCTCTAAGTCAATAGTATGTTGTTCTTGCCTACGTTGTTATCACTCTGACTCTTCTAGAGAAGATTGCCCACGAGAAAAAGAAGGATAAATTTCTACAAGAAATTTCTAAAAGAATTCAGAAAGGTGAAAATTTGAGTTTTGAAATCGATGATAAAGGCATCACAAGATTAAAAGGAAGAATATGTGTGCCCAATATTAAAGAACTTAAGTAGGAGGTGTTGGATGAGTGCCATAAGTCCAAATTCGGCATCCATCCAGGAGTTAATAAGATGTGTCGTGATGTTAAATGTACATTTTGGT
Organism: Allium sativum; assembly: GCA_030737875.1. NCBI lineage: Eukaryota > Viridiplantae > Streptophyta > Magnoliopsida > Asparagales > Amaryllidaceae > Allium > Allium sativum. Next base: position 242,639,931 of record CM060915.1, on the reverse strand, counting down.
GGAAGTCGATTAGAAAGGACATATCTATGTTAGCCTTTGTGCTACATGTCAGCAAATAAAGAGTGATCAGCAGAAGACTCCATGATTACTTCAGCCTTTCGAAGTACCAAAATGTAAGTGGGATCAAGTTTCGATGGATTTCATCGATGGTTTCCCTCGCACTCGCAAAGGGAATGAGGGAATCTGGGTTATAGCAGATCATCTAACTAAAAGTGCCCATTTTATCCCAGTAAGGTTATCTAGCATTGCTGTAAGTTTAGCAGAATTGTATATCAAGGAAAACATTTGATTGCATGGGACACCAGCAACGTCGTGAGTGATCGCGACCCTCTTTTCACTAGTCATTTTTGGGAAGCTTTTCAAGATGCTTTGGGAACCAAGTTAAACTCTAGTACTGCTTATCATCGACAATCAGACGAATAAACAGAAAGAGTTAACAAAATTTTGGAAGATATATTGCGAGCATGTGTTCCAGATTTCGGAGGTTCGTGGGAAAATTATTTACCATTAGTTGAGTTCTCCAATAACAATAGTTATCAGGCAAGTATTAAAATGTCACAATTTGAAGCATTGTATGGACGGCCATGTAAGTCACCAGTTTGTTGGATTGAATCTGGAGATAAAATTGTTCTAGGACCTGATATGATCAGAGAGGCCACGGAGAAGGTGGATCTGATTAGGAAGAGGATGAAAATGGCCCAACATCGGCAGAAATGTTATGCAGATCGTAGAAGGAGGACATTAGAATTCAAAGTTGGGGATTCGGTATTCCTAAAAGTCTCTCCAATGCACGGAGTTATAAAATTCGGAAGAAAAGGAAAATTAGCACCACGCTATATTGGACCATTCTCTATTCTGGAAAAAGTTGGACCACTGGCATATAAGGTTCAGTTACCCGAATGACTCTCAGGTGTGCATAATGTTTTTCACATATCAAATCTGAAAAAGTATGTTCATGACCCTGATGAGATTGTGGGAGAAGGAGCTCAACAAGACCTAGAAATTACACCCAATCTAGCCGTTAAAAGAGACCCCATAAAGATCAATGACCGAGATGAAAAGAGGCTAAGGAATAAGACGGTTAAGCTGGTTAGAGTGCAATGGAGCGGTGATCCCAAAGATTGTACTTGGGAAATGGAAGAGGTTATGCAGAAATTCTACCTGAACTGTACAGTCGATATTCAAGATGACTCTGACCTTTAGGTAAGCCTATTTCTTTATTTATTTCCTTTGATTATTCCCTTCATATGTAGTTTAGAGGACAAAACTTTCTTGGGGGGGTGAATGTGACGGTCTAGAAATTTTGACAAGTTAAATGATAGATTTTATAAATGGCAATTATTATTAAGGTTGTGATTTTTTAATACTATTTGTCGTTTGATCGGATTTGTCAACGATAACGTGAATTAGTAACACTAGAATTAAGCGTTGTTCTTAGTTTCCATAACGTATTAAGGAAAATACTACTAAAAGCACCTCCCTTCTCTTTATTACAAGTGTTAAGACACTTGTAATTTTGCATGCAACTTTCCATGCATCATTTACACATGTCCTAAGAGGTGCCATTACCATATTCTTCCATTCCATGTATAAATATACCTCCTTTCCTCCCTTAAACACCATTCCACTCTTCTCTTCCATTTCTCCTCCTTCTTTATCTTAAATCCATGGTTTCCTAAGCATTTCTTCCTTATTCCACTCCTTGTTCTCATCCCTCTTCCTCCCTAAATTCGGTTAAAGCGATCTTCTCATCCTGCTCCAAAATTCTGACCTTTCCTCCTCTTAAAAAGGAAAAGAAAAAGAAGCTTAATAATCATTTTAGTTTATAAAGTGTCGGCAAGGAAATTCTGTTAGTCCGGATAGATATAGTTGGTCTAGTGGTCCTACAATAAAGATTGGTGGAGTGGAACCCCAAGGTGAGAAATCGACACTTATATTTGTTCACTTTTTATGATATGTGAATTGTTATTGATGATATGGTTAATTAGTAATTATTGCAATATAAGCATTTAGTTGAAAACACTTGTACGTGCACTGTTATATATATATATATATATATATATATATATATACACACACATATATGCTCGTGTGATGGACGAATGGATGCTTCGCGGTTGTTATTAGTGATAATATGTGCATTATACTTGTTATACACACATATGAGGATTTATATGGACATCACATAAGTCTCGAACCAAGTCGATATTGTAAATGAATATTTTATTCAATTTGAAAGTTGAAAATGGTTTTCTAAATTGTTTTAAAGGGATTCATATTATGGTCAAAATAGAGTTTGTCAAAATAAATACCGGAACGTTCTAGGATGACAGAGAGGATAGTGTCTTGGGCTTGAGTTTGGAAAATATAGTTTCCTACTCTCACTGGCTATCCCTAACTGATCCGACGGACGGGATGATTAATTCAAAATTTAATTTTAAATTCAATTTGGAACTATTTGAATTTAGAGTAGAATTTAGCGTACTTTTAATTTTAAATGCTTATAACTTTTGCAACTTAAATTAGTTTTCCACAAAACAAAAAACATTTGATTTTCATCAACAAGAGCTTTCAAATGAGTGAATGTAGATTTTAATTTCGACTTATCATTTTCAAGTTATGTTTAAAATAATTTAGAAAAGGTCGCTATAAATGGAGTTAGTTAACTATAATTATAAAATGGCTGCTATAAATTGTTTTAAAATACAAAAAAAAATTGTTCAAGCATAATTAATTATTTTAAAATGGTTTATGGTAAAATCATGAAGTTTTGGATAACACAAGAGTAATTTTACTTAAACTAGCCAAAATTAGCACTTTGAAACGCTTTTGTAACGTAGTGTAACACCCCACGTCCATTAATGTCACTTACAAAGGGAATGCATTAACTTCCATGGAGGTTATAAGTGAATATAGAACAGAAAAATTACAACAAGACAGATAATAAATAGTACTTGGAAATCTAAAACTTCATTTTATTGCAGCGGAAATTAAACATGTTTGTTACATCATAAAACCATAGATCATAACCAAGTAATCCATCTTCATAAAAACAAAATACATAATCCCATTACATAAATAGCCATTAAAAAGATAACAAGCTGGACTTTACTTCAGCGGTCCAAGCTTTCCAAAGAGAGATGAAGCAATTCAATCAAACTCCACTAGGGCTGGGCCCAACCTGAGGACCTGGGGGGGAAAAGGATAGAAATAGAGGGGGTCAGACATAAAGTCTGGCGAGTATGATAATTCTAACAATACTATTATCAAAATAACTAGACTAAGGCATAAGCTGGAAGACAAGTAAATGTCTATGAACTCTTAGGAAGATAAAGATAGCGTTTAAGATAACGGTAAAGGCACACCTAATTACTAACGAATGATTACTACACTGCACCGCACATTACTACACTGCACTACACCAGTCACCCTATTGTTTGATCCCACTTGCTTCACACGGAAACTTTATAAATAGCCTTACGTACCCCTAGCTGACTACATAGGTGTCGTCTGCCCCTATCTCCACTAGGTGTACCCCACTACCCACTTTCGATCGGCTCCCTACTCGTAGATACCCGTGCTGGCCCCACAGTGGGGTGTATCACTCCCCTAAAGTGGCAACCCGATACAACTTGAGAATGCACGGCTTATACCTACATGATGCAACAACGTCTTACCTACCAGCCCGGATCCACACATGCATACGAAACCCGTTGGACTTGCGTTGCCACCGCTCCCCGTTTGTCCTCTTACAGTCGAACCCAGCATGCGTGTCCCGTCCTCGACTTGGGTCGAGCCCACAAAGATACATTTGGGATACTGGTCGAAATGGGCCCCCACAAGCTACCCACCTAAGCTTGTCACTAGTATATCCCACTTAACCCTCTTAGTCATGTTCATTTACATGTGTGTTTGGTTAAGTCTTACTAATCGTATTTCACATGCCACTAAGGGCACTCCCTAGATTCCTCATGAACCCCCATGTCCCACCTTACATGTTTATCTGGTTAAGTATTTCTTAATTCATTCAGGCCATAACCTCATAAAGACCTCTCACATTAGACTGGCATTTATGGCAGCTGGATTTGCCGGGCGGGTCCGGGCAGTCTTACACCATAAAAGAGTCTAACCTTGTGTCTTTACAACCGTTATGCTTTAGTTTAGGCCTAGGACCTCTCACATTGGGCTGACATTTGTGACCACTGGATTTGCCGGGCGGGTCCGGGCAGGTTTACGTCACAAACGAGTCCAACCTCGTGTCCTAAGCATTGATTAACACTTAAAATCTTTTACCCCAGTTTTAATAATTCCCTATTCAAATTATTAATTAAGTCAACTTTTAATGATGTCCATAATTGACTCAATTATGGCCATCCACTTATGGCATGCAAAATCATATCAATTGTACCCCAACTTTTTAATATTAAATCCTTAATATTACCCCTACCCCACGTTTATACGTTCGCTTATTCAACGCATAATATAGGCTAGACTTGTATAGTCTAACACCTAGCACAAAGATAAATTATCACAACATATAGACAATTAAAATAAATCTAATCATAGTAGGGGTGAAACTTGCATAAACTACACATGTTAAGGATCAAAAGGTGTCAACTTGTTAAATGTCTCAATTTACATGATATGATCATAGCCCAAATCTATACATAAACTTGCATATGGGGTTTTTAGGCAACATAATGATGGTGTGAACTAGCATAGGATATCACATATGTCATAGCATAATTCTAGATGTCATAATAGATGTCTTGGCATATGTTCATAACTTTTCTAATCAATCTAACTTGCATATGTGACTTGTCATATAGATCAGCATAACCCAAACATGATGATTTAATTAATATGAACTAACTAGCATAGATGGTAACATCATGGCCTTTTTAACATGTATGATTCATCACAACTTGGCATAGAAACTTTCAACATACATAACATCATCATAGCATGATTTACAACATATAAGATATCACCATCACATAACATTGGATTTACAATATACATGATAGCAAAAGGAGTTTACAACAACATATATGATAATTCACATCATCTACTCATAATCCATTCATAACTCAACCTAATTAAAATGATAATAATCTTGTTAAGATCATCATACTCACAATTTAGAGAAGAAAAGAGAGAGTTTTGCTTTGCTTTATGGTTGAGAGAATTAGAATTGAATTTGCTTTTCTTCTTTCTTAGTTGGCGGCGGCTCCATTGATTTCCATGGCGATGGTACGACGGTAACTATTCTATTTTAATTGGGTTTAGGGTTAGCATTAGGATGTATTTATAGGTGTAGGAAGTTATTTAGGACCATTAGATTAACCCTGAACCATGAGAACCAATCAAATGCAAAATCTGCATTTGAGCGAATCGGCCCACGGGTTGACAGCCAAACACCCTGGATTAACCCCCAGTCGACCCAGCAAGGCTCGGGTCGACCTCAAAAATGGGCCAGTTCGGTTATTCCCCCTCCCAATTCGTTGTTTTGAACTTTTTCGCATATTTATTTATTTAATTTTAAATATATATATATATATATATATTTCTCTGCGCAACCCATTTCACTTAATTCTTTTCTAAAAATTAAGTATACTTTAATTTGTGAATTTTAATGTTATAAAATTACGGGGTGTTACATTCTCCCCTCCTTAAAGGATTTCGTCCCCGAAATCTCCAAGTCAAGAAGAATGTATATCCTGCCATCTAATCGTCCATCTACTCAACCATCAAACACCAGCATCCATTGTCCTTAAAAGACTTCTAATGCTTTAATGTTTATATGCACAGTGTGTGTATATGTCCATATCTAATGCAAAATTAGGCGATCTACTGGTTCAGTCGACCTCCTTAGTGCAATTCATGATAGTGCCATACGTCCAATATGTATGCAAAAGATTCCTAATGATACATATTAATTCTATATGCGTGCACAACCATCCACCCGAATGCAGCAACTATATGATAATACAACCATTATACATCCATTTTACTAAATACATCCATATATATGCAATATGCAATATGAAGTGACTGAGCCGATCTGGTGCCTAATAGTGTGTGTATATGCATCCACGAGCAACCACTAGCAAACACTTGCATCCACTTTGCATCCACCATACATAACATGTCTCAAACACATATTTCAACCATAGGATTATCCTAACTAAAGGTCAAAGATACTAGCGAGAGGATATACTAAAGATAAGATAAGTACAAGCTAAGCGATAAAGGAGAAATTAAAAGACATACCCTCAAAAAGAAAAGGGTATCGTGAACGCATCTTCTCTTCTGTCTCCCAAGTAGCGTTGCTCTCATCATCTCCCCATTGCACTTTGACTAGTCTGACCTCTCGATTCCTCAACCTCTTGATCTCCGACCCAAGAATGCGCGTAGGAGCTCGTCGAATTGTCGCATCACGCTCTGTCTCCACCTCTCTAAGAAAGCTCGGCTCTACCACATCCGCTGTCTCGTGCAAGCACTTCCTCAAATGTGACACATGGAATACGTCGTGTACACCACTAAGTCTCTTGGGCAACTCCTCTCTATACGCCATCTGTCCAATTTTCTCCTTAATAGGAAATAGCCCTACAAACCTTGGTGCTAATTTCCCAACAGACCCAAAGCTAAAAACTTTCCGTAATGGAGACACTTTGACAAAGATCATGTCCCCAACTTCAAACTCGAGATATGTCCTCCTCTTATCCGCATAAGATTTCTGCCTATCCTGTGCTGCTTTCATCCTCCTTCGAATCAAGTCGATCTTCTCCGAAGTCTCCCTAATCATATCGGACCCAAGTAAGATCTTATCCGTAGATTCCCACCAACATGTAGGTGAACGACAAGGTCGTCCATAAAGAGCTTCGAATGGTGCCGTACCAATGCTGGACTGAAAGCTGTTATTATATGCGAACTCCACCAATGGAAGATGCTCTTCCCACGTACCCCCAAAGTCTAGGATACATAGCCTCAACAGATCCTCTAGAATGCGATTCACCCTCTCGGTCTGGCCGTCCGTCTGAGGATGATATGCGGTGCCCAAACATAACTGAGTCCTTACCGCCTCTTGTAAGCTTCTCCAAAACTCGCTAGTGAAAATAGAATCGCGGTCGCTCACTATGCTAGAAGGAACACCGTGCAAACGAACTATTTCTTGAACGTATACGGAGGCTAACCATGGAGCAGTCCTCTTACTCTTTACGGGAATGAAATGTGCGCTTTTAGTAAGTCTATCTACTATAAACCAAATTCCCGTATTACCCTTCCTTGATCGCGGTAACCCATCCACAAAATCCATCGAGACACTTTCCCACTTCCATAGTGGAACCTCCAATGGGTGAAGCAACCCACCGGGTTTCTTTTGCTCCGCTTTTACTTGTTGGCACACCAAGCATCTAGCGACATACTCGGCCACATCTTTCTTCATGCCGGCCCAAAAGTAAACTCTCCTCATGTCTTTGTACATCTTGTCCCCGCCGGGATGAATGGTCATCTTCGAACGATGTGCTTCATCAAGAATAGTCTTCCTTAGGTCATCGTCTTTTGGTACACAAAGTCTACCGTCCCTACGTAACCAACCCTTATCGTCTAGGGTATACCTACGGAGATGGCTTGATGACTCCCCTCCTTTGAGTTTTTCTACTAACTCAACCAACTGCGGGTCGTCTCGCTGTGCCTCGCCAATCCGTCCCAAAAGCGTATGTCTGACCTCTAAGGATGCTAGCAAACCTGGTACGAAGTCAATGGAAGGTCTAAAGTCAAACATCGAAATGAATTCTAAACTTCGCCGCTCAACAAACAAAGGACTTAAGGATAATCTTTTTCTACTTAAGGCGTCTGCCACTACGTTACCCTTGCCAGGGGTATAGGCTATTTCGAAGTCGTAGGACGCTAAGAACTCCATCCATCTTTGCTGCCTTAAGTTCAAGTCCTTTTGAGAGAATAGGTATTTTAAAGACTTGTGGTCAGTGAATAATTCGAATTTCTCGCCAAGAAGATAATGAAGCCAAGACTTAAGCGCGAAAACAATAGCGGCCAATTCTAGGTCATGTGTAGGATAATTTTTCTCATGCGCTCTCAACTGCCTTCCACCATAAGCTATTACCCTACCCTCTTGCATTAAGACTGCGCCTAGTCCTGTCCCACAAGCATCAGTATAAACGGTAAACGGCTTACTCCCGTCTGGCAATACTAAGACTGGGGCTGAAGTCAAAGCTCTCTTCAAACGTTGGAACGCATCATCACAATCTACGTCCCATGTGAAAACTAGGTTCTTCTTCGTCAAGCGTGTCAATGGAGCTGATATCTTTGCGAAGTATTTGATAAACTTCCTATAGTAGCCAGCCAACCCCAAGAAACTTCTCACTTTGGTAGCATTTTTAGGGACCTTCCAATCTTGGATGGCCACCACCTTCGCGGGATCTACAGCTATCCCTTATTTGGAAACCACATGCCCTAAGAACCGTACTTCCTTCCTCCAAAAGTGACACTTAGAAAATTTAGCTTTAAGCTTATGCGCTCGAAGAGTCTCCAACACTTCCCTAAGATGTAGGGCATGCTCTTCTTCATCCTTAGAAAAGATCAAGATGTCATCTACAAAGACTACCACAAATTTGTTAAGGTACTCCCTAAACACCCTACTCATCAAATCAACAAAATATGCTGGGGCGTTTGTCAAACCGAAGGGCATCACTAGCCATTCATAGAAACCGTCCGGAGTCCTAAAGGCAGTCTTGTCTATGCTATCCTCAGCCACTCTCAACTGATGGAACCCAGTGGCTAAGTCCAACTGCGAAAACACTGAGGCACCAACTAACTAATCGAAGAGATCGTCAATCCTCGGCAGTAGGTGTTTGTTCTTCTTAGTAAGTTTATTAAGTTCTCTATATTCCACACACAGTCTAAGGGACCCATCCGCCTTCGTGGCAAATACTATTGGAGCACCCCACTCCGATATACTTCATCTTATGAACCCCTTCTCAAGCAACTCCTTCACTTGCTTATCGAGTTCCCTCCTTTCACGTGGAGCCATATGGCGTACTGGCAAAGATATTGGTTTCGCATTATCCACAAGATATATTCGAAAATCTATCTCCCGCTTCGGAGGCAAGCCCTTCACCTCCTCAAACACATCCGAATATTCTCGGACCACTCTAACAGATCGTAGATTTTCCTCAGACGCGTCAAGCGATTCTAGATAACTTAGCATAACCGAATTTATGGGATTACAGAAGATTTCGAGAGTGTTGCCAAGGCGAGTCACGAGCCTAACTACTCTCCTTTCACAATCAAGAACGGCCCCATTTCTGGATAACCAATCCATTCCTAAAATTAGCCCATAGCCCGTGAAACCCAACACATAAGCATCACATCTAAATTCAACGCTAAACATGGAAATTTTCAAATCCAAACACATCATGGACAAATAAGCTGAGCCCCCTATTGGATTCGAAACAACTAAGGGATCCTCTACTAAACTGGTGTTTAAGTGCAGTGATTCAACTAATGATGTAGAGATAAACGAATGTGATGCGCCCGAATCGAATAAGGTACGGACAGGATGATCAAACAGAGAAACTAAGCTTTCAACAGAAATGGTTCTACCTCGTTCTTGCAGCGGTGGGACCGCGAGAGCCTGAACTTGTCCCCTAGCCTGCCCTGGTGCCATAAGAGCTTGCACCTGTCCTCCCGAGGTAGCTCCTGCCCTCTACCCCTTCTTTGGGCAGTCCTTCACTAAATGTCCCGCATCGCCACAATGAAAACAGCCTGTCTTCTTTTTCTTTCGGCAATCCTTGCTGAGATGGCCTGGGGTTCCACAGTTAAAGCACTTCTTCTTTCCCTTGCCATTATTGTCTTTTCCACCCTTCTTGTTTTGCTGTTGTGGTTTCTTCTGATCCCCCTTCTTCTCGGGTGCCTTATCAGCTTTAGCGCTTTTCTCCTCATGCATAAGCGCCATTTCTACTAACTTCTCAAAGGTGGCCCCCATAGGGATGTGGGTCATAGCCAACCCTTGCAATGGTTCATTCAAGCCATTCACAAACCTCAGCGCCTTCTTCTCCGGCGTGTTCACTAAGTCCAAGCCAAACCTTGCTAACTGATTAAATTTATTGACATATTCTTTCACTGATGAGCTTCCTTGCTTCAATGTCAAGAACCTTTCCATATATAGATTTTCTTCCGCCCTTGAGAGAAACTTCGCCTCGAACCTACGTCTGAAATCCGCCCAAGAGTCAACAGGACGCTCCCCATTAGTAACCTCCCACCAAAACGAGGCCTCTCCCTTCATCAACCAAGCTGCTAATCGAACTCTCCTCCTTTCTTCTACTTCAAAGATGTCTAGCAATTCTTCCACCTCCTTAAGCCAATCTCTAGCTTCCACAATTGTTTCTGACCCTTGAAATGGTTTTCCACCCATAGCCTTGAATTCCTTGCACGTCTTTGCAAAAGTATCTACGCGAGGAGGAGGAGGAGGAGGAACGGGTGCAACTGGAGGTGGAGGAACATTAGCTGGACCTGCAGCGGCCCTAGCCTCCTATACCATCCTGGTATCGTTACACCATCGGGTAGATTAAGATCTTCAGCCATGCTGAAACAAAAAAGGAAAGATTCAGAATGGAGAATTCGAAAGATAAAGATATGGGCTATTGGGGATTATGTTTTTTTTCTTAAAAACTTTTCTTTTTAAATTTCTCATTCAAACATGTTTTTGAAAGCACTTCTTCCAAAAATAACTATTTTTCTAAAGTATTTTTATTTGTTCTGGTAAACTTAAGCTCTGATACCACGTGTAACACCCCACGTCCATTAATGTCACTCACAAAGGGAATGCATTAACTTCCATAGAGGTTATTAGTGAATATAGAACAGAAAAATTACAACAAGACAGATAATAAATAGTACTTGGAAATCTAAAACTTCATTTTATTGCAGCGGAAATTAAACATGTTTGTTACATCATAAAACCATAGATCAGAACCAAGTACAATATCCATCTTCATAAAAACAAAATACATAATCCCATTACATAAATAGCCATTAAAAAGATAACAAGCTGGACTTTAGTTCAGCGGTCCAAGCTTTCCAAAGAGAGATGAAGCAATTCAATCAAATTCCACTAGAGCTGGGCCCAACCTGAGGACCTGGAGGGGGAAAAAGGATAGAAATAGAGGGGGTCAGACATAAAGTCTGGCGAGTATGATAATTCTAACAATATTATTATCAAAATAACTAGACTAAGGCATAAGCTGGAAGACAAGTAAATGTCTATGAACTCTTAGGAAGATAAAGATAGCGTTTAAGATAACGTTAAAGATAACGGTAAAGGCACACCTAATTACTAACGAATGATTACTACACTGCACCGCACATTACTACACTGCACCACACCAGTCACCCTATTGTTTGATCCCACTTGCTTCACACAGAAACTTTATAAATAGCCTTACGTACCCCTAGCTGACTACATAGGTGTCGTCTGCCCCTATCTCCACTAGGTGTACCCCACTACCCACTTTCGATCGGCTCCCTACTCGTAGATACCCGTGCTGGCCCCACAGTGGGGTGTATCACTCCCCTAAAGTGGCAACCCGATACAACTTGAGAATGCACGGCTTATACCTACACGATGCAACAACGTCTTACCTACCAGCCCGGGTCCACACACGCATACGAAACCCGTTGGACTTGCGTTGCCACTGCTCCCCGTTTGGCCTCTTACAGTCGAACCCAGCATGCGTGTCCCGTCCTCGACTTGGGTCGAGCCCACAAAGATACGTTTGGGATACTGGTCGAAATGGGCCCCCACAAGCTACCCACCTAAGCTTGTCACTAGTATATCCCACTTAACCCTCTTAGTCATGTTCATTTACATGTGTGTTTGGTTAAGTCTTACTAATCGTATTTCACATGCCACTAAGGGCACCCCCAAGATTCCTCATGCCACCCAAGGCACCTACTTAACCCCCATGTCCCACCTTACATGTTTATCTGGTTAAGTATTTCTTAATTCATTCAGGCCATAACCTCATAAAGACCTCTCACATTAGACTGGCATTTATGGCAGCTGGATTTGCCGGGCGGGTCCGGGCAGTCTTACACCATAAAAGAGTCTAACCTCGTGTCTTTACAACCATTATGCTTTAGTTTAGGCCTAGGACCTCTCACATTGGGCTGACATTTGTGACCACTGGATTTGCCGGGCGGGTCCGGGCAGGTTTACGTCACAAACGAGTCCAACCTCGTGTCCTAAGCATTGATTAACACTTAAAATCTTTTACCACAGTTTTAATAATCCCCTATTCAAGTTATTAATTAAGTCAACTTTTAATGATGTCCATAATTGACTCAATTATGGCCATCCACTTATGGCATGCAAAATCATATCAATTGTACCCCAACTTTTTAATATTAAATCCTTAATATTACCCCTACCCCACGTTTATACGTTCGCTTATTCAACGCATAATATAGGCTAGACTTGTAAAGTCTAACACCTAGCACAAAGATAAATTATCACAACATATAGACAATTAAAATAAATCTAATCATAGTAGGGGTGAAACTTGCATAAACTACACATGTTAAGGATCAAAAGGTGTCAACTTGTTAAATGTCTCAATTTACATGATATGATCATAGCCCAAATCTATACATAAACTTGCATATGGGGTTTTTAGGCAACATAATGATGGTGTGAACTAGCATAGGATATCACATATGTCATAGCATAATTCTAGATGTCATAATAGATGTCTTGGCATATGTTCATAATTTTTCTAATCAATCTAACTTGCATATGTGACTTGTCATATAGATCAACATAACCCAAACATGATGATTTAATTAATATGAACTAACTAGCATAGATGCTAACATCATGGCCTTTTTAACATGTATGATTCATCACAACTTGGCATAGAAACTTTCAACATACATAACATCATCATAGCATGATTTACAACATATAAGATATCATCATCACATAACATTGGGTTTACAATATACATGATAGAAAAAGGGGTTTACAATAACATATATGATAATTCACATCATCTACTCATAAACCATTCATAACTCAACCTAATTAAAATGATAATAATCTTGTTAAGATCATCATACTCACAATTTAGAGAAGAAAAGAGAGAGTTTTGCTTTGCTTTAGGGTTGAGAGAATTAGAATTGAATTTTCTTTTCTTCTTTCTTAGTTGGCGGCGGCTCCATTGATTTCCATGGCGATGGTATGATGGTAACTATTCTATTTTAATTAGGTTTAGGGTTAGCATTAGGATGTATTTATAGGTGTAGGAAGTTATTTAGGACCATTAGATTAACCCTGAACCATGAGAACCAATCAAATGAAAAATCTGCATTTGAGCGAATCGGCCCACGGGTTGACAGCCAAACACCCTGGATTAACCCCCAGTCGACCCAGCGGGGCTCAGGTCGACCTCAAAAACAGGCCGGTTCGGTTATTCCCCCTCCCAATTTGCTGTTTTGAACTTTTTCGCATATTTATTTATTTAATTTTTAATTTATATATATATATATATGTATATCAATATATATATATATATATTTCTCTGCGCCACCCATTTCACTTAATTCTTTTTTAAAAATTAAGTATACTTTAATTTGTGAATTTTAATGTTATAAAATTACGGGGTTTACACGTAGTTTGTTAAATGTTGAGTTTAAAGTGATCTAGCTTTATAAATCTTTTCCCAACCTTAGTAAATGATTTCTAATAAGTAATAAATTATTTTGAACTATAATTTGAGTTTGCAAACATGAAGTATGAGTTGAGACTTGATTTGGTCCTATATATCCACATGGTTTTGAAGTTGCATTTATTATTTGGAAAGACCAAGACTGGATTTTTGTCTGAAAACCATTCCAAGTAATAGTATGGCATTGTGGAGAAATTGAAGGCCTTGAAGACGATATTGAAGACCAGGACCCTTCATATCGTAAGGACGACTTGCTGAATGTCTCAAATGGGTAGCTCCCATTTGCAGATGGATTTTATATCAGCTAAATAGCAAGAAGCCCAAATGTATGTGAAGCAATTCCAGATTTGTGGTCTCGTTCAGACCTAGAACGGACCTGTATGGATTGTGTGTCTGACATTGTAGTTGACTGCGTAGCACTGATCACTGTTAAATATATATCTGCTTGGTGGCGGAGAATTTATTCTCTTGCTTAACACCCTTCTCTAAGACGTATGAGCTTAGAGGTTATATATTGATAGAAATCAGTGATGCATTGTGAATGGACAATGTGACATACTTAAGTTTTGTGGTGAGCTATGGATGATCAAAGCATGGCTTGTTTAAGCGTAGTTTTGTGTATATTGTGACCTCGGCAAGCCTCACAACCTGGTAAATGGCTAAAACAGGAAATATGCAGCGAGGTTAAGGGTAGTCATTTCCTTCTAGATAAAAGGTGTACTATGGTATGTTGTCCAGGTATTAACCTATGTGGATAACTTCTAATTTATATGGATGTTGATGTTGCGAGGCCTCGGTTCAAAGGTTGGTAACGATCGGGAAGTGATATACTCAGGCGTGCTCTAAGTTACCCAAGTAAGGGGTAACCCGGCCTCATGTTGGCAGATAGCCCGATTTTGTTCTCGGGGCGTCCCTTTAGAGGCGTACTGTCGGGTCGGTAAGGAAGTTCCTTTGCCTGCTCATTTGTTGGAAATTCATTATCCACTGCGAGCTTTTACGATTTCATTTGTATAGCCTACTGGTTACCAGCTGCAATATGTTAGCATAGTGGGATGGGGCGTTATGTTGGCCAAGATTGATAAATTTATTTGCGAAATTGTTTTCACACTATGCACTAATAATAATATGGAAAATAGTTTCCGTGTATTAAGCATGTTTGATTATCATATGGAGAAACCTTGTCCATGTGTGCGTTTAACTTATGTGTGTGCCGCGAGACCTTATGTTAGTTTCATTTTCTAAAAAGCACTGCGAATTTTATTGCACATAACAAATATATATTGAGTTCTCACACCAGTTCCATGACTGACCTGGAGTTTATTTGTTTTCCCACAAAACTCTAGGTGCCCATAATTTTTCCACATAGGCAGCCTAGTGTTAGGTTTAGTAGCTGTGTTTGGAGCCTACATCTTCGAGCCTTTTCTGGTGTGTCTTTTCTTTGATGGAGTTGTTATTGCCATGGAGCATCTTTAGTTGTTCCGTGGAGCATTTGGTTTTTGTAGGCATTATTGCTTTGGAGCTATTCAAGTGAAGATGAAGTTTGGTTTTGGATTCACCTTGATTAGTTGTTTCTGCTGCATCTGTGATATCTTGTTATTGTAAATAGTGTTGCACCTTGATGTTGAATCTATTGTAAACTCTAATATAATCTCATGTTATATAAATGAGAAGTTTTTTATTTCGTTGTGATTATTCTAATGTGTTATATCCTTAGACAACTAGGAATCCGATATTTGAATTTGCGACATTTGAATACAAATTGGTATTAAATGTCGATTTTCGAAGGTCGAAATTCCAGGTCGTCACACGGACATACATACTTTGTTTATCACATAATAGGGAACAAATGATAATTTCACAATCTATATTTTCTTTCACGTTATTTATTTAGGGTGCTACTATTCACACCCCGATTGACACTTTTGGCCACATTCCTAAATTTAATACAAATGATTATTTTTTATATTCTTCTGGCCACCATATATTATTCCTTCACTCAATTACTCACCACCGTACTTCTCTTAAGAAAAACACTATTTCTCTATCATTTTAAACTCTAAACCCTAACAAAATCAGATATTCTTTTGTGCCTAATAGAGATGGAAGATGAAGATAGAAAAGAGGTTAGAATTGCTTGATTTTTATTATTTTCTGTTATGTTATAGAACATGTTGTTAGGGTTTTTTTTAATGGTTAAGATTTTCCATTGCGTTTAACGATAATTTTTTTCGCTCCGTTAGAAATTTCAAGTCTGGAGGACATTAAATTTGACGACGTTGTAATAGAGAATGACAATGTAAGTTTTGACATGTAGGATTTTTATCCGTATAACTTATGCATCTTTAACAAATTGATACATTATATTTTTTGTCATTTGATAGAAGGAGTCTTTGAATATTGAAAAATTAGACGATAAACATGGTGGTTGTGATAACATGATGCAAGATGTTCGATCAAATGAATCAAAAGACATAAATGTTGATTTGACGAATTATTTCACTACTGACAAAGCAAATACTCATTTATAAAAATTAAAATTTCTAATGTGGTTATGAAAATGGATTATGTTAATTTTTTTTTGAATTGTTTAATTTTAGGTATTTGATTTGCAGAGTACATTGATGTAAGGGGGAAGGAAGCATTCGTGCAGAGGAAGAAGCTGGTGGCCTCTACATTTTTTGGTTGTTAATTTAGATGGTGACCAGCTGTAACACACCGGATTTTTGAATAATCGAATTAACTAAACTCAAGAATAATTAATATCAGACATGAGAATAAGGGAAATGGGTTGCGCCATCGTGTTCGTCTCATAATTCTGGTCAAAATAAAGTCCGAGTTTGCGTAAAACGGATATCCGATGAAGGAGATATGAACAAACAAAGTCAGGCGGGAAAAATAGAAAATAAAAAATATAAAAAAAATACTGCATGGGCGCACTTGGGAAGTGTGCCAGTACAAATTTGCACTGGCGCACCTGCCAAGTGCGCCCAGGCCGAGCAGCAGGTCTGCACAGCTTTCTGGTTCAGTCTGATCCATGTTGTGACTCATTGCTGAGTACTTTCTGACTCCTTTCTGAGTCATTAGGGCTGAGGTGTCACCCTATCCCGACTCAATGGTTTTTATTAACCCTAAGATCATCCGACGGCTATAATTAAATTAAAATTCTATATAAAATGAGTAGACTCAAACCTTAAATCAAAATAAAAACTGAAACTATGGTCGTCATGCTGTCATCTTGTAACCTAGAGTAGCCGCCACCAATTAGAGAGGAAGAACAGCTAATCAATTCAGTTATATTCAACATTAATCTAAACAACAACGAATCTACTACAAAGGCGAGCTTAATCAATTTCAGAACCTAGATTTCAGAACGCAAGACCTTCTTCTTGTGAGTTCGATTTCTTTAATAAAATAATTAACAATTTAATTGGATTGAGATATGATGTGGATTATATGGCTATGTTGTGAATTATTGACCGCATGTTATTATTTATGTTGTATAATGTTATCATGTATGTTGTAAATTTGCGATGTTATCATCTATGTTGTAATTTTATGATTGGCTTATGTATAATAAATTCATAATGATGTTTCATATGCTAGTTTGGTTATGTTGTTGGAACTAATTCATATGTTAAATCATACGTATGTATGTATGTATGAAAGTCTAGATGTTAGTTCAGATTTGGATCATATGCAAGTTAATGAAATTATGAACAACCTTACATGTTTCATGACATCTATTTTATGTGTAAATTGGATCTAAAGTTAGGCTATGACATGTGTGAGTTATATGTTAAATTCTATATACTAGTTTACATGTTTAGATGCAAGTTCACACCATCGTTATGTTGCATAAATCACATATGCAAGTATATATATATATATATATATATATATATATATATTTATATGTTTGGGGTATGAATCATGTAATGTAAGTTTGTGGTTATTGCCTATGTAAGTTTACACCTTATGATTAGATCTATGACGTACATGGTTTTGCAAGTTCGTGACTATTACCCAAACAAGTTTACAACTTTAGATTTAGATCTATGACATATGTAGTTTTATGCAAGTTGTGACTTTGGCCTATGCAAGTTTTAGATGTAGAACCTCATTCACACATGCAAGTTCACCCCTTATGTTCGGATCTAGTTTTATCTATATGTATGTTGTGATGTTTTCTCTTTATTCCATGAGTTAGACTATTCGAGTCTAACGTATATTTTACGTTAAACGAACGAACGTACAACGTGGGGCCATGGGATAATATTAAAAGATTTAATATTTAGAATTGGCATAAATGCCTTAAATGGCATAAAATGAATTTGTGATGATAATTGGTAAGATTTTGCATACCATAAATAGATGGACATAATTAAGTCAATTATGGACATCATTAAATTTGGAATTGATTGATAATTTGAATAGGGAAATTAATTCAAATTAGGGGAATAATTAATTTTGTGTAATTAATCGTCTAAGACACGAGGTTAGGCTCTTTTGTGGTGTAAGACTGCCCGGACCCGCCCGGCAAATCCAGCTGCCACAAATGCCAGTCTAATGTGGGAGGTCTTAGGCATAAATTAAATACGTGACAGTTGTAAAGACACGAGGTTAGGGTCTCTTGTGGTGTAAGACTGCCCGGACCCGCCTGGCAAATCCAGTTGCCACAAATGCCAGTCTAATGTGGGAGGTCTTTACAAGGTTACGGTGTTAATGAATTAAGAAACACTTAGCCAGATAAACTTGTAGTGGGACATGAGGGTGTTAAGTGAGTGCCTTGGGTAGCATGTGGAATTTAGTGGGTGCCTTGGGTGGCATTGGAAATATGATTGGAAACACTTAACCAAAATTGAAACATGTAAGTGAACATGAATAAGAAGAGGGTTAAGTGGGATGTACTAGAGGGGACCAAGCTTAGGTGGATAGCTTGTGTCAAGTAATGGGGGACCCGTTTCAACCAGTAACCCATACGTATCTTTGTGGGCTCGACCCAAGTCGAGGACGGGACACGCATACTAGGCTTGACTGTAAGAGGCCAAAACGGGTTAGCGGTGGCAACGCAAGTCCAATGGGTTCATGTGCGTGTGTGGGCCCGGGCTGGTAGGTAAGACGTTGTTGCATCGTGTAGGTATAAGCCGTGCATTGTTGGTGGTATCGGGTTGCCACTTTGGGGAGTGATACACCCCACTGTGGGGCCAACACGGGTATCTACGAGTTAGGGAGCCGATCGCATGGAGGTAGTGGGTACACCTAGTGGAGATAGGGGCAGGCGGCACCTATGAAGGCAACTAGGGGTGCACGAAACTACCATTATCATTATTAAGTTCTGTAGGTGGGATCAACCTTAGGGTGACTAGTGGTGGTGCAGTATAGTAATTATCTTATGGTGGTTTAGGTGCGCTTTAACGTTATCTTTGTTCATCTTATTCATCTTATTTCCCTGTTTACTCTGTCATACCCAATTGTTCACAGTCATTTCCTTATTTTCCAACTTATGCCTTTGCCTAGTTATTTTGGTAATTATATTGTTAAAGTTATCGCACTCGCCAGACTTTATGTCTGACTCCCTTTGTTTCCTCCTCCTTTCTTCCTCCCCCCCCCCCCCCCCCCTCAGGTGCTCAAGGTGGAACTAGCACCAGTGGAGCTTGATTTTGGACAGTTGTATCTCTTGCTTTTAGAAGTTGCTTGGATCGCTGAAGTAAAAGTTCAGCCTATCTTATTGTAACAACCCGGAAAATCTGGGCCAGTTTAAAATTTTTATTTTGGCAATTTTAGCGAATTTTGATTATTTAAAATAAATTATTTTAAATAATATCGACGAGAAAATTATTTTGAATATAATTCGAACGAATATATTTATTCGCGTCGTCGTAGGAATATAAATAATTATATATAATTATAAATAGAATTGAAAATGGCGCGGTAGTTCGATAATTCGATTTCAAACTTCAATTGAATGTACCGGGTGCAAAACAATCCGGATTTTAGTGAAACCAAAAACATTAGGATCTAATTGGTAATATCTTTCCAACGAATCCGAAAAATCAAGATTTCATAGCGGGAATCAAAAGATATGTCCAGTTGAAAATTCTGAATAGTCGCTATGGAATTCAGGCCCTTAAAAATGGACATTTTGCAAATGACCTCGGATCTCGACGAAACCAGTTTTGTTGGGTCCGCAGTGTCAAATTATTGCTAGATTCCAAATTTCATAATTTTCTGAATCAATATGTGAGTGTGGCAAAGGAAAACGTGTTTGACCAGTTTCAGTTGATTTTAATCGACTGGAAATTGGCCATTTTTCAAACGGCCTCAGAATTCGACGAAACTAGTTTTGTTAGGACCGTATCGTCAATACGAGACTAGAAAATATTTTTCTGTAATTTATAGAGTTGTTATGTGACCCCGGTAATTTGAAATGTACGTTTAAAATTCAATATGGTGATTTAAATGTAAATTCAACGGAAACTGATTCAAACGATCGAATCAACCCACGAAACATGTCCCATTGTGTTCGGAATGGGGGTAAAACACTATGGACGATAGGCGGTGGGCCTCGTTTAAAGGTCGTATGTAAAAGTCAACTTTTTGAATTAAATAATAAATTAAATACTATAAATTTTATAAACCCCCCCCCCTCCCTCTCCATTCGATTTTTCCAAATTCAGACGAAAAAAAAAAGAAGGCGACTGCGAAAACCCGCCGCCACCCTCGGAGGACCAACCCCGCCTCGAGAAGCTCCACCCCCTAGCCTCCACCGCCTGCTCCCCTCTTCTCCCAAACCCCGATAGCGCCAATCCCCTCAGCCCCAAATCCGACGCACGTGAACCCCAAGGCCCCCTTTCTTCTTCCAGTGACGATCGCAGCTAGGGGTTCGAGGCTCAAGGGTTGGTCAACGGTGAGATGGGGGCATCGTTCAGCGGTCTTGGGTGCGACTCCGATCAGCAGAGGAAGCAGCGATGAATTGGTGCCGTTAATCCCTGGAACGGTTGCAGATAAAAGAAAGGTGAGATTTTATTTAATTTAAATGATTATATAATCTGTTTTAAAAAATTTTAATAACAAGGATTTTAATTTTAGTTTTGAAAATAGAATAGCATTAATTTTGTGAGATAGAAAAGGTTTGATTTTTCGTATAGAAAAGATTTGATTTTTCGTATAGAAAAGGTTTGGTTTTTCGTATAGAAAAGATTTGATTTTTCGTATAGAAAAGGTTTGATTTTTCGTATAGAAAAGGTTTGATTTTTCGTATAGAAAAGATTTGATTTTGTTAGGGAAAAATATGATTTTTATATATTGAATAACGAAGTCAAAATATGATTTTTATATATTGAATAACGAAGTCAAAATTCGATTTTTATATATTGAATAACGAAGTCAAAATATGATTTTTATATATTGAATAACGAAGTCAAAATATGATTTTTATATATTGAATAACGAAGTCAAAATATGATTTTTATATATTGAATAACGAAGTCAAAATATGATTTTTATATATTGAATAACGAAGTCAAAATATGATTTTTATATATTGAATAACGAAGTCAAAATATGATTTTTATATATTGAATAACGAAGTCAAAATTTGATTTTTATATATTGAATAACGAAGTCAAAATTCGATTTTTATATATTGAATAATGAAGTCAAAATATGATTTTTATATATTGAATAACGAAGTCAAAATAAGATTTTTATATATTGAATAACGAAGTCAAAATATGATTTTTATATATTGAATAACGAAGTCAAAATTCGATTTTTATATATTGAATAACGAAGTCAAAATATGATTTTTATATATTGAATAACGAAGTCAAAATTCCATTTTTATATATTGAATAACGAAGTCAAAATTCGATTTTTATATATTGAATAACGAAGTCAAAATTCGATTTTTATATATTGAATAACGAAGATAAAAATGTGATTTTTAAATAGTGAACATCGAAGTAAAAATGTGATTTTTATATATTGAATAGCGAAGTAAAAATTCGATTTTTATATATGTAGAGAATACGGGCAACGAAGGTGATAAAAAGGCGAGAACGATGAAGATTTCTATCAATGAAGAGTCAAGATAATTGGATAGCTATCTGTGAGAATTTCTCACCTTTCACTTTCTTTTCTCTAGTTATATATATATACTAGGATGCAGACGGTGCTTAGTAGCACCGGACACAATCGTCCACAGACCATGGACTTGTTTGTTTGGTTGCATAGATTAGTTAGATGATTTGATTTGAAATTGAATTGTTTGGTGAAATGAATGGATTTGATTGATGTGTGAATGGCGTGGGCCTTCACTAGACCGGGGATAAGGCTAGGCCTCGTCCCGTTTCTAGTATCGTGCCGTTATGCCGCCGAAATTTTCTAAAATATGTTAGAAAAATAAAAATATCATTTTATTGAATAAATGAACTGAATAGAGCATTCATAAGTTAAATAAAATATTTTATCGTTAAAAATATAGTTTTAACGTGGAAGTGAATAAAATAAAATATTCATTTACAAACCGGACGGTTTGTTTGTGTACACCTGTTTGAAGGACATTGATTGGGTCGATAAATTTTACACATCGCCCAACTGCACAAATAAAAATCTGTGTTTGATTGTTTGAAACCCCACACGGGTGTTGGGATGAAATTTGAAGTTCACTCATCCTGATTGATTAAGTATGTCGATCGATTGATTGACAGGTTGTTATAAGCGTCGAATATCTATATTTGATGCTTAGGCAGTGTAGTGCACTTTGGTTGATGGTTGATTATTTTTCAATGCTATTATATGCGTGTGATGTATGAAAATCCATATAATTAATTTTATATGGTAATTGATTGGGCCTCATTCCAATTTAGAAAATAAAGAATATTATAACATAAAAGTTCATGTGTTGACTGTACTCATTCGTTGGGATTAGTCATGTGTTGAACGAAATATTTTAATAATAAAATTTGCATCTTTATCAATATAACATAAAGGTTCATGTGTTGACTGTACTCATTCGTTGAGATTAGTCATGTGTTGAACGAAATAATTTAACAAAAATAGTCACACGTGGACAGTACTCATTCGTTGAGATTAGTCGTGTGTTGACAAAAATAAATATTCATTTGTTGAATAGAATAAAGGAATATATGAAGCCGTGTTGATTAGATTGACGCCATTTTGACGTGAACGATATTTATATCAATTTTATTCAATTTGAAATGAATATTGAAAAGTAATTTTGAAATCGAATATTTCAAAATGAAATGAATTGAAAACGATTTCGAAATGAAATGAATTGAAAACGATTTCGAAATGAAATGAATTTAAAACGATTTCGAAATGAAATGAATTGAAAACGATTTCGAAATGAAATGAATTGAAAACGATTTCGAAATGAAATGAATTGAAAACGATTTCGAAATGAAATGAATTGAATATAGAACGAATTCGAATTGAATTTAAAACGAATTGAAATGAATTCAAATTGAATTGAAATTTGAATTGAATAGAAATGAATTTTAAAACAAATTTATAAAGAAGAATTCAATTTTGATTTGAATTGAAATGGAAGTGGAAATTGCTTTTAAAACGAATTTAAAACTATTTATATAATTCGTTTTAAATAGAAATCGACGAAATATATATTATATATATAATATAATGGCCTGAATAGAACGCGCCGCGGCAGTTCGTGAATTTCGACCATTTATTTCAAACGGATATTACGGGAGATCCGACCGTCGGATTCTCCTGAAACCGGAACCGTTGGGTTCGTATCGAAAAGAGCTTTCTAATGAATATTAGAAATTTGAAATCTAACGGTTGAATTTGGAATTATGTCCAAATCAAATTTGAAAAAGGTCGTTGTAAGTGCAGTTTGATGGCCATTGATGGAAATCGACTGTACGGGCCTTGATAAAATTATTAAAAATAATAATAAATTGTGTAAAATCATAAGAAATGATTTGGGAAAAATTGAAATGAAAAACTCCATATCTGAAAAGATAAAAATAGATTTTTATCGAAATGAACTAGTTTTGAACTAGAATAGTAATTTATTTATTTTTAAAATAAATAAATTGGATTTGAAATGGTTTTGAAAATAACCAGAACTTCCAATAATTGCATTGGAATGGATTTGAATCGAAATTGTCTTCGGAATATTTTGATGTTTGATTTCGTGATTATACAGATGTTGTTATGGAAATTTGAAAGATATAGATATATATATCGTTATTTCCAATACGATATCTGTTGGTCGTAGAATCTAATATTGAATATAAGCCGATATATTTTCTATTCAGAGCCTTGTATTTAATATCAAATGTGATTTGGGTTTGTCGTGAATGGTGTCTTCATTAACACTGTTCTTGAACCCAGTGGAGAAAAGATTAAATCTTTTTATTTAGATTTAATGAAGTGTACCAATTAAATGATATTTAATTGGAATTGAATTGATATTGATTTTTGGGTTTACCGTGAACAGTGTTTTAAATAACACTTGTTCTTTAACCCGATAATTAATGAAGGTGATTTTGGGATTACCGTGAACCGTGTTCTAAATAACACTGATTCTTTAACCCAGTCAAAGATTAAAACTAAGTGGAGTTTTAATGAATCTTTAATTAGATTGAAATAATCGAAATGGAGTATCACCAGTTTGGCTCCAGGCGATAGTTAAATCTTTAATTGGATTTGAACGTGAAATGGTAATTGAATTTACCGATAACACTGTGGTGTTAGATATGAAGTATTACCAGTTTTACTTCATGGGATAAATAGGTTGGGATTGGGAAATTAAAATAAATGATTACTTCGGTAAGGTTCGCTAATCCCGACTAGTTTGAATTGATATTCAAAAACAGATTAAAGAATAAATTTTAATGATTTATCTTTGATAAAATTAATGGGAACCTTTCCCTATGAATGTGAAATTTAGAAACTAACTGTCGGTTAGCCAAGCAGAATGGTTTTCTGGATATTGATCTGATGTTGGTTTCGGCCTTCGGGGTTAATATTTGGGGAATTATTCTCTTGATTAATTTACGGTTAGTGACTGATGAATTGGAATGAGGCGTATGTTGTATTTATGTAACACTTATTTAAAATATACGCGAGTTATTCGGAAAGACCGGGTTTATCCCATTCTGAATAACTGATACGACGATAAGTCGAAGATGAAGACGGCGGTTGAAGACCGGAAGTCTTCACGTCGTTTGGGTGATTTCTGACGATCTTGATTGGGCTGTACACCCTAGAAGATGGAAACAGTTGGTGATCGTCCAGACGTACATGGAGATCGACGGATACGCGGGGTACTAGGTGCCTCCGGTTTCGTTCAGACCCAGAACGGACTTGCAAATGGACTGTGTGTCTGACATTGGATTTTAGTCCGTGTGATTGATCTCTATTAAATATATATCTGTTTGGCGGCGGAGAATTTATTCTCTTGCTTAACGCCCTTCTCTGAGACGTACGAGCTCAGGGGTTATATATTGATGGATATCAAACGCATGGAGTGAATTGCCTGTGTGGCATGCCTAAGTGGCAATTGATCGAGGCTTCTTTTGAAAAGCAAAGTCTTGTGGTGATGATCAAAGCACGGCCTTTGTGGCGTAGCTTTGTGTAACGTTTACTTCGCGAGTTTCACACCCGGTATGAACCAAAAACGGGAGATGGACCTCAGGGAGGACTTGCGTTTCTTTCTAGCTAAAAGTGGCGTCAGTGGTTTTACACGCCCTGACGAGTTTGACTTATGTGGTTGTTGCTGTTGCGAGGCGCCTCGGTTTGATCGGACGATCTGGGTCCGATGGAGTCATTCGTTGGCTCGTTTGCGCCCCAAAGGGCGGGGAGACGTATTGTTCAGGCATAATAATCCACATCGGTGGACCGGCCCTGACGATCCAGGGGGCAGTTGCGGCTGTTCCTGAGACATGGTAGGCTAGATTGTCTCGAATCGGTAGAGGACGATCCCTGGCCTCGGTTCATAGACGGAAATCCAATTTCCAAATACGTGACTTTGCGGTTTTATTTGTAAACCTATATATGGTGACATAGTGGGATGGGGCGCTCATGCCGCCTATGATTGATACTTATGATTTGAAGTTGTTTTATACACTATGCACTTATAATAGTATCAAACGATTTGTTTTAACCGTATCAAGCATTCTTTGGCTGTTATAAGGGAAAACCCTATCCTCGGCTGCGTTGCATTGTGTGATGGGACCTGGGTCTTATAACAGCTTCATTTTTCTTTATTTAGCATTGCGCTGTTTGTTTTATGCACTGGTATTCTTGGGAGGAAACCCGTTCTGTGTTATACGGCGTGGTCCCTTGATTTACCTAATGATTTAAAATAAAGATTAATAACTGTTTTAGTTCTCACACCAGTCACATGACTGACCTGGAGTTTATTGTTTTAACCTAAACTCTGGGTGCCCCTATTTTGACACGGGCAGCTAGTAGTTTTGGTTTTGCAGATTTATATTCACAGGATCCTGGTTTACAGGTGGAACGATATCCGGAAAGCTTTGTATCCGTATATCTCCTTCTAGTTGTGTATTGTATTATTTTCCGCTGCTATGTATTTAAATGTAATTTAAATCTCTGATATTTCTGTGTAATATTCGTTTATACTCTGTATATTCTTGTAATCTGATGCATTGTTGTAATATACAATGAAATGTTCTTTTATATGCGTTCTGTTGTGGCTTGTTCTCGAACTATCCGCACTTTCCTTTACGGGGAAGTTACGGGGTTTTACACTTATTTATGGCTATTTTGTGTTGGGGTTATGTCTTTCAATTTGCGTACTTTGATTTAGTCAAGATGGATATTATGTACTTTGACTCTGGTTTTTGTTGATGTAATCAAACCTATGTGTCTACCGCTGCAATGAATAAAGTTTTAAATTTTTAAGTACTGATTATATCTGTCTTGTTGTTAAGTTTCTGTTCTATACTCACTTAAAACGCTCCATAGAAGTTAATGTGTAACGACCCGGATTTTTGGTCAATTTATTTTAAATATTTTGTATGGTTTTAAATATTGAAATTATAATATAAATGGTATTTTATTGGGTTATCAATTAAATAATTGAAATACAATTTGTTTTGATTATCATCGTAATACGAGAATTTAAAATAATTCAATTCGAAGTTAGAATTAAATCAAAACAATTCAGATGATCAGTATTAATTATATTTGAATATAGATGATAATAAAAATATTTTATTATCAGAGAATTTATTTGTTTTTGAATTTAAAGTATATTATATCGATTTAATATGGTTATTTTATATATACACATTCGAAATAAAATTCAGAAAATATTCTGTTGAGTTCAGTATAACGCTATAACATTGGAACGACGGTCGGTACGCTAAAATAGTGGTTCACGATTTTTAACTGTGAACCCCGAGATATTTGATTGTGGATAAGCTCGAAATCAAATCGATATCTATTTAAAAAGGATAAAAATCTCTTTATTTCAAATCGCATTTAATAGAAATCAAATCGAATTAAATGCATTGTACTCTAAGCTACCATACCTATTCCTTCACCCTGAAGTATTCTTCATCTTTAAGACGCGACAGACTTCTGTTATTCCCTTTCATTTTTCTTTCTTTTGTAAACAAATAAAATGGCCTCTCCATCTCGCTCATGAAACTAAAATAAATCCGTGTTTCATCCCTCTTCCAAAATCAAATTCGGAAAAAGCAAATCCTCAGTTGATATGTCCACTCTTCGTTTCCGTGTATTCAAAGAAGGTGCGCATCAATTTCTAGAAATCGATTTGAAGCAGCGATCGATTAGGGTTGGAGTTTGGGCAAAATGATAAGCAGAACCGGGTTCTGGGCTTGTCATGGCATTTGTAGAAGTGAGGGGCAATGTTTGGCAGAAATTGATAGAAATCGATGCTTAAAGTCATCGCACCCCTTGCTGTAGTGTTGCGATAATGGCAAAGCTAATGGAGTTCAATCACTTTATGTGTGGTGACCGACATGAGGAGACTTGGAAGTACGGGTCTGTGTAGAAGTGCAGTGAGGATGAAGAGCTGTGTTCTGGAGGGTGCAAGATAAATGGATGGACTGTAGAAATCCAGTTAGTGAATTTCAAGGCTGTTTGGGGGGAATCGGCGGTTCAAATATCTAGAGAAAATAATGGTGATATTAGAAAAGATAGTTTGTGAAGTGCTATTGGTTGAAGTGTGATTATGTTGAGTGCTTGAGAAGGGGTTGCATGGAGTGTTTGGCATTGCAGTTGTATACTGATGATGAGATAAAGTCAAATTGCAGTTTGAATGATCTGTGGGGCAGTTGAATACGTGAGGAGTGAATGGAGAAGAAAATTTTTTAAATGTGAAGTGGTTTGAAGATCGATCAGAGTTTTGCGTTTTAATAGTGGGTTACAAGGCGACTCAGTGGTAGAGATGGGGGTTACTGTTCGATATCGTGACCTGAAGAATGTACGCCAGTTCAAAGCCATGGTGATGGTTATGATAAGAAAGAGGAGGAGAGATTGTCAGGTTGATTTCAAAGTCCATTATGAAGGTTCGAATTTACGGGTTTTGATGAGGGAAAGCAGAAGATAGTTACAGTTGATTAAGGTATAAAAAAAATCATTAAATAATTTGTTTAAGTGGTAAAGTAAACATCGTATTTTTCTTATAACTAGTTCGCACAATAACAGATTCAAACAAACAAGATTTGTCATGATTGAATTCGTGTTGCCGTCACCTACGCAATGAAAACGATTCGCTATTCCGACAGTAAAAATCACGGTGAGTAAATCTCACTCACCTCTATATTTAAAATTATTTTTATTCGTTAAAAATAATTGTTTGTTGCTTTTTTGGATTTTTTTTCTGGTTGATTTAAATATATTAGTTATTTAGGGTTGACTATTATATATATATATATATGGTTGATGATTGGATTGTTCCCGCAGTACGATTAGCGGATGCCCGCAGTATCATTAGCGGATGACCCTATACGCCCCACGCTATGATAGTTGATGACCTTCTATACCGCGATATTCTGCCACGAAGCAGAATGGGTATTATTTATGTACTAACGTCTGTTGATGCAGGAAAACAGGTTGGAGGAATCCAACTGGATTCCTCAAAAATATATTATCTGTTTGTTTATTTGTTTGCATATATGATGTGTTAGAATACCTGAAATAAATAATTGGTTGATTTGATTGTTTAAAATATCCATGGGGCTTGAATATATTTTTAAAAATATCAAAAAGGGTATTTTGAGATTTAAAAAGGGGATTCTATTTTTATAAATAGAATTTGAATTTTTATGAACTATAGAAAATATTAACTTGTTTGAATATATATAAAACAAGAATTGAATTTATAAACTTGGTTTATAAATTTATAATTTTGGATTTGAATTGAATTTATAAACTCTGTTTATGAATTTAAAATGTTGGATTTGAATTGAATTTTTATAAACTTTGTTTATAAATATATAATGTGGGATTTTAAGTGAAGTTATAAACGTTGTTTATAAATTTAATGCAGAGAATTCAAAAGAGAATTCAAATAGAATTTGAATAAGAGAATTCAAATAGAATTTGAACAAGAGAATTCAAATAGAATTTGAATAAAAGAATCGAAATAGACTTTGAATATAAAATTCAAATAGAGTTAAAGTAGGAATTTCAAGCATAATTCAAATAGAGTTTGAATATTTGAAATTTCAAATAGAATTAAAAAGGAGTTTGAATATTTGAAATTTCAAATAGAATAAAAAATGTAGTTTGAATATTAGGAATTGAAATAGAACTTCAAAATGGAACTAGAATTTCAAAATAGAAATTGAAATAGAACTTCAAAATGGAATTAGAAATTCAAATAGAAATTGAATATAGAAATTCAAATGGAGTTTAAATATAGAAAATATAAAGGAAATTCAAATATAGAATTTGAATAAATTTGAATACAGAAATTGAATAAAATTTGAATATAAAAATTGAATAGAATTTGAATATAGAATTTGAATATAATTTGAATATACAGAAATTTCAAAGAGAATTTGAAATAGAAAGTTGAAATCATTTCGAAATGGGAACGATGCAATATATTTCGAAATGTGGATTTTTTAAATAGAATAGAAATAAATCCAAAGGATTTATAATTTATAAAAGGGAATTGAAATTAAATATAGAAGATCGAAGTATAAATGAATTTATTACTGAATAAGGAAAAATTTGACAATTTTAGAAGATTGGAAATAGTATGTTGAATTGGGAAAAATTGATTTGAGATATAATAAAAATATATCAGAATGGAGTTGAACTTATTATAAACGAAGTTAATACGTTTATATTTATAAATATAATTAAAACGAGCTCGTCGTAGCGCGGCAGTTCGTAAATTGGCGATTCGAAGTTCAATTGAATATATAGAACTCAATTGAAGTCGGAATTCTTTGAAACAAGAAACATCAGGACCGATTTGATAATAGTTTTCTAATGGAGGAGAAAAATCTAAATTTCGTCGTATATATTTTGAGTTATGTCAAAATCAAATTTTCAGAAAAACAGCGCCATAACCATTTAAAAACCATAACGGTTTATTTAAATTTTATAAAAGGATTCTAAGATAATAAAATCCAAATTTCTATTTAGAAAATTTCAGATTTGAGTTGTAAATTATATGTGAACTCGAGTGGAGTAATGAATTGATTTTTGAAACAAAAATCAGAATTTTGATTATTAAATAGAATTAACTAGTTTGAATAGTAATGAGATTTTGAGTTTGATATTAGGCTTTGAATAAGTGTATTCGATTTGAAAATTTATTTTCGAAATCGAAAAGGAAACTAGAATTGAAATTGAAATTTCAATTTGGTTATGATCAAGTTAAATATTTTGTTTGAACATGTTATGTTCAAACAAAGAAGTGAAATAGGAAAAATAACTAATTAAAGAATAAATGAGCGAAACTGAATTCAAACGATTGGATTGAGTTGAATCGAATCGGAAACAGGTGAGCATGTGGTAGACAGGTATGGGATGAAGTATATGAAGATTTTAATTTATGTGCCCGACAAAAAGGTACATGTTTAAATTCATATATGAAATTTTATGCACCGTATCGGCAAGCCGCTTGGCTTTTTCTTTTTCTTTTGGATTGGTGAAGGCCATGAGAGGCTATTTGAAATATCCCGATGCTCCCGGTATAAAGGAGGTTATGGCGAAATTTTCCAAGAATTTAAGGAGTTAGAATATTTTTAGGAAAAATTTGATAGTTAGAAATAAATGTATCGATATATATAGAATTCGATAAGGAAACGGATTTAAAGATAGAATATTATAAACAAAAAGGGAAATCGATAAGCTGGTAATAGAAAGAGAAACATATATATGTTTTAAAAATGAATAATTGGGTTTTATAGTGTGTTTATTCGAGGTTAGTGGTTTTGCCGTTTTGAAGTTGAGGTTGTTTTCAGTCAAGGTCTGAGAGGTAGTTATACCCCAACTTGATTTATTTCATTTTTAATTGATAAATAGCAGGATCCAGTCTCGAAGAGAAGTGTTGAATAATAGTTAGTTGAATAAAATATTTTGGGTTGTTGTAACGATGTTTTACACTGCATTCGTTTTAACCCAAGTGATCGAATTTTAGAAATATAAAAGTAAATATTTCCTGAGTATAATTAATGTAGTCGGGAAAGAGAAAAGTGATTGAAATTGTTTCAATTTCAAATAGAATATATTTTCTAAGTGTAGGAAATAAAAGAAGGCGAGATATAGAAATGTTTTCCAAAGAATGTAAGAGACCGAGATGATAATTGAAAATATTTGTTTAACAAATATTTATAAGGAAATGGAAAGGGTGATTTAATTAATGAATAGTAATCATGGGGCCCAATGATTGCTTGATTGTTTTGAATGGATGTTTGTTTTCCTTCGATAGTTAAATAACCAATTATCGAAGTATTTGCCAATATCGTTGTCAATATGGAGAGACCGGTTGGATTATTATTCGTGAACCACTCTGTATTGGCAGTAGCATTGTGAATCAGATTATATGAAGACGATTGAATACAGAGTAAAGTACAAGGACTTTTTCTATCAACAGAAATTGTGCCTTCGATTTCGTTTAATCCCAAAACGAACGTAGATGGACGGATGTCTAACAAAGTATTTCCAATGATCGAATATGTTGATCTGTACAAATATATATGGTGGCAACGGATTTATTCCCTTAGCATAACATCCAGAATATTTGTGCAAATCAATTAGTGATTAACGGATCTGACATTGTGGCATTCAAAGTGATTGTGCTATCAGTGAATAGAAAGTAATCGTAGCCTCAGGCCTCAACAACCGGTAATGACGAAAATCGGTCAGGTAGCATGGCTATGTGGGTCGCTCCCATTAGGGTATGTAATCACCTATCTAGAGATTCATTTAATTCCTTATTCTATTCGATGTTATCCCATTCGGGAAACGGTTTCTGATCCCAACCATTGGTGATATACATTCGATACACTCAAGCAAAATGAGTGGTCGGTCATGTGTGGGCCGGGTTGCAAGATGTTCTTGTTTAACCCAGTGTATTCCTCTCTAGAGATACACTATCGGAAGGTGGTTCCATACCTTGTCATGTTGGAAATCCAATCTCCAATAAGCGCCATGCAGTTTTGGATTTTGTACTATGTATGTGGAGCGTGAGATGCAAGCATTCTGTTATTTGGTTATTTATTTGATTAGACATTATTATAATATCATTGAGTTTTCATATCAAAGTGTTTTAGGTTATAGTAAGGTAAAAACCGTCCATGTTTATGTGTGGGCTGGTCTTGCTATTATCTTTCCTTCGAAAGGATTTTGAAAGTTAAACAAATGATTGGAGTTTACTCACACCAGTCCCATGACTGACCCAGAGTTTATTTTGTTTGTTTTCCCTAAACTCTTAGGTGCCTAAATTTGTACGGGCAGTCAAGTAGTTGGGATTTTTCAGATTCACTTGGAAGAGCTGGAAGCAGGAGGCTTCACCAGTTAGCTATAGACTATCATATATTCCGCTGTGAACCATGTTTGTATCTGGAAACAGGTGTTTGTAACTGTTCCAGGAATAACTGTTGTGCTCTGATGATGGTATGTATATAAAGATACTGATTTGTATTTCAAAAGTTATGTTATATAATATAATTTATTCATTCCGCTGTGAGATTTTTCTTCTTTGTTTTCTTCTATTCTAACCTTTCTTTCTTTATATTTCTCATCCTCTAACTTATTTCTAATGATGATTCGTATTTCTATGCAATTTGGGTTGGACGTGTGTTGTTATTAGTCAACTTAGATAGTACAGATTTGCAGGTCGTCACAGTTGGTATCAGAACCAGGTTGAGCGAATACATAGGCTTGGGTGGCATGTGCTCATTATAGATAGGGTCAGTAGTACCCTAGAATGAGTCGAGTGTATATATATATATAAGAAAGCGTATTTGTTAATTGATATAAAAATTATTTTATATTGTGTTGGCTGGTCTGGTGAGTAGTTTATGAATTCTGATCGAATCGTGGGACGCCACAAAGTCGATAGGAATTTCTAAATGCTTAACAGAGAAATTCGACACAGTATTGTTTTAAAGTGGGTGAATGAAATTATTTTACCCAAAATTCTATTTTGATATAGAAGGAATAATTTTCTAAGATTATTGTAATAGATGGATGTGTTGGATGTTGTTTTTATAATCAAATAAGATTATAAAATTGTATTGGTTATCTAAAACCAAATATAACTTGTATATGAATGATATATACAATTGAGACGAATTAAAACTGGATTCAAACCATAAATTGGAATTTAAATCCTGGGAAGTTTGAAAATGTTTTCGAAGTATATTAAAAGGATATAGCTTTGTTTTGAAAAGACCGTTTGAATAAAAGTCATATTTGAATGAATTTTGAAATAGATAAAGCACTTAACTCACTTCAGTGGACGGAAAATAATTCTAATGGTGACTGCAGCTTCATCAGTGTTCATTTTCGAGTTCTAAGTAACGAATGGCTGCCTTAGAAAAGTTTTTGATGGAATTTGTTTGAAAGGAAACAAGTTGTTTTGGAAAATTCAAATGTTTTGAATTTGAGATGAAAATAAATATATGCATATATTTATATGATTTGTGAAGGATTTGAAATGAAACCCCGAGAATTTGAACTATGGAATTTAAATTTAACTTAAGAAATTTAAATAAATCAAAGTAAATAAATTGATCAGAATCAATTTGAATAGAATATGAATTGATTGTAAATCATTCAGATTAATTGAATGTAAGCATATATGGTGTGCAATGTAAATAAAAACCAAAAGTTTTGGTAGAACTAAATTTGTAGAAATGTGAAATGTGGAGTTTCAACATAAGTGAGATTTTGAAAAGTAACGAGTGTGTACCATTTTTCCAATCATAGTAATTTCGGGGACGAAATTCTTTAAAAGGGGGAAGAATGTAACGACACAGATTTTTGGTCGATTTATTTTAAATATTTAGTATGGTTTTAAATATTGAATTTATAATATAAATGGTATTTTATTGGGTTATCGATTAAATAATCGAAATACGATTTATTTTGATTATCATCGTAATACGAGAATTTAAAATAATTCAGTTCGAAGTTAGAATTAAATCAAAACAATTTAAATGATCAGTATTAATTGTATTTGAATATAGATGATAATAAAAATATTTTATTATCAGAGAATTTATTTGTTTTTGAATTTAAAGTATATTATATTGATTTAATATGGTTATTTTATATATACACATTCGATATAAAATTCAAAAAATATTCTGTTGGGTTCAGTATAACGCTATAACATTGGAACGACGGTCGGTACGCTAAAATAGCGATTCACGATTTTTAACTGTGAACCCCGAGATATTTGATTGTGGATAAGCTCAAAATCAAATCGATATCTATTTAAAAAGGATAAAAATCTCTTTATTTCAAATCGCATTTAATAGAAATCAAATCGAATTAAATGCATTGTACCCTAAGCTACACTACCTATTCCTTCACCCTGAAGTATTCTTCATCTTTAAGACGCGACAGACTTCTGTTATTCCCTTTCATTTTTCTTCCTTTTGTAAACAAATAAAATGGCCTCTCCATCTCGCTCATGAAACTAAAATAAAACCGTGTTTTATCCCTCTTCTAAAAACAAATTCGAAAAAAGCAAATCCTCAGTTGATATGTCCACTCTTCGTTTCCGTGTATTCAAAGAAGGTGCGCATCAATTTCTGGAAATTGATTTGAAGCAGCGGTCGATTAGGGTTGGAGTTTGGGCAAAATGATAAGTGGAGTCGGGTTCTGGGCTTGTCATGGCATTTGTAGAAGTGAGGGGCGATGTTTGGCAGAAACTGATAGAAATCGATGCTTAAAGTCATTGCACCCCTTGCTGTAGTGTTGCGATAGTGGCAAAGCTGTTGGAGTTCAATCCCTTTATGTGTGGTGACCGACATGAAGAGACTTGGAAGTACGGGTCTATGTAGAAGTGCAGTGAGGATGAAGAGATGTGTTATGGAGGGTGCGAGATAAATGGATGGATTGTATTAATCCAGTTAGTGAATTTCAAGGCTGTTTGGAGGGAGTCGGCGGTTCAAATATCTTGAGAAAATAATGGTGATATTAGAAAAGATAGTTTGTGGAGTGTTATTGGTTGAAGTGTGATTATGCTGAGTGCTTGAGAAGGGATTGCGAGGAGTTTTGGCATTGCAGTTGTATACTAATGATGAGATAAAGTCAAATTGCAGTTTGAATGATCTGTGGGGAAGTTGAATACGTGAGGAGTGAATGGAGAAGAAAGATTTTTAAATGTGAAGTGGTTTGAAGATCGATCAGAGTTTTGGGTTTTAATAGTGGGTGTACAAGGCAACTCAGTGGTAGAGATGGGGGATTACTGTTCGATATCATGACCTGAAGAATGTACGCCAGTTCAAAGCCATGGTGATGGTTATGATAAGGAAGAGGAGGAGAGATTGTCAGGTTTATTTCAAAGTCCATTATGAAGGTTCGAATTTATGGGTTTTGATGAGGGAAAGCAGAAGATAGTTACAGTTGATTAAGGTATAAAAAAATTCATTAAATAATTTGTTTAAGTGGTAAAGTAAACATCGTTATTTCTTATAACTAGTTCGCACAATAAAAGATTCAAACAAACAAGAATTGTCATGATTGAACTCGTGTTGTCGTCACCTACGCAATGAAAACGATTTGCTATTCCGACAGAAAAAATCACGGTGAGTAAATCTCACTCACTCTATATTTAAAATTATTTTTATTCATTAAAAATAATTGTTTGTTGCTTTTTTGGATTTTTTTTCTGGTTGATTTAAATATATTAGTTATTTAGGGTTGACTATTATATATATTGGGTTGATGATTGGATTGTTCATGCAGTACCATTAGCGGGTGCCCGCAGTATCATTAGCGGATGACCCGATACGCCCCACGCTATGATAGTGGATAACCTTTTATACCGCGATATTCTACCACGAAGCAGAATGGGTATTATTTATGTACTAACGTATGTGGATGCAGGAAAACAGGTTGGAGGAATCCAACTGGATTCCTCAAAAATATATTATTTGTTTGTTTATTTGTTTGCATATATGATGTGTTAGAATACCTGAAATAAATTATTGGTTGATTTGATTGTTTAAAATATCCCTGGGGCTTGAATATATTTTTAAAAATATCAAAAAGGGTATTTGAGATTTAAAAAGGGGATTCTATTTTTATAAATAGAATTTGAATTTTTATGAACTATAGAAAATATTAACTTGTTTGAATATATATAAAACAAGAATTGAATTTATAAACTTGGTTTATAAATTTATAATTTTGGATTTGAATTGAATTTATAAACTCTATTTATGAATTTAAAATGTTGGATTTGAATCGAATTTTTATAAACTTTGTTTATAAATATATAATGTGGGATTTTAAGTGAAGTTATAAACGTTGTTTATAAATTTAATGCAGAAAATTCAAAAAAGAATTCAAATAGAACTTGAACAAGAGAATTCAAACAGAATTTGAATAAGAGAATCGAAATAGACTTTGAATATAGAATTCAAATAGAGTTAAAATAGGAATTTCAAGTAGAATTCAAATAGAGTTTGAATATTTGAAATTTCAAATAGAATTAAAAAGGAGTTTGAATATTTGAAATTTCAAATAGAATAAAAATGTAGTTTGAATATTAGGAATTGAAATAGAACTTCAAAATGGAACTAGAATTTCAAAATATAAATTGAAATAGAACTTCAAAATGGAATTAGAAATTCAAATAGAAATTGAATATAGAAATTCAAATGGAGTTTAAATATAGAAAATATAAAAGAAATTCAAATATGGAATTTGAATAAAATTTGAATATAGAAATTGAATAAAAATTGAATATAAAAATTGAATAGAATTTGAATATAGAATTTGAATATACAGAAATTTGAATAGAATTTGAATAGAATTTGAAAATAGAAATTTCAAAGAGAATTTGAAATAGAAAGTTGAAATCATTTCGAAATGGGAACGATGCAATATATTTTGAAATGTGGATTTTTTAAAAAGAATAGAAATAAATCCAAAGGATTTATAATATATAAAAGGGAATTGAAATTAAATATAGAAGATCGAAGTATAAATGAATTTATTACTAAATAAGGAAAAATCGACAATTTTAGAAGGTTGGAAATAGTATGTTGAATTGGGAAAAATTGATTTGAGATATATTAAAAATATATCAGAATGGAATTGAATTTATTATAAACGAAGTTAATACATTTATATTTATAAATATAATTAAAACGAGCTCGCCGTAGCACGGCAGTTCGTAAATTGGCGATTCGAACTTCAATTGAATATATAGTACTCAATTGAAGTCGGAATTCTTTGAAACAAGAAACGTCAGGACCGATTTGATAATAGTTTTCGAATGGAGGAGAAAAATCTAAATTTCATCGTATATATTTTGAGTTATGTCAAAATCAAATTTTCAGAAAAACAGCGCCATAACCATTCAAAAACCATAACGGTTTATTTAAATTTTATAAAAGGATTTTAAGCAAATAAAATCCAAATTTCTATTTAGAAAATTTCAGATTTGATTTATAAATTATATGTGAACTCAAGTGGAGTAATGAAATGATTTTTGAAACAAAAATTAGATTTTTGATTATTAAATAGAATTAACTAATTTGAATAGTAATGAGATTTTGAATTTGATATTGGGCTTTGATTAAGTGAATTCGATTTGAAAATTTATTTTCGAAATCGAAAAGGAAACTAGAATTGAAATTGAAATTTCAATTTGGTTATAAGCAAGTTAAATATTTTGTTTGAACATGTTATGTTCAAACAAAGAAGTGAAATAGGAAAAATAGCTAATTAAAGAATAAATGAGCGAAACTGAATTCAAACGATTGGATTGAGTTGAATCGAATTGGAATCAAGTGAGCATGTGGTAGACAGGTATGGGATGAAGTATATGAAGATTTTAATTTATGTGCCCGACAAAAAGGTACATGTTTAAATTCATATATGAGATTTTATGCGCTGTATCGGCAAGCCGCTTGGCTTTTTCTTTTGGATTGGTGAAGGCCATGGTAGGCTATTTGAAATATCCCGATGCTCCCGGTATAAGGGAGGTTATGGCGAAATTTTCCGGGAATTTAAGGAGTTAGAATATTTTTAAGAAAAATTTGATAGTTAGAAATAAATGTATCGATATATATAGAATTCGATAAGGAAACGGATTTAAAAATAGAATATTATAAACAAAAAGGGAAATCGATAAGCTGGTAATAGAAAGAGAAACATATATATGTTTTAAAAATGAATAATTGGGTTTTATAGTGTGTTTATTCGAGGTTAGTTGTTTTGCCGTTTTGAAGTTGAGGATGCTTTCAGTCAAGGTCTGAGAGGTAGTTATACCCCAACTTGATTGGTTTCATTTTTAATTGATAAATAGCAGGATCCAGTCTCGAAGAGAAGTGTTGAATAATAGTTAGTTGAATAAAACATTTTGGGTTGTTGTAACGATGTTTTACATAGCATTCGTTTTAACCCAACTGATGGAATTTTAGAAATATAAAAGTAAATATTTCCCGAGTATAATTAAAGTAGTCGGGAAAGAGAAAAGTGATTGAAATTGTTCCAATTTCAAATAGAATATATTTTCTAAGTGTAGGAAATAAAAGAAGGCGAGATATAGAAATGTTTTCCAAAGAATGTAAGAGACTGAGATGATAATTGAAAATATTTTTTTAACAAATATTGATAAGGAAAAGGAAAGGGTGAATTAATTAATGAATAATAATCAAGGGGCCCAGTGATTGTTTGATTGTTTTGAATGGATGTTTGTTTTTCTTCGATAGTTAAATAACCAACTATCGAAGTATTTGCCAATATCGTTGTCAATATGGAGAGACCGGTTGGATTATTATCCGTGAACCACTCTGTATTGGCTGTAGCGTTGCGAATCAGATTATATGAAGATAATCGAAGACAGAGTAAAGTGCAAGGGCTTTTTCTATCAATAGAAATTGTGCCTTCAGTTTCGTTTAATCCCAGAACGAACGTAGATGGACGGATGTTTGACAAAGTATTTCCAATGATCGAATATGTTGATCTGTACAAATATATATGGTGGCAACGGATTTATTCCCTTAGCATAACATCCAGAATATTTGTGCAAATCAATTAGTGATTAACAGATCTGACAATGTGGCATTCAAAGTGATTGTGCTATCAATGAACAGAAAGTAATCGTAGCCTTAGGCCTCAACAACCGGGTAATGACAAAAATCGGTCAGGCAACATGGCTATGTGGGTCGCTCCCATTAGGGTGTATAATCACCTATCTAGATATTCATTTAATTCCTTATTCTATTCGATGCTGTCCCATTCGGGAAACGGTTGCTGATCCCAACCATTGGTGATATACATTCGATACACTCAAGTGAAATGAGTGGTCGTTCATGTGTGGGCCGGGTTTCAAGATGTTCTTGTTGAACCCAGTGTATTCCTCTCTAGAGATACACTATCGGAAGGTGGTTCCATACCTTGTCATGTTGGAAATCCAATCTCCAATAAGCGCCATGCGGTTTTTGATTTTATACTATGTATGTGGGGCGTGAGATGCAAGCGTTCTGCTATTTGGTTATTTATTTGATTAGATATTATTATAATATCACTGAATTTTCATATCAAAGTGTTTTGGGTTATAGTAAGGTAAAAACCGTCCATGTTTATGTGTGGGTCGGTCTTACTATTATCTTTTTTTTTGAAAATTGGTTCACTTTATTATGGTAAAAAGCAGTACAGTAGACAGGTTAGCATACTAACCGTTACATTTAGAAAACAACAAAACAAAAATAAAGAAAAACAAGAAAATACAAGAAACTCTAAAACTAAAATAAACCCGGCCAATGATGAGGCCAACCTCCTTGAGACTCGCTAACCAGAGCTAAGAGCTCCACACCAAAGCACTTAGCGTCGCAACAAGCAACTTATCATCCGACTTAACACATTCAGTAATCACCTTCATAAATCCTTCGCAGTACCAATGTCAACCCTTACTCCAAACCAAACCAGCAAGATATAACAATAGCAAGTATAGTAAATACTGCAAGAGTGCTTCAATTTCAAGCATTAAATCTGGTTGACGACTCACAGACGCCTGTGAATCAGTCTTAATGCGAGAAATTCATATTAATTGTATCCAAACCCTGCCGTGTTATATTTACTGAAAATCCATTGACCTTTGAGTATTAGAATTCATGAACAAACCAACTGCAATACATCAGTTCTGCTAACAAGAAACCCCTTTAAACTCTGTTCATATATTTCCAAAAACCATCTAAATGAACAATTCAAATATCTATTAAAACTTGAGTACTTAGAAGGATTTTGGAACTGAAGACAAGTCATGTACTGGAGCATATAAAATGGGTTCCGATCTCACTCCATCGGATCTAACTTATTTTATGGATCTGGTGATAAGGTCTAAAATTTGGCAGATCTAATGATAAATTGTGGAAGAAAGATGAAATAAAACAAATGGCTTATCAACGTTATGTAATCGTTGAAATTTGCAGATGTAAAACAAGGGTTAAATGATGAAATAAAATCCCAAACCAGATCTGAGCAAAAATAAAACCAAAATCATCATTCCACTCCAACAAAACCAGCTCGAAACCTGAATCGAAGAACCTTCAAATCTCAACTGATGCACTAAGATCCGCAGCTGCATTGAATTTTAAATAAACTCGACTGCAGTAGGCCCTACGACATAGATCTGAAAGCTAGAAGAGGACGTTGATACACAAATGGAAAGCCAGATTTAGCTGAACCCAAGAACCCGGATATCTTGATTCGCTGTACTTTGGAAAACCACCATAAACCATAATAGATCTGAAAGTGACGGCTCCACTAATCTCAAGACTGTAGATCTGCGATTTAGGCTTAAATACATCTCAGTTTAGGGCAGATCTGGGTTCACAAGTTGCAGATCTAAAACCAAAAATGAGAAAACCGATAGAAAATGAAACGAAAAACAAAAGTAAGGCTGAAGTTTTATCAACGAAAAAGGATCGTTGAAGGTTGATGTAGTAAAACACTCGTAAGAAGATAGATTAGGTAGGAAAAGATGATAGAAATGAAGGCTCTCACGCATGGTGAAATCTGGATAAATTTTCTCCAATCGCCATTAACGAGGCCTCATTTATTAGCAAGGTTAAGAAGTTATTAAAGAGGGTCTTACTATTATCTTTCCTTCGAAAGGATTTTGAAAGTTAAACAAATGATTGGAGTTTACTCACACCAGTCCCATGACTGACCCAGAGTTTATTTTGTTTGTTTTCCCTAAACTCTCGAGTGCCCAAATTTGTACGAGCAGTCAAGTAGTTGGGATTTTTCAGATTCACTTGGAAGAGCTGGAAGCAGGAGGCTTCACCAGTTAGCTATAGACTATCATATATTCCGCTGTGAACCATGTTTGTATCTGGAAACAGGTGTTTGTAACTGTTCCAGGAATAACTGTTGTGCTCTGATGATGGTATGTATATAAAGATACTGATTTGTATTTCAAAAGTTATGTTATATAATATATTTTATTCATTCCGCTGTGATATTTGACTTCTTTGTTTTCTTTTATTCTAACCTTTCTTTCTATTTCTCATCCTCTAACTTCTTTCTAATGATGATTCGTATTTCTGTGCAATTTAGGTTGGATGTGTGGTGTTATTAGTCAACTCAGATAGTACGGATTTGCGGGTCGTTACATAATGCATTCCATTTGTGAGTGACATTAATGGACGTGGGGTGTTACACGTGGTATCAGAGCTGAAGGTTACCAAAATAGATATGAATTTTGAAAAAACTATTTTTCAAAAACACTTTTATAAAGAAGTACCTTCAAAAGTATGTTTTAAGGAAAGTATTTTCAAGAGAAAAGCTTATTTTAGAAAGCATAACCCCAAGAGCCATATATCTTTCCTTCGGTTCTTTTGTATTGAATCTTTCCTTTTTCGTTTCAGAGTGTCTGGAATTCCCGAGATACCCGAGGGGATAACGATACCTGGATGGTTTAGGAGGTATTTGGAGACTAGGGCCACCACCGCAGGTCCAGCAAATGCTCCTCCTCCTCCTCGCGTCGATACTTTTACAAAGATATATAAGGACTTTCGGGCAATGGGTGGAAAACCTTTTCACAGGACGGAGACATTTGTTGAAGCTCGAAACTGGCTAAAGGAGGTGGAAGAATTGTTTGGGATCTTTGAAGTGGAAGATGGAAGAATGGTCCAGTTAGCTGCTTAGCTAATGAAGGATGAGGCCTTGTTTTGGTGGGAGGTCACTAATGGAGAACGTCCAGTTGATACATGGACAGATTTTAGGCGGAGGTTTGAGGCGAAGTTTCTCTCACGGGCTAAAGAGAATCTATACATGGAAAGGTTTCTAGCATTGAAGCAGGGGAATCTATCAGTGAAAGAATACGTCAACAAATTCAATCAGTTGGCAAGATTTGGCTTGGACTTGGTGAATACACTAGAAAAGAAGGCCCTGAGATTTGTTAAGGGTTTGAACGAGCCGCTTCATGGGTTAGCTATGACCCACATCCCCATGGGGGCTACCTTTGAGAGACTATTTGACATGGCGCTTATGCATGAAGAGGATAAGGGCGCCAATGCTAGTAAGGCACCCGAGAAGAAAGGGGATCAAAAGAAATCGCAACAGCAACAACAGAACAAGAAAGGTGGTAAAGGCAACAATGGTAAGGGAAAGAAGAGATGCTTTAACTGTGGGACACCAGGCCATCTAAGCAAAGATTGTAGGAAGAAAAAGAAGACTGGTTGTTTCCACTGTGGCAAAGCGGGAGATCTGATTAAGGACTGCCCAAGGAAAGGGCAGAGGGCAGGGTCTACCTCGGGAGGACAGGTGCAGGCTCTTATGGTACCAGGGCAGGCAAGGGGCAAGTTCAGGCTCCCGTGGTCCCACCGCTGCAAGAACGAGGTAGAGCAATTTCCGTTGAAAGTTTAGTTTTTCTGTTTGATCATCTTGTCCGTACTTTATTCGATTCTGGCACATCACATTCGTTTATCTCTGCATCATTAGTTGAAACACTGCACCTAAATACTAGTCTAGTTACGGATCCCTTTGTAGTCTCAAATCCTATTGGTGGTTCGGCTCATCTTTCTATGATCTATCAGGATTTGAGAGTGTTTATCTTGGGCGTTGGATTTGAATGCAACGCCTTTGTTCTTGGCTTCATGGGCTACGGCTTGATTCTAGGTATGGATTGGCTAACTAGATACGGGGCCATCCTAGATTGTGAAAGAAGGGTAGTTAGATTGTTGACTCGTTGTAGGAAGACCCTTGATATTTCTTGTGACCCTAGAGGTCCAGTAATGCTTAGCTACCTAGAATCCCTTGACGCATCCAATGATGATTTACATTCCGTTCGTATAGTCCATGAATATGTTGATGTATTCGATGAGGTTTTACCCCCAAAACGTGAGATAGACTTTCGAATAGATCTTATAGATAATGCAAAGCCAGTTGCATTGCTAGTGCGCCATATGGCTCCAAGAGAGAGAAGAGAACTCAATAAGAAAGTGAAAGAATTGCTTGAGAAGGGGTTCATAAGACGTAGTATATCGGAGTGGGGTGCTCCAGTAGTATTTGCCACGAAGGCGGATGGGTCCCTTATACTTTGTGTGGACAATGGAGAACTTAATAAGCTTACTAAGAAGAATAGGCACCCACTGCCGAGGATTGACGATCTCTTCGATCAGTTAGTTGGCGCCTCAGTGTTTTCGCAGTTGGACTTAGCCACGGGTTTCCATCAGTTGAGAGTGGCCGAGGATAGCATAGACAAAACTGCCTTTAGGACTCCGGACGGCTTCTTCGAGTGGCTTGTGATGCCCTTCGGTTTGACAAACGCCCCCGCATACTTTGTTGACTTGATGAGTAGGGTGTTTAGGGAGTACCTCAATAAATTCATGGTAGTCTTTGTGGATAACATCTTG
This sequence comes from Allium sativum, assembly GCA_030737875.1. Classification (NCBI taxonomy): domain Eukaryota; kingdom Viridiplantae; phylum Streptophyta; class Magnoliopsida; order Asparagales; family Amaryllidaceae; genus Allium; species Allium sativum. The sequence goes on along the minus strand of CM060915.1, from coordinate 242,595,626 downwards.
ATCTTTTCTAAAAGCGAGGAAGAGCATGCCCTACATCTTAGGGAAGTGTTGGAGACCCTTCGAGCGCATAGCCTTGAAGCTAAATTTTCTAAATGTCACTTTTGGAGGAAGGAAGTGTGATTCTTAGGGCACGTGGTTTCCAAAGAAGGGATAGCTGTGGATCCCGCAAAGGTAGTGGCCATCCAAGATTGGAAAGTCCCTAAAAATGCTACCGAGGTGAGGAGTTTCTTAGGGTTGGCTGACTACTATAGGAAGTTTATCAAAGACTTCGCAAAAATATCAGCCCCATTAACACGCTTGACGAAGAAGAACTTAGTTTTCACATGGGACGTAGATTGTGATGATGCTTTCCAACGTTTAAAGTGAGCTTTGACCACAGCCCCAGTCTTAGTGTTGCCAGATGGGAGTAAGCCATTTACCGTTTATACTGATGCTTGTGGGACAGGACTAGGCGTCGTCTTAATGCAAGAGGGAAGGGTACTAGCCTATGGAGGAAGGCAGTTGAGAGTGCATGAGAAAAATTACCCTACACATGACCTAGAGTTGGCCGCTATTGTTTTCGAGCTTAAGTCTTGGCGCCATTATCTTCTTGGCGAGAAATTCGAATTGTTCACTGACCACAAATCGCTAAAATACTTATTCTCTCAGAAGGACTTGAACTTAAGGCAACAAAGGTGGATGGAATTCTTAGCGTCCTACGATTTCGAGATAGCATATACCCCTGGCAAAGGAAACGTGGTGGCAGACGCCTTAAGTAGGAAAAGGTTGTCCTTGAGTCCGTTGTTCGTTGAGCGGCAAAGCTTAGAGTTCGTCTCCACGTTTGACTTTAGACCTTCCGTTGACTTTGTACCTAGTTTGCTAGCATCCTTAGAGGTCAGACCTACGCTTTTGGGACGGATTGGTGAGGCACAGCGAGATGACCCACAGTTGGTTGAGTTAGTAGAGAAGCTCAAAAGGGAGGAGTCATCGAGCCATCTCAATAGGTATACCCTAGATGAAAAGGGTTGGTCACGTAGGGACGGTAGACTTTGTGTACCATGGGATGAGAATTTGAGGAAGACCATTCTTGATGGTGCACATCATTCGAAGATGACCATCCATCCCGGCGGGGACAATATGTACATGGACATGAGACGAGTTTACTTTTGGGCCGGCATGAAGAGGGATGTGGCCGAGTTTGTCACTAGATGCTTGGTGTGCCAACAAGTAAAAGCAGAGCAAAAGAAGCCCGGTGGATTTCTTCACCCATTGGAGGTCCCACAATGGAAGTGGGAAAGTGTCTCGATGGACTTTATTGATGGGTTACTGAGATCGAGGAAGTGTAATACGGGGAATTGGGTCGTGGTAGACAGACTTACTAAGAGCGCCCATTTCATTCCCGTGAAGAGTATGAGGACTGCTCCATGGTTAGCTTCTGTATACATTAGAGAGATAGTTCGTTTGCACGGTGTTACTTCTAGCATAGTGAGCGACCGCGATCCTATCTTCACTAGCGAGTTTTGGGAGAGCTTGCAAGAGGCGGTAGGGACTCGGTTATGTTTGTGCACCGCATATCATCCTCAGATGGACGGCCAGACCGAGAGGGTGAATCGTATTCTAGAGGACCTATTGAGGTGTGTGTCCTAGATTTCGGGGGTACATGAGAGGAACATCTTCCGTTGGTGGAGTTCGCATATAATAATAGCTTTCAGTCTAGCATTGGCATGGCACCGTTCGAGGCTCTTTATGGACGGTCGTGTCGTTCGCATACATGTTGGTGGGAATCTACAAATAAGATCTTGTTTGGACCCGATATGATTAGAGAGACTTCGGAAAAGATTGATTTGATTCGAAGGAGGATGAAGACGGCGCAAGATAGGCAGAAATCTTATGCGGACAAAAGGAGGATAGATCTTGAGTTTGATATTGGGGACATAGTCTTTGTCAAGGTGTCTCCACTACGGAATGTTGTTCACTTTGGGTCGGATGGGAAGTTAGCACCAAGGTTCGTAGGGCCATTTCCTATAAAGGAGAGAATTGGACAGATGGCGTATAGAGTGGAGTTTCCCGAGAGACTTAATGGTGTACACGATGTATTCCATGTATCACATTTGAGGAAGTGCTTGCATGAGACCGCGGAAGTGGTAGAGCCGAGCTTGCTTAGAGAGGTGGAGATAGAGCGTGATGCGACTATTTGACAAGCTCCTACGTGCGTTCTTAGGTCGGAGATTAAGAAGTTGAGGAATCGAGAGGTCAAGCTAGTCAAAGTGCAATGGAGAGATGATAAGAGCAACGCTACTTGGGAGACGGAAGAGAAAATGAGTTCATTGTACCCTTTTCTTTTCGAGGGTATGTCTTTTAATTTCTCCTTTATCGCTTAGCTTGTACTTGTTTTATCTTTAGTATGTCCTCTCGCTAGTATCTTTGACCTTTAGATAGGGTAGTCCTATGGTTGAAACATGTGTTTGAGACATGTTATGTATGATGGATGCATGTGGATGCAAGTGTTTGCAAGTGGTTGCTCGTGGATGCATATACACACACCTTAGGAACTAGATCAGCTCAGTCACTTCATATTTCATATTGCATATAAATGTGTGTACATATTTAAGTTAATGGATGTATAATGGTTGTGTTATCATATGGATGCTGCATTTTGGTGAATGGTTGTGCACACATGTAGAAATAATATGTATCGATAGGATTCTTTCGCATACATAATGGACGCATGGCACTATCATTATTTGCATTAAGGAGGTCAACTGAATCAATAGATCGCCTGATTTTGCATTAGTATACGGACATATACACACAATGTGCATATGTACATGAAAAGCATTAGAAATCTTTTAAGGACCATGGTTGCTAGTGGTTGATGGTTGAGTAGATGGATGATTGGATGGTAGGATACATTCTTCTTGACTTAGAGATTTCGAGGACGAAATCCTTTAAGTAGGGGAGAATGTAACACCCCGGATTATTGAATAATCGAATTAACTAAACTCAAGAATAATTAATCTCAGACGTGAGAATTAAGGGAAATGCACTACACCAAAACAACCAATTTGGCGCACCAAGATATGGAGATTTGATACGGCTTAAAGCCGTATCAAATTTGATGGTGCTCATAGCCGTATCAAATTCATTTGGCACACTGATTGCAATCCGCACCATCCTTCTAAACTAAAATCTAACCCTACATCTTGAATGTTTCGGATTGGTTCTTTTGACATGGGTTTGGACTGTATCATAACCACATCATATTTTCGTTCCCCCCCGTATGTCATTTCCTGCATTCCCCAATATTATACATCACTAAATCCACGCACTTCCCCAATATTCTTCCTTTTGCCTCGCTCGCTTCCCTCGCTTCCCTCAGGTAACATATCTCCCTTTTTAGCCATTATCTGTTTTGAATACATTGGATCATTTTTTATTCTGTCGAATTTGGGTGTCGAAATCGAAATCGATTTGGATTTCGAAATTGACTTGGATCTTTATTTCGAATTCGATTTCCTGGTGTACTGATCTATTGAACGGACGCTGGCAGTTGCATTATAGTGGATGGTTTCTTGTTTGGAAAAAATAGCAGGGTTGGTAATGGATTCTTTTCGGTAGACTTTGGTGAGGCATATAAATTAGTGTCAATGATGGCTGCTTCTAACAGCTAAGGTATTTGCACTACTTCTAACAGAATTATAAGTGATGCTTAGTTTCTTATTTGGTAGCCAAGTCTATATTATTTACTATCCATTCTTTTCATATTATTAGCCTGAAAGATTACTAGAGTAAAAGTGAAATAATTATATTTAATTAGATAATTTTGACATGAAGTTTGCAGACATATATGCCACATGCTCATGCATTTCATTATGTAAAGAAAAAGGTTGTAAGTGAGTACTGTTTGAATTTATGCCGCTGGTTTGACAGCTAAATGGATGATAAGTTTTCCTTAGTACCTTGATAGCACTTATATTCACATGATGTAGATTCTACAATGAGTAGCATTTTGCCATGCTGAATACTGTTCTTAAACTTCCTGCGACAGGAATTTTATTGTATACGGTTACTCACCTGTATTGAACTAAATCAGGTGGCAACCATTTCTGCAAATAGTGAATGAGAGATTGGTGAGCTAATTGCAAGAGCGATGGAAAAAGTAGGGAAGGAAGAAGTAATCACAGTTTCTGTAAGTGCTTTACTGTTCTTATATTATATATGGTCAGCCCATTGAACACAGTTTGGATTACCAAATATATGTTTAATGCAGGATGGAAACACATTGGACAATGAGTTGGAAGTGGTTGAGGGTATGAAACTAGCTAGGTGTTATATATCACCCTATTTTATTACAGATCCGAAGACACAGAAATGTGTGAGTTATATTGTTCTCTCTTGTACTTCGTGAGTTACATAACCAGCTAAGGGGGAATCAACATTCATAGTTCGTTAATTATGTTTATTTGAAATTCAGTTTGTTTTCCTTAATATATATTTTGTGATCTGATCTTTACTAAGCAATTTTAATGTATAGAGGCACGCTCTATGGCACCCTATACATAACCAGCTATCGAACGCTCGCCATTTATGTATATATATATCTTATGCTATATATTTCAAACACTTTTGGTACAGATTATGTTTCCTTTTTTCATCATATTATGATTCAGGTTGGTTATTTATAGGCTTCATTGAAGTCTTCTTTGGCTAAATTTGCAAGAATGAGTGTATTTTATTTTATTTTGCATTATGTTTGAAAGATGTTGAAATAGGTTGATTTCCAGTTTACCAATACCTATAGAATGATAATTTTGAGATTAATGGATGAAAAGTCACTGCAATTCGCTTAATAGGATTTCAAAATGAATTTGTTGGCAATATATGAATAGTAGAATTGAGAAGTAGATGTATGTCCTCTGCTTGTTCTGAAAGATCGAACTCTTTGTTATATATGATTAAATAAAGAAATACACCTCAAGATGTGAATAGGAAGCCAACAAAAGGGAACTGAATATATGAGCTTCCAGATGCAAATGACCATATCATGTTTGTAATTTCAGGTATACTTCTTGTTGTTGCAGGAGATCAACAATCCATTGGTCCTTATTTATGATAAGAAGATTTCAGATGCAAACTCCCTTGTCCGCATACTGAAACTTGCTAAAAAGTTACTTGCTAATGTCACGATTATGAGAAAACATACATGGTAACCCATGTGTGGTGAAATTTGAGGTGAAGTTTGATTTCCCTTTATTTTCACAGAACAACAGAGCTCTTTTAATTGTCGCTGAGGATGTGGAAAGCGATGCTTTAGCCATGCTTGTATTGAACAAACATCATGCCGGTCTCAAGGTAATTGATTCATGGTGCTATCTTCAGTTTAACATTTGTTAGTTTAATTAACACTGCTATAGTTTTTAGATTATTATTTCGTAGCTATACTCTGCTGTACTATAGTTGGTTACCAGTCTGCAGCTTCACTTACATCTTGATGTATTGTGGTGGATATCATATCTCTAGATCCAGACTAGCCATTTGTATAGTCAGCATAGAAAATGGTATATGCCCCTCCATTCCAGCTTGTTCGCTTTCCAAAAGGTTTGCGAAAATGGGAGCGTGCTCACCATTGTCATATATTCAGTTAATTATATATTTTGTTCACTTGGTTAGTCTTATTTTTTCATTACATGGCTAGTAAGTATGGGACAATGTGATTCTTTCAAAATATTCATTTCTAAATCCATTGTTATACACTCTACATGTTAAAAACATTTCTGTTCTTTAATAAAATGTTGAGCTGTGTGCTAACTATACTAGTCTCACTTATGTTTATAGTTTTGTTTAGTTTGGACATCACTATCCACTTTGGGTTAGTTTCAGACGTGAAATTCTTTTGTGGTAATAAAGAACACAGAAAACTAATACAGGGTTTTCCCAAACAGGTACCACTTGTACAACTTTACTTACACAGTCTATTCTAATCGAAAGATGCAAGTCTGTGGTTGCTGGAGTCAATGTCATGGATCTGCGCAATGGTATAAACATGGCTGTAGATTCCGTTATAACCCACTTAAAAAGCAAAGCCTTGTCGATAAGCACGCCCGAGGAAATCACTCAGGTTACTACTAATGATTCTTACATGTTTTTTTTTTCTTCTTTTTTTGTTTTGTTCAATTCCTTTGTTCTTTTCTGTTAGTTCTTTTGTTTCAAGATTTTGTTATTGTTACATGAGTACTGTTTGAATTCATGCCGATGGTTTGATAGCTCAATGGATGATAAGCTTTCCTTAGTACCTTGATAGCACCTACTCACATGATGTAGATGTGAAATTCTACAATGAGTAGCATTTTCCCATGCTGTATATACTGTTCTTAAACTTTCTGCAACGTGAGTTTTATCGTATACAGTTACTCACCTGTGTTGAACTAAATTAGGTGGCAACCATTTCTGCAAATAGTGAACGAGAGATTGGTGAGCTAATTGCAAGAGCGATGGAAAAAGTAGGGAAGGAAGGAGTAATCACAGTTTCTGTAAGTGCTTTACTGTTCTTATATTATATATGGTCGCCCCATTGAACATAGTTTGGATTACAGAATATACGATTAATGCAGGATGGAAACACGTTGGACAATGAGCTGGAAGTGGTTGAGGGTATGAAACTAGCTAGGGGTTATATATCACCCTATTTTATTACAGATCCGAAGACACAGTTTGTTTTACTTAATATATATTTTGTGATCTTATCTTTACTAAGCAATTTTAATGTATAGAGGCACGCTCTATGGCACCCCATACATAACCAGCTATACACACACACATCTTATGCTATACAAGCGTAACGGCACGCGCTTCGCACATGACGAGTGCACGCGCTTCGCGCGTGGAATTTATAAATATAAGCAACTTAATATGTAACCAATTCAAAGAAATCTCTTAACTTATTGATAAGACATGCTGCACTTCAAAATAAATGTTGTGATATTTTCTTTTCAAAGCCAATACGCAACTGCATATATGATTGTTTATAATCCTAAATCTTTAAGAACTCCATTTTTTTGTATCCTGACTGCTAATTTGCAGCTGTCTATTGGCATGAAAGCATCCGTCTGCAGTAGGCCTATCAGCGGTTACTTTCAGAAGCCATTTTCGGATATTAGCTATCCATATTTGCATTCAAAACCATTTTTAGATATCATATATCCTTATCTGCGTATGCTGACATATATCAGGTTAATATCCTATCGGCTAATGATCGATAAATCGAAAAACATAAATATAAAATTTGGATCCAACGTAAATCTTTTTAAATTAGTTTTAAGAAGTTAATAGGGATTAGATGCATATACTGTGAACTATTAACTAATAAATAAACGAGTGCATATATTTCATTTTTTTAAACATACATAAAATATATTATAATCTGACAGAAATCGAATGAATAATTTCGGATGTGGACGCTTATATCTGCATCCATATCCTTTTTTTGGCGGTATCGGTTATTTATCCGCATTTTGGTTATGGACGTGGACGGCCTTAGCTGTGTTTGCCCTCTTAATGTTACACAGTTCTGTTTGTAGTTATTTCTTTTTTAACTCCAAAAATTGATGTATAAAGTCATATTTGCATGTCTAAAGATTTGGTGTTCTTTTGTGTCTTGACTTGCATTGATTATCATATCTTTTGACAAGGTTTAAATATTTTGCCAGGCACATGCTGCATCAGCTGTCCTAAATTTCAATGAGAACTGCACACCAGATATTTTGACGCCATACTTAGAAGGAATCGTTAGCAAATTACTTGTACTATGACAGGTATATGCTCATTTTAGTTTTTTGCGTGAGGTAAGTCTGTCTTATGTTTGAAGTATAATAATGATTGTTTTTTTTTCATTAGAATGGGAAGCAAATGGTGCAAGAGGGAGCCTTAACGGCTTTGGCATTAGTTGTAGATTCATCTCAGGTATCACATGGAAATGCAGTGTTGGCAAGCTATATGTCTAGGATTATTCTAATCATTTCATTATCTCAACTGTATAGGATCACTTTCAGAAGTACTATGATGCTGTCACGCCTTACCTAAATGCTACTCTGATCAACACAAGTGACAAATCTAACCGTATGCTTTGTGCTTAATTAATGGAGAGCATCAGTCTAGTTGGCATGTCAGTGGGGATGGATAAATTTAGGGATGATGCTAAACAGGTGAGAAAAATTACATGAATTTATGTTGTTTTTTTTAGCATGATTTACATAATAGTATATTTTCCCCCATCACATTAATTAATGCATGCTTTAAGGGTGGAAAGTTCCATTAGTTGCCAGGTTATTGTTGTTAAGAATCTAAATGAAAGCTGCTATTCTTCCGTAAATAAACTTCACATTGTTTCTTGCTGCAGGTCATGGAAGTTCTGATGTCGCTACAAGGATCTCAAATGGAAACAGATGACCCTATTAAAAGTTATATGCTATAGGTATGTTGCCAAATTATTTACATGTACTAAAGCAGTGTAAACAGCATGCCTTTTTCCTTTTTCTAAAAGGTTCTTTGCTTATGAAAATAGTGTTGGGCTAGACTTTGCAAGCGATTAGGTCAAAATTTTCTTGGGCTGTGCTGCTATGCCCGAAGAGAATTCTGTCATAATCTGTGAATTAGTAATAATTAGTGCAATTCAGGGGGTAAAAGGGTAATTTTCCTGTGTTCCACCGAAAAATAAGTGCCTATTCGTAGAAATTGACAAACATACTTTCGGGTACTCAAGCAATTTTGAATTTTCTTCCTTACATGAATGTTGCCATGCCCCCATCACTCTAGTCTAGTCAGCTCAAGCCAGATGTCACCATCGCCTCTGCTGATTCTGATGAAGATATTGACGAGGCAGATGATGAAAGGTATGGTTTCGAGGGAAGATATTTTGGTGCTTGTTTTTAAAGCTAGTTGATATGGATGGGTGGTGTTTGTGATACATATCTTCCAATACAGGAAGTGAAGTTTTGACCCAGTTTCTGTAAGTTGTACATGTTACTTGTAAACACTAATAAATAACCTTGTTAAGTTTATAGTATTACTAAAAATGTTCCTAAGCATTAAATAACCTGTACTGGTTATAGTCAATTAGTTGTTAATACTTAAATATATGGTTAGTTTACTCTGAACTTCTACCATCCCTGTATGCGCCATACATGATATTATGTGCATTGAGCTTTCCATTCATACTTTATATCTAGTATACATATGATCATCATTCACACAACCAAGTCTAATGGGGCCCTATACGACCAAAACTGTATATCTTATGATGAAAGGTTTTTAAATCAGTGTAGGTTGCCAACACCCCCAATACGTACCTCTATGGTTCCGCAAAATCTAACAGTTGAGGCATATTTGTTATTTAAATTAATAATAGATCAGATAGAGAAGCTATTTAAATTTGTAGGAATGTCATGCATTGCTCTTGTTATCCGACCCTCGATTAAATTTCCATATAAAATGGAATAAATTCTTACTGCCAATGAATTTGTTGACTGTTTTCAAAATCTAAAGGTAAAAAGAGGATAGTAGAAAATTCTGGAGATTCGTAATTTAGTGAAACAGTGGTAGTAAGCATCAACTTTATTTTGAATTTGATGGATATTAAAAGTTTGTCTCAGAGAAGATGGTTGTTCGGATACCCTTTTTCCAAATATTTCATATATACGTATGAAGTAATTAAACTTAAATAGGAAAATTTCATCTTTTTTTTTACGACTAGAAAATCAGGGTCAAGAATGTACTATAGTATAAGGTGTAGGTGTTGTTGCATGAAATGTCGTTCTGAGTAATTTCCTGCATATCACATGGCTTCTTACTAGGTGCATTCACCCAGCTGTATTTTTCACCCTAGTGGATCTTTTTGCGGTTTCAGAAAATCTAGAAACAGGTAATTTGATTGAAAAACCGTAGAAACTTGTCTTTGTAATATCATATTTTTCAGGTGGGATTTGAACTTGTGATCTATTCATGTATCAAAATTTTCAATTAAAATAATAAATATTAGACTATTGTTGTGGCTGAGAATCAAGCTTGTGACTAAGATTAATACTTGAGTTCTTTTGTTCATTGCTACTACTTGTGCAATTTAATGTTAAACTTATAGGTTTACATACTTTTTTGCTAATGCTTTTATATATTCATGTAGGGATGGGAGGAAGGGGAAGGTATTGGCAAGGAGAAGCAAGGGATTAGAGGACATATTAGAGTTAAAAATAAACAAGACACAAAAGGTTCATGTCTACTCATTTACAGCAATTGTTTGGAAAAAAAGAAAGAAAGAAAAGGGCTCAGTTTAAACTTTAGCAGTACTGGCCGGCAACAAGCTACGCAGCTTTGCACACTGCAAATTAATACGCTCCCTTAAGGCTCAGCTGAAACTTTAGCAATACTGGCTCGACAACTGCAGTTTTTTTTTTTTTTTTTTGAGCAAGAACTGTGAACATTATGCTTTGTATATATTGTGTTATGTGGTTTGTATTAACTGAAGTTATGGGTTATACATTAATCGAATTATGCTTAGCGTATCTTCTTTATATACTGTTATATAGGTGTAGCGTATCTTTTTTATTGTGCACATATATCAATGGGTGCAGTGTTTTTATATATCGCATATATGATATACCGATTTTGATACGGTTAAAAGTCGTATCTAATTCATTGATCATTGTAGGAATGAGGCATTAAACACGGTTTTAAACCGTATCAATTTAGAAATTTGATACGGTTTTAAGCCGTATCAAAATCATAAATTGATACGGCTTATAACCGTATCAAATTTCTAAATTGATACGGTTTTAAGCCGTATCAATTTATGATTTTGATACGGCTTAAAACCGTATCAAAGCAATAGAGACGCCATTTTTTGATACGGCTTAAAACCGTATAAAATCGATTTTGATACGGAAATGAGCACTGCCAAATTGGCATTTTTGGTGTAGTGATGGGTTGCTCCATCGTGTTCGTCTCGGAATTCTGGTCGAGATAGAGTCCGAGTTTGCGTAAAACGGATATCGGATGAAGGAGATATGGACGAACGAAGTCAGGTGGGAAAAATAGAAAAAAAAATTAAAAAAAAATATTGCACTGGCGCACTTAGGAAGTGCGCCAGTACAAATTTGCACTGGCGCACCTGCCAAATGCGCCCAGGCCGAGCAGCAGGTCTGCACAGCTTTCTGGTTCAATCTAATCCATGTTGTGACTCATTGTTGAGTCCTTTCTGACTCCTTGCTAAGTCATTAGGGCTGAAGTATCACCCTATCCCGACTAAATGGTTTTGATAAACCCTAAGATCATATGATGGCTATAATTAAATTAAAATTCTATATAAACATGAGTAGACTCAAACCCTAAATCAAAATAAAAACTCAAACTATGGTCGTCATGTTGTCATCTTGTAACCTAGAGTAGCCGCCACCAATTAGAGAGGAAGAACAGCTAATCAATTCAGTTCTATTCAACATCTATGTTGTAATTTTACGATTGGCTTATGTATAATAAATTCATAATGATGTTTCATATGCTAGTTTGGTTATGTTGCTGGAACTAATTCATATGTTAAATCATATGTATGTATGTATGATGTATGTATGCAAGTCTAGATGTTAGTTCAAATCTGGATCATATGCAAGTTAATGAAATTATGAACAACCTTACATGTTTCATGACATCTATTTTATGTGTAAATTGGATCTAAAGTTAGGCTATGACATGTGTGAGTTATATGTTAAATTCTGTATACTAGTTTACATGTTTAGATGCAAGTTCACACCATCGTTATGTTGCATAAATCACATATGCAAGTATATGTATATATATATATATATATGTTTGTGGTATGAATCATGTAAAGTAAGTTTGTGGTTATTGCCTATGCAAGTTTACACCTTATGATTAGATCTATGACATACATGGTTTTGCAAGTTCGTGATTATTACCCAAACAAGTTTACACCTTTAGATTTAGATCTATGACATATGTAGTTTTATGCAAGTTGTGACTTTGTCCTATGCAAGTTTTAGATGTAGAACCTCATTCACACATGCAAGTTCACCCCTTATGTTTAGATCTAGTTTTATCTATATGTATGTTGTGATGTTTTCTCTTTATTCCATGAGTTAGACTATTCGAGTCTAACGTATATTTTACGTTAAACGAACAAACGTACAACGTGGGGCCATGGGATAATGTTAAAAGATTTAATATTTAGAATTGGCATAAATGCCTTAAATGGCATAAAATGAATTTGTGATGATAATTGGTATGATTTTGCATACCATAAATAGATGGACATAATTGAGTCAATTATGGACATCGTTAAATTTGGAATTGATTGATAATTTGAATAGGGAAATTAATTCAAATTGGAGGAATAATTAATTTTGTGTAATTAATCGTCTAAGACACGAGGGTTACGTGGGATGTACTAGAGGGGACCAAGCTTAGGTGGATAGCTTGTGTCAAGTAATGGGGGCCCGTTTCAGCCAGTAACCCATACGTATCTTTGTAGGCTCGACCCAAGTCGAGGGCAGGACACGCATACTGGGCTTGACTGTAAGAGGCCAAAATGGTTTAGCGGTGGCAATGCAAGTCCAACGGGTTCATGTGCGTGTGTGGGCCCAGGCTGGTAGGTAAGACGTTGTTGCATCGTGTAGGTATAAGCCGTGCATTGTTGGTGGTATCGGGTTTCCATTTTGGGGAGTGATACACCCCACTGTGGGGCCAGCACGGGTATCTATGAGTTAGGGAGCCGATCGCATGGGGGTAGTGGGTACACCTAGTGGAGATAGGGGCAGGCGGCACCTATGAAGGCAACTTGGGGTGCACGAAACTACCATTATCATTATTAAGTTCTGCAAGTGGGATCAACCTTAGGGTGACTAGTGGTGGTGCAGTATAGTAATTATCTTATGGTGGTTTAGGTGCGCTTTAACGTTATCTTTGTTCATCTTATTCATCTTATTTCCTTGTTTACTCTGTCATACCCAATTGTTCACAGTCATTTCCTTATTTTCCAACTTGTGCCATAGCCTAGTTATTTTGGAAATTATATTGTTAAAGTTATCGCACTCGCCAGACTTTATGTCTGACCCCCTTTGTTTCCTCCTCTTTTCTTCCTCCCCCCCCCCCCCCCCCCAACCCCAGGTGCTCAAGGTGGAACTAGCACCAGTGGAGCTTGATTTTGGACAGTTGTATCTCTTGCTTTTAGAAGTTGCTTGGATCGCTGAAGTAAAAGTTCAGCCTATCTTATTTATGGCTATTTTTTGTTGGGGTTATGTCTTTCAATTTATGTACTTTGATTTAGTCAAGATGGATATTATGTACTTTGACTCTGGTTTTTGATGATGTAATCAAACCTATGTGTTTACCGCTGCAATGAATAAAATTTTAAATTTTTAAGTACTGTTTATATCTATCTTGTTGTTAAATTTCTGTTCTATACTCACTTAAAACGCTCCATAGAAGTTAATGCATTCCCTTTGTGAGTGACATTAATGGACGTGGGGTGTTACACCAGTAGAGGAAATTTGAAATATTTGGGGTGGTTTTAGTTTTGGTGGCCAGAAGTGTAAATAGGGGTGTGAATAGTAGCACTCTTTATTTAATAGGGCTTACAATCCAATCAAATATACATGACATATGCATTAGTAAAATGACCATGCCACATCTTTTATCTGCATGAGTAATATGGTATATATATATATGCCATAATCACTTTAACCTTGGTTAGCATTCTATGTGTGTATATATATATATATATATATATATTAGTAAGCAGATGATATTAATTCCAAACTTTGGGCATAGAACTATGTTACATATGTTTAAATTTGTTGATTGCTCAGCTGTGATGGCCCACCCCGCACTAGCCGACATTTCCAATGAAATGCGTTGTGCTAATGCCCAACTAGCACGAGACGGTCGTCAAAGAAAAAGGGTTTTGAAACTATGAATCAACAAGAACCTGTAATATATCTCACAGCACATGGAATAAAATATAATAGTAACATAACCTGACATAAAATAGGTGAGACAGTGCATAAGCTGAAAACTAAACCATGACCACCAGAGTAGCAGAATCCAAAAAAATACAGCTTATGATCCAACCATTATTACAACTTCAAAATACTGTCTTTAACAAGGAAATAAAGAATGTGCACTACTAATGCCCAAAGTAGTGACCATCAACAGCACAGGGAGAATATATGTAATTAGTACGTGGAAGCCTCTTGCTCTTCTCCGGAAAGCTACTCGTGCATAACCACCTGACATGTCTCTAGTCTGCTCGTTTAGGATCACCCAGAGTAATAAGAAGAGACATAAAACTCTGGGTCAGACAAAAGTCTGGTATGAGCGATAGCATCAAAATAAAACAACAATAGGTATAAATAATCATACCTGGACCTGCAACCAAAAAGTTAGCACAACAAGATGTACAGTACTCTAAGGTAACACTAACATAAAGTTTAAAATGGGAGTGTGCATGTCATGATGATAGCAAACATCAAACATAGCAGTCATCCTCACATCACTCACTCAGTGCGTAAAGCATATGATATCCATCGCTTGGATCACCATATCCATTAGGGCCATGATGGCAACTCCGTCGACTATTGCTATGACCATACTTGCCTGGTCTATAGTCAATAACCCTACCCAGTCCACACATCCCTGGCTCTGGGTTAAGGGCCAACCAGTCCACACTTCCCTGACTTTGGTTCGTCTACATGCCCCATCTCTTCAATGGTGAACCAAAGTCATAGATATCGATAACCCCTTTGCACACGTCCCGCAGCAAAGCCAAACTCTAGAAGTTAACTTGTTGGTTCCCATCTGCATCCTGAGTAATAACTTCCCATTTGAACTTCCTTTGCATATCGGGTTTTGGTCACTTCCGGTTCGGTTCGGGTCTCCTCCTCTTATCTGGTTCGGTTCAGGTCTCCTCCTCCTATCTGGTTCGGCTCGGGTCTCCTCCTCCTATCCGGTTTGGTTCAGGTCTTCCTCCTATCTGGTTCGGTTTGGGTCTCGTCCACCTATTCGATTTGGTTCGGGTCTCCTCCTCCTATCCGGTTCGGTTTAGGTCTCCTTCTCTCCTTCTCCTATCCGGTTCGATTCGGGTCTCTTTCTCCTATCCGGTTCGGTTCGGGTGTCTTTCTCCTATCTGGATCGGTTTGGGTGTCTTTCTCCTATCCGGATCGGTTTCGGTCTCTTTCTCCTATCCGGATCGGTTCGGGTCTCCCTCTTAACCGGTTTGGATCGGGTACTCCTTCTAACCGGACCTGAAAATCTGCAACTTTTTCCAACAAGCTATTTTCGCCAAACGACGACGTTTTTAACCATTCTAACATTTTGATGACATTACGAAACATTCCGAACAGCGGTAACAACATACAGAATCAATCAAAAACCTTAAATCATCAGTCACATGAAATATTTTAGATCAAACATACCCAAAAAGCATGATTTTCACCTAAATCCCCTTAACCATGTTTTAACTATAGGATTAGCAAACTTAATCCAAACTAATCCAAATTTTCACTAGTGACATAAAATAATATTTAATAATTTCTACATATTTTTCCAGATTTTTATGATGCATAATTTCTCTAATTATCGCTAATCACCCCTAGTTAGCCGTAATTAGTGAATAAAAGTGCAAATCACTCACCTTAGCCACGAATGAAATCTTGGATATGAAACTCTACTGCTATGGCACGGATCTTTATGTATTGCGGCAGCTCTATCTCTGATTTGATGCTAATTTGACTTGATTTGGTGTAGTTTTGGTTAATTAGTGGATAAAAAGCGATTAGGAAGCGATTAGAATGAGATTTGGAAGATGGAGGCCTTTGCAAGGTTGAAGGTTGATAAAAATGAAATGAGATGGTTTCCTAACTTATTTCAGCCTCCCCATAACCCTAATCCCGAAATGGGTTATGGGCCCATCCGCTAATTACCCTATTGAGCCTGATTAAGCTGTTTTTCACCTTCCAAACCTTATTTCAGCCATATCTCCCAAACGGTTAGTCCAATTGATTAATGTGACCACTCTACGGAAAGTAAACCATCATCTGAATCCAGTGGAAGTGGTTTCAGGTCAAAACTCCTTACCAATCAAAAGTTATAGGCAAAACAAGATTCGGCAGTGGTAAAATGGTCATTTAAAAATTGGTAAAATCGTGAGCATGGGAAATAACCCCAATAGTCGTTCCCCAAAGTTACACGACTATACGACTTCGTATGAGAATGAAATAAATATTCTATGATCCTCCGATGCGTAGTATGCGGGTCATTACATTTCCCCCCTTAAGAAATATCGCCCTTGAAATTCCTTAACTAAGGAAACAACCAAGGGTCCCACATGCCTATCAACCATTTGCAAAAATCAAACTTATATAATAAACATAGTAGGCCTATCCTAGCATGCAGAATAACTATATTACTAAAAAAACCTTACCAGACAAAGAGTTCTAGATATGACTTTCTTATGCTTTCCTCAGTTTCCCAAGTACAGTCGTTCTCATTATCACCCCCACTGGACCTTAACCGGTTTCATCGTCTTCCTTCGAAGTGGCTTCGTACCTTGTCCAACAATACGAATCGTTTCGTGGCTCCTAACCGCCTCAGATTCCACTTCGATATCATCCAACTGATCTGATGAAATAGTCATATCCGAATCGTGCACGAACTTCCTTAACTAGGAAACATGAAACACATTGTGCACTCCCACCATCTTGTCTGGTAATCCAACTTTATACGCTAAATTCCCAGCTTGTTCGAGAACTAGAAATGGACCAACAAACCTTGGTGCCAACTTGCCCCTCCTACCAAAACGAATCATACTCTTCAACGGAGAGACCTTGACGAATACAAAGTCGCCAACGGAGAATTTTCAATTCTCTTCATCTTTTATCAGCATAACTGTTCTGCCTATCTTGGACAGCCTTCATTCGTTGTTAGATAACCTTGATTTTATTTAAAGTTTCTCTTATTACATCCGGCCCAAGCACAAATTTCTCACCGGTTCCCAACCAACATGATGGTATGTTGCACAGTCTTCCATACAATGCTTCAAAGGAGCTATACCAATACTGGACTGATAACTATTATTATACGCGAACTCAACTAGATGCAAATGGTCATCCCATGACCCTCCAAAATCCAACATGCAAGCTCTCAAAAGATCCTCTAATACACGATTCACCCTATCTGTTTGATCGCGGTTTGAGGATGGTATGCGGTACTGAGACGTAACTCCAACCCTAAAGCCTCTTGTAAGCTCTTCCAAAACCCACTAGTAAATAATGGATTTCGATCGCTCACAATACCTTTAGGTACTCCATGAAATCTCACTACCCACTTCATATACAGTTCTGCTAACTTAGCTACCGTTCTATTCGACTTGACTGGTATAGACCTTGCACTTATGGTCAATCGATCGACAATCACCCAAATACTATCATGACCCGATCTTGTCCTTGGCAAACCATCAATGAAATCCATTGAGACTTGTTCCCATTTCCATTCGGTAATTTCCAACGGTTGTAAAAAACCACTAGGCTTCTTTTGCTCGGCTTTAACTAACTGGTAGTTCATGCACTTGGATATAAACTTCCCAACGTCTCTCTTCATCCCTTCCCAATAGTAAGTCTGCTTCATGTCTCATTACATTTTGTTACCACCGGGATATATAGTCAGTTTTGAGTGATGACACTCTCTAAGCACTTCATCTCTCAATCCATTAACATTGGGTACAACTAGCCTCCCATTCTTTCGAAGTCATCCTTCTTGATCAAGACCATACTTGTTTATTCTCTCGTCGTCGATACCCATCTCTACCTTGGAGATGATTTTCAATAGATTAGGATCGTCCCTCTGACTGGAACCAATCCATTCATTCAAGGTTGGCCTGATCGTCAAACTTGCTAACATCTCTGGATCTAGTTCACACTTAGGTCTGAAATCATATCCCGAGATATATTCTAGTTGCTTCCATTCCAGAAACATAGCCCCCAAACTGGCATGTCTCCTACTCAATGCATCAGCTACCGCATTGCCCTTCCCAGGTGTGTATGCGGTACTGAAATCATTTGAAGCCAAGAACTCTAACCATCTCCGTTGACGAAGATTTAAATCCCTCCGAGAGAAATGATATTTTAATGACTTATGATCGGTAAACAGCTCGAACCTTTCTCCCAAGAGATAGTGTCTCCACATCTTTAACGCGAACACGATCGCTACCAATTCCAAATCATGGATAGGATATATTTTCTCATGCGGTTTCAATTGCCAACTAGCATAAGCTACAACCCTACCTCCTTGCATCAGTACAACACTTAGTCTGGTACCATAGGCATCCGTGTATACCGTCATCTCTTCGTTCCCTTTAGGAATAACTAACACTGGTGCACACGTTAACTTTTCCTTTATGCTCTTAAATGCATTCTCACACCTTTCGTCCCAAACGAAGGCTTGATTCTTCTTGGTCAACTGGGTTAGCAGTGTTGCTATCTTCAAGAAGTCTTGGATAAACTTACGATGTTATCCAGCTAACCCCAAGAAACTTCTCACGTCCATTGCATTCTTGGGCGTAGACCAATCTTGTACCATAGCCACCTTCGCATAATACCATTCTCTGAAACGACATAGCCCAAGAATCTCACTTCCTCCTCCAGAAGTGACACATAGAAAATTTTGCTTTCAATTGGTGTTTTCTCAACACCTCCATCACTATCCTCAAATGTTCCTTGTGTTCTTCCTTTGTCCTCAAGTAAACCAAGATATCGTCCATGAACACAAGAACAAACTTATTTAATTGATCTCTGAAAACTCTATTCATAAGATCCACAAAATATGCGGGTGCATTGGTCAACCCAAATGGCATGACCAACCACTCATAGAATCCATACGGCGTCCGAAATGCCTTTTTAGGTATACTCTCAACTACTACTTGGAGCTGATGAATTCCTGTCACAAGATCCAACTGGGAAAACACTCTTGATCCATTCAGTTGATCAAACAAATCATCTATCCGTGGAAGTGGATACTTATTCTTCCTAATCATCTTGTTTAGCTCACGGTAGTCTACACATAAATAAAGGGAAACATCAGCCTTGGTAGCAAATACAACTGGTGCTCCCCACTCGGAAACACTCCTTCGGATAAATCCCTTCTTCAAAGGCCGCTCACTTGCACTTCGAGCTCTCGCTGCTCCCTTGGCGCCATTCGACGAAGAGGCATCACTATAGGTCTGGCATTTTTCCCTAAATCAATCCGAAACTCAATCTCTCGGTGTGGTGGGAGTCCGGTCACTTCCTCGAAGATGTCCGGATACTCGCCAGCAATAGGCACATCTGATAACTCATCCTGCGGGATGTCGAGGGAATGTAGAAAACCAGCCATCACCTCATCACTAGATAGGAAACCCAATACCACCCTCCTCCCATCATCTGCTCTAATGGTCACCGAAGACCCCTCACAATCTACCACCACCCCATATCTTTGGAGCAATCGACTCCCAAAATAATGCCAAACCAACTAAAGCCCAAAACAAAGCAATCACAAGCAAACATACATCCATGACTCGATAAGATCAAATTCCGACAAACCATACTAAGGTTAGTCGAACCACCGATCGGGTTCGTCACAACTAAAGGTTTATCGACAATCCCGGGTTCCAATTCCAACCTATCTACCAGGTCACTAGATACAAAGGAATGAGAATCCCTGGTGTCAAACAATACTCGAACAGAAACATCATAAATAGAAAGTATACCTTGAATAACAACACTTTTTCCCTTATGCGCTGCAGTTGGGGCATTTGACGAAGAAGAAATAGCATTGAAAGTATACCTTGAATAATAACACCTTTTCCCTTCTACGCCGCAGTTGAAGCATTCGACGAAGAAGGAACAACCTTGATAGCATATTCTTTCACCATTTGCTTCTCCTTAGGGGGTTGTGGACATTCATTCTTAAAATGTCCCACTTGGCCACAGTTGAAGCGCTTCTTTTCCCCCGGTTTTGCTCAACAATTGTTGGCATAGTGGCCTTTCTTGCCACAGCTAAAGCACCAATTTCTTTTTTATTCTTCTTTTTCTGACCATCCTTCGTCTGGTTCATCTTCCCCTTAATTTGGGAATTATTCTTGCCTCCACCGCTTGTCTGCGGCTTTGGTTTCTCTGTAGATGTAACAGCAACCTCGGTTTTTGACTTACGGTAAAAGCTCTCAGACCTCAATGTCTTTCCCACAATAGGTTCGAATGTCTCATCGATGTGGTTTATGAGTCTTTCCCCCAAGTACCCATCTAGGCCAGTTATGAACTTCTCATTCTTCTTCTCGGCAGTAACGATAAGGGATAATCCATATTTCGATAAGGTATCGAATTCAGCAATATACTCTGAGACTGCCCTACCATTCTGCCTAAGCTCCAAAAACTTCCTGAACAATTCTGATTTCTGAGCGGCTGGGATAAACTTGTCACTGAAACGGTTCTTAAATTGATTCCAAGTGACTTGATCCTCGGGAGTAACCGCTTTAATAGCCTTCCACCAATTTATCCCGTCCTTGAAGCTGACTCGATGTAAATTTTCTCTTCATTGCATCCTCGATCCCCAAACCTTCGAAGATGCGCTCACAACTATCAAGCCAATCTTGAACCTCTGTAGCCGATTCCGTTCCGTGGAATGGCTTTCCACCAAGATTAGTATAATCCTTGCTGAGCTTGGCGAAATCAGCCCTAGGCGCCTGCACCGCTACACCACCACCGCTAGCAGCATTAGGAACTGCTCTCTGAGCATCCCTAAGCATCTCTCACATGATGTCAGTAAACATCGTCCTCAGATCAGGGACATTCCCATTGTTGGCCCCTGAACCAGTATTCCTCATATATCGGCTCTTCGTTCAATCTGTAAAGAGAAAAACGATTATCCATCTCCTTAGTGGTGTCTATGCAGTGCGACTTCATCCTTAAATATACTAATAGTATATATATAGTTTTTGAAAACCAAAATATCACAAATACAAGCTCTCATATATGCATACTATCTCTCCCTGATGTCTTCCCCTAGGTTAACTACGCAACCTAGGCTCTGATACCATGTGTGACGTCCCTCCCCGCACCAGCCGACATTTCCAATGAAATGCATTGTGCTAATGCCCGACTAGCACGGGACGGTCGTCAAAGAAAAAGGGTTTTGAAACTATGAATCACCAAGAACCTATAGTATATCTCACAGTGCATGGAATAAAATATAATAGTAACATAACTTGACATAAAACAGTGAGACAGTGCATAAGCTGAAAACTAAACAATGACCATCAGAGTAGCGTAATCCAAAAAAATACAACTTATGATCCAACCATTATTACAACTTCAAAATACTGCCTCTAACAAGGAAATAAAGAAGGTGCACTACTAATGCCCAAAGCAGTGACCATCAACAACACAAGGAGAATATATGTAAATAGTACGTGGAAGCCTTCTGCTCGTCTTCGGACAGCTACTCGTGCGTAACCACCTGACCTATCTCTAGTCTTCTCGTTTAGGAGCACCCAGAGTAATAAGAAGAGACATAAAACTATGGGTAAGACAAGAGTCTGGTATGAGCAGTAGTAGCAAAATAAAACAATAACAGGTATAAATAATCATACCTGAACCTGGACCTGCAACCAAAGAGTTAGCACAACAAGATGTACAGTACTCTAAGGTAACACTAACATAAAGTGTAAAATGGGAGTGTGCATGTCATGGTGACAACAAACATCAAACATAGCAGTCATCCTCACATCACTCACTCAGTGCGTAAAGCATACGATATCCATCGCTTTGATCACCAAATCCATTAGGGCCATGACGGCAACTCCGTCGACTATTGCTATGACCATACTTCCCTGGGCTATGGTCAATAACCCTACCCAGTCCACACATCCCTGGTTCTAGGTTAAGGGCCCACCAGTCCACACTTCCCTGGCTCTGGTTCGTCTACATGCCCCATCTCTTCAATGGTAAACCAAAAGTCATAGATATCAATAACCCCTTTGCACACGTCCCGCAGCAAAGCCCAACTCTAGAAGTTAACTCGTTGGTTCCCATGTGGATCCTAAGTAATAACTTCCCATTTGGACTTCCTCTGCATCTCGGGTTTTGGTCACTTCGTGTTCGGTTCGGGTCTCCTCCTCCTATTCGGTTTGGTTTTGGGTCTCCTCCTCCAATCCGGTTCGGTTCGGGTCTTCCTCCTATCCAGTTCGATTCGGGTCTCTTCCTCCTATCCGTTTTGGTTCGGGTCTCCTCCTCCTCCTATCCGGTTCGGTTCGGGATTCCTTCTCTCCTTCTCCTATCCGGTTCGGTTCGGGTCTCTTTCTCCTATCCAGTTCGGTTCGGGTGTCTTTCTCCTATTCGGATTGGTTCGGGTGATTTTTTCCTATCTGGATCGATTCGGGTGTCTTTCTCCTATCCGGAATCGGTTCGAGTCTCTTTCTCCTATCTGGATCGGTTCGGGTCTCCCTCCTAACCGATTCAGATCGGGACTTCCTCCTAATAGGACCTGAAAATCTACAACTTTTTCCAACAAGCTATTTTCGCCAAACGACAGCGTTTTCAACCATTCTAACCTTTCGATGACATCACAAAACATTCCAAACAGCGGTAACAACATATCGAATCAATCGAAAACATTAAAACATCATTCACATGAAATATTTTAGATCATACATACCTAAAAAGCATGATTTTCACCTTAATCCCCTTAACCATGTTTTAACTATAGGATTAGCAAACTTAATCCAAATTTTCACTAGTGATATAAAATAATATTTAAGAATTTCTACATATTTTTCCAGATTTTTATGATGCATAATTTCGCTAATTATCACTAATCACTACTAGTTAGCAGTAATTAGTGAATAAAAGTGCAAATCACTCACCTTAGCCACAAATGAAATCTTAGATATGAAACTCTACTGTTATGGCACAGATCTCTATCTATTGCAACAGCTCTATCTCTGATTTGATGCTAATTTGACTTGATTTGGTGTAGTTTTGGTTAATTAGTGGCTAAAAAGCGACTAGGAAGCGATTAGAATGAAATTTGGAAGATGGAGGCCATTGCTAGGTTGAAGAAATGAAAGTGGCGACTGAGAAAAATGAAATGAGATGGTTTCCTAACTTAATTCAGCCTCCCCATAACCCTAATCCCGAAATGGGTTATGGACCCATCCGCTAATTACCCTATTAATCCCAATTAAGTTGTTTTTCACCTTCCAAACCTTATTTCAGCCATATCTCCCAAACGGTAAGTCCGTTTGATTAATGTGACCACTCTACAGAAAGATAAACCATCATCTGAATCCAATGGAAGTGGTTTTAGATCAAAACTCCTTACCAATCAAAAATTATAGGCGAAACAAGATTCGCAAGGGGTAAAACGAACATTTAAAAATCGCCAAAAATCGTGAACATGGGAAATGACCCCAATAGTCGTTCCCCAATGTTACACGATCATACGACTTTGTACGAGAATGAAATAAATATTCTACGATCCTCCGTTGCGTAGAATACAGGTCGTTACATCAGCACATTTCAATGATTTGACTGAAATATTTTATCCTGTTACATACATACACATATTTAATTCATGTAACTTGCTAATCTCATATATGTATTAATACATGTATACATAGTACTCGTGTTAATATTTGTTATAAATGTGTTTATAAACTAGTTGGCCAATACATATTTAACACTCATATTGTTGCATACATACATACATATAAATATATATATATATATAATGGGATAGTGCCAGGAAGTGGAAAGATGATTGTATAAGTATTATTTGAACAGTTCATAAGGCCAGCATTTGCCTAATCAGAATTGGACTTATTGGTCCGTGAAATCTGAAAGAACATTAACCCATAAATGATCCTGGAAATAGTTCACAGTTTCATTTATATTTATATAAATTGATATGGTGGATGTTATTTACTACTAAAGAACAGTAAATAATTTAAATTGTAGCCTAACTAAATATTAGTCATGGTTTAATGAAAATTTAAGTTGGCTTTTGAAGCCATATCCCCATATAATTATTATTAGGCACGGAAATATGCATTTAGATGTATTTTTAGTGATACTAACATGTATATTAAAATTGTTTTGATATTTCAAGAGTTAAGCCTGCTGAAATTGTTTTAGTGTGAATAGCAACTCAACAAAGGGGTTTGGCAATGGCTGTTACGACAAGCGTTGTAACGACTTGAAATATTAAACAGGTTTAATAACGTGTTTAACTGAAATTTTACTTAAGAATTTAAAATTTAATTTATTTTGGAGTGTAAGAAAATATGTATGATTTGTGAATATAGAAATAAAAAGTGTATGTCTAATTTGAATAACAGAAATTAGATTTATTGTTATTTCAAAATGTGTTTTGTTTTGAAACTAACGTAAAATTTATTAATAATGAAATGTTGAAACATTGATTTTTAAAAATATAATATTTTTACCTAAAATTGATTACGTAAGTTTTATAATCAAAATGTTAAAATTCACCCGCTTCGTTTAGATCGATTTACGGTATCGGCGACCGATATAACATAATTAACGTTAAAAACATAACATTTGAATTAAATTCCGAAATTTTATATTTGTGATGAGTTCAACTAGACATAACGTAGTAATTAATTTCATAATAAAATAAGCTAGTTGTTTGTTCGTGTTATTTTAGTTAAATTAAATAGATCATTTTGAAAATAAAACGATTTCGGAATTGGGGCGTTTTCTTTTTAAAAATACTAGATTGTTTCCTGAATAAAACATCATTTTTATTTTATGAAATGTGAACGTTTATGTGTCCGAAAATTTAATTTAGTTTGAATTGCGCAACATCGATTAATATAAATTTTGGTTGGTATAAATGTTCAAAAAAAAACACAAATGTATTTAACTCTTTCATAGTAAAACACACAGATGGAAGTCATGTTGTAACCCACTCTTGGAAGAAATAAGAATAAAACAAAAAAAAAAGAATATGCCCAGCATATTCCATTATCCCTAAACCATGCTTGTCATGCTTGCAGCATGACCCTAGCATATTCCATTATTCCTAAACCATGCTTGGAAGTTGGACCCTTGCTTCACGTGCCCTGCATACACCTACTTTGTCCCCTTTTAAACAACCCTCTACCCATTCAACAACCTACCCTCTGTCATTCTCACGCAACAACCATTCTTTCTTGCTTATCCATTTTCTTTATCTCAGATGAGCACCTCTTTAAAATAAATAAAAAAGGAAAAAGAGAAAAATGAAACAGACATTGCTCAAAAGCCGAAAGCGGCCTACTCCGTTCTCTTCTCTCCACTGTCCAACCGCATGAGCACCGCTCCATCACAACGTCGCCACCGTTACTTAACGTCCGTCTCCACTTGACATTCGTCGACCTCCGTCCAACCTCCTAGCCCAGCTCTTCCCTCAGATCCTCCGAGAACCGAGTGCTTCCTGTGCGTCGAAGACCTCCAGCTCTGACGCGGTTCTCAACAGCCGAACTCCTTCTAGTTTTGCAGTGGATATTTGTTTGCTGGTAATCTCTATGTCCCATTTCTAATAAAAAGAAGAAAAAAAACTTTGGAAAAAATATATATTTTTACGGTTGATTTGTAATTGTATATATAGTGTTGTGTTTGCGGTTAAAAGAAAATGCGTTAATTTGAAAAAGCATGCTTCGTGTAGCACGCATATGGTCCAATGTGTTTGTGAAAAAAAAAGGTAGCATGCGTCAGTAGCATGCATTTGCATTTGTAAAACTTCGTGCATGCTCAGCATGTGCTTTGTCCTAATATAAATAAAAAGAAAAAATAATTTTTGTTTTGGGTCTGCTTGTGGTTTGCATTAATAAGATTTGGAAGAAGTTTTATCTTTAGGGTAGCATGTTTTCCCTGTAACATGTTGTACGCAGTATGTCCTACCATGTTGCATATAGAAGCATGCATTTTGCAGTAACCTTGTAGCATGCGATGAGTCCTCTTCAAAAAAAACATAAAATAAAATAAAATAGTTTATTTTGTTCAGTCTGCACCGTGAGCTTTGGAGCATGTGTCTCATGCATTAGTATTCCTTTTCCATGCATGCTTAGCAGTCCATTTGGTTTCATTCATGAAAGCCTTTGAGGAAAAAAAAAGGTACAAAAATGGACTACTGTTGTAGCAAGCATATGTTCCATACGTTGGAAGAAATATATGCATGATGTCCCATGCCTTTTGTTCCCAACAATGAACTTTTAGCATGCCTTCATCCATGCGACGTTCATGCATTTGCTCCTTGTGTAGAACCAATTAATGCACTTGTGTCCATGCGTTTCTCGGTGTTCTAAGTTTTGTTATCTACCGTAAAGCTAATGTAAAAAAAAAAAAAAAAAAAAAAAAAAAATTTTTTTTTTTTTGTACGCGTGAACAGTCTTGGTCCGCTTATAGTTGATTTGATTCGGCTTCGAGTATGCTCAGATTTCGTCGTCTCTTGTTTTATCCGTACCGTTATCTTTTTTCGTACACGAAAGGTGAGTTTATCTCACGCCTGACTAACATTTTTATGAAATATATCTTGACACATTTGAATTATTTGACTGAAATGTTAGGACTGCTTGTAGAAAACCCTATCATATGACATGTATATTATGCACGTACGACACACTATCGACACACGATGTTTGACACAATGATGCACAAATGATATATGTTTGTTATGTACATGTTTATTTATGTTGCTCTCAAACTGCAAGTTCCCATAGATTTAGGAAATTCATTGTGGATTGAAATAATATATACCCGAATCACTATACCATTTTGATATCTAATTGGGATGCGGGTTGAAATGATATATACCCAGAATTTTAAATTGATGGGTTGAAATGATACATACCCAATTTACTTGACCATAGGTTAGAAAATTATATACGGAAACTGTTGGTCAAATTGGTTTTTTTTTTATTGAATAAATTTGACTTGAATTTATGAATTGTAAGTTAAATTGATTTAATGAAAATTTGGTATAAGATTTATAAAATATGAAATTTCTGTTTAAGTGTAATATCAAATTGATGTAACAATTTGAATCAATTTAATAAATTAGAACCTAGTTTAAAGGATTTTAATTTGTTGTAAATTGAGTGAATGTAAGAATTGATTTCTAAATTTAAAGTTGAACTGATATATAAATTCTAAATATAAAAATATGAAGTTGAAAGGTTTGATCTGAGTAATTTACTCGATAACTAAACTAGGAATGGTGTTTGAAAAATAAAAATGAAATAAACTGAATTTAGAGTTTGAGTTTTAAACCAATAGAAGTCATGGTTTGGAAATTGGTAATTCTAGTTGTATACCGATCTAGTATAATATATACATGTTGAATATAAGATTGATTTGAATGGAAAGCTTAAATCTGAATAAATGATCAATTGAATTTCGAAATATGGATACATGGCTCGGATTTGGATCAGTATATTTAAATTATTTTAGATTATTACTTATATCAAGTTATTTTACTTAAGCTAAATTTTCCTTACAAAATCCTTTATAACTATTTCTAATAAACTTATATGTTTAACTAAGATAACTTTTTCAATAAAATTCCTTTTTATAAAACTATTTTATTTTTAAAATGTAAAAATTTTATATACATTTTTACTACTCCAAATTTAAAAGCTATTTTAAATGTTTTTAAATGTATATATAGTATATTCCAAACCTCAGCTATTAAGTCTGAATTATTTATGACAATGTTCAATCAATTATTATATTTTGAAATAGGAATATGAAACCGAGATTTGAATTTGATAATGAACTATTCGATAGTGAGATTTGAAATTCTAAAACTTGAACCCGATACTTAACTGGTTAAGTAAATGGTTGTTAAGAAATCAATGCTTGGAGTTGAACCAATTTATGATACGTGAATATGATTTTAAAACTTAATGACCACGGTGTGAGATAAGCGTTTGGTTGTTAAAGAGACCGGGGCCGGATGCTGGCATACTCTTTGCCAATACCAGGAACCACTTTAACAACTGTATACGTGGTGGAGAATCCAGAATGAAGTAGGATGGAGTTGGCGAACGCTACTGGAATGAAGTAAGAGAACGATGATGGATAGCCTTGACTTTCGAGTCATAATTAAAATGACTAAAACAGGAGTTATACCATGACTAATGGGGTCGCTTCTCCTTATCGAACACGTTTCTTCAAACCATATCTATTACCTTGTGATTTGATTTGGTGGTACCACCCTTGATTATAGGAGTGTGTTCGAGGTGGGCGATAGTGGCTGCTATGCGTCACCACCGGTCCGGGAGTGCAATTGGTAGATCCTACCCTGGGTATTGCCTCGAGTGCCTTGTCATATTATCCTTATCGTGCCCACTACGATTTTGATTTGCGTTGTACCTATGGAGTGGTCCCTGATAGCCCACCGGTTTGGTGGAGTTTACAGTACTGTATAGACTACAATGTTTATAAACGGGCTAAGGGTAATAATGGTAATCCCGCTTATGTTATTTTCAATAATATATTTACCGTAGACACTATTGTAATAGCGTATTATAGTATATGATATATAGTTTGACGGATCCTTAGAGGATGGGTATCCCAAACATCCTTTAAGTTATTTAAGCATTTCAATTGATTAGTTCACTTGAGTCGATTTATTTTCATAAGAATGTTAGTCCTGATCCGGGTATTTTTGTCTTGGCATTTTGCTCGGGTCAGACCGAGAATTACAGTTTGAGATTTCCTCTTTTGGAGCTGGATGTTTTTGCTGAAGATCATATCTCTGTCTAATGTTCCCTTTCTGTTATTTCCCTATTTCAGTTACAGGTTTAGCTCGGTAAGTTCTTTGTATTAGAGAAATCTCTTGTATTTAAACTTCCGTTGTATCTGATTTTATTATTCTGATATTATGTGCTATTTTGAGATTTTATATGTAGTAGCTTCATGAACTACTATTGTATTTTATTTATTCCACTGCGAGACATTCTGTAAATTCTATGTCTGTGATTCTGTGATGATTTTATATTTAACCCCATAGCAATAACAATCCGCTAATTCGAACGGTTTAAGTTGGTTTCATTATCATCTTGAACCGCTTGAAAAGGCTGGTCGTTACAGTTGGTATCAGAGCGAGGTTTTATTTAAACCTTAGCTTAAGGGGTTAAAAACTCATTAGAGATAGGGTAGCGATACCCTAGAATGAGTCAAATCAATCTCAGAATCATTCTGGAGAGAGCGTATTTTGAAAAGTAAAAAACCATTTTAAATAGTTTTTAAAAGGATTTTTACATATAAAAAAATATTGTTTTTAAATTTTAATCTTGTCTAAGAGTTTCCTTCTTTTGAATCCATCTCTTTCGTTAAGTTCTTTTCGATTAAGGATTTCCTAAGTTAGATCTTGGTTCTTGTTCTACATCCATCTTAGTAAATCTAGAATGGATAGCTTTCGAAATCCTAAATGTTTTCGAGCTGATTAGGGCTTTTGTCCTTTTAGCTCTCCGTTGAATAAGTTATATTCATAATTCTGCTTTTAGCTTATATATGCTTTAGATTTACTATTGCACTAACTGAACCAATAATGTAACATTTTAAGTGTAACCAGTACGAAAAAGTTATACAAAAATTGAATGGGTTAATAACTAAGGTACTAATTACTTAGCTTATTAATTGGTAGGATAAGTATTTCATGATGTAATATATGAACTTAAAAATGATATATTTAGAAACCCATACAAATAGAGTTTCGGGGTTGATTAATTGTAAAGGAATAGAGTTATCGAATTTGTAAATTCTATATGAAATGGTTTCTAAACAATAATAATGGTTTCCTACTAAAAAAATAAAAATAAAATAATATTAATTATATTGTATAAACATGATATTTTGGAATTGTGACTTGATTCTAAGTCAGATACATAAAATATTAAAGTGAGTCAAGGAAATGAAATTGATATATTAATCTGAATAAGGACAATGTTTATGAAATAATAAGCTTCACTTTAGGTGGACATAAGAATTGGCAAAAGAGTAATGATCTCAGAATATATAATAACGTTAAATAGATTTTTGTAAGTATTATTTAGATGAACCCTAATGTTATGGTATGTTGCAAAGTTACTAAATCTAACTATTGTTTAATTAGAACCTGAGTTCAGTCATTTAGTAATAAACGTTGAACTTAGGAAAGATTCAAATAAATGTAAATGATAATTTAAGACTTGGAACTATTCAAATTGAAGGAATAATATATATATATGAATTTAAACTTAAGAAAAATGAATTGAATATAAACTGGACCTATATATTGATTTAAATTAAAACTGAGTATTTTAATGGTAATAAGATCTGGAAACTACTTAAATGGAACTTAATGAACGAACTTAAACATAAATTATAAGTTTGAATTGTGAACTAAGAAACTTTAATTTATGTGAATATCTAATGTAAATGTTTGTGGAAATATTATATGATTTCTAACTGCAACTTTATGTTAGTTATGCTTGATAGGAGTCAACTTATAATAGGAGAAATATAATATCCCGGTTTGGAAATTCTAGATAAATAAAGGATTTGAAACATGGTTTATATTAGAAATTTTATATCTTTTATTTTAAAAGAGAAAAGTTTCGAGTATTTTCATGATGATAAGACTGGATTATCAAATACGAATAGAATAGGACATGCATCTAAGTCCTATAAGTACTATGTAAATATAAAAATCAAACTTTAGTCGCTTGAAAACTGTTCAGATGATAACTATTGCATCATCAGTCTTTGTTTTCATGTTTCGAAAGTAATATAGATATGTATAACGCCAATTGCGATGTTAAGCAGATACGTTAAACTATTTTTGAAATATATTGGAAACAATTTAAGTTAAAAGCTTAGGTTTGAACATTTTTGTACATAAACCGAGTAAGTACGTGATAGGTCTAATTTGATTTTTTTTAATGTATTAAATTATTAGATTACTATTTTCCTGCCTCGTTCCTTTTCGGGGACGAAAAGGTTTGAGTGGGGGAGAATGTAACGACTTGAAATATTAAACGGGTTTAATAACGTGTTTAACTGAAATTTTACTTAAGAATTTAAAATTTAATTTATTTTGGAGTGTAAGAAAATATGTATGATTTGTGAATATAGAAATAAAAAGTGTGTCTAATTTGAATAACAGAAATTAGATTTATTGTTATTTCAAAATGTGTTTTGTTTTGAAACTAACATAAAATTCATTAATAATGAAATGTTGAAACATTGATTTTTAAAAATATAATATTTTTACCTAAAATTGATTATGTAAGTTTTATAATCAAAATGTTAAAATTCACCCGCTTCGTTTAGATCGAGTTACGGTATCGGCGACCGATATAACATAATTAACGTTAAAAACTTAACATTTGAATTAAATTCCGAAATTTTATATTTGTGATGCGTTCAACTAGACATAACGTAGTAATTAATTTCATAATAAAATAAGCTAGTTGTTCGTTCGCGTTATTTTAGTTAAATTAAATAGATCATTTTGAAAATAAAACGATTTTGGAATTGGGGCGTTTTCTGTCCAAAAATGCTAGATTGTTTTCTGAACAAAACATCATTTTTATTTTATGAAATGTAAACGTTTATGTGTCCGAAAAATTAATTTAGTTTGAATTGCGCAACATCGATTGATATAAATTTTGGTTGGTATAAATGTGAAAAAAAAAACACAAATGTATTTAACTCTTTCATAGTAAAACACACAGATGGAAGTCATGTTGTAACCCACTCTCGGAAGAAATAAGAACAAAACAAAAAAAAGAATATGCCCAGCATATTCCATTATTCCTAAACCATGCTTGTCATGCTTGCAGCATGACCCTAGCATATTCCATTACTCCTAAACCATGCTTGGAAGTTGGACCCTTGCTTCACGTGCTCTGCATACACCTACTTTGTCCCCTTTTAAACAACCCTCTATCCATTCAACAACCTACCCTCCGTCATTCTCACGCAACAACCCTTCTTTCTTGCTTCTCCATTTTCTTTATCTCAGATGAGCGCCTCTTTAAAATAAATAAAAAAGGAAAAAGAGAAAAATGAAACAGACGTTGCTCAAAAGCCGTAAGCGGCCTACTCCGTTCTCTTCTCTCCACTGTCCAACCGCATGAGCGCCGCTCCATCACAACGTCGTCATCGTTCGCCACCGTTACTTAACGTCTGTCTCCACTTGACAGTCGTCGACCTCCGTCCAACCTCCTAGCCCAGCTCTTCCCTCAGATCCGTCCGAGAACCGAGTGCTTCCTGTGCGTTGAAGACCTCCAGCTCTGACGCGGTTCTCAACAGCCGAGCTCCTTCTAGTTTTGCAGTGGATATTTGTTTGCTGGTAATCTCTATGTCCCATTTCTAATAAAAAGAAAAAAACTTTGGAAAAAATATATATTTTTACGGTTGATTTGTATTTGTATATATAGTGTTGTGTTTGCGGTTAAAAGAAAAATGCATTAATTTGAAAAAGCATGCTTCGTGTAGCACGCATATGGTTCAATGTGTTTGTGAAAAAAAAAGGTAGCATGCATCAGTAGCAATGCATTTGTAAAACTTCATGCATGCTCAGCATGTGCTTTGTCCTAATATAAATAAAAAGAAAAAATAATTTTTGTTTTGGGTCTGCTTGCGGTTTGCATTAATAAGATTTGGAAGAAGTTTTATCTTTAGGGTAGCATGTTTTCCCTATAATATGTTGTACGCAGAATGTCCTACCATGTTGCATATAGAAGCATGCATTTTGCAGTAACCTTGTAGCATGCGATGAGGCCTCTTCAAAAAAAACATAAAATAAAATAGTTTATTTTGTTCAGTCTGCACCGTGAGCTTTGGAGCATGTGTCTCATGCATTAGTATTCCTTTTCCATGCATGCTTAGCAGTCCATTTGGTCTCATTCATGAAAGCCTTTGAGGAAAAAAAAGTACAAAAATGGACTAATGTTGTAGCAAGCATATGTTCCATACGTTGGAACAAATATATGCATGATGTCCCATGCCTTTTGTTCCCAACAATGAACTTTTTGCATGCCTTCATCCATGCGATGTTCATGCATTTGCTCCTTGTGTAGAACCAATTAATGCATTTGTGTCCATGCGTTTCTCGGTGTTCTAAGTTTTGTTGTCTACCGTAAAGCTAATGTAAAAATAAATAAATAAATAATTTTTTTTTTGGTATGCATGAACAGACTTGGTCCGCTTGTAGTTGATTTGATTCGGTTTCGAGTATGCTCGGATTTCGTCGTCATCTCTTGTTTCGTCCGTACCGTTATCTTTTTCCGTACCACGAAAGGTGAGTTTATCTCACGCCTGACTGACATTTTTATGAAATATATCTTGACACATTTGAATTATTTGACTGAAATGTTAGGACTGCTTGTAGAAAACCCTATCATATGACATGTATATTGTGCACGTACGACACACTATCGACACATGATGTTTGACACAATGATGCACAAATGATATAAGTTTATTATGTATATGTTTGGATATGTTTATTTATGTTGCTCTCACACTGCAAGTTCCCATAGATTTAGGAAATTCATTGTGGATTGAAATAATATATACCCGAATCACTATACCATTTTGATATCTAATTGGGATGTGGGTTGAAATGATATATACCCGAAAATTTAAATTGATGGGTTGAAATGATACATACCCAATTTACTTGACCATAGGTTAGAAAATTATATACGGACACCGTTGGTCAAATTGGTTTTTTTATTGAATAAATTTGACTTGAATTTATGAATTGTAAGTTAAATTGATTTAATGAAAATTTGGTATGAGATTTATAAAATATGAAATTTTTGTTTAAGTGTAATATCAAATTGATGTAATAATTTGAATCAATTTAATAAATTAGAACCTAGTTTAAAGGATCTTAATTTGTTGTAAATTGAGTGAATGTAAGAATTGATTTCTAAATTTAAAGTTGAACTGATATATAAGTTCTAAATATAAAAATATGAAGTTGAAAGGTTTGATCTGAGAAATTTACTCGATAACTAAACTAGGAATGGTGTTTGAAAAATAATAATGAAATAAATTGAATTTAGAATTTGAGTTTTAAAAAAATAGAAGTCATGGTTTGGAAATTGGTAATTCTAGTTGTATACCGATCTAGTATAATATATACAGGTTGAATATAAGATTGATTTGAATGGAAAGCTTAAGTCTGAATAAATGATAAATTGAATTTCGAAATATGGATACATGGCTCGGATTTGGATCAGCATATTTAAATTATTTTAGATTACTACTTATATCAAGTTATTTTACTTAAGCTAAATTTTCCTTACAAATTTCTTTATAACTATTTCTAATAAACTTATATGTTTAACTAAGATAACTTTTTCAATAAAATTCCTTTTTATAAAACTATTTTATTTTTAAAATGTAAAAATTTTATATACATTTTTACTACTCCAAATTTAAAAGCTATTTTAAATGTTTTTAAATGTATATATAGTATATTCCAAGCCTGAGCTATTAAGTCTGAATTATTTATGACAACGTTCAATCAATGATTATATTTTGAAATAGGAATATGAAACCGAGATTTGAATTTGATAATGAACTATTCGATAGTATGAGATTTGAAATTCTAAAACTTGAACCCGATACTTAACTGGTTAAGTAAATGGTTGTTAAGAAATTAGTGCTTGGAGTCGAATTGATTTATGATACGTGAATATGATTTTAAAACTTAATAACCACGATGTGAGATAAGCATTTGGTTGTTAAAGAGACCGGGGCCGGATGCTGGCATACTCTCTGCCAATACCGGGAACCACTTTAACAATTGTATACATGGTGGAGAATCCAGAACGAAGTAGGATGGAGTTGGCGAACGCTACTGGAATGAAGTAAGAGAACAATGATGGATAGCCTTGACTTTCAAGTCATAATTAAAATGACTAAAACAGGAGTTATACCATGACTAATGGGGTCGCTTCCCCTTATCGAACACATTTCTTCAAACCATATCTATTACCTCGTGATTTGATTTGGTGGTACGACCCTTGATTATAGGAGTGTGTTCGAGGTGGGCGATAGTGGCTGTTATGCGTCACCACCGGTCCGGGAGTGCAATTGGTAGATCCTACCCTGGGTATTGCCTCGAGTGCCTTGTCATATTATCCTTATCGCGCCGACTACGATTTTGATTTGCGTTGTACCTATGGAGTGCTCCCTGATAGCCCACCGGTTTGGTGGAGTTTACAGTACTGTATAGACTACAATGTTTATAAACGGTGTAAGGGTAATAATGGTAATCCCGCTTACGCTATTTTCAATAATATATTTACCGTAACTAATGACTTGAGTGAAGTCTTAGGTTCCACACGTAAATCAAAAAAAATTACCGTAGACACTATTGTAATAGCGTATTATAGTATATGATATATAGTTTGACGGATCCTTAGAGGATGGGTATCCCAAACATCCTTTAAGTTATTTAAGCATTTCAATTGATTAGTTCACTTGAGTCGATTTATTTTCATAAGAATGTTAGTCCTGATCCGGGTATTTTTGTCTTGGCATTTTGCTCGGGTCAGACCGAGAATTACAGTTTGAGATTTCCTCTTTTGGAGTTGGATGTTTGCTGAAGATCATATCTCTGTCTATTGTTCCCTTTCTGTTATTTCCCTATTTCTGTTACTGGTTTAGCTCGGTAAGTTCTCTGTATTAGAGAAATCTCTTGTATTTAAACTTCCGTTGTATCTGATTTTATTATTCTGATATTATGTACTATTTTGAGATTTTATATGTAGTAGCTTCATGAACTACTATTGTATTTTATTTATTCCGCTGCGAGACATTCTGTAAATTCTGTGTCTGTGATTCTGTGATGATTTTATATTTAATCCCATAGCAATAACAATCTGCTAATTCGAATGGTTTAAGTTGGTTTCATTATCATCTTGAACCGCTTGAAAAGGCTGGTCGTTACAAGCATGCTTTGAGAGACAAACAAGTCTGACTTGCTTCTAATTTTAAAGAATTGATTGTATGTTTATCTTACTGCACATGTAAATAGATATAAATTAATTTCCATAATGATGTATATACATATGTAAATTTGTGATTGTAACAGTCATAGTTGAACTTATGTTATTTATGAAATGTACAGATAAATGTACATAATTATATAACTTGTAATGCATATGATCATGGTTTTTGTATGTACGTATGCATGAGCAGAAGTATGTTGGTGATACACACACACACACACATATATATATATACATATATATATACGAGTGTATCCGTGTAAAGATCAGTTCAAATGCATTTTAAACATAGTTGCTCTTCTGCCATCTAAATGATGAGTTTAATCTGCCATTATATGTAATATCGAATATAGAGTTGCTTACAAAATATTCAAATTTGGACCTTGAATTTGTTTCTTGTTGTACAATGTATAAAGCTGAAAGTCAACCTTTTGTATATGAGTATAATTTCTGTAATGTATAAGTTAAGTTAAACCGAAATTTCCAAATGTTTAAAAAAATTAATTAGGCATGCTTGCAATATATGATGTTGAATTTAAGTACATATATTTCATATATTTTATTTAAATCCAATTAATTATACTAATGTGAAATACATATTTTGTTATGCGCAAATAACATTAATATTGTTCGCCACTACAAATTAAAAAATCTCACTTAAACCAATTATTTATATTAAGTCATGGTGACTTCATATAATAAATACACTCATCTATGCCAGAATTACTAGATGTACATAATGCCAAAGCATTGTGCACCTTTTATTTTGGTTATATGAGGAGTAAATGTGATACTCTACTGTATTACTAGTGTGTAACTTTGTTTATTATTTTAATGCTAAAATAATAATTAAAATAACAACTTTGTTATGCAATATATGATTGTAACGACCCGGATTTTCGGCGACTTTGGTTATCGACATAAGCTCGATGTCAATAACCAAAATATAGAAAAATCCTGGTAATTATTGAAAGAAATTAGAGGGTGAGAATAGATAAGATAGAAACTTAGAACAGAAGAAGAAGAAGAAGAAGAAGAAGAACACAACATCAGAGTAACACGAACCTCACAGCGGAACGAATAACATATATTAGATAACATAACTTTGAAATATAACAGTTATGTATACAATAGCACTTATCAGAGTACAGCACTTACAACACAGCGGAAATAACTATAGCTATATGATCTTGAAGCCTCCTGCTCCACGCTCTTCCAGTATATCTGTAAATTCCTGACTACTTGACTGCCCGTACAAATTTAGGCACCCAAGAGTTTAGGGAAAACAAAACAAATAAACTCTGGGTCAGTCATGGGACTGGTATGAGTAAAACAGTTTAAAACAGGTATATGAACAAGTAAACGATATCTCATAAGACCACGCCGCAGAACGGAACGGGTTTTTCCCTTATGAGAATCCAAAATATCTTTATATCAAAAACCTTTTGATATTATGATAATGTCTATGTACAAATAGATATCAACTAGCAGAAACGCTTTCATCTCACGTTCTACATATATAGTATACAATCAAAATCGCAAGCACGTATTGGATGATTGGATTTCCAACTATGACAAGGTATGGAACCACCTTCCGATCAGTGTACTCTAGGAACGATACACTGGAGTTCAACAAGAACATCTTGCAACTCAGCCACACATGACCGACCACTCATTTCGCTTGAGTTCATCGAATGTACATCACCAACGGTTGGGATCAGCAACCGTTCCCGTATATATATATGGGACAGCATTGATAGATTTAAGAAACAAATGAATATTCACTAGATAGGTGATTATACACCCTACTTCGGTGCGACCGACTTAGCCATGCTGCCTGCCCGATTTCTGTCATTTACCGGATGATGAGGCTAGAAACTACGCTTTATCATTACATCAGATTCACTTTGAATGCCACATTGTCAGATCCAACAGAATCACTAATTGACGTCTACAACCATACATTACATGTCAGCTAAAAGAAGTTTCCTTCTCCGCTTCCACTCTTGGTATAGTTGAAGAAATCAATGTACGTGACCGTCTGGAAATACCATGATAGACATCCATCTTCATTCACTTAGAAATGTCACATTGTCATACCCGCCAAATCACAAATTGACTTATCCAAAAATAACACGGGTATACAGCTTAGAGAAACGAATTCCTCCGCCACCAAACGTGAATACGTTTGAACAGATCAACTTACGCGATCCATTGGATATACTCTGTCAGACCTTCGTCCATACAAGTTGTCCTGGGATTGGACAAACCGAAGGCACTATTCCGTATATCCATCTTAGTCACTGTTATCTAAGACTTATACAAGAGCCCTTGCATTTTACTCCGTCTTCAATTATCTTTGGCATATATGATTCGCGACGCTTATGCCAATACAGAGTGGTTCTATGGATAATAATCCAACCGGTCTCTCCATATTAACAACGTAAAATGGTCAAAACATTGATAGTCGATGATTTAACTATCAAATAAAAATATCCGTGTGCAAACAACGATCTTATTTCCAAATGGAATGTCAATCGATCAATCATCATGTATATCTATACATGTTTTCCTTATTTTCTATATTTAGAAAATATTTGTTATCAACGTTGGAAAACATTTCCATTGTTTATTTACGTATCACTATCCTTCCACAACTATCAGACTCTAACTATAAATTAATAAGAGAACAACTCCCTAAGCATAAACCCCGAAGGCCGAAACCAACATCAGATCGATACCCAGGAAACCATTCAACTTATTAATCTCTAGTCAGATTCTAATTTTGCTTAACTCTATATTCTTTAACTCCATTCGCTCAACTCTAGATCGCAGCGATCACAATGGTTACACCTGATTCCCTCAGGAAACATCCGACCGCCGTAGGCTATTTACTGCCCTGCGAATTACGCTAGCAGTCGTGCTAAATGGCAACTCATCCTGAATAACTATGTTTGTTTTAACTCTAACTGTTTAACTCTAACTGTTTAACTCTAACTGGTTTTACTTGGTTTGACTAACTCAATTTATTTACTCGACTGACTAATTCAACTCGATTACCCTAACTTGATTTACTTATCTCGATTAACTGAACTAATCACTTTGATTAACTCGACTAATTCACTTTGGTTAACTTAACCAATTCACTTAACTAATGTCGAATAAACTATATTCGATAACTCCTCTAACTCTATTCGAATAAACTATATTCGATTAACTCCTTTCGATTGAAACTAACATCGATACTCCTTTCGATGAAACTAACATCGATTAACTCCTTTCGATTACCATATTCGATTTACTTTATTCACTTTATAAAGATTTCCTTTTTAACAACGTTTTATTCATTTGAAAAGATTTACTTTTAAATAACGGTTCTACACTTTAAAAATGATTTCCTTTTTATAACGTTTCCTTTTCAATTCTATTTGTAAATGGTTTACAAATATTCCCTTTTTCTATTCTATTTGTAAATGTTTTACAAATATTTCTCTTTTTATTTTATTTGTAAATGTTTTACAAATATTTTCCTTTTCTAATTTATTCTTAAAATATTCTATCTCCTTAAATTCCCGGAAAAATTTGCCATAACCTCCTTTGTACCGGGAGCATCGGGAAAATCCCCAAACCGCTACACAAGCCTTTCCATTCAAAAAGAAAATGATTTGCAGTTATTCCCTTTTTGAATATCCCCTATTTATTTCTAAGTAAATAATCCCTATTTAATATTTTATTTATTTAACAAATAAATAATCCATTTTATAATATCTTATCTATTTATTCTAAATAAATAATTCACTTTATAACTATTCCATTTATAAAGATTTCCCTTAATTTATGATTTCACTTAAACGTATTTTCTATTTATAAATATTCCATTTATAAATATTTCTATTTATAAATATTCTATTTATAAATATTATCTTTTATAAAATCCTCTTGATTTTATAAATATTCTCTTTCTATATTCCGGTATGTCATGGTATTCGATCATATCAAATCACGATGTTCAATATCGTCCATACACACACAATCAACAACAGGTTATAATTCACATCATATATCAAAATATATGAAAAACAATAAAATAACTGTTGAGGAATCCAGTCGGATTCCTCCAACCTGTTTCCCTGCATCACAGATGTTACACAGTATATAAATATCTATTTCATTTTAATATGAAATATTCTACTGGACAGAATCAATATTTGACTAATGATATAATATATGACTATATATATATATACGTTTTCAATCAAATCTATTTAACAGTCTAGTTTAACAATCAATATACAGCAGTAAAAAAATAACGTACAATTTATAAATATATGAATTGCACAGAGTTAGTGAGTTTTACTCACTTCGATTTTCCATAGTTGGATATTCTGTTTAATTTCAATCATCTTGACTTCGAGTCTATTCAAATCGTCTTGAATTGTCTTTGAAAGATTTTATTCCTTGTTGTCTATTTCGATCACTCGACAAATCCCCGCAACAAATCCGGACGACTCCAAAATCAGCCTAAAATTTCAGTCTGCCCCAATACGATATTTTTACCAAACACTTTGCAGTCGACATACCCTTCCTCTTCTATCGCCTTGCTACAACTTTGTTGTTGTTGTATCATCCTACAAACTGACCTTACTTTGTCAACGATGCGCCGAACTCCTTATCAGCTCAACGGACCCTCCTCTCCAAGTTGTCTCGACCCATCCAAACACCATTCCAGAAATCTACAGCACCTCCATTCAATGGTTCGAACTCCTCCAAGTCCAAAACCGAACTCCACACTGTCCAGCAAAACCAACTACCGAACACCACACCTTCCATTACACAGCGCACCATCCAAACATTTATACACCGTCCGCTCCTTTACATCCAACTCCAGAAGAATTTAACACCACTCGCACCTTCAATCTCCAACAAAAATCAAAATAAACATCACCGTGATGATCCTCTCCCAAATCCCCTCCTATTCATACACTTTCCATGAAGTTCGCACCCCTCAGACAAATTCCGATACCACCAGCAGACGCGCTCGACTTTGCTCCCCTACCACTCGAGACCGTGGCCTACTCGACCACTCCAAACCCTCCCCAAAAGCTCACAAACGCAGCTCTAGTGAAGGTCGATTCTGGGCATTGTGGTCCTTGAAAATCCATCAACGCTGCATAGGTCGTCGAGAATGATAAGAGGATTGCAAATATTTTTATTAAAATATTTATGGAGTTTTTGTTTGATTTCTTTTGATTATTGAAGAATCGGAAATTTCGTTTTCCATTTTCCAGAGAAAGATAGAAAGCGGCGGCTAGAAAAATTGATTTGAGGAGCGAATGAGAGGATTAGGTTATAAGGGGTGTTTATATAAGGGTTGGAAAATTTTTGGGAGCATTGCTGTTTTCTTTCTGACCATTCGAATGTGTGGAGATTGATAAAGGATTTAACACTGTTTCGATTGTTAAATGGGGAGCCACGACTTTGACTTTGAACCGACGGAAATGTTTTAACAAAGGTAAATATATCAGTGAATGAATACAAAGGATTTCTTCTATTTGTTTTAAAGTTTTTAAAAGCTACACACCCCATTCCATACAATTATATTCATGTATGAGCGTTGCAGACTAAGGTAAAAATACAGTCGTGTTCAGTGAGGTGCCGCGATCCCGAAAATATAAAAATATCGGTAGACTGACTTATATTGTGAAACCCCACAATATTGATATAGGGTGCAAAATACTCCAAATAAAAAGTTGCTTATTTAATTAATTAAAAATTACAATAAAATTCTAAAAATTAAATTATCGTTATGTCCCAAAAGAACCTCGTCTAAATTCAAACTCGATCTCTGGTTATATCGAATAAACCGTTATGGTCGATAAACGATTCTATAGCGACTATTCTGAAATTTGATTTGGACGTACATCAAAATCTACCCGACGAAATCCTGATTTTTCTCTTCCACTAGAAAGATATCCTCCACCAGCTCCACACGTTTCTTGTTTCACAGAAATCCGACTTAAAACGAACCCTGTACATTCAGTTGAAGTTCAAATCGCCAAATAGCGAACTACCGTGCCATTTCGAGCTCGTTTATAAATATATTATAAACTATACGTTCAACTGTCGTCGATTCAATATAATCGTTATTATATTTCGAATCGAAACTCCACCAAACCTCGTATGCTATTCAATTCACACGATATTGTGAATTTCACTATTTCCGACTATTTCGACATTATAATATATTATTATATTATAATTATTTATTAAATATTCAATATTATTTAATTAAACGATCATTAACTTCTCTAAATCACCAATTATATAATTAAATAAATTAATTATATATCTCTAAAAATGCGGGTCATTACATTCTTCCCCACTTAAAATAATTTCGTCCTCGAAATTGCTAAGTTAGAGGACGACCCTATCTATTGGAATTCCTAAGATTTGTTTACCCCTTATTTCTGATTTCAACTGAACCAATTAATATTGACAAAAATATTTATTCATTCCGACTAACTAAAATTTTCAAAAATTCTGAAAATTTTCTAACACTTTAAACTTTCGAAAAATTTCGCCAGCACCTCCTTTGTACTGGTCAATAGCTCAAACTCCAACTCGCCTCTCTGGGCCTTCTTCAACCCAAAAGAAAATCAAAACGCCAAACGGCTTGCCAATTCGGCTCATAAATTCCAAACTCATATAAAATATAAACTTGTACCTTTTTTTTAGGTATATCAACTTCTATCTCTACCACTTCCATATGCTATCAACTCAGCATATACCAGTGTTATCTCAATCAAATTCCAATCAGTTCATATCCTCAAATCCAAACCGAATTTTATTCGAACCCCAATATCAAATTTCAAATTCTTAACTCATCAACTCAATTCCATAACAGATTA
The DNA here is from genome assembly GCA_030737875.1 of Allium sativum. Taxonomy (NCBI): domain Eukaryota; kingdom Viridiplantae; phylum Streptophyta; class Magnoliopsida; order Asparagales; family Amaryllidaceae; genus Allium; species Allium sativum. The sequence continues at coordinate 242,552,630 of CM060915.1, read as the reverse complement.
TTCTCTAATCCAATTCAATTCTATTTAACTATGTTCAAGTTAAATTTCAATTTATTTTTACCATCTCATTTTATTTAACTTCATTAGTTAAATTTTAATTTCTAGAACTTAAATTCCTGGGTAAATTTCAAATCAATTTGAAATCATACTGCCAATTCAAAACCTTTGAATTTCTAAACACTTGTTTTCTCAAAACAATTCAAATCAAAATCTCTGGTAGTAATCCACCACTTAGAACTCGAAAATCACACCGATGATACTGCGCAGTCATCATCGGAATTATTTTCCAGCGACCCAAGTGATTTCAATACTATATCATTTTCAAAACCATTACTAAATACTTCCATTTTGAAAACATTTCAAAATCTCCCAGGAACTTAAAATTTCCTTATTTTAATTCCAAATCTGATTTAAATTCATATTTAATTCATCTTATTTCATATACTTTACTTATATGATTCCTGATTGGTTATATATAACCACTTCACATGTTATAATCTCATTCGATTATAATTACAACCAATATATCTAATTTATGATAATATATTACATATCCATACTGTGTCGGTCCGTCGTATTCAAGTGTTTATTTACTCCTACCGATACAGTGGATCAAACTGATCGACCAGAACTCATAAACAACTCAACCAATGAATCTCCACAATATAAAATCATTTTTTTATCAAATACAAATACGCACTCGTATATATACACTCAAACTCAATCTAGGGTATTTCTAACCCTATCTCTACCGAGTCACGCCACAGAGCCAAGGTAAACTTAACTTAAGCTCTGATACCAACTGTAACGACCCGGATTTTCGGCGACTTTGGTTATCGACATAAGCTCGATGTCGATAACCAAAACATCGAAAAATCCTGGTAATTATTGAAAGAAATTAGAGGGTGAGAATAGATAAGATAGAAAATTAGAATAGAAGAAGAAGAAGAACACAACATCAGAGTAACACGAACCTCACAGCGGAACGAATAACATATATTAGATAACATAACTTTGAAATATAACAGTTATGTATACAATAGCACTTATCAGAGTACAGCACTTACAACACAGCGGAAATAACTATAGCTATATGATCTTGAAGCCTCCTGCTCCACGCTCTTCCAGTATATCTGTAAATTCCTGACTACTTGACTGCCCGTACAAATTTAGGCACCCAAGAGTTTAGGGAAAACAAAACAAATAAACTCTGGGTCAGTCATGGGACTGGTATGAGTAAAACAGTTTAAAACAGGTATATGAACAAGTAAACGATATCTCATAAGACCACGCCGCAGAACGGAACGGGTTTTTCCCTTATGAGAATCCAAAATATCTTTATATCAAAAACCTTTTGATATTATGATAATGTCTATGTACAAATAGATATCAACTAGCAGAAACGCTTTCATCTCACGTTCTACATATATAGTATACAATCAAAATCGCAAGCACGTATTGGATGATTGGATTTCCAACTATGACAAGGTATGGAACCACCTTCCGATCAGTGTACTCTAGGAACGATACACTGGAGTTCAACAAGAACATCTTGCAACTCAGCCACACATGACCGACCACTCATTTCGCTTGAGTGTATCGAATGTACATCACCAACGGTTGGGATCAGCAACCGTTCCCGTATATATATATGGGACAGCATTGATAGATTTAAGAAACAAATGAATATTCACTAGATAGGTGATTATACACCCTACTTCGGTGCGACCGACTTAGCCATGCTGCCTGCCCGATTTCTGTCATTTACCGGATGATGAGGCTAGAAACTACGCTTTATCATTACATCAGATTCACTTTGAATGCCACATTGTCAGATCCAACAGAATCACTAATTGACGTCTACAACCATACATTACATGTCAGCTAAAAGAAGTTTCCTTCTCCGCTTCCACTCTTGGTATAGTTGAAGAAATCAATGTACGTGACCGTCTGGAAATACTATGTCAGACATCCATCTTCATTCACTTAGAAATGTCACATTGTCATACCCGCCAAATCACAAATTGACTTATCCAAAAATAACACGGGTATACAGCTTAGAGAAACGAATTCCTCCGCCACCAAACGTGAATACGTTTGAACAGATCAACTTACGCAATCCATTGGATATACTCTGTCAAACCTTCGTCCATACAAGTTGTCCTGGGATTGGACAAACCGAAGGCACTATTCCGTATATCCATCTTAGTCACTGTTATCTAAGACTTATACAACAGCCCTTGCATTTTACTCCGTCTTCAATTATCTTTGGCATATATGATTCGCGACGCTTATGCCAATACAGAGTGGTTCTATGGATAATAAACCAACCGGTCTCTCCATATTAACAACGTAAAATGGTCAAAACATTGATAGTCGATGATTTAACTATCAAATAAAAATATCCGTGTGCAAACAACGATCTTATTTCCAAATGGAATGTCAATCGATCAATCATCATGTATATCTATACATGTTTTCCTTATTTTCTATATTTAGAAAATATTTGTTATCAACGTTGGAAAACATTTCCATTGTTTATTTACGTATCACTATCCTTCCACAACTATCAGACTCTAACTATAAATTAATAAGAGAACAACTCCCTAAGCATAAACCCCGAAGGCCGAAACCAACATCAGATCGATACCCAGGAAACCATTCAACTTATTAATCTCTAGTCATATTCTAATTTTGCTTAACTCTATATTCTTTAACTCCATTCGCTCAACTCTAGATCACAGCGATCACAATGGTTACGCCTGATTCCCTCAGGAAACATCCGACCGCCGTAGGCTATTTACAGCCCTGCGAATTACGCTAGCAGTCGTGCTAAATGGCAACTCATCCTGAATAACTATGTTTGTTTTAACTCTAACTGGTTTTACTTGGTTTGACTAACTCAATTTATTTACTCGACTGACTAATTCAACTCGATTACCCTAACTTGATTTACTTATCTCGATTAACTGAACTAATCACTTTGATTAACTCGACTAATTCACTTTGGTTAACTTAACCAATTCACTTAACTAATGTCGAATAAACTATATTCGATAACTCCTCTAACTCTATTCGAATAAACTATATTCGATTAACTCCTTTCGATTGAAACTAACATCGATACTCCTTTCGATGATACTAACATCGATTAACTCCTTTCGATTACCATATTCGATTTACTTTATTCACTTTATAAAGATTTCCTTTTTAACAACGTTTTATTCATTTGAAAAGATTTACTTTTAAATAACGGTTCTACACTTTAAAAATGATTTCCTTTTTATAACGTTTCCTTTTCAATTCTATTTGTAATTGGTTTACAAATATTCCCTTTTTCTATTCTATTTGTAAATGTTTTACAAATATTTCTCTTTTTATTTTATTTGTAAATGTTTTACAAATATTTTCCTTTTCTAATTTATTCTTAAAATATTCTATCTCCTTAAATTCCCGGAAAAATTTGCCATAACCTCCTTTGTACCGGGAGCATCGGGAAAATCCCCAAACCGCTACACAAGCCTTTCCATTCAAAAAGAAAATGATTTGCAGTTATTCCCTTTTTGAATATCCCCTATTTATTTCTAAGTAAATAATCCCTGTTTAATATTTTATTTATTTAACAAATAAATAATCCATTTTATAATATCTTATCTATTTATTCTAAATAAATAATTCACTTTATAACTATTCCATTTATAAAGATTTCCCTTAATTTATGATTTCACTTAAACGTATTTTCTATTTATAAATATTCCATTTATAAATATTTCTATTTATAAATATTCTATTTATAAATATTATCTTTTATAAAATCCTCTAGATTTTATAAATATTCTCTTTCTATATTCCGGTATGTCATGGTATTCGATCATATCAAATCACGATGTTCAATATCGTCCATACACACACAATCAACAACAGGTTATAATTCACATCATATATCAAAATATATGAAAAACAATAAAATAACTGTTGAGGAATCCAGTCGGATTCCTCCAACCTGTTTCCCTGCATCACAGATGTTACACAGTATATAAATATCTATTTCATTTTAATATGAAATATTCTACTGGACAGAATCAATATTTGACTAATGATATAATATATGACTACATATATATATATATATATATATGTTTTCAATCAAATCTATTTAACAGTCTAGTTTAACAATCAATATACAGCAGTAAAAAAATTACGTACAATTTATAAATATATGAATTGCACAGAGTTAGTGAGTTTTACTCACTTCGATTTTCCATAGTTGGATATTCTGTTTAATTTCAATCATCTTGACTTCGAGTCTATTCAAATCGTCTTGAATTGTCTTTGAAAGATTTTATTCCTTGTTGTCTATTTCGATCACTCGACAAATCCCCGCAACAAATCCGGACGACTCCAAAATCAGCCTAAAATTTCAGTCTGCCCCAATACGATAATTTTACCAAACACTTTACAGTCGACATACCCTTCCTCTTCTATCGCCTTGCTACAACTTTGTTGTTGTTGTATCATCCTACAAACTGACCTTACTTTGTCAACGATGCGCCGAACTCCTTATCAGCTCAACGGACCCTCCTCTCCAAGTTGTCTCGACCCATCCAAACACCATTCCAGAAATCTGCAGCACCTCCATTCAATGGTTCGAACTCCTCCAAGTCCAAAACCGAACTCCACACTGTCCAGCAAAACCAACTACCGAACACCACACCTTCCATTACACAGCGCACCATCCAAACATTTATACATCGTCCGCTCCTTTACATCCAACTCCAGAAGAATTTAACACCACTCGCACCTTCAATCTCCAACAAAAATCAAAATAAACATCACCATGATGATCCTCTCCCGAATCCCCTCCTATTCATACACTTTCCATGAAGTTCGCACCCCTCAGACAAATTCCGATACCACCAGCAGACGCGCTCGACTTTGCTCCCCTACCACTCGAGACCGTGGCCTACTCGACCACTCCAAACCCTCCCCAAAAGCTCACAAACGCAGCGCTAGTGAAGGCCGATTCTGGGCATTGTGGTCCTTGAAAATCCATCAACGCTGCACAGGTCGTAGAGAATGATAAGAGGATTGCAAATATTTTTATTACAATATTTATGGAGTTTTTGTTTGATTTCTTTTGATTATTGAAGAATCGGAAATTTCGTTTTCCATTTTCCAGAGAAAGATAGAAAGCGGCGGCTAGAAAAATTGATTTGAGGAGCGAATGAGAGGATTAGGTTATAAGGGGTGTTTATATAAGGGTTGGAAAATTTTTGGGAGCATTGCTGTTTTCTTTCTGGCCATTCGAATGTGTGGAGATTGATAAAGGATTTAACACTGTTTCGATTGTTAAATGGGGAGCCACGACTTTGACTTTGAACCGACGGAAATGTTTTAACAAAGGTAAATATATCAGTGAATGAATACAAAGGATTTCTTCTATTTGTTTTAAAGTTTTTTAAAGCTACACACCCCATTCCATACAATTATATTCATGTATGAGCGTTGCAGACTAAGGTAAAAATACAGTCGTGTTCAGTGAGGTGCCGCGATCCTGAAAATATAAAAATATCGGTAGACTGACTTATATTGTGAAACCCCACAATATTGATATAGGGTGCAAAATACTCCAAATAAAAAGTTACTTATTTAATTAATTAAAAATTACAATAAAATTCTAAAAATTAAATTATCGTTATGTCCCAAAAGAACCTCGTCTAAATTCACACTCGATCTCTGGTTATATCGAATAAACCGTTATGGTCGATAAACGATTCTATAGCGACTATTCTGAAATTTGATTTGGACGTACATCAAAATCTACCCGACGAAATCTCGATTTTTCTCTTCCACTAGAAAGATATCCTCCACCAGCTCCACACGTTTCTTGTTTCACAGAAATCCGACTTAAAACGAACCCTGTACATTTAGTTGAAGTTCAAATCGCCAAATAGCGAACTGCCGTGCCATTTCGAGCTCGTTTATAAACATATTATAAACTATACGTTCAACTGTCGTCGATTCAATATAATCGTTATTATATTTCGAATCGAAACTCCACCAAACCTCGTATGCTATTCAATTCACACGATATTGTGAATTTCACTATTTCCGACTATTTCGACATTATAATATATTATTATATTATAATTATTTATTAAATATTCAATATTATTTAATTAAACGATCATTAACTTCTCTAAATCACCAATTATATAATTAAATAAATTAATTATATATCTCTAAAAATGCGGGTCATTACATTCTTCCCCACTTAAAATAATTTCGTCCTCGAAATTGCTAAGTTAGAGGACGACCCTATCTATTGGAATTCCTAAGATTTGTTTACCCCTTATTTCTGATTTCAACTGAACCAATTAATATTGACAAAAATATTTATTCATTCCGACTAACTAAAATTTTCAAAAATTCTGAAAATTTTCTAACACTTTAAACTTTCGAAAAATTTCGCCAGCACCTCCTTTGTACTGGTCAATAGCTCAAACTCCAACTCGCCTCTCTGGGCCTTCTTCAACCCAAAAGAAAATCAAAACGCCAAACGGCTTGCCAATTCGGCTCATAAATTCCAAACTCATATAAAATATAAACTTGTACCTTTTTTTTTAGGTATATCAACTTCTATCTCTACCACTTCCATATGCTATCAATTCAGCATATACCAGTGTTATCTCAATCAAATTCCAATCAGTTCATATCCTCAAATCCAAACCGAATTTTATTCGAACCCCAATATCAAATTTCAAATTCTTAACTCATCAACTCAATTCCATAACAGATTATTCTCTAATCCAATTCAATTCTATTTAACTATGTTCAAGTTAAATTTCAATTTATTTTTACCATCTCATTTTATTTAACTTCATTAGTTAAATTTTAATTTCTAGAACTTAAATTCCTGGGTAAATTTCAAATCAATTTGAAATCATACTGCCAATTCAAAACCTTTGAATTTCTAAACACTTGTTTTCTCAAAACAATTCAAATCAAAATCTCTGGTAGTAATCCACCACTTAGAACTCGAAAATCACACCGATGATACTGCGCAGTCATCATCGGAATTATTTTCCAGCGACCCAAGTGATTTCAATACTATATCATTTTCAAAACCATTACTAAATACTTCCATTTTGAAAACATTTCAAAATCTCCCAGGAACTTAAAATTTCCTTATTTTAATTCCAAATCTGATTTAAATTCATATTTAATTCATCTTATTTCATATACTTTACTTATATGATTCCTGATTGGTTATATATAACCACTTCACATGTTATAATCTCATTCGATTATAATTACAACCAATATATCTAATTTATGATAATATATTACATATCCATACTGTGTCGGTCCGTCGTATTCAAGTGTTTATTTACTCCTACCGATACAGTGGATCAAACTGATCGACCAGAACTCATAAACAACTCAACCAATGAATCTCCACAATATAAAATCATTTTTTTATCAAATACAAATACGCACTCGTATATATACACTCAAACTCAATCTAGGGTATTTCTAACCCTATCTCTACCGAGTCACGCCACAGAGCCAAGGTAAACTTAACTTAAGCTCTGATACCAACTGTAACGACCCGGATTTTCGGCGACTTTGGTTATCGACATAAGCTCGATGTCGATAACCAAAACATCGAAAAATCCTGGTAATTATTGAAAGAAATTAGAGGGTGAGAATAGATAAGATAGAAACTTAGAACAGAAGAAGAAGAAGAAGAACACAACATCAGAGTAACACGAACCTCACAGCGGAACGAATAACATGTATTAGATAACATAACTTTGAAATATAACAGTTATGTATACAATAGCACTTATCAGAGTACAGCACTTACAACACAGCGGAAATAACTATAGCTATATGATCTTGAAGCCTCCTGCTCCACGCTCTTCCAGTATATCTGTAAATTCCTGACTACTTGACTGCCCGTACAAATTTAGGCACCCAAGAGTTTAGGGAAAACAAAACAAATAAACTCCGGGTCAGTCATGGGACTGGTATGAGTAAAACAGTTTAAAACAGGTATATGAACAAGTAAACGATATCTCATAAGACCACGCCGCAGAACGGAACGGGTTTTTCCCTTATGAGAATCCAAAATATCTTTATATCAAAAACCTTTTGATATTATGATAATGTCTATGTACAAATAGATATCAACTAGCAGAAACGCTTTCATCTCACGTTCTACATATATAGTATACAATCAAAATCGCAAGAACGTATTGGATGATTGGATTTCCAACTATGACAAGGTATGGAACCACCTTCCGATCAGTGTACTCTAGGAACGATACACTGGAGTTCAACAAGAACATCTTGCAACTCAGCCACACATGACCGACCACTCATTTCGCTTGAGTGTATCGAATGTACATCACCAACGGTTGGGATCAGCAACCGTTCCCGTATATATATATGGGGCAGCATTGATTGATTTAAGAAACAAATGAATATTCACTAGATAGGTGATTATACACCCTACTTCGGTGCGACCGACTTAGCCATGCTGCCTGCCCGATTTCTGTCATTTACCGGATGATGAGGCTAGAAACTACGCTTTATCATTACATCAGATTCACTTCGAATGCCACATTGTCAGATCCAACAGAATCACTAATTGACGTCTACAACCATACATTACATGTCAGCTAAAAGAAGTTTCCTTCTCCGCTTCCACTCTTGGTATAGTTGAAGAAATCAATGTACGTGACCGTCTGGAAATACTATGTCAGACATCCATCTTCATTCACTTAGAAATGTCACATTGTCATACCCGCCAAATCACAAATTGACTTATCCAAAAATAACACGGGTATACAGCTTAGAGAAACGAATTCCTCCGCCACCAAACGTGAATACGTTTGAACAGATCAACTTACGCGATCCATTGGATATACTCTGTCAGACCTTCGTCCATACAAGTTGTCCTGGGATTGGACAAACCGAAGGCACTATTCCGTATATCCATCTTAGTCACTGTTATCTAAGACTTATACAACAGCCCTTGCATTTTACTCCGTCTTCAATTATCTTTGGCATATATGATTCGCGACGCTTATGCCAATACAGAGTGGTTCTATGGATAATAATCCAACCGGTCTCTCCATATTAACAATGTAAAATGGTCAAAACATTGATAGTCGATGATTTAACTATCAAATAAAAATATCCGTGTGCAAACAACGATCTTATTTCCAAATGGAATGTCAATCGATCAATCATCATGTATATCTATACATGTTTTCCTTATTTTCTATATTTAGAAAATATTTGTTATCAACGTTCGAAAACATTTCCATTGTTTATTTACGTATCACTATCCTTCCACAACTATCAGACTCTAACTATAAATTAATAAGAGAACAACTCCCTAAGCATAAACCCCGAAGGCCGAAACCAACATCAGATCGATACCCAGGAAACCATTCAACTTATTAATCTCTAGTCAGATTCTAATTTTGCTTAACTCTATATTCTTTAACTCCATTCGCTCAACTCTAGATCGCAGCGATCACAATGGTTACGCCTGATTCCCTCAGGAAACATCCGACCGCCGTAGGCTATTTACAGCCCTGCGAATTACGCTAGCAGTCGTGCTAAATGGCAACTCATCCTGAATAACTATGTTTGTTTTAACTCTAACTGTTTAACTCTAACTGGTTTTACTTGGTTTGACTAACTCAATTTATTTACTCGACTGACTAATTCAACTCGATTACCCTAACTTGATTTACTTATCTCGATTAACTGAACTAATCACTTTGATTAACTCGACTAATTCACTTTGGTTAACTTAACCAATTCACTTAACTAATGTCGAATAAACTATATTCGATAACTCCTCTAACTCTATTCGAATAAACTATATTCGATTAACTCCTTTCGATTGAAACTAACATCGATACTCCTTTCGATGAAACTAACATCGATTAACTCCTTTCGATTACCATATTCGATTTACTTTATTCACTTTATAAAGATTTCCTTTTTAACAACGTTTTATTCATTTGAAAAGATTTACTTTTAAATAACGGTTCTACACTTTAAAAATGATTTCCTTTTTATAACGTTTCCTTTTCAATTCTATTTGTAAATGGTTTACAAATATTCCCTTTTTCTATTCTATTTGTAAATGTTTTACAAATATTTCTCTTTTTATTTTATTTGTAAATGTTTTACAAATATTTTCCTTTTCTAATTTATTCTTAAAATATTCTATCTCCTTAAATTCCCGGAAAAATTTGCCATAACCTCCTTTGTACCGGGAGCATCAGGAAAATCCCCAAACCGCTACACAAGCCTTTCCATTCAAAAAGAAAATGATTTGCAGTTATTCCCTTTTTGAATATCCCCTATTTATTTCTAAGTAAATAATCCCTATTTAATATTTTATTTATTTAACAAATAAATAATCCATTTTATAATATCTTATCTATTTATTCTAAATAAATAATTCACTTTATAACTATTCCATTTATAAAGATTTCCCTTAATTTATGATTTCACTTAAACGTATTTTCTATTTATAAATATTCCATTTATAAATATTTCTATTTATAAATATTCTATTTATAAATATTATCTTTTATAAAATCCTCTAGATTTTATAAATATTCTCTTTCTATATTCCGGTATGTCATGGTATTCGATCATATCAAATCACGATGTTCAATATCGTCCATACACACACAATCAACAACAGGTTATAATTCACATCATATATCAAAATATATGAAAAACAATAAAATAACTGTTGAGGAATCCAGTCGGATTCCTCCAACCTGTTTCCCTGCATCACAGATGTTACACAGTATATAAATATCTATTTCATTTTAATATGAAATATTCTACTGGACAGAATCAATATTTGACTAATGATATAATATATGACTACATATATATATATACGTTTTCAATCAAATCTATTTAACAGTCTAGTTTAACAATCAATATACAGCAGTAAAAAAATAACATACAATTTATAAATATATGAATTGCACAGAGTTAGTGAGTTTTACTCACTTTGATTTTCCATAGTTGGATATTCTGTTTAATTTCAATCATCTTGACTTCGAGTCTATTCAAATCGTCTTGAATTGTCTTTGAAAGATTTTATTCCTTGTTGTCTATTTCGATCACTCGACAAATCCCCGCAACAAATCCGGACGACTCCAAAATCAGCCTAAAATTTCAGTCTGCCCCAATACGATATTTTTACCAAACACTTTGCAGTCGACATACCCTTCCTCTTCTATCGCCTTGCTACAACTTTGTTGTTGTTGTATCATCCTACAAACTGACCTTACTTTGTCAACGATGCGCCGAACTCCTTATCAGCTCAACGGACCCTCCTCTCCAAGTTGTCTCGACCCATCCAAACACCATTCCAGAAATCTGCAGCACCTCCATTCAATGGTTCGAACTCCTCCAAGTCCAAAACCGAACTCCACACTGTCCAGCAAAACCAACTACCGAACACCACACCTTCCATTACACAGCGCACCATCCAAACATTTATACACCGTCCGCTCCTTTACATCCAACTCCAGAAGAATTTAACACCACTCGCACCTTCAATCTCCAACAAAAATCAAAATAAACATCACCATGTTGATCCTCTCCCAAATCCCCTCCTATTCATACACTTTCCATGAAGTTCGCACCCCTCAGACAAATTCCGATACCACCAGCAGACGCGCTCGACTTTGCTCCCCTACCACTCGAGACCGTGGCCTACTCGACCACTCCAAACCCTCCCCAAAAGCTCACAAACGCAGAGCTAGTGAAGGCTGATTCTGGGCATTGTGGTCCTTGAAAATCCATCAACGCTGCACAGGTCGTAGAGAATGATAAGAGGATTGCAAATATTTTTATTACAATATTTATGGAGTTTTTGTTTGATTTCTTTTGATTATTGAAGAATCGGAAATTTCGTTTTCCATTTTCCAGAGAAAGATAGAAAGCGGCGGCTAGAAAAATTGATTTGAGGAGCGAATGAGAGGATTAGGTTATAAGGGGTGTTTATATAAGGGTTGGAAAATTTTTGGGAGCATTGCTGTTTTCTTTCTGGCCATTCGAATGTGTGGAGATTGATAAAGGATTTAACACTGTTTCGATTGTTAAATGGGGAGCCACGACTTTGACTTTGAACCGACGGAAATGTTTTAACAAAGGTAAATATATCAGTGAATGAATACAAAGGATTTCTTCTATTTGTTTTAAAGTTTTTAAAAGCTACACACCCCATTCCATACAATTATATTCATGTATGAGCGTTGCAGACTAAGGTAAAAATACAGTCGTGTTCAGTGAGGTGCCGCGATCCTGAAAATATAAAAATATCGGTAGATTGACTTATATTGTGAAACCCCACAATATTGATATAGGGTGCAAAATACTCCAAATAAAAAGTTGCTTATTTAATTAATTAAAAATTACAATAAAATTCTAAAAGTTAAATTATCGTTATGTCCCAAAAGAACCTCGTCTAAATTCAAACTCGATCTCTGGTTATATCGAATAAACCGTTATGGTCGATAAACGATTCTATAGCGACTATTCTGAAATTTGATTTGGACGTACATCAAAATCTACCCGACGAAATCCCGATTTTTCTCTTCCACTAGAAAGATATCCTCCACCAGCTCCACACGTTTCTTGTTTCACAGAAATCCGACTTAAAACGAACCCTGTACATTCAGTTGAAGTTCAAATCGCCAAATAGCGAACTGCCGTGCCATTTCGAGCTCGTTTATAAACATATTATAAACTATACGTTCAACTGTCGTCGATTCAATATAATCGTTATTATATTTCGAATCGAAACTCCACCAAACCTCGTATGCTATTCAATTCACACGATATTGTGAATTTCACTATTTCCGACTATTTCGACATTATAATATATTATTATATTATAATTATTTATTAAATATTCAATATTATTTAATTAAACGATCATTAACTTCTCTAAATCACCAATTATATAATTAAATAAATTAATTATATATCTCTAAAAATGCGGGTCATTACAATGATAAATTTTGATGTGAAATACATAAACTATTAATTAAATTATTAATATTGTTTATGCGTAATTTATATTCTATAGCCTATACGAATAATATGTATGTATGTGTATTTGAGAATTTTTAGTCATTTTTGCTAATATAGATTTACATGTTGAAATTGATGTATAATAGTAATTTATCTAATGAATTAATAAATATTATTTAATAGAATTTGTTTGAATAAATTAAATGTAAATTACGAAGTTAGTTAAAATGTATAACATGGCAGGAAGAAATTGAAAAGAAATTTGCAAAAAATGTATAAATTTGTTGTGGAGTTATTGATGTTCAAGAAGAATTTTATGATATAATATATGATAAATTCTTGATATAAATGATTCATTACTAATTTACAAATTGATTTTGTCATTATTGTTGGTATACATAGTTTATGTTACGTGATTAATATATCTTTATAGTTGCATGAAAAATTACCTTTTTAACATAAATATACTTAACAAAATTGACATATATTTTTAAAAGCTATTAGAAAAATGGACTAATTAATGCTATCTATGAGTATGTAAATAATTAGAATGTCAGCAAGTAGTGGCCCAATGGTAAGATAGCCCATTTCCGTTAAAAGGGTTGCAGGTTCGAGCCATGTCTTCCCTACTCTCATTTAAGGCGCAAAGGTTGGTCCTCGTAAACCCAATAAACAGTTGGGGACATAAAACCTTTGTGTTGGACAAATCAAAATGGGAACCACTTTGGTGGATAGGTGAGTTCCCTAACTGCCTTCGATTTCATCAGGTAGTTTTAAAAAAAATGGAAATACAATTAAAGATTTCATGAATAGTTTAGATATAAGGATTGAAATATAAAATATCACGAAAGAACTTGAGGAGGTTCAACAAATAATTGTGGAAGTATTAAAATGTAGGTATTTAAAGAAAAAATTGTTTTCTTTAACTTATGATAAATTTATTGAGATAAGCGTATTTATTAATTTTTTATTATTGTTTTATTTATTATTTATATTGTGTGATTAATTCAACTTTATATTTGAAAGAAAAACTATTTTTTTCATTTTGTTAATTTGAACATGGCATACATTTTAAAATATCGACTTAGCTTTAATTAGATGAATTAATAACAATTTATTGATCAAATTTATTTGTTAAATCCAAAATCAATTAATTAATATAAACATATCGACTTAAACGTACAATGGTAAGTAATATTGTGCCTATTTATGTGCCTATTTACCCATTTATATATTTAGTATTTTTTTGCTTTTTTATTAACATGAATATGGTTAGTCTTGATGTGATTTATTAGGCGAATCAATGAATTACGGTTTATAAAAGTAGTTTAAATAGTTTTAGTAGTATGTAATAAATTGTAAAATATGGTACTAAATGTGAAATGTTATAAAAGATTGAGAGAGAATTAAATGATTATAGAAAATTTGAAAGTGTAAGTATTTGAAGCCAAAAAAACATAATTTTGACTTTTTTATAATTTAAAAGAAATATTAGTTAATTAAATTAAATTTAATTATTCAAATTTTGGTTTTGTAACTAATTTAAATATGTAGACTTAAATATAAAATTTTAGGAGCTAACTGTTGACAAATAATTGTATAAAATTTGAAATGTCCGTATTAAAACGTAAAATGACAAAAGAAGTAAAATAATATGAGAGAAATAGTAAAAAAAAAAGTTGTGATACCCCAAACCCCCGTGCCACGGAAGCAAGGATAATCATTGGAATATAACACATAAATAATAGCAGCAGAATAGAAATATATCATTACACCAGATAATGTGCATCAAAATACATTGGAAATAGTATAATCATCAGAGTTACACATCATAATAGGATCATACTTAGTACAGAATACATTTTCAGCTTAATATAAAATGTCTGCAGGAGAATCAAACATAATATACTTAATGAAATATGATCAACATAATAGAAATGATAGAATCCATCTTCAGCTCCATAGCTATCCGATATGAGTCTGCTAAAACCTGAATACAAGGTTGCCTGTGTAGAAAATAGGGGCACCCGAGTTTGCAAAGTGAAACAAACTATGAATCGGACATGGGATTGGTATGAGAAATCTTACTTAACCTATTTAATAATAAGGCTAATCACAGGACCACGCCGCTAACGCGGAACGGGTTTACTCCATTGGATTGCCAGTGCATAAATAAAGTAAATCGTTAAACAACGCAATGCTTTTTAGAAAAATGAAGCCATTATAAGACTCAAGTCCCATCATACAATGATTGAACTTCCATTACCCACCATAACCCACCTCATAACTGTTGAGATGGCTCCGACATATATTACCATCAAGTCAAGAGTTGATGCCTCCACCTTTTTGGTATCTCGATTCCTAAATAGTATATCATCGGTAAATGTCCATTGTTGCTTCATTGGAGCTCCATCTTCGACAGTAAACTGGTTTTCATTCAATGCATGTTTCAGTGAGCTTGCACATCTCTCAATCTCACGCCATCTTCTCTACATTGGGTGAGGTTGGTTGGTAATAATATCAATCGCCATACTCCCATCAACTCTTTTAGGGCTCTCTCCCTTGTTTTTTTGTTGTTTATCTTGAACGGTTGCTCTTGAGATTCGATCGGCTGATTGGCGTTTTACGGATTCTTCACAGTACTACTATAGATAATTATTCCTAGTCGGATTCCTAGTCTAGTCATTCAAGTGTTTGAAATCATTAATGTTGTGGCCATAAGTATCTTGGAAGTGACTTTACTTCGCTGAACGCTTATTTCGCTCAGTAGTTTCTTTTCTAGATGGTTTATCATAGTGCTCGGCTCCTTAAGTGACCAAATAAATATTCTCCAAGCTATCAATCAATAGCGTTTATCTTCTAACCTTAAGGTCATGGGATGCTTCATATCACTTTCATGCCTATAACCATTTTAGTTTTCTCATTTATGACCTCTAGGTTTTCCAACATTTCCAGTTGCATTATCATATTTACTTCCTTCTTGCTTCACTACAACATTGCTTTGTGTCACTTCTTTTGATTACTTGGTGCTTGACTTACTCTCTGTCAAGCTCGCTTCCTCTAATCTAAAAAAGTGGTCAACTTTTCTATGGAACCCCTCCAAAATGGTAGGTTGTTTCTTCTCAAACCATCTTTTGATGTCAATTTCCAAATGAATAACTCAAGATAAGACCATGAAAATCATATCCTCATTCGCATTACTCACTTCTATTATGGCTATGTTAAAATGAAATCAGGAAGCCTTTTTGTTTTCCTAAAGTCCTTGGGATAATCCAATAGTGACATGACATTCTTTGTTCATTTAAAGTGGAGCCTGAACTGCTTCATATCATGTTTTTTTATTAACCGTCAACTTTGATATGGATCTAAGTGCGAGCATATGAACCACATCGATGTTATTCCTTTCAAGAATATCTAGAAACATGCAATGATCTACATATGTTGCCAAACTCCATACATATGTCATTCGTCCTTCTAAAAATGCAACTTTAGTTTAGTTTTCAATTGCAAGCTAGCATGAATGGCATTGTAGACTTCTGATGGTACTCCTCTCTCAAGATTTCTATAACTGAAGTGCCTTAACTTAGCACAGTGCCCCAATTATCATGCTTCCTTCCTCTAACATCTTATTAACTTCTTAATCACATCCACAAAATACTCCTTACTGGCATGATATTCGACCAGTCAACTATCAAGGGCTAAGTCAAGCATTTGACTCTTCAAATGGCCTCGGTCGGTCGGATGGAGCCTAGGTTCTCCATTCTCCAAGGGAATCGCTCCATGATTCTATGGGCCTACGGCTTATCACACTATTGGCACTCAAGTTTGAACTCCAGCGTTTACTCCAATACCGACCCTAATCTGGGATTTTCTAGATTGAGTTCCAACTCAAAGAGATTCTATCAAAATTTAGCACATTATCTATCCCCCTATGTTTTGTCAATACCACAGTGATTGCCATCATAAGGAAAACCTCCAACAAAATAATCAGCAAGACTAACTAATTCATTACTTTCTTATGTTTCCATAAGAAGTCAATGAATTCTCATGTTTGTGAGGAGACATCCATTCTTGTTGACTTCCCAGGGTTTTTTGTTGAGAAGCATGCCCAATCTATCCATCAAAGCAATTTGGCTATGTAGGATCTAAATTAACCCTAAAGGGGGGTGAATAGGGTTTATCGTAGATATTCGCAGAGTAATTAAATAATATCAATCACAGCTAATAATCAGAGTAAATGCGAAAAATAAATAACATACAGATATACCCAGCTTCGGCAAAACCCTGCCTACTGCTTCCTTTCCTAAGGTTTCTACTAGGAGTTAAAACAATCTCTACGCTTACAATCCCCTGTAAACTCGCGACACTCATTCCCAACTGTTCTTAACCATACGCTCAAAACCCTGTACTAGTTTCTATCCCCAAAACCAGATTTCCTCGAATTACAAATCCCGTAATTCGTCTCCCAAGCTTTAGAGACAGATTAGAAAACTATAACTCAATTACAAATTTAAAAAAAAACTAAAAACAAATAATTAAAAACCCCTTAAAAATCAAAACCCTAGTTTTATATTATTTAAAAACACTAAAGTCCTTGTTCTCCTTTTATTAATCTTGGCCGGACCATTTGATGTGGTTCACCCAACCTCTTTCTCTCTTGATAATGGCGGCTGAAAAGATAGGGTTTCTCCAAATCCGTAAATCGCGATTGTATGCTTTAGAAAAAATGGCTCTCTGATACTTGAAATCTCATTGATGTTCTTGATCGATTTCTAGTGCTTCTCTCTTCACGATTTGGAGATTATTGCGATCGAAAATCTATGAGTAATTGATAAACTGATTTCTGCTCTTTGAAAATTTTGGCTTGTTGATTTCGATTGCCAAACTGCTTGTGATGAAACGTGTGTATCTACAGGGGTTTCAAATCAGATAAATTCTCTAATTTCGATGCTAAGCCTTGGTTTGATATTTGAGTAATTTTTGGGCTTGAAATCTTTGGTTTTGAACTGGTCTTGAACTTGCGATTTCTTTGGAAATTTCCTTTCTACGAGATTGGTATTTTGAAATCTTTTGACTTGAATTTTTGGAGCTTGAAATCTTCATAGTTTCTAGAATTGCTTCTAGACATTTCTTCGATTTAAATATAGCTAAAGTTGAGTATATCCAACTTGCGTAAGATTGCCAATACTTTTGAATTTGTCCTTGTCAAAAATAAATGCCGTGAATACTTCTTGTGATTTTTGATGCTTTGCAGGAAACACTGGAAATCCTTTTTGTACACAGTTGTGTATTTCTTTGAAACTGTACACATGCTACGATATACTTTTTCACCATGTAGTAGTTGCTCGAACAATGATATATTTGCATGACTAGTCTGGTTTGAGTTTGCCACCATGTTACTTTGTCGATGATGTTGCCATTTGTGCATATGTTACATGTTGTAACTTGGATGACCTGCTTGTTACTTGTGACTACTATATCCATGTTGATTTTGCATTCCCCTAGTACACCATGCTAAAAACATCCTGCTATGATTTTGTATGCAAGTCATGTGCATTGCTCGACCTGTTATGTTCTGTTTCTACTCTTGTATGTCCTGCCTTTCTGATCACAACAACATGAATTTGAAAAACTGCTTCGTTGAGTACTACACTACATTGTCTCACCGCTATGATGAACTTTAATCTATTGGATCATGTTGTTGTGTGATTCTTCCATTTAGCTTTGTACCTGACCTTATTTGAGCTAGTGGCTGCACCATTCCTTGCATACTTGCTTCACTATTTAAGTTGTACTTGCCTCCACCGTGTACCTGTGTTGATCAGTATATGTTGCATTTTGACTTGAGCTTGTTGCACCTTTACTTGTCTGATCTGTGTATATATGCAGTACCATTCTTTCACTATTGTTTGAACTTGTCTTTGAATCACGTACTTGACCTATCCATGATTTTGGCTCGACCATACATGCTTGTTGATCTTTAACTTTACTTAACATTGATCATTCATGTTTGCTCGACCACATTGAAACTGCTTTTGTATTGACTTGTGTTGACTTTAACTATGCTGGTTGACATTTGTTTTGTTTCACCACCTTCTTGAGTCAAAATGGTTCGACCATGTTTGCATTCATGTGTATATATGTGTGACCGACAGTTATGAATATTTTTATCTACAGACCGCTGCACTATGTTGAGGCTGTTCAGAATCAAGTAGTGGTTCTGATCAGCAAATCAGTGTAGTGTGTTGAGGCTGATCAGTGAGCACTAGAGTATACAGTCTATATAAATCAGATCAAGTCATGAAAAATGATGAGAAACACACCAAAATTCTAAGGCAAATAATTTTTAAAACAAAAATTATGTTTGCTAGAATTTTAAAATATTATTTTTGTTTCAAATATTGTGTGTGTGTTTCTGTATGTGGCAGGTGTAGATAACTGGACTGACTGAAAAGCTGAGAAGACTGAAAGGCAGAAGACAATGCCAGTGTGTGTCTGTACATGAAATGTAAACTGAATGATAGTGTCAGTGTATAAAAGTGATTGTATAACTGAAATTGTATAAGAAACTGAGTGAATGAGTGAACTGTAGTGAGGAGCTGTCTTTATGAAATCTGATATGATATGAAATACAGAGTTGTACAAATAGTGGAGTATAAAATTTGTACTGTTTGATATTGAAATAAAATATTATATTTAAATAAAATACTGTGTGAATATTTAAATTTCTATACAGTCGTATTTTATTTAAATATAAATATTATATTCCTGTCTGCGATGTATATGTAAAACGGTATAATAACAAACACGTTCAAAATAATATATATTTGGTTGTTATCATCAAACAAAAATCATACAATTGTGTATACAACAGTGTTATGTACAACAATCTCCCCCTTTTGATGATGACAAACAAATAAAAGATTTTGAATGTGTTAAATATGTTTGAATGTGAAATATATTACTCCCCCTATTTGTTTGCTCCCCCTACAACTGAACTCCTCCTATATATGTGGAAAATATGAATAACGAAATTCAACTGACCATTATCCCTCTAGATATTTAATTTCCAATCTTAAAATATTGTTGAATTAAATACTCGTCAATCAAAATCTTGACCATTCTCCCCTTTTGTTATCATCAAAAGAACTATAGAAATCGAAATAGAGATGAATATAGACCATAAATATAAATTCAGATTAAGAGAGAGAATATATATCATAAAACCCATTTAATAAAACAAAAATCATAATAATCTTTAAATCAGAAGCAAATTTCACTTTCAGAATGAATGGATTTATGATGGATTTTATAGAATAAGGAGATTTCAATAAAAATTAAATATTTGAATATGAATTTTGAAGATTTTAAATATGCTCAAAATGTGTTAAGCACTTGCTAACCATGCATAGCCCAAGGTCTTTTAAATGGGGTTAGTGGTAACTTAACTTTATCCTCTGTAATGAGTTCCATCCATGCACAACCCAAAGGTCTTTTAAGTTAGAATGGAAGCACATAGAGATTAAGGTAATTCACCCACACATAACCGCGAGGACTTTTAAATGGGAGTGAATACCAAGGATAAATAATATAATATATATATATATTTTCTTTTTCTCTTCTTTTAATTCTATTTTTATTTCCAAGAATAATTAAAACTCCCCAAATCAAATAAAACCATGATGAATGATAAAAATATGGTAGATATAGAAGGTGGTCATGAAATAAGCTCTAATTCAAAGATATTATCAAATCTGTCCAATCATCATGAGATTTAAAATAACATATCCTCTAGTTATGAATTATACCATAGTCATAACTCATCACAATTTCATAAATCTATTAATAATTTTAATGAGATACAAAATGGTTCAAATTAATCAATAATTTCAATATTTGAATAAATAATCAAAAATAAATTTAAAATTGAAAAAAAAATTCATCAGGGGATTTTTTTTAAAATATCAATGCAAGTTGAAAATCTGTTTCAAAAATCAATCTGTAGATTGTGAAATTATCTAATATTTCTAATGTTGATTGCTCCTAGACAATTTTAAAACCATTTATATATTTAATTTAAATTGCCTATGAATTTTAATTAAATCCAGTCACTGATTTTCCAACCCATCGTTCAATCACCAAGACACTTAAACGAATCAAATCAATTTCGATATCAGAGCGGCACAAGATCATTTTCAAAGCAAGAATCACAAGTGGCATTTTCAGAGAATTTTTAAACAAGCATAAGAAATAGTCAGCGATCAAATCTGAAGGTAATTATTTGAAATCACTTGAAAAAAAATCAAATTTTATAATCTAAGAAATTCAGCAATTAATCAAGAATGATTTCAAAATCAATATAACCAAGCCAAGTAAAAAATGTAATTTTCACAACTAATCAATCATGGCTTTCAAGTAGTCCACTGCATTGAGTTTAGATTTTTCAATATTTTCCAAAGTGCACAAGAAGAAACTCAAAATAGCAAAAATGTGTGAAATTCCATTTGATTACAAGAACATCATAAATTTTAAAATTCCAAGTTACAGTGTTCAAGATACGCTAAAAAAAATTGCAGCCTTATCAACAAAAATCAGCATAAAAAATAAAAGAAATAAAAGCTAAAAGGGAAATAAAATAAAAGGAAATAAAATAAAATAAAAATACGAGTTTAGAGATCATACCTGATTTACCATAATCGATGTGAACCAATGAATCTCCAACCCAGAACCTATGGCTAAGGAACTCCAAATAATTTGAATTTTATCTCTCTTAAGCACAGTTGTTCCTTAGCCTGCCTCGGTACCTAAATGTTTATATGATCGAGTGGTCTAACAAAAATTGTTTTACCACTTTTAACTTCGTTTACACATTTTGGTACCCAAACCCGTTTATATAACAATCCATTATTATCTATTAAAGTACCCTTTGGAATCCAAATTCTTTTAAACTTATTCAAATTCATTTTGTTACTTTTTGGAATCCAATCATGTTTAAATGAATTGTTTTTAAACGAGTTATCATTTTGTTATGATTTAAAACCCTTTGAAATTATTAGATTTCAAAATTTCAATTCAATCGTTTTCAAAGCCATATAAAGGATTTTTAAAATAACTAAAATTTAGCTTTTCAACTGGATCAAATCCAAAACCAAGTCCCTTTTTATTCTAAACAAAAAAGTTGGTTTTTTAACAACATATTCAACTATTTCTCTCCTTTAGAAAATTTAGTCAAAGTTGACTCAAGTCGTTGAATTTTAAATTTAAGATCGCTATTTTCTTTCATTAAATTTGAACAATGATTAATAGCGATTTTCCTCTTTTCAGCATCAGTTTGTTTCAAAACCAAATTTTTGTTTTCAAGTGCTTTGATTTTAGCATTGGACTTAGAAATTTCAATTTCAAATTGTTTTCGCTTTTCAAAATCAAGTTTTTCAGATTCTCTAAGCTTTTCAATCTCCTCAAAATCACGATTTTCGTTCTTTAAATTCACGTATTCACTTTTAAGTAACTCAAAATCAGTTTTGAATTTCAAAGGATCATTTCTTAAAATTTGACATTTTTCGCATTTTGAAAATGGTGAATTCCTACCTTTCATGTTTTCTTTCTAAACTATTATTTTCTTGAACTAGTTTTGACCTATCAGATTTCAATTTCTTAACTTTTAGTTTAAGAGAATTAATGGTTTTTGTGAGATCGTGACACATAAAAATTAAATCTTTATAAGTAAAATTCGATACCTCGCTTGAATCCTCTTCACTACTTTCTGGATTAGATCGCGCCATAAGACACAGATTAGCTTCCTCTTCATCACTTTCAGAAACTTCTTTTCCTTCCTCGTCGTCCCATGTAGTAGCAAAAGCCTTCTTCTTTCTTCTGAACTTCCTTTTCTTTTCATTTTTAAGCTGTGGGCAATTAGGTTTGATATGTTTGGGTTTCTTGCAATTGTAGCAAAACACTTCATCGTCTAAACTTTCGGACTTGTTAGTTTTTGGATTCTTCTGTTGTGGCTTGTAATTTCCTTTGGCCCACTTTCTCAAAACCATGGCTAGCTCTTCAGTGGGATCTTCATCATTAGTTTCAACAGCATTATTTAGAGCGATCGTCTTATTCTTTAATTTAGAATTCTTTTGTTCTTCTCTTGCTTTTAACTCCATCTCGTAAGTAATCAGATTTCCGATCAACTCTTTCATGCTTATTTTATTCAGATCTTTTGATTCTTGTATCGTCATCACCTTATCTTCAAAATTCATTGGTAGCACTCTAAATATTTTTCTGATCAATTCCACTTTGGTATAAGTTTTGCCAAGAGCTTTTGCATTGTAGGCTAGTGATGAGAAGCGTCCATACATCTCCTTTATATCATCGTCTCTTTGCATAGAGAAATTTTTATATTCATTGCTGAGTAGAGCGAGATGAGATTCCTTCACTTGAGATGTTCCTTCATGTGTGACCTCCAACGTATGCCATATTTCCTACGCAATTTCACAATGAGAAATTCGATTAAATTCAGTTTTATCAAGAGCACAGATTAAAGCATTCATCGCTTTGGCATTATTTGAAAATAATTTTTTATCACTAACATCCCACCTGTCTTTTGATTTAGGAATTTCAACACAATTAACAATAACAGTGGGAGATCTATAACCCGTTTCAATAATATCCCATATATAATAATCGACTGACTCAAATAAATTTTCATCCTAGCTTTCAAATAGGCATAATCAGTTCAATTAAACATAGGTGTCCTAGCTATGGACTGACCCTCAGAAAAAGCGTTATTAGACAGATTCATGACTCTAGAGTTAAAATAAAATAAAAAATACCTGCCCTAATGCCAGTTGTAGGATCTAAATTAACCCTAGAGTGGGGGTGAATAGGGTTTATCGTAGATTTTTGCAGAGTAATTAAATAATATCAATCACAGATAATAATCAGAGTAAATGCAAAAAATAAATAACACAAAGATATACCCAGCTTCAGCAAAACCCTGCCTACTACTGCATTTCCCAAGGTTTCTACTAGGAGTTAAAACAATCTCCATGCTTACAATCCCCTGTAAACTCGCGACACTCGCTCCCAACTGTTCTTAACCCTACGCTCAAAACCCTGTACTGGTTTCTATCCCCAAAACCAGATTTCCCCGAATTACCAATCCCGTAATTCGTCTCCCTAGTTTTAGAGACAAACTAAAAAAGTATAACTTGATTAGAAATTAAAAAAAAAAACTAAAAATAAATAATTAAAAATCGATTAAAAATCAAAACCCTAGTTTTATATTATTTAAAAACACTAAAGTCCTTGTTCTCCTTTTATTAATCTTGGCCGGCCCATTTGATTTGGTTCACCCGATCTCTTTCTCTCTTGAAAATGGCGACT
Organism: Allium sativum; assembly: GCA_030737875.1. Taxonomy (NCBI): domain Eukaryota; kingdom Viridiplantae; phylum Streptophyta; class Magnoliopsida; order Asparagales; family Amaryllidaceae; genus Allium; species Allium sativum. The sequence continues at coordinate 242,528,159 of CM060915.1, read as the reverse complement.
GAAAAGATAGGGTTTCTCCAAATCCCTAAATCGCGATTGTATGCTTTTGAAAAAATGGCTCTCTAATACTTGAAATCTCATTGATGTTCTTGATCGATTTCTGGTGCTCCTCTCTTCACGATTTGGAGATTATTGCGATCGAAAAATCTATGAGTAATTGATAAATTGATTTTTGCTCTTTGAAAATTTTGGCTTGTTGATTTCAATTGCCAAACTTCCTGTGATGAAACGTGTGTATTTATAGGGGTTTCAAATCCGATAAATTATCTAATTTCGATGTTGAGACTTGGTTTGATATTTGAGTAATTTTTGGGCTTGAAATCTTCGGTTTTGAACTGGTCTTTGTAACAACCTGAGTTTTCTATAATTACGTGCTATAATAAATAGTAAATTAAAATAGAATATTGAGATAATAATTAAGTTGAAACCATCATTATGACTTAATTATTTGAGAAGATTGGTGTTTTGATGGTATGATGGTAGAATTTAATCACACATAAATGATTAAATTAGAGGCTTGCGTAATTAATTGGGAAAAATTGAGTTAACATGAGTACTAGTGATTTTTGTGTGAATTTGGATATTTGTAACTTAAAAAAAATTTAACAAGGGTTAAAATATGTGTTAAATTTGAAATAATAGGAGTATGTTATTCCCATGAAGCATTTAATGAGAAAAATCAATTAATAATGATTTGTTAACAAATATTGCAATATTAAATGTAGAATAGCATGTTAAGATTGTTGTAATTGACGATAAATGTCAAAATGTGTGTTTACCATGCTTTAACAATTTATTTTGTTAAAACAAAGTCTTTTAAAATAATTAATTTATGTATATTGTGAACAATACACAAAAATAGGTGAGATAATCATATTTGCGAAATTTGTACAAATCGTTGTGAAATTTGTATTAACATCTTAAAAAGCCTCTAGAATAGTTTATAAACATTGCAACACATTTATTTCATCAATTAGTATTAGAACTTGTAAAGGTTTGGTTGAAAATAATGGAAAACATTGTTTTTAAAGGCTAAATATTGGTTAGCATAGTCCAATTGCTCTAATTAACTAAATTTGGGCTTAATTAGCATAATTGGGCCTAATTAGTCTCTTAATCTAAGGGAAATATCTAGAAAAAAGGGAGTACGTTCATTTCTCCCCCGTACCCTTTCTTCTCTAGTGAGGAACCCAAAAAGGAATGAGAGGAAAAAACCTTGTTCAATCAAAATAGCCTCAAATCCACTTCCAAATTCAAGATTTTAGTCATTTAGATCTATTAACAGCGGGTACTCCACCTTAAACTCAGATCTAATCCGAGTTCTCTATCATTTGTTGAAGATTTCATATTTACATTGAAGTATTCTCCTTGCATGTTTCAATTGTTGATCTTATAGGTAAGAAGAGCTCATCTCCTCAACACTAAAGCTTCTATTGCATCAACTACTTGCCAAACTTGTTGTACATCTCAATAGAGGTAAGTAATTATCTTACAGTAGGCTAGCATGATCAATTTTGTTTAGATTTATGCAAAAATAAGTTAGTAATCTAACTTATTTTGGAATTTACATGTATATTAAGTTCTGCTGAAATGGTGCAACTTGAATTGACCATATCTTGCACATCCGGTATCGGATTGACACCAAACTTTTTTCAGTTTGTAGAGAATTCATTAATATTCATTCTTGCAAATTTTTATTGAGTTTTGAGACCGTTTGGATCTCTTTATATACTGTCAATTTTGCAAAACCGAGAGGTTTTTGCACAGATAATTTCTGCTGAAATGGTGCAACTAGAATTGGCCATATCATGCTCATCCGGTGTCGGATTGACACCAAACTTTTTTCAGTCTGTAGAGAATTCATTAATCTTCATTCCAGCAAATTTTTATTGAGTTTTGAGTCCGTTTGGATCTCTTTATATGCTGTCAATGTTGCAAAACCGAGAGGTTTTAGCACAGAAAATGAACAAATAACTTTAATGGCTGAAAAGTATTTTGAGCATAACTTTTGAACCATTCATCGGATTTTAATGTTCTTCGTCAATTCGGAAAGCTTAGAAAGTAAGCTACAACTTTCTTTTATTTATTTTATTAAATTTATAAGCTTTCCATGATGAAATCAGAGTTCTTTACCTCTGCCTTGTCGGGTATGTATGCTAAATTTGATAATTTTAGTGAAATGATCATAGCTTTTGAACCGTTGATCGGTATTTGATGATCTTGGTCATTTCAAAAAGATTGAATTATATGCAACAACCTCGTTTTAGGTATATTTAATAATATTGATGATAAGTTTTAATTTATTTCTTTGCAACTATGGTTAGAAATAACAATCACGATGTTATTTTACACGCCAAAGAGATGAGGCGAGAGTCATGATGGATTGGTGATGATATTTATGATGGTTTATTTTTCTTTCTTATTATTTTTTATACTTATCGATGAAATGAGACAAGTCTCGATGCCACCTATAACTCGTCTAAGTAAGAGATAAGGCAAATTGGGTAACTACACTCACCGATGAGATGAGGTGATGTTTATTTGATGTTGCTTTATGATGATTTTTATAATGTAGCTTCAATTGACGATTAGTAAACCAACGGGTGCGAACGTATGGAATGGGACGTACGTTAACGCCTATTGGGTTCCTACTCGAGATGTTGAGTTACATTCAAGATGTTACTAGTACTAGGCCGAGTACGATCAGAGTCATTACGATGTTCACGATGTAATTACCGACTCCAATCACTATGATGTTTTTACTTGGGTTTGTGACTGGGTGTCATCAAGATGTTCCAGTTAGTTAATCACGATGATCACAATGTTGTGAGATTATGTGACCCCAAGTCATTATGATGTATGGTACCAAAAACTAGTACTAGTCAAGATGTAAAGCACGTGCAATGTTTCTTGAAGTTTGGTATTTTCTATGATATTTTTAATAATGATGTTTTGTAGCCTTAAGAATGAAAAAGGCTTACATACGATTTATAATGATTTTATCATGATGTTTTGAGGTTTAACAAAGATCTTTTATAATAGATTTATGATGATTTTGACGGATTTATGATGATTTTGAAGGATTATTGATGATTTGTTCCTTAATTCATATTATTTTATTATTCTTTGCTAGATGAATTCAGTACATTAAACTATATCTTATGCGCCTATTGAACCCTTTTAATTTATGATGAAACTTGTGATGTCCCTTTAAAATCGCTGGAAACAACGGAATGTTTCCCTTAGCACTTAGATTTATTTACCTATTCTAATTATATGTTCTAGCCTACCTGACCTGTGTATTCTTTACTCGGGTCAGACCGAGTTGCAGGTTAGGTGGGTTTCTTGCTTCCGTCGTAATGGATTGTTTTGCTTACTATGTTTGGACCTTCTGTTGGGCTTGGAGCTACTTTCTTTTGTGTGCCAGAAATCAATGTTTATCTGTTATGTTGCTTTTTGATGGGAAGATGTATGCATATATTGCAGTTATATGCCACTATGTAATTGATGTATTATGTATGATGTGGGACAAAGGTATGTGTTACTACTCTGTGATTGTTCTATGGCTGCTTATGCTTTATATTTTCATTGTTGCATTTTATTCTGAACGGTTCGGAAAACTATCATAGTATTGTAGTAATTATGAGTTAAGTATGTGGATCACTTAAGAGAAAAAAAAATGAAGTGAAATTTCTGACATATTTAGTTAATAACTATTGCATTATTATGATAGTCGCCCTTAACCAACCCTATTCTCGGCATTAGTAGACAGAATTGCTTAGTAATTCTCTTTACAAATGTTGGTCTAGGAGCAGGGCGTCACAGCTTGGTATCGGAGCAGGATTTCAAAATAAAATGTAATTTAAGCAAAACAGTGCACATGATGACCCCACATCAAACATAATCCATTAGCATACATTGTTCCCCATTCAAGACCAAGCCCAACAAATTTATCCTTATCTTTAAATTTAACTTAGTCTTTGTTTCACTCGTATCCCTTTTCGTTTCCTTTGGGGTAGATAGAAAGGAATACGTCTAGGAAAATTGTTTTACATTCCGTAGTATTCCTTATTAATTTAATGTAGGTGATATATATTAACCCATAAATGATCATATCTTCAATTTTTTAGCTGATGGCTGGTCAAGGTCAAGATGAAGTTACGGGTTCTGGACCGATCAGTGGTCCAGGCTCCGAAGATAGAGTTGAGCCATCCAGTGGCGTTCAACCTAATGAGAGTGATAAACCAGCCAGTGGTTCTCGACCAGAGGCAGTCACTTTATCTACTGATCAGCTTTTGGAGCTTATTCGGGGCACCCAATCTCCCACTTCAGCTCGTTCATCTCCTCCGCACAAGTCAGTTTTTGCACGCCTGTGCAGTGATTTCTCACATCTCGGTGGGAACCCTTTTCTGGGTACAGAGTCCGTTTTAGGGGTCCAGGCGTTGATTCGTACCTACAAGCGCATCTTTTCTCGCATGGAGATCTCATCTCATCTTCAAGTCCTTGTAGCTTCAAGCATGTTGTCAGGGCGAGCTTTACATTGGTACGGTTGTTGATTGTCGAACTTGATGAGTCTTCCCTTGAGTGGAAGTAGTTCCGTGAGCGTTTTGAGCTCAAGTTTATTCTAGATTAAGAGAAAGAGGTTCTTGCTTGTCGCTTCCTCAAGTTGAAGCAGAGGAAATCATCAGTTGATGAGTATGTTTCTTCTTTCGAGGCCTTGTCGAAGTACGGCCTAGAGCACATCTCTACACCCTGCAAGAAGAATCTTAAGTTCGTTAATGGACTTAAGAAGTACTTAAAGAGACCTTTCCTATTGCAGCTTGATCGTTCTTTTGAGAAACTTGTTGATGCTGCTCTCCATCTCGAGGCAGTCGAGAAGGAAAAGGATAGTGACGATGATATTGGGGTTCGTAAGAACCATGGCAAGAAGAAGTTTTCATCTCGCAACGCAAAATCCTTTCCTAATAAGAAGAAGAAGCAAGGTGGATCGTCTTCTCAGTCCCAGGCTACTCCTTCAGCTAAGCCTTTTGCATGCTTTAATTGTGGCTCGCCTGATCATCCAGTAAGAGAATGTCCTAAACCTAAGAGATGTCTCTATTGTAAGAAGGAGGGACATTTGATTTCAGCTTGTCCTAAGAAAGAGAAAGTTTCACGTCGGGGGGATCTTAATGTCGCTACAGTTTTTGGAGATGCTTCTCACTCACTAGGTACTACTTCTACTATCTTAAAAGGTTCTATTCTATTTCATGATCGTATGATTCAAGTTTTATTTGATACGGGTGCTTCCCATTCATTCATATCAAAAGAGTTAGCAGATAGTCTTTCTTTGGATGTTTCTTGTATTGTGACTGCATTGAGGATAGCAAACCCTATCGGGGGATCCGCTACCCTTACCTTATTATGCGATGACGTCGAGATCTTGATATGTTGGTTTTCTTTTCGTGCGAATCTACACGTGTTTCCTTCTCTTGTGTTCGATATGATCTTAGGTATGGATTGGCTTGTGCTATACGAAGCCAAGATTCTTTGTGTTGAGCGCACTTTATATCTTCGTCATCCTGATTCAACTACATTACTCTCTCTTGTGCTTAGTGATACCGATGGTGATTCCGAAGCCTCTTTGTATTTTCTCTCTCGAGATCATCATGATAATGATGTGTCTCATATTCCGGCGGTTTGCATTTTGCCGATGTTTTCGAGCCTATTTCGGGATTGCCACCAAAGCGAACTATAGAGTTTCGTATCGATGTAATTCCGGGTGCTCATCCTGTTAGTCGTCCTCCTACACGGATGTCGACTAAGGAAAATGAGGAACTAAAGAAGCAGCTTCTTGAGCTTGAATCTAAGCAGTTTATTCAATCTAGTTCTTCACCATGGGGTGCCACAGTGGTATTTGTTAAGGAAGCACGATGGCACTCTTAGGCTTTGCGTCGATTATCGCAAACTTAACAAATTGACCATCAAGAATCGATACCCGTTGCCTCGGATCGACGATATGTTCGATCAGTTAAGTGGAGCAAAGGTCTTTTCCCAATTAGACCTTGCTACAGGTTTTCATCAGTTACGAGTTGCAGAGGATAGTATTTCCTCTTACCGCTTTCCATACTCGCTATGGTTCTTATGAATGGTGTGTCATGCCATTTGGGTTGATGAATGCCCCATCATTCTTCGTTGATATCATGAATCGGGTATTCAGGGAATATCTCGACAAGTTCGTCACTTGGGGATTGTCTTAAGCACACTCCGCCATCATCAGCTTAAGGCCAAACTTTCTAAGTGTCACTTTTTGGGAAAAGCAAGTCCGTTTTCTTGGCCATGTTGTTTCAGCTGAGGGCATTTCTGTCGATCCAACTAAGATCGAGGCCATCCAAAGTTGGAAGAGGCATGAGACAGTTTCTGAGATCCATAGTTTCTTGGGATTAGCAGGTTATTACCGTCGCTTCATTCGGGATTTCTCGCGTATTGTACTTCCTTTTACTCGTCTTACCCATATGGGTGTTCGGTTCGAGTGGTCCGATCAGTGTGAAGCTTCTTTTCAGCGATTAAAGGAGCTTCTCATTAATGCTCCTGTTCTAGTGGTTCCAGAGGGGAACCAAGACCTTGTGGTATATACTGATGCTAGTCACAGTGGTTTGGGAGCTATGTTGATGTAACGTGATCATGTTGTAGCCTATGCCTCCCGTCAGTTGCGGCCGAATGAGATTCGATACGCGACCCATGACCTTGAGTTAGCTGCCATTGTTTTTGCTTTGAAAATTTGGCGACATTATTTACTTGGAGAGCATTTCACTCTGTTTACCGATCACAATTCCTTGAAGTATCTATTTTCTCCAAAAGAGCTCAACATGCGTCAGCAGCGTTGGCTCGAGTTTCTTACATCTTATGATTTCGATATTCTTTACACACCTGGGAAGGGTAATCGTGTAGCTGATGCACTAACTCGCAAACATTTAGCTATGGTTTCTATGATGTTAGCCGAGTGGGATGTCCTTGAGACATTATCATATTGTGATATTCATGACCGTTCTTCTTCGATCAATTCTCCAGTATTGTTATTCAGTATTGAGGCCCATCCATTTATTCTTGATTGTATCATTCATGCACAGAGGCGTGACCCCTAAGTGATACGCCTTATTCAGCTATGTGATTCTGAGTCACGAGGTGAGGAGTTATGGGACTATAGCATTGATTCTCGTGGGGGTCTTCTTAAGAAGAACCATATAGTTGTGCCCTTTGATTCAGCACTCAGGCGTGACATACTTGATGATTGTCATCGCACTAAGTATTTTATTCATCCCGGCAGCAGTAAGACGTATGCCGATATGCATCGTCTCTATTATTGGCAAGGCATGAAGTGAGATATTGCAAAATATGTGAATGGGTGCATGACTTGTCAGCTCGTTAAGGCAGAGCATCAACGACCATCCAGTCTTCTTCAGCCTCTCGAGGTTCCATTATGGAAATGGGACCAGATTTCTATGGACTTGGTTGATGGCCTACCTCGATCGAGGACCGGTCATTCAAGTATATGGGTTATTGTCGATCGTCTTACTAAGTCTGCTCATTTCATTCCTGTTAAGTCAAACAGGAATGCGCCTCTTCTTGCTAAAATTTATATTAAGGAGGTTGTTCGGTTTCATGGTGTTCCTTTGTCCATTGTGTGTGATCGTGATTCCTTGTTCACTAGCCATTTCTGGAGCAGCCTTCAACAAGCTCTGGGAACGAAGCTTAATCTTTCTTTAGCTTATCATCCCCACTCTGATGGGCAAACTGAAAGAGTTAATCGAGTTCTTAAAGATCTTCTCCGTGCTTGTATAATTGACTTTGGTGGTTCACGGGAGGATCACCTACCTCTTGTGGAGTTTTCATATAATAACAGCTTCCAATCATCTATCAGTATGGCTCCTTTCGAGGCCTTGTATGGCAGACCTTGTTGGTCACCTTCTTGTTGGTTGGAATCCGGGGAAAATCTCATTCTAGGTCCGGATTTGGTTCGGGATTCTTCTGAGAAAATTGTTCTTATTCGATAGAGGATGAAAGAGGCTCAGAGTCGTCAGAAATCCTATGCAGATAATCGTAGGAAGCCTCTCGAGTTTTCTGTAGGAGATTTGGTCTTTATTCGTGTTTCTCCATTGAAGGGAGTTATGCGTTTCAGTGTAACTGGGAAGTTGGCTCCCCGCTTTATAGGACCATTCCCGATTACTGAGCGCATTGGGTCTGTTTCAAATCGTGTATTTCTCCCGGCCCATCTATCTGGCATCCATGATGTATTCCATGTGTCTCAGCTCAGGAAATGTCTTAGAGATTCGGATTCAGTTATTGATCCTTCCAAGCAGTTTGTATTGAGATCTCTTCTGATTTATCTTTGGTGCAATAACCCATTCGTGTTCTTGATTCGGAGGTGAGGCGCCTTCAGAGCAAGAATGTTCCTCTTGTAAAGGTTCAGTGGTCGGACAATCCTAAAGATTGTACCTGGGAAACTAGGGAGTACATTGAGCGTCTTTATCCAGATTTCCTTTATTCTCACGGAGTGGGTGAGAAATTTTCATTATTTTGTACATTCTTTCCTTACGCGTGTACACCTATTATGCATGTGCATGTCCTTTTTGTTTGGTCTAGATTGGTTATACGGACTTAACCCTAAAGTAATTGCGAGGACGCAATTTTTGTAAGGGGGAGAGTCTGTAACAACCTGAGTTTTCGATTAATTACGTGCTATAATAAATAGTAAATTAAAATAGAATATTGGGATAATAATTAAGTTGAAACCATCATTATGACTTAATTATTTGAGAAGATTGGTGTTTTGGTGGTATGATGGTAGAATTTAATCACACATAAGTGATTAAACTGAGGCTTGCGTAATTAATTGGGAAAAATTGAGTTAACATGAGTACTAGTGATTTATGTATAAATTTGGATATTTGTAACTTAAAAAAATTTAACAAGGGTTAAAATATGTGTTAGATTTGAAATAATAGGAGTATGTTATTCCCATGAAGCATTTAATGAGAAAAATCAATTAATAATGATTTGTTAACAAATATTGTAATATTAAATGTAGACTAGCATGTTAAGATTGTTGTAATTGACGATAAATGTCAAAATGTGTGTTTACCATGCTTTAACAATTTATTTTGTTAAAACAAAGTCTTTTAAAATATTTAATTTATGTATGTTGTGAACATTACACAAAAATAGGTGAGATAATCATATTTGCGAAATTTGTACAAATTGTTGTGAAATTTATATTAACATCTTAAAAAGCCTCTAAAATAGTTTATAAACATTGCAACACATTTATTTCATCAATTAATATTAGAACTTGTAAAGGTTTGGTTGAAAATATTGGAAAACATTGTTTTTTTAGGCTAAATATTGGTTAGTATAGTCTAATTGCTCTAATTAACTAAATTTGGGCTTAATTAGCATAATTGGGCCTAATTAGTTTCTTAATCTAAGGGAAATATCTGGAAAAAGGGAGTACGTTCATTTCTTCCCCGTACTCTTTCTTCTCCAGTGAGGAACCCAAAAAGGAATGAGAGGAAAAAACCTTGTTCAATCAAAATAGCCTCAAATCCATTCCAAATTCAAGATTTTAGTCATTTAGATCTATTAACAGCGGGTACTCCACGTTAAACTCAGATCTAATCCGAGTTCTCTATCATTTGTTGAAGATTTCATATTTACATTGAAGTATTCTCCTTGCATGTTTCAATTGTTGATCTTATAGGTAAGAAGAGCTCATCTCCTCAACACTAAAGCTTCTATTGCATCAACAACTTGCCAAATAGGGATGGCAATGGGGCGGGTCTAGGGTCCAAACCCGCTTGACCCGCCCCTGTTTTGACCCATTTAGACCCGCCCCATAGGGTATTTGGGGCGGGTAGACCCGCGACCCGTTTTTAGAGGTCCGGGTCTAGGGTCGGGTCTGGGGCAAGGCTAACCCGCCCCAACCCGACCCGCATGATTGAAACATCATTAAAATACTTTATAACTATAATGATTACTTGTTAATCTTCTTATTTATAGATGATTATAACTTGAATATTGTATTCTTTCAATCAACAAACTATAAAATTTTCATAGTATTAAGTTGCATTGATGATAATCATACAATAAAAAAATGCATACATTTTGAACTATTATCTTACAACTCATTTTATTGTATTCTCTTATCATTGTGAATACATTGAAATATGTATATAATTTATCATTTAATGATGAAAAATATAAGTATATAAATTTGTGTACATTAGAATACAATATTATCGGGTCGTGAGGCGGGTCGGGTCTACCCTGACCCGTACGGGTTTCGGGTACGGGGCGAAATTCCAGACCCGCACCGGGTCTACGGGGCGGGTCTGGGGCGAGGTTCAAAAAATACGGGTCGGGTCTGGGGCACAAGAAGCCCGCCCCAACCCGCCCCATTGCCATTCCTATTGCCAAACTTGCTGTACATCTCAATAAAGGTAAGTAATTATCTTAAAGTAGGCTAGCATGATCAATTTTGTTTAGATTTATGCAAAAATAAGTTAGTAATCTAACTTATTTTTGAATTTACATGTATATTAAGTTTTGCTGAAATGGTGCAACTTGAATTGGCCATATCTTGCTCATCCGGTGTCGGATTGACACCAAACTTTTTTCAGTTCGTAGAGAATTCATTAGTCTTCATTTCTGCAAATTTTTATTGAGTTTTGAGACCGTTTGGATCTCTTTATATGATGTTAAAGTTGCAAAACCGAGAGGTTTTTGCATAGATAATTTCTGCTAAAATGATGCAACTTGAATTGGCCATATCTTGCTCATCCGGTGTCGGATTGACACCAAACTTTTTTCAGTTTGTAGATAATTCATTAATCCTCATTCTTGCAAATTTTTATTGAGTTTTGAGTCCATTTGGATCTCTTTATATGCTGTCAAAGTTGCAAAACTGAGAGGTTTTAGCACAGAAAATGAACAAATAACTTTAATGGCTGAAAAGTATTTTGAGCATAACTTTTGAACTGTTCATCGGATTTTGATGTTCTTCGTCAATTCGAAAAGCTTAGAAAGTAAGCTACAACTTATTTTATTAAATTTATAAGCTTTCCATGATGAAATCAGAGTTCTTTACCTTTGCGTTGTCGGGTATGTATGCTAAATTTGATAATTTTAGTGAAATGATCATAGCTTTTGAACCGTTGATCGGTATTTGACGATCTTGGTCATTTCGAAAAGATTGAATTACATGCAACAACCTCGTTTTGGGTATATTTAATAATATTGATGATAAGTTTTAATTTATTTCTTTGCAACTATGGTTAGAAATAACAATCACGATGTTATTTTACACGCCAAAGAGATGAGGCGAGAGTCATGATGGATTGGTGATGATATTTATGATGGTTTATTTTTCTTTCTTATTATTTTTTATACTTATCGATGAAATGAGACAAGTCTCGATGCCACATATAACTCGTCTAAGTAAGAGATAAGGCAGATTGGGTAACTACACTCACCGATGAGATGAGGTGATGTTTATTTGATGTTGCTTTATGATTATTTTTATAATGTAGCTTCAATTGACGATTAGTAAACCAACGGGTGCGAACGTATGGTATGGGACGTACGTTAACGCCTATTGGGTTCCTATTCGAGATGTCGAGTTACATTCAAGATGTTACTAGTACTAAGCCGAGTACGATCGGAGTCATCACAATGTTCACGATGTAATTACCGACTATCACTACGATGTTTTTACTTGGGTTTGTGACTGAGTGTCATCAAGATGTTCCGGTTAGTTAATCACGATGATCACGATGTTGTGAGATTATGTGACCCCAAGTCATTATGATGTATGGTACCAAAAACTAGTACTAGTCAAGATGTAAAGCACGTGTAATGTTTCTTGAAGTTTGATATTTTCTATGATATTTTTAATAATGATGTTTTGTAGCCTTAAGAATGAAAAAGGCTTACATACGATTTATAATGATTTTATCATGATGTTTTGAGGTTTAACAAAGATCTTTTATAATCGATTTATGATGATTTTGAAGGGTTATTGATGATTTGTTCCTTAATTCATATTCTTTTATTATTCCTTGCTAGATGAATTCAGTACATTAAACAATATCTTATGCGCCTATTGAACCCTTTTAATTTATGATGAAACTTGTGATGTCCCTTTAAAATCGCTGGAAACAACGGAAAATTTCCCTTTGCACTTAGATTTATTTACCTATACCAATTATATGTTCTAGCCTACCTGACCCGTGTATTCTTTACTCGGGTCAGACCGAATTGCAGGTTAGGTGGGTTTCTTGCTTCCGTCGTAATGGATTGTGTTGCTTACTATGTTTGGACCTTCTGTTGGGCTTGGAGCTACTTTCTTTTGTGTGCCAGAAATCAATGTTTATCTGTTATGTTGCTTTTTAATGGGAAGATGTATGCATATATTGCAGTTATATGCCACTAATGTAATTGATGTATGATGTGGGACAAAGGTATGTGTTACTGCTCTGTGACTATTCTATGGCTGCTTATGCTTTATATTTTCATTGTTTCATTTTATTCTGAACGGTCCGGAAAACTATCATAGTATTGTAGTAATTATGAGTTAAGTATGTGGATCACTCGAGAGGAAAAAAAATGAAGTGAAATTTCCGACATACTTAGTTAATAACTATTGCATTATTATGATAGTCGCCCTTAACCAACCATATTCTCTGCATTAGTAGACAGAATTTCTTAGTAATTCTCTTTACAAATGTAGGTCTGGGAGCGGGGCGTCACAGCTTGGTATCAGAGCAGGATTTCAGAACAAAATGTAATTTAAGCAGAACAGTGCACATGATGACCCCACATCAAACATAATCCATTAGCATACATTGTTCCCCATTCAAGACCAAGCCCAACAAATTTATCCTTATCTTTAAATTTAACTTTGTCTTTGTTTCAACTCGTATCCCTTTTCGTTTCCTTTGGGGTAGATAGAAAGGAATACGTCTAGGAAAATTGTTTTACATTCCGTAGTATTCCTTATTAATTTAATGTAGGTGATATATATTAACCCATAAATGATCATATCTTCATTTTTTAGCTGATGGCTGGTCAAGGTCAAGATGAAGTTACGGGTTCTGGACCGATCAGTGGTCTAGGCTCCGAAGATAGGGTTGAGCCGTCCAGTGGCGTTCAACCTAATGAGAGTGATAAACCAGCCAGTGGTTCTCGACCAGAGGCAGTCACTTTATCTACTGATCAGCTTTTGGAGCTTATTCGGAGCGCCCAGCCTCCCACTTCAGCTCGTTCATCTCCTCCGCGCACGTTAGTTTTTGCACGCCTATGCAGTGATTTCTCACATCTCGGCGGCAAGCCTTTTCTGGATACAGAGTCCGTTTTAGAGGTCTAGGCGTAGATTCGTATCCATAAGCGCATCTTTACTCGCATGGAGATCTCATCTTATCTTCAAGTCCTTGTAGCTTCAAGCATGTTGTAAGGGCGAGCTTTACATTGGTACGGTTGTTGATTGCCGAACTTGATGAGTCTTCCCTTGAGTGGAAGCAGTTCCATGAGCATTTTGAGCTCAAGTTTATTACAGATTCAGAGAAAGAGGTTCTTGCTTGTCTCTTCCTCAAGTTGAAGCAGAGGAAATCATCAGTTGCTGAGTATTTTCTTCTTTCGAGGCTTGTCGAAGTATGGCCTAGAGCACATCTCTACACCCTACAAGAAGAATCTTAAGTTCGTTAATGGACTTAAGAAGTACTTAATGAGAACTCTCATATTGCAGCTTGATCGTTCTTTTGAGAAACTTGTTGATGCTGCTCTCCATCTCGAGGCAGTCGAGAAGGAAAAGGACAGTGACGATGATATTGGGGTTCGTAAGAACCATGGCAAGAAGTTTTCATCTCGCAACGCAAAATCCTTTCCTAATAAGAAGAAGAAGCAAGGTGGATCGTCTTCTCAGTCCCAGGCTACTCCTTCAGCTAAGCCTTTTGCATGCTTTAATTGTGGCTCTCCTGATCTTCCAGTAAGAGAATGTCCTAAACCTAAGAGATGTCTCTATTGTAAGAAGGAGGGACATTTGATTTCAGCTTGTCCTAAGAAAGAGAAAGTTTCACATCAGGGGGATCTTAATGTTGCTACAGTTTCTGGAGATGCTTCTCACTCACGAGGTACTACTTCTACTATCTTAGATGGTTCTATTCTATTTCATGATCGTATGATTCGAGTTTTATTCGATACAGGTGCTTCTCATTCATTCGTATCAAAAGAGTTAGCAGATAGTCTTTCTTTGGATGTCTCTTGTATTGTGACTTCATTGAGGGTAGCAAACCCTATCGGGGGATCCGCTACCCTTACCTTATTATGCGATGACGTCGAGATCTTGATATGTGGGTTTTCTTTCCGTGCGAATCTACACGTGTTTCCTTCTCTTGAGTTCGATATGATCTTAGGTATGGATTGGCTTGTGCGATACGAAGCCAAGATTCTTTATGTTGAGCGCACTTTTTATCTTCGTCATCCTGATTCAACTACATTACTCTTTTTTATGATTAGTGATACCGATGGTGATTCTGAAGCCTCTTTTTATTCTCTCTCTCGAGATCATCATGATAATGATGTGTCTCATATTCCGGCGGTTTGTATTTTGCCGATGTTTTCGAGCCCATTTCAGGATCGCCACCAAAGCGAACTATAGAGTTTCGTATCGATGTAGTTCTGGGTGCTCATCCTGTTAGTCGTCCTCCTACACGGATGTCGACTAAGGAAAGCGAGGAACTAAAGAAGCAGCTTCTTGAGCTTGAATCTAAGTAGTTTATTCAATCTAGTTCTTCACCATGGGGTGTCGCAGTGGTATTTGTAAGGAAGCATGATGGCACTCTTAGGCTTTACGTCGATTATCGCAAACTTAACGAATTGACCATCAAGAATCGATACCCGTTGCCTCGGATCGACGATATGTTCGATCAGTTAAGTGGAGAAAAGGTCTTTTCCCAATTAGACCTTGCTACAGGTTTTCATCAGTTACGAGTTGTAGAGGATAGTATTCCTCTTACCGCTTTCCATAATCGCTATGGTTCTTATGAATGGCGTGTCATGCCATTTGGGTTGATGAATGCCCCATCATTCTTCGTTGATCTCTTGAATCGGGTATTCAGGGAATATCTCGACAAGTTCGTCCTAGTTTTCATTGATGACATCCTTGTTTATTGTAAAGACCCGGAAATTTCCGCTCTTTAAATCGACCATAAACCACACAGGTCTGACCCAAAGATTGGAAATCTTCGAATACTTTAACTTTGGGAATACAATACATCAGAACAAATAACATCAGACTTTTATTACATTACAATAGTGTTACATCAGAGTACATAATATATCAGAGTACATTGAAATGAAATTACAGCGGAAGATAAATTACAAAAGATTTAATACATTAAATAAAATACAGTAAACAGCGGTAGACTACTAAGCTCTGGACACAGCTTTAGGCTTCGATCCAGGATCCTGCTAAAAGAATAGATATCTGCAAAAAGCTACTCGACTGCCCGTGTGGAAAAGAGGGCACCCGAGTTTGCAAAGTGAAACAAACTACGAGTCAGTCATGGGACTGGTGTGAGAATTCTAAACTAATTTAATTAATAAGACAAATCCAAGGACCACGCCACTAATGCGGAACGGGTTTTATTCCAATGGATTGTCGGTGCATAAATTAAAGTAAATCGTTAAACAACGCAATGCTTCTTGGAAAATGAAACCATTATAAGACCCAAGTCCCATCACACAATGCAACGCACACCAGAGGATAGGGTTTTACCTTATAATGGTCAAAAGATGCTAAATACGTAAAACGGATTACTACTAGTGTGTATATGTTTTAAATAAAAACATTTCAATCATAAGTATCAATCCTAGACGGCATGGGTACCATATATCATGTCGCCAATACTAGTTCTACAATCAAAATCGCAAGGTCGTATTGGAAATTGGATTTCCATCATGAGTCGAGGCTAGGGGCAAGCTCCTCTCCGATTCGAGACACTCTAGCAAATGCCTCAGGATCCCCCGCAGTGAACCCTTGGATCTTCAGGGCCGGTCCCCGCCTATGGGCAGTGGATTAGTTATGCCTGAACACACGCTTCCCGGTCCCTTTGGACCTATAATATGACCACCAACGGCCTATAAAACACGAGGCGCCTCAAAATCCATCATCCACATAAGTAAAATGTCAGCGCTGGTAGGTCCCTGACATCACTCTAGCTAGAAAGAAACGTGTGCACTCCCTGCAGTCTGTATCCCATTTTTGACTCATACCGGGGTGTGGGGCTCGCGAAGTCACGTTATACACAAAGCTACGCCTAAACAGGCCGTGCTTTGATCATCAACCACAAGGCCTGCTTTTCAACAAAAGCCTTGATCAATGCATCTTAGTATGCCACATTGTCAGTCCATACTATACCATTAATTTCTACCAATATATAACCTCTAAGCTCGTACGTCTCAGAGAAGGGTGTTAACCACCAAACAGATATATATTAAGAGAGATCAACGAATGTAGTATAAAGGACTACAACGTCAGACATACATTCCATTTATAAACTTATGCCCTGGGTCTGAGCGAAAGTCAAATCCGTACAAATCAACACTTCGTCCGAACGGCCACCACTGAAGCCCTTTCAAGGTAGCTACTCCTCTCATGGGTCTCAGTAGCAACACATCCATTCGATGTGAAGATCGTCGGTCTTCAATCACCGTCTTCAACTCTTCGACTTAGAACGTCGTATAATCATTTGAAATGAGATTGAACTCGGACTTTTCAAATGATTCTCGCATATATATATATAATAATTTGAAAACATTTCCTATCGTTATTAATATTTGATAACGACCTATCGCTATTTTTATTTATATAAAAATAGCCTAAATTAATTTAACGACGCTTCGGGTCAATGGGCGACCCTGGCGCTATTTTCAATCAAATTTGATTTACACATAACTTGAAATCTAACCGTTGGATTTTGGCGAAATTTATGTCATTGGAAAGATCTTCCCAAAGCAGTCCTAACGGCTCCAGTTTTGGGAAAATCCGACGGTCGGATCTTTCGGTATAACCGTTTAAAGTTACGATTGTCGATACGCGAACTACCGCGCGTGTTTCGTTTAAATTTAATTTATATATATATATATATATATAAATCGTTTTACTATTTCAATTATAAAAGTCTATTCTTTTTATCGCATCTAAAATGACGATAAAATATTTCTTGTTTTATTTTACTACCTTTCTTATTTTATTTACTTTAATTGTAAATAAATTATGCTTTATATATCCTTTTAATTTATTTTCTATTTATTTACCTAAATGTAAATAAATGTTTTTCTATTCTTTTCCTTATTTATTTACCTAAATGTAAATAAATATTTCTCTACTTCTTTTATCTTATTTATTTACATTATTTATAAATAAATGTTTCTAATTCCTTTTCTTATTTATTTATACTATTTGTAAATAAATGTACTTAATTTCTTTTTCTTATTTATTTACACTATTTGTAAATAAATGTTTACCTTTACTTTTACTATATTTATTTACACTAATTATAAATAAATGTACCTTTTCCTTTTATCTTATTTATTTACATAAGAAAATGTAAATAAATATTATTCACATAATTATTCTTTTAATCCCTTTTATTTACATAAGAAAATGTAAATAATCCTTATTCACATATTTGTTCTTATAATCTTAATCACATAGAAATGTGATTTTATTTACAATGTAAAACATACATATATATATATATATATATATATATATTTACTTACATTGAAAATGTACTTTTATTAAATCCTTTATTTACATTGAACAAATGTAAATGTCTTTATTTCTTTTCTTTACATTGAAAAGTGTAATTCTTAAATTCTTTTCTAATTACATTGAAAATTGTAGTTCTTTAATCCTTTTTCTAATATTTCTTTTTAACATAAAAAAAAATCTTATGTTAATTCTTTTCTAACATTTTCTGTTATTATTTTATTTACATAAGAAAATGTAAATAAATCCTATTTACATAAAAATGTAGTTTTTACTTTATAACCTTAATTACATAAAAATGTAATTTTATTGTTTATAATCCTAATTACATAAAAAAGTAATTTATATTTACAATGTAAAACGTATACTTTAATTACTTAATAAAAATGTAATTTTATTTAATCTCTCATTTATCTAATGTAAATATATGTTTTTCTTGCTCTATGTTTTATTTTATTTATACTAAATATTTTGAAGTAATATTAAATGTAAATTTAGACAATTAGAATATGCTTTAACCTCCCACATTGGATAGGTATTGTTGTGATTACTGGACAGCCGGGCGGGTCCGGGCAGGTTTACATCACAACTCAATCCAACCTCGGGTTAAGCATCCTTGTTCTTATTTATTTACCTAAGTGTAAATAAATACTTTTCTTATCTATTTACTAAACATATTATCATAATCCTAATGTCGAGCAAAATATATTTTACTCAAATAGTTTCCCTATACATTTCTAATCTTTCAGATATTGGCATTAAAAGAACGTGTTTTTAATGTGAAACATATTTCGTAGTGAAATATGTATATTTCCTAATCCATCAAATATTAACATTAAAAATGTGTTTTTAATGATCATAGAAATGTAACTCTTAATTTCTAGTTTTATTTGCGGTGAGGAACACAATTAAAATTGTACCTTTCTTTCATGTTTATTTACATCGAGGGATGTAAATAAAACATGTAACCTTTATTTCTAAGTTTCATTTGAAACAAAGAACATAGCTAAAAGATGAACTTACTTTTCCATACCATATCTGTATCATGTTGTAATTATGTTTTTACTAACATAAAATGCATTTTTAACTTTAATTACATTTTAATAACATAAAATGTATTTTTATCTTTATTAACATTTTAAATAACATAAACATACTTTCAACTTTATTTACATTTTCATAACATAAAATGTAAATTTCACTTAATTACATTTTAACTAACATAAAATGTATTTCTAACTTAACTGCATTTTAACTAATATGAAATGTAAATTTAACTTAATTACATTTTTAACACATAAACATGTGACTTTTCATGTCATTAACTTAACGATGTAATCCTGTGTCATAATATTTAAATTAACACAACATATAATCTTGTGTCATAACAATAATATTAACACGATGATGTAAATTTGTGTCATCTCAATGATGTTAACACAACATACAAATTGGTGGCATCGCAACAAGGTTATCGTGACATATAAATTTGTGTCATTACAACAAGGTTAACATGACATATAAATTAGTGTCATCACAACAATATTAACACGACGGCGTAAATTGTGTCATTGTAACTATACTAACACAATGATGTAAATTTTGGTGTACTTCTGATGAATCACAATAAAAGCCTCATCTTTATTTGTAAATGAAAATAAGATTAAAACTTTACATTTTATTATATAATAAGGAATAAAGATTAAACTTACACCTTATTATGTTCATAAAATAAGGTTAAAAATTTGGTGAACAAAATTAATGTAAAAACCTTGTCTTTTGTTTTGTTAACAAAATTTATGTAAAACTTTGTCCTTTTATTCTATGTTAACAAAATTAACATAAAAATTGTCTTCTTACTATGTTAACAAAATTAACATAAAGATTGTCTTTTTACTATGTTAACAAAATTAACATAAAAATTGTTTTTTTTTATTATGTTAACAAAATTAACATAAAGATTGTCTTTTTACTATGTTAACAAAATTAACATAAAACTTTTTTTTTTACTATGACAAAGATAATGGTAAAACCTGTCCTTTATTTTATAAACAAAATTAAATGTTAAATTTGTTTTAAATTTGTAAACAAAATAAACAAACAAGATTAAATGTTTTAAATTTATTTAAGAAGATAAAATGAAAATAAAAACAAAAATTAAAGTAAAAACCTTGTCATTTATTTTGTAAATAAAATTTAAAATTTAAACTTTAATAGAACCGAGTAAAGATAAGAATAAGATGGGAACTTTATTATGATTGCATCAAATTTTTTACAGATCTAGACAACATAGCCATCACATAGCATAACCACATATTTCAATAATCATGCATAATCACATACAACTATCATCACATCGCAGATCAGGATCAAAATACACAACCCATAATTTCACAATTTTCATTGATTTATATTTATTTTAAATAAATTAGAATTCTCACCGAGCTTTGGCTGAATAATTCAAAACCGAAATTTGACCAAAATCTGAACTACTCCTTCTCTGTCCAAGTTTGTGAATCTCATCGCTACGAATCCAACGCAACGAAAACCGTCCATTTCTGATTCAATTTTAAAGAGTTATAGTCATATGCAATTTTAATTATATTTATGAATTAATTGTATGATTAATACAAATATTTCTCTTAACCTTCGCTTCAGAAAACATTAACCACCTTTCACTGTTATTCATCGTCTTCCCTTCTGTGACAACCAATCCCAAACTTTGACCCCTTCAAACCGTCGTAGCCATCACCTCACAACGCCAGAATCCGATCGGAAGCCACGAAGAATCTCTACGATTTGGTTTTGGAAATTTGAATTAATTTGAAATGGATTGGGAATTATTGGGGAATAATTTTGGAACAGTTTCAGCCATTGAAGTTGATAGTGGCGACTAGTGTATAGAATGAATTAGAGTTTGTTTTATGAAGGAATATATATAATATTATATTAAAATATTATTTAATTTTAGTTAAGGTCCGCTAATCCCCACATTGTATGTTACAATGGAAAATAAATTGTTATTAAGGCTGAAGTGGCATCTTATTTCTCATTTAAATTTCAAAGGCAAATGGCGGAAAGAAATGAATGCGTCATTAATTATTTAACGCTAATGGTTAGAATGTTTGTGTGTGCCTTTTTAAATTTCAAACATAAATATCCATTATCATAATTAAGGGAATATATTAAATTGGACTACAAAGAATAAGAGAGAGAGAATGGTTATAAGTATACATGATTTTTATTCTTTTAAGCCATTAGTGCTTTCCATAGAATACTCTTTATTTATTATGCCTTGTATACATTTATAACAATCTATTTAATTTACCTAACGTTTCCATTCATCTTTTATTCTCATGTATATTTATAGTTGATTATTCTTTCTAAATTTCCAATCAAAAACGTCGTTTTGTTTTAACACAAATTCTCCTAACAAAAATGTGACTTTTGTTATTACACAAATTCTCTTAACAAAATGTTAATTTTGTTATTACACAAATTCTCTTAACAAAATGTTAATTTTTGTTATGCTAATCAATGACATATTCATTTATCATAGATGACAAATTTGATTGCGAATAGTAATGACCAGAATTGATTGCTAATAGTAATGACCAGAATTGATTGCTAATAGTAATGACCAGAATTGATTTCTTAACATATAGGACAAAATTGATTTCTAACGTATAATGTATACTAACATGACGATTTATCAAATTTAAATTAACATGAGATATTGGCTTTCAATAAAACAATCATCATTAAATATAACATTCATCATTCCATACCTTTAAAATTTCAAACTGTAGTGCTATTTTAAACTCCCTATATAATTAAATAAATTTATTTGTTTTATTTTTGATTAAAAATTAAATTTTTAGCCATTATTATTTAAAATAAATAGTTTTAAATATCCAATTTTCTTTTAAATTCCCAAAATAAAAAAATTAAATTGGCCCCAAAAATTCCGGGTTGTTACAGTCGCCCCCACTTAAGATCTTTTCGTCCTCGAAAAGGAACTAAGCTAAAAGTTGTTTAATTTACTAACTAAATTTTAATTTTACTTTTATTAATTTCATTTGTTGGCTAACTTATCAAATACATATATACTTTTATATATTTAAAAATCTTATCTTCTGAAATAGGATTATATATATAATCAAAATACTTTAATTATAAGCTTATCACTCTGAACTCATTCTAGGGCATTACTAACCCCATCTCTAATGAGTATTCTCATTCTAGGATACTGCGGATCCTATCTCTAATGAGTATTCTTATTGGACATTACTAATCCAATCTCTGATGAGTCTTTTGTTCAGTTCTAACGAGTTGTATCCCAAAGATTTGAGCTAACCAGAGCTCTGATACCAACTGTAAAGACCCGGAAATTTCCGCTCTTTAAATCGACCATAAACCACACAGGTCTGACCCAAAGATTGGAAATCTTCGAATACTTTAACTTTGGGAATACAATACATCAGAACAAATAACAGCAGACTTTTATTACATTACAATAATGTTACATCAGAGTACATAATATATCAGAGTACATTGAAATAAAATTACAGCGGAAGATAAATTACAAAAGATTTAATACATTAAATAAAATACAGTAAACAGCGGTAGACTACTAAGCTCTGGACACAGCTTTAGGCTTCGATCCAGGATCCTACTAAAAGAATAGATATCTGCAAAAAGCTACTCGACTGCCCGTGTGGAAAAGAGGGCACCCGAGTTTGCAAAGTGAAACAAACTACGAGTCAGTCATGGGACTGGTGTGAGAATTCTAAACTAATTTAATTAATAAGACAAATCCAAGGACCACGCCACTAATGCGGAACGGGTTTTATTCCAATGGATTGTCGGTGCATAAATTAAAGTAAATCGTTAAACAACGCAATGCTTTTTGGAAAATGAAACCATTATAAGACCCAAGTCCCATCACACAATGCAACGCACACCAGAGGATAGGGTTTTACCTTATAATGGTCAAAAGATGATAAATACGTAAAACGGATTACTACTAGTGTGTATATGTTTTAAATAAAAACATTTCAATCATAAGTATCAATCCTAGACGGCATGGGTACCATATATCATGTCGCCAATACTAGTTCTACAATCAAAATCGCAAGGTCGTATTGGAAATTGGATTTCCATCATGAGTCGAGGCTAGGGGCAAGCTCCTCTCCGATTCGAGACACTCTAGCAAATGCCTCAGGATCCCCCGTAGTGAACCCTTGGATCTTCAGGGTCGGTCCCCGCCTATGGGCAGTGGATTAGTTATGCCTGAACACACGCTTCCCGGTCCCTTTGGACCTATAATATGACCACCAACGGCCTATAAAACACGAGGCGCCTCAAAATCCATCATCCACATAAGTAAAATGTCAGCGCTGGTAGGTCCCTGACATCACTCTAGCTAGAAAGAAACGTGTGCACTCCCTGCAGTCCGTATCCCGTTTTTGACTCATACCGGGGTGTGAGGCTCGCGAAGTCACGCTATACACAAAGCTACGCCTAAACAGGCCGTGCTTTGATCATCAACCACAAGGCCTGCTTTTCAACAAAAGCCTTGATCAATGCATCTTAGTATGCCACATTGTCAGTCCATACTATACCATTAATTTCTACCAATATATAACCTCTAAGCTCGTACGTCTCAGAGAAGGGTGTTAACCACCAAACAGATATATATTAAGAGAGATCAACGAATGTAGTATAAAGGACTACAACGTCAGACATACATTCCATTTATAAACTTATGTCCTGGGTCTGAGCGAAAGTCAAATCCGTACAAATCAACACTTCGTCCGAACGGCCACCACTGAAGCCCTTTCAAGGTAGCTACTCCTCTCATGGGTCTCAGTAGCAACACATCCATTCGATGTGAAGATCGTCGGTCTTCAATCACCGTCTTCAACTCTTCGACTTAGAACGTCGTATAATCATTTGAAATGAGATTGAACTCGGGCTTTTCAAATGATTCTCGCATATATATATATATATATATATATAATAATTTGAAAACATTTCCTATCGTTATTAATATTTGATAACGACCTATCGCTATTTTTATTTATATAAAAATAGCCTAAATTAATTTAACGACGCTTCGGGTCAATGGGCGACCCTGGCGCTATTTTCAACCAAATTTGATTTACACATAACTTGAAATCTAACCGTTGGATTTTGGCGAAATTTATGTCATTGGAAAGATCTTCCCAAAGCAGTCCTAACGGCTCCAGTTTTGGGAAAATCCGACGGTCGGATCTTTCAGTATAACCGTTTAAAGTTACGATTGTCGATACGCGAACTACCGCGCGTGTTTCGTTTAAATTTAATTTATATATATATATATATATATATATATATATATATATAAATCGTTTTACTATTTCAATTATAAAAGTCTATTCTTTTTATCGCATCTAAAATGACGATAAAATATTTCTTGTTTTATTTTACTACCTTTCTTATTTTATTTACTCTAATTGTAAATAAATTATGCTTTATATATCCTTTTAATTTATTTTCTATTTATTTACCTAAATGTAAATAAATGTTTTTCTATTCTTTTCCTTATTTATTTACCTAAATGTAAATAAATATTTCTCTACTTCTTTTATCTTATTTATTTACATTATTTATAAATAAATGTTTCTAATTCCTTTTCTTATTTATTTACACTATTTGTAAATAAATGTACTTAATTTCTTTTTCTTATTTATTTACACTATTTGTAAATAAATGTTTACCTTTACTTTTACTATATTTATTTACACTAATTATAAATAAATGTACCTTTTCCTTTTATCTTATTTATTTACATAAGAAAATGTAAATAAATATTATTCACATAATTATTCTTTTAATCCCTTTTATTTACATAAGAAAATGTAAATAATCCTTATTCACATATTTGTTCTTATAATCTTAATCACATAGAAATGTGATTTTATTTACAATGTAAAACATATATATATAAATATAAATATATATATATATATACTTACATTGAAAATGTACTTTTATTAAATCCTTTATTTACATTGAACAAATGTAAATGTCTTTATTTCTTTTCTTTACATTGAAAAGTGTAATTCTTAAATTCTTTTCTAATTACATTGAAAAATGTAGTTCTTTAATCCTTTTTCTAATATTTCTTTTTAACATAAAAAAATATATCTTATGTTAATTCTTTTCTAACATTTTCTGTTATTATTTTATTTACATAAGAAAATGTAAATAAATCCTATTTACATAAAAATGTAGTTTTTACTTTATAACCTTAATTACATAAAAATGTAATTTTATTGTTTATAATCCTAATTACATAAAAAGGTAATTTATATTTACAATGTAAAACGTATACTTTAATTACTTAATAAAAATGTAATTTATTTAATCTCTCATTTATCTAATGTAAATATATGTTTTTCTTGCTCTATGTTTTATTTTATTTATACTAAATATTTTGAAGTAATATTAAATGTAAATTTAGACAATTAGAATATGCTTTAACCTCCCACATTGGATAGGTATTGTTGTGATTACTGGACAGCCGGGCGGGTCCGGGCAGGTTTACATCACAACTCAATCCAACCTCGGGTTAAGCATCCTTGTTCTTATTTATTTACCTAAGTGTAAATAAATACTTTTCTTATCTATTTACTAAACATATTATCATAATCCTAATGTCGAGCAAAATATATTTTACTCAAATAGTTTCCCTATACATTTCTAATCTTTCAGATATTGGCATTAAAAGAACGTGTTTTTAATGTGAAACATATTTCGTAGTGAAATATGTATATTTCCTAATCCATCAAATATTAACATTAAAAATGTGTTTTTAATGATCATAGAAATGTAACTCTTAATTTCTAGTTTTATTTGCGGTGAGGAACACAATTAAAATTGTACCTTTCTTTCATGTTTATTTACATCGAGGGATGTAAATAAAACATGTAACCTTTATTTCTAAGTTTCATTTGAAACAAAGAACATAGCTAAAAGATGAACTTACTTTTCCATACCATATCTGCGTCATGTTGTAATTATGTTTTTACTAACATAAAATGCATTTTTAACTTTAATTACATTTTAATAACATAAAATGTATTTTTATCTTTATTAACATTTTAAATAACATAAACATACTTTCAACTTTATTTACATTTTCATAACATAAAATGTAAATTTCACTTAATTACATTTTAATTAACATAAAATGTATTTCTAACTTAACTGCATTTTAACTAATATGAAATGTAAATTTAACTTAATTACATTTTTAACACATAAACATGTGACTTTTCATGTCATTAACTTAACGATGTAATCCTGTGTCATAATATTTAAATTAACACAATATATAATCTTGTGTCATAACAATAATATTAACACGATGATGTAAATTTGTGTCATCTCAATGATGTTAACACAACATACAAATTGGTGGCATCGCAACAAGGTTATCGTGACATATAAATTTGTGTCATTACAACAAGGTTAACATGACATATAAATTAGTGTCATCACAACAATATTAACACAACGGCGTAAATTGTGTCATTGTAACTATACTAACACAATGATGTAAATTTTGGTGTACTTCTGATGAATCACAATAAAAGCCTCATCTTTATTTGTAAATGAAAATAAGATTAAAACTTTACATTTTATTATATAATAAGGAATAAAGATTAAACTTACACCTTATTATGTTCATAAAATAAGGTTAAAAATTTGGTGAACAAAATTAATGTAAAAACCTTGTCTTTTGTTTTGTTAACAAAATTTATGTAAAACTTTGTCCTTTTATTCTATGTTAACAAAATTAACATAAAAATTGTCTTCTTACTATGTTAACAAAATTAACATAAAGATTGTCTTTTTACTATGTTAACAAAATTAACATAAAAATTGTTTTTTTTATTATGTTAACAAAATTAACATAAAGATTGTCTTTTTACTATGTTAACAAAATTAACATAAAACTTTTTTTTTTTACTATGACAAAGATAATGGTTAAACCTGTCCTTTATTTTATAAACAAAATTAAATGTTAAATTTGTTTTAAATTTGTAAACAAAATAAACAAACAAGATTAAATGTTTTAAATTTATTTAAGAAGATAAAATGAAAATAAAAACAAAAATTAAAGTAAAAACCTTGTCATTTATTTTGTAAATAAAATTTAAAATTTAAACTTTAATAGAACCGAGTAAAGATAAGAATAAGATGGGAACTTTATTATGATTGCATCAAAAATTTTACAGATCTAGACAACATAGCCATCACATAGCATAACCACATATTTCAATAATCATGCATAATCACATACAACTATCATCACATCGCAGATCAGGATCAAAATACACAACCCATAATTTCACAATTTTCATTGATTTATATTTATTTTAAATAAATTAGAATTCTCACCGAGCTTTGGCTGAATAATTCAAAACCGAAATTTGACCAAAATCTGAACTACTCCTTCTCTGTCCAAGTTTGTGAATCTCATCGCTATGAATCCAACGCAACGAAAACCGTCCATTTCTAATTCAATTTTAAAGAATTATAGTCATATGCAATTTTAATTATATTTATGAATTAATTGTATGATTAATACAGATATTTCTCTTAACCTTCGCTTCAGAAAACATTAACCACCTTTCACTGTTATTCATCGTCTTCCCTTCTGTGACAACCAATCCCAAACTTTGACCCCCTCAAACCGTCGTAGCCATCACCTCACAACGCCAGAATCCGATCGGAAGCCACGAAGAATCTCTACGATTTGGTTTTGGAAATTTGAATTAATTTGAAATGGATTGGGAATTATTGGGGAATAATTTTGGAACAGTTTCAGCCATTGAAGTTGATAGTGGCGACTAGTGTATAGAATGAATTAGAGTTTGTTTTATGAAGGAATATATATAATATTATATTAAAATATTATTTAATTTTAGTTAAGGCCCGCTAATCCCCACATTGTATGTTACAATGGAAAATAAATTGTTATTAAGGCTGAAGTGGCATCTTATTTCTCATTTAAATTTCAAAGGCAAATGGCGGAAAGAAATGAATGCATCATTAATTATTTAACGCTAATGGTTAGAATGTTTGTGTGTGCCTTTTTAAATTTCAAACATAAATATCCATTATCATAATTAAGGGAATATATTAAATTGGACTACAAAGAATAAGAGAGAGAGAATGGTTATAAGTATACATGATTTTTGTTCTTTTAAGCCATTAGTGCTTTCCATAGAATACTCTTTATTTATTTTGCCTTGTATCCATTTATAACAATCTATTTAATTTACCTAACGTTTCCATTCATCTTTTATTCTCATGTATATTTATAGTTGATTATTCTTTCTAAATTTCCAATCAAAAACGTCATTTTGTTTTAACACAAATTCTCCTAACAAAAATGTGACTTTTGTTATTACACAAATTCTCTTAACAAAATGTTAATTTTGTTATTACACAAATTCTCTTAACAAAATGTTAATTTTTGTTATGCTAATCAATGACATATTCATTTATCATAGATGACAAATTTGATTGCGAATAGTAATGACCAGAATTGATTGCTAATAGTAATGACCAGAATTGATTGCTAATAGTAATGACCAGAATTGATTTCTTAACATATAGGACAAAATTGATTTCTAACGTATAATGTATACTAACATGACGATTTATCAAATTTAAATTAACATGAGATATTGGCTTTCAATAAAACAATCATCATTAAATATAACATTCATCATTCCATACCTTTAAAATTTCAAACTGTAGTGCTATTTTAAACTCCCTATATAATTAAATAAATTTATTTGTTTTATTTTTGATTAAAAATTAAATTTTTAGCCATTATTATTTAAAATAAATAGTTTTAAATATCCAATTTTCTTTTAAATTCCCAAAATAAAAATTTTAAATTGGCCCCAAAAATTCCGGGTTGTTACATTTATTCTCGATCTGAGGCCGAGCATGCTTCTCACTTGCGGATTGTCTTGAGCAAACTCCGCCATCATTAGGTTAAGGCCAAACTTTCTAAGTGTCACTTTTGGGAAAAGCAAGTCCGTTTTCTTGGCCATGTTGTTTCATTTGAGGGCATTTCTGTCGATCCAACTAAGATCGAGGCCATCCGAAGTTGGAAGAGGCCTGAGACAGTTTCTGAGATCCGTAGTTTCTTGGGATTAGCAGGTTATTACCGTCGCTTCATTCTGGATTTCTCACGTATTGTACTTCCTTTTACTCGTCTTACCCGTATTGGTGTTCGGTTCGAGTGGTCCAATCAGTGTGAAGCTTCTTTTCAGCGATTAAAGGAACTTCTCATTAATGCTCCTGTTCTAGTGGTTCTAGAGGGGAACCAAGACCTTGTGGTATATACTGATGCCAATCACAGTGGTTTGGCAACTGTGTTGATGCAACGTGATCATGTTGTAGCCTATGCCTCCCGTCAGTTGCGGCCGAATGAGATTCGATACGCGACCCATGACCTTGAGTTAGCTGCCATTGTTTTTGCTTTGAAAATTTGGCGACATTATTTACTTGGAAAGCATTTCACTCTTTTTACTGATCACAAATCCTTGAAGTATCTATTTTCTCCAAAAGAGCTCAACATGCGTCAACAGCGTTGGCTCGAGTTTCTTGCATCTTATGATTTCGATATTCTTTACACACCTGGGAAGGGTAATCGTGTAGCTGATGCACTTACTCGCAAACATTTAGCTATGGTTTCTATGATGTTAGCCGAGTGGGATGTCCTTGAGACATTATCATATTGTGAATTCGTGACCGTTCTTCTTCGATCGATTCTCCAGTATTATTATTCAGTATTGAGGCCCATCCATTTATTCTTGATCGTATCATTCACGCACAGAGGCGTGACCCTGAAGTGATACGCCTTATTCAGCTATGTGATTTTGAGTCCAGAGGTGAGGAGTTACGGGACTTTAGCATTGATTCTCATGGGTGTCTTCTTAAGAAGAACCGTATAGTTGTGCCCTTTGATTCAGCACTTAGGCGTGACATACTTGATGATTGCCATCGCACTAAGTTTTCTATTCATCCCGGCAGCAGTAAGATGTATGCCGATATGCATCGTCTCTATTATTGGCAAGGCATGAAGTTATTGCAAAATATGTGAATGGGTGCATGACTTGTCAGCTCGTTAAGGCAAAGCATCAATGGCCACCCGGTCTTCTTTAGCCTCTCGAGGTTCCATTATGGAAATGGGACCAGATTTCTATGGATTTCGTTGATGGCCTACCTCGATCGAGGACCGGTCATTCAAGTATATGGGTTATTGTCGATCGTCTTACTAAGTCTGCTCATTTCATTCCCGGTAAGTCTAACAGGAATGCGCCTCTTCTTGCTAAAATTTAAATTAAGGAGGTTGTTCGTCTTCATGGTGTTCCTTTGTCCATTGTGTGTGATCGTGATTCCTTGTTCACTAGCCATTTCTGGAGCAGCCTTCAACAAGCTCTGGGAACGAAGCTTAATCTTTCTTCAGCTTATCATCCCCACTCTGATGGGCAAACTGAAAGAGTTAATCGAGTTCTTAAAGATCTTCTCCGTGCTTGTATAATTGACTTTGGTGGTTGATGGGAGGATCACCTACCTCTTGTGGAGTTTTCATATAATAACAGCTTCCAATCATCTATCAGTATGGCTCCTTTCGAGGCCTTGTATGGCAGACCTTGTCGGTCACCTTCTTGTTGGTTGGAATCCGGGGAAAAACTCATTCTAGGTCCGGATTCGGTTTGGGATTCTTCTGAGAAAATTGTTCTTATTCGATAGAGGATGAAAGAGGCTCAG
The DNA here is from genome assembly GCA_030737875.1 of Allium sativum. NCBI lineage: Eukaryota > Viridiplantae > Streptophyta > Magnoliopsida > Asparagales > Amaryllidaceae > Allium > Allium sativum. The sequence continues at coordinate 242,497,510 of CM060915.1, read as the reverse complement.
AGTCGTCAGAAATCCTATGCAGATAATCGTAGGAAGCCTCTCGAGTTTTCAGTAGGAGATTTGGTCTTTATTCGTGTTTCTCCATTGAAGGGAGTTATGCGTTTCAGTGTAACTGGGAAGTTGGTTCCCCGCTTTATAGGACCAGTCCCGATTACTGAGCGTATTGGGTCTATTTCATATCGTGTATCTCTCCCAGCCCATCTATCTGGCATCCATGATGTATTCCATGTGTCTCAGCTCAGGAAATGTCTTAGAGATTCGGATTCAGTTATTGATCCTTCCAAGCAGTTTGTATTGAGATCTCTCCTAATTTATCTTTGGTGCAATAACCCATTTGTGTTCTTGATTCGGAGGTGAGGCGCCTTCAAAGCAAGAATGTTCCTCTTGTAAAGGTTCAGTGGTCGGACAATCCTAAAGATTGTACCTGGGAAACTAGGGAGTACATCGAGCGTCATTATCCAGATTTCCTTTATTCTCACGGCGTGGGTGAGAAATTTTCATTATTTTGTGCATTCTTTCCTTACGCGTGTACACCTATTATGCATGTGCATGTCCTTTTTGTTCGGTCTAGATTGGTTATACGGACTTAACCCTAAAGTAATTGCGAGGATGCAATTTTTGTAAGGGGGAGAGTCTGTAACAACTTGAGTTTTCGATTAATTACGTGCTATAATAAATAGTAAATTAAAATAGAATATTGAGATAATAATTAAGTTGAAACCATCATTATGACTTAATTATTTGAGAAGATTGGTGTTTTGGTGGTATGATGGTAGAATTTAATCACACATAAATGATTAAACTGAGGCTTGCGTAATTAATTGGGAAAAATTGAGTTAACATGAGTACTAGTGATTTATGTATGAATTTGGATATTTGTAACTTAAAAAAAAATTAACAAGGGTTAAAATATGTGTTAGATTTGAAATAATAGGGGTATGCTATTCCCATGAAGCATTTAATGAGAAAAATCAATTAATAATGATTTGTTAACAAATATTGTAATATTAAATGTAGACTAGCATGTTAAGATTGTTGTAATTGACGATAAATGTCAAAGTGTGTGTTTACCATGCTTTAACAATTTATTTTGTTAAAACAAAGTCTTTTAAAATATTTAATTTATGTATGTTGTGAACATTACACAAAAATAGGTGAGATAATCATATTTGCAAAATTTGTACAAATTGTTGTGAAATTTATATTAACATCTTAAAAAGCCTCTAAAATAGTTTATAAACATTGCAACACATTTATTTCATCAATTAGTATTAGAACTTGTAAAAGTTTGGTTGAAAATATTGGAAAACATTGTTTTTTTAGGCTAAATATTGGTTAGCATAGTCTAATTGCACTAATTAACTAAATTTGGGCTTAATTAGCATAATTGGGCCTAATTAGTTTCTTAATCTAAGGGAAATATCTGGAAAAAGGGAGTACATTCATTTCTTCCCCGTACTCTTTCTTCTCCAGTGAGGAACCCAAAAAGGAATGAGAGGAAAAAACCTTGTTCAATCAAAATAGCCTCAAATCCACTTCCAAATTCAAGATTTTAGTCATTTAGATCTATTAACAGCGGGTACTCCACGTTAAACTCAGATCTAATCCGAGTTCTCTATCATTTGTTGAAGATTTCATATTTACATTGAAGTATTCTCCTTGCATGTTTCAATTGTTGATCTTATAGGTAAGAAGAGCTCATCTCCTCAACACTAAGGCTTCTATTGCATCAACAACTTGCCAAACTTGCTGTACATCTCAATAGAGGTAAGTAATTATCTTACAGTAGGCTAGCATGATCAATTTTGTTTAGATTTATGCAAAAATAAGTTAGTAATCTAACTTATTTTTGAATTTACATGTATATTAAGTTTTGCTGAAATGGTGCAACTTGAATTGGCCATATCTTGCTCATTCGGTGTCGGATTGACACCAAACCTTTTTCACTTTGTAGAGAATTCATTAATCTTCATTCCTGCAAATTTTTATTGAGTTTTGAGACCGTTTGGATCTCTTTATATGCTGTTAAAGTTGCAAAACCGAGAGGTTTTTGCACAGATAATTTCTGCTGAAATGATGCAACTTGAATTGGCCATATCTTGCTCATCCGGTGTCGGATTGACACCAAACCTTTTTCAGTTTGTAGTCCTGCAAATTTTTATTGAGTTTTGAGTCCATTTGGTTCTCTTTATATGCTGTCAAAATTGCAAAACCAAGAGGTTTTTGCACAGAAAATGAACAAATAACTTTAATGGTTGAAAAGTATTTTGAGCATAACTTTTGAACCGTTCATCGGATTTTGATGTTCTTTGTCAACTAGGAAAGCTTAGAAAGTAAGCTACAACTTTCTTTTATTTATTTTATTAAATTTATAAGCTTTCCATGATGAAATCAGAGTTCTTTACCTCTGCCCTGTCGGGTATGTATGCTAAATTTGATAATTTTAGTGAAATGATCATAGCTTTTGAACCGTTGATCGGTATTTGACGATCTTGGTCATTTCGAAAAGATTGAATTACATGCAACAACCTCGTTTAGGGTATATTTAATAATATTGATGATAAGTTTTAATTTATATCTTTGCAACTATGGGTAGAAATAACCATCACGATGTTATTTTACACGCCAAAGAGATGAGGCGAGAGTCATGATGGATTGGTGATGATATTTATGATGGTTTATTTTTCTTTCTTATTATTTTTTATACTTGTCGATAAAATGAGACAAGTCTCGATGTCACATATAACTCGTCTAAGTAAGAGATAAGGCAAATTAGGTAACTACACTCACCGATGAGCTGAGGTGATGTTTATTTGATGTTGGTTTATGATGATTTTTATAATGTAGCTTCAATTGACGATTAGTAAACCAACAGGTGCGAACGTATGGTATGGGATGTATGTTAACGCCTATTGGGTTCCTATTCAAGATGTTGAGTTACATTCAAGATGTTACTAGTACTAGGCCGAGTACGATCGGAGTCATCACGATGTTCACGATGTAATTACCAACTCCAATCAATACGATGTTTTTACTTGGGTTTGTGACTGGGTGTCATCAAGATGTTCCAGTTAGTTAATCACGGTGGTCATGTTGTAAGATTATGTGACCCCAAGTCATTATGATGTATGGTACCAAAAACTAGTACTAGTCAAGATGTAAAGCACGTGCAATGTTTCTTGAAGTTTGGTATTTTCTATGATATTTTTAATAATGATGTTTTGTAGCCTTAAGAATGAAAAAGGCTTACATACGATTTATAATGATTTTAGCATGATGTTTTGAGGTTTAACAAAGATCTTTTATAATAGATTTATGATGATTTTGATGGATTTATGATGATTACGAAGGATTATTGATGATTTGTTCCTTAATTCATATTCTTTTATTATTCCTTGCTAGATGAATTCAGTACATTAAACCATATCTTATGCGCCTATTGAACCCTTTTAATTTATGATGAAACTTGTGATGTCCCTTTTAAAATCGCTGGAAACAATAGAATGTTTTCCTTAGCACTTAGATTTATTTACCTCTACTAATGATAAGTTCTAGCCTACCCGTCCCGTGTATTCTTTACTCGGGTTAGACCGAGTTGCAGGTTAGGTGGGTTTCTTGCTTCCGTCGTAATGGATTGTTTTGCTTACTATGTTTGGACCTTCTGTTGGGCTTGGAGCTACTTTCTTTTGTGTGCCAGAAATCAATGTTTATCTGTTATGTTGCTTTTTGATGGGAAGATGTATGCATATATTGCAGTTATATGCCACTAATGTAATTGATGTATGATGTTTTATGTATGATGTGGGACAAATGTATGGTTACTGCTCTGTGACTGCTTATGCTTTATATTTTCATTGTTGCATTTTATTCTGAACGGTCCGGAAGACTATCATTGTATTGTAGTAATTATGAGTTAAGTATGTGGATCACTCGAGAGGAAAAAATAAATGAAGTGAAATTTCCGACATACTTAGTTCATAACTATTGTATTATTATGGTAGTCACCCTTTTATTATGATAGTCGGCCTTTTATTTTGATAGTCAGCCTTAATCAACCCTATTATCTGCATTAGTAGACAGAATTGCTTAGTAATTCTCTTTACTAATGTAGGTCTTGGGGTGGGGCGTCACAGTCCTGAACTTGCGATTTCTTTGGAAATTTCCTTTCTGTGAGATTGGTATTTTGAAATCTTTTGCATTGAATTTTTGGAGCTTGAAATCTTCATAGCTTCTAGAATTGCTTCTGGATATTTCTTTGATTTAAATATAGCTAAATTGAGTATTTCCAACTTGCGTAAGATTGCCAATACTTTTGAATTTGTCCTTATCGAAAATAGATACCGTGAATACTTCTTGTGTTTTTGATGCTTTGCAGGAAACACTGGAAATCCTTTTTGTACACAGTTGTGTATTTCTTTGAAACTTTACACATGCTATGATGTACTTTTTCACCATGTAGTATCTACTCGAACAGTGATATATGCATGACTAGTCTGGTTTGAGTTTGCCACCATGTCGCTGTGTTGATGTTGCCATTTGTGCATATGTTACATGTTGTAACTTCGATGACCTGCTTGTTACTTGTGGCTACAATATCCATGTTGATTTTGCATTCCCCTTGTGTACACCATGCTAAAAACATCCTGCTATAATTTTGTGTGCAAGTCTTGTGCATTGCTCGACCTGTTATGTGTTGTTTCTACTCTTGTATGTACTGCCTTTTTGATCACAACGACATGAATTTGAAAAACTGCTATGTTGAGTACTACGCTACATTGTCTCACTACTATGATGAACTTTAATCTTTGCTTAGATCATGTTGTTGTGTGATTCTTCCATTTAGCTTTGTACTTGACCTTAGTTGAGCTAGTGGTTGCACCATTTCTTGCACACTTGCTTCAGTGTTTAAGTTAAACTTGCCTCCACCATGTACCTGTGTTGATCAGTATATGTTGCATTTCGATTTGAGCTTGTTGCACCTTTAGTTGTCTGATTTGTGTATATGTGCAGTACCATGCTTTCACTATGGTTTGAACTTGTCACTGAATCACCTACTTGACCTACCCATGATTTTGGCTCGACCATACATGCTTGTTGATCTTTAACTTTACTTGACATTGATCATCCATGTTTGCTCGACGAAACTGCTTTTGTATTGACTTGTGTTGACTTTGACTATGCTGGTTGACATTTGTTTTGTTTCACCACCTTCTTGAGTCAAAATGGTTCGACCATGTTTGCATTCACGTATACATATGTGTGACCGACAGTTATGAATATTTATATCAGCAGTCCGCTGCACTGTGTTGAGGCTATTCAGAATCAGGTAGTGGTTCTGATCAGCAAATCAGTGTAGTGTGTTGAGGCTGATCAGTGAGCACTAGAGTATACAGTCTATATAAATCAGATCAAGTCATGAAAAATGATGAGAAACACATCAAAATTCTAAGGCAAATAATTTTTAAAATAAAAATTATATCTGCTAGAATTTTAAAATATTATTTCTGTTTCAGATACTCTGTGTGTGTGTTTCTATATGTGACAGGTGTAGATAACTGGACTGACTGAAAAGCTGAGAAGACTGAGAGCAGAAGACAATGCCAGTGTGTGTCTATAATGAAATGTAAACTGAGTGATAATGTCAGTGTATAAAAGTTATTGTATAACTGAAATTTTATAAGAAACTGAGTGAATGAGTGAACTATAGTGAGGAGCTGTGTTTATGAAATCTGATATGATATGAAATGAAATACAGAGTTGTACAAATAGTGGAGTATAAAATTTGTACTGTTTGATATTAAAATAAAATATTATATCTAAATAAAATACTGTGTGAATATTTAAATTTTTGTACAGTCGTATTTTATTTAAATATAAATATTATATTCCCATCTGTGATGTATATGTAAAATAGTATAATAACAAACACATTCAAAATAATATATATTTGGTTTTTTATCATCAAACAAAAATCATATGATTGTGTATACAATACCGTTATATACAACAGGCTAATCTTTTTTTTTTCGTGTCGCATATCATTCTGTCAAATTCTCCATAACCACTACTTCCTATGGAGCTGAGGCTTCAAGCTAATTGTTGGCTCTAACTAAGAGAGGATCTCTACACCGCCACATGCAACAAGTATAGAAGATATTACTGATTTTTCTCGCCATCAATTCAGTCAAACAAATCTTCCACTCCAAGAAAGCAACTTTTTTAAATATATATTTCAGACCCAACTTCTAACCTATCCGATCTACAATAGATCGCTAAATCCGAGTATGAATTCAATTTTCTCAATGAAGCACTAAAATATTAATCCAAAAAATGTGTCAACACTCTATAGAAAGCTAACATACAAGGATCTAGAAACAAATAAGAGAATAAAATGAGAGAATAAAAAGAAAGAAAGAAAGAACATGAATATTTTTATAGTTGTTCAACTATTACTCAAGAATACACCAATTTTACAATACTTCTTGAATTTGTGAAATGATCGTAGAGTTTGTTTGAGTTACAATTAAATAAAGAAAGTCATCAGCACTATAGTTTGACAAGGGGACATCAATAATGGCTAATTAGGTCAATACTGCATCGAGATAGTAGTTAAAAAAGATTTCAACAAAGTGATGATAGGCGGTTCAGAAGATATTTCTCTTGTTGTAGGTAGACAAGCATTAAAGGATTTGAGTAGTTGTTGGACCAAAAACCCGCTATCATCAGCACCCTCCAGTTGATCTGAGACAACATAAGAAATCTTAAGATAAGGACAATCACTTGCATGACAAGACACCTAATCATAACTACTCGGTGTTGTGTTTAATCCTTTTCCAGAATTTGGCCAAATTCTCTTATACCCAACTCCTTTCTTTGCCTAAATATCCTCCATATGATTCTGTAATGGTTAACTTGTTTTAATATTCTTTTTTTCCACGACTTGGATAATTCTACAATTTGATCGATCAAGTCTTCATTTTTTTAATTGATCATCTGGAATTCTACAAAATCTCTTAAGCTCACATAAAACGGTAATAGAATCACTAATATATGGTTTGGAGATGCTATAACGCTACACCAATGCTGGTGATTCCCAATGACTATAACTGTTGCAAACAATTTCAGCAACGCTTATTAATGTTGCTATAGGGGCACAACAATTTATTTCCAATGCACATAAGCGTTGGTATATTTTCACTTACAACGGTTATAAACGTTGGTAGATTTTCTTTCACAACACTTACAAGCATTGGTAGATTTTATTTGCCAACACTTTTGCAACACTTACAAGAAATCAAAGGATACATGAACAAACACAACCGAACAAAAAAAATGCCAACAAAGCACAAAACGATGTTATTCTAATTAAAAAACAAACAAAAAAGAAAATTAATTCAAAAATAAAATAAAATTGGCGACAAGGTACCAATAACTTGAAAATTACATTCAAAATGGAGCGAAAATGGGTTTCCGTTCAGTTGATTGGTATGTCATTTGGCTATGTACTTAGTGCACTATATCAACACCAACCGATCAGCTTTTAGAACATGATCAAGTTGGGTGCAAAATTTACATATTTAACTATCAAGATGGATATCTATGATCAAATTTAGTTGGTTTCTAACATATTAAGTGTTTGCAAACTGGAACGGATTAGAGATACACAAATGGCCAGCATACAGGGTACTGACTACTAAGTGTTTGCAAACTAGAACTGGAACGTATTAAGTGTTGCAAACGTACTGAGTACTCCCAATTTAGAATATATATAAATAACGGATATAGATACAAAAGCATACAGGGTTACAAACAATAGAGAATTACTAGCAAGCATAAGGAATAATGTTTATACCTGAAATCGGAATTACAAACAATAGCGAATTAAACGAACAAAGATCGCCTGCGAGTTGTTCCCTGAAGTCAAATCGATTCTCTAATTTTGAAATTGAATGTGACTTCCCCAAAATTCGATTCTCTGAAGTCCCATTAGAGAGGAACATTTTAGAGAGGAACGGATTCTCTGAAGCAGATGGATATCTTTCATGTTGTATTTCTCATTTGGCCGTCCACTTGAGGCAAAAGCAGTGGAGAAAGAAATGAGTATTGGGATATAGGGTTACAGACATTAGTTTACATTTTTTCCCTCATGAACCAGCCTGACCAACACAAATAAGAGTTGGCAATAAAGAAATTATAATTATGTATTTTTGGTAATACTTTTTTAACATAGCAACACATATTATTGTGACTACCCTGCAACACAAATAAGTTTTGGCAATTGGAAGAAATAAGGGTTAACAAATGACCATTATGGTGTAGTTTAATGAAGCATGATAACTCGTAGCTAGTCATATAGATGGTTCGACCTCGAGTCATGTACTTAGCCAATTTATGTCTCATTTTCCTTAAGCTCTTTCATTAATCCTTCTGAGTATCCGTGCTTAGTTTCAAGTTGTCCCATCTTCGTCTCGGCTCCTTATCTTATCTAGATTTTTCTTGGGCAGAAACCTAGCTAACAACAAAAAACTAAAGAAGTTTGTAAAGCGACCTTCAGCTTAGAGAGCCTTGGATGCCAAAGTACATTAACGAATAGTTAAAAAAAAAGATTCAAAATTAGGCAATGAGGTCCATTTTTTGCGCCCTAGATCAAGCTCATATTTTTAAGCCTCATCAAGATCCGCTCCATTAATACATCACAGTTCAGATTTTTGCCTTAAATCCATATTTTGCATTAGGATAAACCAGTCTTTCCCAACACCTAATGTGACTCCATGTTGATTCATAATACCATAGTGATTTACACTTATCCACTCATTCTTATGTGTAAGAGGGACTACTACTAAATGATATATAGAATAAAAATAACAATGTGTTTTAAACGATAAGAGAAGAAAATATAAATAAGGTATATATTGACCATTCAAAAATATATTGATATGTTATTTTATAATTGTCGATAACGCATCTTGTAATTTTTGAATGAAGTATTAATATCTGCATCATAATATATTAAATCTGAAAATATTAATGAATCATCAGTATAGTAAATAAAGAGGTTTCATTAGAATTTAACGATTAATGGGTTAACCGAGTCTCAGCCTAATCCAAGAGCCTGAGCTCTCAAAAATTGACATAATTCATGATCTATGGAGTTTTCTATAATTCACTTCTATGACCCAGAGCAAGGGGCCACCTGGCATAGTCCTATTGCAACCATCACAACCAAATTCCAAAACGATGAAATATTTTTTGAATTTGAAGTGCTTTCCATAGGGATTAACGAAGGATGCAAATTTATAATTCGATGCTCTGGCCTGCAAACTTTTTCTTGCTGCAATACACACACACACACACACATACATACATACATACATACATACATACATACATACATACATAAATACATACATACATACATATATATTGTTGAGGGTGAATACGCTTAATGCAAGATACATTATTATAAACATTTGGACATGTGAAATTTATAAATAGAGACCTCATATGTGTATTCTATATATCCAAATGAATAAAAATTCTTCTCTCCATTATTTCTTCTATTCTTATTTTATTTTATAACATGTATCAACACGACACATTTTTTACCATAAATTTAATATCGGTTGAAATCGTATGTATTATATATACAATATATATTATTCATCTTATTTTACCTGGTAAAACCGCAAGCTATTTTCGGGTATAGTACCTAATAATCAGCTACTACCTATTCTTTGGCCACATATTAGGTTTCGTCAGTCAATAAATATATCTCTATAAAAATAATATCTTCTTCTCACCTGTGACATCTTCATTCATTCACTACTTTATTTTCTTCAACGTCGGAGAATTTTGAAAAAAAGTCAAACATTGATAAACTTGAATTCAAGGCTTTGGACATTTCTAGGGATAACTATTTGTCATGGATACTGGACGTTGAGATCCATTTGCAATCTCAATGCTTAGAAAACGCCATTAAAAATGATAATAATATGTCCCAACAAGACAAAGTAAAGACTCTGATATATTTAAGACGTCACATCCACCACGATCTCAAAACAGAATATTTAACTGAAAAAGATTCTCTCTATTTATAGAACTCCTTGAAGGAGCGTTATGACCATTAGAAGACGGTATTATTTCCAAATACGAGGCTAAAGTGGTTGAACATGAGGTTTCAAGACTTCAAATCTGTAAGGGAACACAATTCTGCTATGGGTTTACTTCTACACTAAAATTATGTGGAGAAAAGATAGATGATGCATAAATGTTGGAAAAGACCTCCTCACCATTCTATGCGTCGAGTATATCCTTGCAACAAAAATATCGAGAGCGTCATTTTACAAAATATTCTGAACTCATTGAATGTTTGTTAATAGCTGAGAAAAATAATGAATTGCTTATCAAAAATCACTCCTCAAGACCAACTGGTTCAGCTACATTACCAGAGTTAATGCTAATTTTGCCCATTCTGGAAGAGGTCGTGGCAGAGGTATTGGATGTGGACGTTGCCGTGGACGTGGATACAACCCCAACAAAGATGGTTATAGTGGTTTTGAAAAAAACAAAACTACTAATTTTAAAAAGCCAAAAAAGAAAAATGAGCCTGATAATGGTAATAATTCCGCTGTAGAAAATAAAAAGCATTACAAGAAAGTTTTCTATGAATGTGGGTGCACTGATCATTAGTCACGCACTTGTAGATCATCAAAGAAAATAGTGGATGAATATCAAAAGTCAAAGAATATAAAATAATAATAATGAGAGATTGTCCGACAATACTAACTTGAAGTTAGACGGTTTCTTCGAAGATTATAATGGAATTTTATTAGCGATGAAAATTTAAATGCAGTATCTGAAGATATGAGCGAACCAACCAAATAGATACCTGAAGCTTATCATGTGGTTTTTATTCTATTTCATTTCCTTTTAGTATGTATTGTTTAAAATTTTTGTTTATCTATTTTTTTTAGTTTATTCTTATAGACTTGCAGAAATAATATGTAATGTTGGACTTTGATAAGTAGTTTATTCTTATGCACTACTACAAAACAGGTCAATTGCTTCGGTTTTTTATCCCCTGTTGCTTCGGTTTAGCAACCGAAGCAATTGCAGACGACGCAACAGATCAACATTTGTTGCTTCGGTTATTTAGTTGAAGCAAAAATATTATTTTTGCTTCCGATGTTAGTACAACCGAAGCAAAAAGTCTATCAACAACAACAAAAAATGATGTATTTCTTGCTTCTGTTGTAGTTACAACAGAAGCAAAAGACTACCTTTTAAAAAAAACTCCTACCGCATCAGTGTAATTCTTAAATATGCAGCTTTATGAGAAAACACGCACGCATATATATATATATATATGAATAAAAGAATAATTATCGCTTGCTATTACATAATCATTAAATAACAATACAACACAGAAATGAATACAATATTTCATTAATATCATTAACATCCAGTCTTATTACAACAAAATGGAATATATGGTTGAATAGTTGTACAAAATGAGGTGTATCAACAATTTACCAGAAAGAACCAAACACAAAGTAAAAATTATAACTTACTAACAAAATTATATCTTCGAGAGGATGAAGTTAGTGCAGTATGTACAAAATGCAGCTCCCATTGTAAACATTACACAAACTGCATCAATATAGTTCTGTCACCTGTACATTACAACTTAGATGTCAGAATCACGAACATAATGCAAACATACTACAAATTGAGAGATCAATTAGACATATAATTTACATGTCAAGCTGATAACACAAACATACTAGCAGAATAACTTCCATCAACAATGGGATAATGGAAATATAATGTCTTCTGCTATATTTCGCGCGTACGAGTTAAGTAATACAAAACTTATCTGAATGAAAATTGTTAACTTGTTAATATGAACAAAATTTATCTTCATAATAGGAACTAAAATTACAAAAATATATCTAACAAAGAAATTTGTATTTGGTTATATTAACAAAATAAACAAGAAAACTGAAGTATGTAGCACAAACCAAGGACATAACAAATATAATGAGTAAAACATGACTGGAAGCAACTCAAAAGACTTGCAATACAGGAAGACTATCAAAAAGAAATGACCAAACTTATATATTAATGCATGGATTACAAATAAAAAGGTTTGCAGTTTTATAGATACAAAAAGTAGCATGCCAACTCAAAGAAATAAAACCTCGTGTTGAAGTGTCAGTAAAAACTGTAAAACCATTCACTAATATGATTCAATCTCTAATTGGAGCAGAAATATAGTACAAAAGGTTTGGTCCACACTTAACATATCAATTAATTTTGAGCTGATGCAACCTTTTTGCACTCACAAAAATACACATAATGCATAAGTTTTTACACATACAAGCACGCACTGAAAAACAGCAAATGTATACAGGTCATTCATCAAGGAAGAACTTGATTGCCCTTATATAACAAATGAAGTATTTTATATACACACTCCTACATTTGTTACATAACAAAATTAAAATGTGCATACCTTTGGCGAAAACAAAAGTCATACTTGTACATATATACTGGTGCATGCTTGGACATTGCTTTTCTTGGCTCGGTGGTGAAGTTCAGTCCTTGTTTAAGGGTAAAAAAATGCCAGGATGAGAGCTCCAGGAAAGCCGGGAGATACATTCTATAGAAAATTTTCAAGTGGGACCCTGTAGCTTATTTTCGTACTCTACATGGTCGATCAGGGATTAGTCTTCCTTAAGGGTTCTTGCATTATCTTTTTTTTATCTATGTAGCTTGTGGTGAAGTTTTTGTGAATGTTATCTATGTAGTTTCAGATCAAGTTTTTATGAACAAATCGCGATCTTTATTTTTATATATGTTGTTATCTGCTGCTTGTTTATTTCAATAATAAAGATATCAATTTTGATAAAATTACTCCCAATTATAGTTCATAAGAGAATACAAGTCAGTAAGGTATAGGCAGAAACCGCTGGAACATTTTTATTATGACCAAAGTATACACTATTCCGACAGTCCCTTTTTTTTTCTGGAACAGTCTTAACATGAATCCTTTTTTTACTACAATTAACAAATTACATTTCAACAACTCTATTCGGGCTGTAATTTTTTTTTTTTTTACATCTGATTGCATTAAAAACATGTTTAAAGAACAGAGCTCCTACAAACATAAATTGCAATATCTCTTATTTTTTCGCTTTACAAATGCTTCCCAAACAATGAAACGTTATATTTTAGCATTCTTTTCAAATTCTATAAAGTAGCAAAATGCCCAAGTCAAAACAAAAAATCGAGATTTTTTTACTCAATGAAGTTAGGTTGGAGGACAACTCGTTCGTTTTAGGTGGTTAGATTCGGTAATTCAAAGAAATTAATACCTCAGTATGCTCTTAATTCCAGGTCGCCGGAACATTTCAGCTAGCATCCAGCACTATCGATGGCTGTCATATTCCACGGCACGTATAGCAACATCGAAGTTGCCACGAGATTCCAGGTCAGCGCATTTGAGAGGAGCAGCCGGGTGGAAGTGTTGTGCTACCAAAATATCTTGGAATGATTTGGGATCTGGGAGTTAGAAATTGGGATTTAGGAATTGTGAATTTGACAGATGAAAAAAACGAATAAGGGGAACAGGGAAGGGCAAAGAAAATTGAGAAAGGGTGAAGCGAAAGGCTGGCTTAAGATTGAACTAGAAAATGAATGAACAGATGAATTTCAGCGGAGACGAGATAAATGGTTGATAATGTCAAGCTGCCGTTATTTCTTGATAAGGATTAGGGTTAGGAGATAGAATAATATGCATTGGCGGCCGTGTCGTTTGTGGTAAATAGTGCGATTTCGGGTCGGGTTTGCTATATATGTTGGGCCTGGGCTGGTTCATTATAATAACTTCATAGCCTGTTAAGTATATTTTTTTATCATTTTCAATAAAGAAAGCAAATTTTAGACAATACAAATGCCAAACCGTTAATTAGTTGACATTGGTTTTTGCGGTTTAACAATGAAAAATCATTAATTATTAAAATGATTAAATTTGACTACTACTAGATAAATTGAAATTATTATTATTAGTTTCATAATTTTATTTATTGTTTATATAAAATATAATTATTAATTATAAAATATCAAATATTAAATGCTAAATGTTCCTTCTTAATTACTAATATTTCTTATTGATTATGGATTATTAAATATATTTCTTAATTACTGATTATTTATTAACTACTATTTTTTAAGGGTCACTACTAATTAAAAATTATATAAATTATTTATTGAACGCTAAGTATTACTTCGTACATGTTAAATTTCATTATTAATTATTAGTCATAATTATTATATTATTATCAATAATTATGTATCTAATAGTAGTTAATAACTAAAAATTATTAAATATTACTTAGTAATTATCAAACATCAAATTTTAGTATGTAAATACCGATTATTAATTATTAATTGTTTAGTATTTATTTATCTACATATTTTAATTATAGTTAATAAATATCAAATTACATTTACTAATTATTACTAATTCTCTGTAATAGTTATCAAGTGTAAAAAATAATTATTGATTATCTACAACAATTTGCAATTGCAGATACTTTATTGATAATCATCAATCATAATAAATTATAAATAATGACATTTTCAAGTTATTGTTTATGATTATTGATTTGTGTATTTTCTTTTGTTAAAATAATTTGTAGTTGCTTCGGTGGATATTCTTTAGTTCTTATGAACATGTGTAAATAACATTATTTGCCTCGGTGCATTTGCTTCGGTTCCTGAGTAACTGATGCAAATAACGATATTTTCTTCGGTTATAAGGATGTAGGAAGCAAATAATACTGTTTGCTTCTCTACATTTGCTTCAGTTGTTGACACAACCGAAGCAAATGATGTCATTTGCTTCTGTTGTGAGCAAAACCGAAGCAATTAATACTATTTGCTTCGATGTATTTGCTTCCATTGGCAGCAGAACCGAAGCAAATAATACTTTTTGCTTCAGTTGTGAGCACAACTGAAGCAAATGAGGCGAGGCAACAGACATATTTTGTAGTAGTGATGGACATTTATTTATATTTATAAGTTATTTTAGTTATGACTAACTGTATTGTCTTTAATTCTTAAGGTATGGATCGTCAGTGCTTAAGTGATGATACACTCTTTTTGATAGTGCAACTACTCATACAATATTGAAAAATTCGAAGTACTTCTTTGAATTATCTGAAAATATTTAAAGTTTTAGCTATAGTTGGTCCAGCCAATAGAACTAAAGGGTCCGGAAGATCCTATGTAGTGTTACCAAATGGTACACATATATTCATTAAAAATGCACTATATTCAAGCAATTCTAAAAGAAATCTGCTTAGCTTTAATGATATAAGAATGAATGGCTATCATATTGAAACTATAAGTGAAAACAACAAAGAATACCTTTGTGTTATTTCTAAAATTGAAAGTCAAAAGTTTATTTTAGAAAAATTTGGTATAATTTCAACTGGATTATATTTTACAAAAATTGGTATAGTTGAATTTCATTTTATAAACACGAGCCAGAAGCGTACAAATAAGAAATTGATTCTTTGGCATGATCGTTTAGGTTATCCTGGATCAACTATGATGCATAAAATTGCTAAAAAACTCAAATGCGCATGATTTATCTAATCAATTGAATTTACCAAGTGATTACATGTGTACCTCGTGTGCACGAAGAAAATTAATTAATCGACCTTCATGCAGTAAAATCACTTCTGAATCTCCAGCATTTTTGCAAAGAATTCAAGGTGATATATGTGGTCCAGTTCATCCCGCTTGTGGACCATTTAGACATTTTACGGTATTAATTGATGCATCAACTCTATGATGGCCCGAAAATTCCCACCTTTCAAATCGACAGTAAACCACACAAGTCCAATCCAAACGACAAAAATCCTCGAGACTGTAGGTATATGACTAATAAGAAGTGAAACGGAACAACCTTTTTATTATCATTACAATAACTTTACAATATAGTACAGAAATATCATAGTACAACAATAAATATAATGCTCAGCAGAAAAAACTACATCAGATTTTAATATGTACAAAGCGGAAATATAAAACTCTCAACGGAAGAAATAAAATGCTTTGGACACATCTTTAGCTTCAATATAGGCCCGTGTGGAAAATATGGGCACCTAAAGTTTAGGTGGGAAACAATAAACTCCGAGTCAATCATGGGACTGGTATTAGAACTAAAAAAGCTATTAAACTTTATTTTAAAGTTTGGTAAATCACATGACCACACCGTATAACACAGAACGGGTTTTCTTCATATGAATACCAATCATAAACAACTCACAATGCTTTTTGAAAATGAAGCTACTATAAAACTCAAGCCCATCACACAATGCAACACAAATCGAAGGAAAGAGTTTTACCTAATACTAGCCAAACATGCTTTATACACTTTTAAAACAAAAACATTTTTTGATATTATTACTGGTGCATAGTGTGAAAATCATTTTCATAAATAAGTATATCAATCTTAGACGACATAATGCCCCATCCCATTATGTCGCCATATAGGTTTACAACTGAAAACGCAAAGCTCGTATTGGAAGTTGGATTCCATCAATGACAAAGACAAAGGATCTTCCTTATCCGATCAGATTATCTCTAGCAAGACGTCCAGGACTCACACGCATGTGATCCTTCAGAGCGGCAGAGGCGGCCCACCAATGCTCGGTGAGTTCTGCTTAATCCTGAACATAACGTTCCCCGGTAGTATCTGACCATCAACCTGGTCGTATTTAACCATCATCCGAGGCACCTCGATCCATCAACCACATATGTATATCTTGCCTCGACTCTATACCATGTCATCACTTTTTAGATATATTGGAACGTAGTCCTTACTTTGTGGTCCATCGTCTTATTTTTGGCCATTCACTGGTTGTGAGGCTCTACAGTCACGTTTCAACACAAAGCTACGCTATACTAGCCATGCTTTGATCATCATCCACAAAACTCCACCTTGCAATATAAGCTTTGATTTATCATCACTTTGCATGCCACATTGTCAATCCACAACATATAATCGGTGTCTATTAATATATAACCCTCTGAGTACATAAATCTTAGAGGAGGGTGTTAATCTAAGAGAATAAATCCTCTGCCACCGACTGATATAACATCAATAGATACTGTTATGTCGTAAAATACGATGTCAGACACACATCCATTTACAAGTTTGTTCTGTGTCAGAACAAAACCGAAGGCACCTTATTCCTCATCTAATTAAGGAGAGTGACCCTTGCATATTTGGTCAATTTATAAGAACGTCTGAACGATCACCTCTAATAACCTCATCTTAGGTGTACCTCCCAATCGTGAAATCTGCAATAATCCAAACGATGTGAAGATCTCCGGTCTTCAACCACCATCTTCAAATATATTCAATACTCGCCGTAGTTATTCAGAATGGGTCGAAACCTGGTCATTCTGAATAATTATCGCATTATTCAAATCAACTAAAATATACAAGATGTCCTAAGTCTTATTCCATTTTGGGAATATTCTTATATTTGATCATTCTTTACATTAGGAACTATTCCCCTAAATCTTATCAAAGATTTACATTCTTCAAACTTCTTGTTTAAATCATTCCTTGGTAATCATTTTCCTATTCCCATCCTATTCATCCCATGAAACAAAACTGGTGGTACTCCATATCTAATACCCCTCTTATTTTGGCAAGTTTAATTACCTTCTTTCATTTAAAATCTAATTAAAGATTTTATTAAAACTCTAACTTAGTTTTAATCTATGTTACATCCATCCAAACCTTTGTTGAAATATCTAATAAAACTCTAACTTAGTTTTAATCTTTTCTTTAACTGGGTTGAAGAACAAACGTTATTTAAAACATCATTCACGATATACCCCTAACTAATTGATATTAAATATAAGAATTCAAACATAGTTATGTCAACTTATATTCAACACCAATTTTGTAAATCAATGAATACTATAAGTGGAATAACGATGTTAACATCTTCCAAATTCCCTGAAATAACAAATGTCTACACAACGATAATCAATACTAAATATCCAAAGATCATTTCTATCAAATCAAGTTTTTATTCAAACTGGAAATCTTTTCTAAATCAAAATATTTATCTAAACACTTCTTTCTAATCATGATTATATTTGATAAACCAAATAATTTAAGTTTATTTAACTTAATTTTACTAAATGCCATTTTACCATTTTCATTCAATTAGGCTGAAAACGCAAATATCCCAAAATATAGTTTGAAACTACATATTTCTCTTTCAAATCACTTTGAAATCTTTTACTATGATTTATCACAATATTTTCCTATTTTTAATATTTTAAAAATAGCTCCTTTTATTAAAATCCATTTTTGAGTCAATAGTGTCCAAGCGCTGTTTTTATTCAAAATTGATTTGAACTTATCTCCACATATAACCATTGGATTTTAAAGCTCTTATACTCATTTGAAAGCCCTTTTCAATTTGAACATAATGGTTTTTACTTTGGGAGAATCTGACGGTCAAATCTCTTAGTATGTCAATTTGAAGTCAATGGTCGAAATTCACAAAATGTCCTACGCGACGGGTTCTATTCAAACTAAACTTCAATTTTATATTAAAATAAAATTGAATTGCTTTTAAGTTAGTTTACTTAATAATTACTGTAAACCCTATTTTCATTATTTTCCTTCTAATTCAAACATTTTCATTAAATGACTATTATAATATTATTTTATTACTAAAATAATATTATTTTTCAAACTTCATTATTTTAAATCCAAATCTTCCTGACATCCATTATAAAAATAAATGAGAAAGTTTTGAAAAGAAAATTCTTTTAAAACCTTTCCTAGATACCCCTATTCATTTTAAATTAAAACTTCGACAGGCTATAATCTGCTTTTAATTTCTCCAAAATTATATCTATCTTTTGCAAATGTTCATCGTAATGCATTTTACTTTACGTCTATCCAAAATCGGACGTCAAATTTTTTATGTTTATTTTTATTTTTCACCCAGTATTATATTAATAAAATATTCATTAAAAATTGTTTTAATGAATGGAGACTTAACTAATGTGCCCATAATTTAATTTTTAGCCTTATCAGTTATGGTAATCACATACCATATTATCAACAACCATGATAACTTTTAAGTACAACTATTGTGATATAGTTTATACCATATAAACCTTAATCTATTTAATGCTTATATGGTTTTGTCAGTCAACGGATTAACCACAAAACAAATCATCAACTAACATACGTATTCAACATCAATGAGATTCATACCCATAACTAGTAATCACAATCAATAGTCATAAGATAAGCATTTATAATTTCAAAGTTTAATGTACAATAAACTATATATATATATATATAACTGTAAATAAACGTCCATTATCCACATAGCAACCATTGCAACCACAAGCAATCAATATATAATCAAATAAGATTATAATGACTTATAAATCAGTTTAGGGAGTTCTCACCATGATTTTTAATCGTTTCAATATTGATTTCTTTTGGATTAAATTAAACGCGGGTTTAATTTAACCCAAAATTACAACTTGCTCCAAATTTGACCAAATTAGTTTTGTTGTGAAGCTCTCGACTCCATGATTCCAACAGATCCGGTCTCGTCCAATTCTGGGTTCGTAAGAATGAGTTGTACATGTTTAAACATTGATAAACTAATTAAATAATCAATCTTTTACTATTCATCACCGTTTCAAAACCAAGCTCCCCATCCTTCATGCTCGTGCCGCAGCCTACAATCCATCGGACGACCATCGCTTACCACCACCTTCATCGCCTACCATAGCAGCCCCCACTCCTCCATCCCCGGGCCCCACTTCGCCGGAAAAACCCCACGACCCAAAACCCACGTTTCTGGCTCCATAGACTACGTCCGACTTCCAATGGTCACCAAATTTCACCACGAATAAGGTCTCGACATTCCGAGCAACTTTTCACTTAGGCACTTTGCCTGAGAACGCCCCCTTCACCTAAAAAAATGTGTAATACGAAATCTGCACCTAAAAACAATTAGCCTCCGATCATCTCCATTTTCCAGCCATCTCCGGTCACTTTCGGGCGAAATGCCCAACTATAAAGTCTCTTCTCTCTCCAACTTCCTAGTTGATGACTTTTGCTAATTCCCAACCGTTTCCCCCAAAACCCTAAAGAAAGAATTCGGCACACTGCCTTGCAGACTAAATTCCGATCACCTCCAGCATCCTTTTGGCTATGAAATTTTTACAGTAGCTAGTCCTCACTGAGTACTCTAACTTTCATGTTTGACACTTTGGCTAATTCTCTGTGCATTATGAGATAAAAATTATGAAAGGAGGAGGGACTTATTTGCAGAATGTGGCGGAGGAGGAAATGGGCTGAAGGGGGTGGCTTGGGGTGCTCTTATAGGATAGAGTTTGGCGTGTAGGAGAAGCTTTGGGTATTATTTTATTATTTTATTTGGTCATCGCTGTCCCTGATTGTAGTGTAAAATTTGCACGAGAACGCACGAACTCCGTTCGAAGTAAAAATTGATACACGCCTATGGTTTGTTATTGTGTCCTAATTGTTGTATATAATGGTGTTGTATACACAATTATATGATTTTTGTTTGATAATAACAACCAAATATTTATTATTTGAAATGTGTTTATAATTGTATTGTTTCAATATATACATCACATACAGGAATATAATATTTTCATTTAAATAGAATACAACTGTACAGACATTTATATATTCACACAGTATTTTATTTGAATATAATATTATATTTCAACACTTAAACAATACAAATTTATAACTCCACGGTTTAAACATTTCACATGAATTTGTATTTGTAAATAAACTAAATACGATAAACAAATTTGTTTGAACACAATGACATAATATCTTATTTCAATCAAATTGGTTTATTACAAATATCAGTACAGTTTTCTATTCTCTGTACATCAGCTCCTCACTACATATTCACTCATACACTCAGTTTACACTCATATACATACATTCACCGACTCACACACTCATTCACTGATATTGTCTAGTCTTATATCTTCATTGCACAGTCAGTCCAGTCATCTACACCTGTCATATACAAAAACACACATACAGTACACTGCAATATAAATGAAACTGAATGCATGTAAATTTGAATTTATTTTTTAAATTTTATTTGCCTCAGATTTCTAGTGTTTCTCATCATTTTTCATGACTTGATCTGATATGTGAATGTAGCGCGCACACGATATATGTATATACACATATTATTGTGCAGGGACAGGAAAATCCATTCATATGGCTGCATATACACACGTGCATAAATATACACGTGTGCACTGCCTCGCCAATCATTAAGCAGTATCGCGACTGAGGAGCAGCCACATGGACCAACTCGTCTCAGTGCACACATGAAAAACAACATAAGTGAAGCACATGTGAAGCAAGCAGCTAAATGGCCGAGCCACACAAATACGGTGCAATGATTCATGTCAGAAATGACTACTCAGCCCAAGTTTCAAAATGGACATGTCAACAAACATTGGTGCAACCTAGCAATGAATATACAGTTCAAGTGCAACATTCATACATATGTTTCAAGTGTCTCAAGTTAAAGTATTTAATGTTTTCAGAAGCAACAGCATGGTCAAACTCTCACAAAACTGATTTCAGCTAGCATGTGTGGTCGAGCACAAGTAAACATGGCATGGTCGAGTCAATGCAGCAAACAAGTCAACATACATGCAGTTTTAGGTTCATGTTCAAATGAAGAGCATCATGCATGAATACACAACATGGTTCAGAAACAAGAAACAAAGCCAATATGCATGCATGTGAAAAAGTGCCAACATGATTCAGAGTTTTCAGAGAAGTTTAAAGTGAGAAAACATTGCATGGCAAAGCTAACATGGTTCTGCATCATAGTAATACACAGCAGTTACAAGAAGCACAAACAAGACAGAGGCTAGCATGCAAGTGAATATAGTGAACAAGCTAAAGGGTTTTAAAGTTGGCCAAGATAATCAAGGACCAGATGGATCACACAAAGCCAAGTATAAGTGCAATGACTACGGCATGTCGAAGTACATATGAAAATAGTTAAATACAAGGCAACATGTTTGCAGTGGTGAAGGAAAGAACATAGTATAACATATATTGGTTTGACTATACATGGTGCACAAATGAAACATCATGATCAAAGTAGCATGTCTAAAATCAAGGCATAAATGGCATGTTACAATTCCAGAAAAATCAAACATAGTATGGCGAAATCAATTTCATTTATTTCCTGTTTTTTGAATCAATCAGGTATTTCTTTCTAGCCAAGCATGTACAAGTTTCAGCATATACATAAATTAAAGTTTTAATGACTTGCAGAAATCACCGAAAAGTAATTTTAGGCAAGTGTTTAATGATTTTAGAATTTCAGAAAAGCAATTTTGGAAATCAAATAGGAAATAAATCAATCAACATTTAACAAAACAGTTTTCAGATTTGAATATCACAAAATCATTCCTGTTTTTGGACAGAAATACAAGTGGCAAGTTTTTCAATGATTCCAGAAATACACGTATAAAATCAATTGGCACTCAAGTTTTGTTGTTTCTAGTTTTGACAAAGCATTCAAGGAATTACATTTGGCAAGAAACAATGGAAAATCGGCAATTGCTTATCCGCTGCTTTAAGGAATATTTTTGGTTAATTATATTAGCAATCGCGCTGAATTAACAATTCTAAATTGGTTGTTCATTACTGGAATGAAATCATTTTTGTCATTCAAGAGCATTCCAGAAATCATGCAATTTGAACAAGGCAACAGTGGTTCAAAATTATCAATCTAGTATTTATTCAAAGGCCACGCAAAACTTAATCAAAGCCGAGGAAGTCGAGCATCTCAATCAAATCGAGCATCTCAAATTCAAATTCGTTTCAAAGCCGAGGTGATTAAAGCAAAAATGGAAACCGAACAAATCAGGACCAAATCAGATCAAATCACACACGAGGAAATCAGAGTAACTAATAGGATTTAATTATTCTATTTAAACACAATTCATCACTAGCTTTTTAGGGATCGAAACCAAGCATAAAATTTCAAGCAAAGTTTTAAACAGAAAATTCACTTTTCTTCTAGGGTTTCGGTCGCCAGATATTCCCAAGTTAGAGAGCGAAACAACGACGAGCAACATCCATCAATCATCAGAGATCGAAGATCCAGAAATCACGATTTAAGGGAGATCAAGAAAACCCTAGTTTTGTGTAAAGCCGTCATTTTTATTTCCAGAAACAAAGTGATCGGGTCAAAATAAGTGGTGCAACCAATTTACATATGGTCGGCCAAGCATAATGAAGTGTTAAAGGGAGTTGTTTAAATTCCTTTTTAAATACTAGGGTTTTTATTTTTATTTTGTGTATTGTTTTATTTCATTTGTAAACCGTTTAAACAGTTCTAGAGTCTGTAAAATCTAGGGATTCAGTTAAGGGTTAACTGACAGTTGCTAGAGTCTGTAAAATCTAGGTGGTTTCCTAGTTTCGTCTGTAAAACTAGGCAGTTTACTAGAGTCTGTCAAAATAGGGGAAAATCCGGTCTAGGGGATATAGACCAGTCTAGGGTTTTGAGCGTAGGGTTAGGACAAGAGCAGGCGCTGCAAGTTTACATGAGATTGCAAGCGGGATCTGTTTATAACACCTAGTAGAAACCTTAGGAATGCAGCAGTAGGCAGGATTTTTCCGAAGCTGGGTATCTTTGTGTGTTACTTACTTTCTGTATTTTTATTTCTACTGCATTCTGTAATATGTGAATATTTTAATATCCCTAATATTTAAACTCTGCGATAATTTGTAATAAACCCTATTCATCCCCCCTATAGGGTTAATATAGATCCAACACTAATGAAACTTGTTTCGTCGAATTCCGAGTATATTTTTTCAAAAAGCTCTACTTCGGCCTCGAATTATTGATCGGTTCACATCATAATTACACACGGCCACAAAAATAACTCTAATGGCAGCAAAATTTGGAATCCTATAATTATTTACTATTCTGAATCCAACAAAACTGGTTTCGTTGAAAACGGAGATCGTTTGCGAAAAGGCTATTTTTAAGGCCTATGTAATATATTATTATAATATTATTAAATTCTAAAATTATTCAATTTAATAATAAACAATTTGTTATTATCGTATATATGTATATATCATAATGGGATTATTTATAAGTTCCAATACAATATTAACTAATTTCGAGTTAAACGACGTCCATACTATATATAAAACCCCTATTTTTATATTTAACAAATCGGTAAAATATAAATTAATTCCATAACGACTATTTGGGAATTTGATTTAGACACAACTTACAATTTATACGACGAAATCTCGATTTTTCACACTCATTAGAAAGATATAGTTAAATAAATCCTAACGTTTCTTGTTTCATCAAATTCTGACTTATATTGAGTTCTATACAATCATGTAAAGTTCAAAACGTAATATTATGATTTACCGCGACGTTACGAGCTCGTTTTTAATTAGATTATAAATTTTATGTTCAAAATTATTTTAACTCGACTTATATAGATTCTAAGTAATATATCTTAAATTAAGTCGTTATAAATATTTAATACCCATTAAATATTTTTTACTAAAATACGGGTCGTTACAAACTCTTCGGTTACATGTATGTTTGCACTCTACTAGAAACATGGCATTTGCCAAATTACTTGTTTAAAGAATTAAATTGCGAGCACACTTCGCGGATCATCAAATTAAATCAATCCGACTAAATAATGTAGGAGAATTCACTTCTCAAGTATTTGATGATTATTGTTCATGATTGGGAATTAAAGTCGAACATCTAGTAGCTCATGTTCACACTCAAAATGGTTTGGCAGAATCATTAACCAAGCATTTGCAACTAATTGCAATACCATTGCTTATCGTTGCCTGTTTCAATTTGGGGTCACACAATTTTGAATGCATCGAAATTAATTAAAATTAGACTGATGACTTATCATCAATTTTATCTATCACAACTTTTAACTGGATCCCACCCAAATATTTCACATCTACAAAAATTTGATTACGTTGTGCATGTACCCATTAGTCCTCGACTTCGTACTGTAATGGGTCCTCAATGAAGATTGCAAATTTATGTGGGATTTTACTCACCTTCGATAATTCAGTATTTTGAACCTCTCATAGGTGATGCCTTTACTGAAGATTTGCGGATTGTAAATTTGATGAGTCAATTTTCCCGCCGTTAGGGGGATAAAAGAACCATTCCAGTAGAGGGATGTGAAATTTCATTAAATAATCCATATATCTTTCATTTGGATCCACGTACCAAACAATATCAATACGAGGTACAATTTTTTTTGCATATTCAGAATATTGCAAATGAAATGTCAGTTGCATTTAATGATGCTGCAAAAATAATTAAATTGCACATTCCAGCAGCAAATGCATTGGCTACAATTGAAATCTCCAAAGGACCAATAATAGCAAATGAATCTAAAGCTAGACAAAAATTGTGGAAGACCGACAGATTCAAAAGATCTGGCGTCTAAAAAAAGAAAGTCTAACGAAAAATCATCAATTAACAAACCTCCTGAAGAGGTTATAAATGATCTAAAGGGTAACTCAAAAGAAAATTCCAGTTCTCCTAAAATTAGTGAAGGAACTATTACCCTAAAAGGAATAATAAAAGCTTCCAAAAATAAAATGGTTCCTAATAATAATGAGATCTCAATATTCTATACGAATGTGACATCAAAGTAAAATAATAATTTTATGATGTATTCTCATTCGCTGTAGCTACTGAAATAACTGAAAGTCATGACTATATGAGGACAATGACAATGAACCAACTAGCATACATGAATGTTGAAAAAGACATGATTGGCCAAGGTGGAAAGATGTTATTCAGGTTGAGCTAGATTCACTTAAAAACCATGATATATTTGGACCAATAGAGAAAACACCAGAAGATGTTAAAACAGTTGGTTATAAACGAGTATTCGTTAGAAAACGAAATGATAAAAATGAAGTTGTGACATACAAGGCACGACTTGTTGCATAAGGTTTTCTACAGAGACTGAGTTTTGACTTTAAAGAAACATACTCTCCTATTATGAATGTCATAATATTTCAATATTTGATAAGCCTTGTAGCTTCTGTAAAGCTTGATATAAGATTGACTGATGTTGTGACAACTTATCTTTACAGTGAATTAGATTCCAACATTTACATGAAAATCTCAGATGGATATAAATTGTCTGATGCAAAATCAAAGGCGGCGTACTCATTAAAACTGAGATGATCATTATACAGCTTGAAACAACCTGGAAGAAAGTGGCATAACTGTCTTAGTGAATATTTGATAAAAAGCCGGGTATAAAAATAATCTCATTTGTTCATGTATCTTTATAAAGAAATCAGTAAAGGAATTTGCTGTTTTAGTAGTATATTTGATGATATAAATTTGATTGGAACTCCATAAGAGATTGATGAAACAATAGAATATCTGAAACAAGAATTTAAAATGAAAGATCCTGGCATAACTAAATACTGTCTTGGTCTACAGATCCAGCATAGTACAAATGACATATTAATTCATCAATCAAATTACATTGAGAAAATCTTGAAGCATTTTCAAATGAATAAAGCATATCCACTTAGTACGCCTATGATTGTCAGATAACTAGATATTAAAAAGGACCCTTACCGCCTAAAAGAAGATGATAAAAATGCACTTGGTCCAGAAGTACCGTATCTCAGTGCAATTAGTGCATTGTTATATTTAGCCTAATGCAAGAGACCAGATATTGCATTTTCAGTCAATCTTCTAGCAAGATATAGTTTTGCACCAACTAAAAGACATCGGAATGACGTAAAATATGTCATGAGATATCTGCCTGGAACCACAGATTTAGGCTTATTTTAATATAACATAGGCAATAATCCAATTCTAGTTGGTTATGCTTATGCAAGTTACCTTTCTGATCCACATAAAGCAAGATCACAAATTGAATACGTGTTTACTAACAACAATGCAGGTATTTCATGGCGGTCTACAAAGAAAACAGTGGTAGCAACATCATTCAATCATTCTAAAATACTAGTATTATATGAAGCAAGTCTATTTGTTAAAGATCATTAATTGAACATATTCGAAGTACGTGTCAATTTCCCGCAACTACAGAAGGATCAACTATTATTTATATATGAAGATAATGCAGCATGCATAGCCCAAATTCAAGCAAGTTATATCAAAGATGATATGACGAAGCACATGTCTCATAAATTTTTCTTCACACATGAATTTCAAAAAGGCAATAAGATAGAATTGAAACAAATCTAGTTTCAAGAAAATCCAGCAGATCTATTTACGAAGGCACTTCCAAAATCAACATTTCAAAAGATGATTTATAAAATTAGTATGTGTTGCTTGCATCACCAAACTATTTGAATAATACGTTATGAATCAGGGAAATCATATAAATTTATGCTATACTGTATTCTTTTCCTTCACTAATATTTTTTCATTGGGTTTTTGTTACTAAGGTTTTTAATGAGGAATCTTTGATACAAAAGTATCAATCTCCCATAGTAACATCGTAAACATGATACCTAAAGATGAAATATTTTTTTTTTCCTTATTTATGATTTTTACCATATGGTTTTACATAAAAAGGTTTTTAATGAAGCAATTAATTTTTCATAATGGATACGCTTAACGCTAAGAATATTATTGTAAATATTTGAACATGTGAAGTCTGTAAATAGAGAGGTAATATGTGTATTCTATATATCCAAATAAATAAAAATGTTTTTCTCCAATGTATTATCTTATTTTATTACGTTTCTCCCATTTCTGTGTTTCCTTTTAACCGTGCGGTGAAGTAAACTGTTGACCGCTTATTCGCTAACTGTACTTTTAAATAGAATCTCTCCGGGAGCCCCAAATCCCCCTGAAAAACCCTAATCCTAATTTCTCTCTGCTCCGTTCAGCCATGTCTTCCACTCTCCTCGAAGTTACTCGTTCCTCACACGAAGACGCCGAAAAGCTTGAACGTCTAGTTGCGAAAGAGCTCCAGCGCGAACCTACTTCGAGTCGTGACCGCCTCTATCAAAATCATCGCGTCCGTATCATGATAGACAACATTATCTCCACCACGCACAAGCTGGTAATATTTTATTTCTCTAACTAGTTTGTTTTTATGATTTCACATAATGTCCTGACATTTAGTGCATATTTTTTAAGGTTGAAATATACGAGGATAAAGATGGCGCAAGGCGGGATGAGATTGACGCGATTGGTGGGAAAACGGCTGGCGCTACAGATGCAAGGGTGTTCAGTGCCTTTTATGATAGACTAAAAGAGGTTTGTTTTTTTGAATTTGATTGTCTTTTTTTTTGGTGTAATTTTTTTATTGTTTGGTTTTGTTTAGATAAGAGAGTATCATAGGAGACATCCAAATACTAGAGCTGTTGATACAAGTGAGGAGTTTGAGGAGATGCTGAAGGAAGATCCAGTCATTGAATTCAGCGGCGAGGTATGCTTGATTCTTTAGTTTAATTGGTATGTGTATTGGATGTCAGTATCTTGATCATATTTTTACAATAACTCGGATACTGAAGCTGACCCCCTTTTAGAAATTTTAACGTTATTAGTTTTGGTTGTCCTAACATATATTTTCATTGGAAATGTTTTTTATTTGAATACATCTGAATATACATACATACACGTGCGTGTTTTTATGTGTGTGCACGTGTGTGTATATATTAGCATATGGCCACATTAGTGTTGAATCCTATATCTATTTCAAATTATGAATCAGTAATGGTGCTTCCTGTAGGTTATTGCACCTCACTTAGCATTTTTATTGATGAGTTCATCACATGACTGCATCTCCCTATATCAGTCTTTCAGTCAGCCGGCTTTCCCTTGCACGGTCTATTTTCCATGACAGAAGCATTACTATAATGGAATTATATATTCAAGGCGTGCCACATAGAAATATTGTAAAAACACCATCCATATTTAAAATTTTAAATATATTTTTGGAAAATATATTTTGTTAGGAACATACAGTGAATTTGGTGAAATAAATGGATATTAGATTATACTTGTTATTCAAGGTTTTAAATCTCGGACATCGGTCATGTTTCGTTTTGGAATTTTAGTGACTCGATATCGTATCGGGAAAATCTTGGGATAGACGAGTGCATCTCGGGAGCCAGTATTGGATTTACTTCTCGGAGCTTTAAGTTCATGTTGGGATCATATCAAAGTGTATCTTATGTTAAAAAATTAATTTGATCATACAATAATATTTACTTTTACTAAAATATATAGAAAATTAAGTTTATTTGATTTGTAAATAACAACAACACATCAACATAATTTATAACAAAAAATATAGAGCCAGTTTATTTAATATTTATTGAATAAAGTGCCAAAAAACATGGTGTCCAATTCATAGACCACTGCAAACAAGTCTGTCATAAAAATACTAAAACTAGATGGTGTCCATTTCATAATCTCTTATATTATTAGCAAGAAACTATAAATGTACTTAACAAAACACATGACAAGAAGCTACAAATGCATACAACAAAAATAATATTCGACCTATACAAAGGGTTTAATAAAGTTCACTTGTAGAAAATAAAATATAAGCTTTGAAAATAAGAACAAACCAAACTTCAATGCAAATAAAATATAATTTCATGACAAATAAAATTTCGTTGTAATAGAAAAAAACCTTAATTAACATATATGTAGAGAGTAGAGAGCACAACTGCATTGTCGAAACGAGAGATGGCTGTCGAGAGTCAGAAGCAACTACATGCTATCGAGAGATGAAAAAAAGATCTATTTTTTTAGAACATGGAGTTTCATTTTTTTTCCAAGAGAAGAGAATTCAGTTATTTGATGAGAGTGGTCGATTTTTTGATGAGAGAATTCAGATAACAAAGCAAAGGCGCGTGCCAATTAATGGATTGAGAATCAAATAGGATTTGTTTTTTTCTAAAATAAAATAAAATAAATCACTCGATATATTGGAATATCATTTTATTCTAAATATAGGGCCGATATTTGTAAATATGGGGCCGATATTTGTAAATATCGAACAATATTTTCAAAACGAGATATCAATCGATATCTTCTGTTTCGTTTCTTTTCAGCTTTCAATTGAAATATCGGCCAAAATTTAAAACACTGTTTTTATTAGTGCTTAACTAAACAGTTTTTGTTGCGTATTTCATATATTTTGTATTCAAACAACAAAATATTATCTTCATTCTGTCAATATGGACATGAATGTGGTATTTGTATTGAAATTTATTTAATATGATCCAATATCTTAGATTAAAATTTAGTTAGTTGAATTTATTTTATCAGTTCAAAACTTAGGATTATTATTTATTTGTTTGATCAGTTGGGTGATTTGATTGAATATTTGTTAATTGGATTTATTTAACTAGTTTAAAACGTAAGATATTCAATTATATAGACTTGATGTAAAATTGTGTGAGGAATTACGATTTTTTATATAAATAATCATAGAATTTATAATCTATAGGTACTTCAATG
Source organism: Allium sativum (assembly GCA_030737875.1). Lineage (NCBI taxonomy): Eukaryota > Viridiplantae > Streptophyta > Magnoliopsida > Asparagales > Amaryllidaceae > Allium > Allium sativum. The sequence continues at coordinate 242,466,866 of CM060915.1, read as the reverse complement.
TAATATGTTGCGTGAGAATTAAGGGAATCTTAGAAACAATGGTAAAAATTGTAAGCTATAGAGATTTGAATGTAAAATACCATAAGTGTACTAGGTAGATGCGTTGAATTGTTAAATTTTTTAGAGGTTTGGAATTATTATTTTTTGCTTTAATATTTTTTTAACAGTGTGTTTGAAGACGATTAGTTTATATATATTATTGGCCAATTATGTTTCATTGTTTTATCCAACTTCCATGTTTTTTCACACCCTTTTTTATTCTTAAAATCATACATTTCTTGGATGATATTGGGGAAATGATTTAAATATGTTACATCAAAGCCATGTTTTTTTTTGTCGAAACATGTTTGGAAATTACGTAATGTTATAAAGTTTCTTTTTTTTCTCCTCATGTTTCCTTGCATGCCAATTGAGGAATTCAACAAATGCTCACTGCACTTTTTTTTTTTTTGACTAGCACTGAGATATGGTAGAAAATTGGTGCTATGGTGGAGTTGGGAGTGAAAACAACTAGGGTTGTCAACGGATAGTTTCAGATACAGATAGTGTCATATCCGTATCCGTATCCGAAACTATTTTCAGAAATTGGATATTCGTATCCGCGGATACAGACGAATATCGGAGAATTATCCTATCCGCTAACGATCGATAATTAAAGAAACATAAGTTGAAATTCTAGGTTTAACATGATATTATTTTAATGTCATGAATTTATAAAGTATAAAAAATCAATAAGAAAAATGATATTAAATAGTTTTGAGCAGTTAATATGCATTATCAAATGCATAATATATAAACTACCAACTTAACAAAACAATAATTTATCATTGTTTATTATGCTAAAATACATATCAAATAAGCTAAAAATTTGACAAAAACCGAACGGATAATTTTCGGATGCGGATACCTTCGTATCCGTATCTGCATCCGCTTTTTCCAATATCGGATACATCCATTTTTTCGGATACGGATGCGGGCGGATTTCGGATTTTTCGGGTATTCGTTGCCAGCCCTACTGCAGTAGAGAATGATAACAACGATTGTCAGATTTACATGATGGATTTCATGTCAAATCCAACCCCCCAATCTAGACATCTCTCCTTTACACCTTTAGGAAACCTCCCTTGTCTGCTCATTTCACTCGTTGGTTGATTGTTGATGGCTGTGCTTTTGTCATGTTCTTTTATCGGCCCTTCCCTTAGCATGTAGCCAAGAGTTTCAGCGAATTCACTTGGGATGTCTAGTGCATTTGATTACCCCAACATCTTTGATTTCACATATCAAAAATTCTTATGAACTACAAGCTTGCTGTCTGTCACTATTTCATTTCGTTTTACAATTCATTGTCTTTTACACCCTGTTTGCAATTTTGACATGTGGCTGCACTGAAAATTTATATACGTTTTATTAAAATAACGGGTTACTGCATGAATGCACATCTCACTACCGTCCCACTATGATGGTATTGAATTAATTTTCATTTCCTTAGAACGTGTATTAGATTATCAGGTATTAAGTTAAAGCAATGTGGTATAATTGTAGGGGGTTTAATGATAATTTTATTGACTTTTAGATGGTTGAAGTTCGTATTCCTGCTTGTCCGTCTCATTTATAGAAGGAAATGCCTAATGTCTGATTATATGCATATTGCCATTAGTTGATGCAATTTGGATGCTATCATTACTTATCTGACAGAGGGACATATCAATTTACAATCATCCCCGTCGATTTTCATCTTTTCTCATTTCCTTTTCTTGCGATGACTGGTTGAATAATATGTCAACAGACATTTAACATGTCAACAAAAACGTCTTCACCAAGTTACGACAGCCGTTTAAACATGCCAACTAACATGCATCTGTAATAAATTAGTAAGACCCTTCAAAAAACTATCTTGAAGTACATGGCTTAGGTGGCATCCATATTAGAGTGAAATTGGGTAAACTATGCATGATACAAAACGTTAGAAATCACCCCTTACCAGTGTTTCAATGTTCAGAACATGCGTTCTTTTCTCATCCATAACCATTAGTTTTTTTGGTACTTGTAATTTGCTTAGAAAGAAAACTAAAATTGTTATTTTTCTACATAATTTTATGTTATGTCAAAATTTAGAGCTACATAAACCTGTTTTTATAGTTCTTTGTATTGCGTGATTGAATGTTGCTGAATGGATCTGTATTTTGGTGAATGTTGCTCTTTATACTGTTGCAAATGGGAATCAAACCATTCATTTGACAGAATAGAAAATGGCAGACCCAATTATTTATGATTGCAATCGATATCTCTATGACTATAGGCGTATCATAAACCAGAGCACATAAACTGGACTTAATTACGCACACGTGTGTGTGCTAGCTATCGCTCGTGCATTCATTTATTTGGCAGACATATAGATTCTTCATGTTAAAGAGTTTTGAAATTTACATGGAGAAACATCTCTTTTTTGGTATTGCACATCATAATTGTGACATCTGTGCTGACCATATGTTCAGGGTCCTTAATGTATATTGCAGTGCCACTTAATAAGATTATTGTCTCTTGCAAATGTTTGTGGATGTATGTTATAGAACTGACAGTGAAATAACACAAACCGGAAGAAATGATAAAGTCGCTAGCTATTGTTTAAATGTTTGTGAATTTTTGTTTTGTGTGACTTCACCGTCTGTTTTTTTTTCTTCCTTTTATTAATTAGTAAAATTATTAACTTGGAATGGTAGCTGTGTTGTGATACATATACTTTACTTCCTGCAGGATTTTCGTGTTGAGTCTTGGTGGTCCATTTGGTAAGTTAGGTAATGGTTATCGGCATATGGTATATACCAAAGAAATTCCTGATTGTACCATCAGGCATGCTAGAAGAAATATTAGATTGCTTGCTTAGGCTATATAGAGGCTCATTTGCACATGACCTGTTATAGTTTTATTTTATTTTGTTAATAGTTGTAAATTCATTTTAATTTTTTATTACTTATTTTCATTCGTCCATTTCATTTGGGTATAGGAAGCGTTTGGTCGGTATCTTGACATGCATGAGCTATATAATGAGTACATCAACTCAAAATTTGGACAGCCTGTTGATTATTCTGCCTTTCTGGATAAATTTTCACAGACTCACAAGATTCCTTCCAAACTGAAACTGACAAGGTAAGAGAATTATAATTAAACAAATACTGTTCATTTAATTTTGTTACATGAGTTTTTTTTCCCTCTGTTTTCCATGGAAATATTTTGGAGTCCAAAAAGAGAAGGTTGTATGCATGACAATATATTCTAACAATGTAAAAACCGTGATTAAAAAGTCGTCGCTATATCTAAATAAACTTCAATGCGATTAAATATATCTTTAATGTTATAGTACAATGTTTCTTGTTTCTTAACTTGTTTTTTTACTTGTTTTTTAACTTGTATCAGTGCACTAACAAATTCCAAAGTAAGAACATTCATGTCTACTTTTTGGTTATCCATGGTTAATGTTAGTGTGGAAGCTATATTGTGCCAAAAGAGGTAAGTGGGTCGGCATGTGTGATTTATGTACCGCAATAATGAATACTGGAAAACCTCTTTATAAATATGAATATGGTCTAAAGTACTTCGTGAACTACTCGTTACATATAACGAATTATAGCGTTTAAGTTGTAAAACCAAGCTTTCTAATTACTGGGAGCAATGATTCATCAACAGTTGTACCTTGCTTAACACCTACTCGGTCAAATTCGTCTTAAATGCCATAAAAAGTAATTGACAAAGTGAACAAAGTTTGCTTCCTATATAATGATTTGGACTCTATCTAGAATATCACGTAAACTTAGGAGTAAAAAAAAAAAAGTAGTACCAGTTGATCATGTTGATTAATGCTTTACAACATGAAAATGCGAAGTTTCATAAGGACATATTTAAAATTTGTAACATTTTAGTAGAAAAAATACAGCCTTGCATCACAAAGTTGAGCTTTGGGAGGCACATGTATACCAACACTGAGATATCTTGAGGGATATAAGTTAATATCAGGATTTGGCTTACTGTCGTGAAGACAGTTGAGTTAGACAAAATAGTTTTTGTTTCTTGTTGAAGTCATTACAGATGAGGTCCTTGTTGGCGAGGTGTGTGAATTGATACACGGAATGTACATGGTTATGAGTTACCATATTAATGCTACATAGATTACACATACATCTAAATGAAATGTATCATTTAGTTCACTCACAGATGAGAAAATTTAGCCCTTTGAGAGTAATAAATGCAGCATCCTAAAAGTATACAATATCACATTATGAAGTTCAACGTCGAAGGATGCGTGTGTATGTGTATATATATGTCATGGGCTTTAGACATCATCGTTTGCATTGGCAACAGGATTTGATAGTTGGCTTTGATCACTTTTAACTAAGGCAGCGTATTTGCTGGTGGGGATCGTTACAAATTAAATCTACATTTTTTTCGAACATAGGTTATCAAAATGAGTTTCAGATCAAAAAATTTAAAATTCAAATTTAAAATCAAGCTTGAATTTAAATAATTGGATTTCATATTCAGCAGGCTCAATTTTTAATGCATATACATGTCAACCTTTTTTGCTTTCTGTAGTTGGTAATCAACATTAAGTGCATGTAAAGTGTAAACATTAATTTTCTTTCCATATCAATTTTTTTTTTCCCCAAACTTATTATAATGGCTGAGCTTATATGTTGGAACCTAAAATTTCTTTTATGTTTTGGAAACAATAAAATTTGCAACTTGTATACCAAAAAATACCTTTCTATCTTGTTCTCAGCAGGATTTGAATACATCATTTTCATCATTTAATGCATTATCACATGAGCTCTCATCATTACTTTGTCATATAACCGTTATGATAATGGTAACCGTTACGATATGAGAAAACCGTTACCGTATCGATATTGTTGGTAAGTCAAAAATGAACGTCGATACTTCATTGTTACTGCTGGTAAAATATCCGTTGATATACCAATAAACTGGTAAGTCATTTACTGGTAGCTGTAAATTTATCAATATATATAAAACCATCAGAATGTTATTACATTCAAAATTCGATAATAATTAAAAGTAAATATTTAGTTATTTATTTTAGCTTCATTAAGGTCAGTGTATGAGGTATGGTAGGTATCCTGAAATTTGGGGTATCGTACTGGTATCGAACTTGACCGAGTTGGAACCGAACATTAAATTCGGTTCTGGAGCATTGACATTAGTCGACATCTATTTTTTAGGTTAAAAAATTGACATTAGTCGACAACAACATCGACTTAGTGACGTTGACATCGATTTTGGTTGCAACATTAGCATCAATTTTGGATGCGACGACAAAGATTTTGGTTGCTACAACATCACTTGATGTTGGCATTTAGAGGAAAAGGGGAGGACGGTGTTTCATTTGTCTACACTGGAATGTAACTTAGGGCTTGAACAATTTATATTGGCTTGGCTTGAACATGGCCAACAAATATCTACCTAATGATTGATCAGGCCCATGATTAATTAGGGTTGGGTTGTGGTTGAAATATTTAGGGTTGGACCATACATTTGGGCTTGTGTTGGGTTAAGCTAACAAATATTTATCTACTGAACAAGCATAATTGAGTTTACAAGAATTATTATATTTTATAAACTACATTTCATATTTTATGCACAATGATCATTATTACATCTGTACATTCAAGACCATCAAAATTGAAACTAAGAGCAAAACCAAAACTTTTTAAATCGTCTAAAACCATGAAAATTTCAAATGATCGAAATTGAGTTCTTGAACCTTGATCAAGGCTTTTATAAACATCTTTACATCTTTTAATCGAATGGAAAATTTTCATTGATGCATCACAAAGTATTTACAATAATATAAAATAATAATCTTACTAATTTTAATCTTTGAAGCAAGATTTGAGAACTCGGTTTCGGTCACATGAAATTTATCGGTTTCGAACGATTTCGAAGTTTCGGTCCAAAGTTCGGTTTTACCGTGGTTAGTAGTGAAAATATGATGATTTTCTCCCAGCTTAGCCCAGCCCACAACTAATGTTAAACCCCTAGGTAACCACAGTTAACTGTTAAACAAACTAGCCCAGCCCATAATCTGATAAAATAATGGGTATGTTAATTCACACTTTTTCATCCCAGCCTTTAATCTAACAAACCAGTCTATTCTGCACTTTTTCAGCCCAACCCTTGATCTAACAAACCAGCAAATTCCACACTTTTTCAGGGTTTCCTAACCCTATTTAGCCACAGCTGACATTGGACAAAAGTCAACCCAATTGCGTATTCATCTTCTAACGCATCCAATAAACTAGGGCAAACAGAAACAAAAAATAAATATAACGAGAAAAAAGTTGCTGCCTCCAATCGATTAAGGCGGCTCGATTGATGAGGATTTTATGGTTTCCTACTTTATTTGAAGTTGAATTAGGGTTTATCATTTGATTCAGGTATGTTAATTCCTCCAATCTTTCCGCTTCCTTTTATTTTGCTGTTGTTCAACCGAAACCAGAATTTCTTGCTAATCTCGTATTGGCTTTTGATCGAAACCAAGACGAGATGGTCGAGATCTCGCGGTTTTGAACGAAACGTCGAACCATGCTTTGAAGTTAATAAAGCTTAGAGGAAATATGATCATGCACGTAAATGATACTACGGACATGTGCTTAAAATCTAACAAATCTTCAATTTTTTTAAGGATTAATTGAAAGTGTAAAAAAACAAAATTAAGATGATTGGTGAATTTACCGTTATCACTGGTTTTGACATTTCTTTACTTTTACATTTTCTGCCAATAATGGTAAATTTACCATCACCCATACCTATAGCATTGGTATAACACTGTAGTTTGATATTGGTTACCAATTGCTTATTTGCTTGATATTAGTATGATAATGGTAAATTTACTATTACCATAACAGCCTTATCTTGTCATAATATGTTAAATTACCATTTTATATAAAGGATGGTTAATATGTTGTCGCCATGTTTTTATTGATATAGTTGAGAATTTGGCCCCTTTTCCCATCTTTATTTATTATTATTTTTTTTGTTATACTTTTGCTTTGTTACATTGTATGATTTTTTCTATTTTTCTTTTCGTATACAGGAAATAAAACAAAAACATGTGAAGCTAAATATAATTTGCGATATTTTGGTATCTGTGGTCTTTTTTCCATTAAGGCCCAAATTGTTTTTAATGTTCATCATTGTGTAGATATCTTTATTGAAATGTTGGTGCTGAGCTTCCAGTTATTTCCCATGTGTATTCTCATTCCTATTTAAATGTTTTTGTATGAATCTATATAATTAACTAAAAGTAAAAACTATCATTAGGTATAAAAATTCATCGGGTTTGCATCAAAAATTTGGGACAGTTTTCTTCATAAAAGTGTTTTCCATTTAAGTGGGTTGTTCGACAAACTGAAAATATCATCTTTAACTAATTTCTGCATTTTCTTTTGTTGAAATGTGTGTGTTCAAATTTGAGTTGTCGATTTTGCTGCGGTTCAGTGGTTCTTGATTGTAGGGTTAATTTTGGAAGTATGGATGGTACGCTGTTGTACCAACATAATGCCGGGAAGTTCTTATTGTTGACACCAATATAATTCCGCACCATGAAAACAATAAAATAAATTTATCTACACGCGTATGCACATACACACAAGGCCAATAGGAGTGGAGTTAGGTCGTGCAAACGGAAGGATCATCATTAACATATAATCAATCGGTTTTCGTGATAGCCGGTGGTTCTCAAAATTCTAACATGTTATAAAAGCTAGCTCCAGCTCATGTACGCTTCACCACCAAACTTTCTATGCATCACATAATACAAATATCATCTTTAACTAATTTCTGCATTTTCTTTTGTTGAAATGTGTGTGTTCAAATTTGAGTTGTCGATTTTGCTGCGGTTCAGTGGTTCTTGATTGTAGGGTTAATTTTGGAAGTATGGATGGTACGCTGTTGTACCAACATAATGCCGGGAAGTTCTTATTGTTGACACCAATATAATTCCGCACCATGAAAACAATAAAATAAATTTATCTATACGCGTATGCACATACACACAAGGCCAATAGGAGTGGAGTTAGGTCGTGCAAACGGAAGGATCATCATTAACATATAATCAATCGGTTTTCGTGATAGCCGGTGGTTCTCAAAATTCTAACATGTTATAAAAGCTAGCTCCAGCTCATGTACGCTTCACCACCAAACTTTCTATGCATCACATAATACAAATATTCTCGTGTTTGGTTTAAAATACGCCACATGAGGGTGTGTTAAACTAATCCTTACATTGTTAAAACAATAAACAATCTATAATAAATACTAAAGTAATCACCATCCACGTAGATTGATTTTGTGATAACCAAGTTGTTTTCAAAATCTTTAACATGGTATCAGAGCTAGGTTCAGTTTGTATAACCTTAACCATCACATGGTGACTCCTTACAAAATACAAATGTTCATGTGTTTGGTTCAAGATATGCCACACCTGAGGCAATTATGTTGATATACAAAAAATAAAATAAATTTATAGGGATACTAACTAATTGGTTTAGTTAATAATGGTTTCTTTAGTATGTGTGTGCACGCGCATTTGTAGAATTTTTTCAAGAAGTATTTTTATATTTTTTTCGATTCTGTCTTACGAAATACTTGCATGTGTGTGCACATGTAGTATCTACGTAAGTTGTTGTGTGAGAAAAAAGTTAATAGGAGAAAAGAAACAAAACTTATATCCTCTGTTTGAAATTATTTTCACTACTGGTGTTGAAAATAATCTCACACCATGAAAATGATAAAATAACTCATGTATGAATACCAAAGAGACCATCTCTGACTTTATCAGTTGGTTTCGTGATAGAAAAATGTCTCAATATAACATGACATCAGAGCTGATTTTGGGTTGTGTGAGCTTTATTGCCATACTTGCTCCGCATCATGAAACAAGACTTGTATCTTTTGTTTGAAATTATTTTTAATACCAGTGTTGAAAATTATCTTTCACCCTGAAAATTATAGAGTTAATCTTGTGTAAGTGCTAAAGAGAACTTTACTGGTTGGTTTTGTGATAGAAAAAAGTTTCTCAAATATAACATGACATCAGAGCTAACTCCGGGTTATGTGAGCTTTATTGCCACACTTGCTCCACATCATGTAATGCAAGCATTATAAGTGTTTAGCTTAAAATACATCACACGTGAAAATTTTGTGTTGAAAATAATCGCAGACCACAAAAATAATATATAAATCTATTATAAATAATGAAGAGAGCTGGGAATGGCATTAACTTTACCAGTTGGTTTTGTAATATAAAAATGGTTCTCAAATCTCACTTGACATCAGAGCTAAATCCGACTTGTGTGAGCCTTATTCCACACTTGCTTCATTTCACATCACATAATGCAAATGTTTACGTGTTTAGTTTAAAATACATCACACGTGAGGTGGGTATGTGTTGGTAATAATTTCACACCATGAAAATAATAATATTAAATTTATTTAAATACTAAAGAGACCACTTTAGAGACCACCATTACATAGCCAATTGGTTTCCTGATAACCAAATGGTTGTCAAAATTCCAATGCTTGTGCAATTTTTTTTAGCGGGTTATATATTATCTATCTTTCTCGAAAAGCCTCTGCACACACACTGGGTATATGGCTGAACACATTGTTGGAATCACCAATATAACAGTGTATTTATATTTGATTTAACAAGTAGGTAGGCAGCCTAATTATTTTGTCATTGTATTTCTTCGTTACACACTGGTTGATGCCAGAGCATGTGATACGTTTAATGTAATTTGTTTGTTGCAGGCAATACAGGGTATATTTGGAGCATCTTTTGGAATATCTTGTGTCGTTCTTTGAACGTACGGAACCTTTGCAAGATCTTGGACGCATATTTTCAAAGGTAATTATAATTTTTGTTCTGCAAAATTTTGGGGAGTATTTGATCAAATATTGAATGGTGATAGGTTGTTTTGTGACAGGTAGAAACCGAGTTTGAGGAACATTGGAAAGATGGAAATATATTTGGATGGGATGACAAGGATATGTCAAATGGAAACATTTCCTCTCTGGAATCTGTACTTGATCTTGATTACTACAGTACTGTAGAAGAGCTGATTGAAGTGGGCCCTGAAAAGCTAAAAGAGGTACATTTTCTTTTTTCAGGTTCACCCCCAAAAAAATTGTGCTTGCCTTATTAAGTTACATTAATACTTCTGCTAGGAGTAATTTTTGGATGACAAAACTAAAGTTTATTTGGCAAAGGTACTGGCAGTATATAGTCATGTCTAGGAAGCCATTTCTACTCTGTTGTCCACATGCTCAAATTGTTTCAAAATCATTTCTCACACTATCACTTATATATTAACTGGCATCATTCAGAAGGAACGACGTTTTTAACAGGCCAAGAGTTTTTCGACTATACTGATCAAGATGACACTTGTAGAAACATCGCATAATTAGCATAGCTTTTGGTGTATTATTTTATTTTATTTTAAAAATTAATTATAATCATGCTCTGCATGCTTATGAGTTAAGAGATGCCAGTTTGTGTCTATCGACATAATTTTAAAAGTGTGGACCCATTTTATCCTGTTATTTACTGTTTTGTAAGAACTCAATTCGATTTTTTTTTTTGAAATATGTTTCCATTTTCACCACTTGAACTGGGGCTGTGTGTTTTCCCATGCTGCTTACAGAAGCAGCAGGGAACTTCATTTTCACATCTTCCACGCAGTTTAATTTGTGAGGCTAAAATTGGATATTCATTTTGAGATGTCATGTTTAGTTCCCTACTGGGATACTGGCTCAAAGTTAGCTTTGATTATTCTGTTATTTATTTCTCAAAGGGTTATCCAAATAATATGGAGTTACAAATACAGATGTGTAAATGTTTATACAGATTTGGATACATGTTTGCATTCTGTAATATGAGCAAGTGAATGATGAATTACTACCATAATATGTAGGCTTTAGCAGCCAAGGGTTTGAAAACTGGTGGTACAGTCCAGCAGCGTGCGGAGCGACTTTTCTTATTAAAGGTGAGCACTAGATAAATAAATCACATAATTTTATATACTTACTACATACACATACATATATGCATGTGTGTATGTGCCCATGCATTCGTGTGTACGTGCGGGCGCACGTTTAAATAATGCATTCTTGGAATATTTATCATTCACCATGCCCTCATCATGCTTGGCTTCAAAATATCATAAATTAGTGAACTTGGAGAATTTCATTCTGTCATGAAAATTTGAAATATCAACTTCAGTTTGATTAGATTCATGTTACTTTTAGTTACATAAGCTTGGAACAACATGGATGGTATGCTACAAAATGTCATGCCTTCTAGAGGCAAATAGACAATATTATGTTTTACATCCTGTGTAGAAAGTGTGTCTCATTTTATTTTCATCTAATTTTTTTTTGAGTTTTTAAACGCAGATTATATCTACTTTCCATAGACCTTGTTGTTGCTAATTGTAGTGGTAACCCAGCCTAGGTAAGAGTTTAGCAAGGATTGAAGCTTGACCATTCTATTGATTGACTTGGGCTAAAACACGTGATCAATTTTATCTGTTTTCTGGTGTACATCCATCCTGTGGTCGTCGTGTTATGTTGCTCTTTTGTAATATTGTTGTACTGTCCTTTAGCTCCCATTTTAATCATAAATAAGTGTATTCACATGTTATTGTATTAATTTCATTTTCCTTTTTCTGCAGCATACACCATTAGATCAATTAGACAAAAAACATTTTGCCAAAGGAGCCCGTGCGTCAGATCAGAATGGAGCTGCAAATTCAGAAAGGATCAATAATACTAAAAAGGAAATTTCTCTTATGGAAGCTAAATTGCAGAGAATGTGTGAACTACTGAAAGAGGTGTTTCTTCTCTTCATTTGTTCAATTTTACCATTTGCACCACATCAGAAATGTTGAATTGGAAGTAGGGCCAGTGGTTGGCTGTACAGTTAACCTATTATTTAAAGATAAATCAAAGTTTTTTTTTTCTTTTCTTATTAGTTCTTTCTTTGTATTTTTCATCAAAGTCTTCCATATTATCACGTCCGTTTCTTTTAATTCCTCATCGGTATTCTCAACACACTTTCAATTTTTTTTCCCTCATAGTAATAATTAATATTCTCATTGAATCCTTTCATATCTTCAAAATTATCATTCAATTAAACAAATTTTTCTAAAAAATTCAAATTCATTCATCACTTTCAACAAACGATCGAAATTTAATTCATACCTCATTTAGCGCAAAAACTCTTATCAATTCGATCTTTATCTACAATGCTATTTATGCCAATTTTATATATTACTAAAGTTAAATTAATTAAATAATTTGTTTACTCGTGTAAAAATAGTAAATCTTAGAATAAAAATAACATAAGTCAATTTGTACTTCATCTATCTTAACAAGTATTTTCCCCACATATAAAGACATGTAAATCACATAACAATGTCAAACCCCAGAACAAATTATTTCCATTCTTATGGTAATTTTTGCTATATTACTGCATTTGCAGAACTCTAGTTACGCACTCGTGTATGCTTATTTGTTGTGTTTTAAATATTTAATAATGTTTTGAAGCTCGTGTTTGGATAACAAAAAATAGTTTGGATCGCAAGAGCTTGGTAATATAATGCTGAACTGCTGATATATGCTAAAATAATCCTTCTATATTTTTGGTAATTTTACATATGCATGTATATGTGTATTATTTGGTTATTTATTACTCTATGACTTATGTTTCTTTTTGGGTAAAATGAGTGATCCTCTCTGGGATTGGGAGAGCACCCATAACCATACAGTATGTTTCTGATCATAGTTTTTGAATATTTCTTCATGATGCAGACTATCACACAAACAAAAGATAATGTAGAAAAGAAACAGGCTCTGACATATGAAGAAATGGAAGCCGAACGTGAAGAGGTAACATTCTACATTTGCATTTGTGATTATTTTTGAAGGATTAGCCTGCTATATGGATACCAAATAAGTCAAAGCCAGTTACTTTTACCAAAGGTTTTACAACATATCTAATAATTTTCATCAGGAGGAAACACAAGCCGATGTAGAAAGTGATGATGAGGACGAGCAGATTTACAATCCACTTAAACTTCCAATGGGCTGGGATGGAAAGCCAATTCCTTATTGGTTATATAAACTTCATGGCCTTGGGCAAGTATGAATTTTTGTCTCCTACATGATATTTAACACACTTGTCATGTTTGCATTGTGTTTTTTGTGATATCATGCTGTTGAATGAATATCAAATCTGTTTGGGAAAAAGGATATTTTCATACTTACAATAACACTTTACAGGTGTTTTGATCCCTGAATTTTGAATTTGTTTTCAGGAATTTAAGTGTGAAATATGTGGGAATCAAAGTTACTGGGGACGTAGAGCCTTTGAGCGTCATTTCAAAGAGTGGCGCCACCAGCATGGTATGCGCTGCTTGAACATTCCAAACACGAAGAATTTCAATGAAATCACGTCTATCCAGGTACTTCTATCTGAGTTCAAATACATTGATTGGAGCACGTACTAACCATTGTTTAGTATTTCATTCCATGATCATGTTGTTATATTTTTACATTGACTGGAAATTTAGATGTTATTGCAGCAGAAACTTGTATGATCCTACTTACCTTTCGTTTTTTTTTTTTTTTTTTTTTTTTTTTTGCCTTTAGCTGCACAAGTATATATGGTGACGATGAGTTTCATACACAAAGTGTTGTTTCATTTTCGCAGGAAGCAAAGGACCTATGGGAGAAAATACAACAAAGACAAGGACTCCATAAGTGGCGTCCCGATCTTGAAGAAGAGTATGAAGACCGTGAGGGTAACATCTATAACAAGAAGACCTACACTGATCTCCAACGCCAAGGCCTTATATAACAAATGACTTGCATCTCTTTTGTATTTGTAACGTCTTATTGTACTAGAGGTTTAAAGTCGTTTGTATCTGTAATGAATGCATATCCGTATGAAGAAAGACAATTTTGTAAGATTTGATAGTTTGTTGCTGTTCGCAGTTATGCATTCATGTGAATTTTGTATGTTACTAATTTAGACAAAATTGACATTGTCATGTATCAAATATTTGTTTTTACAATGTTCTTTTCAATTCCTCTTTATGTTTTGGGCCGTTTTAGGCGCTTATTGTTTGTTTATATGATTTGAACTCTAGTAGTACATGTTGATTGCTGAAAATTAGCATGGTTTGGACTCTATTACTGCATGTTGATTGCTGAAAATAAGTGAGAAATAACTCGTACTAGCGTTAGGTGAACATGCAAATATCGAAGGCAACCAAACTGAAATATTTAACCTACTTCCAAACAGTCATGTTTGTTCATGCGCTTCTCCTGTTCATTCCTGCTACAAATTTACAAGCATAGTCCGTCAAAACATTGTAAACAAAATGTTAATGAAAACAAAGCGCTGCTACTCGGTGAAGAAGATCGGAACTCAGCTGCTTAGCAAAGAAGGAATAGTGTCACATCCAGTTCTGTTTGTTTCCATTCTGTTATTGGGCCTTATTTTAACGGATCCATTACAGATGGGTCCGCTTGGCGGGATGAATTTTCGTCCAACAAAGCTGGCTCTTCCACCCTACAAACAAGTGATGAGGCAGTGGCCTAGGGACAATCAAAGCAGGCTGAGATTTGGTAGGCTTGAGTTTGTTGATGAAGTTTACGGACCTGAGTCCATTGATTTTGACCTCGAAGGAAATGGGCCTTATACGGGATTAGCCGATGGCCGTATTGTTAGATGGATGGGTCAGTCCATTGGGTGGGAGACATTTGCGTTTGTCAGCCCAAATTGGTAAATTCATTTTCTTTTTTATTACCCGGTGAACTATATTTTATTATGTTGGAATCAAATTTATAACAGTGGCCTAAGAACATTAATTAGAAGTCTAAACCAATTGGTATAGAGCTCCTTCTCTGATTAGCCTGATGCTACCACATAACAGTATTAAGGCATATCAATTCCATTAGGACTGAGAATGTATGCGCCAAGGGAGTGGAATCGACGACAACGAAGCAGTACGATTACGAAACTCAATGCGGTCGGCCTCTGGGCCTAAGGTTCAACAGATACACCGGCGACTTGTACATCGCTGATTCTTATTTTGGGCTCATGGTGGTTGGCCCAAAGGGAGGCCTTGCAACTCCCCTTGCTACTCAAGTGCATGGAAAGCCCATTCTCTTTGCCAATGACTTGGACATTCATCCTAATGGGTCTGTTTATTTCACAGACACAAGCATGAGATACAACAGGCAGTATGTGTTGTAACATAATATTTCACAATTACAGAAAATATTTTGCAATCAGTATTACTTTGCTTTTATTTTTGTTGTAGGAACCACTTCTTCATATTGCTAGAAACAGAAGCTACTGGAAGATTACTAAGATACGATCCTCATACTAATTCAACACATGTTGTTGTAAGTGGCTTGACATTTCCTAATGGTGTCCAAATATCACAGGATCAAAGCTTTCTACTCTATACTGAAACCACCAGCTGCAGGCAATAACCATATTTTTATTATAAATGCACTCATACACACATGCATGCATTCGCCGAACCAAGTTAGTATATGCACAAAGAATATGCACTGAACTTTGAGACAACAAATATTTTTGATCTATGATGAAATTTGATTTTGGTGTTGTAGAGTGACAAAGTATTGGTTAGAAGGGCCGAAGGCTGGAAAAACAGAAGTATTTGCAAATTTGCCCGGATTTCCAGACAATGTGAGGATGAATGATAAAGGGCAATTTTGGGTAGCAATAGATTGTTGTCGGACTCCAACGCAACAAATTTTATCGAATTACCCATGGCTAAGAAGATTATATTTCAAATTGCCTCTGAATTTGAAGTATTTAGCCAGAAAAACTGGTATGAAAAGGTATACAGTTGCGGCATTATTCAGTGAAAATGGAGAAGTAATCGATGTTCTTGAAGACAGAAAAGGTGAGATTATGAAGCTTATAAGTGAAGTTCGAGAAGTTAAAGGAAAATTGTGGTTTGGGACTGTGGCTTATAATCATATTCCTACTTTTGATTATTCTTAGGCTTGCATATGTTTGCTCTTTAAGTTTTAGCCATGACTTGCAGTAGTTTTTGATAAGATTTTTTTTGTACGATGTGTTTAAAGTAGTTGATTGTGCGGTTATGTTGTGCCTTTCTAATAAAGTTGTGATTTCCATGATTCTTTTTTTTTTTTTTTTAAATAATAGAAAATATATCAAAAATAGGAAAAAAAAACATCTTTTTCAGATGACTCAAAAAAAGATTTAGAGTACACATCATGCTCTCTGCCGTGTAGCAAAACAAAACCCACCACCAAAAATTAAGAAAATGTGACCAATACAAGAGGGGTCCAAAATGGCCACCCAAAGAACAAGATACAGAATAGTCACAACACCAATAGAAGATACCGAAATTAATATAAAGCCTCCAAATAATTAGAAAACTGGTCCAAGGAAAAAGAAAAGCCAGGTGATTACGACTCGAAACCAGCCAAAAAAGAGAAGTAAAGAAACCTTGCTTATGGTCCTGCTCGTAAGAACTGGCAATACTGATCCGGTAGTGCCAGCTCACGCCAGCCAAAGCCCAACCAACTAGAAAACCCAAGAAATCCAAACAAAAGCCCAAACCAATCAAACATATCAAGCCATCACCATCCTTAATTAAAAAAAAAAAAACCTTATCCCATCCCTGATCGAGGCCTGAAGCTTAAAAAGATTTCAAGACCTTGAGCAAACATGAGTGACGGTGAGTTACACTACGCCATAGATTGCCTATTGCAACGAAAATCCAAGGTGTTGCCAGCTAAAATGTTGTCATAGCTATACTGATTTTTGTGTATTGCAACACACTCTTCAATGTGTTATCATAAATATCAAATTGTGTTGCAGTAGCTATAGTTATAAACTTATAAGTTTAATTTGCCACGTCATCATTCTGCATCTATAAAAAGATGCGTATCTATCCGTCAATTTACCTTTTAAAAACAACATCTGAAGTTGACACCTCACCAATCCGTTAAAATACTTCACCACCAATAGAAAATCAACTTACATTACTCATTGGATTCCTCTTTCTCAATTTCTCAGATCTGTTCGTTCTTACTCCCAAATCTCCCAATCTCTAATTTTCATTCACCTACTTCTTCCACTCCAACTCTCTCTACGTCCTCCACTTCTTCCATTGGGTCATCGACTCCAAACGCACCCACTTCTCCCCTTCCCCGTCATCAAACGACAGTCAATCCAAGAAGAAAGGTGCTAGCTTTTTATCTTGTGCTTCTCATATATGTTTCTGTTGGTTTTTTGATCATCGCTATTCATTAGTCTACCGAGAAACGAAAATTATTATCACCATGAGTATAATTTTGTTTGGTTGATGGTGTTTTTTTGTGGTTCTGTTGTATGTTGATTCATTGAAATGTTCTTTGAGCAGATATTGGGCTGTTAATCAATTTAATAACACAGAACTTTAGTTCCTAGTGAAGTGTGGTTGTGAACAATTAGACCATCGACCTTATATGAGCTGCATGTTCTAAACAACTGCTCGGGTTTCCCAAAGATTGTTGTTGCCTGTGATAATTGAGACATGATACTGGTTTATGAAAATGGTTTCATAAGAATGCTTACATATACATGATAGTTATCATTTCTTAAGTATTATCATGATTTGCATGCACAAGACCGTCTCATAAGTACACACATGATTTCTTAAGAGAGAGAGTGTGTGTGTGTGTAAGACTGACTAATAAACATACGCATGTTTTGTTTTAGTTATGCACACAAATACTGAATATATGAAATACATGCCTGAAAGTCTACTGAATGATTTGCAGTTTGTGATATCACTTCAATTCTTCCTTCAACTCGAGTTCAATGATTGCTCAATCAATTTCTACTTCAAATTCGTCAACTACGGCTGTGAGAAAAAAATGTCACTACAAAATTCCAACGAAGATGAGGACTGTGAAGGTTGGGTCGAATGCGGAGAAGAAGTTTTTTGGTTGCTCCATGTGGTCGGTAAGTATAAATTAGGTTTTTTTATGGTTGCTTTGTCGATAATCATATCTTTCATTGATGTTTTAGTCGAGAATTTAAGATATGTGTAGAATGACGATTACGGGTATTTTATGTGGCATGACAAAGTGCATGAAATCAATAGCAATACTGAATTGGATGATAATACTGTTAAATTGATGGAAAAAGAAGACGATATCGCAATTGCTCGTGGAAAAGAAGACTATTGAAGAAAAGCTGCTGAAGCAAAAGCAAAAGAGGGCAAAAACCGATGAATTTGTGGCAGATATGAAGGAAGAGTTGGCCCTAATGCGCACTGAATGTGGAAGACATGAGAAACGAGAAAAATTCTATGCAAAAGCTTTAGCTATGTCCTGGATAATGTTTGGAGTTCTTTTGTGTGTTGTTATGGCAATGTAGAGCAATGAAGTAACATGAAATAACATGCATGAGCAGTTTTTCAGGTATAATTTTCAGTTTTGTCACATTGTAGATTAGTGATAATTTTTGCCACATTGAAGATTAGTGATAATTTTTGCCCATTAAACCTAAATTACCGATTACTGATAATTTTATCCACATTGTAACTGTCTAATTGTTTACTCAGTATACGCTTATATACACACTGTTCCTCTGTTACACTATGTATACAAATTGTTTAGATCAGTATACACTTGTACCCACACTGTAACTCAGTTATGTAAATGAAAAGCAAATGCAAATGAAACTCAATTATGTTTAGATCAGTATACACTTGTATATACATTGTTTAAATCAGTTATATAACTCAGTTATGTTTAGATCAGTATACTTGTATCCATATTATGTTTCTGTTATGTAACTTAGTTATGTAAATGAAACGTAAATGCAAATGAAACTCAATTATGTTTAGATCAGTATACACTTGTATACACATTGTTTAGATCAGTTATGTAACTCAGTTATGTTTAGATCGGTACACTTGTATACACATTGTTTAGATCAGTATACTATGTTATACTAAAATGCAAATGGAATTCAGTTATGAAAGTTAGTTTGTGTTGAAAGGAAACTCAGTTATACTATGACCATAGTTTGTGCTGAAATGCAATTGAGGCATGCATACCTTTTATTTTGTACTGAAATGCAACTGATATACACAGGTAAAGGATGCAGTGAAGAGGTTGTTCAAGAACTTGTTACTGAAGGCACTAGAGGTACTCGATGCAGTAGAGGCATTGAACGCACTGGAGGCTTGCGCTATATTTTGAAACTGTTTTAGTTTTATGTAAACATGAATTTATTACTGGCTGTGTTTGTAACTGAAATGTCTGTAAAATTGAATTTAATGGCTATGTTTTGTTATTTTGTAGTTGACTAAGTACTACTTGTGTTTGCTGGTTAATTGTTAATTTCAGTGTGATGTTATGTTATGTAATGTTGCCATATATATGATATAATGTTGCAGTATGTGATGTTAAATGTTGTCATAGCTATGATATAGTGTTGCCATTGGATGGTAAATTTGTTGTCATAGATTTATGCATGTGGGCCCCACAACAGGATTCCGTGAACCCGGGCTACAGATTTTAGTGGTGATTCCGTGAACCCGGGCTACGCATTTTAGTGGGTCCCACATTTTTGTAAATTTAGTACTTGCGGCAACACCAGTACAGATGTTGCCTTAGGGTTGCAAAGATGTTGCCTTTGACTCTAAGGCAACGCGGCAAAATGCATCACCAAAAAAGTGTTGCCAAGATCATTTTTTGTCCATAGCAATAGTTTTTGCCACTTTCTGCATCACTTCTTCGGTGTTGCAGTATGAAATCTATGGCGTAGTGAAGGGAGCCCATGAAAGGTCTCCCTTTGAAGACAAAATGACTATTAGAAGAAACCTTCCTGATGATGATCCCCGAAAGCATGGGGGAAGCATCGAAAACTGCCTTGTTATATATGAGTACACCAGAGGTGCCAGTAGATGAGGAAATGAATGAGCCTGAAAATAATAAAGCAGAGATCCTTCCCATGTCCTCTGACCCACCAGGAATGCAACAAGCATAAGAGAGAAGAGGAGGGCCCCTGGCCATCAACCAAAGGACCAAAGAACGACCAAATCCCCGCGTCCAATTCACTTTCCTAGAGCAAATGGGATAGAGCTTCTACCCAACCAACATGGCAGCAACAGCGAGAGGTTAACAGAATGTCAATCCTCATGAGGTTACCATTTAATGGGAGGGCATCGTGAAGAACTTTTCACATTAGGATAGGGACATTTGGGGGGATCCACTTATTGCAAATGTGTCGAAAATCAGAATTTCTAGGTGTGAGACTCCTAACAGAGTTCCACGCAGCTCTTAGATAAAAAGGTTTACCATTCCATTCAAATCCCCAACGATGGCTATCAAATTGGAACTTGACAGACTGCATCATTTTCCACGTCTCACTTGCGTAAGACTAGGGCCCAGTGAAATTAGAAGGAAGAAGCCTCTTGTACTTAGCATTAAGGAAAGAAGCCCAAAAAGTCGCTGACTCTGAAACGAGCCCAGAGCTTGCAAGCATAAGCCTTACAGGCTTGCACACATCCTCGATCTTACGTAGCCCCAACCCACTCTCGTGGCTTAGAAGACAGACGATATTCCAAGAAACCCAAGATGTTTCTGAATGTCATCTTTTCTACCCTAAAAGGACCTAGAAAGATATTTATAAGACCAAAAAAGATTGCAGTAGGCTTCATGGCAGCGAAGATATGAGACCCAAGAGAGTCAAACACATACTTGAGGATGACCAACTTTCCTGCCTGGGAAAGCAGGACATAATTCCACCTGGGGATCTTCCCCCTTTCTTTGTTAGTATGGGAGGTCAAAAAGAGAATCCAACTTATGCTTGCGTAGAGTGACAAAGTGCTGGCTAAAAGGGCCAAAGACAGAAAAAATAGAAGTATTTGCGAATCTGCCAGGATTTCCAGACAATGTGAGAACGAATGATAAAGGGAATTTTTTGATAATAATTGTTACTGCCAAAATTAACTCCGGAACAAGCTGACAGTGAAGAGGTATCGGATGAACATAAGCACAGAGGAATTATCCGAAAGCAGAGGCCAAACACTAGAGTGAACACAAAAAACTACAAAATACCGACAGGGTCTATCCTACAGGGGGTTCCACAACCAAAGGTCATCTAAGTCAAAAGCTAAGAGAGAGGGAGGCAAGAGCTCCGCTAATCAAAACCCAGAAAGACGGAAGGGCTATCGGTATTAACCTGTTTAACACCGATACATCAGGAGATACAAGAATACCAAGCTGAAAGCACGTAAGGATTATCCGGAACCAGCTCCCGAAACATCCACTACATAGACATTGAAAGGCCACATTGATAAACCTCAAACAAATCACCGGGAGATAACTTTCGAAAGACTAGGCTATACCCGAAGGCTCCACCGGAAGACAAACCAGAACCTTAAAGGGGATACAAGCTATCCATACTAATCTGCTTGGTACCGACATCGACAGGGGTTCCGAACCGACAACTATCTACATACATCGAAACGGCGAGCTCCTCAAAGTATTCAAGAGTAAACCAGAACCTTACACCCGGAAGCCACAATCGGGAACACAAATGTCTTCCGAAAGCCATTTACATCGGCAAGCTCATATCAATCTTGAAGAAGCTTCAACCGACTGGGACCCTCACTCTGGAAGCTATAATCAGCACCACAAAGGCGGCCAGGAGCTAAACATCCGAGACCAAGGAGAAAAGCAGCCGACAGAGGCTTCTGCAAAACCAATGGCCCAACAGCAGAAGGGGCCCTGAATTCTCTATAATTAAAACCCCAGGGTTCACATTTTAGAGATGATTTTCTCATTGTTATTCTTGTTTTCCTTTTTCTCTAGAGTAAACCCTAATTCTTAGATCGATTTGGGGATTTATTATATTATGTTCATGTATTCTAAATCAAAGATCAATAAAGTGTGAATCAATACTTAGAGTATTTCCTTACGGGTTTGCCATGTGATTTCTTGGTCATTGTTGCCGCAACTTACTGTTTTCTTTCTGCATGTCTATGAACCTATATCTAAACCTTTCTGCAAGCCAATTGAAACACCTCCTTCCTACAAATTTAGATCCTTCCGCAAGCTCGGTGCATAACCCGTTTCTACAAACCGTTAAGTCATTCGCTAAGGGTTGCGCTTAGGAATCCTTCATCCCAAGATAACTGTTGGTTCTTGAATCACTTAAGCGTGATGCTCGCCCTATTAAGGGAAGAGTAACTGTTCCTTTGGATTCTAAATCTTGATATCTAGGAGACAGTGAACTAATTCAAACTTGTGAAGGCTAAACAACCTATTTTTCCCCAAGATCCACTTCCACAGACCTTTCTCCATTATTGACGAAAAATATCGTTAACATTTTGTTGCTAGAAGGAGGGCTTGAACCTCCGATCCTTTGGTTCACCTTACCTCATATCTACCTGTGATGTTCCGTCCCTGGTTGGACTAAGCTTTGAAGAGGCAAACATCATGAATAAAAGGTCTCTACGAGTTACTAATGGGTTTCCCATGGTTAGGTCAAGTATTAGCGAGCCGTGGGCAACCAAAAGGTTTAAATTAGAAACCTTGCATATCCAAGGAAAAGAGAAAGATGTAGAGCCTTATGATCCTGATCGATGGAGCATTAACCCCTTCTATTTAGGACCAACTCCGATCTTTTCCCTAAACCATTTCTCAACGGAAAGATATAACCCCTTTCTTCATATCAAAGAAACTATCCTAACATAGGCTAGGGGAACCATATTCGAACAATAGGTTGAGAAGGCATCCACTCCTCTTACCATAAAAAGGTTTGAAAGAGATATTCCCCCATGTCAAAAGGCAGCTAAAAGAAAGTATAGGAACGAAGAAAGGATAACAAAATCAAGTGGTAAAAAGGTCAAACTTCAACATCGAAAGAAGTCTTTCGAGTCAAGACCAAAAGGTTGTAAGCTCATGATGTCAATTGAGGGTATCTACTTCCTAACTAAATACGAGTTGAACATTTGGCCGTCATTAAAGAAGAAGCCCAAAAATGAAGTTAAATTGGAAGGGCCTTATTGCTACTACCATATGGTAAATGGACATGAAACCAACCATTGCAGAGCCTTAGAGGGAATGGTTATCAACTTCTTAAGCCAAGGAAAACTACAAAATATGTAAAGAAAGCATAGATAGATATGACAATAAGTTCTTTGAGAAAGAAAAGAGTTGTCTACGTGATTGCAAAAGAGAAAATCCCCTCAAAATTGAGATTACCAAGGATAGGTCAAACCACAAATGGATTTAAAAAAATCTTGTCACCGCTAAGTTGGCTAGGGCAAGGCATCCCTCGGAGGAGGGTGATGTGTTAGTCTTTCTCCATGCCCAAATCAAAGGAGGCTAGGTTAAAGCATTAAAATCGTAAGCCTCCGTTTCACACCAGAAATGGTCGTGGCGGGGCATCTAAAATTAAGCACGCCCTACCTCTGCTCGCAAAAGAGTACGCCCTGCCTCTGCTATGAACTAAGCTTGTCTTACCTCTTCTCGCAGAAGAGCACGTCCTACCTCTGCTTATGTTCCGCATTACCTGCAGAAGGGAACACAAAACCTATCATTACCAACGATGGTTAGGATAGGGCACCCCTTGGAGGGGGGCAGTGTGTAAGAATCTTTCAGTACGTACAATGGTTAGTACATAGCAACAAAAGAGTAAATCTTAATTCTTTGTCTACGATGGCCCGGTTTAAGTTTCTAAGACCTTATCATCGCCTACGATGGTCAGTATAAGGCGCCTCCTGGAGGGAGGTCGGGTAAGTCCTTGGGCCCTGCTTGTGAATAAGCTAGCCATGCGCATCGGACGCACAGGCCCAGAGAGTGGCCAACAAAGCACGTACATCCTCTGCTTTGATATCGAAATCCCAAAGAGTGGCTCAAGAGGCACATAAAACCTCTACTTCATAAATCAAATCCAAGGGGGAAACCAAAACATTAATGCCAGAAGTGGATTTCTGGTCCTCAATCTCTAATTGGTTGAACAAGGGTTGGTTTGGGTCTCCTATCTTAATACCCGAATCTGGGTTGATTCGTTACTCAACAAAGGCCAGAAGTGGGTTTCCGATCTCCTATTTAAATACCCGAATATGGTTTGGTTTGGATCTCTACAAACACCGAAAGTGAATTCTCGGCCTTATCTCAATACCGGAATCTGGGTTAGTTCGGGATTTCTGTCAAATGCGCAAATCTGAAATAGTCCATGAGCTCTATTAAAGCATCATAAGCTAGTTCCTGGTCCTTTACCAGATAATCCTATTCTAGGATGAATCTGAAAGCTTATAATTCATAAAAGGAAGAATTCCATGGTGTTATCTCAAAATTTCGGTTCAGAATAGCCAGAGATATATTCTCGGGAGAAAGTACACTAAATAAACTTGGGAGGGAATGAAGAGCCCATCATCGAAAGAACTCCGAATAAAATGGTTATCTCTTTTCTTATCCAATGCACAAGTTCATTTACAAGAACTACACCCTCAATTACACAAACATGGATATGTTTACACATTACTATTACAAAATGTCCCTAACTATCCAGATCCTCCCCATCATCAGGTAAAGGGGGATAAATGGCTTGACGAAGTGCAATACTTAGTAGCTTGTTAAGCTATCACGCTGTTCTACTCCTTCATCAAGATGATCAGAAGGTTTGATATGAAGCTTCAAAGCTCTGTTATAAGCTCTATACATAGCCCTAAGAGACGTGTTTTCTTTCTTCAACTTGGAAACATTCATGCACAAATCATGCCTCTCCTTTTGTAAGTGTCTAATTTGATCAATAAACTGGCTAACACGGTCATATGAATCTTTAATTAACTTGATATCGTAGGTCCCCTTTATCTCAGCTACCACTATTTTATACCACTCAGAAATGACTGATTTATACCACTCAGAAATGACTGATTCTTTTAGCCTAGGAGAAGGGTTATTCAAGTAAAAACACTTTTGAAGGGCTGGCGTCTTATGCGCCGTTGCAATGCTAAGAGGTTGGGACCCCATCATGATAGGAATGTTTTTGAAGCAATATTCCTACGTCTCACACTTCGTATTGACATTGTTTAAATCAATTTCCAAGTTGACAATGCATTGGTGTAAATTCCTTAATTCATCTTCAAATGTGATAGAGGGTTTAGTCCTTATATATGTCTTCAATTAAAGAATAGTTCTATCTCTTTCTTCTAATTGGCCTCTCAAAGCATTCATTCTCTCGTTCAAATGCTTAATGGATAAATTTTGGAGTAAACTCCTTCTTTCTTGAGATATAGAAGAAATCTCTTTTGCTAGTAGCGCTTCACTTTGAGATGGTAAAGTTTCATGACGATCTACCTACTCACAAGAACAAAAATAGTTATGTTCATATCTTTTTCAATTTGCAAATATAGAGCTCCACTCTTACATAAAAGCGTTGCGGAAGTTAAATCCGAAACCAATTTGCCATGACATACGGATCAAAAAGAGTTACAAAGGACCACTTTTACTTGATTGATACATTTATCATTTACATAACTTCTCGGCATGTTCAACCCTTAGAATTTTTAGAACTGCTTCACGGTCTTCGCTCAAGAAGTTGAAAGAGAGCCGAGGAATTCAATACAAACACTCTTAAGTTTCTTGAGAAAACATTTTTTCCTGAAAGTGTGAATGGATGTTGTTAAAACTTCTTTTTTCGGTCTACAAGTCACACGTAATGCATCTTCGCAGTAAACAAAGTTCTGTCATAATGCAAATAAGTGTATTAGCAGTCATATATAATAAATAGAATTCCAAACAAGTTTTACATAGATTGTCATATCAAGTTTACAAATATTCCTCTTGTTCATACAAAATCGACCTTTTAAACAACACAATGATAATCATATCCTTGTTGTATTAAAGCTTTTCTGGTGAAAGGTCCCTAGGAACTAAAAGAACCCTTTTGAGGTTCCAACACTCCCCATGGCGCGGGTCGGATCCAAACTCATCTAAATAACATCTATGAAGGCGACGTATTAAACCTCCACTGCGTACCCCTAGAAAGAAAAAACCCATTGCTTTGTATCGTTTGTAAACTTCGTACAAGAAGTCAACCAAAATGTCTCTGTCCTTAATTAACATCCAAAACAAAGTCATTAGTTCCTTGTTCTCTTCGCGGAGAATTTCTTGTGTTTACGAGCTTTCTTTAACCTGGGTGCCGCTTCATGCTCCTTATAAGACATAAGCTTATGTGTACTCTTTTCAAGATCATGGTATTT
Organism: Allium sativum; assembly: GCA_030737875.1. Taxonomy (NCBI): domain Eukaryota; kingdom Viridiplantae; phylum Streptophyta; class Magnoliopsida; order Asparagales; family Amaryllidaceae; genus Allium; species Allium sativum. The sequence continues at coordinate 242,440,509 of CM060915.1, read as the reverse complement.
TCGAGATAGAGAATTATAATCTTTTAATAATATCTCTTGTTCTACATAAGATCGAGTTAATTCTTTTTGTTTATTGTTTAATTCTGCTCTAAGGCGAGAAAAAACTTTTATTTTTGTCTATTAGATATAATGACAGGAAACTAGTTATAGTCAAATACTTGGGAAAGGTAAGAACATTATAAGAACAAGGTTTATATCTGAGAGAGAGGAACCTCAGAATCAAGTGGTTTTTCTCTTCCCGAGAGACCGGAGGTGCCATCTTCTCTAAACAAGGGAGGTTCAAAAACGTGGGCAACATGGGAACCTCCAACGTCGGGACTATACCTAGCAGAATCATGAGATGCTTAAGCACTCGTAAGAGGATCATTTCTACCCTTGTCATGTTCATTTTGACGGTCCCTACCTATGGAACCATCACCGCCATTATCCCCATCATCATCAACGAAAATAGATATCTCTTCTCCTTCACCGGAATCATCAGAAAGGTCATCGATGTATAGAAGGTCTTCAATTTTAGTTTTTCCCTTCTGTGGCATCTCGACACCCTGTTTACCCAACTCGATCTGCTCCATAACTTTATCCTTGATAAAAGGTGGAATAGTGGCAGTTCGGATCTCAGAAAGATTCTGAAAGTTGTTAGAAAGAATGTGAAATAAGGCATCTTCATAACACTCAATCTTAGTTTGCGGAAGTTGAACTTGAGAAAATTCTAAAATCCTCCCTTTTGCTTCACATATTATCTGCTTAGCACAAGAAAGCTTCTCTTTCTTCTTTTTAAGCTCATCAGCATGAGTTACCACATCTTCCGCTATCTGATGTTCTAAGGCCAAAACTTTATCTGGAACTGAGTCCTTAATCTGCCTTTCCTCCTCTAAAGCCACCTCATCGTGTTCAAGGGAAGCTCTCAACCTCTCACATTCATCACTTAAAGCTTCGCAGCCTCTCGAAGTTGAAAATTTTTTGGGGGTTGAGGAAGAAGGAATTGACTTAGACAAAAGCCATCTTTTGGTAATCTAAAAGGGTAGAAGAATTCGATCAACAGCTGCAATAAATTAAAATCAAGACTAAGGGAAAAAAGTTCATACATGAAGTTGTCGGTTAATCAAATGTTGATAGGAATCCACCACATCTGAAGAAGAAGAGGGTAACGAGATGTCAGTAACCTCTGGACAAGAAAGAGCAAGCTTCACAAAGTCAACAAAATTTGTTGAAAGGACGGGAAGCCTCAAAGGCTCAGTAGACTGAGAAGTTAGAATTCGCAACATAGCATGTGTACCCACTTCTGATGTACTTGGAAAGGATGGCAGCAGGGCACAACCTCCACTTTCCTTACCGAAAGTGCCCTCAGAAATTGTAGAAGCGGAAAAATCAAGTTTTAATTTCTTAGCTGACAGTTCGACAGGTAACTCAGCCAACCTCTTGATAGCAACGACAATGGACTGATTTAAAGCATAAGTAAGGGTCAAAGCTTCCGAAGTCAAAATTCCTAGTTAAATGAAAAATCAAAGAGAAGTTCATAAATGTAAAACTTGAATATTAAAGAGGCTTCGATAAAAAAACCGACAATTCATCAAGCTTACCAGGAGACAAAGGGGTAGAAAAAGTGGACACATCTGAACCCAACGTCAAACGCTTAGATCCTAAAAAATGAATGGGTGGACGTCCCAAAACCTTTTATCCATCAAGGAGAAGATCATACTGACGCAACTTATCCGTGGTTATCAAAACAAATCGACCCTGTGGCTCTTCAAGTGCAGGAACTAAAGAAGCAACTAAGAATAGGTCATGTATATGAAAAGTAATCACACATTAAAGGTTAGAAAACCCACCATGATCAACAAATTTGCCTGAGATACCGGCAGGGGATCTAATAAAGAATAACTGATCTTCCTAAGCTATAGCTTTACCCACACCATCCCTAACAGTCTTCCTCAAAGGATTGGCGCAGAATATAGGGGATTGAGCACCACTTGAAAAACGCACCAAATGCTGAATGAGATTAGAAGTGAGAGAGCCCGGACCCGACTCAAGGGCGAGTATTTCAAGTCATAGAACCAATGTGACACCCCACATCCGTTAATGTCGTTCATTAAGAGAATGCATTAAGTTTCTTAAAGCGTTATAGGTAAACAGAAACAGAAACATTACATGACATATATAAAAGCAACAGCGGAATTCAAATTTTTATTTAAACATAAATCATAAAATCATGGTCAAAATATCACAAGTCTGAAACTACATAAAAGCCATTACAAAAATATAAAACATTCCGTCTTGTTCCATCAGAGTACATAAAAAGCATAATTCCCCAAAAGAAAACAAAGCTATAGTAGAGATAAGAACTTGAGCAATACATCAAAAGCAGCTCCTAAAGAAGAATTACGGTGAAGCCTGGGTATTCCTGCCCTGAGAACCTGGCCGGGGGGGGGGGGAGAAAGAAGTGGAAACAAAAAGGGTCAGATAAAGTCTAGCGAGTCCAGTTACTTTTAGTAAGTAAATAAATAAAAGTAGCACGACATGCATATAAAGTGGATAAGAAAATGACATCACGAAAGGTAAGTATGACAAGGTAACATGATAGAGTGTATACGCTTCCCAAATGATTACTCTGCGCTCTTACTAGTATAATCAGAATGAGAGGATCCCTTACACTATAAGGTGGTAGATTTAGACATACGTCCAAATGTACCGTAACTACTACGCTAATCGATCGGCTCCTTAATCCACGTAGATGCTCTGTGCCGGCCCCACCATAGGATGTATCACATCCTAAAGTGAAAACCCTACGCTGATATGCACAGACCCATATCTACAGGTGTCACGGTCGTCTTATCCCCCTCAACTCGTCCCAAGCACGCACATGACCCGATCGGTTTATGCCGCCCACACCGTCCTCCACGTTTGGATCTCTTACAATCAGTTCAGTAAGCATGCCCCTTCCCTGGCCTAGTTCAGAGTACTTTGTTTGATACCTACCCCAGGTTACTGACTAAAACGGGACCCACACAATATGATACAAGCTCTCCCCTTTGTCTTGTATCCCCCACTAGTTTTTCCACAGGTTATATTTACCCTAAAAGGTGTCTTTAATTATATAACCCCAATCTTTCAACCGGTTATGCTTACCTATAGGTATCTTTAATACATAACCCCCAATTGGTTAAGTTTCATGGGCCTATATTAAATATTACCCACCCATCTCAGATATACTTAACTTAACTCTCCCATTGTTTAACCAAGTTTACTTAACCCCTATTCATGTTTATGTTCACCCAATTCTTATGGATTCAACTAGGTTAAGTATTTCAATTCCTTACAATGTCCATTTATGGTTTATAATGGGCTAGACCTCCCACACTAAGCCTACAGCTTGTGGATGCTGGATATGCCGGTCGAGTCCGAGCAGACTTCTTCCACAAGTTAGGCCTAACCTCGTTTCTTAGCCCATCTCATATTTGTGCACTTAGACCCCTCACATTAGATTCAACATTTGCGATTGCTAGATATGCCGGTCGGTTCCGGGCAAACTTCCACCACAAATGCAATCTAATCTCGTGTTATAAGTGCAGTTATAGTTTCTAATTACTGAAATCCTAGGCATCTTAATTATTAACTAATTAATTATACCTATGTATGCATAGGTGTTCATGCCCATTTACCCAATTATATTCATAATGGATTATACACCTAAATTCATGTTCATAAACATTATTCAAATTGTGCCAATTTCAATGTTTTCCCTCGTTCCTAACTAACGCATTCACATATATTTAGCGGCATGCCTAGGCTAGAAAGTAGCCTGGCCATAAACAATAAAACGGAATGGTGATGGGAAGATGACCATAGTGATTATTCTAACAAAACTGACATGAATATACACTGACATAGACATGTAGTCGGCATAGTGATAAGGTGGACATATATAAATAGATCTAATGAACATGTGATAATAATAAAACTAGATCTAACATACTAAGAATGTCATAGTAGGCATGAATAGATCTAAATAAGGATTCATATGTCCAATTAATGACAGATCTAAGTTAACTCCAACATGATAGGTACAAGATGATCTAGATAGAGAATTAGATCTAAACAAGGATTTAACTGTCCAAATAATGACAGATCCAAATTAACCACAGACATAGATAAAGGTCAAGATCCACAAATGTGACATGACAAATTAACCACAAGTGAATTAGATCTATAAAGGTAGATCTAGTATGATAAAGTTTAAGATCCATGAATATCATAGTTTCATAATTTATAACAAATCCAAATCACAGTCATGTCACGTTCACTTTTAATCGTTTAAATCTAAAAGTAACTAAACTCATAGTGTTTGGATTTTTAGAAGATAGAAGAGGAATTGTTGGTGTTGAATCTCAGATCTATACTTTGAATCTCTAGTTGATTGTTGTTGAAGAAAAGGATTCAATTCAGGCACCATCAACATTTGGCTTCCATTGATTTTCAGTGAAGAAAACAAGAGAAATGGACCTTTATTTATAGCTGCCAGCCCCCCATAAATCGACTGCCACCTCATCCCTAGGGGGTCGACCCCCTCTTTATGGGGTCGACACCCCTGGGGCGGTAATTTTACCACTTACAGGATTTTCGAAATTTGAAATGAAATTTTTTATTTTTGGTCCCAATATATATATAATTATCTTGCGCGTATACAGAATTTAAACCTTCATAACTTCTTCATACGTTGTCCGTTTTACGCAAAACAAATGTCTATCTTGACCAGAATTTCAAGACAGACACAATGGCGCAATCCTTTTCCCTTAATTCTGAATATTAAATTAATTATTATTCAATTTATCTTCTTTAATGTTGTTGAAATTACGGGATGTTACATTCCCCCTACTTAAAGGATTTCGTCCCCGAAATCTCTAAGTTGAGAAGAATGTATATCCTACCATCCATCATCCATCTACTCATTCATCAATCATAAGGATCCATTATCCTTAAAGACTTCTAATGCTTATACGAACATATTTAAAGGTGTGTGAATATATCCCAATACTAGTGCAAAGGTTAAGCCGCCTAGTGATTCAGTCGACCTCTTCAATGCAATGTATGTTAGTGCCATGAGTCCAATATGTATGCAAATAATCCTATTATAACATGTAAGTTCTATATGTGTGCATACTCATTAGCCCAAATGCAACATCCATATGCTAATACATCCATTTTCACCCACTAAAAGAAAAGAAAAATGCACATACATCCATATGCAGTATGAGAGTGATTGAGCCGATATAGTGCCTAATGCATGTGTATATGCATCCACAGGCAACCACTAGCAAACACTTGCATCCATCAAACATAACATGTCTCAAACACATGTTTACATCCATAGGATTCCTATCTAAAAGTCGAAAATACTATTGATAGGACATACTCAAATGATAAAAACAAGCATAGATAAAACTTTGGAAAAGGAGTTAAGGGCATACCCTCGAAAAAGAAAGGGTATGAAGCAAGAATCTTGTCTTCGGTCTCCCAAGTCGCATCCTCTGGGTTATCTCCCTATTAAACCTTTATCAGCTTGATTTCTTTATTGCGTAGCTTCTTAACTTCTGATCCAAGAATACGGGTAGGGACTTGTCTGACCGTCGCCTCCCGCTCCACTTCTACTTCTTCAATATACTTGGCTCAACAACTTCCGCGGTGTCATGCAAGAACTTCCGCAGATGAGAAATGTGGAAAACATCATGAACGCCAGATAGATTTTCTAGTAGCTTTACTCTACAGGCCATTTGGCCGATCCTTCCGGTTATGGGAAATGGTCCCACAAACCTTGGTGCCAACTTCCCTACAGATCCGAAGCGAACGACATTCCTTAGAGGTGTTACTTTAATAAAAACTAAGTCTCCCACTTCAAATTCGATGTCAGTCCTTCTCTTGTCCGCATAGGATTTCTGCCTATCTTGAGCTTTCTTTATTCGTCGTCGAATAAGGTCAATCTTCTCGGACATTTCTCTAACTATATCTTGTCCAAGTAATAATCTTTCTGTAGATTCCCGCCAACAAGTTGGTGATCTACAGGGTCGTCCATACAATGCTCCGAAGGGTGCCATACCAATGCTAGCTTGATAAATATTGTTGTAGGCAAACTCTACTAAAGTAAGAGTAAGCAATATTCGGTTCAAACCGAATTAACCAACCAAACCGGTTCATTTTGGTCAGTTCGATTCGGTTTTGAAACTTAAATCGGTTTGAATTTGGTTTGTAAAATATTTTTTTTGGTTATTGGTTTAACCGAACTTTTAATTTATTATCCAATTTTATGGTATTGTGGTACTTTAAATAATTAGTTTAATTATATAATACAATGGTATTTGTTGCAAATAGATCAAATCTTATCACAAACATAAAATTTACTATATAAATTTTTTCCGAACAATAATTTATGTTTTACTTTGAGAAAATCCATCATTTGTGTAATAAAACATCCTTCAAGTTCGGTTAAATCGGTTATCAACCGAATTAACCGAAATTAACTTGGTTTGGTTCGATTCAGTTTGGAAAATTTTCAGTTTCAATTTGGTTTAAGTTTTTTAACTCCAAACCAACCGAACCAATCGAACACTCACCCCTATACTAAAGGAAGATGCTCTTCCCAAGTCCCTCTGAAGTCTAGGATACACAGCCTTAAAAGATCCTCAAGAATTCTGTTCACCCTCTCCGTCTGCACATCGGTCTGAGGATGATAAGCGGTGATCAAACATAACTATGTACCTAATGCTTCTTGCAAGCTCCTCCAAAATTCACTGGTGAAGATGGGGTCACGATCGCTTACGATGGTGGAAGGTACTCCATGAATATGGACTATCTCATGAACATAAATTGTTGCCAACCATGATGCCGTCCTCTTACTCTTAACTGGAATGAAATGAGCGCTCTTGGTGAGTCTGTCCACCACCACCCAGATACTGGTGTTGCCTTTCTTCGATCTAGGAAAACCATCTATGAAATCCATGGAAACACTCTACCACCTACACTGTGGAACCTCCAAAGGATGAAGTAAACCACCAGGTTTCCTTTGCTCAACTTTGACTTGTTGACAAACTAAACATTGAGAAACAAACTCTACCACATCATTCTTCATCCCCACCAAAAAGGAAACCCTCTTCATGTCTCTATACATCTTATCACCGCCTGGATGAATAGTCATCTTAGAATGATGGGCTTCTTCTAGGACTGTCTTTATTAAGCATCCAGTTTGAGGAACACAAAGCCTTCCATCTCGTCGCAACCACCCTTTTTCATCTACGGAATATCTACCGAGGTGACTAGAAGTCTCCCCTTTTCTAAGCTTATCCATGAGGTCTAAAATCTATGGGTCATTTCGTTGCGAAGATCCTATCTGATCCATAAGAGTAGGTCGTATCTCTAATGATGCGAACAAATCAGGCAAAATCTCGATAGAGGGTCTAAAGTCAAAAGTTGATATGAACTCCAAGCCTTTCCTTTCCACAAACAGAGGACCTAAGGCCATCCTCTGCCTACTTATCACGTCGGCCACCACATTACCCTTACCAGGGGTATAAGCGATTTCAAAATCATAAGAAGCTAGGAACTCCATCCACCTTTGTTGCCTTAAATTAAGACCCTTTTGCGAGAACCGGTACTTGAGAGATTTATGATCGATGTATAATTCAAACTTCTCTCCAAGTAAATAATGACGCCACATCTTAAGCGCGAATACTATGGCAGCTAGCTCTAAATCATGGGTAGGATAGCCCTTCTCATGAACTCTCAACTGTCTACCCCCATAACACACTACCTTTCCTTCATGCATCAGAACTGCACCAAGCCCAATACCACATGCATTTGTGTAAACCGTAAATACTTTTCTCCCATTAGGCAAGGTCAAGACTAGAACTGTTGTCAGAGCCCTCTTCAAACGTTGGAAAGCAACATCACAATCTATATCCCATGAAAATGCCAAGTTCTTCTTTGTCAGCCTGGTGAGAGGGGCTGATATCTTTGCAAAGTCCTTAATGAACTTCCTATAATAGCATGCCAATCCAAGAAAGCTTCTCACCTTTGTTGCATTCCTCGGAATTTACCAATCTTGCACTACTACTACCTTTGCGGGATATACAGCTATCCCTTCTTTGGAGACTACATGCCCTAAGAATCTTACCTCCTTTTCAAAACTTCTCTCAAATGTTGGGCATGCTCTTCTTCTCTTTTGGAGAAGACCAAGATATCTTCAACAAAGACCACAACAATTTTTTTTAGAAACTCCCGAAACACCCTACTCATTAGATCAACAAAATAGGCGGGTGCATTCATCAACCCAAAAGGCATAACTAGCCATTCAAAGAAACCATCCGGAGTTCTAAAAATAGTCTTGTCTATACTATCCTCAGCCACCCTCAACCGATGAAACCCCATGGCCAAGTCTAACTAGAGAATACTGAGGCACCAACAAGTTGGTTGTCTATCCTCGGAAGTGGATGTCTATTCTTTTTTGTGAGTTTGTTCAACTCTCTATAGTCCACACACAAACGAAGTGAACCATCTGCCTTAGTTGCGAATACAACAGGAGCACCCCATTCAAATATGCTTCATCTGATAAATCTTTTCTCAAGTAGCTTCCCTACTCGCGGAGCCATATGGTGCAATGCAACTGGCTTTGCATTGTCCACCATATGTATACGTAAATCGATCTCGCTCCTCGGAGGTAAACCCCGTACCTCATCAAAAACATCAGAATAATCTCGGGCTACTGGAACAGATTGCAGATCATCGATAGATGCATCAAGAGACTCTAGGAAACTAAGCATTATCGACCCTTACGGGTCACAAGAAATCTCGAGGGTCTTCCCATAATAAGATAGAAATGTAACAACCCGAATTTTAATAACATGTTAAAACCATAAATCAAGGCAGAATTAAATTTGTAAATAAGAATCAAGGGAAACGGGTTGCGCCATTGCGTTCGACTCGAAATTCTTCTTGGAAATGAGTCCGAGTTTTTGAGAAACGGAGTCCGTATGAGGGAGATATGACCCTCCGAAGTTTCAGGAATTTTCAGAATCGAAAACAGCTCGAAATTCGAATTCGAAATTCTAATTCAAACCCAAGCACAGACTGGGCGGGAATTTTCCCGCCCAGGACTAGGTCAACCTGGGGGTCGACACTATGGTCGACCTCCCAGGGACCAGGTCGACCCTATGGTCGACTTGGGGGTCGACCTGGTGCCAAAACCCAGTTTTGGGCCTGGGATCATTCTGATGTATCTGGTCTCGTTTTCAGTCTAGGTTCGCCCGCCTGATCCTATATAAACTGCCCCCTAGCCCCATTCTCTTTACATCATTCTTCTCTCCTTATGCTGCCTCTGAAATATTAGAAATAAATAAATAAAATAATGGTGTCGCTACTCTGTTGGGATCAAAACTAGAACAAGTGCATCTTCTTCCAAATCCGAATAAGATTGAAAGAGAACAACTGCAACTCTTCTTCTATAATCCAACCAAGGCAAGTGCAGTTATTTTCCGATATGAAATTTAATCATGATCTTGTAATTATAAATCTGAATCTGAGACTAGGCCCTTTTTCTATTTATCAGATCTGTTCCTCTGTTTTATCATTCTGTTTGTTCTGTATTTCTTCCTCCTTTCTTTCTTTTTGTTTGATAGCCAGGATAGCACGAGCCTGAGCCAAGTCTCATAAGAGATGAACGCATAAACGTTAAATTTGGGAAAAATATTGAATGAGGCATATTTAGGCAAAATCGATTTGTAACTAATTTGAGGACACAACGCATGTTGTAATTCTGGACATAAATTTGAGACATATTGCATAAGATGATCTATGACTTGGAAGAAGAGGATTATAGTGACCTAGAACATAAAGAACATATTTCATAATTTAAGATCTGGATCTGGGCATATTAAATCTGATAGTTTGTCATATGGAAGTAGGAGAATTAATTTGCATATGACTTAGGTGTAAAAACCTATATTAAGATTTGATGATTATTAAGTGTGAATACACCTAAGTAAGGGAGGGTCTTTGGATATGTGACATGCATTGTAATCAATGGCTATATTTGGCATAATTTATATGTGAATCACGATTAGGGTTTTTGGAGAATATTCTGAACTATGCAAGTTTAACTAAAATTTGTGACATATGTTATATGGTGGATTATGACCATAGTTTGGGCATATAAGTTTAGGCTTACTTTATGAATTAGGCAATATATGTGAATAGGACTTTAAGGAATGTTTAAATCGGCTAAAATTGTTATCTGCTTAATATGTTAAATTTGCCTAATCTATTAAATTTGTTACCTGTTTAATCTATTGAATTGCCTAAACTGTTAAATATGTTGAATCACCTAATCTGCTAATTATGCCTAATCTGCTAAATCTGTTGAGTTGCCTAATCTGCTAAATCTATTGAACCGCCTGAGTTGCTAAATCTGTTAAATCTGTTGAAAAGCTGAATGATTGTAATTTGTGTATGAAAATCCGTAGGCTCGATCTGAGATTGAGTAAAACATGTTAATTTGATTAATCTGCTGCGACTTGAAAAGAAGTCAAATCTGTTAAATTAGTCTGATATTTGTATAATTTGTAATGGAATAAACTGGTTATAATAAAAATGCTGAGACACGAGGTTAGACTCACGTTTGCGGTAGAAGCCTGCCCGGACCCAACCAGCTTAACCAGCAACCGCAAACTGCTAGTCTAATGTGAGAGGTCGTGGGCATAACTAAAATATGCTTAGACACGAGGTTAGGTCTGGCTTATGGCAGAAGTATGCCCGGAGCCGCCCGGCTTATCCAGCGGCCACAAGCTACCGACCTAATGTGAGAGGTCTGCGCATTAATATTTAATTAATGCAAATCTGAGATAAATATGATGTCTAAAACGTGTTGGGTGGATAGGGCTAAACCAACTGGACTGATGAATTAATAAACCTGTTTCGTGAATCTGTAGGCCCAATACAAAGTTAGACAATCTGTAAGTTTGTTAAAACTGTTCGTCTGATCCATTAGTCTGAAAACCTATTGACTTGATTTTCTGATCTGTGAACTAGTTGATCTGAACTCTGTAGGTCTGAAAACTTGTAAACAAGTTAATCTGAAATCCATTAGTTTTGGGACACAAGGTTAGGAGGAAAATACTTGTGTCATCTATTGTTTGGGGCCCCATATTAGTCAGTAACCCTTTCTGGTATCAAAACTATGACCCAACAGTAGGTAGGGTCCGAGAGCGCTTACTGAACTAATTATAAGCGGTTCATTCTGATAATGGTGAGGGGTGTTGATGGTGCGTTCCAACTGTGTCATGTGCGTGCATGGATCCCGGTCTGCCTCTGAGGATATAAGACGCCGTAACATCTATAAATAGGTCTGTGTCATTCAAAGGTTGCCACTTTAGGGAGTGATACACCCTTCTGTGGGGCTGGCACAGAGTATTTATGTATTAGGGAGCCGATCGCTTGGGGTAGATTTAGGGTACACTTAGTTCTTTCTGTTTCCGTTGGGGCACCGTCTGTTTCTGTTGTGTGGTAACACCTATCTGTTTCTACGTGGTACCGTCTGTTGGGGTGATAAATGCCCATTTACTAGTGTACATCTAATATTCTGTTTCCGTAGGGATTATTCTGTTTTCGTCTCTGATTCCGTTTATGTACCTTCTGTCTGTTGGGGTGGTAAAGGCCCATTACTGGCATTCTGCTTTTGTATAGATTATTCTGTTCCATTTCTATTTCAACATTAGGGTAACACCTAATCCTGTCATACTAGTATTAGTGCAGAGAAGTAAGATATAAATAAGAAGCATAACTTGGGCTATATCATTCTGTTTCTTCTGTTTAGCTTACGTATACCAGTTACTCCTGTTGCTGTTGTCTCTTATCCAGCTTTATTTTCATGGTATGATATTATTATCTGTTCATATGCTGAAAGTCACTGGACTTACCAGACTTTATGTCAACCTTTCTTGTTTTCGCCCCTTTTTCTTTCATCCCCCCCCAGGTTTTTAGGGTGGAAATATAGAAGCTTGATTCGGATTTTCTCTGCTTGAAGTATCGCTTGGCCTTGGCTCTATCTTTCCATGGCAGTTTATGTTGGGGATTATGACTTTAAAAACTATGCATTCTGAAGGCTTTTGTACAAGACCGATATTTTGTACTTGAATTCTGATATTGTAATTTGAAAAGATGTAACCAAACTTATTTCGGTTTCTGTTGTAATAGAGTTATAAATTTTTCAAGTACTGTTTTATCTGTCTTGTAAATTTTTGTTCTGTCTACTAAAACACTCCATCAAAGTTAAGGCATTCCCTTTGTGAGTGACCTTAACGGAGGTGGGGTGCTACACTTAGTATCAGAGCTGAAGGTTACCAGATTTGATAAAAAGTTTTGGAAAACTATTTTCAAAAAGGTTTTTAAAAAAGGAAGTATTTTCAGAAGTAGAGTTTATTTTGAAAAACATAACCCCCAAAGCCATAGCCTATCTTTCTATCCTTTGTTTTGAATCTTTCCTTTTTCTTTCGTTTCAGCATTTCTGGGGATCTTAACCTTCCGGACGGCGTAACGATACCTGGCTGGTTCAAGAGGTACCTAGAAGCTAGGGCTAATGATGCGGGCCCAACAAACGTCCCTCCTCCCCCAGATGCAGCGGTTCCTCCTCCTCCTTCGCACGTGAATACTTTCCCGAAGATATGTAGAGACTTTCGAGCCATGGGTGGGAAGAACTTTAATGGAACAGAATCCTTCGTGGAAGCAAGGAACTGGCTCAAAGAAACTGAGGATTTGTTCGTTATCTTCGAGGTGGACGATAGGCAGAAGATACAGTTGGCGGTATGGTTGCTTAAGGACGAAGCTTCTTTTTGGTGGGAGGTCACAAATGTAGAGCGTCCGGTAGAGAGATGGATGGATTTCAGGCATAGGTTCGAGATGAAATTTCTCTCCCGAGCGAAAGAGAGTCTATACGTAGAAAGGTTCTTGGCGTTAAAGCAGGGGGAATTATCAGTGAGAGAGTACGTCAACAAGTTTAATCAATTGGCAAGATTCGGCTTAGAATTGGTAAATACACCGCATAAGAAGGCACTAAGGTTTGCTAGAGGTTTGAATGAGCCGCTACACGGATTGGCGATGTCCCACATTCCAATGGGGGCAACCTTCGAAGAATTAGTGGACATGGCGTTAATGCATGTAGAGGAAGCCGAAAGTAAAAAGAAAGAGGAAAACCTTGAAGGACCACAGAACAAGAAGGCGGGGCCCAAAAAGGAAACACAAAAGAAGGATGAGAAGACTGAAGATAAGAAGGAGAAGAAGTGCTTTAGTTGTGGAAGCTCGACCCATCTGAACAAGGATTGCAGAAAAAGGAAGGGCAATTGCTTCAACTATGGAGAAATGGGGCACTTCACAAGGGTCTGCCCAAAGAAACGGGGGCAAGGGCAGAGGGCAGAACCCACTTCTGGATGACAGGCGAATGCTCAAGTGACTGGTAGATAGGGTAGAAATAAGAAAATTTATGTAGAAGGTTTAATTTCCTTATCTGATCGAGGAGTTAAAAACTCTTTCTGACTCTAGCATTTTGATTCTGTAATTGAAACTCTGCACTTTAATACTAGTCTTGTTTCTATTTCCGTTATAGTCTCAGACCCAATGAGGGTTACGACTCATCTTTTTGTGATAAGTTGGAGTTTGAGGGCATCTGTGTTGGGCGTTAAGTTGACCATGACGCACACATTCTGAGTTTTTATCATGCTTAGTTTCCTAAGAATCATTTGGTAATCTGATCTGTATCAGTAGTCTGTAGGTTTCTGAAAAGGATATGAGTTTTTACTCAAAGTGTGAAATAGATTTCCAGTTGGGCATTTGTTTAATGGGAGTGATTCTCTGAGTACTAATCTGATGTTGATTTTCGGTCTTCGGGGTTGATACTTAGGGAGTTATTCTCTTAAACCGATGTCTAATGGGAACCTAGCTTTAGTTTTAATTACACTTGCTTCTATCACTCGACTTTATCCTTCGACCTTTAGGTGGAAACTAATGGGTGTAAACATGTGTTTGAGACATGGTATGTTTGATGGTTGCAAGTGGATGCAAGTGGTTGCTAGTGATTGCTCGTGGATGCATATACACACACTAAGCACTAGATCGGCTCAAAAATACTCTCATACTGCATATGGATGTGTGTGCATTTTTTTTTAAATTTTATGGATGCAAAATGGTTGACTCAGCACATGGATGTTGCATATGAATGAATGGTTGTGCACTCATATAGAAATGATATGTATCAAATAGGAAAATAACATACATGTTGGACTCATGGCACTGACATAATTCGCATTAAGGAGGTCAACTGAATCACTGGACGCCTGATCCTTGCATTAGATAAGTACATATACACACACTCTTGCATAAGTTCATACAACATTAGAAATCTTTTAAGGACAATGGTTGATTGTGGATGATGGTTGAGTAGATGGATGATTGGATGATAGGATGCATTCTTCTTAACTTGAAGATTTCGGGGACGAAATCCTTTAAGGAGGGGAGAATGTAACAACCCGAATTTTAATAACATGTTAAAACCATAAATCAAGGCAGAATTAAATTTTAAAATAAGAACCAAGGGAAACGGGTTGTGCCATTGCGTTCGTCTCGAAATTCTTCTTGGAAACGAGTCCGAGTTTTTGAGAAACAGAGTCCGTATGAGGGAGATATGACCCTCCGTGTAACACCCCACCTCCGCTAAGGTCACTCACAAAGGGAATGCACTAGCTTTGGTGGAGCATTATCTAGGTAAACACACACAGAAATATTACAAGACAGAACATCTAAAACAGCGGAAGAAGAACCAAATTTCATTGCTTTAAAATCTAGAAAGGTCTAAAGCCTTTTACATCAAAATGCCATTAAATCCATTACATCGAAATTTGTCTTGCAATAGTAAAGAAGCATAAAACCATAGTCATAAATCATTCCCCAAGTAAAACAGTAAAGCAAGCCATAGCCAAGAGAAATCCAAGCCGTACATGAAAGAGCCTTGGAGCTTGGTAAGATCCGAACTAAGCTGTATTCCCACTCTGTGAACCGGGGGGGGGGGGGGGGACGGAAGAAAAAGAGGCGAAACAAACCGGGTCAGTCATAAAGACTGAGTAAGTCCTAGTGACTTTCAGCATAGAAACAGGTGAAGATAATATGGCATAAATAAACTAAAAGTAAACATAAGCATGATGACAAGGTAAGCTACAGGCACGATGAATCAAGTATAACTTTCCATGCTTCCTATCAAGGGTATCATCACAAGGTTCCTACCAAGTATCACATTGCAAGGTTTCTATTAAGTATAACAACGCAAGATTTCTAAGCTTCACCATTCCATTATTTTCTTTGATTTCCTAAATTCTCTGCACCAACTGTACTAGTACCCCAACCCGTATCATCCTTTCCATGTATATGTACAGTCCCTTGCCGTATATCGTATGGGTTTCATCACGTATTTCTATACTACTTCAACGTAGTGCCACCATTCTTGAAATCGTTTGGACTGCCACCCTTGTTCTGGCTAGGTTTCCTTATCATGAACTATCGCGTGTTCAACTAGGATTTATGCCACCTAGGACCACTAGGGATCATGCTACCTATTGAACGTTTTCTAGATTCGATTAGGGTTTATCCCACCTAGGAACACTAGGGATTATGCTACCTAACGAACAACACCCTTTTTCCACGTAACGATCTATTAATCGATCGGCTCCCTACAAGTCCTAGCTCGTTCATGTGTCTGTGTCATACGGCCCAATCACGAAATGTAGTCACCTGTGCTAGGTCCACCATAGGGTGTATCAAGCCCTAGGGTGCCAACCACTGACACGAGTCAAGCACGCACAGTGTAAACCTACCAGTGCCCAATGGCTGCTTTTTCAACTCCGAACTACGTGCACGACCATAGGCCGCTTGAACCTACAATGGCGCACCAACTCAGCCGTCGTTCTGGTCGCTTACAATCAGCCCAGTAATCGTGCCCCACCCTGCCTAGTTCCAGGGTACCGTGATACATCTAGTGGGTTACTGCTGAAAAGGACCGCGCAACTAGGGTTTCCGTTCAGTAGGTTAAGTGTTGTCATTTAAATTCGAGACTTAACCCCATCAGTCTAGCATGTCAAGTTGGTTAAGTGTTGTCATTCTCGTGACTTAACCCGCCTACGTGTCATGTCAAATTGGCTAAGTGTTGTCGTTCAAGTTCATGACTTAGCCCTACGAATCATCTATCAAGTTGGTTAAGTATATTCAAGCGGTTCATGACTTAACCCAATCAAATCATCGTGTTAAATTGGTTAAGTATATTCAAGCGGTTCATGACTTAACCCTATCAAATCGTCGTGTCCAATTGGTTAAGTATATTCAAGCGGTTCATGACTTAACCCTATCAAATCATTGTGTCCAATTGGTTAAGTATATTCAAGCAGTTCATGACTTAACCCTATTAAATCATCGTGTCCAATTGGTTAAGTATATTCAAATAATTCATGGCTTAACCCGCCCACATATCATGCTAAGTTGGTTAAGTATTATCTATATGTTCAATTTGACTTAACCCTGCCACGTGTCATGTTATATTGGTTAAGTGTCATTAATCTAGTCATATTACTTAACCCACCCATTGGTCTGATTAACTATTATGTTGGTTAAGCCTACATTTGTAAGTTTTACATGTTCTTAACTCATACCGGTTAGGTCCACATTTACATGTCAAATTTCCATGTCATCCCACCTAACCCTCTAACCATACCCACGTCTTATTATGGTTAGTATTCCTTAATTCATTCATTAAGACGAACGAATCATGACCTCTCACATTAGACCATGCATTTTGTGGCCACTGGATTTGCCGGGCGGTTCCGGGCAGATTTACACCACAAACTGGGTCTAACCTCGTGTCATAAACCGTTACGCCTACAATTTGGCCTTCGACCTCTCACATTAGACTGAGGCTTTGTGGCTACTGGATTTGCCAGGCGGTTCCGGGCAGATTTACACCACAAACTGAGTCTAACCTCGTGTCAAAGGTTCATTAATGGTTGTATTCCACCCAAAACCCCAATATCAGTTCATGTGTTTAACATATAGAAATGTTCATGGTTCACGTTTTTGCCCCAAAACGTATTTCCAAATTATTATCATAATTCACTATAAGGTTATGCCAAGTTATAGCCTTTTATTTACAATACATGCCAATTACCCAAAACCCAACTTAGGCGCGTTCATATTAAACCTCTACTAAGTCATAAATTATCATATATGTTTCAACTCCAAATTTTACATAATTAACATATGCCCAAGTTCTAGATTACACGTAAATTTTACATATGCCCAATTCGTACCAAATTTACATATGTTCAATTTATGCCGTTTTACATGTATGCCAATTTTATACCATTTTACCATATCAAGTTCTAGCCAAAATTACATGTATCAAGTTTCATACCCAATAAACCCAAATCATGATTCATGATGTAGTTATCCCAAGCTATAATCTTTTTATTACAACACACGCCAACAACCCAAGTTCATAATACATATTCATGCCAATTATCAAATTTACAATCGCTTTTATATTCAAATTCCCAATTCTACATATGCCAAATCATAAGCCCAATCTTTTGATTTAAATTTACATAGTCCCAAACTCGTGATTTGATTTACATGCTAATTCATTATGCCCACTTCATGCTAATTCAATTATGCCAACGGCCAAACTTGCAATTTCAATTATATTGACAATACCCCAAATTTCCAATTTCATGTTATGCCATCAATTCCACCACACATATATCCAAATAGGTAATATCCCAATATTTCCCCGTATACAAATCGCACGTATATCGTAGTTTAGGCCTAGGTCCGAAATTGACCAATGTTCATCAAAAGAAAATAAATAGGGGAAGGTAGAATTTGTATAACAATAAGTACAGAGAGAAAACTGGCATAAGAACAGCGTTTCAGGCATAAAAGATAGATCTTGATAATAATATCAACATGAATCAAGAAAAACTGATTTACAACAAGCTGAATAGATCATAGGCTTGACATGAAAAATGAGAATAGAAAAGTCCCAAAACTCAAGATTCAAGAAGCAATAGATCTGAATCAATAAACATACTTAGATCCAATTCCACTTTATTCCATGGCCATATTATAATTAAATGTTTAAATCTAAAAACAACTAGAACTTACAAAGCATGGCCAGTGAATTAGGAATTGAATTTGTTGTAAAAATGTTGCGGCGTTGTTGATTTATTGTCTTGAATCATTATAGAAGCTTTAATCTTCGAATTGGATTGAGTTTGAATGCTTGTTCTTTAATTTGGGGGCGACGGCCATGATTCAAGAGGGAGTTCAGCAGCATAATAGTGTAAGAATGATTTGATATGAATTAGGTTACGTCTAAGGGTGTTTTTATAGGTGTAGAAACTAGTTTAGGCCCTTAGATTGGACCGTCAAAACACGTCTCAGGCTTCAAAAATGAGTTCTGGGTCAAAACAGGCCGACCAGGTCGACCTGTAAGGGGGGGAGGTCGACACTATGGTCGACCTGGGGGGTAGGTCGACCCTATGGTCGACCGAGGGGGGGCGGGGGGGCGGGGGGTAGGTCGACCCTATGGTCGACCGGGGGGGGGGGGGGTAGGTCGACCCCCTGGTCCAGTGCTGCCTGAAAACTGCTGAAACTTGTACATGCCATAACTTCTTCATCCGGACTCCGATTTTCGAAAACTCGGACTCTATTTCATGTAAAATTTCAAGACGAACGCAATGGCGTAACCCGTTTTCATTGATTCTTATTTTAAAATTTAATTCTGCCTTGATTTATGGTTTTAACATGTTATAAAAATTCGGGTTGTTACACTCCGAAGTTTCAGGAATTTTCAGAATTGAAAACAACTCGAAATTCGAATTCAAACCCCAGCGCAGACTGTGCGGGAATTTTCCCACCCAGGACCAGGTCGACTTGGGGGTCGACACTATGGTCGACCTCCCAGGGACCAGGTCGACCCTATGGTCGACCTGGTGCCAAAACCCAGTTTTGGGCCTGGGTTCATTCTGATGTATCTGGTCTCGTTTTCAGTCTAGATTCTCCCGCCTAATCCTATATAAACTGCCCGTAGCCCCATTCTCTTTACACCATTCTTCTCTCCTTATGCTGCCTCTGAAATATTAGAAATAAATAAATAAAATAATGGCGTCGCTACTATGCTGGGATCAAAACCAGAACTAGTGCATCTTCTTCCAAATCTGAATAAGATTAGAAGAGAACAACTGCAACTCTTCTTCTATAATCCAACCAAGGCAAGTGCAGTTATTTTTCGATATGAAATTTAATCATGATCTTGACATAATTATAAATCTGAATCTGAGACTAGGCCCTTTTTCTATTTATCAGATCTGTTCCTCTGTTTTATTATTCTGTTTGTTCTGTATTTCTTCCTCCTTTCTTTCTTTTTGTTTGATAGCCAGGCTACCACGAGCCTGAGCCAAGTCTCATAAGAGATGAACGCATAAACTTTAAATTTGGGAAGAATATTGAATGAGGCATATTTGGGCAAAATCGATTTGTAACTAATTTGAGGACACAACGCATGTTGTAATTCTGGACATAAATTTGAGACATATTGCATAGGATGATCTATGACTTGGAAGAAGAGGATTATAGTGACTTAGAACATAAAGAACATATTTCATAATTTAAGATCTGGATCTGGGCATATTAAATCTGATAGTTTGTCATTTGGAAGTAGGAGAATTAATTTGCATATGACTTAGGTGTAAAAACCTATATTAAGATTTGATGACTATTAAGTGTGAATACACCTAAGTAAGGGGGGGGGGGGGTCTTTGGATATGTGACATGCATTGTAATCAATGGCTATATTTGGCATAATTTATATGTGAATGACGATTATGGTTTTTGGAGAATATTCTGAACTATGCAAGTTTAACTAAAATTTGGGACATATGTTATATGGTGGATTATGACCATAGTTTGGGCATATAAGTTTAGGCTTACTTTATGAACTAGGCAAGATATGTGAATAGGATTTTAAGGAATGTTTAAATCGGCTAAAACTACTATCTTCTTAATATGTTAAATTTGCCTAATCTGTTACGTGTTTAATCTGTTTAATTGCGTAAACTATTAAATATGTTGAATCGCCTAATCTGCTAATTATGCCTAATCTACTTAATCTGTTGAGTTGCCTAATCTGCTAAATCTGTTGAACCGCCTGAGCTGCTAAATCCGTTAAATCTGTTGAAAAGCTGAATGATTGTAATTTGTGTATGAAAATCCGTAGGCTCGATCTGAGATTGAGTAAAACATGTTAATTTGATTAATCTGCTGTGACTTGAAAAGAAGTCAAATATGTTAAATTAGTCTGATATTTGTATAATTTGTAATGGAATGAACTGGTTATAATAAAAACGCTAAGACACGAGGTTAGATTCATGTTTGCAGTAGAAGCCTGCCCGGACCCAACCGGCTTAACCAGCAACCGCAAACTGCTAGTCTAATGTGAGAGGTCGTAGACATAACTAAAATATGCTTAGACACGAGATTAGGTCTGGCTTGTGGAAGAAGTCTGCCCGGAACTGCCCGGCTTATCCAGCGGCCACAAGTTACCGACCTAATGTGAGAGGTCCGCGCATTAATATTTAATTAATGCAAATCTGAGATAAATATGATGTCTAAAACGTGTTGGATGGATAGGGCTAAACCAACTGGACTGATGAATTAATAAACCTATTTCATGAATCTGTAGGCCCAATACAAAGTTAGACAATCTGTAAGTCTGTGAAAACTGTACATCTGATCCGTTAGTCTGAAAACCTGTTGACTTGATTTTCTGATCAGTGAACTAGTTGATCTGAACTCTGTAGGTCTGAAAACTTGTAAACAAGTTAATCTGAAAACCATTAGTCTGGGGACACAAGGTTAGGAGGGAAAATACTTGTGTCATCTGTTGTTTGGGACCTATATTAGTTAGTAACCCTTTCTGGTATCAAAAATATGACCCAACAGTAGGTAGGGTTCGGGCACACTTACTGAACTAATTATAAGAAATTCATTCTGATAATGGCGAGGGGTGTTGATGGTGCGTTCCAACCGGGTCATGTGCGTGCATGGATCCCGGTTTGCCTATGAGGATGTAAGACGCCGTAACATCTGTAAATAGGTCTGTGTCATTCAAAGGTTGCCACTGTAGGGAGTGATACACCCTTCTGTGGGGCTGGCACAGGGTATTTATGTATTAGGCAGTCGATCGCTTGGGGTAGATTTATGGTACACTTAGTTCTGTCTGTTTCCGTTGGGGTACCGTCTGTTTCTGTTGGGTGTTAACACCTGTCTGTTTCTGCGTGGTACCGTCCGCTGGGGTGGTAAAGGCCCATTTACTAGTGTGCACCTAATATTCTGTTTCTGTAGGGATTATTCTGTTTCCATCTCTGATTCTGTTTATGTACCTTCTGTCTGTTGGGGTGGTAAAGGCCCATTACTGGCATTCTTCTGTATAGATTATTCTTTTTCGTTTCTGTTTCAACATTAGGGTAACACATAATCATGTCATACTAGTATTAGTGCAGAGAAGTAAGATATAAATAAGAAGCATAACTTAGGCTATATCATTCTGTTTCTCCTGTTTAGCTTACATATACCAGTTACTCATGTTGCTGTTGTCTCTTATCCAGCTTTATTTTCATGTCATGATATTATTATCTGTTCATATGCTAAAAGTCACTGGACTTGCCAAACTTTATGTCTGACCTTGCTTGTTTCACCCCTTTTTCTTTCATTCCCCCCAAGGTTTTTAGGGTGGAAATATAGGAGCTTGATTCGGATTTTCTCTGCTTGAAGTATCACTTGGCCTTGGCTCTATCTTTCCATGGCAGTTTATGTTGGGGATTATGACTTTAAAAACCATGCATTCTGAAGGCTTTTATACAAGACTGATATTTTGTACTTGAATTCTGATATTGTGATTTGAAAAGATGTAACCAAACTTATTTCGGTTTCTGTTGTAATAAAGTTATAAAATTTTCAAGTACTGTTTTATCTGTTTTGTAAATTTCTGTTCTGTCTACTAAAACTCTCCATCAAAGTTAAGGCATTCCCTTTGTGAGTGACCTTAACGGAGGTGGGGTGTTACAATGACCCTCCTCTCGCAATCAAGAATGGCACCATACATAGTTAGCCAATCTATCCCTAGAATCAACCCATTGCCCATAAACCCGAGAACATACGCATCGCATTCAAACTCGACGCCTAACACAGATATTCTTAGACCCTGACAAATCAAAGATAAATGAGTCGAACCACCAATAGTGTTTGAGACAACTACGGGATCAACTACCATACTAGTAATTAAATGCAGAGATTCAACCATAGAACCAGATATAAATGAATATGAAGCGCCATAATCAAAAAGTGTTCTAATAGGATGTTTTGAAAGAGAAATAAAACCTTCCACAGAAATTTTTCTACCTCTACTAGGATCACTAATCGCGAGAGCATGCACCTGCCCTCCAGAAGTTCCTGCCCTTTGACCTTGTCCCTGTTTCTTCGGGCGCTCCTAGCAAAGTGTCCAACCTCTCCACAATTGAAGCAAGAATTATTCCTCCTTTTACAGTCCTTCACCAAGTGACCCTCACGCCAACAACTGTAACACTTCCTCTTATCCTTGGCCTTGTCATTCTTTCCTCCCTTCTTCTGTTGTTGCTGCTAATGTCCCGTCTTGGGACAAATCTTTGCATTGTTTACTCAGCCTTTACTTCCTTCTTTTCTCCCTTGTCCTCCTCATGCATCAAGGCCATATCAATAAGCCTTTTCAAAAGTATATCCCATTGGAATATGGGACATAGCCAACCCATTAAGGGGCTCATTAAGTTCTTTGACAAACTGCAAAGCCTTCTTATGTCGAATATCCACCAACTCTAATCCAAACCTTGCTAGCTAGTTGAATTTGTTCACATATTCTTTAACAGTCATGTTTCCTTGTTTGAGCGCCAAGAACCTCTCCATTTGCATGCTTTTCTCAGCTTGGGAAAGAAACTTCATTTCAAACCTCTATCTAAAATCATCCCAAGTTTCCACTGGACGACCTGCTTGGGTTACTTCCCACCAAAACGAAGCTTCATCTTTCAGTAGCCAGGCAGCCAACTGAATTTTCCTTCGATCTTCCACTTTAAAGATTACAAACAAGTCCTCGGCCTCCTTAAGCCAATTCCTTGCCTCTACGAATGTCTCGGTTCCATGGAATGGCTTTCCTCCCATAGCACAGAAATCATTGCAGATCCTGGAAAAGCTGTCTGCACGCGGAGGAGGAGTAGGAATAAAGGGTGCAGCTGGGGGAGGACCATTTCCTTGGCCTTCGGCAAGTACCGTGGCCTCCAGATACCTACGGAACCAACTTGGTATCGTAACGCCCTCTGGAATATTAGGTTCCCCAAACATGCTGAAAAAGAAAAGGAAAGAGATTCAAACAAGGGATGGAAAGATATTACTTATGGATTTTTGGGGAATGTTTTTTTTCCAAAACAAACTTTTTTTTGAAAATGCTTTCTTTATAACCTTTTTGAAAATATTTTTCAAATTTTTTAATCCAATTTGGTAACCTTCAGCTCTGATACCAAGTGTGACACCACGCGTCTGTTAATGTCATTCATTAAGAGAATGCATTAAGTTTCGTGAAGCGTTATAGGTAAACAGAAATAGAAATATTATACGACAGATATAAAAGCAACAACGGAATTCAAATTTTTATTTCAACATAAATCATAACATCGTGGTCAAAATATCACAAGTCTAAAACTACATAAAAACCATTACAAAAATATAAAACTTTCTGTCTTGTTCCATCAGAGCACATAAAAAGCATAATTCCCCAAAAGAAGACAAAGCTATAGTAGAGATAAGAACTTGAGCAATACTTCAAGAGCAGCTCCTAAAGCAGAATCACCATCAAGCCTGAGTGTTCCAGCCCTGAGAACCCGGGGGAGAGGGAAAGGGAGGAAACAGAAGAAAGAAGAGGAAACAAAAAGGGTCAGGCATAAAGTCTGCCGAGTCCAGTTACTTTTAGTAAATAAATAAATAAAAGTAGCATGATATGTATATAAAGTGGATAAGAAAGATGACATCACAAAAGGTAAGTATGACAAGGTAACATGATAGAGTGTATACGCTTCCCTAACGATTACTCTGCACTCTTACTAGTATAACTAGAATGAGATGAATCCTTCCACTATAAGGTGGTAGACTTAGGCATACGTCCAAATGTACCCTAACTACTACCCTAATCGATCAACTCCCTAATCTGTGTCGATACTCTGTGTTGGCCCCACTACAGGATGTATCACGTCCAAAAGTGGCAACAACCCTTCGCTATTATGCACAACCCCATATCTACAGGTGTCACGGTTGTCTTATCCCTCTCTGCTGAGCCCAAGCACGCACATGACCCGGTCGGTTTGCGCCGCTCATGCCGTCCTCCACGTTTGGATCTCTTACAATCAGTTCAGTAAGCGTGCCCCTTCTCCGACCTAGTTCGGAGTACTTTGTTTGATACCTACTCTGGGTCACTGATTGAAACGGGCCCCACACAATATGATACAAGCTCTCCCCTTTGTCTTGTATCCCCCACTAGGTTTTCCACAAGCTATATTTATCCTAAAAGGTGTTTTTAATTATATAACCCCAATCTTTCTATTGGTTATGCTTACCCATAGGTGTCTTTAATACATAACCCCAATTGGTTAAGTTTCGTGGGCCTATATTAAATATTACCCACCCATCTCAGGTATACTTAACTTAACCCTCCCATTTTTCAACCAAGTTTACTTAACCCTTATTCATGTTTATGTTCACCTAATCCTTATGGACTCAACTAGGTTAAGTATTTCAATTCCTTACCATGTCCATTTATGGTTTATAATGGGCTAGACCTCCCACATTAGGCCTACAGCTTGTGGATGCTATATATGCCGGTCGGGTTCGGGCAGACTTCTTCCACAAGTTAGGCCTAACCTCGTGTCTTAGCCCGTCTCGTATTTGTGCACTTAGACCCCTCACATTAGTTCAACATTTGCGGTTGTTGGATATGCCGGTCGGTTCCAGGCAGACTTCCACCACATATGCAATCTAACCTCGTGTCATAAGTGCA
Source organism: Allium sativum (assembly GCA_030737875.1). Lineage (NCBI taxonomy): Eukaryota > Viridiplantae > Streptophyta > Magnoliopsida > Asparagales > Amaryllidaceae > Allium > Allium sativum. Next base: position 242,415,308 of record CM060915.1, on the reverse strand, counting down.
GTTACAGTTTCTAATTACTGAAATCCTAGGCATTTTAATTATTAACTAATTAATTATACCTATGTCTTTATCGGTGTTCATGCCCGTTTACCCAATTATATTCATAATCGAATATAAGCCCAAATTTATGTTCATAAACATTATTCAAATTATGCTAATTTCAATTTTTTCCCCCATTCCTAACTAACGCATTCGCATATATTTTGCAGCATGCCAAGGCTAGAATGTAGTCTGGCGATAAATAATAAAAGGGGAAGGTGATGCGAAGATGACAATAGTGATTATTCTAAAAAAAATGGCATGAATATATACTGTTATAGACATATAATTGGCATAGTGATAAGGTGGACATATAAAAATAGATCTAGTGAACATGTGATAATAATAAAACTAGATCTAACATACTAAGGATGTCATAGTAGGCATGAATAGATCTAATTAAGGATTCATTTGTCCAATTAATGACAGATCTAAGTTAACCACAACATGATAGGTACAAGATGAACTAGATAGAAAATTAGATCTAAACAAGGATTTAACTATCCAAATAATGACAGATCCAAGTTAACCACAGACATAGATAAAGGTCAAGATCCACAAATGTGACATGACAAATTAACCACAAGTGAATTAGATCTATAAAGGTAGATCTAGTGCGATAAAGTTTAAGATCCAAGAATATCATAGATTCACAATTTATAACAGATTCAAATCACAGTCATGTCATATTTTACTTTTAATCATTTAAATCTAAAAGTAACTAAACTCACAATGTTTGGAGTTTTAGAAGATTGAAGGGGAATTGTTGGTGTTGAATCTCAGATCTATACTTTGAATCTCTAAATGATTAGCTCTAGCTGATTGTTGTTGAAGAAAAGGATGCAGTTCAGGCACCGGTAGCATTTGGCTTCCATTGATTTTCAGTGGAGAAAGCAAGAGAAATGGACCTTTATTTATTGCTTCCAGCCCCCCAGAAATTGACTGCCACCTCAGCCCTAGGGCGTTCGACCCTCCCTTATGGAGTCGACACCCCTGGGGCGGGAATTTTACCGCCTACAGGATTTTTGAAATTTTGAATTCCTGGTACCTATATATATATATATATATATATCTTGCGTGTATACAAACTTCAAACCTTCATAACTTCTTTATACGTTGTCCGTTTTACGCAAACCAAATGTTTGTCTTGACCAGAATTTCGAAACGGATGCAATGGCACAGTCCGTTTCCCTTAATTCTAATTATTAAATTAATTATTATTTAATTTATCCTCTTTAATATTGTTGAAATTACGGGGTGTTACAAGCAATGTATAAGTGCTTGGTAGGAGTTGGATTGGTGCAACCTCCAGATCCTGTAGAAGTCGAGATGTGAAAGTTGGTAAAGGAAAGAAGTCTCCATGCCATATATGCATGGCCGATTATGAAAAATATCCTTTGGGAGGATCCATAATATTATCATGATACGTAGCGAGTATAGCGTCCACATTGTCCATTCCAAAGCTGCAAAGGATGGAATTTATTTCATCCAAGTAATTAAAGATTTCTTCAAGGCGAAAGGTCTCCTCTTCCAAGAAATGCCAAGAACACCGCTTTGCGATGGTCTGGAACTCCTTTTATCAGACATGGCACTGCTAGGTGATATAATTTCATAAATGCATGAATTGGTACCATACTCATTGATATATAATGAAGTGACAACGTATGAACCTATTAGTGATAGATGGTCAAGACAGTTAATATTAAGATAATTCTAAATACCAGTTTAAGCAAGACACACAAGAAATTTAACATTTGTTAAGGAACAATCAATCCCTTAGTGATGACAGGATTAGCCTTTTCTAAGGATAAAGCCTGGAAGATTCATAGGAAAAGGTAATGGTTGAACTGGAACCGGGCAACCTTAAGTCATCACCGAAGGCCTGGATTGCTCTCGGAACCAGCACATGGAACCAAAGTCGAAAGGTTGCAATGATAAAGTTCCTAAATTCTACTGATACCAAAACTAGAGAAAAATCATCCTTCTGACAACCTTATCAGAAATTTCACCGATTTAGAGTCAAACTGACTCTCACACATTACATAAACACTGGAACTGGTATTGGTAATAGGGGGAATGACCAAATCATCAACTTTGGTAATAAAATTTCTAGTGCCAATAGCATCATTTCCGTCACTTAATTATCAAAATAGACTCTTTTATGCAAATTGCATATCTTAAGGCCCTAAGAATAATATTTGGGGGGAAGAGCATATGTGTAGCTCGCCATAAATCATAATCTAGATCATTGACATTCGAATAACTTGTATATAGCATATAAAACCCTAATTAGTTTAGACAAAGTGAATTAATTCCTATTTAGAGTTCAAAGCAGAAATATTTACTAGAGATCCAGTCAATAAATTCTTGGAAAAAGCTTTAAGTCCTCCATGATCAAATAGTCTGGCTTGAGAAATTAATGTTGCAAGTAAAAAGTGAAGAAGAAGAAGAAGCGATGGTAATTATGCAAAAATTACCTCTAATCCACATCGTACAAGCGAAGATCAATCAATGCTTCCGATCAAGGAAAATCAAAAGACACAGGGCCGAAATTTAGGAAAAGACAAAAGCTTGACTTGAAAATCCAGAAATACCCCTTCGTTAGGGAGGCAAATGTTACTACCAAAATTAACTCCGGAACATGACGACGGTGAAGGGGTATCAGATGAATACAAGCACACAAGAATTCTCCGATTGTAGAGACCAAACACTAGAGAGAACTCGAAAAACTACGGAATACCTATAGTGTCTATCCGGCAGGGTGTATCCGGTAGGGGGCCCTACAACGAAAGGTCATCTAAGTCAGAAATTAAGAAAGAGGGAGGAGAGAGCTTCGCTAATCAAACCCAAAAAGACGGAAGGGTTGTCGGTATTAACCTTCTTAACACCGATACATTAGGAGATAAAGGCATTAAGAATACCAAGCTGAAAGCATGTAGGGATTATCCGGAACCAGCTTCCCAAACATCCACTGCATAAACCCCGAAAAACCACATTGATAAACCACAAACAAATCACCAGGAGCTACCTTTCAAAAGACCAGGCTATACCCGAAGGCTCCACCGGAAGGCAAACCGGAACCCTAAAGGGGATACAGGCTATCCATATTAATCTGCTCGATACCAACACCTACAGGGGTTCCGAACCGACAACTATCTACATATATCGCGAGGGAAAACTCCTTAAAGTATTCATGAGAAAAACAGAATATTACACCCGAAAGCCACATCCCGAAAGACAAATGTCTTCAGAAAGCCATTTACATCGACAAGCTCATACCAACCTCGAAGAAGCTTCAACTGACCGGGACCCTCACTGCGGAAGCTATGATCAGCACCACAACGACGGCTGGAAGCTAAATATCTGAGACCAAGAAGAAAAGCAGTCGATAGAGACTTCTGCAAGCCCAATGGCCCAACAGCAGAAGGGGCCCCGAATTCTCTATAAATAAGACCCCAGCGGTCACATTTTGGAAACGGTTTTCTCATTCCTATTCTTGTATTCCTTTTTCTCTAGAGTAAACCCTAATTCTTAGATCGATTTGGGGATTTATTCTATTCTATTCATGTATTCTAAATCAAAGATCAATAAAGTGTGAATCAATACTTAGAGTATTTCCTAATGGGATTGCCATATGATTTCTTGGTCATTGTTGCCGCAACTTACTATTTTCTTTCTACATGTATATGAACCTATATCCAAACCTTTCGGCAAGCCAAGTGAAATACCCCCTTCCTACAAATTTAGACCCTTCTGCAAGCTCAATGCAGAAACCCTTTCTACAAACCGTTAAGTCATTCGCTTAGGGTTGCGCTTAGGAATCCTTCATCCCAAGATAACTGTTGGTTCATGAATCACTTAAGCGCGAAGCTCACCCTATTGAGGGAAGACTAACTATTCTTTTGGATTTTAAACCTTGATATCTACGAGACGGTGAATTAACTCAAATTTGTGAAGGCTAAACAACCTATTTTTCCCCAAGGTCCACTTCCACAGACCTATCTCCGGTGTTGACGAAAAATATTGTTAACAATAATAGATTGTTATCGGACTCCAACGCAACAAGTTTTATCAAATTACCTATGGTTAAAAAAATTACATTTCAAATTGCCTTTGAATTTGAAGTATCTAGCCAAAAAAATGGGATGAAAAGATTTACAGTTGCGGCATTATTCAAGGAAAATGGGGAAGTAATCGATGTACTTGAAGACAGAAAAGGTGAGATTATGAATCTTATAAGTGAAATTCGAGAAGTTATAGGAAAATTTTGGTTGGGACTATTGGTTATAATCATATTCCTACTTTCTATTATTCTTAGGTTTTGGATATGTTTGCTTTTTATGTTTTAGCCATGAATTGCAGTAGCTTTAGATTGATTTTCTCTGTACGATGTGTTTAAAGTACTTCATTATGTTGTGCCTCTGTAACAAAGTTATGATTTGATGATTCTGTTATTTTTTTAAATAATAGAAAATATATATCATAAGTGGAGGAAAAGGTGGTTCATAAAAACAGATCTACAGTACACATCGTATTGTCAACCTTATAGGAAAACTAATCCCACAATCAAAAATTAAGAAAATATGACCAATACAAGAGGGATCCAAAAGGGCCAACCAAAGAACTAGATAAAAAATAGTCATAACACCTATAGACGACACCTCACAACACTAATAAAAGGCATCAAAACAGATAGAAAGACTCTAAATTATCAGAAGACTAGTCTGAAGAATAAAGATTAGCTGGGATGATCACGAATCAAAACCAACAAAAAAAGAGAACTGAAGAAATCCTACTTCCAGTCCTGCTCCTAAGAACTAGCTATATAGATCATGTAGTACCAGCTCCCGCCAGCCTAAGCCCAATCAACTAGGAAACTAAGCAATCCAAGTATAAACCAACAAAGCTATCAAGCCATCACCATCCTAAAAAAAACCTCACCCCCCGATCGAGGTCTGAAGCCTAAAGAGATTCCAAGACCTTGAGCAAGCAGGAGTGACAATGAGTTAAGGGAGCTCATGAAATGTCTCTCTTTGAAAACGAAATGAATATAACAAGAAACTTTTATGATGATGACCCACGAAGCATGAGGGAGTCATCAAAAACCGCCTTGTTCCGAGTGCATCAGGGATGCCAACAGATGAGGTAAGGAATGAGACTGAGAAAAATAGAGCGGAGATCCTTCCCATGGCCTCTAACCCACTAGTAATGAAGGAAGCATAAGAAAGAAGAAAAGGGTCAATGGTCATCAAACGAAGGCCTAAACAATGACCAAATCTCCATGACATATTCACATTTTCATAGCAAATGGGATAGTGCTTATACCACATTGACATGGCAGCGAAAGGCTAACAAAATGGCAATCCCCATAAGGTAGCTACCAAATGGGAGAGCGTCGTAGTTAAAGAACTTTCCACATTAGAATAAAGACCTTTGGGGGAATGCGCTTATTCTAAATGAGTAGAAAATCAAGATTTCTAGGTGTGGGACTCTTACTAGAGTTCCACGCAGCTCTTAGAGTAGAAGGTCTACCATTGCAATCAAATGCCTGACCATGGCTGTCAGAAAAAGACTTGACAGACTACATCCGTTTCTACGTCTCATTTGCATAAGATGGGGAACCCAGTGGAATCAGAAGGCAGAAGTCTTCTGTACTTACCGTGATGGAAATAAGTCCATAAAGAGTCGTTGGCTCTAAAACGAGTCTAGAGCTTGCAAGCATAAGTCTTGCATACATCCTTGGTCTTATGCATCCCCAACCCACCCTCATGCATTGGAAGATAGATGTTATCCCAAGAAACTCAATGATGTTTCAGAATGTTATCTTCACTACCCTAGAAGAAGGATGAAGCAAGAGATCTGTAAGACCGGAAAAAGTCACAGTAGGCGTTATGCAGCAAAGAAATGAGTCCTAAGAGAGTCAAAGATAAACTTGATGAAGACCAACCTTCATGCCTGAGAAAGCATGACAGAATTACACCTAGAGATTTTCCCCTTGCTTTGTCAGTAAGGGGGTCAAAACGAGCGTTAAACTTACGCCCAGAATAGAGCTCAATCCAAAGATAACAAATAGGGAGAGTGGATAGAGTGGGTAACCTAAAACTAGTGAATAAGGAAAGCCACTGCATCTTCCTGGGATCAGTTGAACTGGAAGTAACGAAACAACTCTGCGCTGCATTGATCAACTACCTCGAGCATTGTTCGTAAAGACGGAGAAAAGCCATGAGACGACGTATGGAAAGGCGATGACCATTTATGAAAATAATAATGTCATCCGCGAAAGAAGAGGAAGAAATGAAGGGACAACCGCTAGGAATACCAAAGCGCTTTATTTGGCCGATGACCGTAAGGGAATGGATCCCGTGAACCATAGCCTTTGCCACTATGACAAGCAACACTAGGGATAGCAAATCTTATTAGTGCGTTCCTCTGCTCGAAGGGAAGAAGCCTTTGGCCGCTCCGTTGATGAGAATTATTTTATGAATACACATGCTCAACAGAGTTTTCATAGGTTTTATATATATTTAAGACTGACATGTGAAAGTGAAACTTGATATTTGCAGTGATTTCATCTAGTTGGAAAACAAAATTTTTGTTACAAATTACAATAGACATGGCATGGATCAATATGTTTACAACCTACAAGATTTGGAAAATGAAAATTTTGCTATAGTTTCAGGAATTTTTTTTAACTTTAAGTTGTTGTAAAACCGTTTTACACAAATATGTCATTTATCCAAAGTCTATTAATCATTATCTATAGTGTTGAACTTTTCATCTCTTTATCTTTGGAGATATAAGTCTTTATTTCTCTTGATTAATGGTGAATATTGATCTCTAATCCTTTATTAATTTTCAAACTCAATTACCTTGCACCCACATACATATGTACAATGTACTATAAAATATTCTATGTAACCCAAAAAGATTAGTACTTGTAAAAATTATTCAGTATTGATTTGCAGTAGTGATGCACATGAGATTTTGCATGAATACAACTTTAATTGCTCTCAGAATACTTTTAATGAATACAAAATTGTTCAACACTATATATTATATTACATGATGTATAAAATAATCTATTTAATAAATCTTGGGTTTTGGTGGATTATGTAACAACCCAAATTTTAGCAGGCCCGAATTTTTTGTAAAATGCTAAAAATCCAAGTCTACTGAAACCAGAGTTGATTTGTATGGTATCCTGCAGAAAGGAAAAGATAAATTATATCATAGCTTGTAATAAAATATCCCACAATGGAATGAAAAAATATTATGGTAAGTAATACTTATCCTAATAATGAAACTTTCCAATAAGTGCTAAGTTATATGATCTCTGCCACCTGTCTAACCTACAGATTTGTTATGAGGAGGGGGTCGGAAAAAAAGTTCTAGTGAATGAAAAAATTATACTTCCTACAAATAACACTACATATACTATTCTATCTCTGGTTTACCTTTATTAAGTTACTTGGGTTTATTACTGTAAGAACCCGTAACTTCCCCGTGAAGGAAAGCACGAATACTTTGAGAACAACACACAAAAGAGCTCAAACAGAAGAACATTTCATTGTTATTACAACAATTCCATCAGATACAAGAATATACATAGTATAAATGAATAAATTACATTCGATAAATATCAGAGATTACAATAAATTACATAGCAGCGGAAAAATATACAAAATACAACTGAAAGTGATACACGGATACAGAGCTTTCTGAGCATCGTTCCAGCTGTAAATCAGGACCCTGTGGATATAAATCTGCAAAACCAAAACTACTAGCTGCCCGTGCGGAAAATAGGGGCACCCAAAGTTTAGGTTAAAACAATAAACTCCAGGTCAGTCATGTGACTGGTGTGAGAACGAAAACAGTTATTAATCTTTATTTTTAAAGAAGAGTAATTCAAGGGACCACGCCGTATAACACGAAACGGGTTTCCTCTCAAGAACACTAGTGCATAAAACAAACAGCGCAATGCTAAATAAAGAAAAATGAAGCAGTTATAAGACCCAGGTCCCATCACACAATGCAACGCAAGCCGGAGGATAGGGTTTTTACCTTATAACAGCCAAAGCATGCTTGATACGTTTAAAACACAATATTTGATACTATTATAGGTGTATAGTGTCAAAACAATTTCAATCATAAATATCAATCATAGGCGGCATTAATGACCCATACCACTATGTCGCCATACTAGGTTCTACAAATAAAACCGAATTATCACGTATTGGAAATTGGATTCCATCATGAGTCGAGGCAAGGGGCAAGCTCCTCTCCGATTCGAGACACTCTAGCAAATGTCCCAGGACCCCACTATGATCCTTGGATCTTCAGGGCCGGTCCTCTCTTACTTTTGAGGATTAGTTATTCCTGAGCACACGTTTCCCGGTCCTTACAGACTTATATATGAGGCGCCTCGTATCCAACAACCACACAGGTGAAAAGTATATAAATGTCAGGGCTGGTAGGTCACTGACAACACCCTAGCTAGAAAGAAACGTCATGCTCTCCCTGCAGTCACTATCCCGTTTTTGACTCATACCGAGGTGTGAGGCTCGCGAATCCACGTTATACACAAAGCTACGTCACACAGACCATGCTTTGATCATCAACCACAAGACTTTGCTTTTCAACAGAAGCCTCGATCAATTGCCACTTACGCGTGCCACACTGGCAATTCACTCCATGCGACTGATGTCCATCGATATACAACCTCGGAGCTCGTACGTCTCAGAGAAGGGTGTTAAGCAAGAGAATAAATTCTCTGCCGCCAAACAGATGTATATTTAATAGAGATTAATCAACACAGAATAAAATCCAATGTCAGACACACAATCCATTTACAAGTTCGTTCTGGGTTTGAACGAAACCGGAGGCACTTTCCTCGCATATCCATCCATCTCCAAGTACGTCTGGACGATCACCAACTGATTCCCTCATCTTGGGTGTACAGCCCAATCAAGATCATCAGTAATCACCTAAACGATGTGAAGACTTCCGGTCTTCAACCACCGTCTTCATCTTCGACATCTCGTCGAATCGGTTATTCAGAATGGGTATAAACCCGGCCTTTCTGAATAACCCACGTACATGATAAACAAATGTTACACAAACACAACAGACGCCTCATTCCAATTCAGAATATTCTTTTATTCACATAATCACATTCTTAGGGAAAGGTTCCCATTAATTTTATCCAAGATAAATTCTTCTAAATTTATCCTATAATCTTCCTTTGGATATCATTTCTAACTAGTCGGGATTAGCGAACCACACCGAAGTATTTATTTATTTTATTTCCCAATCCCAACCTATTTATCCCATGGAGCAAAACTGGTAATACTCCATATCTAACACCACGGTGCTATCGGTAAAATTAATTACCATTTCACGTTCAAATCTAATTAAAGATTTAACTATCGCATTGGAGTAGAACTGGTGGTACTCCATTCTCGATCACCTTTCAGATTTGATAATTTAAATTATCAATTCACCTTTTAATCTAATTAAAGATTCATTAAAACTCTACTTAGTTTTAATCTTTTCAAAAATCAATATCCTGTCTTTAACTGGGTTAAAGAACCAATGTCATCTAAAACACGACTCACGATAAACCCAAATCACATTTGATATTAAATAAAAGGCTCTGAATAGAAAATATACCGGCTTATATTCAATAACAAATTCTGAAACCAACAAATATCGTATTGGAAATAACGATATAAAATATATCTTTCAAATTCCCATAACAATATCTGTATAGTCCCGAAATCCAACATCGAAATATTCCGAAGATAATTTCGATTCAACTCCCGTCTAATCCACGTATTGGGAATATTGATTATTTTTAAAATCACCTTCAAATTCAATTTATTTATTTCAAAAATAAATTGATTTTAATTCTAGTTCAAAACTAGTTCATTTTGAGAAAAACCTATTTTTATCCTTTCAAATGTGGAATTCTTCAGCCCAATTTTTCCCAAATCATTTCTTATGATTTTACACAAATTATAGATATTTTTAATAATTTTATAAATGCTAGTAAAATCGATTTGCATCAACGGCTATCGAACTGCACTAACAACGACCTTTTCTAAATTCGATTTGGACATAATTCCAAATCCAACCGTTATATTTCAAATTTCTAATATTCATTGGAAAGCTCTTTTCGATACGAACCCAACGGTTCCGGTTTTAGGAGAATCCGACGGTCGGATCTCCCGCAACGTCAATTCGAAGTTAATGGTCGAAATTCATGAACTGCCGCGGCGCGGCGCGTTCTATTCAGGCCATTATATATATATAATATATATATTATATATATTTCGTCGATTTCCTTTTAAAACGTATTTTATAAATCGTTTTAAATTCGTTTTCAAAACCATTTCAACGCTACATTCAATTTCTAATCAATTTGATTTCAATTCAATTCGAATTCATTTCAATTTTATTTAATTCGAATTCAAATTCATTTCAATTCAATTCAAACTCTAATTCGTTTCAATTCAATTCAATTTGAATTTACCTTCTATTTAATTCAATTCGAATTCATTTCAAATTGATTTCAATTCAATTTCAGTTCGTTTTAAATTTCATTCAAAACGATTTCAATTCGTTTTTAACTCAATTTCAATTTAATTCAATTTGAATTCATTTCTAATTGATTTGAATTCAAATTCACTTTCTATTCAATTCGAATCGAATTCATTTTCTATTCGATTCGAATTCATTTCAAATTGATTCAATTCAATTTCAATTCGAATTTCAATCTAATTTAATTTGAATTTCATTTCAAAATATTAAATTTTGAAATCACTTTTCAATATTCATTATAAAACGAATAAAATCGATATCAATATCGTTCGCGTCAAAATAACACATCTCTAATCCACACGGCTTTATATTTTTCAAAAACTTCTTTATTCTATTCAACAAATGAATATATATTCTATTCAACACATGAATCTATATTTCTTTCAACACACGACTATTTTTGTTATGTAAAATATTTTATAAAATCATGGTATCTATCGTTTGATTTTTAATTAGACTCCACCGTGAAGTAGTTCTAATTTTAAATATGATAAAGATGTAAATTTTATTATTAAAATATTTTACTCAACACATAAATAGTTTCAACACATGAATTTTCTTTTATAATATTCATGATTTTCCCGATTGGATTGAGGCCCAATCAATCACCATATAATGTTAATTATATGGATTCTACACAACACATGTATATAATAGCAACGATCAACAATCAACCATCATCCAAGGTGCACCACACAACTGCATAAGCATCAAATATAAATAATCGACGCTTACACAGTCTGTCGACCAATCGATCGACATACAATTCAATAATTGGGATTAGTGTACCCAAATATCATCCCAACACCCGTGTGGGATTTCAAATCAACAAACACAGATTTTTACTTGTGCAGTTGGGCGATGTGTAAAATTTATCGATCCAATCAATATCAGTCAAATTAGTGTATATAAACAAATCGGCCGATTTTTTTATAAATATTCATTTATTCACATTCACGTTAAAAATTTATATTTTTAACGATAAAATATTTTTAACTATATAAATATTTTATTTTCTTTCAACACAAGAATATTTTATTATTCAATCATTCCACAACACAATCAATTTTCACAACACATCAATCTAACAAACAAGCCGTCCATGGTCTGTGGACGACGGGTGTTGGGTGCTACTAAGCACCGTCTGCATCCTAGTATATATATATATATATAACTAGAAAAAGAAATTTAGAGTGAGAAGTTCTCACCGATAGCTATCCCAATTCCACGACACTTCCTATGTAGAAATCTTCGTCGTTCTCTCCCTTTGTCACTTTCGTTACCTGTATTCACTACATATATAAAAATCGAATTTTACTTCGCTATTCAATACATAAAAATCCCATTTTTACTTCGCTATTCAATATATAAAAATCCCATTTTTATATCGATGTTCATATAATAAAGATTATATTTTTATCCTTCACATATGCTAAAAAGCATATTTTTATCATGCTATTCTTCAAAAAAAAGATTTTGTCTTTTCAAATATACAGATTTCGCCTTTTCAAATATAAATGTTTCGCCTTTTCAAAAATAAATATTTCGCCTTTTCAAAAGTAAAGATTTCGCCTTTTCAAAAATAAATATTTCGCCTTTTCTATTCTCACTACTATATAAAGATCAAATTTTTATATTATCTATTATATAAAAATCATATTTTTAACCTTCTACTAATATAAAAATTATACTATTATTTTCTTACTTGCTTCCTTTATGTTTTTTTATATAAAAACAATGCTACATATATATTTTTAAAAACCATAACTTTCTTTGTATAAATAAAATCACTTCTTTTAGACATTAAAAATCCGATCTTCCTTGTTTTAAAAAACCCTATTTTAAAACATATATAAACATTTCAGTTTCCTATTTAAATACATATATAAAAAATTCAGTTTTCAATTTAAAATCAAAGAAAGGAAAAAGGGAAAAACTTACAGCAGAAATTCCTAGCGCTTTGGATCCTGGAGTCGCGGCCTAGGTCGTGGAAAGAGGAGCAAAGGCGTCGGAGAGGGGGAGCAGGCGTCAGGTGGGGTGGTTCGCGGCGGTGCAGGGTCGGAAGCAGGGCCCACTAGGGGTGGCGGCGGGTTTGATTCGAGGTGGGTAGGGTTTGGGGTTTCTTTGGGGGGTGCGTTTTGAACGGAGCAGGGCTGGAGGAGGAGGGGAAGAAGAAGGGAGGGGGAAGCGGAGTTCAGAACGGGGGGAGGGGGGGTGCGGCATCGACCGCCGTCGAGGGGGGGGGGGGGGGGGCGCGGCTGCGCCTTCTTTTTTTTTGATTTCTGATTTGAAGAAACGGGGGGGCTGGTCAATGTAAGGAGAAGTTTTTTATTTATTTAATTATTTTATTTTCCACCAAAAAGCAACTTCTATTTTCGACCTCAAAACGAGGCCCACCGCCTGTCGTCCATAGCTAATTACCCCCATTCCGAACACAATGGGATAGGTACCGTAAGCTGATTCGACCATTTCGATCAGTTTTCGTCAAAATCAACATATAACTCTATATATTGAATTTGAACGAGCATTTCAATTTACTGGGGTCACATACTAACTCTAAAAATTCCAGAAAAATATTTTCTAGCTTTGTATTGACGATACGGTCCTAACAAAACTAGTTTCGTCGAATTCTGAGACCGTTGGAAAAATGGCCATTTTCCAGTCGATTAAAATCAACTGAAACTGGTCAAACGCGTTTTCCTTTTCCACGCTCACATACTGATTCGAAAAATTATGAAATTTGAAACCTAGCAATAATTTGACATCTCGGATCCAACAAAAGTGGTTTCGTCGAAATCCGAGGTCGTTTGCAAAATTCCCATTTTTAAGGGCCTGAATTCCATAGCGACTATTCCGAATTTTCAACTGGACATATCTTTTGATTCCCGCTATGAAATCTTGATTTTTCGATTTCGTTGGAAAGATATTCACAATTAGATTCCATTATTTTTGGTTTCACTAAAATCCGGATTGTTTTGCACCCGGTACATTCAATTGAAGTTTGAAATCGAATTATCGAACTACCGCGCCATTTTCAATTCTATTTATAATTATAAATAATTATTTATATTCTAACGACGACGTATATAATATATACGTCGAATTCTATTCAAAATAAATTTCTCGTCGATATTATTTAAAATAATTCATTTTAAATGTTCAAAATTCGCTAAAATTGCCAAAATAAAATTTTTAAATTGGCTCGCATTTTCGGGTTGTTTCAATCTCCCCCACTTAAAACTTTTCGTCCCCGAAAAGGAACAAAATCGAAAGTGGTTTGATTAATCAACTCTACGTTCGATCTAGCTTCCATTCTCCAACATTTCAGTTTCTGAGAATTTTCAAATTTTTCAAAAATTTGGCTAACACCCTAAATTTTCGAAAAATTTCGCCATAACCTCCCCTGCACCGGGAGCCACGGGAAAATCCCGAAATTGCCATACAGGCCTTCTGATCTCAAAAAGAAAAAGAAAAGGCCAAGCGGCTAGCCAATAGGCTCATAAAATCATCATCACCCAAACAAAACAGTAAATTATAGTAAACATGTACCTATTTGTCGGGCAAACAAATTTGATTCTTCGGCTCTAGCCTCCTTGCTATGACCTGTTCAATGTAAGTACTTGTATATGCAAGCAAATGCGACTAATTTTCAATACAATTCAATATTTGATTCAATTAGGTTAAATGGTTAAAAATTATCAAACAAATAAACAAACAACACAAACATCAATCAATTAGTGAATTAGAGTTTCAAATTCATAATTTTGATACATATACAAAAAATCATGTTTTTGATGCCAATTCACAACAATGTATTCTAGCTATATTAGTTTTGGTTCTCACACCAGTCTAATGGAAATATATAGAAATCACACCTTCGAAACACGAACATAAATTTTGGTGATGGAGCTCCATCATCAAAATCATCTCCGAGCGACTAGAGTGTAATCCTATATCTATCCAGTATATTAAAACTTCGAATATACGTTCATGACGCGTATATACAAAACCTTTATATATTGGATTGTCCAAATTCAAAATAAATAAATAATCAAATACGTATAAAATGGTTTCAATTTTCAAAACAATATTGTTTTCATTTGAAAAATATACTCTTCACACTCGTTCTAGGATACTACTGATCCAATATCTAACGAGTCATTCTAATTGGATATTACTAATCCATTATCTGATGAATTCTTTCGTATGGTTCTAACGTGTCTTGTTCTCGAGCTCTGTAAACCAAAGCTCTGATACCACTGTAAGAACCTGTAACTTCCCCGTGAAGGAAAGCACGAATACTTTGAGAACAACACACAAAAGAGCTCAGACGGAAGAACATTTCATTGTTATTACAACAATTCCATCAGATACAAGAATATACAGAGTATAAATGAATAAATTACATTCGATAAATATCAGAGATTACAATAAATTACATAGCAGCGGAAAAATATACAAAATACAACTGAAAGTGATACACGGATACAGAGCTTTCCGAGCATCGTTCCAGCTGTAAATCAGGACCCTGTGGATATAAATCTGCAAAACCAAAACTACTAGCTGCTCGTACGGAAAATAGGGGCACCCAGAGTTTAGGTTAAAACAATAAACTCCAGGCCAGTCATGTGACTGGTGTGAGAACGAAAACAGTTATTAATCTTTATTTTTAAAGAAGAGTAATTCAAGGGACCACGCCGTATAACACGGAACGGGTTTCCTCCCAAGAACACTAGTGCATAAAACAAACAGCGCATTGCTAAATAAAGAAAAATGAAGCTGTTATAAGACCCAGGTCCCATCATACAATGCAACGCAAGCCGGAGGATAGGGTTTTTACCTTATAACAGCCAAAGCATGCTTGATACTTTTAAAACACATTATTTGATACTATTATAGGTGTATAGTGTCAAAACAATTTCAATCATAAATATCAATCATAGGCGGCATTAATGACCCATACCACTATGTCGCCATACTAGGTTCTACAAATAAAACTGAATTATCACGTATTGGAAATTGGATTCCATCATGAGTCGAGGCAAGGGGCAAGCTCCTCTCCGATTCGAGACACTCTAGCAAATGTCCCAGGACCCCACTATGATCCTTGGATCTTCAGGGCCGGTCCTCTCTTACTTTTGAGGATTAGTTATTCCTGAGCACACGTCTCCCGGTCCTTACAGACCTATATCCGAGGCGCCTCATATCCAACAACCACACAGGTGAAAAGTATATAAATGTCAGGGCTGGTAGGTCACTGACACCACCCTAGCTAGAAAGAAACGTCGTCCTCTCCCTGCAGTCACTATCCCGTTTTTGACTCATACCGAGGTGTGAGGCTCGCGAATCCACGTTATACACAAAGCTACGTCACACAGACCATGCTTTGATCATCAACCACAAGAATTTGCTTTTCAACAGAAGCCTCGATCAATTGCCACTTACGCGTGCCACACTGGCAATTCACTCCATGCGACTGATGTCCATCGATATACAACCTCTGAGCTCGTACGTCTCAGAGAAGGGCGTTAAGCAAGAGAATAAATTCTCTGCCGCCAAACAGATGTATATTTAATAGAGATCAATCAACACAGAATAAAATCCAATGTCAGACACATAATCCATTTACAAGTTCGTTCTGGGTCTGAACGAAACCGGAGGCACTTTCCTCGCATATCCATCCATCTCCAAGTACGTCTGGACGATCACCAACTGATTCCCTCATCTTGGGTGTACAGTCCAATCAAGATCATCAGTAATCACCCAAACGATGTGAAGACTTCCGGTCTTCAACCACCGTCTTCATCTTCGACATCTCGTCGAATCGGTTACTCAGAATGGGTATAAACCCGGCCTTTCTGAATAACCCACGTATATGATAAACAAATGTTACACAAACACAACAGACGCCTCATTCCAATTCAGAATATTCTTTTATTCACAAAATCACATTCTTAGGGAAAGGTTCCCATTAATTTTATCCAAGATAAATTCTTCTAAATTTATCCTATAATCTTCCTTTGGATATCATTTCTAACTAGTCGGGATTAGCGAACCACACCGAAGTAATTATTTATTTTATTTCCCAATCCCAACCTATTTATCCCATGGAGCAAAACTGGTAATACTCCATATCTAACACCACGGTGCTATCGGTAAAATTAATTACCATTTCACGTTCAAATCTAATTAATGATTTAACTATTGCATTGGAGCAGAACTGGTGGTACTCCATTCTCGGTCACCTTTCAGATTTGATAATTTAAATTATCAATTCACCTTTTAATCTAATTAAAGATTCATTAAAACTCTACTTAGTTTTAATCTTTTCAAAAATCAATATCCTGTCTTTAACTGGGTTAAAGAACCAATGTCATCTAAAACACGACTCACGATAAACCCAAATCACATTTGATATTAAATACAAGGCTCTGAATAGAAAATATACCGGCTTATATTCAATAACAAATTCTGAAACCAACAAATATCGTATTGGAAATAACGATATAAAATATATCTTTCAAATTCCCATAACAATATCTGTATAGTCCCGAAATCCAACATCGAAATATTCCGAAGATAATTTTGATTCAACTCCCGTCCAATCCACGTATTGGGAATATTGATTATTTTTAAAATCACCTTCAAATTCAATTTATTTATTTCAAAAATAAATTGATTTTAATTCTAGTTCAAAACTAGTTCATTTTGAGAAAAACCTATTTTTATCCTTTCAAATGTAGAATTCTTCAGCCCAATTTTTCCCAAATCATTTCTTATGATTTTACACAAATTATAGATATTTTTAATAATTTTATCAAGGCCAGTACAGTCGATTTGCATCAACGGCTATCGAACTGCACTTACAGCGACCTTTTCTAAATTTCATTTGGACATAATTCCAAATCCAACCGTTAGATTTCAAATTTCTAGTATTAATTGGAAAGCTCTTTTCGATACGAACCCAACGGTTCCGGTTTTAGGAGAATCCGACGGTCGGATCTCCCGCAACGTCAATTCGAAGTTAATGGTCGAAATTCACGAACTGCCGCGGCGCGACGCGTTCTATTCAGGCCATTATATATATAATATATATATTATATATATTTCGTCGATTTCCTTTTAAAACGTATTTTATAAATCGTTTTAAATTCGTTTTCAAAACCATTTCAACGCTACATTCAATTTCTAATCAATTTGATTTCAATTCAATTCGAATTCATTTCAATTTTATTTAATTCGAATTCAAATTCGTTTCAATTCAATTCAAACTCTAATTCGTTTCAATTCAATTCAATTTGAATTTACCTTCTATTTAATTCAATTTGAATTCATTTCAAATTGATTTCAATTCAATTTCAGTTCGTTTTAAATTTCATTCAAAACGATTTCAATTCGTTTTTAACTCAATTTCAATTTAATTCAATTTGAATTCATTTCTAATTGATTTGAATTCAAATTCACTTTCTATTCAATTCGAATCGAATTCATTTTCTATTCGATTCGAATTCATTTCAAATTGATTCAATTCAATTTCAATTCGAATTTCAATCTAATTTAATTTGAATTTCATTTCAAAATATTAAATTTTGAAATCACTTTTCAATATTCATTATAAAACGAATAAAATCGATATCAATATCGTTCGCGTCAAAATAACGCATCTCTAATCCACACGGCTTTATATTTTTCAAAAACTTCTTTATTCTATTCAACAAATGAATATATATTCTATTCAACACATGAATCTATATTTCTTTCAACACATGACTATTTTTGTTATGTAAAATATTTTATAAAATCATGGTATCTATCGTTTGATTTTTAATTAGACTCCACCGTGAAGTAGTTCTAATTTTAAATATGATAAAGATGTAAATTTTATTATTAAAATATTTTACTCAACACATAAATAGTTTCAACACATGAATTTTCTTTTATAATATTCATGATTTTCCCGATTGGAATGAGGCCCAATCAATCACCATATAATGTTAATTATATGGATTCCACACAACACATGTATATAATAGCAACGATCAACAATCAACCATCATCCAAGGTGCACCACACAACTACATAAGCATCAAATATAAATAATCGACGCTTACACAGTCTGTCGACCAATCGATCGACATACAATTCAATAATTGGGATTAGTGTACCCAAATATCATCCCAACACCCGTGTGGGATTTCAAATCAACAAATACAGATTTTTATTTGTGCAGTTGGGCGATGTGTAAAATTTATCGACCCAATCAATATCAGTCAAATTAGTGTATATAAACAAATCGGCCGATTTGTTTATAAATATTCATTTATTCACATTCACGTTAAAAATTTATATTTTTAACGATAAAATATTTTTAACTATATAAATATTTTATTTTCTTTCAACACAAGAATATTTTATTATTCAATCATTCCACAACACAATCAATTTTCACAACACATCAATCAAACAAACAAGCCGTCCATGGTCTGTGGACGACGGGTGTCGGGTGCTACTAAGCACCGTCTGCATCCTAGTATATATATATAACTAGAAAAAGAAATTTAGAGTGAGAAGTTCTCACCGATAGCTATCCCAATTCCACGACACTTCCTGTAACACCCCACACCCGCTATGGTCACTCTCTAAGGGAATGCCATGGCATCGGTGGAGTATTTTAGTGAATATAGAACAGAAATATTACACCAAGACAGATATAAATAGTACTTAAAATTTTTAAAACATCATCTCATAACAGCGGAAGTAAAACATGTCTGGTTACATCATAAAACCATACTAAGAGTCAAGTACAAAATATCCATCCTGATAAATAAAAGTACATAATCCCAATATGCGTAAACTGATAGCCATAAAAGAAAAGGATAAGCTGAGCTTTACTCCTATGGTCCAAGCTCCAAAAGAGAATAAAGCAGTCTGATCAAAGCCCACTCGTACTGGGCCCACTCTGATAACCTGAGGGTTGGGAAAAAGATAAAAACAACGGGGTCAGACATAAGTCTGAGTGAGTCCTATAACTTTAACAATACAATCATTAAAGTAACCAGAGGAGACATAAGCTTGATATACGGTAACGTCTGGGGATGAATGGCTACACTAAGTAGCTAGGTATACTTAGGATAAACTAAGATAATCGTAAAGACGCATTTATCCACCCAAGGATTAGTTTACACCACCCCAGACTTATCCACCCAAGGGTAATTCCTACACTGCACCACACCAGTCCTACCCACCAAGAGTAATTCCTACTTAAAGGTTGATCCCACTAAGTGTACTTAGTAATTTAGTAGTTTCGTGTACCCCTATCTGACTACATAGGTGTACCCACTACTTCCCAAGCGATCGGCTCCCCTACGTAGATACCCGTGTTGGTCCCACGATTGGGGTGTATCATTCCCCAACGTGGCCACCATATAATCTCAACGGTGCACGGCTTTATATCTACACGATGCAACAACGACTTACCAACCAGCCCGGGTCCACACACGCATATGAAACCCGTTGGTCCCGCGTTGCCACCGCTAACCCGGTTTGGCCACTTATAGTCAAGCCCAATATGCGTGTCCCGTCACTCGACTAGAATCGAGCCCACAAAGATACGTTTGGGATATTGGTTGAAACGGGCCCCCACAAGCTACCTCCTAAGCTTGTAATTTCTAGTGAACCCCACTTAACCCTTTAACCATGTCCCTTTACATGTTATAAATTTTGGTTAAGTCCTTTAATCATATTATGCAAGGTACCCACTAGACTTTCACATGCCACCCATGGCACTTACTTAACCCTTTAATCATGTTTAATTACATGTTCCACTTTGGTTAAGTATTCTAATCGTATTTTCCCATGCCACCCATGGCACTTACTTAACCCTTTAATCATGTTTAATTACATGTTTCACTTTGGTTAAGTATTCTAATCGTATTTTCTATTGCCGCCCAAGGCAACCCACTAGTCTCCTCATGCCACCCAAGGCACCCACTTAACCCTCATGTCCCACTACATGCTAATATGGTTAAGTGTTTCTTAATTCATTAATTAAGATCATGACCTCATAAAGACCTCTCACATTAGACCGTCTTTTATGACTGCTGGATATGCCGGTTGGTTCCGGGCAGACTTCTGTCATCAAAAGGGTCTAACCTCGTGTCTTTACTTTAGTCATGTATTTAATTTATGACTAAGACCTCTCACATTGGGCCAATCATTTGTAGCCGCTGGATGGCCGGTCGGTTCCGGGCAGACTTCTGCTACAAAAGGGTCCAACCTCGTGTCTTAGTTGATTAATTATACCTAATTAATCACCCCCATATTAATTATCCCTAATTAATATCAAGTTTTTTTCGTAACATGGGTAGACCTAACTCAATAGGTAAATTCCCATGGGGTAGACCTAACTCAATAGGTAAATTCCCACTTATGCTTACTCATTTTATGGTATGCTTAATCATAACCATTTCACACCATTTCATTAACATGTCTATTAACCCCATCATTTCCCCACGTACTTATGCTAACACGACATATTTCCAAGAGAAGATTCTTTCACAATTAACATGGGTTTCGTTTAGCATACTTTAGCATTAACATGGGTTAAAAGGTGTCCACTTACATCATAATATTAACCCAACTAGCATTACTAAATAACCCAACTTGCATGAACATACATATGTCATGTATAAAGGCAACTTGCATAAGTGTTCATAGGTTATACAAAGGTGAACTTGCATGGGTCTTAAAGGTGTGAACTTGCACAACATGTTACATGTTAATTTACATCACATCATACACATAACTTGCATAATATTATTCGCATATCAACATACGCATAACTTACATGCATAACATCATACACATAACTTGCATATGAACTTGCATAGCAACATGCACATAACTTACATAACATCATACACATAAACTTGCATATGAACTTGCATAACAACATACACATAAACTTGCATAACATGTTGAGCTTGCATATAAGCATACACATAACTTGCATATCATGTTGAACTTGTATGTATAACTTGCATCTTAAAGGAGGGTAAACATGCATATATATATTCATACATTATGCATATATACATAGGTAAACTTGCATGTCATGATTTATGCATAATACCAAACACTTAGCATGCATAAAACTACATACTTAGCATGCATAAAATTAATTACACATTATGCATAAACCCACCACTTAACTTGCATAAACCCACATACTTAACTTGCATAAACCCACATAGCAACTTGCATAAACTCGCATATTCAACATGCATAAATTTACATATTCAACATGCATAAATTTACATATTCAACATGCATAAATTTACATATCCAACTTGCATAAACATAGGATTAATATTAAACATAGATTAGCATATTCACATCATGTCATATGACTTGAAAACCCATTAATCCACATGCAAAACCATAAATCTCATCATATCTCATCTACTTAATTTAGCAATCGATCATCAAAGTGATAGAAACTCACCAAAACCAAGATTAGCAAACTTATGAAGTGGAATTAGTGAAGAAGATATTGATTAGCTTGCAACTCTCTCTTCATTGATTTATGGAGGCCATGACCAAATTTCATTTTGCCATAGTTTAGTTACAAGACCTAATTATGAATGAATTAGGGTAGGGTTAGGGTCTTATTTATAGGATTAGGTAGTGTTTTAGGCCCTTAGATTAACCCTAGGTTAGATTAGGACCGTTAGATTTAGGAAATCTCTAGAACCCAGCCCAAGACTCAACCCAAAAACCAGATCTGGTGCACCCAAACTCCTGGCTCGACCCGCCGTGTCGACAGGCATGTCGACAGGCAAGTCGACACCCCTGTCGACAGGCCTGTCGACAGCCCTGTCGACATGGGTAGGGCGGGAACTTTCCCGCCTGGCCCCGCTGCTCCTATTTTAAAATCTGAATTTGAATTTTTAAATCTGTTTTTATCTTTGAATTTTCTGCAAACTTCATCGGGCCATAACTGGGCCATATGGACTCCGATTTTCGAAAACTCGGACTCTATTTTGCGTGTTTTTCCGAGACGAACGCAATGACGCAGCCCGTTTCCCCTAATTCTCACGTCTGAGATTATTTATTCTGCAATTAGTGAATTTTAGCATTAACTAAAATTCGGGGTGTTACATTCTCCCCTCCTTAAAGGATTTCGTCCCCGAAATCTCTAAGCTAAGGAGAATGCATATCCTACCATCCAAACAACCATCTACTCAAACCATCAATCACGGGCATCCATTGTCCTTAAAACAATTTCTAATGATGTATGAGCATATGCAAAAAGTGTGTGTATATGTTCCCTATCTAATGTATGAACATATGCAAACCATGATAGTGCCATGCATCCATTATGTATGCGAGAGAACCCTATCGACACATACAATATCTACATGAGTGCACAATCATTCACCAAAATGCATCATCCATATGATAACACAATCATTATACATCCATTAATATAGCTACTTACACACAATTTTATGCAATATGCAGTATGAAGTGATGGAGCCGATCTAGTGCCTAGAGTGTGTGTATATGCATCCACGAGCAACCACTAGCAAACACTTGCATCCACTTGCATCCATCATACATAACATGTCTCAAACACATGTTTCAACCATAGGAATATCCTATCTGAAGGTCAAAGGTACTAACGAGAGGACATACTAAGGATAAGATAAGCACAAGATATGCGATGAAGGAGAAGCAAAAGGACATACCCTCCGAAAGAAAAAGGGTACCTCGAACGCATCTTCGCTTCCGTCTCCCAGGTAGCGTCGCTCTCTTCATCTCCCCTTTGTACTTTGGCTAGTTGAACCTCTCTGTTTCCCAACTTCCAAATCTCTGACCCAAGGATGCAAGTAGGAGCTTGTCGAATCACCTCATCACGCTCTACCTCCACTTCTCTAAGCAAGCTTGGCTCTATCGCCTCTACGATCTTATGTAGGTCCTTCCTCACATGGAATACATCACGTACACCACTAAGTCTGTCGGGTAACCCCACCAATGGAAGATGCTCTTCCCATGTACCTCCTAAATCCAAGATACATAGCCTCAAAAGGTCTTCTAAAATATGATTCACCCTCTCGGTCTGGCCGTCTATCTGAGGATGAGATGCGGTACTCAAATACAACTGAGTCCCTACCGCCTTTTGCAAACTTTTCCAAAACTCTTCAGTGAAGATAGGATCTCGATCGCTCACCATACTGGACGGTACACCATGCAATCTAATAATCTTTCGAATATAAACTGAAGCTAGCCATGGAGCAGTTCTCTTACCCTTCACGGGTATGAAATGGGCACACTCAGTAAGTCTATCTACCACAACCCAAATCCCCGTATTACCCTTCCTTGATTTTGGTAATCCTTCGAGACACTATCCCACTTCCTTAGCGGAACTTCTAATGGGTGAAGCTACCCACTTGGTTTCTTTTGCTCTGCTTTCACCAAGCATCTAGCGACATACTCGGCCATGTCTTTCTTCATATTGGCCCAAAAAGAAAACTCGATTCATGTCTTGGTACATCTCGTCCCATGAGAATACCAGATTCTTCTTCGTCCAGCCGGTTGATGGGGCTGATATCTTCGCGAAGTCTTTGATGAATTATCCTGCCAACCCCAAGAAACTTCCTACTTCGGTAGCATTCCTAGGTACTTTACTATCTATGCGGGATCCACAGCTATCCCTTCCTTAGAGATCACATGCCCTAAGAATCGCACTTCTCTTCTCCAAAATGACATTTAGAGAATTTAGCTTTAAGACTATGTGCTCGAAGAGTCTCTAACACCTCTCTGAGATGTAAGGCATGCTTTTCTCCACTTCTAGAGAAAAATCAGGATATTCTCCCATGCAAAACCGCCACAACTATCCATCTCTCACGCAGACCACCTTAGTCGAACGCGATATCCCCCAAATGCAAGCCCCAAAGGCCTAAACCAATATCAGACAAACACCCAAGGGATACCTCCTTCGAATTCAGATGACCTACGTGAGATGATACTAGTAAAAACGGCTAAATAGTTAAGCCCTTGTCCAACTCTGGATGTCCTCGCCAGTCTTGCTCCAAAACCACCGTTTATCCCATAACTGGCTTTGCTCATCCTATTGAGCACATACGAAAACTTGTTTCGCTCCTAGGAAAGACCAAGATGTCATTTACAAAGATCGTCACGAACTTATTTAGGTACTCCTTGAACACCCTTTTCATCATATGCGGGGCGTTCATCAAACCAAATGGCATCTCTAGCCACCCATAAAAACCATCCGGAGTCCTAAAGGTAGTCTTCTCTATACTATCCTCAGTCACTCTCAATTGACGAAACCTTGTGGCTAAGTCCAATTGCGAAAATACTGAGGCGCTCACTATCTGATCAAAGAGATCATCAATCCTCGACAATGGGTGTCTATTCTTCTTTGTGAGCTTATTTAGTTCTCTTTAGCCTACACAAAGTCTGAGGGACCCATCCGCCTTCGTGGCAAAAACTACCGGAGCACCCTACTCCGATATACTTCGTCTTATGAACCCCTTCTTAAGTAAATTGCCTACTTGCTTATGGAGTTCCCTCCTCTCACGAGGAGCCACGTGGCACACTGGCCAAGATACTGGTTTAGCTTTGTCTACCAGATATATTCGGAAGTCAATCTCCCGCGAGGTAAGCCCTTCACCTCCTTGAAACACATCCGAGTATTCCCGGACCACTCTATAGATTGCAAACTCTCGACCGACGTGTCAAGCGACTTTAGATAACTTAGCATAACAGATTCCATGGGATTACAAAAGATCTCGAGAGTGTTACCCTAGCGGGTCATAAACCTAACAACTCTCTTCACAAGTAAGAACGACACCATTACTGGATAACCAGTCTATGCCCAAAACTAACCCATAGCCCGTGAAGCCCAAAAGCATCACATCAAAACTCAACGCTAAGTATAGAAACTTTCAAACCCAAACACATCATGGAGCCCAATTGGGTTTGAAACAACTAAGGGATCATCTACCAACTGGTGTATTAGTGCAGTGACTCAACAACAATGATGAGATAAACGAACTCAATGCGTCAAAATCAAATAAAGTACGGACAGGATGATCAAACAGAAAAACTAAACTTTCCACAGAAATAGTTCTACCTCTTTCTCGAACCGGTGGAATTGCGAGAGCCTGAACTTGCCCCCTTGCCTGAACTGGTGCCACAAGAGCTTGCACCTGTCCTCCTGAGGTAGACCCCGTCCTTCGCCCTTTCTTAGGACAGTCTTTCACTAGATGTCCTGCTTCGTCACAGTGGAAGCAGCCAGTCTTCTTCTTCTTGCGACACTCCTTGCTTAGGTGGCCTAGTGTCCCACAATTGAAGCACTTTTTCTTTCCGTTGCCTTTTCCACCCTTGTTTTGCTGTTGCTGTAGAGGTCTCTTCTGATCTCCTTCCTTCTCGGGTGCTTTACTAGCATTGGGACCCTTCTCTTCCTCATGCATAAGTGCCATGTCCACTAGCTTCTCGAAAGTGGCCCCCATAGGAATGTGAGACATAGCCAATCCGCGCATTGGTTCGTTCAAGCCCTTAACGAACCTCAAAGCTTTCTCTTCTTTGCTGAATCTCTCTAACTGATTAAACTTGTTAACATATTCTTCCACCGACAAGTTCCCTTGCTTTAAGTTCAAGAACCTTTCCACGTGCATATTTTCTTCCGCTTTTGAGAGAAACTTTGCCTCAAATCTTTGCCTGAAATCCATCCAAGAATCAACAGGGCGTTCTCCATTAGTGACCTCCCACCAGAACGAGGCCTCTCCTTCCATTAACCAAGCGGCTAACCTGACTTTCTTTCCCTCTTCCACTTCCAAGATTTCCATCAATTCTTCCGTCTCATTAAGCCAATCCCTAGCTCCCACAAAAGGTTTTCCTCCCATAGCCTTAAACTTCCTACAAGTCATAGCAAAAGTATCCGTGCGAGGAGGAACGAGTGCAACGGGTGGAGGGGGAACATTTGCTGGACCTGCAGCGGCGGCCCTAGCCTCTAACAACCTCCTATACCATACTGGTACCGCTACACCGTCCGGAAGATAAAGATCTTCAGCCATGCTGAGACGAAAAAGGAAAGATTCAAAACGGAGAATTCGAAAGATAAAGATATGGCTATCGGGGATTATGCTTTTCTTTCAAAAACTTTTCTCATTAAAGACATGTTTTTGAAAATATTTCTTCCAAAAATGTTTTTAGAAAAATAGTTTTCTAAAAATTTTATCTGTTCCGGTAACCTTTGCTCTGATACCACGTGTAACACCCCACACCCGCTATGGTCACTCTCTAAGGGAATGCCATGGCATCGGTGGAGTATTTTAGTGAATATAGAACAGAAATATTACACCAAGACAGATATAAATAGTACTTAAATTTTTTAAAACATCATCTCATAACAGCGGAAGTAAAACATGTCTGGTTACATCATAAAACCATACTAAGAGTCAAGTACAAAATATCCATCCTGATAAATAAAAGTACATAATCCCAATATGCGTAAACTGATAGCCATAAAAGAAAAGGATAAGCTGAGCTTTACTCCTATGGTCCAAGCTCCAAAAGAGAATAAAGCAGTCTGATCAAAGCCCACTCGTACTGGGCCCACTCTGATAACCTGAGGGTTGGGAAAAAGATAAAAACAACGGGGTCAGACATAAGTCTGAGTGAGTCCTATAACTTTAACAATACAATCATTAAAGTAACCAGAGGAGACATAAGCTTGATATACGGTAACGTCTGGGGATGAATGGCTACACTAAGTAGCTAGGTATACTTAGGATAAACTAAGATAATCGTAAAGACGCATTTATCCACCCAAGGATTAGTTTACACCACCCCAGACTTATCCACCCAAGGGTAATTCCTACACTGCACCACACCAGTCCTACCCACCAAGAGTAATTCCTACTTAAAGGTTGATCCCACTAAGTGTACTTAGTAATTTAGTAGTTTCGTGTACCCCTATCTGACTACATAGGTGTACCCACTACTTCCCAAGCGATCGGCTCCCCTACGTAGATACCCGTGCTGGTCCCACGATTGGGGTGTATCATTCCCCAACGTGGCCACCATATAATCTCAACGGTGCACGGCTTTATATCTACACGATGCAACAACGACTTACCAACCAGCCCGGGTCCACACACGCATATGAAACCCGTTGGTCCCGCGTTGCCACCGCTAACCCGGTTTGGCCACTTATAGTCAAGCCCAATATGCGTGTCCCGTCACTCGACTAGAATCGAGCCCACAAAGATACGTTTGGGATATTGGTTGAAACGGGCCCCCACAAGCTACCTCCTAAGCTTGTAATTTCTAGTGAACCCCACTTAACCCTTTAACCATGTCCCTTTACATGTTATAAATTTTGGTTAAGTCCTTTAATCATATTATGCAAGGTACCCACTAGACTTTCACATGCCACCCATGGCACTTACTTAACCCTTTAATCATGTTTAATTACATGTTCCACTTTGGTTAAGTATTCTAATCGTATTTTCCCATGCCACCCATGACACTTACTTAACCCTTTAATCATGTTTAATTACATGTTTCACTTTGGTTAAGTATTCTAATCGTATTTTCTATTGCCGCCCAAGGCAACCCACTAGTCTCCTCATGCCACCCAAGGCACTCACTTAACCCTCATGTCCCACTACATGCTAATATGGTTAAGTGTTTCTTAATTCATTAATTAAGATCATGACCTCATAAAGACCTCTCACATTAGACCGTCTTTTATGACTGCTGGATATGCCGGTTGGTTCCGGGCAGACTTCTGTCATCAAAAGGGTCTAACCTCGTGTCTTTACTTTAGTCATGTATTTAATTTATGACTAAGACCTCTCACATTGGGCCAATCATTTGTAGCCGCTGGATGGCCGGTCGGTTCCGGGCAGACTTCTGCTACAAAAGGGTCCAACCTCGTGTCTTAGTTGATTAATTATACCTAATTAATCACCCCCATATTAATTATCCCTAATTAATATCAAGTTTTTTTCGTAACATGGGTAGACCTAACTCAATAGGTAAATTCCCATGGGGTAGACCTAACTCAATAGGTAAATTCCCACTTATGCTTACTCATTTTATGGTATGCTTAATCATAACCATTTCACACCATTTCATTAACATGTCTATTAACCCCATCATTTCCCCACGTACTTATGCTAACACGACATATTTCCAAGAGAAGATTCTTTCACAATTAACATGGGTTTCGTTTAGCATACTTTAGCATTAACATGGGTTAAAAGGTGTCCACTTACATCATAATATTAACCCAACTAGCATTACTAAATAACCCAACTTGCATGAACATACATATGTCATGTATAAAGGCAACTTGCATAAGTGTTCATAGGTTATACAAAGGTGAACTTGCATGGGTCTTAAAGGTGTGAACTTGCACAACATGTTACATGTTAATTTACATCACATCATACACATAACTTGCATAATATTATTCGCATATCAACATACGCATAACTTACATGCATAACATCATACACATAACTTGCATATGAACTTGCATAGCAACATGCACATAACTTACATAACATCATACACATAAACTTGCATATGAACTTGCATAACAACATACACATAAACTTGCATAACATGTTGAGCTTGCATATAAGCATACACATAACTTGCATATCATGTTGAACTTGTATGTATAACTTGCATCTTAAAGGAGGGTAAACATGCATATATATATTCATACATTATGCATATATACATAGGTAAACTTGCATGTCATGATTTATGCATAATACCAAACACTTAGCATGCATAAAACTACATACTTAGCATGCATAAAATTAATTACACATTATGCATAAACCCACCACTTAACTTGCATAAACCCACATACTTAACTTGCATAAACCCACATAGCAACTTGCATAAACTCGCATATTCAACATGCATAAATTTACATATTCAACATGCATAAATTTACATATTCAACATGCATAAATTTACATATCCAACTTGCATAAACATAGGATTAATATTAAACATAGATTAGCATATTCACATCATGTCATATGACTTGAAAACCCATTAATCCACATGCAAAACCATAAATCTCATCATATCTCATCTACTTAATTTAGCAATCGATCATCAAAGTGATAGAAACTCACCAAAACCAAGATTAGCAAACTTATGAAGTGGAATTAGTGAAGAAGATATTGATTAGCTTGCAACTCTCTCTTCATTGATTTATGGAGGCCATGACCAAATTTCATTTTGCCATAGTTTAGTTACAAGACCTAATTATGAATGAATTAGGGTAGGGTTAGGGTCTTATTTATAGGATTAGGTAGTGTTTTAGGCCCTTAGATTAACCCTAGGTTAGATTAGGACCGTTAGATTTAGGAAATCTCTAGAACCCAGCCCAAGACTCAACCCAAAAACCAGATCTGGTGCACCCAAACTCCTGGCTCGACCCGCCGTGTCGACAGGCATGTCGACAGGCAAGTCGACACCCCTGTCGACAGGCCTGTCGACAGCCCTGTCGACATGGGTAGGGCGGGAACTTTCCCGCCTGGCCCCGCTGCTCCTATTTTAAAATCTGAATTTGAATTTTTAAATCTGTTTTTATCTTTGAATTTTCTGCAAACTTCATCGGGCCATAACTGGGCCATATGGACTCCGATTTTCGAAAACTCGGACTCTATTTTGCGTGTTTTTCCGAGACGAACGCAATGAAGCAGCCCGTTTCCCCTAATTCTCACGTCTGAGATTATTTATTCTGCAATTAGTGAATTTTAGCATTAACTAAAATTCGGGGTGTTACACTTCCTATGTAGAAATCTTCGTCGTTCTCTCCCTTTGTCACTTTCGTTACCCGTATTCACTACATATATAAAAATCGAATTTTACTTCGCTATTCAATATATAAAAATCCCATTTTTACTTCGCTATTCAATATATAAAAATCCCATTTTTATATCGATGTTCATATAATAAAGATTATATTTTTATCCTTCACATATGCTAAAAATCATATTTTTATCACACTATTCTTCAAAAAAAAGATTTCGTCTTTTCAAATATAAAGATTTCGCCTTTTCAAATATAAATGTTTCGCCTTTTCAAAAATAATTATCTCGCCTTTTCAAAAATAAAGATTTCGCCTTTTCAAAAATAAATATTTCGCCTTTTCTACTCTCACTACTATATAAAGATCAAAATTTTATATTATCTATTATATAAAAATCATATTTTTAACCTTCTACTAATATAAAAATTATATTATTATTTTCTTACTTGCTTCCTTTATGTTTTTTTTATAAAAACAATGCTACATATATATTTTTAAAAACCATAACTTTCTTTGTATAAATAAAATCACTTCTTTTAGACATTAAAAATCCGATCTTCCTTGTTTTAAAAAACCCTATTTTAAAACATATATAAACATTTCAGTTTCCTATTTAAATACATATATAAAAAATTCAGTTTTCAATTTAAAATCAAAGAAAGGAAAAAGGGAAAAACTTACAGCAGAAATTCCTAGCGCTTTGGATCCTGGAGTCGCGGCCTAGGTCGTGGAAAGAGGAGCAAAGGCGTCGGAGAGGGGGAGCAGGCGTCAGGTGGGGTGGTTCGCGGCGGTGCAGGGTCGGAGGCAGGGCCCACTAGGGGTGGCGGCGGGTTTGATTCGAGGTGGGTAGGGTTTGGGGTTTCTTTGGGGGGTGCGTTTTGAACAGAGCAGGGCTGGAGGAGGAGGGGAAGAAGAAGGGAGGGGGAAGCGGAGTTCAGAACGGGGGGGGGGGGGGGGGGTGGCGGTGCGGCATCGACCGCCGTCGAAGGGGGGAGGGGGCGCGGCTGCGCCTTCTTTTTTTATTTTTATTTTGATTTCTGCTTTGAAGAAACGGGGGGGGGGGGGGGGCTGGTCAATGTAAGGAGAAGGTTTTTTTTATTTAATTATTTTATTTTCCACCAAAAAGCAACTTCTATTTTCGACCTCAAAACGAGGCCCACCGCCTGTCGTCCATAGCTAATTACCCCCATTCCGAACACAATGGGATAGGTACCGTAAGCTGATTCGACCATTTCGATCAGTTTTCATCAAAATCAACATATAACTCTATATATTGAATTTGAACGAGCATTTCAATTTACTGGGGTCACATACTAACTCTAAAAATTCCAGAAAAATATTTTATAGCTTCGTATTGACGATACGGTCCTAACAAAATTAGTTTCGTCGAATTCTGAGACCGTTGGAAAAATGGCCATTTTCCAGTCGATTAAAATCAACTGAAACTGGTCAAACGCGTTTTCCTTTGCCACGCTCACATACTGATTCGAAAAATTATGAAATTTGAAACCTAGCAATAATTTGACATCCCGGATCCAACAAAAGTGGTTTCGTCGAAATCCGAGGTCGTTTGCAAAATTCCCATTTTTAAGGGCCTGAATTCCATAGCGACTATTCAGAATTTTCAACTGGACATATCTTTTGATTCCCGCTATGAAATCTTGATTTTTCGGATTCGTTGGAAAGATATTCACAATTAGATTCCATTATTTTTGGTTTCACTAAAATCCGGATTGTTTTGCACCCGGTACATTCAATTGAAGTTTGAAATCGAATTATCGAACTACCGCGCCATTTTCAATTCTATTTATAATTATAAATAATTATTTATATTCTAACGACGACGTATATAATATATACGTCGAATTATATTCAAAATAAATTTCTCATCGATATTATTTAAAATAATTCATTTTAAATGTTCAAAATTCGCTAAAATTGCCAAAATAAAAATTTTAAATTGGCTCGCATTTTCGGGTTGTTACAATTACACATTACGCTTCCGATTTCACGAATAAATCATGCCCATCTACTTTTAAATAGATTAACCTAGTAAATCATATATATGTAGCTATATGTCCATTATATCAAGGTACTCCCCATAGTACTCTCCTCGAGTGGTCTCCATCGCCGCACTGCGAAACCGTACTAGACCTCCATCGCCATAATACGAAAGCGTACCAGACCATGCTACGAAAGCACACTAAGTCTTCATCACTATGTAAGGAAGCATACTAGGTGATGCTACAAAAGCGAATAAGCCTCTACCGCAATGCCACTAAGATGCCTTAACCCTGAGTCCCCTTAAGGTACTTAGTCGGGGACATTCTATAACTGTAAAGGCCAGCTTGCCTATCCATCAATTGATTTGTCTCTTTCAGTGGCTATGGTCCTACGTGGCACCCCTCTAATTAATGAAACACAATCAAAGAGCTAAGTGACCGTGCCCCTAGAAAAC
Source organism: Allium sativum (assembly GCA_030737875.1). NCBI lineage: Eukaryota > Viridiplantae > Streptophyta > Magnoliopsida > Asparagales > Amaryllidaceae > Allium > Allium sativum. The sequence goes on along the minus strand of CM060915.1, from coordinate 242,382,339 downwards.
AATCTAAGTATCCAATTTGCGTTTTCCCTCATCCAATGGTCTGATAGTAAAAGATCATTGGCCTCTTGTCTTAGGTCCAATTTTTCCATTACTCGTTCCGAATAAATGATGACAGGTATCCGATGACCTACGATCATTGTTGGGTCCTGGCCACGAAGCCTGCTCTCCCGAGCTGAGGAAGGCGCCAAATAACCCTGGAAATCATCCTTATCGGTCTTTTGGCTACCCTCACCATAGTTGCATCCAATGCGTACTCACTGAATGGAGACGTACAGACCATGCCTCTGTGGGTACAACTTCGTTAGGCCTACAATAGAAGGCCGTCACCAAGTATCCTTATGTCCCATAGAGGTCCCCTACTTCTTTCCAGTCCTATCGAATAATAAGTTAGACGTTCTTCCACCATGTCTTCAGATGCCTACGATGATTTGCCTTGTTGGGCTCTACATCCCCACGGACTAGAACAAACACATTCCGCTATTTTATTATATCCTATGTCTAATTTACAATTATGCATTTTACTTTCTCGTCTTTTCGTTGATTAATAATATTCATTAATTTATTTAATCTAAAAAAAATTACTCATAAATTTCATTACCCAGACGTAAGGCTACCATAGAATCTTAGGCTCATAGCTTACACATTGTAAATCAATATGTTGATATTAAAGCCTAACTCCTTTTTAGCTCGTAACTTAACCCTTTTAAGTCAATATGTCCATATTAAAGCTTAAATCCATAATTTAGTTTTAAGCCTGTAACTTAATCTTTTTAAGTCAATATGTCCATATTAGGACTTAACTGCCCCTTTAACCATTTCCTGTCATATTCATATTTGTAATTAAACTTTATTTGTTTTATTATGATTTCCCAATTTTCACATTGGTGTAAAAATAAGTTTCGGTTGTAGGTTTATAATAAACCTCATATAATCCTTCTTTCTTTCATAATATCATTCAATTAGTTTACTCTTTCTTCTTTCCGTCTTTAAAATTTATTCAGTATGAAGTTAGGCCTATTCCCAATGGCTTGGTTACCAAAACTATATAGAATTTATTTCCATAGTTCTAGGTAATCACTGTAATAAGAACCCATAACTGCAAGATATAAATTTCCCAAACCTTTGGTTATCGAATTAGTGCGCAATATGGTTAATTCCCTATTTCGCACAAATCCCTGCCTTTACTTGTTTTCATGTTTGCAATCATGTTTCTTATTTTTCTTATTGACCAAACTATGCAAATATATTCCTCTTTTCCTAACCAATCAATATAGGTTATTCCTAACCTTCCATTTTATAAATATATGTGAATTCTTGTTTTTCCTCTTTTCATTTTCAACCCATACTACCTTTTTGTTCTCATTTCGGTATACAAATTCATTTAACCCCAAATTATTAAATCCCCTTTTATTCATAATTACAATTATATTTTCCAATATGCGCAAACAAAAGAGATTATAATCAGTCGTACAAAATTAGGTGCATAATTCAGTCTTATACATATGCCAATATTGAGGATTTATAAATATTTTGTGCATACCCAAAATTCAACATAAAACAATAAATTTCAATGTAGAAATGAGGAAAAGAGGAAGGAGAGAACATATTATAAATTTTATCAAAATCAAATGATATCATGTACTATTATAAGAAAAATAATTAAAATCCACTCACCCGAAATAGGGCTGTCAATTTTCTACGCGAGCCGAAACCGCACGAAAATTAGCAGGTTAACCCAACCCGTTTAGTTAGCGGGTCATTTTTGGGTCAACTCGACTTTGACCCATTTATAAATAAGTGGGTTTAGGGTTGACTCGCTAACCCGATTTTGACCCGCCAAACACGATTATATACTGTACCTCTTTCACACTATTTGCCTTTTATGTATGTTGTTAGCCTTAGTCTTTTATGTATGCAGTAATCAGTATGCTCATATATTCTTGTGTAAGATGTTATATTTTACTAATTTATTTTTGTATGTTGTTAGTTATATTTTACTTATAACAACTGTATCTCTTTCATATTGTTAGTCATTTATCTATTTAGTATGCTAATATATTCTTATGCATGGAGTATGATTTTTGAATATGGTGATTTCATGCATACATGTGCTACATGTTAGTGATTATGTCCAGTATGCTATACTCTATCCTTCCGAGACTCATGTATCACGCTCCGCGGCTTTAGTTTAGGCTCGGAACATCGCTATACCTATCCCTCTAGGTGTGGAGCGACCACAATCCAGTTCATCTTGGTTGACCGAATCCATGAAAATCCAAAAAATTATCCAATCCAAACACGTAGGTTGTTCATCCTCATCTCAAAAGTATACTGACATAACCATCAGTTCACTATTATACCGATGTGTGAGGTTCGTCGAAGTCACAGCTCGACACACAAAGCTATGCTATATCAACCATGCTTTGATCATCATCCACAAAGCTCTGCTTTTCTATGCAGTTAATAACCGATTATTACACCGTCATATCCCCGTTATATCGTGTAGTGGATTTCTACCACTACACGATTTCCAAATAGCCATCGAAATAGCCTTTTGGCATTAAACCCCGACATTTTCGGATATATCCTATTATTCCAGCTATATTATGCTATTTCCGCTATACATTCATTAAAAGAAATAAATTAAAAGCTGACACTTATAGATTATAAAATTTGAAATTTTGTTTTAGAATAGAATTTTTAAACAAATATTTTTGAAAACAGAAAATAATATAATATTATGTTAATTCAACCAAGCTAAATAAAAGTTTACATGTATTTACATATGTTTGCATATGCTTTTATTTAAAATTACGAATGTACTAATTATAATTAAATAATATGTTAATTCTCTATTTTTTATCATTTGCATATTTTTAAAGAATTAAATACAAGTTTTATATGCTATTTTAGACTCATCCGTTATATTCCGCTATTTCCTCGTTTTATTCCTGCTACAACTTTTTGCGGCTACAACATTTTGCATTTCTACCGCATTAGATCCGCTAATCACTTTAACTACGCAGCTGCTTTTCAACAAAATCTTTGATCACTGCATCTCAGCATGCCACATTGTGATTTCAAACCATACAACTGATGTCTACTTATAACCTCTAAGCTCATACGTCCCAGAGAAGGGTGTTAAGCTAAGAGAATCAATTCTCTGCTACTAAAAAGATATATATATTTAGTAGAAATCAATTAATACAACATAAAATACAATGTCAGACATACAATCCATTTGCAAATCTGTTCTGGGTCTGTACTAAACTAAAGACACCTTATTCCTCTTCGCATATGTCCAATACAGGAGAGAGGCCCTTGCATATCATGTCAATCTCCAAGTACGCATGGACGACCAACACTTATTACCTCGTCTTGGGTATACGTTCCAATCGAGACATCGGCAATAACCCAAACAATGTGAAGATCTGCGGTCTTCAACACCATCTTCATATCATTGACTTTTAATCGTCGTAACAGTTATTCAAAATTGGTTAAACTCGGTCTTTCCAAATAGGTGCATCTTTAAAATCAAGTGATATATAAAGATATCATGCATCTCATTCCAATCCAGAATATTCTTTTATTCAAATATTCTTTACACTGAGAATTAACCCCATAAATCTTATCAAAGGTTTATATCATTTAAACCTCATGTTTAAATCTTTCCTTAGAAACCATTTCAAAAGATTGTAAATTTTCTTTTCACAAACTTAACTCAAATTAGGGTTTATAAGCCTTATGGGGATTAACGAGCCTTACAAAAAGGTAATTTCACGCATTGTTATCCCATTCCCAACCTATTCATCCCATGGAGCAAAACTGGTAGTACTCTATATCTAACACCCATCGTGTATTTGGTAAATTTAATTACCTTCTTACATTTCAAATCTAATTAAAGATTCAATTATCACATGGAGTAAAACCGGTGGTACTCGATATTTAACACTCATCGTGTTTTGGTAAATTTAATTATCTTCTACCATTTTAAATCAAATTAAAGATTCATTAAAACTCCAATACGGTTTTAATACTCAAAAATCATTATTCAATGATCATTCAATTTTAGGAAATTAATCCTATCTTTAACTTGGTTAAAGAACAAATGTCATCTAAAACACTATTCGTGGTAAACCAAAAAATCAGCTTTCCATTTAATTTATAAAATTGGAAACTTCACGTCGGAAAAATTCCATTAAATCTTAATTAAATGATTTATTCCATAAATTCCATCCTCGACCGGGTTTAAGAACAGTGTTATTGAAGACACCATTCATGACAAACCCAAAATCCAATTTGATATCAAATATAAGGCATTGAATAGAAATCTTATCGACTTATATTCAATATCAAATTCTAAAACCAACAGATACCATATTGGGAATAACGATTTCTATATCTTCCAAATTCCTTATAATAGTATCTATATAATTACGGAATCCAATATCGAAATATCCGAAGATTATTTAAATTCAAATCCAATCTAATCCAATTAAAACATTGCAAACTTTGGTTATATTCAAACGATTACAATCCAATATGTTATTTTAAAACCATAGGATTCTTTACTCTAGTTGTTAAATCGCTAATTCAGTTAAAATATCTTTTATCTTTTCAAAACTTGGAATATTCCATCCAAAATCTTTTCAAATCACTTATTATGATTTAACATATTTTGTCCATATTTTAGATAATTTTATTAAGGCCCTTATAGTCGGTTTTCAATTTCGGGTCACCGAACATCATCCATAACGACCTTTTCCAAAACAGATTTGGACATATATTAAAATCAAACGGCTAGATTTTAAAACTTCTCATTTCATTTGAAAACTCGTTTCATTTTGGGCCCAACATTTCCAGTTTCGCGAGAATTCGACAATCGGATCTTCCGGTACATCAATTCGTAGTTATGGGTTGAACTTCGCGAAATGTCACCGCGCGACACGTCCTGTTCAAGCCCAAATCGATTTATAATTTGAAATAAATCCAAATGCTTCCAAAATATTTTATAAATTATTATATAAAATCGTCATTCAAAATCAAATATTTCCATAATAATCATTTTAATATTATTTTAATCATGAAAATAATATTATTTTTTCGAACTTGTTATTTTTTTGTCCAAACTTTCCTGACAGTCATTATAAAAATAAAGAAGAAACTTTCAAAAAGAAATTTCTTTTAAAATGCTTCCTACATAGCCTAACCGAATTTCACCATCAGAATTTACAATTCATTTCAAAATTTAAAACTTTTATATGTTATAAGTATGTGAAATTTACTTTAAAACCATTAGCTACAGTTACGAATATTCATCGATATTTTAATATAACCATCCAAAATAGGACATCAAAATCGAACTTTGATTTTTCATTGGATATTTTATTATTAAAATATTTAAGTTTTGTTCCGAATTGGAATGAAATTCAACCAAATACCATATAATTACATTTATATGGATTTCACACATTATACACATTCAATAATAGTTGTAAACAACTATTAAATATCCAATTCACATCCAGAATGCATCTACACCCGTATAAGCGTTAAATAAATAAATAATGCTTTTATCGGTCAGTCAATCAACCGATTGACATACATACTAAGCACCTGAGATTAGTGTAAATCAAATATCATCCCAATACCCATATGGGGTATTCAACCAATTTACAACTAGTGATTATTATCTGCACAATTGGGAAACGTGTAAATAAATTATCATCCCAATATCTGTGAGGGGTTTACGTCACAATCCATGTGAACTTATCTACGCACCTGGGAGATATGTGGGCTAATTATCATCCCAAAATCCGTATGGGATTTTCAACCAATTCAGATCAACCACAAACTCAAACAATCAACAATAACTTGTTCGGTTTAGGTTATTTTTCAACTAGGTCAATTTCACCTAAACATGGAAATATAAATACGTTGTTCGACTTGTACATTGGTGTTTACCACTACAAGACTATCATGAACATATTTATAGTATTTTAACATGATAATTAACTCGTTATAACTTTCAATTCATATCGAATTCATCGTCCATTCAATCACTTATTAAAGCAAGCATTTAACAACATAATCAAAATTTAAATAAACAAATTAAACATTTTTGAGCGAGAAGTTCTCGCCCCAAGCATCCTTACATCTCGATACTTCTTGGTAGGACCTTACAAGCTTGCTACGGACCCAAAGATTGTTCCTTTCTGACTCAGTACCCTAGCAAAACAACTCACACACTCAAACACACTTTGATTTGGAGCATAAGAATAAAGTTAGGATTTTTAGGATTTTAGGGTTTGGAGGAGGCAATAGGGACCCACGTCTTAGGCTGGTGGGTGTCGGCGCAGGCAAGGGGAAGTGGTAAGGCCCTAGACATTGAGGATAACGGCCATTAGGAGGAGGATGGAGGTGGTTGCTTTTGGTTTAGGGTTAAAAGGTGTAAGATTTTGGAAATTAAGAGGAGAAATAGGGTTTCGGCATGGAGTAAGGGGCCCACGACTTGGAGGACGAATGGACAGGGTTGAGGGGAGGTGGCGTACGGTGGTGGAGGGGCTTGAATGGTGATGGCGTGGGGGTTAAGGGAGGAGATGTGGAAGAATTTGTAGCTTGATGCATGACTTGCCAAAGAGTAAAGGCTGAACAAAAGAAACTGGGCGAATTGCTTCAGCCATTGGATGTCCCATAATGGAAGTGGGAGAGCGTCTCTATGGACTTCATCGATGGACTGCCACAATCAAGGAAGGGCAATGCGAGCATTTGGGTGATAGTGGATAGACTTTCAAAGAGCGCTCATTTTATTCCTGTGAAGAACAAGAGGACAATGTCTTGGCTGGCATCAGTTTATCTCCGAGAGATAGTTCGATCACATGGGTAGTAATTAGGGTACACCTAATTCTGCCGTTATGTGATTAGGTTAACACCTAATCTTGTTATGTAATTAGGGTATACCTAATCCTGTTGTTTAAACCTGCTATTTATTTTTTCTATTAATCCTACTGATATGTAATTAGGAGAAGAACCTAATCTTATTGAACCTGTTATACTAGGACTATTTGCATACATTTTGGATTCATGGCACAAACACTTAGGAGAGGTTCTGCGTACCCCCAGGTCCTCAGAGTGGAAGCACTTAACAATGATAGGATTTCTCTTACAACTTGGACTTGGCTTGGATTTCTTGAGATGTATCATTTTGATTTGCTCTCTATTTTAGTATGGCTTATGGCAAAGGATATGATTTTATGTATTATGACATTTTTTTTCATGAGGTGTTTTGTGAGATAGATTTGAGACAGCTTGCTAGTTGTAACTGGGCTTGATGTATTTCTGAAACTATGCTTTATTTCTTTTATAATAAAGTTTTTTAAAAAATCCATTTCTTATTTTACATGTCTTGGAAATATTCTGTAATGATTACCTATCATGCTTCATGGAACTTAATGCATTCTCTTATGAGTGACATTAACGGATGTGGGGTGACATAGTTTTTAAGGTTTAAGGAAGAAATGGTTTTAAAATTGGAAAATAATATAAAAAGAAAATAAAGAAAATTAGGAAGAATGTGACACTTGTCTAAGAGTACAATGAGTTATCTAATTCTTATTGGCTATGGAAGTTAGTGTAAACTAGCTTAATTATTTCCCAAACTAATTAAACTAGACTAACTTCATTCTAGTCGTACGACCACATACCAACTCCAAAAATTTCGAAATTTGAAATCTCGCTTTGCTATGGAATCACGGTTCCAATGAACTAAGTCTCGTTCAATTGGAGTCCATTTGAAAAATCGCCTTATTTTTAGCTTAAATCAATATTCGACTGAATTTTCAACTTACGTTTATATACCGTACGCTCACATGTTAACTCCGATTGAGTTGAAATTTTAAACCTACCATGTTTCGGCATTCCGGATCTAATAAACGAGGTTTCGTCGGATTCCGAGACTGTGTCAAAAATGATCCTTTTATAGGTCATCAAAATATTATTGTAATATTGATTTTCAAAATATCTACTTTTAAATTGATTTAAAAGATTTACGGACCCCGTTTTAAGTTACATAAAACATAAAACTAAATTTAAAATTTATTTTCATATTTTATCGAGTCTAAAATCAGCATTTTCCATCTTAAAATTCATTAAAATAGATAAAAATTCAAATTCTAAGTTGACAAAAAATACGGGTCATTACACTCTTGGGTCATCCCTCTAGAGGTGTACCGAATCATGGATAAAGACGATTTTTTTCCTGGTTAATTGTTTTGAAATCCATTATCTAATAAGATTTAAGGTTTTTTGATTATATGACATAGTAGCCACAAAATTTAATAATGGCAACAACTTCAGGCATTCTGATAAGTTTGTTTGTGAAATGATTTTAAAGATTAAACATTAGAAATAATATCAAATGAAATCAAAAGTTTGTTTTGATATATAAATGATTTGGGTTATCATTAGGGAAAAATATGTCCATGTTTACGTGTGGGCTTATTTTATGAGATATTCTTTCTTTTGAAAGGATATTGATTTAAAAGGATGACATATGACACTGTCATCTATTATTGAGATTTTCTCATGCTGGCTTTATCAAGCTGATCTGGGTGTTTTTCAATACTTGGGTCAGATCTGAGTTATTTCACGATAGATTGATGATGGTTGAAGTCGGTTGGAATTTCCAGAGGAGTGGAGATATTCTTAACGTACGAGAGTACTATATTATTACTACTATTTATTGTTACAAATTGCAAGGATAGGTGTTTATAGCTATCCAAGCTGAATCTTGGTAAGATTCTGATATTTGTATTTCTAAAAAAGGTTCCACTATAAAAATATTGTTTAATATTATATTTTATTCCTTTCATTATGAGATTCTGATCTGTTCTATTTGTCTTTTACCCTTAATAACACGTCTTTTCGCAAGTTTTGAGTTGGTAAGGGTTTCGAGTTGCCGATTTAGAGAGTAGGGAAAAACAGATCATTACACATTCATTTTAAAATGCCATACATTTGTACTCACCCAATCATGATAATCAACTACACTATAATGCCCGACTCATTACTATGAATCTAATACAAAAATCCTTGTGTTAAATGGATTACATATGAGCAAGTTACATGGTTTTAAGCATAAATGTATAATTATAATTAAATAACCTATATCTTATTAGATTCTTCACCATCCTTTTACACAAGCCATTCCACAATCACATGCACCTGACCCAAAGTTACCATAACCAACCCACTTCCTTTCGTCTTCCTCTCCCATCTTCTTTTACTATAACCACATACTCACGGGAACTATGCACTTGACACCTATCACTATTCATTAAAACATTTTGACAAGACTATTGACAAATTCTCCACTACCTTCTCTCCACAATTGCACCGCCGCCACATTCCCTCCTACATCCGAACAAATTCCAAACCTGCTCCTGTAGCCACCAGGCTCGGTTTCAGGTCTAGGTAGGCCAGGTGGCCCCCGGGGCAACCCCCCTGGCGGGGCAACGGAGGGGAGGAATTGGTGGTGGTTGGTTACCAGAATATAGCATTTTAAAACTGCTGTACTGAATCTAAAGCAATAGTTACATTGGTGTAGTGGAAGTGTGCTAGGATTGCAATTCGTTGGTCGAGAGTTCGAGTCATGTTGTCTTCGTTTTCTAGTATTTTCTTCCACCAATTTTCCAGTACCTCCCTACCCAGAAGATTTTTTATCAACCCTTCGTTGGGGCAACTCAACATGTTTTCTACCCTACAGTTTTGCTTGTCTTCCTTAGGGCAACCCGATTGGCTGCACCGGCCCTGGCAGCCAACCACCCAAAACTTCATAGGACAAAAATTTGCACCGAGTCCCCTCAAAATCCACCAGTAGCTGCGACTCGTCGCCTGATTCAATAGAGGAACTTCAATTTCCCTCGTTCCCTCTCAAACATTAGTATTTGCAAACCCTAAATCCTCCTCTACTAATTGAAAGTTCGACTACGGCTACCACTATCACCTTATGACGTCAACTTACTCAAAAATTTCAATTAAAGGAAGATCATGGACCAACATGCATAAATAAAGTATATTTTAGGATTTCAGACTAAAAACATAATTTGATTTCCATTTTCAAATATTACTACATCGTTACATTATTATTACCTTACTAACGTGATTCTTAATTTGTACAGGATTTTGATTTGGGGTTTTAAGACTCACTTCAAATTTCCCTGGCTTTACTACCATATTGTCTTTCATTTGAACTTTTCCCTTTACTTCTTTTTATTTGCTGGTTGCCATGAAATGGTGGGAAGTGGATGAGATGAAATCGTTTGTATTTATGCTTTTGATTGATATGTATACAAATATATGTATGATTTTACACATGCCATAATTTTCAAAATGAATTAGATGTAAAGATGGGAAAAGAAAAAGGAATAAAAAGAAGAAACAAACATATTCTTGTATAAGTAAAACGTGAAAGCTTCCATGTTATTAAATTAACAATTAAAATATGGCTTCATGAAACACCATCATTTCAAGTTGTACAGTACGTTTATGAAATACTAAGGACTGAAATAATAATGTGTTCTTTGTGCCCATTTTCTTCCATTAGTACTAATTAAGTTTATTTTTATATAATGATGTTTAAATTTATTATATTTAAGTTATTATAAACATCTAATCATGGTATAAAATATAAATTTATAAATAAACTAGAATACCAAATTGCACCTTTTATCATTTTAATTTTTCCACTAAAAATTATTTAGTACAAAATAATAAATGTTTGCCTTATGTCCTTAATGTAGGTAAATGTTGGAGTTAGTAGTATTTTTATACCATTAGACTCAAATTTTATAATATTCCTTTCATATCAAATCATGGTTCTTTATAATATAAAAATGTACATTTCAAATATGTTTATATATTAATTTATTTTATAGCTACATCAAATCAATTTTATATAATAATAAAAATATTAAATTGTAAAACATATTTATTATGTAAATAAGTATTAAACACCAAACTTCATATTAGAATATTAGAATCTTTCTATTTTCGCAAAGCAAGCCGGTTTTTATAGTGACCGTACGCTATGTATATATATCTATAGTGACAGCTGCTATGCACATGCACAAAACATTTAAGCTGGTTTAATGTGTATAACACACAGAACTTCGTTTAAAGTGCCAAGACACTAAATACAAACAGGAGAGAAGTTGAAAGCTCCTATTACTAGGTATGGTGGAAGCTAAAGGTCCACCACATCTGGTGATATAGGGCCTAAAACAGAAGTAAAGATTTTTTTAATAAAAAAAACTTCGTTTTTTGTCTTTGGCACACAATTCGTATTTTCGCGAAACAAGGCGTCATATGCTAAACAAATACATCAAAACGACAAGAAAGGCCTATTATGTAGTCTGTTGAGTCTCTATCATATATGTACTTCCGATCCCAAGAAATATCCTTCATCAACTTCTCATTCTTCTTTCCATAATGACCTTCCTTGCATAGTTGAAATCATCTCCAACTCTACAATAATGTAACCTTCTACACTCTCTGTCTTCACTAACAAATTTGCAAAATGTATTATCCAATTCAATACGCATCTATGTCTGCATGTGTTGCCAAAATTGCTCTCCATCATTCCAGATAAATTCTAGTTTTTCCACTGTTTCTGCAATAACAAAGGAGGACAAGTTGAGGCCCAGATCATTAGCTATTAGATCCGGGACCTTGGGAATCCAAATCATAGTTGTAGGTCTAAGGAGGGGAGTCATTGCATACAGCGCATCGACTGCCATGTAAGTCTCAGAAACATGCCCAATGGTTTAGCATGATGTACAAATTTCAGGCTTCCACTTGTCACATCCACAAACAAATCATGATCATTGATTTGAACTTTTATCTGAGAAGGAAGAGGTTTTTAAGGAGTAATTTCAATAAGAGCTTGTGCGAATGTCAGATTCTTTCTTGCTACCATGTTTGCATCAAAACATTTGAGCTAGCCAACATGACAAGCTGGTCAGTTTAGGCCAAGAAGGGGTTGAAGAATTGAAGGAACATGTGTAAATTGGATTTATACCGAGATAAACAAGACTTTCTCTCTAATAGATCAGCTGATGAGCTCCATGTAGTAACAATGAAGGGTTTACCAACAATTATAGATGAGGCAACTTCTAGCACTTTCATTCTCTCTTTCATTGATGCAAATTTTAGGTAATATAATCCATCCATATAAGTAATGTGTAGACCAGCTCGTAATTTCCATGCTCACCGACATGCAGATCTCATATCAATACCCGAAGGCACGGCAACCAATTGGTCTTTCCAAAATATATCTACACCATCAAGAATCTCAACTGGTGGGATGAAGCCAATATCAGAGGGGGAGATAGTGCATGCTACCAGAGTTAATTCAAGCTAAAGAGTGAGGACAATTTTGGATTTGGGACAACATCTATTTTATCGCTGTTAACACAATCTGGTTGCATTGTAGGAATTGTTGTGACATTACCTTGATCAGTAGCTGAGCTTGCTGGATTTTCAATAAGTTTGAGGGTTGAAAGCTACCTGATGCCTTGATTATTATGAGAATTCTCCTTACTATTACAAACTATATTGCCACATGCATCAGTTGAGCATAATAACTTATATTTTAAATATTACTATTGTTATATCTAATAATATATAAATGCACTTCCAGAATAATATAAATGAAGTATATAATTATTTTTAGAACACAAATGAAAACTAAATTTCATTTATAATATATATAAATTAAAAAGACTATAAAACCATTTAAAATGTTATTTCAATGATTGAATTAAATTTCCGATCACAAAATAACATTTAAAAATGAAATTTAATTATCAAAGCCACAAATTAAATATTCACAATAAAATTCCGAGTTATTACAACGGGGATAATTGTAACACCCCACACTTTTTGGAGTCCCAAATTTCAACAAGAATCGAAACTTGAATACATCCAAGCATGGAGCGTGTAAATCTGGTACTTGCAAATAAATGAGCATGAGCATAATCAAAGTACGATAAAATAACTCATAGTGGAAACAAAATAGGTTAGACTATACCGAGCATAATCGGAGTAGGCACAACTCTAACTACCCTTCCCAAGGTAGTATTCCTAATAAATACGATATCGAGATAGAATGTTTACGTATATATTTATGAAGCCTTTAAACCAGAACTTAACCTATTATTAATCCGAGAAGTGAACTCCTAATTACAGAGTTTATTTACTAATATGCACATCCTTAGCTTCTTAATGCCTCACTATCGAATGGTAGATAGGGCGGATTCTGCCGATCGCTTAAGACCCTAGGCGGACCTGTTGGTCACTCAATACCTCTCGAAAATTTATTCAATATTAATATAAACTAGAGGGCACTAGCTACGGGACCCTACTAGTTAAGGCTTCCGTCATTCACGCATATAAACCCATATCCCGTGTAAGGTGAGACATGGCATTTCGCTTTACCATATAGTTGACCTTACTGGATAATCTCCTTAGTGGCTTAATACTTCCCGTAGGATAGGTAGTCCTATGGAATGACCATACAAGACATTTTTCAAAATTCCAGGTTCGGGTAGGCCTCACACACACCATTTAAACCCCTAGACTGGAAAATCTACTCCCAGGTGGACTTCTGTACCCAAGCCACGTAAGACCCAAGGAAGCGGGCTGTACGCGAAAATTGTATAGTTCATACCCAATTAGCCTTTAATACTTATATTTATGGTAGGTGGGCTATGCGAACTTAAAACCTTTTTATAGGTGGAACTAACCACTTACGACCTTAATCCCAAAGCAGGCTACTTTATAGAGTTATTCCTGTTTAGTTTCTCTTTACGGAAATACCATGTGCACACGATTAATTATGGTCACGAGTTCCTATGATTAATGTTGTTTTGCATCATTAACCTACCAAGTCCAATTCTAACTTTTAGTTATAAGTCCTTGATTAACTAGTATAAACCAAGAAAGTTATATCCCTTTTAGCCATGGATATTTATTTAATTGTCTTCCTTATTGGACTTAGTATTTAAACGGTAATCAATACCCCTTTATCCCCTTTTTATTTCATTATTTTTATTTAATACAGTTATTGCCATTTATGATCATAACGGTCATATATTCCTAAGGCAACAATTAATCTCTTAATTGTTATTTACTGTCATTAATTATAATTAATGTCACTTTTGAACCTAACGGTCATAATTGTCTAAGATATTAATTATCCTTAATTATTATTTATTTCCATTGATTATAATTAATGTCATTTATGAGCCTAAATAGTCATAATTTTCCTAAGACATTAATTAACAATGAAATATCCTTATTTTTTCAGTCCCGAAATATCTATTTATTGTACCTCAACAGACACTACTAATTTATTTATTTATTGTCAGTTGTATATATATGTATACCAGGCCTCTCACATTAAGCCGACCACTTATGAATGCTGGATTTGTCGGGTGGTTCCGAGCAGACTTCTACCACAAGTTGAACTTAATCTCGTGTCTTAATGAGGTTATAATTCAAATTTCCTAATTGGGGTTTACAACATTAATACTAGAATTTACAAATTGTAACAATTAGGCTTAACTACCTAATTTAATTTATTTTCCCTAAATCAATTATGGTTACAATAGTTAATTATTTATTTATGCCCCCATTTATAACAATCAATTACACTAATTGCTAAATTCGTCACCACAATATATATTCATTTAATGTGGACTACACTTAAATGTACAATTCCATAAAATGAAATTCATTCAAACATTCATTACTATACATATTTTGTTATTTACGTAGATTCGGATATATATATATATATATATATATATATATTCATGTTTTCGCATAGTTAACGTAGTTATTTTCTTTAATTATTACTATCATTAAGTTTAATAATTTGGTTCAACTAATATCCAAACATTCTTTTTTGCATTCAATTTTTCATAAGGTTCTAGATCTTACAAAAAGACCGTCAACTGTAATTATTGTAAACTATGCCTGAATATTGCAATAAACGTATTTTCAAACCGGAAGAAATATATATATATTTATGTATATTTTGGAATAGTTGATGAAAACTATGCACAAATATGTATATTTATATTTATACGTAAGTCTACACAACTTTTCCCCTTTTTCAGTCTTTTATCATATTTCTTAGTGGTTTCAAATGCTGTCTTTTTATTTAAAGAGGATAAAATGACACAATTTACAATAACTAAGTTAAAACCCAACAAAACTAAGTACAAACAAGTTTATGTCTTTCTAATCAAAATTACATAATTTGTCATTTAACACTGAAACTAGAGATCTGGAATAAAACTACATCTTAATGGTATTTATGGAATAGATTTCCAAATCTACAGTGTTTTATAATAACCACGATATATTTTCAAACATAATTACATGCAACGGTTTTAAACAAATAAATAAGCCTACAAATTATAATATTATTCAAGCCACAAATTCATACTTTCAGGTTTTGACAACATTTATAAACAGATTTGGTAGGCATCATTTGAGATCTAACATTGCTATGTACATATATGATAAATGTTAGTCAAAGACTTAAGATCTAATGCAAACAAGATAAGATGATATTGTAATTTTTGTATATAAATTTCCCCCTCACCTGAAAGCATCCAAATCTAAAATCTGAATAATCTTTTAGGCCTACAATTCATTTTTTTTTTTACAGATTTACAATTATTCTGAAAAGAGGATACTTTCGGATCTATGATTTGCAAAAAAATAGGAAAAGAGGGATAATCTGATGAAGAATAACTTAGCCGTCAATTCATACCATTTTCCACTTGAATCTAATAATCCCTTTCAAATCTATATTATTTATGTTTGACTGATTGTACAAGAATATATTTTTAATTAAGAAATTGATTTGAAGAACAAGAGAAATGGCAGAGTTTCGCTGCTGCCTACAGATTTGTGTGAAAAAGAATGAGGCCTTACCCCTTTATGTATAGGAGTGGAATTGACCATGAACCGTTATATTTGATTAAATAAACATTCGTCCATTTATATTATAATATATAATGAAAATACCCTTCAAAACCTAGCCGCCACTGGGCACAACAGTCCCAAAGCCGTCGACCGCTCCCTCAGGGGTATCAACCTCCCTTCAGCTGCATTGCCCAGTGCGGGCTGGTTTTAAATGGTAAGATGTATTATATTTATTATGTTTATTTATTTTCGTTCGTTTTTCGTGTTTCGTCCGTAATTTTCTCATACGACAACGTTCGCGAAACTCCAAACATGAAAGTTGACTAGAATTCCGAGACAATTGCAACGGTTGAAATTTCATTGTCAAATTCCATCATTTGCAGAATTTCTTATTTTGAGGTCTAAGTAAATAACTAATTTATTCATTATCAAAATTCTAGGTTGTTACATTCTTAACCCTTAAAAGGAATTTCATCCCGAAATTCTGACAATTACTTATCTTATCCTACACAACCAATTAGTGTACATCCATTTTGCAACCAAGTGCGCATGTGCATAGTGTACATAATGCATTTCAACCATAAAACATGTATGCACAATAATTCTAAATCGGATCCTCCTATTTGTATCCACTAAATTTTTAAAACACTTTTGAAAACATGATACAAAACATCCTATATATACTGGTAGTTCTATATGAATGCAAATTTTGAAAATCCTTTTTCATCCATAACCTTCACACGATTATGAATAAAAGCGTGAAGCAAACAAATTTTGCATCCAAACTGGAACGACCCGAATTCCGTACCCTTTGAGTCGACTAATAACACCACACGTCCAACCCAAATTGCACAGAAATACGAATCATTATTAGAAAGAAGTTAGAGGATGAGAAATAGAAAGCAAGATATATTAGAATAGAAGAAAAACGAAGATCACAAACTCACAGCGGAACGAATAAAATATATTATATAACATAACTTTTGAAATACAAATCAGTAACTGTATATACATACCATCATCAGAGCATAACATTTATTCCTGGAACAGTTATAAACTCCTGTTTCCAGATACAACATAGTACACAGTGGAAAATATGATAGTCTATAGCCAACTGATGAAGCCTCCTGCTTCAAACACCTCCAAGTGAATCTGTAACATCCCGACTACTTGACTGCCCATACAAATTTGGGCACCCAAGAGTGTATGGAAAACAAAACAAAATAAACTCTGGGTCAGTCATGGGACTGGTGTGAGTAAACTCCAACCATTGGTTTAACTTTTAAAAGTCCTTTCGAAAAAAATGATAATCGTAAGACCGATCCACACATAAACACAGATGGTTTTTACCTTACGATAACCAAAAAATATTTTTGATATCAAATCCAGTGATATTACAATAATGTCTATATCAAATAAATAACAATCTAGCGGAACGCTTGCATCTCACGCTCCATATATAATATAAAATCGAAAACCGCAGGTCGCTTATTGGAGATTGTATTTCCAACATGACAAGGTATTGGACCACCTTCCGATAGTGTATTTCTAGAGACGAATACACTGGGTTCAACAAGAACGTCTTGCAACCCGGCCCTCACATGACTGACCACTCATTTCGCTTGAGTGTACCGAATGTATATCACCAACGGTTGGGATCAGCAACCGTTTCGCGAAAGGGACAACATCGAAAGATTTAAAGAACAAATGGAATTTCTCTAGATAGGTGATTATACATCCTAATGGGTGCGATCCACATAGTCATGCTGCTTGCCCGATTTTTATCAATTCTCGGTTGTGAGGCTTGAGGCTTGAATTACCTTTCAGAATATCTGGTCACCATTCACTTTGAATGCCATATCGTCATACCCGCCAAATCACAAATTGATTTTCTCCAAAAATACCATGGGTATAAAGCGAAGAGGAACAAGTTCCTTCGCCACCAAACGTAAGTACGTTTGAAGAGATCAACTTACGTGATCCGTTAGATATACTCTGTCAGACATTCGTCCATTCACGTTGTCCTAGGACTGGACGAACCAAAGGCACTATCCCATAAACAGGATAGCCTTTGCATAACTCCGTCTTCAATTATTTTCATCATATTTGATCGCAACGCTAACGCCCATACAGAGTGGTTTCCAGATAATGAATCTGATCGCGGTCTCTCCGTATTGACGATGGAAAAATGGTCAAAAACTTCGATAGTCGGTGATTTAACTATCAAAGAAAAATAAGTGCGCAACCAACGATCTTGTAACGACCCAGGTTTTTGAACGATTAATTTTAAATATTTAATATCGTTTTAAATATTGTGTTGATAATATAAAAGAATTTTTATATTGAATTACCAATTAGTGATCAATATATGATTTATTTCGTATATATATATATATGTATAATTTTAGAAATACGAGAACTGAAATAATTCCATTTGAATTTATAATGGATTCTGAGTGATTCAAATGGTTAATATGAATTTAAATTGAATTTGAAAGATAATAATAGTAATTTATTTTTAAGGAATTTATTTGTTTTGAATTTAAATCATATTATATCAATTTAATATGTTATTTTTAATGTTCGAATTAAATTATACAGTATATTTCGTTGAATTCAAAATAACGTTATAATCTGAAAACATCGGTCGTTAAGTTAGAACAACGGTTCAGGATTTTAAACAAGGGACCGTGAGATATTTTAGATTTTTATTAAAATAAAAATCAAATCAAAAATCAAATCGTTATCGTTTTAAAAAGGATAAAGATCTTTTTAAATCAAATCACATTAATCAAAATCAAATTAAAATTTAAAATGTCTGTACTTTGGCCAACACCACTTTAATACATTCTGTACGTTGGTCTCCTCTTCCCTTCTTTATAAATCGCGTCCCCTTCCTTTATCGCCAATTCATTTTCCACCGAGAGAAAAAAGAAAAAAGAAAAAAAAAGAGAATAGAAATCAAATCGCGATGGGGACAACATAATTCTTGAACTAGACTTCAAGATGGAAGCGCCTGCGTTAGGGAAGGGTATCCATTTCTTGGGTTTAGGGCTTGTTCACTATCGCGGCTTCAATCGCGGGTTTTCCTGAGGTTCGATTTTGTTCTGGAGGGGCTCGCAATTAAGACTGAGGTAGGGTTCATACCGGTGTTCGATTTGTTTTCTTTTGGTGATTTGGAGGTGTCCGTTCTGGGTTGAGGTGAAGATCTGGGGTGGTGCGATTTATGCTGTGGTCTATACTGGAGTTCGACAGTGGTGTGTGGGAGTTCGAAATACTGATGGGGTGAGATGCGACTGGGAGAGCATTGTCTCTGACTATTGGCATTTTCATTGGTGGAGAATGGGATGGGAATTAGCTACGGTTTCGGGTTGAGACAGTGTAGTGAGTGAGTTGTTGAAGGTGGTGATGGTTAAAATGTTTGAGGTTCAAACTGATGGTGTGAAGGGAGTTTACAGTGGTAAGGAAGTAATTTTTTGATGTCAGTAGGAAACTCTAACAAGTATGAGGAGCACAGTTTGGTGGCATTGTCTAGGGACTGCTCGTGTGAAGGAGCAACAAAGCTATGAGGAGGAGAAGGAAGGAAAAATGCAGCATGAAAGGTATTCGATGGAATTAAATTTTATAAGCTAATTAATTTAGGCATGTTGAGTTAATTTAAATTAATAAATAGCTTAATCGATAATAAAATAAATTATCGTAGGTGCGAAATAAATTTATGCGAGAAGATTCAAGTTGATTCGTAGTGGCAACGATACGGCATCTAATTGGATATTCGCCAATTAAAAGTCCAGGTGAGTAAATCTCACTCACCTTTAGAATTATTTTTATTTTATTAAAAATAATTGTTTGTTGCTTGTGTGAATGTTTTCTGCTTGCTTTATATATATTAGTTATTTAGGCTATATATATATATATTGGGTTGATTGATTGGTTGGATTCCCGCAGTCTCATTAGCGGATGCCCGCAGTTTCATAGCGGATGATTACCCTATACGCCCCACGCTATGATTAGTGGATGACCTTCTATACCGCGATATTCTGCCACGAAGCAGAATGGGTATTATTTATGTGCTAACGTCTGTGGATGCAGGGAAACAGGTTGGAGGGATCCAACTGGATTCCTCAAAAATATATTATCTGTTTGTTTATTTGATTTCATATATATATTATCATATATGATGTGTTTGAAACCTGTCACTTATAATTGGTTGTTTTGAGTATTGAAATATCACTGGGCCCAAATATTAATATTTAAAAATATCGTGAAAGGATATTTTGAGAATTTAAAAGGAACTATTTTTCTAAAAATGGAATTCGAATTTCGAATGGACTAGAAATATTAACTTGTTTTGAATAAATAAAACAGGAATAATAAATTTATAAACGTTGTTTATAAATTAATTAATACAGGAAATTTAAGTGATGAATTTATAAACGTGTTTATAAATAAATAATGCAGAGAAGTGAAATCAGCTTATAAACGGTGTTTATAAATAAAGGGGAAAAATTATCATTTTGATAATTTGAATATTTAAATTCAAATATGAATTTAAAAATAGAAATGTGGAATCATTTAAAGGAGTAAGCGATGAAATTTTATTCTGATAATCAGAATGAAAATTGAACTGAAAATAAATCCGTATGGATTTATGGATTGAATTCGATTAGTTCGAATTCTTTTAAATAAATATTTCTAGAATAGATGTTAGGATTATATCAAATAGAAGTTAAATTAAAATATGAAAACACATTCTATATTTATATAGATAGATTAAAATAAATAGGAATTTCCAAAATGAGATTTGGTTTTGAATAAATTTTGAAATGGACTTGTTTGAATTTTAAACAAGTAGATTTATAAACAAATGTTTATAAAGTTAGTGAATCAATTATCAGGAGATATTCTGTGATTTTTAATTCAGGTATGAATGAAAATATAATTTGAAATCATTTCGGGAAAAAGGAATGATGGGTTTTATTCTGGAATTCAGAATATAAAGGGATTGAATTTCAAATGGGTTTTGAAATGGAAAGCTTGTTTTGATATATATAAAACAAGGAAGTGGATTTATAAATGGAGTTTATAAATCAAGTAAAATAAATTATCATTTGATAGTTTAGAAGTTGATATTTCAAGTATGAATTGAAAAAGTGAATTGGAAACGAGTTGGGATAGAACAATTGATGTGACTCAGAATAGAAACAGAATTGAGAAAATCTAAAGGAGTTAAAATTTGGAATTCGACGATATCGATTTTTATAATAAGTTATAAAGAAATTGGAATTTAGAATAGAAATCTAGTTATAAATAAATTTATAACTGAGTAGTGGAAATCGACGATTTGAGATAAATCGGAAATGTCAAGTTGAATTTGAAAAACTAGACTTGAATATATATTTATATATATTCGAACGAGGTTGAAATATAAATTATAAACGACGTTTAAAACGTTTATATTTATAAATATAATTAAAACGAACTCGCCGCAGCGCTGCAGTTCGTAAAACGGCGATTCGAACTTCAATTGATTATACAGGACTCAATTGAAGTCGGATTTCTTTGAAACAAGAAACGTCAGGACCGATTCGATAATAGTTTTCTAATGAAGAAGAAAAATCTGAATTTCGTCGTATAGATTTTGAGATATGTCAAAATCAAATTTTCAGAAAAGCAGCGCCAGAATCGTTTTAAAACCATAATGGTTTATTTAATATTATAAAAGGATTTTTAAGCAAATAAAATCCGAAGTTCGATTTAGAAAATTTCAGAATTGAGTTGTGAAATATATGCGAATTCAAGTTGTGTAAATGAATTGATTTTTGAAACAGAAATCAGATTTTTGATTATTGAATAGAATTAACTAATTTGAATAGTATTTAGTAAATGGAATGTTGAATGGATATTGAGCTTTAAATAAGAGAATTCGATTTGAAATTTATATTCGTATAGAAAAGAGAACAAGAATTGAAATTGAAATTCAATGTGATTATGAACAAGTTAAACATTTTGTTTAAACATGTTATGTTCAACAAAGAAGTGAAATAGGCAAAATGACTAATTAAAGAATAAATGGCGAAATTGAATTCAAACGAATGGATTGAGTTGAATTGAATTGGAAACAGGTGAACAGTTGTTGAACAGGTATGGGAGGAAGTATATGAAGATTTAAATTTATGTGCTCGACAAAAAGGTACATGTTTAATTCATATATGGGTTTTATGCGCCGTATCGGCAAGCCGCTTGGCTTTTCCTTTTTCTTTTTGATTGAGGAAGATACCGGGATGCTATTTGAAATTTCCCGATGCTCCCGATACAGGGGAGGTTATGGCGAATTTTTCCGGGAATTTAAGGAGTTAGAATATTTTTGACAATTAGAAATCTATATATCGATATATATAGAATTCGATAAGGAGACGAAATCAAAAATAGCGTAAAGGGCCAAGATTGATTATTGAAAATATTTGGTTAACAAATATTGATAGAGGAAATGGAGAAGAGATTTAATTAATGAAATATTAATTAAAGAGCCCAGTGATTTGTTTGATATGTTTGGATGAACACTTGTTTTTATTCGATAGTTAAATCACAGACTATCGAAGTTTTGACCATCGTTGTCAATATGGAGAGACCGGTTGGATTATTATCCGAAGAACCACTCCGTATCGGCATAAGCGTTGCGAACCAAGTATGCTGAATATATTGAAGACGGAGTGAAGTGCAAGGGCTTTTTCTATTTATAGAAATAGTGCCTTCGGTGTCGTTCAATCCCAGAACGAACGAAAATGGACGAATGTCTGACAGAGTATTTCCAATGATCAAATGGGTTGGTCTGTATGAATATATATATGGTTGCAACGGATTTATCCCTTAGCATAATATCCAGAATATTTGTGCAAACTCAACTAGTGATTAACGGATCTGACAATGTGGCATTCAAAGTGATTGTGCTGTCAATGAATGGTAAGTATGCGTAGCCTCAGGCCTCAACAACCGGGAAAGGACAAAAATCGGGCAGGCAGCATGGCTATGTGGGTCGCACCCATTAGGGTGTATAATCACCTATCTAGAGAAATTCCTTTTGTTTCTAAATCTATCGATTCTGCCCATTCGGGAAACGGTGGTTTGAGTCCAACCGTTGGTGATATACATTCGATACACTCAAGCGAAATGAGTGGTCGGTCATGTGTGGGCCGGGTTGCAAGATGTTCTTGTTGAACCCAGGTGTATTTGCCTCTAGAGATACATCATCGGAAGGTGGTCCCATACCTTGTCATGTTGGAAATCCAATCTCCAATAAGCGCCATGCGGCTTGTGATTATATACTATATATGTGGAGCGTGAGATGCAAGCGTTCTGCTATTTGGTTATTTACTTGATGTAGACATTATTATAATATCACTGGATTTTCGTATCAAAGTGTTTTGGGTTATGGTAAGGTAAAAACCGTCCGTGTTTATGTGTGGGCTGGTCTTACTATTATCTTTTCTTTCGAAAAGAGTTTTGAAAGTTAAACAAGTGGTTGGAGTTTACTCACACCAGTCCCATGACTGACCCAGAGTTTATTTTGTTTTGTTTTCCCTAAACTCTTGGGTGCCCAAATTTGTACGGGCAGTCAAGTGTTTCAGGCTTTTACAGATACACTTGGAGGAGCTTGAAGCAGGAGGCTTCAACGTGAGTTATTTAGAGTTACTTCCGCTGAATCAAATGTTATGTGTACTCTGATGATGGTATGTATGTATGTACAAAACAGATTTGTATTTCGAAGCTTATGTTATATAATATATTTTATTCGTTCCGCTGTGAGTTTGTGATCTTCGTTTTTCTTCTATTCTAATATTTCTTTCTTTCTATTTCTCATCCTCTAACTTCTTTCTAATAATGAGTCGTATTTCTGTGTTATTTGAGTTGGACGTGTGGTGTTTTTAGTCAACTCAGATAGCTCGGATTTGCGGGTCATTACAGTGGTATCAGAGCTTAGGTTGAGCGAACACCTAGGCTTGTGTGACATGTGCTCATTAGAGATAGGGTCAGCAGTGCCCTAGAATGAGTTCAGTATATATATACGAGAGAGCGTATTTGTTAATTGATATAAAAATTGTTTTATATTGTGTTGACTAGTCTGTAGAGTGGTTTATGAATTCTGGTCGAATCGTGGGACGCCACGACGTCGATAGGAATTTCTAAATACTTGAACAGAAGATTGAACACGATATAGTTTTAAAGTGGGTGAATGAAATAATTTTACCCAAAAATTCTATTTTGATATAGAAAGAATAATTTTCTAGAATTATTATTATATGGATGTGTTGGATGTTGATTTTATAATCAAATAAGATTATAAATTTAGAATGGTTATTTATAACCAAAATAGAATTTGTATATGAATTAAATATACAAATGAGATGAATTGGAATTGAATTCAAACCAGAATGAAGAATTTAAAATCCTGGGAAGTTGAAAAATATTTTTCAAAGTATATTAAAATAATATAGCTTTGTTTTAGAAGGATTTGGAAGAATACCATTTTAAATGGATTTTGAAGTTGTTAAGCACTGAACTCACTTCAGTCGCTGGGAAATAATTCTGATGATAACTGCAGCCTCATCAGTGTTCATTTCCGAGTTTCTAAGTGATGAATTGCTACCTTAGAAAAAGTTTTTGATGGAAATTTGTTTGAAAGAAAACAAGTGGTTTGAAAATTCAAATGTTTTGAATTTGAAATGAAAATAAATATACGTATATATGTATGGGATTTCAAAAAGAATTTGAAAAGAAACCCAGGGATTTGAATTCTGGAATTTAAATTAAACTGAAGCAAGTTAAATGGTTCGAGGTGAATAAATTGACTAGAATCAATTTGAAATAAATTAAAATGAATATGAATTAGAATGCGTATGAAGGAAAACCAAAAGTTTTGTGGAATTAACTTTGTTGAAATATGAGGAGGTGAGTTTCAACATGAAGGAGTTATGAAAAGTTAACGAGTTTATAGTATTTTTCCTACCTTAGCAATTTCGAGGACGAAATTATTTTAAGGGGGGAAGAATGTAACGACCCAGGTTTTTGAACGATTAATTTTAAATATTTAATATCGTTTTAAATATTGTGTTGATAATATAAAAGAATTTTTATATTGAATTACCAATTAGTGATCAATATATGATTTATTTCGTATATATATATATGTATAATTTTAGAAATACGAGAACTGAAATAATTCCATTTGAATTTATAATGGATTCTGAGTGATTCAAATGGTTAATATGAATTTAAATTGAATTTGAAAGATAATAATAGTAATTTATTTTTAAGGAATTTATTTGTTTTGAATTTAAATCATATTATATCAATTTAATATGTTATTTTTAATGTTCGAATTAAATTATACAGTATATTTCGTTGAATTCAAAATAACGTTATAATCTGAAAACATCGGTCGTTAAGTTAGAACAACGGTTCAGGATTTTAAACAAGGGACCGTGAGATATTTTAGATTTTTATTAAAATAAAAATCAAATCAAAAATCAAATCGTTATCGTTTTAAAAAGGATAAAGATCTTTTTAAATCAAATCACATTAATCAAAATCAAATTAAAATTTAAAATGTCTGTACTTTGGCCAACACCACTTTAATACATTCTGTACGTTGGTCTCCTCTTCCCTTCTTTATAAATCGCGTCCCCTTCCTTTATCGCCAATTCATTTTCCACCGAGAGAAAAAAAAAAAGAAAAAAAAAAGAGAATAGAAATCAAATCGCGATGGGGACAACATAATTCTTGAACTAGACTTCAAGATGGAAGCGCCTGCGTTAGGGAAGGGTATCCATTTCTTGGGTTTAGGGCTTGTTCACTATCGCGGCTTCAATCGCGGGTTTTCCTGAGGTTCGATTTTGTTCTGGAGGGGCTCGCAATTAAGACTGAGGTAGGGTTCATACCGGTGTTCGATTTGTTTTCTTTTGGTGATTTGGAGGTGTCCGTTCTGGGTTGAGGTGAAGATCTGGGGTGGTGCGATTTATGCTGTGGTCTATACTGGAGTTCGACAGTGGTGTGTGGGAGTTCGAAATACTGATGGGGTGAGATGCGACTGGGAGAGCATTGTCTCTGACTATTGGCATTTTCATTGGTGGAGAATGGGATGGGAATTAGCTACGGTTTCGGGTTGAGACAGTGTAGTGAGTGAGTTGTTGAAGGTGGTGATGGTTAAAATGTTTGAGGTTCAAACTGATGGTGTGAAGGGAGTTTACAGTGGTAAGGAAGTAATTTTTTGATGTCAGTAGGAAACTCTAACAAGTATGAGGAGCACAGTTTGGTGGCATTGTCTAGGGACTGCTCGTGTGAAGGAGCAACAAAGCTATGAGGAGGAGAAGGAAGGAAAAATGCAGCATGAAAGGTATTCGATGGAATTAAATTTTATAAGCTAATTAATTTAGGCATGTTGAGTTAATTTAAATTAATAAATAGCTTAATCGATAATAAAATAAATTATCGTAGGTGCGAAATAAATTTATGCGAGAAGATTCAAGTTGATTCGTAGTGGCAACGATACGGCATCTAATTGGATATTCGCCAATTAAAAGTCCAGGTGAGTAAATCTCACTCACCTTTAGAATTATTTTTATTTTATTAAAAATAATTGTTTGTTGCTTGTGTGAATGTTTTCTGCTTGCTTTATATATATTAGTTATTTAGGCTATATATATATATATTGGGTTGATTGATTGGTTGGATTCCCGCAGTCTCATTAGCGGATGCCCGCAGTTTCATAGCGGATGATTACCCTATACGCCCCACGCTATGATTAGTGGATGACCTTCTATACCGCGATATTCTGCCACGAAGCAGAATGGGTATTATTTATGTGCTAACGTCTGTGGATGCAGGGAAACAGGTTGGAGGGATCCAACTGGATTCCTCAAAAATATATTATCTGTTTGTTTATTTGATTTCATATATATATTATCATATATGATGTGTTTGAAACCTGTCACTTATAATTGGTTGTTTTGAGTATTGAAATATCACTGGGCCCAAATATTAATATTTAAAAATATCGTGAAAGGATATTTTGAGAATTTAAAAGGAAAATCTATTTTTCTAAAAATGGAATTCGAATTTCGAATGGACTAGAAATATTAACTTGTTTTGAATAAATAAAACAGGAATAATAAATTTATAAACGTTGTTTATAAATTAATTAATACAGGAAATTTAAGTGATGAATTTATAAACGTGTTTATAAATAAATAATGCAGAGAAGTGAAATCAGCTTATAAACGGTGTTTATAAATAAAGGGGAAAAATTATCATTTTGATAATTTGAATATTTAAATTCAAATATGAATTTAAAAATAGAAATGTGGAATCATTTAAAGGAGTAAGCGATGAAATTTTATTCTGATAATCAGAATGAAAATTGAACTGAAAATAAATCCGTATGGATTTATGGATTGAATTCGATTAGTTCGAATTCTTTTAAATAAATATTTCTAGAATAGATGTTAGGATTATATCAAATAGAAGTTAAATTAAAATATGAAAACACATTCTATATTTATATAGATAGATTAAAATAAATAGGAATTTCCAAAATGAGATTTGGTTTTGAATAAATTTTGAAATGGACTTGTTTGAATTTTAAACAAGTAGATTTATAAACAAATGTTTATAAAGTTAGTGAATCAATTATCAGGAGATATTCTGTGATTTTTAATTCAGGTATGAATGAAAATATAATTTGAAATCATTTCGGGAAAAAGGAATGATGGGTTTTATTCTGGAATTCAGAATATAAAGGGATTGAATTTCAAATGGGTTTTGAAATGGAAAGCTTGTTTTGATATATATAAAACAAGGAAGTGGATTTATAAATGGAGTTTATAAATCAAGTAAAATAAATTATCATTTGATAGTTTAGAAGTTGATATTTCAAGTATGAATTGAAAAAGTGAATTGGAAACGAGTTGGGATAGAACAATTGATGTGACTCAGAATAGAAACAGAATTGAGAAAATCTAAAGGAGTTAAAATTTGGAATTCGACGATATCGATTTTTATAATAAGTTATAAAGAAATTGGAATTTAGAATAGAAATCTAGTTATAAATAAATTTATAACTGAGTAGTGGAAATCGACGATTTGAGATAAATCGGAAATGTCAAGTTGAATTTGAAAAACTAGACTTGAATATATATTTATATATATTCGAACGAGGTTGAAATATAAATTATAAACGACGTTTAAAACGTTTATATTTATAAATATAATTAAAACGAACTCGCCGCAGCGCTGCAGTTCGTAAAACGGCGATTCGAACTTCAATTGATTATACAGGACTCAATTGAAGTCGGATTTCTTTGAAACAAGAAACGTCAGGACCGATTCGATAATAGTTTTCTAATGAAGAAGAAAAATCTGAATTTCGTCGTATAGATTTTGAGATATGTCAAAATCAAATTTTCAGAAAAGCAGCGCCAGAATCGTTTTAAAACCATAATGGTTTATTTAATATTATAAAAGGATTTTTAAGCAAATAAAATCCGAAGTTCGATTTAGAAAATTTCAGAATTGAGTTGTGAAATATATGCGAATTCAAGTTGTGTAAATGAATTGATTTTTGAAACAGAAATCAGATTTTTGATTATTGAATAGAATTAACTAATTTGAATAGTATTTAGTAAATGGAATGTTGAATGGATATTGAGCTTTAAATAAGAGAATTCGATTTGAAATTTATATTCGTATAGAAAAGAGAACAAGAATTGAAATTGAAATTCAATGTGATTATGAACAAGTTAAACATTTTGTTTAAACATGTTATGTTCAACAAAGAAGTGAAATAGGCAAAATGACTAATTAAAGAATAAATGGCGAAATTGAATTCAAACGAATGGATTGAGTTGAATTGAATTGGAAACAGGTGAACAGTTGTTGAACAGGTATGGGAGGAAGTATATGAAGATTTAAATTTATGTGCTCGACAAAAAGGTACATGTTTAATTCATATATGGGTTTTATGCGCCGTATCGGCAAGCCGCTTGGCTTTTCCTTTTTCTTTTTGATTGAGGAAGATACCGGGATGCTATTTGAAATTTCCCGATGCTCCCGATACAGGGGAGGTTATGGCGAATTTTTCCGGGAATTTAAGGAGTTAGAATATTTTTGACAATTAGAAATCTATATATCGATATATATAGAATTCGATAAGGAGACGAAATCAAAAATAGCGTAAAGGGCCAAGATTGATTATTGAAAATATTTGGTTAACAAATATTGATAGAGGAAATGGAGAAGAGATTTAATTAATGAAATATTAATTAAAGAGCCCAGTGATTTGTTTGATATGTTTGGATGAACACTTGTTTTTATTCGATAGTTAAATCACAGACTATCGAAGTTTTGACCATCGTTGTCAATATGGAGAGACCGGTTGGATTATTATCCGAAGAACCACTCCGTATCGGCATAAGCGTTGCGAACCAAGTATGCTGAATATATTGAAGACGGAGTGAAGTGCAAGGGCTTTTTCTATTTATAGAAATAGTGCCTTCGGTGTCGTTCAATCCCAGAACGAACGAAAATGGACGAATGTCTGACAGAGTATTTCCAATGATCAAATGGGTTGGTCTGTATGAATATATATATGGTTGCAACGGATTTATCCCTTAGCATAATATCCAGAATATTTGTGCAAACTCAACTAGTGATTAACGGATCTGACAATGTGGCATTCAAAGTGATTGTGCTGTCAATGAATGGTAAGTATGCGTAGCCTCAGGCCTCAACAACCGGGAAAGGACAAAAATCGGGCAGGCAGCATGGCTATGTGGGTCGCACCCATTAGGGTGTATAATCACCTATCTAGAGAAATTCCTTTTGTTTCTAAATCTATCGATTCTGCCCATTCGGGAAACGGTGGTTTGAGTCCAACCGTTGGTGATATACATTCGATACACTCAAGCGAAATGAGTGGTCGGTCATGTGTGGGCCGGGTTGCAAGATGTTCTTGTTGAACCCAGGTGTATTTGCCTCTAGAGATACATCATCGGAAGGTGGTCCCATACCTTGTCATGTTGGAAATCCAATCTCCAATAAGCGCCATGCGGCTTGTGATTATATACTATATATGTGGAGCGTGAGATGCAAGCGTTCTGCTATTTGGTTATTTACTTGATGTAGACATTATTATAATATCACTGGATTTTCGTATCAAAGTGTTTTGGGTTATGGTAAGGTAAAAACCGTCCGTGTTTATGTGTGGGCTGGTCTTACTATTATCTTTTCTTTCGAAAAGAGTTTTGAAAGTTAAACAAGTGGTTGGAGTTTACTCACACCAGTCCCATGACTGACCCAGAGTTTATTTTGTTTTGTTTTCCCTAAACTCTTGGGTGCCCAAATTTGTACGGGCAGTCAAGTGTTTCAGGCTTTTACAGATACACTTGGAGGAGCTTGAAGCAGGAGGCTTCAACGTGAGTTATTTAGAGTTACTTCCGCTGAATCAAATGTTATGTGTACTCTGATGATGGTATGTATGTATGTACAAAACAGATTTGTATTTCGAAGCTTATGTTATATAATATATTTTATTCGTTCCACTGTGAGTTTGTGATCTTCGTTTTTCTTCTATTCTAATATTTCTTTCTTTCTATTTCTCATCCTCTAACTTCTTTCTAATAATGAGTCGTATTTCTGTGTTATTTGAGTTGGACGTGTGGTGTTTTTAGTCAACTCAGATAGCTCGGATTTGCGGGTCACTACAGATCTTATTTCCAGATTAGATATTCGATCGATCAATCATCAATCAACATTGGCTCCTTTAAATCAATCCCTTATTATATTATCATTTACAATTCTCATTTCCCATCTTTCGTATTCTTTTGAAGCTCGATTTCCCCTCTCGATTCTTTGAAAAACATTTCAATATTTTAATTCCTTTATTCGAGAAAATATCTCTTATTCTAGTTAGAAACCATTTCTAAATATTCAAGAATTCTTATTTCTATATTCAAAAAATATACATTATTAATATTGGAGAATATTTCCGAATTCCCTTTCTCAATTCCTCGTTGACCAATTCATTTTATTTTAACAACAGCGTTACAAGCGTTGTTCCCAAATATTTGATTTATAAAATATTTCTTTTAACAACAACGTTACAATTGCTGTTTAGAATTTATAGAACACTTATTATAACAATAGCATTAAGATCGCTGTTAAAACAGTTATTATAACAGCAGCGTTAAAATTTCTATTTAGAGTTACCAAACATTTATTATAACGGCAGCGTTTAAAATCGCTATTTAAAAATATTTGGTTTATCAAAATACAACTTGTATTTATTTATTTCAATAAATAAATAAATAAATAATTAAATTTGATTCAACGGGAAGTAAAATAACTACTTCCCTAAATTCGATATATTTGAATTCCAATAACAACTCTCATTCGAATACTCTATATTCGATTTATATTCTGAACTTCAATTTTTTTTTACAATTTCAGGTAAATTCAAATTTCAAATTCATCATTGAATTTATCCTTCCAATTCCTTTATAACTATTCCACTTTACAAAATATAATTCATTTTATAATCCCCTTTTTTTTGGAGTAAAACTAGTCGTTTCCCTTTTAAACGTTCATCCATTTCCCTTTTCAATCAAATTCCAATTCGAAATCATATTTCAAATCTAAATCACCTTTATAGATATTTCATTTGCAGAATACTTGGTTTAAGTCATTATTCACTTTAATCGTGAATATATTTCCTTTATATACCATTTGATTCATACCTATAAAAATATCTTAAACCCAATTTTTATTTATAACCTCTATTCGGATTTATTTATATAAGTCTTATTTCCTTTATTTTCCAATAATTTAAAATCCCATTTAAAATTTCCTTAATAATTGCTAAGTTTAATCCTACTTCAAATATTGGTTTCGAAAACCGATTCCTACTTTCCCATATAAATTCAAATTTTGAATATATATATATATATTTATCCAATGATAAATAATTCACTTCATTTACAATCTAGTTTGTAAACAACTTCTTAAATACTTTACTTCATTAACATGTTTTTTTTTTAATTTCAACCCCATTCGAAGTTACATTTCTATTTTGGAAATAGATTTCCTTTTTAAAATTCAAATTTCATTTCCTATATTCGAAAATATTTTACGGTATACCAAAATACCAGGTTTCTAGGGTCAAGGTAAACCAAACACAACATACCAAAGCATGGGTTATGACACCTCATATATCACAATGAAATAAAACAGTAAATAAAATGTTGAGGAATCCAGTTGGATCCCTCTAATCTGTTTCCCTGCATCCACAGATGTCAGTCAACATTAATCATAGTTAATAGCGCTAAAAATTGAAACTATATCAACTATTTAACCAATTTTATCAACCATTCATTCAAACAACCATCATACCTTATAAGATGACTAGAAATTAATTTAAAACTCGTTTATATAAAAATATAAACGATGTAGAGTTAGTGAGTTTACTCACCTCGGTTCGCAGTTGATGATTCTACTATAGTTTCATTTAAAATCAAACGAGCGTTTGATTTCAACATGAAATCCCAGTAGTCCGGTTCTCAGTCCCATCAATTCTACAATACAGATCTCGTTGCTATGTTCCAACGTGACCGATTTTTTCAATTCATTATTCTCATTTATAAGCCATGATTAAGGATTTACTTATATTCTTTCTCCGGCTCTGGCTCGAGCCCAAGCCTTTTAGTTGCCAATTCCGTGACCTTTCCCAACCTATCATTTCAATTTCCCTCGGTCTCTCCAATCAATAGCTTTTGCAATCACCACTTGTTAACGTAAATAGTTACGTTTTAGTTCCTTTGATAACTTAATCCCTTCACGTTAAACCATGTCCAATCCATAGAAAACCAGCACCCTCTACAAACAAAGAGAATCCTTAAAACCATTTAAGGACATTTTCATCTGCCAAACACTTTGCTTCCCTTTCGTCCAAAAGCCAAACCATCTGTACAAGAAACATTCCACAATCCATGTTTAAACCCAGTAAGTCTTCTTCCTTAATAGACATAGTGGCGGTTATCCCTTGCCAACACAAAACGTACCTTCCAACTTCCCCTTAACCCATCAGTCCCCAAGCACCACGCGCAATATTTTTTTTCCACTCAACAAGTTTACTGTTAATATACCTTCCCATTCACGAAATGATCCCACCGATCCTCTCCTTTCATCTTCCCTATTCACGCAAAACATAGCCTGTGCCTTTGTTTAATTTCCATGGCCGCTCTCTACACCCTTCAATACAACTGTCGACAACTCCCTTCACCTCATTCTTCTTCTTCTTTACTACATACCCAGTCTGATACTCCACTTAAAAGCCATCCGCCTAACCCTGTTTCACCACACTGCTTTGTTGCTCTTCCTCCCGTTTGAACTGCTGATACCACCGACGAGTTCTCCTCTTCCCATCCGTGCTCCTCCCCACAACTCGCAACATCCACGATAGTTGCAACCCAACATCTATTCACTGCCCTGAGCGGCCTGCTTCCAGAAGCTCTACGCCAACTTCTGCTCTCCCATCGATGAACGTAGATCACAAAAACCCCAGATCTAGGTGCTGCTGAGAATACCATTCCCAGTAGATCTCGTCGCATTAAGTTGAGGGTCACAGGGTTGAACCCCCTTTATGCCGAGCCCCACAAATATTTCAAGATTTTTGAATTTTGTTAAGAGGTTGAATTCCTATTTTAAGGAGAGACTTCTCGTTTTTAGTTTGCTGAACCAAAGAAAAAAAAGTATCGGCTTGTTTTTTTATAGATTTGAAAAACGTGGTACTCAGGGTATTGGAGATAGCGTGCTATGCACGGTTTTGAAAAGCTTTGGATGCACGGTTCACTTACCTTGGCATCCACGGTTTGTAGAGTAGGTTAGGTGTTTAGGGTACTGTTTGATTTACTTTTATATATATGTAAATATATACAGTCGAAGCTGTTGTATGTACGAAGTTTTGCAGTGGTTCCCTTCTCTTTTTCCTTCCGTGTTCGAAAGGGACGGTGTATACACATATTTTTGGAGATATTCTTTTTCCTTTGCTTTTGAGTTTTAAGTTAAAATCACTAGCGTACCCGGTTATATAAGATTTTGTTGGCGTACGAACTGCGACGGACAGAAATAAGAGTGCGGTCGTGTCAAGCGAGGTACCACAATCCCAAAAATATAATAATACCTGTAGTTTAACTTACATTATGAAACCCCAAAATATTGATATAGGGTGCAAAATACTCCAAATAAAAAGTTGCGTATTTAATTAATTAAAAATTACAGTAAAATTATTAAAATTAAATTATAACTACGCCTCAAAAGAACCTTGTCCAAATTCGTAACCAATATTTAAATATATTCAAAAACTGTTATGGCATATATATGATTTCACATCGACTTTCTGAAAATTTGATTTGGACATAACTTTTTATTCCGGCTATGAAATCTGGATTTTTCACATTCGTTGGAAAGATATTTTCAAACAAATTCAAATATTTCTTGTTTCGCTAAAATTCGATATATTTCGAATCCTGTACATTCATTTGAAATTTGAAATCGAATTTTCAAACTACCACGCCATTTTGAATTCGTTTTA
Source organism: Allium sativum (assembly GCA_030737875.1). NCBI lineage: Eukaryota > Viridiplantae > Streptophyta > Magnoliopsida > Asparagales > Amaryllidaceae > Allium > Allium sativum. The sequence goes on along the minus strand of CM060915.1, from coordinate 242,347,703 downwards.
ATTATATTATAAATTATACGTTAAAACTTCCTTTTGTTAAATAAATTCCTTTCTATAATTCAAATAAAATATTTAAAACAAATTTAAATATTCAGAATTTAACGGCTAAAAAATCCGGGTCGTTACATTCCTTCCCCCTTAAAATAATTTCATCCTCAAAATTGCTAAGGTAGGAAAAGATGCTACATACCCTATTAACTAGGTCCAAAAATCCTTTTTGTTACTCCTTAACTTCAGTTTAACTCGACCAATTTATTTCAGTTAAAATATTAATTTATTCATACTAACGAAAATTTTCATAAATTCTGAAAATCTTCTAACATTTTAAATTCTGGAAAATTTCGGCAGCATCTCTTCTGCATGGCTCAATCGGTACAACCACAACTCACCTTTTTAGGGCTTTTCCAATCCAAAAGAATATCAAAAAGCCAAGTGGCTCGCCCCATATGCCCATAAAATCATCATCAAGTAATATTGTAAACATGTACCTTTTTGTCGGGCATAATTCTATCCCTTGCATTTGCTTCCCTTCAATATCTGCTCAGCATACATATATCCATTTCCAGTTGGTTTCAAATCAATTCAACTCCCAACTTCTAACTTTCTTCTTTAATCGACTTCTGATTAGTTCACTTTTATTCTATGAATTTAAATCTGGTTTCTATTTAAGTCAATTCACTTATCATACTTGAATCCAAATGATTCAACCTCAATTAACAACACCTAATATATTTTCAACTAGCTCATTCATAAGTCGAATTCATATTGATAATTCGAATCTCAACATTCCTCATTAGTTAATTCCCTTCGGAATTATTTCTAATTCAATCTAACTTTATATAAATCTTAACCTAAGTCAAATTTCAATTCATTTGATATATTTTACCATTCCAATCTATTCAACTTATACAAGTTAAATTTTAATTTCAGAATTCAAATTCCCGGGTTTATTTCAAATTAATTTGAAATCATATATATTTATACATATATTTATAATCATCATGTCCTTTTCAAACAAATTTTCCATTCCCAAATCACTATGGCAGCAATCCGTCACTCATAAACTTGAAAATGAATACCGATAATGTCGCGACCCATTATCAGAATTATTTTCTCGCCACTGAAGTGATTTCAGTGCTTAATCACTTTTAAAATCCATTTAAAATCACTCTTATTCAAAAATCCTTCAAAGTAATATTATATTACTTTTATAAACACTTTAGAAAACATTTTCTAAATATCCGGGATTTAAATCCACATTCTGATCTGAATCCAATTCTAATTCAACTTATTTATATATTCTATTCTTATATAAATTCAATTTTGTTTATATAACCATTTCGGTATTTTATAATTCCATTTGATTGTAATAATAATCAACACATCTATATACTATAATGTTTCAGAAATTATTTCTTTTATATCAAAATAACTTTTGGGCAATATTATTTCATTTACCCATTTTAAAACAATACTGTATCGAATAGCTTTGTTCGAGAGTTTTGAAACACCTATCGATACAGTTGTACAACCTGTATCGACCAGAATTCATAAATCACTCAACAAATCAATCAATACAATATAAAACAATTTTATATTCAATCTACCAATACGCACTCATATATATACACTCAAACTCAATCTAGGGGATTACCAACCCCATCTCTACTGAGTCACGCCACAGAGCCAAGGTTACTACTCAACCTTCAGCTCTAATACCAAATGAAACAACCCGAATTTCGTACCCTTTGAGTCGACTAATAACACCACACGTCCAACCCAAATTGCACAGAAATACGAATCATTATTAGAAAGAAGTTAGAGGATGAGAAATAGAAAGAAAGAAATATTAGAATAGAAGAAAAACAAAGATCACAAACTCACAGCGGAACGAATAAAATATATTATATAACATAACTTTTGAATTATAAATCAGTAACTGTATATACATACCATTATCAGAGCACAACATTTATTCCTGGAACAATTATAAACTCCTGTTTCCAGATACAACATAGTACACAGTGGAAAATATGATAGTCTATAGCCAACTGATGAAGCCTCCTGCTTCGAACACCTCCAAGTGAATCTGTAACATCCCGACTACTTGACTGCCCATACAAATTTGGGCACCCAAGAGTTTAGGAAAACAAAACAAAATAAACTCTGGGTCAATCATGGGACTGGTGTGAGTAAACTCCAGCCATTGGTTTAACTTTTAAAAGTTCTTTCGAAAAAAATGATAATCGTAAGACCGATCCACACATAAACACGGATGATTTTTACCTTACGATAACCAAAAAATATTTTTGATATCAAATCCAGTGATATTACAATAATGTCTATATCAAATAAATAACAATCTAGCGGAACGCTTGCATCTCACGCTCCATACATAATATCAAATCGAAAACCGCAGGGCGCTTATTGGAGATTGTATTTCCAACATGACAAGGTATGGGACCACCTTCTGATAGTGTATTTCTAGAGACGAATACACTGGGTTCAACAAGAACGTCTTGCAACCCAGCCCTCACATGACCGACCACTCATTTCGCTTGAGTGTATCGAATGTATATCACCAACGGTTGGGATCAGCAACCGTTTCGCGAAAGGGACAGCATCGATAGATTTAAAGAACAAATGGAATTTCTCTAGATAGGTGATTATACATCCTAATGGGTGCGACCCACATAGTCATGCTGCCTGCCCGATTTTTGTCAATTCTCGGTTGTGAGGCTAGAATTACTTTTCAGAATATCTGACCACCATTCACTTTGAATGCCACATCGTCATACCCGCCAAATCACAAATTGATTTTCTCCAAAAATACCAGGGGTATACAGCTAAGAGGAACGAGTTCCTCCGCCACCAAACGTAAGTACATTTGAAGAGATCAACCTACTTGATCCATTAGTTATACTCGATCATACATTCGTCCATTCACGTTGTCCTAGGACTGGACAAACCAAAGGCATTGTCCCATAAACATGATAGCCTTTGCATAACTCCGTCTTCAATTATTTTCATCATATTTGATCGCAACGCTAACGCCCATATAGAGTGGTTTCCAGATAATGAATTTGATCCCGGTCTCTCCGTATTGACGACGGAAAAATGGTCAAAAACTTCGATAGTCGGTGATTTAACTGTAATGACCCGCATTTTCAAGGGTATAATAATTAATTTATTTAATTATTTAAATAGTGATATAGTGAATTAAATGGCGGTTTAATTAAATAATGGTGAATATTTAATTAAAATAATAATTAAATAATATATTTAATTCTGAAATAATCAAAATTGGCTGAAATTGCGATATGGTGTGAACTGGATCTTCTGTGATATTCAATTCAGTTTAGAATTGAATTTGAATAACGAATATATTATAATAACGACAGTTTAAACGTATAATTATATTTTAATTAAAATCGAGCTTGAAATGGCGCTGCAGTTCATAATTTGGCGATTTGAACTTCAACTGAATGTACAGGATTTGTTTTAAGCCGGATTTCTGTGAAATAAGAAACGTGTGGAGCTGGTGGAGTATATCTTTCTAGTGGAAGAGAAAATTCGGGATTTCATCGTGAATATTTTGATTTACGTCCAAATCAAATTTTAGAAAAGTCGCTGTGGAATTCCTTTATAATTTATAAAGGAATTATTTATATTTTAAAAAGGAATTTCAATATAAATCGAATATCGGTTGACCCAGATTTGAAATATCAAGTTATAAATCCCAGTGAAGCTGTATGATATTCTGTTGTGAATATACACAATAATATTTATTTATAAATATTTAATTTAATTATATTTAAATATATTTATATATTTAAATGGGTCATCCAGAGCTTTAAAAATACGCTGTGTGAGCAAACGGAGTCGGAATTCAATGAAACCAATTTTGTTGGATTCGCAATGTCAAATAGTTGTTAGATTTCCAGTTTCGTGACTTTTGAAGTCAGTATGTGGCCGTATGGATTTTTAGAGTGAAAAACAGTCAGTATTTCGATAGTTAAAAATACGCTGTGTGAGCATACGAAGTCAGAATTCGACGAAACCAGTTTCGTTGGGACCGTAATGTCGAACTGTAGCTGCATGTTCAGTTTCGTGATTTTTGGGTATTGTATGTGACCATGGGGATTTTTAAAGACGGATATAAACAGCGTTGGATTAAAATTGAATATAAAATTCTATATAAAAATAATATAAATTTCCTATATAAACACCTTAACAATCCCTAAACCTAAATTTTCTCATTTTCTAAGTCAACCCCAAAAGAAAACCGCCGTTGTTTTCTTTTGTTCTCAGCAAAAGTTTCAAGCAAAACAAAAATCAAAAGAAAACAAAATCAAATTCTATAAATCTAGAAAAGTATATATCCGAGATGTTTGAATCGTCCTCTTCTTGCTGGTAGCTTTTTTTTTCAAAGTTCGAACACCATTTTTATGTGCTGCGTTTTCACCGTGAACCCTAGGTTCGATTTTAGTGGGCGTATGGTGATTCTTGGGTGAAGTGGAGGTGGTAATTGATCTCTGGGGTGGTAGCTGAAGCTTTTGGGTGGAGTCTGAGGAAGTGCGACGAGATGTTGTGTCTCGCGATGCACTGTACAGTGCTGTGAATCCTCAAAGTCGCATAGGGAAGGGGTTAGGCGAGTTGAACGAAATGGGTATAGAGAAGTGGGGTTTTGGGTGAGAAGGCTTTTGGTTTATTTATTTGGTGGATTTACGGCGTGAAGGAGGAGAGGTTGGAGTTGTTTACGGTGATGATGGTGGAGTTGCCTGGAGGTCACGGCAGAATGGGTATTTGGGGAAGAACATCGGTCTGGGCTGTTGAAATGGAGTTGGGCCAGAAAGAGAAAGGTTAAAGCCCAATTACTTTTAAGGGAAATGCAATTATTTCTAAATCTAAATAGTTCGAACTTATAAACTGTATAACTTGAGCATACCTTATCAGAATTTCGAACCGTCTGTCGTGTTGGGATCGTATGGACGGGAGCTACACATACAAACTGGTTTGAAGTGGATTGGAGCTCATCTGAATGTATGGCGAAATAAATTGTTTGATTCAAATCAAACAAACAGTTTATCGTTCTTTAACGATGAACTGCCAAAGTGAGTAAATCTCACTAACTCTGAACAGTTTATAATTTCATGTTGTATTTTTAGAACTGTTAGAAATTGTCTGATGTACTGTGTGTTGACTGTTTGATTGAACTGCTAGTCAGTTAGTTGAATTTCTATATTGATTCTGTTTAACAGAATATATCATATGGAACTGAAAGTGATGTTATCTATATTATTTAACATCTGTGATGCAGGGAAATAGGTTGGAGGAATCCAACTGGAATCCTCAACAATTATTTTACTGTGATTTATATATTGTGATATATAATGTGATATATAATCTGACGTTGATTATATGTGTTTGGACGATATTTATCGTTGTTATATGGTGTGTTAAATACCATAAGAAATACCAGAATGTGGGTAAGGGAATTTTCAAAGTGATAGTGAAAATAAAATATTTATAAATGGAATATTTATAAATAAGAGATATTTATAAATTTGAATATTTATAAATAAGGAATATTTATAAATTGGAATATTTATAAATACGAGATATTCAGAAAGGAAATAATTTCAAAACATTTTTCTTTTTGAATAGAAAGGCCTGTGTGGCGGGTTTGGGGATTTTCCCGATGCTCCCGGTACAAAGGAGGTTATGGCGAATTTTCCCGGGGATATAAGGAGTTAGAATATTTTTCAGAAATCAAAATGAAATAGAAATGTTTGTAAAACCTTTACAAATGAAATTGAAAAGGAATATATTTGAAATCAAATATAAAGGAAATATATTTGAAAGCAAATATAAAGGGATATATTGGTAGAGCATAAATAAAGAGTTAAAAGGATTTATTTATTTAGGAAATAAATAAAGATTAAAGGAGATATTTATTTATTAAATAAATAGGATTTAAAAGAAATATTTATTTAGAAATATATAAATAGAATTATATAAAGGAGATATTTATTTAGAGATTAAATAAATAGGATTTAAAAGAAATATTTATGTAGAAATATATAAATAGAATTATATAAAGGAGATATTTGTTTAGAAATAAATAAATAGGATTATAAAGGGATTATTCATTCAGGTAATAAATAGAATTATATAAAAGGGAATTTATTTATAAAATCAAAAGATTTTATAAAGGAAACATTTATTGGAAAATAAATAAGGAGTTAATCAAATTGAATTAGTCGAGTAATCAAAACGAATTGGTTAAGTTAAACCAAAGTGAGTTAGTCGAGTAATCAAAACGAATTGGTTAAGTCAAACCAAATTGAATTAGTCGAGTAATCAAAACGAATTGGTTAAGTCAAACCAAAGTGAGTTAGTCGAGTAATCAAAACGAATTGGTTAAGTTAAACCAAAGTGAGTTAGTCGAGTAATCAAAATGAATTGGTTAGGTCAAACCAAAGTGAGTTGGTCGAGTAATCAAAACGAATTGGTTAAGTCAAACCAAGTGAACTAGTCGAGTTAATAAGATGGAATTTGTTAAGTTAAACCAAAGTGAATTGGTCGAGTTAAAACAAAGTGAATTAGTCAAGTTAAAACAAAGTGAATTAGTCAAGTTAAAACAAAGTGATTTAGTCAAGTTAAAACAAAGTGAATGAGTCGAGTTAATCAAGTGGGTTGGCCGAGTCGAATTAGTCAAGTGAGTTAATCGAGTCGAATTAGGCAAGTTAAGTTAATCAAATTGAGTTAGCAAGTTAGGTTAAACAATTTGAGTTATCAAGTAAGATTATCAAATTGAGTTATCAGGTTAGGTTAATCAATTTGAGTTATCAGGTTAAGTTAACCAAATTGAGTTATGGAGTTAAGATTTTCGAGTTAAGATTTATCGAGCTAAGATAATCGAATAAGTTATTCGAAAGGAGTTAAATCGAATATGGTATTCGAAAGGAGTTAAATCGAATATAAGTTATTCGAAGGGAGTTAATCGAATATGGTATTCGAAAGTTAGTAAATCGAATATGTTATTCGAAAAGGGTTAGTCGAGTCGAGTTGGTTGAATAGAATTAATCAGTTAGAATTAACCAGTTAGAATTAATCAGTTAGAATTAATCAGTTAGAGTAAACCAGTTAGAGTTAATCGATAGAGTTAAAAACAATGGAGTTATCGATTATAGTTAAATCGAAGGAGTTATCGATTTTTAGTTTAATCGAAGTAAGTTATCGAATATAGTTTATTCGAAGGAGTTATCGAATTTAGTTATTCGATGGGGTTAATCGATATTAGTTAAATCAAATGAGTAAATCGAATATAGTTTATTCGAATAGAATTAAGGGGAGTTATCGAATATTAGTTATTCGGATCGAGTTAAAATGAGTTGATCGAATTTAGTTTATTCAAAAAAAAAAATTAAAAGAGTAAATCGATTAGAGTTAAACAAATAGAGTTTAAAGGATTTTCGAATATAGTTTATTCGAAAGGAGTTACGTAAGGAAGTGTTAAGAAGTTAAAAGATGAACTTACCCTATTTCGAGATTTGAAATGTTGTTCAGTTAAGGTCTGAGAGGTAGCTATACCCAACTTGATTGACTGCGTTTTTAATTTAGAAATGGTTAAGGTTCGAGAGTGAAATGGTTAAGTGAATTTAGTAAATAAGTATAGTGGTGAGTGGTCGTCGCGATGTTGATTTAAACACCTGTTTAAATCCAAGTAGAGAAGATTTGGAAATGTTTTCCAAATAGAATCAGAGACGAATCAATAATATTGAAATATGAAATATGAAATATGAATATATATATATATATATATATGATTGATGATTGATTGATAGAATTTCCATCTGGAAATAATATCGTTGTTTGCACACCTGTTTTTCTTTGATGGTTAAATCACAGACCATCGAAGTTTTGACCATTTTAACGTTGTTAATATGGAGAGACCGGTTGGATTATTATCCAAAGAACCACTCTGTATTGGCATAAGCGTTGCGAATCATATATGCCAAAGATAATTGAAGACGGAGTAAAGTGAAAGGGCTATTGTATAAGTCTTAGATAACAGTGCCTAAGATGGATGTACTGAATAGTGCCTTCGGTTCATCCTGTTCCTAGATGACTTGTATGGATGGATGTCTGACAGAGTATTTCCAGACGATCACGTATATTGATTCCTCCAACCGTACCAAGAGTGGAAGCGAAGAAGGAAACTTCTTTTAGCTAACACATAATGTATTGTTGAGGACGTCAATCGGTGATTGGATGGATTTGATGATGTGGCATTCAAAATGAATCTGATGTGATGATAAGCGTAGCTTCTAGCCTCATCATCCGGTAAATGACAGAAATCGGGCAGGCAACATGACTAAGTCAGTCGCATCGAAGTAGGGTGTATAATCACCTATCTAGAGAATATTCATTTGCTTCTTTAATCTATCAATGCTGCCTCATATATATACGGGAAATGGTTGCTGATCCCAACCGTTGGTGATATACATTCGATACACTCAAGCAAAATGAGTGGTCGGTCATGTGTGGCTGAGTTGCAAGATGTTCTTTTTGAACTCCAGTGTATCGTTCCTAGAGTACACTGATCGGAAGGTGGTTCCATACCTTGTCATAGTTGGAAACCCATTACCCAATACGTGCTTGCGGTTTTGATTGTATACTATATATGTAGAACGTGAGATGAAAGCGTTTCTGCTAGATGATTATATAATTGTGGTTGATAGACATTATTATAATATCAAAAGGTTTTTGATATATAGATATTTTGGATTCTCAAAAGGGAAAAACCCGTTCCGTTATACGGCGTGGTCTTATGAGATATCATTTACTTGTTCAACTATTTTAAATCGTTTTACTCATACCAGTCCCATGACTGACCCGGAGTTTATTTTGTTTTGTTTTCCCTAAACTCTTGGGTGCCCAATTTTGTACGGGCAGTCAAGTAGTCAGGAATTTACAGATATACTTGGAGAGCTTGGAGCAGGAGGCTTCAAGATCATATAGCTATAGTTTATTTCCGCTGTGTTGTAAGTGTTGTACTCTGATAAGTGCTATTGTATACATAACTGTTATATTTCAAAGTTATGTTATCTATTATATGTTATTCGTTCCGCTGTGAGGTTCGTGTTACTCTGATCTTGTGTTGTTCCTTTTCTTCTATTCTAAGTTTCTATCTTATCTTTCCTCACCCTCTAATTTCTTTCATTAACTATTCGGTTATTTTCGATCCTTGGATGTTCGATATGTGTTGTATATCGGATAACCAAGATCGCATTTTTCCGAGTCGTTACATTAACTATCAAAAAAAAATAAGTGTGCAACCAACGATCTTATTTCCAGATAGAATTTCGATCGATCAATCATCACTCAACATTGGCTCCTTTAAATCAATCCCTTATTATATTATCATTTACAATTCCCATTTCCCATCTTTCTTATTCTTTTGAAGCTCGATTTCCCCTCACGAATTCTTATTTTCTATATTTAGAAAATATACATTATTAATATTGGAGAATATTTCCGAATTCCCTTTCTTAATTCCTCGTTGACCAATTCATTTAATTTTAACAACAGCGTTACATGCGCTGTTTCTAAATATTCGATTTATAAAATATTTCTTTTAACAACAACGTTACAATCGCTATTTAGAATTTATAGAACACTTATTATAACAATAGCATTAAAATCGCTGTTAAAACAGTTATTATAACAGCAGCGTTAAAATTTCTGTTTAGAGTTACCAAACATTTATTATAACGGCAGCGTTTAAAATCGCTATTTAAAAATATTTGGTTTATCAAAATGCAACTTGTATTTATTTATTTCAATAAATAAATAAATAAATAAATAAATAAATAAATTATTAAACTTGATTCAACGGGAAGTAAAATAACTACTTCCCTAAATTCGATATATTCGAATACCAATAACAACTCTCATTCGAATACCCTATATTCGATTTATATTCTGAACTTCAAATTTTTTTACCATTTCAGGTAAATTCAAATTTCAAATTCATCATTGAAGTTATCCTTCCAATTCCTTTATAACTATTCCACTTTACAAAATATAATTCATTTTATAATCCCCTTTTTTTTGGAGTAAAACTAGTCGTTCCCCTTTTAAACGTCCATCCATTTCCCTTTTCAATCAAATTCCAATTTGAAATCATATTTCAAATCTAAATTACCTTTATAGATATTTCATTTGCAGAATACTTGGTTTAAGTCATTATTCACTTTAATCTTGAATATATTTCCTTTATATACCATTTGATTCATACCTATAAAAATATCTTAAACCCAATTTTTATTTATAACCTCTATTCGGAATTATTTATATAAGTCTTATTTCCTTTATTTTCCAATCATTTAAAATCTCATTTAAAATTTCCTTAATAATTGCTAAGTTTAATCCCACTTCAAATATTGGTTTCGAAAGCGGATTCCTACTTTCCCATATAAATTCAAAATTTGAATTTATATATATATATATATATTTATTTATCCAATGATAAATAATTCACTTCATTTATAATCTCGTTTGTAAACAACTACTTAAATACTTTACTTCATTAACATGTTTTTTTAATTTCAACTCTATTCGAAGTTACATTTCTATTTTGGAAATAGATTTCCTTTTTAAAATTCAAATTTCATTTCCTATATTCGAAAATATTTTACGGTATACCAAAATACCAGGTTTCTAGGGTCAAGGTAAACCAAACACAACATACCAAAACATGGGTTATGACACCTCATATATCACAATCAAATAAAACAGTAAATAAAATGTTGAGGAATCCAGTTGGATCCCTCCAACCTGTTTCCCTGCATCCACAGATGTCAGTCAACATTAATCATAGTTAGTAGCGCTAAAAATTGATCAATGGTATAACTATATCAACTATTCAACCAATTTTATCAACCATTCATTCAAACAATCATCACACCTTATAAGATGACTAGAAATAAATTTAAAACTCGTTTATATAAAAATATAAACGATGTAGAGTTAGTGAGTTTACTCACCTCGGTTCGCAGCTAATGATTCTCCTATAGTTTCATTTAAAATCAAACGATCGTTTGATTTCAACATGAAATCCCAGTAGTCTGGTTCTCAGTCCCATCAGTTCTACAATACAGATCTCGTTGCTATGTTCCAACGTGACCAATCTGTTCAATTCATTATTCTCGGTTATAAGCCGTGATTAAGGATTTACTTATATTCTTTCTCCGGCTCTGGCTCGAGCCCAAGCCTTTTAGTCGCCAATTCCGTGACCTTTCCCAACCTTTCATTTCAATTTCCCTCGGTCTCTCCAATCAATAGCTTTTGCAATCACCAATTATTAACGTAAATAGTTACGTTTTAGCTCCTTAGATAACTTAATCCCTTCATGTTAAACTATGTTCAATCCATAGCAAACAAGCACCCTCTATAAACAAAGAGAATCCTTAAAACCATTTAAGGACATTTTCATCTGCCAAACACTTTGCTTCCCTTTCGTCCAAAAGCCAAACCATCTGTACAAGAAACATTCCACAATCCATGTTTAAACCCAGTAAGTCTTCTTCCTCAACAGACATAGTGGCGGTTATCCCCTGCCAACACAAAATGTACCTTCCAACTTCCCCTTAACCCATCAGTCCCCAAGCACCACGCGCACTATCTTTTTTTTCCATTCAACAAGTTTACTGTTAATATACCTTCCCATTCACGAAATGATCCCACCGATCCTCTCCTTTCATCCTCCCTGTTCACGCAAAACATAGCCTGTGCCTTTGTTTAATTTCCATGGCCGCTCTCTGCACCCTTCAATACAACTGTCGACAGCTCCCTTCACCTCATTCTTCTTCTTCTTTACTACATACCAAGTCCGATATTCCACTTAAAAGCCATCCGCCGAACCTTGTTTCACCACACTACTTCATTGCTCTTCCTCCCGTTTGAACTGCTGACACCCACCGACGAGTTCTCCTCTTCCCATCCGTGCTCCGCCCCACAACTCGCAACATCCACGACAGTCGCAACCCAACATCTATTCACTACCCTGAGCGGCCTGCTTCCAGAAGCTCTACGCCAACTTCTGCTCTAACCATCGATGAATGTAGATCACAAAAACCCCAGATCTAGGCGCTGCTGAGAATACCATTCCCAGTAGATCTCGTCGCATTAAGTTGAGGGTCACAGGGTTGAACCCCCTTTTATGCCGAGCCCCACAAATATTTCAAGATTTTTGAATTTTGTTAAGAGGTTAAATTCCTATTTTGAGGGGAGACTTCTCGTTTTTAGTTTGCTGAACCAAAGAAAAAAAGTATCAGCTTGTTTTTTTTATAGATTTGAATAACGTGGTACTCACGGTATTGGAGATAGCGTGCTATGCACGGTTTTGAAAAGCTTGGAATGCACGGTTCACTTACCTTGGCATCCACGGTTTGTAGAGTAGGTTAGGTGTTTAGGGTACTGTTTGATTTACTTTTATATATATGTAAATATATACAGTCGAAGCTGTTGTATGTACGAAGTTTTGCAGTGGTTCCCTTCTCTTTTTCCTTCCGTGTTCGAAAGGGACGGTGTATACACATATTTTTGGAGATACTCTTTTTCCTTTGCTTTTGAGTTTTAAGTTAAAATCACTAGCGTACCCGGTTATATAAGATTTTGTTGGCGTACGAACTGCTACGGACAGAAATAAGAGTACGGTCGTGTCCAGCGAGGTACCACGATCCCAAAAATATAATAATACCGGTAGTTTAACTTACATTATGAAACCCCAAAATATTGATATAGGGTGCAAAATACTCCAAATAAAAAGTTGCGTATTTAATTAACTAAAAATTACAGTAAAATTCTAAAAATTAAATTATAACTACGCCTCAAAAGAACCTTGTCCAAATTCGTAACCAATATTTAAATATATTCAAATAACTGTTATGGCATATATATGATTTCACAGCGACTTTCTGAAAATTTAATTTGGACATAACCTTTTATTCCCGCTATGAAATCTGGATTTTTCACATTCGTTGGAAAGATATTTTCAAACAAATTCAAATATTTCTTGTTTCGCTAAAATCCAATATATTTTGAATCCTGTACATTCATTTGAAATTTGAAATCAAATTTTCAAAATACTGCGCCATTTTGAATTCGTTTTAATTATATTATAAATTATACGTTAAAACTTCCTTTTATTAAATAAATTCCTATCTATAATTCAAATAAAATATTTAAAACAAATTTAAATATTCAGAATTCAACGGCTGAAAAATCCGGGTCGTTACACAAACCCTACCATCCAAAATGTCAATGCATCTAATCGTTCCTATTTTATTTCTCCTAAACCGGAAAAAAGGAATCAAAGCAAAGAATTTTAAAGTTCCATTCGCTTATAAATATCCCATTTTCTGACTTACAGCGGATATTTCTCCTCGGTTCCCAAAAATTCTCCAAAAAATTCATCTACAGACTGTAAAGGAGGCTTAAAACGAGCTTTAAAAGGTAAAATGAGTTAAGTGACAACTCGCGCACATCGCTAGCAAAGTATGGAAACAACGTTTCCAAGGCTAAAACAGCATTTTTCTTGTTTTCGTTAATGTTTTTATCGCATCGTAGGTCCTATTGCACCGCTAAAACGCGCACTCAATCCTTCCCAAATCTTCCTTACGCTGTTCATATGACAAAAAGTTGAAATTTTTCACAAAAATAAATTTCTTCTTTAAACTCTTTTTATAAATTTTTGAAAATTTATTTTCAATACCGCTTTACTTTCCATGCATGATCTGCATGAAAACTAAAATTTTGGTAAGATGCGCTTGCGTCATTCAAGCCATCTATTTTAATGTCAAACAAATATTTAATCATGCGCAAACTGCCGTACTCAAATTCTGCATTTTTGCGCAAACCAAATAAAAGAAAGTAAATCTGTAAAATTTTAATTTTAAAAATGATAAAAGTTTTTTTTTTCAAACAACATTCTCAAAAGGTTTCAAAGATGTATTTTGCGGAAACTTAAGCGATTCAAGTCACATGTTGGGGAAAAGGGAAGTCAATCACACAAAAACGCGAAAATTGAAACCACACAAAAGGATGAAATAAATTTTAGCTTTATAATGAACAAGTGATTAATTACACCCATGATGATAACAACGCAAAACATGTCCTTTGCTAAAATTTATACAACACGAAATTCTATTCTTTCCAGCTCTAGGAAAATTGTTAGTTAGATAAGAAAATGAGATTTAATTCAAATGGACATGCACGAATGACATAAATATTTCCAAACATAGAAATCTCATTAAAAAGTCGTGTGATTTCAAAGGCAACAAACACTAACAGTTACAAGCACGAATTATCACAAAGGCAAGAATCAAATGATGGAAAGGGAAAACAACAAAGATGACAAGAAAACAACAACACCGAAACTCCCAGAACAATGCATATAAACAACGAGATGTCTTGCTCCGCGACTGGAGCTCAAACCATTTCTATGACCAGTGGATAATCATATCATGGCAAAATGCTCAATCTCATGTTAAAAACATTACCAGTATTGTTGAAGGTTTCCAAATCATCGTCCCTTCTAGAGAGAATTAGAGACAAGAAAAGAAACCCACCACAAAACTGCTTCTCATGGAAATCCACCTTGTATTGTTTAAAGACAAAAATGAATAGGGGAAATTACAGAAAGTAACTACATGAGACAACACACAAGAACAAGCTAAATCAAATATGATGTGGCATAAATTGATGGTTACTCCATCGATCGGAGAAAAGATTGATTTTTGCATCATGCGGTAAATCTAGTCACGACTTCCCATTATTGGAACAACGTGTTAAATAAGTCACATATCAACGTGGGTAGTTTTGACATAGATCTCGAACATAAAAGCCGACTATAAGGAAAAGAGATATGCTGCCAAAATCTCCAAAGACGGTCAAATAAAAGACCATACAAGTCCGCGTAAAACACAGATGCCTCTAAAACTCTTATCGAGATTCTTCTCAAACAAACCATCTAAAGATGGCTTATTCTTCATCTCCGAAACAACGATCGCCTACGAAAGAAACTATTACAACAAGGTATAACAAAGGCGGATATAGAAAAAACAATAATCATATTCTAAGATCTTGAAGCAAACGACTGGTGCAAGTCCAACTGCCACGATATATTTTCTTAGCCTTAAAGCAGTGAGACCTTTTTTCTCATCTCAACCCAACCAAATGATCTCTTCCTAAGGATGCGACTTAAATGGTGCGACTAAGATCAAATAGCGCAAATAGGTATTATGGACTAAGAAATAATCGGAGAGAAGAAACTGGATTTAGATCTTGGAGTACTAGTGGTTAAAGATCTAATGCGCAGACATGCACGAAAAAAAGGAGACGGGGCAACAAAGAAGAAAGAGAAGTAGAATAAGAATATGGTTCGACTAGATGAGGAAGGAAGGAAGCACGAAAGAAAGAAGTTAAGGGGTAGTTTGGATGCAACTTTTATGGCCGAGTCCTAGGTCCAAGTGTACCAAAACTCATCAACTAGTTGACTATTCTAGCATAACGCAAAACGGTCAATTATTAAACGGGCTTTGGGCAAAGGTTGAACCTCGACCTTACTAGATCTGATTAAAATATTAATCGTCCCGTGTCATCTTTTAAGATTTGACGTGATCCAGAAAACAATTATCCTCATCACCGCGGTACTAAAGATCGCAGTTAAACTCTGAACCATCTCCAAAGATTCAAAGTACCCCAAAAATCAAGAAGAAGGATTTTCCTTAGCCTTTCCAAAGGAAAATTTAAAACTTTTCAAATATGGAATTTATTATGAACTAACTGTTTTGCATTTATAATTCCAATTTATTATTATTACTATTATTATTTATATTCCAGTTCGTATTACAAACTGGAAAACTTTTTCATGTTCAAAAATGTTGGAACTTTAAAATCTCAAGGATTAATTGTGATGACTTCAATAAACCATCCAATGCGTATAAAAGGAGAGGGATATTAAAATTCACAAGGAATGGGTATTAATTATTTTTATGTATAGTGGAATATTCCTTGTCATTTCCAATTCCCTTCTTTCTTCTAGTCGGATTATATTTATTAAAATCACACAAAGCTTAAAAAATTCTGAAACACAAACAGATTAAAATTTTAAAACCATATCTTTATAAAACTATATTTTTATAGAACTGTTCTTTCGAAACCGTAACTTCAAAACTTTTCGAAATCCATTTTATTTTCCAACATTTTTTTTAAAATAAAATTTCCTCGAAAACCAGGCCAAAAACTCAAATGAATGTCTTCAAAGGAGTATCTCGAATTTAACGAACTATCGAGTGGTCATACCTCGTAATTATATTTCCAAATGGACACGACATATTAGCATGGATTTGCCATTTCATACCAAAGAATGCTCTTTAACTTGGACTACCAAACGAAATCAAAAACCAGAAGTTGCAACTATCTCAGTTGTAGCTAGTTTTTTGCCAGTCTCCAAACTCGAATCAACGGAATCCGCTATATGCCTTCCTCATGTTGTTTACAACGAAATCTCCAACGTACTGTGGGGTAACACAGAAATAGCTAGAAACCCAAACTAAACATATTTCAACTCATAATTGCTTAAGACCATTCTATATAAATAGGCCCACGACAAATTCATCGTTGAAATAAATTAAAGTTGAGTAAGAAAGATGAAGAAAACATATAAGAAATACGAATTACATTTTCTCACGAGTCCTAATTTTAACTAATTCCTTTGATCGGTTACCTACGTTCTAATGCCAAATGTAGCACTCTACACTTTTCTAAGCTTAAATTTCAACAAAAATTGAAAATCGAACACATCCAAGCACGGAGCGTGTAAATCTAGTACCTGCCAATAAATGAACTTAATCAGAGTATGATAAAATAACCCAAAGCGGAAACAAAATAGGATATACTAGTATTAACTCAGGCAACTACCTTATAAGGAAAGTCACCATCGTCAATACCGAGCCTGAGAGAGAACGAGAACCGAAAGTCAAACTTAAAAACTTGTGAGAACCCGACCTTCTCTAGAAAACCCGACAGGTTGTAATGAGGTGGGGAGGGGGTCTTAACAACAATATTCTAGTGAACAAGAAATGTAAAACACTGATTACAATACCCAGATGTATTCGGTTCGTTTCAACCCAAGATATATGCCTTCTAAGGTTTGTAATTCTAGCCTAACCTTGTAAACATTTATGCACGACTCTAACCACCCTTCCCAAGGTAGTATTCCGAATAAATACGATACCGAGATAGAGAATTTATGCATATATTTATGAAGCCTTTAATCCAGAACTTAAATGATTATTAAACCGAGAAGTGAACTCCTGAAAGCATCCAAATATGAAATATGAATAATCTTTTAGGCCTATAATTCCCAGATTCTTACAAATTTACAATTATTCTGAAAAAGGGACACTTTCAGGTCTGTAGATTTGCAAGAAAGTAGGAAAAGAGGGGAGAATCTGATGAAGAATAGCTTAGCCGTCAATTCATACCCTTTTCCACTTTAATCTGATAATCCCTTTCAAATCCATATGATTTATGTTTGACTGATTGTATATGAATATATTTTTAATTAAGAAATTGATTTGAAGAGAAAGGGAAGTGGTAGTGCTTCGTTGCTGCCTACAGATTTGCATGGAAAAGAATAGGGCCTTATCCCTTTATTTATAGGAGTGGAATTGGCCATGAACCATTAGATTTGATTAAATAAACATCTTCCGTTTATATTATAATATATAACGAAAATACCCTTTAAAACCTAGCTACCACTAGGAACTACAGACCTGAAGCGGTTGAACACACCTCTAGGGGTGTTGACCGCCCTTCGACTGTTTTGCCCAATGAGGGTTGGTTTTAAATGGTAAGATATATTATATTTATTACGTTAATTTATTTTCGTTCATTTTTAGTTCTTCGTCTGTATTCTCAAACGGACTCCGTTCGTGAAACTCCAAACATGAAAATTGACCAGAATTCCGAGATGAACGCAACAGTTAAACTTTCGTGGTCAAATTCTGTTGCTTCCAGAAATTCCTACTTTTGGGGTTTAATAAAATAACTAATTTATTTATTGTCAAAATTCCGGGTTTATACAATAATGGTAACGCCTTAACGCTAATTTCAATACTATATTTTACTCATAGATATAAATATGATAGCGTATTGTATTATATGTAAATAGTTTAATATATCCTTAAGAGATAATTCTTGTAACATCTCTTTAAGAGATATTCCTATAACATCTCTAAGGAAATTCCCATAACATCTCTTAAGTTATTTTCACTCTTATATCTTATTTTTGGTTTGATTTACATGAGATATTTTAGTCCTGACTTGAGTGTATTGTTTTAATTATGCTCAAGTAAGCGAGATAGTTTCAGTTTGGCAAACACCTTGCTATAAAAATGAAGATGGAGCTTGATAGTCGTATTAATTTAGTAATATTTTGCTGCATTACATGGTATGTCTATTAATTGTTTAACTTTAATATTTAAAAATGTATATTGTAAACTGATTAATGTTTTAATTATGTTCTCATTATACTTTGTCGTTCCATTCATATCTTATATCAGATCCCTATTAACAGTTCGCTATTTTGGACAGTTTGGGTCAAACCTATGTGGTTTATTGTCAACCTATAATCATTCAAAATGGTTCGTTGTTACAACCATGCACTATCCTTCGACCTTCAAGCACCAGCTCCAAAACAACCATTAGCTTCGACATCACATCCTCCATAATACTGCGCCATTGCCTCGTTCTTCATGCCGCCACAACCAAATTAAAGCTGCTACCACATATCAAGACAACCCCAAAGTCATAATTTACTACTCAATGTCACACGCCACCAAAATTTGACATAACTTGCTCTCCTTCGTACAAACCTATCGCCACTCTTTGATCAAGCCAATACCCTCCCCATCCCCTCCCCCCTCCACATCAAGAAATCTCAAATCCTTACTACCTTTGCAACTTTGACTATGTTACAAAATTAAGACTCAGCTCACACTGCAACATCTCAAAATCATGCTCAGTCGCTTCAAAAACTTAAATGTTAAATGATTAACTCTGCAGACTCAAACGCAACAAGGTATCATTTTAAACATTAAGCATAATCTCTGATTTGCGCTTTTATAATTCATTCTCAGAACCATAATCTTATGTTAGAGAACCCCAAATTATCACAAAACCAATTGGCAATGTGAAGGGTGGACTCTTAATATTAATACAGAATTTATTTTATAAATTCCCCGATATGGGACTTGTCTCAACACGCCCCGCACGCGTGGCATATCCTGAGCCTTAACACGTGGATCTTATTGGGTGACGTGGACAAGTGTGGCAGTTACGTGCACACGAATTAAACCCGCTCTGATACTATGTTGACGTTGACAAGTGTGGCAGTTATGTGCACACGAATTAAACCCGCTCTGATACTATGTTATGAAACCCCAAATTATCACAAAACCAAATGGCAATGTGAAGGGTGGACTCTTAATATTTATACATAATTATTTTATAAATTCTCTGATGTGGGACTTGTCTTAACATCTTCTTTATAGTTTTTTTTCAGTTAGATTAAATCGCTACTATGATTATGATTATGAGAAGAAAAGGCATGAATGCACATACGAGGAAGAAATGAAAAATAGCAAGGAGAATAGTTGGTGCATATTTATTGTATAAGGAGAAGTAAAAATTTAAACAAAAATGAAAATAGATAACAAAGTCCCCTTTACCCTTTTGGCATTTCATTCCAACCCACTTATGTACTAATAAGAACTTATCATTTAATGAGATGTTAAGCATAGAAGAAATTAAGGTACTTATTTAATAATCATGTTCCTCATTTCATGATCGATTAGATCACCATTTTAAATTATAAAATGGGAAACACTATTTAAATAAAACATGGTTACACAAATTTAGACTCAAACAATCTCAATCATTAAATCTTCTCCTGAATTCCACCTTCCATATAAAGAAAAACAAATCCAATTGTTCATAATTTCTGTACCTGATTTTGTGTTCAAATACCTGCTCCATTATAAAATATTATAATTTAAAAACATATTCATTATGTAAATAAAATTGAAATTGGTTAAACATCACATCATTATATTTAAATTGTAAAATTATAAATCAAAATAAATCTTAACTTATTTTATTGTAAAATATCAAATTACATATTCAATAATATAAAATATAAGATTTACAAAACCACATATATATCAATATTAAATTATATATATAAATATATATTTCTAAAAAATCTTAATATATACACACATATATATCATATATAGAAAATCTGAATATAAATATTTAAAAGCATTAAACAACATTATAACAAAAATACCCTGTTAAGACATCTTTTTTACAACAGGCACTCGCTTCCTATTGTAATAGGATGTTATTACAACGATCTTTTCTAGACCATTGTAATAGATATTCTATAAAACGCTCTTTTTACAACGGGTCATGACTACCCGTTGTAATAGAATGCTATTACAATGGTCATTTCAGGCCAATTGTAATACATGTCATTTTTTTACAACCTTTACAAAATGCCCACTATAATAAATGTCTATTTTATAATGGTCTAGAAATGACTGTTGTAAGACATTCCAATTTTACAATGGGTGATGGTCACTATAATAAGTGCTAACTTTTGCAACGGTCATAAAATATCCGTTTTAACCGATAAATTTTTTAAAATTATCATCAAATGTCTGTTGTAATAAATGTCTGTTACCATTTTTTGATAATCAATAATTAATAATTACAATACTTTCTTAAATTTAGTATTAATTATTT
Organism: Allium sativum; assembly: GCA_030737875.1. Lineage (NCBI taxonomy): Eukaryota > Viridiplantae > Streptophyta > Magnoliopsida > Asparagales > Amaryllidaceae > Allium > Allium sativum. The sequence continues at coordinate 242,326,820 of CM060915.1, read as the reverse complement.
ATTATTATTATTAATGAATCATTAGTAATATTATATTAATCATATGTTACTAATTACTAACTATAATGTTATATTACTAATATCTAATCATTAATATTATTATATTATTTAAAAATTATGTAATTGATCATTAGTAAAATTATGTTAATCATTTATAAATTATGGTAATTAATGATTATTAATAAGTAATCATTAATTATTGCGTATAATCAATATTCCAACAGGCTCAATTTTGCTTTCCAGCTGTTATTAAGTAATTTCTAGTAATTAATATCGAACTTTTAATAATTTATAATAAATATTAATGATTAATAATATTACTATTAAAAATTAAAATTAATGTTAAAAATAAAAAATTGTTTATATATGCATATTAATTATTAAAAGATAATAATTAACGTTAAATTTTAATTAGTAAATATGAAGTAACATTTAATAATTAATAATTGCGATTAAATAATTAATCTCACATTTATTTTCATTAGTCGTACATACATTGTAAATACTAGGGATATCCTGCTTTGCAAAATATCATTTTTTTGGCAAAGCCAACCGGTTTTTATAGTAAATCGTTCCACTTTTTTCATTATAGCAAATAATGAGTACAAAATATAACAAAAGATATGATATAGGCTTATCTGCTATAGACATTCTGATGTAATTACAATAAACTGAAATCTAACACCATGCATGGTGTGATGAATTACAAAAATATTACAACATAATGAAATACATTAAATAAAACACAATATGATCTCAATCCAAATGCTCCTCACTGAGTAGGTAGCTTAAAACATCATAATTTGACAGATCCAACAAGACAAGGGGATTATAATGTATCATGTTATACTCCAGGGCCAGAAGCTATTACAAGAGGAAAAGCTGAATAAACAAGCAGAGAGTTGAAGTGTACAGGATCTCAAGCAGCATTGGTTATCAACCAGACTACATAACCAGCTACATCTACAAGCATAAAGATCTACAACAAATAGATTGAAGATGCGGATATTGAAGTGAAGGTAGGAGCAAGGAGAAGTAGCTAGAAGCAGATATTCAGAAGCTCTGTTATAAGAAAAACGAAAGGTAAACAACTTCTAAGGCATGCATCAAAAAAATACAAATCCAGGAAACCGCAAAATTACAACAACCAAACTTGCAATAAACTAAAAACATCACTCAACTAATCCTAAAAGCTCTAAGACGACACAAACTGTATAGCAACGAATCTCACAGAGCACCAAAGACTAGAAGCCAACTAATTCAACACCAAAAATCACAACTAGCAAAAGCCTAAATACTTACCATTACAACACAAGCTTCCACCAAACTGTCGCAAGCAACAGAGTGGTCATAAGGGATAGGGTAGGTTGCCGAAGGTGGACTGTGTGAGAGCAGTCAGCATATGGAAGACGCTAGCATCAACAGTAGCCAGTGGATCCTACAAAGGAAGCTGTCGGTAACAAGGTAGAAAAGGATAGAAATCGGTTTAGATTAGTGGTGGTACAAAGGATAACGGATCTAGGGTGCGGGATAAGATAGAAAGGCGAGAAATGTTATGCTGTCAGAAAAGAGGAATTAGGAGAGAGAAGGATGAAAAGGATCAACAGGCTAAAGAAGAAAATGCTATGTTACCTAGATCTGACTGACAGGCACCATAATCCACAAGGTGAAAGCTAGGGTTAGGCTAAGGGGGATGCAAAGATATATTATAAAGATATGAAAGGATGGGACATAAGCTTAAGATAGAGAAGGATTTGGAGGGAGGTGGAAAGCTCTAGTCGTGGTTGAAAATAAAGGATGCCTCCATTATGGACTTACTGTAAAATATCAATTCATCATGCACATTGTTAATATTTGGTAATCTTCAGCATTAGAGCACTCCCAACAGTGGGGAGAAGAAGTTGAAATGGAGGAAAATGTTGTGGACACGCTGCAGTAGTATCGCGAAGGAAGTGGGGGGCAATTCGAAATGGCGATCATTGCCGTTTGCAAATTTGAGTGGCGATAGGAAAACGGTTTTCTAAAAACCGTATATATGTAACGACCTATCAAAAAGAATTCGATGCCCGAATTCTGACAATAATACAATAACCTGTATTCCTTGTCAAATACCAAGTGTCAAACACTCGCCAGATAGTTATTAGAAAGAATATTAGAGGGTGAGGTAAAAAAGAAAGAATTGTTAGAATAGAAGAAGAAACACATCTCAAACAGGGTCTCACATCACAGCGGAATAAAATAAAATATAGAAATAAATACTTTACTAAGACCTTTAAAAATACTTGCAATCATCAGAGTACAACACACATCTGGACAGTTATAATCATCTGTCCTCATATACAATCACACAGCGGAATATATCTAATATCATATGTCGGAACTCTTCAAGCTCGTCTCTTCATATAATTCGATAACCTGAACCTGTACAACTCGGTCTAACCCGAGCATGTTACAAACGCCGGATCATTCTGGTGAACCAGAGTGAGAAAAACACATTAAGTTTAAAGGTATCGCACAACTTGATTTTAACGTCAAAATCTTTTCGAAAGAAAAGGGTAATCATAAGACCGAATCCACACATAAATACGGACGGTTTTTACCTTACGATAACCCAAAACATTTTTGAAAACAATATTACTCTGATATTATTATAGTGACCAAATACACATAAATATCAATCTAGTGGAACGCTTGCATCTCACACCCCATATATATAGTATACAATCAAAACCGCGGGCGCTTATTGGAGAATGGATTTCCTGGAAAGGTATGGGAGCAACTTCCCGACAATGTACCTCTGGAGATGAATATATTCGGTTCAACAATAACATCTGGCAACCCATGCTAAACATGACCGGCCCCTCACTATACTTTGAGAGTACCGAATATATCATTACCACGGTTGGGGGCCAGCCAACCGAACCGATAGCATGCATACAGAAAATAAAAATGGACAACCGAAGGCAATTAATTTCTCCAGATCAGGTAATTATATACCCTTTTGATGGGTGCAACCCACATTGCCATGCGACCTACCCGATTTTATGCCATTTCCCAGTTGATGAGGCTTCAGATCATAAATACATTATTTATTTATTGTTATTATATTTGTTTTGTTTCCAGGCCACCGTTCACTTTGAATGTCACATCGTCAGATCCTCTAGAAATCACTAATTGACATCCACAAAAATACTCTAATAGTTAAGCTAAGAGAAGTGCCCCTCTCTGCCACTAACTATAGTACGTTTGAAGAAATCAATGCACGTAATTTTTTGGAAATACTCTGTCAAACATTCGTCCGTACAATTCATCTAGGAATAGGATGAACCGAAGTACTCTCTTACTACACCCAATATAGGAGTCACCCCATGGATTGTAGCGAGAAGTCCTTGCAATCCGAAGATTTCAATTACGACAGAATCACAAGTCATTATAACTCTAGTGGACCAGACCAGAGAAATTCAACAAGTAACTCTTCTGCTCATGAAGATCAGCGGCCTTCAATTGCTCCATCTTCAATTAGCATCTTCCACGTATTTGTTGGTCGGAATGGTTTTCAAATACGAATTCAATCGTGCTCTTTCCATACCAACAAGCGTATAGGCCAGATTTGATAGTTGGTCATTTAACTATCAAATAAACATAAATAAACAACCATTCATCCATAAAAATAAAAATGAATTCACTGATTCAGTACCCAACATCATTCAGCCTCTTTAACTAACCGTTTGTTAATTAAATTCTTAATATCTCCCAATATTTGGATTATCACATTTAAATCGTATTATCGAATAAGAATATTCTTAACCCATTCATTTAACTTATAAATTTTCTAATATAGTTTATAAAATCATTCATGGAAATCATAACTTATATTTCCCTCAACTTCTCTCGTTTATAAACTAGTACCATCCTTGGATAATCATGAAGTCGTTCAAGTTGGGGCATTTTATTTAACTCTCAGACCTTGATTAACAACATTCATATCTTCAGAATAGATATAAGTTTATTAACACCTCCTTTTCCTTTTAAAAACTATATTTAAAATCACAACACTTTACTTATTTGATTAAGTAAACTTTTATTTATAGCTCTCATTATTACTTTAAAATCCTTTACAGTATAATACACGAGTCTTGATTCCATTATAATTCATATCCTTTATAAATATCTTCAATATCTCTTTAAAATATAATTTACCAACATTCGCTATGATCACTATTTATTGAGTAAAATTGTATATATAATATTCTTTACAAATCTTGTATGAATCCTTTACAAATTTTAATATGCGATACCTTATATTTTATTAACCAAAATAATTAACTTAACTTCTATATTAAACGCTACAGATTTTATTTCCAAATCTTTTTACTTCAATTTATCAAACTTTATCATTTCATTCCCAACAACTTATTTATTGTCTAAAAACCATATAACGATTCTTTATAAAGATCTTCAGTTTACTAATCAAATAGTTCAACTTATCGTTTGTAACTAATGTTACAAATCCTATTTCCAAAACTCAACTTTATTTACAATTTCCATTTGCAATTCATTAGTGACGACTTATAATTCGATTTCATTTCCCAAATATCACATTTGATTAATATTCCGAACTTCGGAATATCACATTCCGAACTTCGGAATAAACCTCCACTCAATTAATATTCCGAACTTCGGAATACAACATTCCAAACTTCGGAATAAAACTTATCTTAGCCATTTCACATTATTTCCCAACTTTGCAATTTATGCTTCACCAATTTCGTTATACTGGGAATTTATTTTACCACTCTCTCACGTATAACTCAACTCATATTTGCACATCCATTTAAACTATATTTGGAAAATCTTGATTTAACGATCTATTTCAGCTATCGGGTTTAAATCTAGTTATAAGTCTCTATTTATCATTTCAACTCGAATTCTATTTATAAACCCATATTTATATTTTCAACTCCGATTTCATTTAAAATCCTCAAATCCCATTTCAAATCAATACTCATTTCCATTTCCGTTGATTCGTTAATCTTATTCACTAAATGTTATTCAACTACATTTCATATTTTTAAAACAATGTTTGTTTAAAACTATCTTATGTTACAAAATATCACTTCTCAATCTCTTTAATATATTCTCATAAATCAACGATTCAATTATTTCATTTCAATAATTTTAAATCAATTTAAGTTTACTTTAAGGTCGTTAAGGCCTTTACAAACCATTTACACATTCAAATAACAATTTACGATAAGTTTATATCGTTACTATTCATTTAATAATATCTTATATCGCTTATTAGTCATAAATTTAAACAATTATAAATCAATAATTTAACTTTTATATTTACCTTTACTATCAAAATCGTATTTCAAATATATAAATATAACTTTGAAAACGTTTCACAATCGATTTAATATCGATTTAAAAATCTTTTCTTTTACTGACGGTACTAAAGAGGCAAATGTTTAATATAGTACCACACCGTGAAATATTAAACCATTTCACATTTAAATAACCACAATAGATCATATTGATAAATATTATTAATATTATTGAGGAATCATGTTGGATTCCTCCAACCTGTAATTCCCTAAAAAAAAGGGTTTGCTCAATTCAAATCATTCAGCTCAATATGGCCAAGCAATATTTGTTTTCCATCTAAACATATGACATAATCAGTTTAATAATAATAGTCGATAATAACTGTAACAGTCAATACTGGAATAAAATAGAAATTCAAGCATCCAACTATTTATTTATCACGTTTATATTATTACAAATGTAACCACTGAGGTAAGTTACCTCAATTGGATTTAATCGTTATAAATAACAACTTTAATTTAATTAAGTTAAACGAACGTTTAACTTAACTATTCAGTCAATATATGAATATATAAATCAATAATCATCCAATAAAAATCATCTGTAGCACACAAACAAATAAACCTAACTTATATAAAATATAAGTAGGAGAACTGATTGAGTTTAATTCACCTAGATTTGATTTGTCGCAATAGCAGTTCGGTTACAGCTAAATTAAACTGTTGTTTAATTCAACTATAAATTCCAGTTCCTTCTCACTCTATCCAAAGAAATTCCATAATATTCTATTCGTCTACGATCCGGGCATGACTTATTCAGTTCAATTCTGTTTTTTGATATAAAAGATATAACCATTTAAGTATACAATTTAAATTAGTTTTAATTAATTCTAAATTAATTATTTATATAACTAATTACTTTTAATAATAGTTGACAGGGCCGATTTTCTCTAATCCCTTTTTCCCTTTGTCACGCAGTTCTTGCTTCCAAAACATGGTAACAAGTGCGTTGAAGTTATTTAAGTTTAAGTATAAAGAAATTAGTTTAATTACCCAATTCTCAATTAAAATAATAATTATGCTAATTACGTGTTAACCAGAAATTTTGGGCCGCCAATTACTTCGTCACCCAGCTCTTAATCAAAAACTTGTTCACCCTGTTCTTTGTTCCCTCTTGTTCCACGAAATACCAAGCATAAGTGTATAGGATTTAAGTAAACAAATAATTCGCGGATCATATAAATGATCATTTCTAAATTAAAAATTGGTTAAATTTAATTGCATGTTAAACATATTTCGGAAGATCCTTGAAATCAACCCTGACTATTTTGTCTGTATTCAATTCACACCTTCCGCCCAAAACAAGTTTCCTTAGTCCAAAACGATTTCATGCCTCCACGTTTTATCGTTTTCATTGCTTTATACAATTTTGTCTGACCCCTTTTGTTTTTATTCCCACAGTGTCTTCATGCGTTTAATTTTCTTTTGTTTTTATAAAACCGCGTCTTCTTCTTTCAGTAACCCAGTTCTGCATTGCTTCTTGCATGAACATAGTGGACAGTCATCCTGCCTTCTGAACTACTGTATTTACCCATTTATACCAAGCTCCTGTAGCTTTACTTCCACGTCCAAATCCCATCAGCCCGCAACGCCCCTCAAGTCGCTCCACCATCGCGCTTCTGCTCCTTTTTCTCGTGAATGCTGCCGTGTTCAATCCCATTTTTTTGTTTTAGACACAAACCCACTCACGTTGCTTTCGAACACAAGGAATCCACGCCTGTACACGTATTTCCACCACATGCTTCCTCCTTTTTACGGTTCCTTTATTCCTGTAGTTCGCGTTCTCGCTCCAGAAATGGACGCATGCTACCACAAATCTTGATACCCAGCTCCACGTTAGAACACGGTGTAACCATTTTGATACCGTTTATGTTGTCTTCATCGTGAAAACTCCACTCTCCCTCATTCAAAACACCTTAACCCGCAAAAATGTAAACCCCCACGATGTCCACCATCTCGACGCTGCGGTACTCTGACCCCTCCACCTGACACTGATCAGATACCACCAAACATTGCGTCCCTCTCCCCTTTGACTTCTCTAGCTACAGTTCGCCCCCTCGTAGTGCCAGTCGCCGTCAAAATTACTCCGACCGCTAATGCTTCTCAATCAATTTCCGGCCATTAGAGAGATCATTGTCCCATCATAGCCATCCAATACATTGGTCTCACCTAGATCTAAGTATTTGTTGTTGAAAAGTTTGGGTAATGAGGAATGGATTGAGTGATCATAGTGGATGAAGATGGGGTGAATTTTGGCCATCGGCTAGTTTAGAGAGGCAGCCAATAGAACATTGACCACAGAAGATGTTTTGACCAAAATATTCGGTTTACAGAATGTGCCGGCTATTTATAAGGGATTTGGATTAATTAAATACTATATATTAAACTTCATTGTGAAGTAACAAGTAAAACTAACCACAATCTGCTTCTGTTTTCTGATAACAATGCTAATCCTAGCATAGAAAAATATTCCAGACCCGACGGGACAGGTTTCGTCGAATTCCGAGGTCGTTTGTGAAAAGTCCTTTATAAATATCGATGAAAAATCAAGCGTTTAAAATTCCTATAATTATAGAAAAAATCTAATAAATCCGAGGCCTTGACATTTTACTAGACCTCTTCCTTACGGATCCAATGAATCTTGTGTCGTTAAATTTGGAGTTCGTTTGGCCAGTCGTCCATTCATTTAAAGTTACACCTATCTAAATTGTCTAAACAGTTAAATAGAAACAAAGACTTTTTTGGTCACCGAAGTCACATACAACACCCGTTTTCCATGAATTTTGATTTTCTTATAACAGATTAACGATACGGTTCCAATGAAACTGATTTCATCGAAAACTGAGACCGTTTGCAAAAATAGCTATTTTTAATGCTTATATAATATAAATAAAATATTAACTAAATTTCCAAATAATCAAATAAAATATTAATAAACTATTTTTTTCATATATATCCAAATAGAATATATATACAACTTCAAATATAAATTATACCACCCAGCATCATCAATTTCGAGTTAACCATTATCCAAATTATATAAAAACCATTATAAATTATTAATTAACCGTTATATTTTAATAGTGATTTCCATAGCAACTATTTTAAAATTTGATTTGGACATAACTACAATCTATAACACGAAATCTGGATTTTTTTCTTCCATATTAAAATTATAATTAACAAGATTTCAACATTTCTTATTTTACAGAAATCTGACTTATATCGGATCATGTATATTCAAGTGAAGTTCAAAACTCAATATTACGAACAGGCGCGCCTATTCGAGCTCGATTTATATTATATATATAAACTTAACGTTCAAACTTCATTTTAAATAAATGTATTCAATATTAAAATCCGTTAATATTCCAAATATAATATTTAAAATAACAAATTAAATTAAATATTTAGCTACCAAAAATATGGGACATTATGTTCTTCCCCCTTTGATAGAATTTCGTTCTCGAAATTAATAAAGTAGGAAAAATGTCATAAACCCGTTCACTTTAAAAATTCATTTTATTTTAAATCGAAAACTAAATTATTATGATAAAATAAAATTTTCGAAAATATTGAAAATTTTCTAACACCTTAAATTCCTGGAAAAATTTGGCAGAGTCTCCCATGTACGAAGTGACATCTGCAATATCGCAGGAACAAATATTATATATACATCGACCACACGGTCGGTAAACAAAATTCAAAAACCCAAAATCTATATTTTCGCGTAGGCGTACCTTTTACGAGCGCTATTGAGCTTACTTGCTCAATTCGCGTGCAATTTATTCATCCAAATCAATCTCAAAGCTTTCCAGCACCTGTTCTTAACTCGGTTCAACATGTAAGTAATCCAATACATGAAATTCTAATTAACAATTCATTGATTAACAAGTATGCGTATACAGATTTCCAAAGTCAAATAGGTAACATCACTTCATTTTAACAGGTGTAGGTGAATACTGGGGATAATCATTCAATTTCAAGTTCATATATAGTCCTGTTCCAACTTATTATACTGGAATTTAGTTTCCCATTTCATTCAACTCCATTTTAAATCGTTGATGAATTATATCCAACTTATCTAACAAACAAACCAATAATCAATCAAAAATCAGTGCACAACCAACCAATCAAATCAATTGAATTTACATTCTGTATTAATATTTATTTTGATTTTGCATATTTTAACATCAATCGATTAATAATCGATTGATTTCTATTTGATTTCAATATTATTCTTAATTTAATTCCACTTAACCAATTAAGTTCCAATTCAAATTTTAATTCAATTTGAATATCATCCAGATCAACCAAATACACCAACATAATAATAATTTGATAAAATTATTTCTTTCAAGTACAAAAATATTGTTTAGGGTAAAATTATTTCATTTACCCTCTTTGCAAAACAATATTGTGTTCATTACCAGTTACAATGCTTTTCAACATTTGAACCGGTCTACAACACAGTACAAAACATTTGTATATAATTTACAAATATGCACTCTCATTCATATACATCAACTCAATCTGCGGCATTACTAACTCAATATCTACTGAGTTATACCACGGAGCCAAGGTTATTGCTAAACTAGTTGCTCTGATACTACGGTAACGACCTGACAAAAAGAATTCGATGCCCGAATTCTAACAATAATACAATAACCCGTATTCCTTGTCAAAACCCAAGTTCAAACACTCACCAAATAGTTATTATAAAGAATATTAGAGGGTGAGGTAAGAAAGAAAGAATTATTAAAATAGAAGAAGAAGAAACACATCGCAAACAGAGTCTCATATCGCACCGGAATAAAATATAATATAGAAATAAATACTTTACTGAGAGCTTTAAAAATACTTTCAATCATCAGAGTACATCACACATCTGGACAGTTATAATCATCTGTCCTCATATACAATCACACAACGGAATATATCTAATATCATATGTCGAAACTCTTCCATCTCGTCTCTTCATAGAATCCGATAACCTGAACCTATACAATTCGGTCTAACCCGAGCATTTTACAAACGCCGGATTAGTCTGGTGAACCAGACTGAGAAAAACACACTAAGTTTAACGGTATCACATAACTTGATTTTAACGTCAAAATCTTTTCGAAAGAAAAGGATAATCATATGACCGAATCCACACATAAATATAGATGTTTTTTACCATACGATAACCCAAAATATTTTTGAAAACAATATTACTCTGATACTATGATAGTAACTAAATACACATAAATATCAATCTAGTGGAACGCTTGCATCTCACGCTCCTCATATATAGTATACAGTCAAAACCGCGGGCGCTTATTGGGGAATGGATTTCCTGGCAAGGTTTGGGACCACCTTCCCGACAATGTACCTTTGGAGATGAATACATTGGGGTTCAACAAGAACATCTTGCAACCCAGGCTAAACATGATCGGCCCCTCACTATACTTTGAGAGTACCGAACATATCATTACCATGATTAGGGGCCAGCCAACCGAACCGATAACATACATACAGAAAATTAAAAGGGACAAACGAAGGCATTTAATTTCTCCGGATCAGGTAACGATATACCCTTTTTGATGGGTGCGGCCCACATAGCCATGCGACCTACCCGATTTTGTGCCATTTCCCAGTTGATGAGGCTTGAGGTCATAAATTCTTAATTTCTTTATTATTGTTATAATATTTGTTTGTTTCTAGGCCACCATTCACTTTGAATGTCACATCATCAAATCCTTCAGAAATCATTGATTGACATCCACAAAAATACTCCAGTAGTTAAGCTAAGAGAAGTGCCCCTCTCTGCCACTAACTATATTACGTTTGAAGAAATCAAAGTACGTAATCCTTTTGGAAATACTTTGTCAGACATTCGTCCATATAAGTCATCCAGGAACAAGATGAACCGAAGGTACTCTCTTACTACACCCAATATAGGAATCACCCCATGGATTTGTAGTGAGAAGCCCTTGCAATCCGAAGATTTCAATTACAATAGAATCACAAGTCGTTATAACTCTAGTGGACCAGACCAGAGAAATTCAACAAGTAACTCTTCCGCTCATGAAGATCAGCGGTCTTCAATTGCTCCATCATCAATTAGCATCTTCCATGTATTTGTTGGTCGGAATGGTTTTTCGAATATGAATTTGTTCCCAGTCATTCCATACCAACAAGCGTATAGACCTGATTTGATATTCGATTATTTAACTATCAAATAAACTTAAATAAACAATCAATCATCCATAAAAATAAAAATGAATTCACTGATTCAGTACCCAGCATCATTTAGCCTCTTTAATTAACCTTTTGTTAATTAAATTCTTAATATCTCCCAGTATTTGGATTATCACATTTACTTCCTATTATCAAATAAGAATATTCTTAACCCTTTTATTCAACTTATAACTTTTCTAATATAGCTTATAAAATCATTCACAGAAATCATAACTTATATTTCCCTCAACTTTTGTCATTTATAGACTACCATCCTTGGATAATCATGAGGTCGTTCAAGTTGGGGTATTTCATTTTCCTATCAGACCTTGATCAACAACATACATATCTTCAGAATAGATATAAGTTTATTAACACCTCCTTTTCCTTTTTAAAACTCTATTTAAAAATCTCTACATATTTACTTAATTGATTAAGTAAAATTTTATTTATAGCTCTCATTATTACTTTAAAATCCTTTACAGTATAATACACGAGTCTCGATTCCATTATAATTCAAATCCTTTATAAATATCTTCAATATATCTTTAAAATATAACTTATCAACATTTGCGATGATCACTATTTATTGATTAAAATTGTATATATAGTATTCTTTACAAATGTTGTATGAATCCTTTACAAATTTTAATATGCGATATCTTATATTTTACTAACCAAAATAATTAACTTAAATTCTTTATTAAACATTATAGATTTTATTTCCAAGTCTTTTTACTTCAATTTATCAAATATTGTCACTTCATTCCTAACAACTTATTTATTGTCTAGAAATCATATAATGATTCTTTATAAAGATCTTCAGTTTACTAATCAAACAGTTCAACTTATCATTTGTAACTAATGTTACAAATCCCATTTCCAAAACTTAAATTCAATTACAATTTCCATTTGCAATTCATTAGCGACGACTTATAATTCGATTTCATTTCCAAATTTCACATTTGATTAATATTTCGAACTTCGGGTTACCACATTCCGAACTTCGGAATAAACCTCCACTCAATAAATATTCCGAACTTCGGAACACAACATTCCAAACCTCGGAATAAAACTTATCTTAGTCATTTCACATTATTTCCCAACTTTGCAATTTATGCTTCTCCAATTTCATTATACTGGGAATTTATTTTACCACTCTCTCACGTATAATTCAAATCATATTCGTATATCCATTTAAACTATATTTGAAAAATCTTGATTTAACGATCTATTTCAGCTATTGGGTTTAAATCCAGTTGTAAATCTCTATTTTTCATTTCAACTCGAATTCTATTTATAAACCCACATATATATTTTCAACTCCGATTTCATTTAAAATCCTGAAATCCCATTTCAAATCAATACTTATTTCCATTTCCGTTGATTGTTAATCTTATTCACGAAATGTTATTCAATTACATTTCGTATTTTTTAAAAAATGTTTTGTTTAAAACAATCATTTGATACAAAATATCACTTCTCAATCTCTTTAATATATTCTTGTAAATCAATGATTCAATTATTTCATTTCAAAAATTTGAAATCAATTTAAGTTTACTTTATGGCCGTTAAGGCCTTTACAAACCATTTACACATTCAAATAACAATTTACGATAATTTTATATCGTTACTATTCATTTAATAATATCTTATATCGCTTATTAGTTATAAATTTAAATAATTATAAATCAATAAATTACCTTTTATATTTATCTTTACTATCAAAATTGTATTTCAAATATATAAATATAACTTTGAAAACGTTTCACAATCGATTTAATATCGATTTAAATATCTTTTCATTTACTGACGGTACTAAAGAGGCAAATGTTTACTATAGTACCACACCGTGAAATATAAAACCATTTCAGATTTAAATAACCACAATAAATCATATTGATAAATATTATCAATATTATTGAGGAATCCTGTTGTATTCCTCCAACCTATAATTCCTGGAAAAAAAGGGTTAGCTCAATTCAAATCATTCAGCTCAATATGGCCAATCAATATTTGTTTTCCATCTAAATAGATGACATAATTAGTTTAATAATAATAGTCGATAATAACTGTAACAGTCAATACTGGAATAAAATAGAAATTCAAGCATCCAACTACTTATTTATAACGTTTATATTATTATAAACGTAACCAATGAGGTAAGTTACCTCAATTGGATTTAATCTTAATAAAGAACTATTTTAATTTAATTAAGTTAAACGAATGTTTAACTTAATTGTTCAGTCAATATATGAATATATAAATAAACAATCATCCAATAAAAATCATCCGTAACACATAAACAAATAAACCCAACTTATATAAAATATAAGTGGGGAGAACTAAGTGAGTTTAACTCTCCTTGATCTGATTTGTCGCAATAGCAGTTCGGTAACAGCTAAATTAAATCATTGTTTAATTCAACTATAAATTCCAGTTCCTTCTCACTCTATCCAAAGCAATTCCATAATATTCAGTTCGTCACTACGATCCGGGTAAGACTTATTCAGTTCAATTATAATTTACGACATAAAAGAAATAACCATTTAAGTATACAATTTAAATTAGTTCTAATTAATTATTTATATAACTAGTAACATTTAATAATAGTTGATAGGGCCGATTTTCTCTAATTTCTTGTTCCCTTTGTCACGCAGTTCTTGTTTCCAAAACTAGTAACAAGAGCGTTGAAGTTATTTAAGTTTTAGTATAAACAAATTAATTTTATTACCCAATTCTCAATTAAAATAATAATTATGCTAATTACTTGTTAACCAGAAATTTTGGGCCGGCAATTCCTTCATCACCCAGCTCTCAATCAAAAACTTGTTCACCATGTTCATTGTTCCCTCCTGTTCCACGAAATACCAAGCATAAGTGTATAGGATTTAAGTAAATTAATAATTCGCGGATTATATAAATGATCATTTCTAAATTAAAAATTGATTAAATTTAATTACGTGTTAAACATATTTGGGCTGATCCTTGAAATCAACCCTGACTATTTTGTCCATATTTAGTTCATACTTTCTGCCCAAACCAAGTTTCTTCAGTCCAAAATGATTTCATGCTTCCATGTTTTGTCATTTTCATTGCTTTATACAATTTTGTCTGACCCCTTTTGTTTTTATTCCCACTGCATCTTCATGCATTTGTTTTTATAAAACCGTGTCTTCTTCTTTCAGTAACCCAATTCTGCATTGCATCCTACTTGAAAATAGTGGACAGTCATCCCTCCTTCTGAACTACTGTAGTAGCCCATTTTTACCAAGCTCCTGCAGCTTTACTTCCACTTCCAAATCCCATCAGCCCGCCACGCCGCTCAAGCCACTCCACCATCGCGCTTCTGCTTCTTTATCTCATGAATTCTACTGTGTTCAATCCTAATTCTTGGTTTTAGAAACAAACCCACTCATGTTGCTTTAGAACACAAGGAATCCACGCCTGTACACGTATTTCCACCTCATGCTTCCTCCTTTTTACGATTCCTTTATTCCTATAGTTCGCATTCTCACTCCATAAATGGATGCATGCTACCACAAATCACGGCACCCTGCTCCACGTAAGAACACGGTGTAACCCTTTTGACACCATTCCTGTTGTCTTCATCGTGAAACTCTACGCTCCCTCATTCAAAACACTTCTACCCGCAAAAATGAAAACCCCTACGCTGTCCACCATCTCTATGTTTTGCACTCCGACCCCTCCACCTGGCACTGATCAGATACTACTAGACATTGTGCCCCTCTCCCCTTTGGCTTCTCCAACTACAGTTCACCCCTTGTAGTGCCAGTCGCCGTCAAAATTACTACGACCGCTAACGCTTCTTGACCAATTTCCGACCATCAGAGATATCATCATCACATCATAGCCGTCCAATACATCAGTCTCACCTAGATCTAAGGATTTTTTGTTGAGAAGTTTGGTTAATGAGGAATGGATTGGGTGATCATGGTGGATGAAGATGGGGTCAATTATGGCCATCGGTTAGTTTAGAGAGGCGGCTAATAGAATGTTGGCCATAGAAGATGTTGACCGAAATATTAGGTTTACAGATTGTGCCGGCTATTTATAACGGATATGGGTTAATTAAGTATTATATATTAAACTTCATTGTGAAGTAGCAAGTAAAACTAACTGCAATCAACTTCTGTGTGGCCAGTCGTCTATTCATTTAAAGTTACCCCTATCTAAATTGTCTAAATAGTTAAATAGAAACGAAGACATTTTTTGCCATCGAAGTCACATACAACACCCGTTTTCCACGAAATTTGATTTTCTTACAATAAATTAACGATATAGTTTCAATGAAACTGATTTCACGAAAATTGAGACCGTTTGCGAAAATAGCTATTTTAACGCTTATACAATATAAATAAAATATTAATTAAATTTCCAAATAATCAAACAAAATATTAATAAACTATTTTTTTCATATATATCCAAACAAAATATATATACAACTTCAAATATAAATTATACTACCCAGCATTGTCAATTTCGAATTAACCATTATCCAAATTATATGAAAACCGTTATAAATTATTAAATAAATGTTATATTTTAATAAGGATTTCCATAGCGACTATTTAAAAATTTGATCTGGACATAACTAACAATCTGTAACACGAAATCAGGATTTTTCCCTTCTATATGAAAATTATAATTAACATGATTTCAACGTTTCTTATTTTACAGAAATTCAACTTATATCGGATCCTGTATTTTCAATTAAAGTTCAAAACTCAATATTACGAACTGCCACACCATTTCGAGCTCGATTTATATTATATATATAAGCTTAACGTTCAAACTTCATTTTAAATAAATGAATTCAATATTAAAATCCGTTAATATTCCAAATATAATATTTAAAATAATAAATTAAATTTAAATATTCAGCTACCAAAAATACGGGACATTGCGTTCTTCCCCATTTGATAGAATTTCGTCCCCGAAATTACTAAAGTAGGAAAAATGTCACAAACCCATTCACTTTAAAAATCCATTTTATTTTAAATCGAAAACTAATTTATTATGGTAAAATAAAATTTTCAAAAATATCGAAAATTTTCTAACACCTTAAGTTCCCGGAAAAATTAGCAGAGTCTTCCCGGTATGGAGTGACATCTGTGATATCGCAGGAACAAATAATATATATATACATCGACCAAACGGTCGGAAAAAAAATTCAAAATCCCAAAATTTATACTTTTCGGGTAGGCGTATCTTTTACGAGCGCTATTGAGCTTACTTGCTCAATTCGCGTGCAATTTGTTCATCCAAATCAATCTCAAAGCTTTCCAGCACCTGTTCTTAACTCGGTTCAACAAGTAAGTAATCCAATACATGAAATTCTAATTAACAATTCATTAATTAACAAGTATGCATATACAGATTTCCAGAGTCAAATAGGTAGCATCACTTCATTTTAACAGGTATAGGTGAATACTGGAGATAATCATTCAGTTTCAAATTCATATACAGTCCCGTTCCAACTTATTATACTGGAATTTAGTTTCCCATTTCATTCAACTCCATTTTAAATCGTTGATGAATTATATCCAACTTATCTAACAAACAAACCAATAATCAATCAAAAATCAGTGCACAACCAACCAATCAAATCAATTGAATTTACATTCTATATTAATATTTACTTTGATTTTGCATATTTTAACATCAATCGATTAATAATTGATTGATTTCTATTTAATTTCAATATTATTCATAAGTAAATTCCACTTAAACAATTAAGTTCCAATTCAAATTTTAATTCAATTTGAATATCATCCAGATATTCCAAACACACCAACATCATAATAATTTGAGAAAATTATTTCTTTTTTGTACAATAATATAGTTTGGGGTAAAATTATTCCATTTACCCTCTTTGCAAAACAATATTGTGTTCATTACCAGTTACAATGCTTTTCAACATTTGAACTGGTCTACAACACAGTACAAAACATTTGTATATAAATTTTACAAATACGTGCTCTCATATATATATATACATCAACTCAATCTAGGGCATTACTAACTCAATCTCTACTGAGTTATACCACAGAGCCAAGGTTATTGCTAAACTAGTATTTCTGATACTACTGTAACGACCCGAAAAAAAGAATTCGACACCCGAATTCGGGCAATAATACAATAACCCGTATTCCTTGTCAAAACCCAAGTGTCAAACACTCACCAGATAGTTATTAGAAAGAATATTAGAGGGTGATGTAAGAAAAAAAGAATTATTAGAATACAAGAAGAAGAAATACTTCGCAAACAAAGTCTCACATCACAGCGGAATAAAATGTAATGTAGAAATAAATACTTTAGTGAGAGCTTCAAAAATATTTACAATCATCAGAGTACATGTAACAACCCGGGTTCCGACGGACCGATTTTTTTTTCCAAAATTCCAATCCATCAAGACCCGAGCTATTTTGCTCTGGTATCCTGCAGAAAAGACAGAGATAAAGAAACATGTCAGAACTCGTAAAGCATCTCACGGCGGAAGGAATAAAAGATGTTGTAGTTAAAATATAGCTTTACCTTATTAAACATACTGCTTAACCAGTATCCCAAGCTATCATATCCCTGTCACTACCTAACCTGCGAGTATGTAATGAGGAGGGGGTCAGAACATAAGTTCTGTGTGAATGGGTTTAAACTACAAATACTGAATAACCCTACATATACCAGTCTATTGCATTTTCTTGTTTATTAGGTTATTTGTGTTGGTAGCCCTTATGGCATGTACTCATGTCGCACCCATCTACTCCCTAGTAGATCAACCTAATATAGTGTATATGTAGCTACCCCCAACTAAGGTATATCCCACTCGCATGGTCTCCTCCGTATGTATGCAGTCCCTTATCCAATGCCACATGTCGTACAGAATCTCATGTATATATATGTATGTGTATACCAACGCTACGTATGCATAGAACCTTCATTACTATATTACGTAAGCATTTGGACTGCCACCCTAGGTTCGACTAGGTTCCGTCATCGTGTAATGCCCCTAGTCTACGATACACCACCCAGAACGATGTGTCTGTACCAAGACTTTTTCGCACGTACGTATCGTTAATCGTACTTACTGTCTACTTTCACATGTTCTCTATATGTGCGAACCCGAGTCCCGTGGCAGGGCTAATCAAGAAACACGGAACTTGGTCGGGAGCATTATGATATCTGCCAATGCAGATGCTAAGGTTTGCCCTTATAGTGGCTATGGTCCCACTAGACCCCTCCCTCAACTAACAAACGAAAGGCACCCATGAAACTCAAGAATGAGAACTTTCCTTGGCATAACTTCCTGGCCCTCTATGCCCTTCCCTATTGGCCTTACCTCAACCATAACTAGATAGCAAGTACATGGTCTTTTGGACTTCTCTGTCTTTCCGCTTTTCGTACTGACTGAAGATGGTAGGTAGACGACGAGTTGCCATCACAGTGCACTAAATGGTCTCACCGACTCACGCTGGTCCATCCTAGTCTTTAGGTTGCCTTCTAGTTATTGCAACCAAGGCATACTCTTGGTTCGTAACCGTGCAGACCTAACCTCTGTGTGCCCAGGTGGATCATTTGCATTCTCACAGAGGGATACCAAGAGTACCCTACTACACGTCCCCTGAAGTCGCGTGCTTCATATCCCAGTCCGTTGGAGCCTACAAGAGTTTCTAGATGGACGTTCGCTCCTCCTCGTATTCTATGACTTAGTGATGATCTACCATGTTTGGTTATTCATCCTATATCTGGACTGGTTCAAGCGCGTTGTTTACTTAGTTCTCTTAACTAAGGTCTAGTAATTAGTTCTCTTAACTAAGGTTTGATACTTAGTTCTCTTAACTAAGGTTTACTACTTGATTTTCTTAATCGTTCGTCTTCTTAACCAAGGTTTAATACTTAGTTCTCTTAATCATTGTCTACTTAGTTCCCTTAACCAAGGTTTACTGACAATTTCTCTTTATCGTTCATATTTACATTAGTAAGAGAATAATGCCCTAAGTGTCAATCCCTAAGACCGAGATCAACATCAGATTGATACTCAGAGAATTACTCAACTCAACCAATCTCTTGTTATGTTATTCATATAACTTATATCATCTTCTTTAATAGACTACACATTATCACTTTACAATTTATATCCAACTTATTTGTTTAATACTTAGTTTCCTCTAACTAAGGTTTATTACTTAGTTTCTTTTAACTAAGGGTTTTTACTTAGTTCTCGTTAACTAAGGTTTGGTTACTTAGTTCTCGTTAACTAAGGTTTGGTTACTTAGTTCTCATTAACTAAGGTTTGTTTACTTAGTTCTCATTAACTATGGTTTGTTTGCTTAGTTCTTCTTTAACTAAGGTTTGTTTAATTAGTTCTCATTAACTAAGGTTTTCCAACGAATTCAAGCATGACTTAAGTTCTTTTTATCAAACGATAGCGCGCGGGTACTTTTATACATTTTCAGCTTAGATTAACTTATTTTATGATATAAGTTGTTCCACCCTTCAAATCTTGTATTATATCTTAAGTCATAACGTTCCCTTGGTCTACCTATTATTCAGTCTTTACATTACCGCAACTTTGGTTTATAATAGGTTGTTAACATTCCCCATCTCTATGTTGGTTAAGTTTACCCAAGTTGACTTAATCCCATCCACTTATCCATTCACATGTTATATTGGTTAAGTGTTGTCTATTCATTCATGTTAACTTAACCCTCCCACATATCATGTCATATTGGTTAAGTGTTGTTAACCCTACCATACTTAGCATGTGTCATTAGCATTAATTAACTATTAATGCACCAACCTCTCACATTAGACCTATTATTGCGGTTGCTGGAAGTGTCGGTCAGTTCCGGGCAGGCTTACACCACAACTCAGTCTAACCTCGGGTTCAAGCACGTTATGACTAACTTCTCACATTAGACCCCATTGCTTGCGGTCGCTGGATGTACTGGGCGGTTCCGGGCAGTCTTACACCACAAACTCAGTCAAACCTCGAGTTAACCATGTTTCATCTTTAGCTAATTAACAGTTCATGTCAATTCTAGATGTCGTATGCCAATTACAAAATTCACAAATATGTTCATGTTCAAGTTATGCCAATAGTGTCAATTTCATGTTTATACTCCAAATTACCCAAATTTTAAGTAGTATATTCCAAATCCACTTATAATCATATTCATGCCTATTCCATGTTATAATTAATTGTCCAAACCACATATTTATTCATACCAAATTTGCATATTACCCAGTTCCACGTTCATACATATAATTTAAATCATCTTTTATACTTATCTTCCAAATTACAAATAAATTTCACATCTCATATTATCCAATTACATGCCAATCGTACTAAATTATACAAATTCCATATCCAATTTAATTATGCAAATCTACACAAATTCAGCGTTTCAGTATAGTCATACCCATAATTCAATTTCTAATTATACATCAATACTTCCAATCCATATTATGCCCAAACAACCCATTTCCCTTCTTAATTTCTCATTCACGTTTAAAACACATATATCCATGATAGGCGTAGGCTCGAGATAGCTTAGCTATAAAAACAAAAAGTGAAAAGAATAAAAAGGAGAGAATTCAACGTAGGCATAAATAAGATAACTGTTCTTATTGAATTAACATCATATTCATTATATGTATACATGGGGAATGGCGAACGATATTAATAACATTATACAACAAATGTAATTTAAAATCCACTCACATTGATTGGATTGGAGAAACAAATGATTTGTTGTTGATGTAGAAACGTTGATTTAACCCTCTTATTTGATTGTTGGTGAAGAGCATGAATTATTGATGAAGAACTTCTAATTTGATTTGATTAAACTCCAAAGCTAATGAAAAATTTGCAATTTAATGTAGAGTTTAGGGGCGGGGGCTAGGTTTGGTTGAAGTTTGGCGGCATGGAGGCATCATAGAGAATTATAATGAATTAGGGTTACGTTAGAGATGTATTTATATGTGTAGAGAGTGTTTTAGGGCCATTAGATCAGCCCAGAAGCCATAAGAATCGCACAAACATAGCAGAACACGTCACAGGGCAAAACTTCCCAGATCTGGGGGTAGGTCGACCCCCAGGTCAACCTCCCTTAAGGGAGGTCGACACTAAGGTCGACCTCCCTTGATGGAGGTCGACACTACGGTCGACCTGTCTGGTTAATTGGCGGGAATTTTTCCGCCCAGCTGCCTGGGTCGAATCTCATACTGTTTTGAATTTTTCTAATTCTTCTAAAGGCCATAACTCCTTCATACGGAGTCCGATTTTCGAAAACTTGAACTTTATTCCATGTAAAATTTCGAGACGAACGCAATGGTGATGCCCATTTTACTTAATTCCTGATATTTGAATTAGTTATCTGTACTTTATTATCTTCACCGTTACACACATTGTTATTTAATTAATCTTTCCTTTTCTTTCATGTATTGATTAATTTTCATTGTACATCACCATTATTAACCTATCTACGCATATGTCTTATTTTTAATTATATTAAAAACGCGGGGTGTTACATTCTCCCACCCTTAAAGAATTTTATCCTCGAAATTCGATAAGAGTAAAATAGATAATCCCTCGCAACATCCAATTAGTGTTCATCCAATTGCTGCAACATTGTGCCCATGTGCAAGGTGAATCACATCATAGTAAATCATGTATGCCTAATTTGGATCCACCTATATGTATGCAAATCTTAAAAACTCTTTCAAAACATGATGCTCACATCCTAAATATACTTGCAGTTCTATATGAATGCAATATTTTTGAAAAATCAAAACATTTTTCACCTAAATTTTCCCATACTCTTACAGAATAAGAGCATAGTTCATCCAATTGTCGCATCCAAAATCCTACCAATCATCATTAAATTTGAAATTTAGAAAAATCTAATTTTCTAAATTCGATTTCTTATGTTACAAAAAGATATAAAACGAAAGAATTTACATTTTCCGTTGTACCTTTTATAATTGTACTTGAATTTTTATATAACTATTCTATATAGATTTCCTATTTTCCTATCCAAGCACAACTACATAAGAAAATTTCTTTTCCATCTTTAATTATCTTGAAAAGTTTTCATTTTTGTTCATCTTTTCTTAAGATTTTCATTTCCTTTTCCCGTCTTGTTTTGTTGCTTCACTGAATTTATTGGTTTCTTGTTTGTTAGGATATTCTCTTTCTTAGCTTATTTGGCTCAGTCCGATTTCTCAAGTTTATTTTTCAAATAAGCTTTTCCGTTTTCAACTCAAACATTATCCTACACAGCTACAATTATGGGCCAAGAATCTTAGGACTTTGTCACCTTCGACAATTGCGAGTCCACACAACAGGATCTATATACTTGCTTTCCTTTCACTACCTAGTAGTTACTACTAGTCCATGCTGTGTACCACTAGCCTATACTTTACTTTTTTTTAAGCAACAATTCTAGGCTTCTCAATGCTTATGCATTTTACGGGAATTTGTTTTTATTATTATTCCAAGACAGTCCTTGCTATTTACTTCATAGCCTAATATTTTTCTTGTTCTTTCTAGATACTACCCCTCACCTATTCCATTCTTTTTAAAACATGGTTTGGCCTCAGTTTTTTTTTCTTCCAAAATGTGGTAAAACTTTATTCTCTTTTCCAAAGCTTGCTTTTGCCAAACCATAAAAATAATATCATAAAATGCAAAACATTTTTTTTCCAAATCACAAAACTGGAGTAGGCAAGGACTACTATCGGGTTTACGTTGTTCCTACTTACAATGTTAATCTAGCTACTCGGTACTAGGTGTAATCACCTTCTCTACTCTTAGTTCCTTCAACTTATTTTGTCTACCCACAAAATTTCTTTTTAAATCAGTAATCAAAATTTGTAATCAACAGAGTAGAGATTTCAAAACTTTCTTTTCAATTCTTTCATATATTATAATATGAAAACTAGTGAGCTATACATGCTCTATAATATGCATCTTTTTATGAGAGAATTCTTTAAAACAAGATATCATTGTTTTACAAAATATACCCCACTTTATTTTAAAACCCAATATGCATTTTTCAAATATGCTCCTTACATATTTCTTTCAAACATTTAAAAATACTTTTAAGATTAAAAACTTGAAAATACCACAAACTCTTTTGCCAAAACTTTTACAATTTCAAGTTCTTAAAAGTTTAATAGTGGGTTAGACTCAAAGCGGGTCTTCAACTCAACTAGGCTTCCCTAGGCACTTTCGCAAATTCAATTCTCTCGACTATATATATTCCTAATTAATTATCCACATTTTAACCTTTTTCTAATTTATAAGGTTTCACTTTTAAACCCACTACTCTGAAATATCATTTCAGTTTCCATCCTATGGGATATTTTCTTTTTCTAACTCCAAGTCATACTGTACACTCTCCCAACCACCTAATGGTTTCAAAATATTTTTTTTGTTCATTACATTAGTGTACAAACCAATATCCCAACTCTTTCCATACCTAGTGGGCTACTCTATGGATTTAGGTTTATATACATTTAATATATTTATATTTTAGAAAATACAAATACGTTCACTCAATATCTCCCTAGGAACACTAAACCGAATCTCTGATACCAGATGTAACAACCCGGGTTCCAACAGACCAATTTTTTTTCCAAAATTCCAATCCATCGAGACCCGAGCTGTTTTGCTCTGGTATCCTGCAGAAAAGACAGAGATAAAGAAACATGTCAGAACTCGTAAAGCATCTCATAGAGGAAGGAATAAAATATGTTGTAATTAAAATATAGCTTTACCTTATTAAACATACAGCTTAATCAGTATCCCAAGCTATCATATCCCTATCACTACCTAACCTGCGAGTATGTAATGAGGAGGGGGTCAGAACATAAGTTCTATGTGAATGGGTTTAAACTACAAATGTTGAATGACCCTACATATACCGGTATATTGCATTTTCTTGTTTATTGGGTTATTTGTGTTGATAGCCCTTATGGCATGTACTCACGTCGCACCCATCTACTCCCTAGTAGATCAACCTAATATAGTGTATATGTAGCTACCCCCAACTAAGGTATATCCCACTCGCACGGTCTCCTCCATATGTGTGCAGTCCCTTATCCAATGCCACATGTCGTACAGAATCTCATGTATATATATGTATGTGTATACCAATGCTACATCAGCATATAACCTTCATTACTATATTACGTAAGCATTTGGACTGCCACCCTAGGTTCGACTAGGTTCCATCATCGAGTAATGCCCCCTAGTCTACGATACACCACCCAGAGTGATGTGTATGTACCTAGACTTTTCCCACATACGTATCGTTAATCGTACTTATTGTCTACTTGCACATATTCTCTATATGTGCGAACCCGAGTCCCATGGCAGGTATGACGACCCCAAACCCCGTATTGACGGTGTTGAGGGTAATCTTTGGAATATAACACATAAACAGATAATAGCAGAACAGAATTAAATAAATACACCAGATAATGAACAAATAATACACTGGATAAACGTAAACATCAGAATTACACAATATACAGGATCATACTTAGTACAAATACAGTTCAGCTATACATAAACGTCTACAGCGGAAAACAAACATAATATGTACAACAGGAGCTGAACAGCATAAAAAGAAATAAATGATAGAATCCATCTTCAGCTCCAGCTATCCAGAAAGAGCCTGTTAAAACCTAAATACAAGGCTGCCCGTGTAGAAATTGGGGCACCGGAGTTTGCAAGTGAAACAAACTACGAGTCAGTCATGGGACTGGTATTAGAAATCTACTTAACACATTTATAATATGGCTAATCACAGGACCATGCCACTTTCGCGGAACGGATTTACTCCATTGGATTGCCAGTGCTTTAAAACAAATAAATCTTTTAAACATCGCAATGCTTTTTATAAAAATGAAGCCATTATAAGACTCAGTTCCCATCACACAATGCTGTTGAGACAAGATTTTGATCGATGCCAACGTATAAAGGTGCAATGAAGATCATTTCATAGAGCTGAGGTTTTTTACTTTGAGTCGTGTTAGAAATATGTTAAAATCTATCCTCAAAGTATAACACGAATGCACAAAACTTCGTTGCTGAAATCTGTATATTTGAGGAATTGAAAAGTCACAGAAAAAGCGCAAACGGTCCAGGCTCCGACCAGGAAAGAGTGCAGAGTGATATAGACTATGGACCGAGGTCTTCTGGTCCATAGCCAGAAAACGGTCGACCGCCCAAAAAAGGACCGGTCGACCGGTTTTACTGTGTTTGCACATAACAGCAATTTTTTTAATTCTTTAAATGTAACACCCCGTATGTTGAATAACTTGCTATAATATAAAACAGGGCAGAATTAAATTTTAAAATCTGAACCAGGGGAAAACGGGCTATGCCATTGCGTTCGTCTCGGAAAAATACGCGAAATAGAGTCCGAGTTTTCGAAAATCGGAGTCCGTATGACCCAGATATGGCCCGAAGAAGTTTCAGAAAATTTAAAAACAGATTTAAAAACAGAAATTTCAAATTTCAGAAGTGGCGGGAAATTTCCCGCCAGACCCAGGGGGTCGACCTGGGGGTCGACTGGGGAGTCGACCTGCCCTCCAGGTCGACTGGGGAGTCGACCCTAGTGTCGACCTGGGGGTCGACCTCCCTGGTCGAGCCCAGGTGACCTGGGTGCACCAGTTTGGCTTTTGGGCTGTGTTTTGGTGGCTAGGACGAGATCTGACGGCTCTAATATGATTTAGGGTTAATCTAATGGCCTAAAACACCTAACTACTCTATAAATACACCCTAAGACTACCCTAATTCATACTAAAAATAGAAACAATGCCGTCATGCCGTCAAAATGCAACTTGAAGGAGCCTCCATCAAATTGTAGAAGAAGACAGTCTCTCAAATCAACTACTAATCAACTCTAGCAACTTAATCTTCTTCTTAGGAGTGCTAATCAACAAGTTGTGAGTTTTCTATAGCCTTAATGACCAATTATTGAAATGATTATGATAGGATATAATGAGGTTATGGCTATGAATGTGGATCAATGCATGTTATGCAAGTTATATGCTATGTGTTAATGATGTTATGCATGTTATGCAAGTTATGTGCTATATGTTCATGATGTTATGCAAGTTATGCAAGTCATATGCTACATGTTCATGATGTTATGTAAGTTATGCAAGTCATATGCTACATGTTCATGATGTTATGCAAGTTATGCAAGTCATATGCTATGTGTTTGTGATGTTATGCAAGTTATGCAAGTCATATGCTATGTGTTTATGATGTTATGCAAGTTATGCAAGTCATATGAGAAACATTGATCCATTATGACACCATGATATGCAAGTTTGGTGTATGATTATATGCTAGTTCATACATGATATGTTATGCAAGTTTGGTGTATGATTATATGCAAGTTCATATATGACATGTTATGCAAGTTTGGTGTTTGATTATATGCAAGTAACATGTGCAAGTTTACACCTTAGTATGATATGCATACATATGCAAGTTAACCCCTTTGTATGTCATACATACATATGCAAGTTTACCCCTTTGTATGACATGAATAACTTATGCAAGTTAACCTCCTTATGACATATGTGATTCATGCAAGTTTGGGTTGATTATTTATGCTAGTTGGGTTTGATGCTATATGCATGTTGACACCTTTAAACCCATGTTGATGCTAATGTTATGCAAGTTGAACCCATTATATTTGTGATGAATCTTCCCTTTTATGTCACGTTAGCGAATTACGTGGGGAACGATGGGGTTAATATACATGTTAATGAAATGGTGTGAAGTTGGTATGATTATGCATACCATAAAGTGGATGGACATAATTGAGTCAATTATGTACATCGTAAAAATTGGAATTAATTCGGGAAAATTAATTCGGGGGTGATTAATTAGGTGTAATTAATCGACTAAGACACGAGGTTGGACCCTTTTGTAGCGTAAGACTGCCCGGAACCGACCGGCAAATCCAGCGGCTACAAATGATTGGCCCAATGTGAGAGGTCTTAGGCACAAACTACATACGTGACAAGTGTAAAGACACGAGGTTAGACTCGGTTATGGCGTAAGGCTGCCCGGACCCAACCGGCAAATCCAGCTGCCATAAAAGATAGTCTAATGTGAGAGGTCTTTACAACGGTTACGTTCTTAATCAATTAAGAAACACTTAACCAGATAATCATGTAGTGGGCATGAGGGGTTAAGTGGGTGCCTTGGGTGGCATGTGGAAATCAAGTAAGTGCCTTGGGTGGCATGTGGAAATCTAGTGGGTTGCCTTGGGTGGCAATAGAAAATACGATTAGAATACTTAACCAAGTGGAAACATGTAATTAAACATTATTAAAGGGTTAAGTGGGATGCACTAGATATAATGACAAGCTTAGGTGGTAGCTTGTGGGGGCCCATTTCACCCAGTAACCCATATGTATCTTATTGGGCTCGACCCATGTCGAGGATGGGACACGCGTACTGGGCTTGATTATAAGAGGCCAAAACGGGTTAGCGGTGGCAACGCGAGTCCAACGGGTTTCATATGCGTGTGTGGACCCGGGCTGGTAGGTAAGACGTTGTTGCATCATGTAGGTATAAGCCGTGCACCATTTGTTGTATCGGGTTGCCACTTTGGGGAGTGATACACCTCACTGTGGGGCCAGCACGGGTATCTACGGTAGGGAGCCGATCGCTTGGGAGTAGTGGTACACCTAGTGGAGATAGGGGCAGACGACACCTATGTAGTCAGCTAGGGGTACACGAAACTACTGGGTAAACTTTCTAAGTCCTTGGGTGGGATCAACCTTTAAGTAGGAATGACTGGTGTGGTGCAGTTAGTAATTATCCTTGGGTGGGTAGATGCGTCTTTACCGTTATCTTAGTTCATCCTATGTCTAGTTGGCTACTTAGTGTAGTCATTTATCCCCAGTCATCCCGTGCCAAGTTTATATCATACCCTAATTACTTTAATGATTGTGTGGTTAAAGTTATAGGGCTCACTCAGACTTATGTCTGACCCCGTTGTTTTATCCTTTTTTCCCCCTCAGGTCCTCAGGTTGGGCCTAGCACTAGTGGGCTTTGATCAGATTGCTTTATCTATCTTCTGGAGCTTGGACCGTGATGTAAAGCCCAGCTTATCTTTTCTTTTATGGCTATTGTTTATGTAGTGGGATTATGTACTTATATTTTTATCAGGATGGATATTTAGTACTTGACTCTTTATGGTGTTGTAACTAAACATGTTTACCTTCTGCTGCTATGAAATGATGTTTTAGATTTTCAAGTATTTATATCTGTCTTGTTGTAATTTTTCTGTTCTATACTCACTTAAAATGCTCCACCGAAGTTAAGGCATCCCCATAGTGAGTGACCTTAGCGGGTGTGGGGTGTTACATTAAATTTCCAGAAACTTAACCAGTCGACCGGTAATTTTCAACCAGTCGACCGGTCCCGAATAGCAAGCCTTTTTTATGAAGGGTTGCTTCCATTCATCAAGAGTTTTCTCTTCAATTTTCAATGGAAACGGATGCAATATTTTGTAGAAACTCTTCATGAAGTAATGCAACTATTCTACACTATAAATAGACTTGAAATCATTCCTTCAAATCACCAATTCTTGCTCTAAATTCTGATCTTACTTTCTAAATATTCTTGCATTCTAAAAGCTCTCTAATATTTCAATTGCTTATTGAATCATTGAAATTATTTCATATCTCTTGATTCAATAAGTAATATACTTCCTTAAATCTACGCATTCAAAGTATATACTTGAGGATCAGATTATAGGAAGATTGTACTCAAACTGTTGACTATCCATGTTGAATCAAGAACACAAAGCAGAAGTCAAAACCATTGTATTAGTTGAAGTCCTGTGTGTGATCAAGCAAGTGTTGAAGTCCTCTGTGTGATCAGGCAAGTGTTGAAGTCCTCGTTGTTAGAGGCGTGAAATCCCGTTTGGTTGCTCGGGTATTGTGAACCTGTTCCTTCGGGTGAAGCGAGGTTGTTGATTAGTGAAAATCCAGAGAGAGGTCTGGGACTGGACGTAGGACGGTGCTCCGAACCAGTATAAAAATCCCTGGTGTGATTTTTCTATTTTACTACATTTACTGTTATATATCCGTGATTTGTTTTTATTGCATACTTGTGTGTTATACAACATATTACACGATCCTTGTGAGTGTATTATTACTCGACAAGTACACGCACACACTTTCAATTGGTAGTAGAGAATACAATAATTATAGTATGTTCAGGAGATACCGAATAACCTTCTCTTTATTGTGGTATTTATTCTTTTTAATCGATGACAAAGGGGGAGAAATATTTTCTCTTATGATGACACATATCATTCATGTTACATATACTATCATTTAAAATAATGTGCTTAACATGATAACAGTAGATGTATGCTAACATTTGTTAATGCAGGAATCAAAAGGTAAGATCATTTATATTATGGACTAACAAATGATGCAGACATTCAGGGGGAGCATTATATTCAGAGGGAGAAAATCTAAGGTGTTGTCATCAATCGAAAAGGGGGAGAATGTTGAGACAAGATTTTGATCGATGCCAACATATAAAGGTGCAATGAAGATCATTTCATAGAGCTAAGGTTTTTTACTTTGAGTCGCGTTAGAAATATGTTAAAATCTATCCTCAAAGTATAACACGAATGCACAAAACTTCGTTGCTGAAATATGTATATTTGAGGAATTGAAAAGTCACAGAAAAAGCGCAAACGGTCCAGGCTCCGACCGGGAAAGAGTGCAGAGTGATATAGACTATGGACCGAGGTCTTCTGGTCCATAACCAGAAAACGATCGACCGCCCGAAAAAGGACCGGTCGACCAGTTTTACTGTGTTTGCGCATAACGGCTATTTTTTTAATTCTTTAAATTTCCAGAAACTTAACCAGTCGACCGGTGATTTTCAACCAGTCGACCGGTCCCGAACAGCAAGCCTTTTTTATGAAGGGTTGCTTCCATTCATCAAGAGTTTTCTCTTCAATTTTCAATGGAAACGGATGCAATCTTTTGTAGAAACTCTTCATGAAGGAATGCAACTATTCTACACTATAAATAGACTTGAAATCATTCCTTCAAATCACCAATTCTTGCTCTAAATTTTGATCTTACTTTCTAAATATTCTTGCATTCTAAAAGCTCTCAAATATTTCAATTGCTTATTGAATCATTGAAATTATTTCATATCTCTTGATTCAATAAGTAATATACTTCCTTAAATCTACACATTCGAAGTATATACTTGAGGATCAGATTATAGGAAGATTGTACTCAAACTGTTGACTATCCGTGTTGAATCAAGAACACAAAGCAGAAGTCAAAACCATTGTATTAGTTGAAGTCCTGTGTGTGATCAGGCAAGTGTTGAAGTCCTCTGTGTGATCAGGCAAGTGTTGAAGTCCTCATGTTGTTAGAGGCGTGAAATCCCGTTCGGCTGCTCGGGTATTGTGAACCTATTCCTCCGGGTGAAGCGAGGTTGTTGATTAGTGAAAATCCAGAGAGAGGTCTGGGACTGGACGTAGGACGGTGCTCCGAACCAGTATAAAAATCCCTGGTGTGATTTATCTATTTTACTACATTTACTGTTATATATCTGTGATTTGTTTTTATTGCATACTTGTGTGTTATACACCATATTACACGATCCTTGTGAGTGTATTATTACTCGACAAGTACACGCACACACTTTCAATTGGTAGTAGAGAATACAATAATTATAGTATGTTCAGGAGATACCGAATAACCTTCTCTTTATTGTGGTATTTATTATTTTTAATCGATGACAAAGGGGGAGAAATATTTTCTCTTATGATGATACATATCATTCATGTTACATATACTATCATTTAAAATAATGTGCTTAACATGATAACAGTAGATGTATGCTAACATTTGTTAATGCAGGAATCAAAAGGTAAGATCATTTATATTATGGACTAACAAATGATGCAGACACTCAGGGGGAGCATTATATTCAGAGGGAGAAAATCTAAGGTGTTGTCATCAATCAAAAAGGGGGAGAATGTTGAGACAAGATTTTGATCGATGCCAACATATAAAGGTGCAATGAAGATCATTTCATAGAGCTAAGGTTTTTTACTTTGAGTCGTGTTAGAAATATGTTAAAATCTATCCTCAAAGTATAACACGAATGCACAAAACTTCGTTGCTGAAATCTGTATATTTGAGGAATTGAAAAGTCACAGAAAAAGCGCAAACGGTCCAGGCTCTTACAGGGAAAGAGTGCAGAGTGATATAGACTATGGACCGAGGTCTTCTGGTCCATAGCCAGAAAACGGTTGACCGCCCAAAAAAGGACCGGTCGACCGGTTTTACTGTGTTTGCACATAACGACTATTTTTTTAATTCTTTAAATTTCTAGAAACTTAACCAGTCGACCGGTGATTTTCAACCAGTCAACCGGTCCCGAACAGCAAGCCTTTTTTATGAAGGGTTGCTTCCATTCATCAAGAGTTTTCTCTTCAATTTTCAATGGAAACGGATGCAATCTTTTGTAGAAACTCTTCATGAAAGAATGCAACTATTCTACACTATAAATAGACTTGAAATCATTCCTTCAAATCACCAATTCTTGCTCTAAATTCTGATCTTACTTTCTAAATATTCTTGCATTCTAAAAGCTCTCAAATATTTCAATTGCTTATTGAATCATTGAAATTATTTCATATCTCTTGATTCAATAAGTAATATACTTCCTTAAATCTACGCATTCAAAGTATATACTTGAGGATCAGATTATAGGAAGATTGTACTCAAACTGTTGACTATCCGTGTTGAATCAAGAACACAAAGCAGAAGTCAAAACCATTGCATTAGTTGAAGTCCTGTGTGTGATCAGGCAAGTGTTGAAGTCCTGTGTGTGATCAGGCAAGTTTTGAAGTCCTCGTGTTGTTAGAGGCGTGAAATCCCGTTCGGCTGCTCGGGTATTGTGAACCTGTTCCTCCAGGTGAAGCGAGGTTGTTGATTAGTGAAAATCCAGAGAGAGGTCTGGGACTGGACGTAGGACGGTGCTCCGAACCAGTATAAAAATCCCTGGTGTGATTTTTCTATTTTACTACATTTACTGTTATATATCTGTGATTTTTTTATTGCATACTTGTGTGTTATACACCATATTACACGATCCTTGTTAGTGTATTATTACTCGACAAGTACACGCACACACTTTCAAATGCAACGCAAACCGAAGGATAGAGTTTTTACCTTATAACGGCCAAAATATGCTTGATACGAATAACACAAAAGCATTTGATATTATTACTAGTGTTTGCATGTTTCAAAAACAATTTCGAAACATAACTATCAATCATAGACGGCATGGGTACCATATATCATGCCGCCATATATATACAATCAAAACCGCATGGTGTCGTATTTGGAAATTGGATTTCAATCATGAACCAAGGCAAAAGATAGTCCTTACCAAATTCGAGACAATCTATCCTACCATGTCTCAGGATCAGAATGCATCGACCCTTAGAGCGACAGGGCCGGTCCACCGATGTGGATTAAAATGCATGAACAATACGTCTCCCCGCCCTATGGGGCGCAAATGAGCCAACGAATGACTCCATCAGTCCCGTATCGACCGATATATCTGAGGCGCCTCGCAACAGCAACAACCACACAGGTGAATATAATATAAATGTCAGCCAGTTCAAGCACTGACACCACCTCTAGCTAGAAAGAGACGCATGTCCTCCCTGAGATCCTCTCCCATTTCTGGTTCATACCGGGGTGTGAGGTTTGAGAATTCACGTTATACACAAAGCTACGCCACACAGGCAGTGCTTTGATCATCAACCATAAGACTTTGCTTTTCAACAGAAGCCTTGATCACTGCATCTTATCATGCCACACAGGCAATTCACACTATGCAACTAATGGCTATCAATCACACAGGATGAATTCCAATGTCAGACACACAGTCCATTTACAAGTCTGTTCTGGGTCTGAACAAAACCGGAGGCACTATATACCTCGCATACCCATCGATCTACACGTACGTCGGGACGATCACCACTCATTATCCATATTTCGGGATGCCTCCCAATCAGGACAACAGTTACCATCCAAACGAGGTGAAGATCTCCGGTCTTCAACCACCGTCTTCATCTTCGATTTCTTATCGTCGATTCAATTATTTAGAATGGGATAAACCCGATCTTTCTGAGCAACATGCGTATATAAATAACTAGTGCTACACAAACACAACATACGCCTCATTCCAATTCATTAGTCACTAACCGTCAATCAGTAAGAGAACAATTTCCCAAATATTAACCCCGAAGGCCGAAACCAACATCAGATCAAAACCCAGGAAACCATTCGACTTAGCTAACCTTCAGTTAATTCCTAAATTTCACATTCCATATCGTTTATAATATTTTGTAACAATTTATCGCTATTTTTAATTATTTTAAAATAGCCAATTTATTCAAACGACGCTTCGGGCCATAACGCGGCCGTGGCGCTGTTTTTCTTCAGATTTGATTTACACATATCTGAAAATCTAACCGTTGGATCTTCACAAAATTTATATCATTAGAAAGATCTTTTCAAAACGAATCCAACGGATCCAGTTTTGGGAAAATCCGACGGTCGGATCTCCCGGTACAATAGTTTGAAGTTTCGATTTCAAAATACGAACTGCAGCGGCGTTATTCGATTTAATATAATTATATTTATATAAATATATAAATATAATCGATTCTGGCGCTGTTTTTCTTCCGATTTGAATTAAACATTCCAGACAATCCAACCGTTGGATCTTCACATAGTTGGTGTCGTTGGAAAGATATTTCCAAAGCGAACCCAACGGTTTCGGTTTCGAGAAAATCCGATGGTCGGATCTCCCGCACTAATCATTTGAAATCACGGTTTCAATACACGAACTGCAGCTTCGTTATTCGATATATTTTATTTATATTTATATATATATATATCGATTCTTCGATTTCAAAACTATATTCTTTTCATACATTTGATAAAAATGATATTTTTATCCAACCGACAATTATTTCAACACTTCGCTATTTTTAACTATTCATGTATATAGTAAAAATGTGATTTTTATTGTAAAACAATTCATTTCAAAACACGACTATTTTATACAGTTCATATAGATGATGAAAATATGATTTTTATTATAAAACAATTTATTTTAAAACACGAATACCATTCAACACATGAATTTCTATTCAACGAATGAATTTCTATTCAACACATGAATGTTTTCTATAGTTTGTATATATATAGTAAAAAAGTGATTTTTATTGTAAAATGATTTATTTTAAAACACGACTATTTTATATATTTCATATAGATGATAAAAATATGATTTTTATTATAAAACAATTTATTTTAAAACACGAATACCATTCAACACATGAATTTCTATTCAACACATGAAGGTTTTCTATTCAACACACGAATATAGTTTCAACACATGAAAATAATTCTAACACATGAATATTATTCAAAATTTCGGCAGCATAACGGCAGGGTAGTTAAAACCGGGGTCGTCCCTAGTACGGCTCCCCGCTCTACCTTAAAGCCTCGCAGCTTTTGACATTGGGGATTTCATGCATCTAGTTCGCACGCAGGCGGAATGTATATTTTTTTCATTTCCACAAACTAATCCTATGTGGTTTCAACCAAATAATTCTCAACCATAGACGGTTATTTTTCAACCACAATCAATCAATTTCAACCGCAAACAATTTTAATCACCATTCGCTATCAACCAATTTTCACACCAATCACAACCAATAAATATCGTCCATGGTTTGTGGACGAGGGGCGTATATATATATATATATGTATATAAGTAAATTTCACTTCTATTCAACACATATATAATTTTTACAACGCATATATAACTTATACATTGACCATACAACTTATACGACGCTTATACAGGTGGTGTACAACGCTTATATAAATCATACATCGACTATATAATTTATACATCGTCGTTTTCAATATCGTTTATAGTTTAGAAATCTCACATTGGGTTCCACTCCACCAAAAATAGCAGAAGGCTAAGAAAAATATGCGGTCTCTTCTAGAATGTAGAAGACATCCACATGAGTCCACTGTCTCTTGTTTCACTGAATTTCGTCAACAAAAGAAAAGGATATGATTTTTACAGTGAAATCATAAACGGTAGCGCTTTAAAGTGCTATAATATATAAAATAATTTTAACTGCCGTTACCTCAGCTCGATCTTCAAAACTAGGTTTTCACTTTTCGATCCAATGGTGCAGCGGATCGATGATCGGGTTGTGCCACGGCCTGGAGCGTGGAAAGGTGCGCCCAACGGTGGTAGGGGCGGCGAACTCGAACGCACGGTGGCGGCGGAGTTTGGCCTCGAATGGCGCGACTTCCTGGCCCTGGATCTCGACGGAGAAGCAACGAGGGAGGGCGAGGTTAGGTCGGATTTGAAGGTGGTGGAGAGGGCTACAAACTTCTCCAAAGGGGCACTGGGCTCCGTTGAGCGGTTGAGGAGAAATCAGAGGGGGAAGTTTTGAAGGCCAGCCACCATTTATCGCGATCGCGAGGGAGAGAGAAAAGAGAGAGAGAGATGAGGTGGCCTAATGAAAAAAATTTATATTTATAAAATTTTAAAATTCGAAAATACCCCTTGCCACACACGAACACCAATCCAAACCCAACGACTGTCGTCCCTAGCGTTTTACCCCCATTCCGAACACAATGGGATATGTTTCGTAGGCCCATTCGATTTTTTCAGTCAGTTTTCCTTCAAATTAAAATATAAAACATTCAATATTCGATTTGAACGTACATTTCAATTTGCCGGGCCCACATACTAATTCTAAAAATTCCAGAAAAATAAATCTAGCAATGTTTTGACGATACGGTCCCAACAAAACTAGTTTCGACGAATTCTGAGACCGTTTGAAAAATGGCCCATTTCTGGTCGATCCAATTTAACTGTAATTGACCAAAAACACGTTTTCCATTGCCACGCTCACATATTAGCTTCAAAAATTATGAAATTTGAAATCTGGCAATAGTTTAACATCCCGGATCCAACAAAATTGGTTTCGTCGAATTCCGAGGTCGTTTGCAAAATGGCCATTTTCACGGGCTATATAAACTCCATAGCGACCTTTCTGAAAATTCATTTGGCCATAACTTTTGCTTCCCGCTATGAAACTTCGATTTTTCAGATTCGTTAGAAAGATATTCACTAACAGATTTAAATATTTTTGGTTTCACTCAAATCCGTTTTGTTTTGCACCCGGTACAGTCAGTCAAAGTTTGAATTCAAATTTTGAAACTACCGCGCCATTTCAGGCCTTGTTTATAATTAGAATTAATTATATTCATATTAAAATGTCGATTCAAACTTGCCTTTCATCATTATTATTTAAAATATTTATTTTAAATATTTAAAATTCACTAAATTAGCCAATTTAAAAATTTTAAATTGGTTCAGATTTTCCGAGTCGTTATAGCATTTCTAATCAAGAAACACGGAACTCGGTCGGGCGCTTTAAGATATCTGCCGATGCAGATGCTAAGGTCTGCCTTTATAGTGGCTATGGTCCCACTAGACCCCTCCCTCAACTAACAAACGAAAGGCACCCATGAAAATTAAGAATGAGAACGTTCCCTGGCACAACTGCCTGGCCCTCTATGCCCTTCCCTATTGGCCTTACCTCACGCATAACTAGACATTGGAGTTCTCTGCCTTTCCGCCTTTCGTACTGACTGAAGATGGTAGGTAGACGACGAGTTGCTATCATAGGGCACTAAATGGTCTCGCCGACTCACGCTGGTCCATCCTAGTCTTTAGGTCCTTCTAATTATTGCAACCAAGGCATACTCTTGGTTCGTAACCGTGCAGACCTAACCTCTGTGTGCCCAGGTGGATCATCTGCATTCTCATAGAGGGATACCAAGAGTACCCTACTACACGTCCCCTGAAGCCGCATGCTTCATATCCCAGTCCGTTGGAGTTTACAAGAGTTTCTAGATGGACGTTCGCTCCTCCTCATATTCTATGACTTAGTGATGATCTACCATGTTTGGTTATTCATCCTATATCTGGACTGGTTCAAGCGCGTTGTTTACTTAGTTCTCTTAACTAAGGTTTAGTACTTAGTTCTCTTAACTACGGTTTGATACTTAGTTTTCTTAACTAAGGTTTACTACTTGGTTTCTTAATCATTCGTCTTCTTAACTAAGGTTTAATACTTAGTTCTCTTAATCGTTGTCTACTTAGTTCCCTTAACTAAGGTTTATCGACAAGTTCTCTTTATCGTTCATATTTACATTAGTAAGAGAATAATGCCCTGAGTGTCAATCCCGAAGACCGACATCAACATCAGATTGATACTCAGAGAATTACTCAACTCAACCAATCTCTTGTTATGTTATTCATTTAACTTATGTCATCTTCTTTAATAGACTACACATTATCACTTTACAACTTATATCCAACTTATTTGTTTAATACTTAGTTTCCTCTAACTAAGGTTTATTACTTAGTTTCTTTTAACTAAGGTTTGTTACTTAGTTCTTGTTAACTAAGGTTTGGTTACTTAGTTCTCATTAATTAAGGTTGGTTTACTTAGTTCTTCTTTAACTAAGGTTTGGTTACTTAGTTCTCATTAACTAAGGTTTGTTTACTTAGGTCTCATTAACTAAGGTTTGTTTACTTAGTTCTTCTTTAACTAAGGTTTGGTTACTTAGTTCTCATTAACTAAGTTTTCCAACGAATTCAAGCATGACTTAAGTTATTTTTATCAAATGATAGCGCACAGGTACTTTTATACATTTTCAGCTTAGATTAACTTATTTTATGATATAAGTTGTTCCACCCTTCAAATCTTGTATTATATCTTAAGTCATAACCTTCCCTTGGTCTACCTATTATTCAATCTTTACATTACCGCAACTTTGGTTTATAATAGGTTGTTAACATTCCACATCTCTATGTTGGTTAAGTTTACCCAAGTTGACTTAACTCCATCCACTTATCCATTCACATGTTATATTGGTTAAGTGTTGTCTATTCATTCATGTTATCTTAACCCTCCCACATATCATGTCATATTGGTTAAGTGCTGTTAACCCTACCATACTTAGCATGTGTCATTAGCATTAATTAATTATTAATGCACCAACCTCTCACATTAGACCTATTGTTGCGGTTGTTGGAAGTGCCGGTCGATTCCGGGCAGGCTTACACAACAACTCAGTCTAACCTCAGGTTCAAGCACGTTATGACTAACTTCTCACATTAGATCCTATTGCTTGCGGTCGCTGGATGTGCTGGGTGGTTCCGGGCAGTCTTACACCATAAACTCAGTCTAACCTCGAGTTAGCTATGTTTCATCTTTAGCTAATTAACAGTTCATGTCAATTCTAGGTGTCGTATGCCAATTACAAAATTCACACATACGTTCATGTTCAAGTTATGCCAATAGTGTCAATTTCATGATTATACCCCAAATTACCCAAATTTTAAGTATTATATTCCAAATCCACTTATAATCATATTCATGCCTATTCCATGTTATAATTAATTGTCCAAACCACATATTTATTCATACCAAATTTGCATATTACCGAGTTCCACGTTCATACATATAATTTACTTCATCTTTTCTTCCAAATTACAGATAAAATTCACATCACATTTTATCCAGTTACATGCCAATCGTACTAAATTATACAAATTTCATATCCAATTTAATTATGCAAATCTACACAAATTCAGCGTTTCAGTATAGTTATACCCATAATTCAATTTTAAATTACACATCAATACTTCCAATCCATATTATGCCCAAACAACCCATTTTCCTTCTTAATTTCTTATTCACGTTTAAAACACATATATCCATGATAGGCGTTGGCTCGAGATAGCCTTGCTATAAAAATAAAAAGGGGAAAGAATAAAAAGGAGAAAATTCAACGCAGGCATAAATAAAATAACTGTTCTTATTGAATTAACATCATATTCATTATATGTATACATGTGGAATGGCGAATGATATTAATAACATTATACAACAGATATAATTTGAAATCCACTCACATTGATTGGATTAGAGAAACAAATGATTTGTTGTTGATGTAGAAACGTTGATTTAACCCTCTTATTTGGTTGTTGGTGAAGAGCATGAATTGTTGATGAAGAACTTCTAATTTGATTTGATTAAACTCCAAAGCTGATGAAAAACTTGCAATTTAATTTAGAGTTTAGGGGCGGCGGCTATGTTTGGTTGAAGTTTGGCGGAATGGAGGCATCATAGAGAATTATAATGAATTAAGGTTAGGTTAAGGATGTATTTATAGGTGTAGAGAGTGTTTTAGGTCCATTAGATTAGCCCAGAAGCCATCAGAATCGCACAAACATAGCAGAACACGTCACAGGGCACAACTGCCCGGATCTGGGGGCAGGTCGACCCCCAGGTCGGCCTCCCTTAAGGGAGGTCGACACTATGGTCGGCCTCCCTTGATGGAGGTCGACACTAAGGTCGACCTCCCTTGATGGAGGTCGACACTAAGGTCGACCTGTCTGGTTAATGGGCGGGAATTTTCCCGTCCAGCTGTCTGGGTCGAATTTCAAACTGTTTTGAATTTTTCTGATTCTTCTAAAGGCCATAACTCCTTCATACGGAGTCCGATTTTCAAAAACTTGGACTCTATTCCATGTAAAATTTTGAGACGAACGCAATGGTGATGCCCTTTTTACTTAATTCCTGATATTTGAATTAATTATCTGTACTTTATTATCTTCTCCGTTACACACACTGTTATTTAATTAATCTTTCCTTTTCTTTCATGTATTGATTAATTTTCATTGTACATCACCATTATTAACCTATCTACGCATATATCTTATTTTTATTTATATTAAAAATGCGGGGTGTTATAGTACATCACACATTTGGACAGTTTTAATCATTTGCCCTCATATACAATCATGTAGCGAAATATATCTAATATCATATGTTGGAACTCTTCCAGCTTGTCTCTTCATAGAGTCTGATAACCTAAACCTGTACAACTCGGCCTAACTCGAGCATTTTACGAACGCCAGATCTGTCTGGTAAACCAGAGTGAGAAAAACACACAAAATTTAATGGTATCACATAACTTGATTTTAACGTCAAAATCTTTTCGAAATAAAGGGATAATCATAAGACTTAATCCACACATAAATATGGACGGTTTTTACCTTACGATAACCCAAAACATTTTTGAAAATAGTATTACTCTGATGTTATGATAGTGACTAAATACACATAAATATCAATCTAGTGGAACGCTTGCATCTCACGCTCAACATATATATTATACAATCAAAACCGTGGGTGCTTATTAGAGAATGGATTTCCTGGCAAGGTTTGGGACCACCCTCCCGACAATGTACCTCTGGAGATGAATACATTGGGGTTAAACAAGAACATCTTGCAACCCAGGCTAAACATGATCGACCCCTCACTATACTTTGAGAGTATTGAATATATCATTACCATGATTGGGGGCCAGCCAATCGAACAGATAGCATACATACAGAAAATAAAAAGGGACAACCGAAGGCATTTAATTTCTCCAGATTGGGTAATGATATACCAGTTTGATGGGTGCGACCCACATAGCCATGCGACCTACCCGATTTTGTGCCATTTCCTATTTGATGAGGCTTAAGGTCATAAATACTTTATTTGTTTATTATTGTTATAATATTTGTTTTGTTTTCAGGCCACCATTCACTTAGAATGTCACATCGTCAGATCCTCCAGAAATCACTAATTAACATCCAAAAAAATATTCTAGTAGTTAAGCTAAGAGAAGTGCCCCACTCTGCCACTAACTATATTACGTTAGAAGAAATCTGTAACAACCCGGAAAATCAAAACCAATTTAAAATTTTTATTTTGGCTATTTCAATGAATTTTGAATAGTTTAAATAATTTATTTTAAAAATCAAAGTTAGAATGAATATATTTATTTTAATTTTAAAAGGAATTAGAAATAGCACGGTAGTTTGAAATTTTGAATCTGAACTTTGACTGAATGTATAGGATTCAAAATAAAACAGATTTTAGAGAAA
Organism: Allium sativum; assembly: GCA_030737875.1. NCBI lineage: Eukaryota > Viridiplantae > Streptophyta > Magnoliopsida > Asparagales > Amaryllidaceae > Allium > Allium sativum. Next base: position 242,285,030 of record CM060915.1, on the reverse strand, counting down.
CTAAAAATATTTAAATCTATTTAAAAATATCTTTCCAACGAATCCGAAAAATCGAAATTTCATAGCGGGAATAAAAAGTTATGGACAGTTGAATAATCAGAATAGTCGCTATGGAATATAGTATAATTTATAGCCCGTATAAAGGGCTATTATACAAACGACCTCCATTTTCGACGAAACCACTTTTATTGGATCCGGAATGTCAAATATTTGCTAAATTTAATTTTCCATAATTTTTGGAATTAATTTGTAAGCGTGGTAAATTAAAATGTGATTCAATCATTTCTATTGAATTTAATCGACTGTTAAAAAGACCATTTTTCAAACGGTCTCCAAATTCAACGAAATTAATTTTGTTAGGACCGTATCATCAAAACATAGCAATATTTATTTTTCGGGAATTTTTGGAGTCCGTATGTGACCCCAGTGAATTTAAATGTACGATCGGATTAATTAAATAAATGATTCAAACTTTAAATTAAAGAAAACAAACTAAAGATGATCGTTTGGGCAGACGTCACCTAGCCCATTGGTTCTGGAACGGGGGCAATTGGGTTGGAACAATTTTTGTTGGCCTGAAATTGGAGCTGTTAGGGATTTATGGGCTTAAACTGGTAATTAGTTAATTAAATAATATTTTATTATAAATATCACATTACAAACCCTAATACCTTAGTCTAAAGCCGCCGCCCTCTTTCGTATCAATGGCCAGAAGCTTCTTCACTTCCTCCACTAATTCCCTTCAATCCTTACAATAAAACCTCCTGCTCCTTCAGACTTTATTGTAGAGATTTTTACAAGCTTCGAATCCATACGGAGTTTGGATTTTTTTAGTGGAGTATTAGTGGTGAACCACGCACCCGAACAGCCGATGCATCAACCACCGCCACCCCCTCCTACGGCCATCGCACCTCACGGCGGTGGGACCCCAGGCATGCCTTCCCCTCCTCTCTGGCGTGCCGGCACCCGATCGTCGTCCGACTGCATGTGGTGTTCGAAAAGTTAAACCCTTGTATTGAACGAGTTGAAAAACCATCGGCCTTTATCTATAAAGAGGAAGAAGGTGAAATCTATTTTTATTTATTTAATTTATTTATTTTAAAATGTTATTAACGTAAAATAAATCGTATCTCACTCATATGAACTCGAAATTGAACGATTTCAGATCCGTTACGATCGTGGGTCCGAGGTATACGCTTCTGAGCTGACTAGAACGAATTCTGAGCGGATCAAATTTTGGTCAAATTTCAGATCGGAATCATTCAGATTTAAACGACAATGAGATTTCTATTTTATTTCTTTTTCTTAAATAATTAAACTTAATTATGATCGTATTATCACCAATCTGCTATTGATTACTAATTATTATGATACGTGATTTGATCTGTGATTGTTGTAGATCTGTTAATTTGGTGATACTATGTTATTATGAAATTGTCACAAACATGTGGATCACTAATGTTTAAATGAAATTGTCACAAACATGTGGATCAATATTGTTTAAATGAAATTGTCACAAACATGTGGATTATTATTGTTTAAATGAAATTGTCACAAACATGTAGATTACTATGGTTTAGATAAAATTGTCATAACAAAAATGAACATTTTTTGTTGAAATAAAATAATCAAAACAAAAATGACATTTTTGTAAAGTAGATTTGTGTCAAATCACAAATTACATGCTTGTCAAAAAAAAAAAAAAAAATGAAATTTCACTTTTTGCCATTTTGATTGTATTAGAATTTTCAATCAAAAATGAAATTTCACTTTTTTCCATTTTGATTGAATTAGAATTTTCAATCAAAAATGAAATATCACTATTTCCATTTTGATTGAATTAGAATTTTCAATCAAAAATGAAATATCACTTTTGTCATTTTGATTGAATTAGAATTTTCAATCAAAAATGAAATTTCACTTTTTGTCATTTTGATTGAATTAGAATTCTCAATCAAAAATGAATTATACATGTTTTAAAATAAAAACATGATTACATTGAAAATTCACATTTTTAATGTCATGTAAGGAATTAAAGTAATGTACATGTTTTAAAATAAAAACCTGATTACATTAAAATTTCATTTTTAATGTAATGTTAGAAATTAAAAAAATGTGCATGTTTTAAAATAAAAACATGTTTACATTAAAATTCACATTTTTAATGTAATGTAAGAAAATAATGAAATGTTCATGTTTTAAAATAAAAACATGTTTACATTAAAAATTCACTTTTTAATTTAATGTTAGAAATTAAGAAAAAGATTCATGTTTTAAAATAAAAACTTATTTACACTAAAAATTCACTTTTTAATGAAATGTTAGAAATTAGACAAATATTTATGTTTTAACATAAAAACATGTTTACATTAAAAATCCACTTTTTAATGTGATATTAGAAATTAGAAAAATGTACACGTTTTAAAATAAAAGCATGTTAACATTAGAATTTCACATTTTGATGCAATGTAAGCAACTACGAAAAATGTTCATGTTAAATATAGGAACATGATAACATTAAAAACCTTATTTTTAATGAAATGAATGAATCACTAGAAAATGTACATTTCTTACATAAACATCAAAATTTTCATTTTTATAAAAAGAATGATTCATATGAAAATTGTTCATATTTAAATAAAAGTGTTGAAACATTAAAAATCATATTTTTAATGTAATCATTAGAAATATTGACTGTTTGAATAAAAATGTTGCAACATTAAAAATTCCATTTTTAATGTAAAGGTAATTCATTAGAGAACATATGTTAAAAACCATATTTTCAACATGTTAGAAAATATTTGTATGTTGAAAACATTATTTTTAACATGCTAGAAAGGAGGAAAATGAGACATTTTTTGTTCATTAAAAAGGACCAAACAAAATATACATTTTGTTCACTGGATAAAAATGAGACATTTTTTTTTGTTCATTAAAAAGATTAAACAAAATATACATTTTGTTCATTGAATAAAAATGAGGCATTTTTGTTAATTAAAGAGGATGAAACATTTTTGTTAATTAAAAAGGTCAAAAACAAAAATATACATTTTTGTTAATTAAAGTATACATCTTTGTTGCATATATTAGAATTTATATACATAATTAAAATAACATTTTTATTCACAATGCATATATTAAAATTTATATGCATAGTTAAAATAATATTTTTATTTACAATGCATATATTAGGATTTATGTGCATAGTTAAAATAACATTTTTATTTACAATACATATATTAGAATTTGTATGCATAGTTAAAATAACATTTTTATTTACAATGCATGTATTAGGATTTATGTGCATAGTTAAAATGACATTTTTATTTACAATGCATATATTATGATCTATATGCATAGCTAAAATAACATTTTATTTACAATACATATAATAGAATTTATATGCATAGTTAAAGTAACATTTTATTTACAATGCATATATTAGAATTTATATGCAAAGTTAAAATATCATTTTGTTGGCAATACGTACATTAGAATTTGTATGAATTATTTTTATGGTAAAAACAGACACTGGAAACTTTATACAAATAAAATATCCTTTTTTTATTTGTTAAAGTTAACAATAGAAATACAAATAAAAAAAATAGTTTTTTATTTATCGTTGACTTAGGTGTTATGTAAATGAAATATATTTTGTTTGACATGATGAATATGTAGATATGATATGCCAATAAAAACATTCTTTTATTTGGCATGTTAAACACGTTAGTGGAATCATCTAATGGTTTATATTTATATATAATTATATATAAAAATATAAATTAAAATTAAACGAATCGCGCGCGGTAGTTCACGTTCCGGAATCGTAACTTCAAACGATTATACCGAAAGATCCGACCATCGGATTTTTCCAAGACTAGAACCGTTAGGACCCCTTTGGGAAGATCTTTCCAACAATATAATTTTTTTTAAATCCAACGGTTAGATTTCGAGATAAGTGTAAATCAAATTTTGATAAAAACAGTGCCAGGGCCGCTTATTGACCCGAAGCATCGTTAAATTAATTTAGCTATTTTTGCATAAATAAAAATAGCGATAAATTGTTATTAAATACTATTTACGATACGAAATGGTTTTAAATTATATATATGCGAGAATCATTTGAAAAGATGGAGTTCTATCTCATTTCAAATGATTACGCGACGATTTAAATCGAAGATAGTTAAGACAGCGATTGAAGACCGACGATCTTCACATCGAATGGATAACTACTGATGCCCGACATTGGTTAGCTCCCAGTAAAGGGTTAAAGTGGTAGTTATCCGAACGTACTTGTTGATTGTCCGGATAAGCGAGCACCTCTCTTTCGTATTGGACATACGAGATGAGGAATAAGGTGTCTCCGGTTTCGTTCAGACCCAGAACGGACTTGTAGTTCGACATTGGATTTCATTCCATGTAAATTGATTTCTATTTAATATATATCTGTTGGTGGTGGAGAATTTATTCCCTTGCTTAACACCCTTCTCTGAGACGCATGAGCTTAGAGGTTATATATTGGTAGTTATCGATCACATGGCGTGAATTGTCAATGTGACATGCCAAGATGCAATTGATCGAGGCTTTTGTTGAAAAGCAGAGCCTTGTGGTTGATGATCAAAGCATAGACTATTTCGGCATAGCTCTATGTATAGTGTTACCTCGCGAGCCTCACACCCCGGTAAGAGTCAAAAAGGGACAAGGGAACATAGGGAGTGCACACATTTCTTTCAAGCTAGAAGTGGTATCAGGGTTTTGCAAGCCCTGACATTTTACTTATGTGGTTGATGGATTATGAGATGCCTCAGATTTATTGGTCGATAGTGACCAAATTATAGGTTCAATAGGACCAGGAAACGTGTGTTCAGGAATTGCCAATCCACTAAAGTATTTATGGACCGGCCCTACAGGATCCAAGGGTTGCCCGTAGGTGTGATCCTAGGGCATTGCTAGAGTGTCTCGAATCGGTAAGGAGATCGTCCCTAGCCTTGACTCATGACGGAAATCCAATTTCTAATGTAAACCTATATGTGGCGACATAGTAGGATGGGGTACTATGCCGTCTAGGATTGATACATTTACTTTGAAGTATTTTAAAACTGATTAGACACTAATAATATTAAAATATTATTTTCTACGTATCAAGCATGTTTGATCATTATAAGATAAAAATCTATCCTCCGGTTTGCGTTGCATTATGTGATGGTACTTGAGTCTTATAATGATTTCATTTTTCTAAAAGCATTGCGTTGTTTTGAATAAAAATTTATTAAACTTATGCACTGGCAATCCAATGGAGTAAACCCGTTCCGCGTTAGCGGCATGGTCCTGTGATTAGCCACATTGTTAGTTAAGTTAAGAAAGATTTCTCATACCAGTCCCATGACTGACTCATAGTTTGTTTCACTTTGCAAACTCGGGTGCCGTCTTTTCACATAGGCAGCCAAGTGACAGGTTTTGGTATGGATACATTCTGGATTGGAGCTTACTTAAGGAAAGAAGATGAAGAACATTTTTCTTTTTATCCTTTTATTGCTGCTTTGAGACATTAAGACATTATTGATCTATGATGTATTTGATGGAGTTGAGACTTATTTCTTTTTTTTGTTGAGACTTCTATTTGCTAAGTGTATCCTGTAACTGCGCACTCTGTTGTCTCTGATGTTGTGATGCGATGACATTCCTATTTCCGCTGCAATGATTTATGTGTTATGATGTTATCTGAGATCTGCTATTGTTGTAATTATGTTATGGTCCTATAATTATCCTTTCTTTCATACTACGGAAGTTTGGGGTCGTCACAGTTGGTACCAGAGCTAAAGGTTAACCTTAGCTTCGGAGTACAACATTTTTAAAACAATTCGTCTAGATAGAATCAGCAGTATTCTAAGGCGATTAGCTCGTTAGAGATTGGATTAGTAATGTCCTAGAATGAGCACAGCAGAATAGCATATATTAATCAGGCATTACATCATTATCATCTTTTCATATGTCTCTACTTTTAATCTTTCGTTTAAAATTATCATTTCTGTTAGTCTGACTCTTTCGTTGATGGTACAAAACTAACTAGAAAATGAGCAATAGAGCGAGAGCACGACCTCGAGGCAGAGGTAGGGCCAGAGGACCAGCAAGAGATGAGACCCCACTGCTCAGAGGCAGCCCACTCCCGAGGCTGTAACACTACCACCTCAACCCCACAACCTTTTGACTTGGACAAGGTGGCCAAGAAGTTCAGAAATTTAGGGGGCGTGCCATTCATCGAGTGAGAGACGAAGATTGAGGCACAGGCATGGCTAAAGAATTGCAAGAAAATATTTGGATGCCTGGAATCAGTAGACCACCGCAAGCGCTTCTTGGCATCATGGTTATTGAAAGATGAAGCTGAAAATTGGTGGGATACTGTCATCATTGGCAATAATGAGGCCGGTATGTCTTGGGCCAAATTCAAAGAACTCTTCAACGAGAAGTTTATTCCTCCGCAGGAAGTAGAGCGTCTCCATGATCAATTTGCCAACTTGCAGCAAGGAGATATGACTATTTCAGAATATATACGGAAGTTCGAAGAACTCTCACGCTATGCTCCAGAATTAGTTCGGGAACCAATCCAGAAGAACAAAAGATTCATCAATGGTCTCTCCAAGAAATATTTGAGCAAAGTCACAGCACACATTAAGCTCCCCTTTAATGAAGTGATCGAGATGGCTTGCCGCTATGAGGACAATGACAGAAATTCACAACAGGAGCGTGAGAAGAATCAGAATAATAACAAAAGAAAGCAAGCTGATAAGAAACTAGAGGCAAGCAGCTCTTCAGCCGCCAAGCCCCAATGGAAAAAGAGAGACAAATCCAAGGTGAGATGCTTCAATTGTCAGAATATGGGGCGCTTTGACTACGAATGCCAGGCTCTAAAGAAACCAAGAAGGAATGAGTCTGGACTGAGTCAGAACCACGGTCAAAATTCTTGGAACACTCAGGAGTGCTTTAATTGCCATAAGACAGGGCACTTTATCAGAAATTGCCCTTTGTTGAAGAAATCTGAGGTGGCACATATGTACGATGGAGCAGCTGCACCGGCTTCTTCTGAGGGAGCAGGTAAACCCGATGTTTTAGGAGGTACTCTTAATATTAAGAACATTCCTAGTACAGTATTGTTTGACACTGGTCATCAAGAAGTTTCATTTCTATTGACACGATTAAAAAGTTAAAACTCAAACCAAGATAACTTAAAGAATCGATTATAGCCCATAGTCCGATAGGAGGTTCACTTATGCTTGATCAGTATTGTAGAGTGCCTGTTTCTTATTCTTACTTCCTGTTCCCTTTTGACTTGATCGTTATGAGTTTTTCCGGATATGATATCATACTTGACTAGATTGGCTAACAAAATATGAGGCTGTGTTACTATGCACTGAAAGAATAGTCAAAATTAAAACCAAATTCGTAGATATCATGGCTATACCATGCCACGGCTCAACCACTGATAGGAAAGAATTCTAGTCTTCTCTAGAAGTTACTCCTGCTTCTATTGACGATATTTTCATCATCAGAGATTATGCGGATGTGTTTGAAGAAGTTGATAGCGTACCTCCGCGCAAAGAAATCGATTTCAGGATTGACTTGGTTCCTAATGCAAGGCCCGTGGTGCGTCCTATTCGGAGAATGACACTGAAAGAAAAAGAGGAGCTGAGCAATCAAACTAAACAACTTTTGTGGAAGGGTTTGACCAGGCCTAGCTTCTCAAATTGGGGTGCAGCAGTGGTGTTTGTCCCAAAGTCAGACGGTACCCTCAAACTATGTGTGGACTACGGTGACCTCAATAAGCAAACACTGAAAAATAAATATCCACTGCCACGTATTGATGATCTGTTGGACCGCTTGAATGGAGCGCAAGTATTCTCTAGGATGGACCTAGCTACATGTTTCCATCAATTACGCATTGCCGAAGAATGTGTTTCTTTGACAGCTTTAAGAGGGCCAAACTTATTCTATGAATGGCTAGTGATGCTCTTCGGTTTATGTAATGCTCCAGCCTACTTTATCGATCTAATGAACAGAGTATTCCGGGATGTCTTAAATAAATTCGTGCTGGTTTTCATCGATGACATCCCAATCTTTTCTAAATCCACTGCTGAGCGTGAAAAGCATCTGAAAGAAGTCCTGGAAATCTTGAGAAAGAATGTGTTGAAAGATAAATTCTCTAAATGTATATTCTGGCAAGAAGAGGTGAAATTCCTCGACCATGTTGTATCAAAGAAAGGCATTTCAATAGATCCAGGAAAGATCTCAGCCATCTCAGATTGGAATTAGCCTAGCACTCCTACCGAAGTCAGAAGTTTCTAAGGATCGGCTGGCTATTATCGGAAATTCGTTAAAGATTTTTTGAAATTATCTTGTCCATTGACAAAGCTGACTAAGAAGCATACAAAGTTTGTTTGGACACCCGGATGTGAGGCAGCTTTCCGAGAGCTGAAACTTAGGTTGACCACGGCTCCTGTGTTGACCATTATTGATGGCAATCAAGATTTGAAAGTCTGGACAAATGCTTGTATTGAAGGTAATGGTGCGGTGTTAATGCAAAGGGACAAAGTTGTTGCATATGCTAGCCATCAGTTGAAACCGCATGAGAAGAAATACCCCACTCATGATCTTGAGTTGATGGCCATCGTGTTTGCTCTAAAGATATGGAGGCACTATCTCTTGGGTGAGAAGTTCGAACTAAATACTAATCACAAATCCTTGAAGTACTTGTTTACCCAAAGGGATTTGAACTTGAGGAAGCAAAGTTGGGTTAAATTTCTTGCGGCCTATGACCTGGACATCTTATATACTCCAGGAAATGCCAATGTTGTAGCCGATGCGCTATGCAGAAATAATGCAGACAGCGTGTAACTCCCTGAATTTTTTGTGTCTATTATAAGAACAAATTAAAGAATACTTAAATTTTAAAGTGAGAATTAAGGGAAATGGGTTACGCCATTGCGTTCGTCTCAGAATTTTGCTTGGAATAGAGTCCAAGTTTTCGTAAATCGGACTTCGCATGAGGAAGTTATGGCACTCAGAAGTTTCAGGGATTTGAATAAATTAAAATAGCTCGAATTCAAATTCGAAATTCAAATCACACACCCGGGCTAGGAGGGAAATTTCCCGCCCAGGACCCAGGTCGACCAGGTGGTCGACCTGGGTCACATAGGTCGACCAGGGCATCGACCTCCCCCTTATTTCCAGATCCGAGGACTGGTTCGTTTTTCTGCATTTGGATGCCCGTTCTGACCAGATTCATTGATCCCTATGCTATATAAACACCCCTAAGGCTACAGTTTTCTCTACACTACTTCATTACGCTTATACTCTACCCTAATTCATATCAAAATAAATCAAAGACGGGGTTATGCCGCTCAAGTTCTTCGTAGAATCAAGTTTAGAATTCATGTAGAGATACAAAGGCTAATTCAACGACTTCAACAACTATTTTCTAAGAATCAAATCTAATTAGAGAATCGATAATCTACGTCAAGGGATCGCTTTTCAGTTTCAGAAATCAGATCCCAAAATTCAAGATTGTTCTGTAATTTGTAAGTTCACGTTACATTCAGAAATAAAAGTTAATTGTGATTCTGACATTGAAATAAATCTGAATCTGAGATTATGCCTATTTCTATATGTCTTTCTATATCCATTGGATCTATCTCATTGATAATATTATGTCCATTCTTTGTCTCTTCTTTCCTTCTTCCCTTTTTGTTTATAGCCAGGCTACTGCAAGCCTGAGCCAAATCTCATAAGAGATGAACGTACGTTGGAAATAAAATTGGGCATAATATATGATTTGAACATGGCCAGCGCTAAAATTGGGCATAATATATGATTTGAACATGGCCAGCGCTAAAATTGGGCATAATATATGATTTGGACATGACTAGCACTAAAATTGGGGAAAAAGTATTAAATTATGTATAATTGGGCATAACTGATTTGTAACGGATTTGAGGACATAACACATGTTGTATTTAAAACATAAAGTGTATCGAACATATGACTTGAGATTTGAGGCATAAAGTATATTGGACATATGACTTGGGATTTGGGGCGTAAATTGAACTGTAAACATGTAAGGCATAGTACATGATGTGGTTTAATACCTAAAAATTGGGTCATATTATATAAGATAGTTCATGACTTGGAAGAAGGGGATTATTGTGTATAGTGACTTATGGATTAGGCATGAAAACCTATAGTAAGATTGGGATAATTGTTAAATATGAACACGCCTAAATTGGGATTTTAGGTAATTGGCCTACACTGTAATTAAAGGCTATAATTTGGCATACTTTATACTGTGAATCATGATTGGGGGCTTTTGGAGAATATTTTGTACGGTGCAATATGACTAAACCTTAGGGCATGTGTATATTATGATTTTTGGGGCATGACTATTATTGCAAAGTTGGAAAAATTGGGTTTAACCTATTTTGAGTACTAACTTGAATTTGAATTTATGGGGCATAATTTGAAATCAATTTTGTTGGGGTATAAGTTGAGAATTGGAACATGACTAGTTTTGTGAATTTGGGATGATCAACATATAAAATTTAGACTTGGACATGTACTGTAAACATGTAAATTAGGGAAGAGATGAACGTGCCTATCCCGATGTTAGATTGAGTTATGGTGTAAAACTGCCCAGAACCGCTCTCCACATCCAGTAACCACAACAACACCTATCTAATGTGAGAGGTTAGTGCATCATGCCTAAGAAAAACCCAAGGTTAGATTGAGTTGCGGTGTAAAACTGCCCGGACCCGCCCGGCACATCCAGTAACCGCAACTACACATATCTAATGTGAGAGGTTGGTGCATTAATAAATCAATTAATGCTAATGAACAAGACATGCTAAGAAAATGATTAGTTTTAAGTTCATAAGAACACTTAACCAATATAACATGAATGACTAGGGTTAAGTTAATGAGAAACACTTAACCGATATAACAAGATGGATGACTAGGGTTAAGTTAATAGGAAACACTTAACCGATATAGCATGATAAATGGGTATGGTTAAGTTAATAAGAAACACTTAACCAATATCTTGATTTGTGGTAAGGTTAAGTTTAAACAAGAGGGCAACACTTAACCGATATAACTTGATTTGTGCTAAGGTTAAGTTAACACGAGAGGGCAACACTTAACCCATATAACTTGATTTGTGGTAGGGTTAAGTTAACACAAGAAGGCAACACTTAACCAAAGTAACATGACAAGTAGGTGGGTTAAGTTAACTTAAATTGATTGATGACACTTAATCAATACAACATGATGAACACGTGGGGTTAAGTTAATAAGAAACACTTGACCAATATAACTTGATGGACGAACGGGGTTAAGTTGATAGGAAACACTTAACCAATCCAACATGATAAGTGAGGAGGGTCAAGAAACAATTAACCAACATAACATGATGAATGGGTGGGTTAAGTTAACACGAATGGACAACACTTAACCAATATGGCATAATGAGCTGGAGGGTTAAGTATATATCAAGTTGGGTGGGTAATATAAGTAAATATAGGCCCACAAATTAACCTTTAAATAAACATGCTTGAATCAGTGGGAGGTTTAAGTACATATCGGGTTGGTGGGTAATATTAGTAATATCGGCCCACAAATTTAACCAGTAAGAAACCCTAGTAACGGGGACCCATTTCAGCAATAACCCACGTAGATGTATCATGGTACCCTGAACTAGGAAGGGTGGGGCACGATTACTGGGCTGATTATAAGTGGTCAAAACAGCGGCAGGGGGTACGTCAGTGTAGGTTCCAACGGTTTACGGGCGTGCACGTACTCCGGAGTGGGAAAAAGTAGGCACTGGGTACCAGTAGTTATACACTGTGCATCTTGAATCGTGTCGGGTTGCTATCATAGGGATTGATACGCTTATGGTGGGACCAGCATAGGGTATCTACATGCAAGAGAGGGACGATTGACATAGACACAAAGAAAAATTAATACGAGTAAGGAGCCGATCGATAGGGTAGTAAGGATACATCTAACATGTTCATGACAATTAGGCAGATTGAGGTGGAATCCTCACGATAGATGTACACCTGAAGGCTACCACAATTGCGGGGATTTGGATCACATTACAATATGATCATTTTATATAGATTACTAGTTGGGACACTAGTTAGGTGGTGCATAGATATAAAAATCAGAATAACAAGGTAGTAGCGAAGCAGAGAAAGAGTAGAAGCGCATTCAGTTTATCTTGCCTTATCATATCTATACTAATCTTATGTTATCTTGTTATCCTTTTTCTCACGGTATTGTCTTATATTTAGTTTATTCATGTCATGATGGTTTTTCCTGTTTATATGCTGAAAGTCACTGGACTTACCAGACTTATGTCTGACCTAGTTTTGTTTCGCCTCTTTTCTTCCGTTTTCCCTCCCAGGTTCGCAGGGAGGAAATGTTACCACTTTGCTCAGTTTTCTTTCCAAGCTCGAAGATAGTCGATGTATAGCTTTGGACTCTCTCTTCCACTGCTATGGCTGGTTTATGCTTTATTGGGGAATATCGTTGTTATTTTTATGCTTCTTTTATATTTGGAAGTTTTTAAATCAAGACAGGAGTTCTATGTATTACTTTTAAGTATGATTGAGACAACTATTGTAAAAGCTTGACTGAACCACATTGTTTATAAAATGATTTTATTTTTCGCTACTTTATTTGTTTGTCTTGTAATTTATCTGCATCTTTTACCTAAAATGCTCTACCGAAGTTAAGGCATTCCCTTTGTGAGTGACCTTAACGGAGGTGGGGGTGTTTCACTTGGTATCAGAGCTGAAGGTTACCGGATCAGATAAAAGATTTGAAAAATTATTTTCAAAACGGTTTTAAAAGAAGCATTTTCAAAAGAAAAGATTTTTTTTAAAGGCATACTCCCCAAAGCCATTTGCACTATCTTTAGATCCTCTATTTGAATCCTTGTTTCCTTCTTTCTTTAGTCTCCGAAGCACCTGGCTTTTTGGGAGGTAACCTCAATGCGGCATGGTTCCGTAGGCTCGATGAGACTACGACACCTGTCAAAGGGCGAAGAAGTGCACAACCTCCATCCATAGTCGTAGTAGTTTCACCTATGGCTAATTCTCTTCCAAGCTTTGTAGGGTTTCCCGTGCGATGGAGGCAACGTTCGAAGGGCTTGTCAACATGGTTCACAAAGGAGGTAAAGAGAAAGAGGCCAAAGGGGAAGAATCACAAACAAGGGATTAGAATATAAGAAGGGAGGAGAAAATAATAGATCCCGCAACAAGAGGTAGTATCTTTCCTACGGTATAACGGGTCATTTAATTATAGGAAGTAAAAGACAAGTAGTTGTTTTCAGCATAGTGAGGCAGGGCATCTTATTAAGGATTTCCCAGAGGACAAGGACACGGACAAGGACAAAGGATAGGATTTTCAGGAAAGAAAGTGCATGCTTTAACTGCCTGCGTACCTCAGAGAAAGATAGTAAAGTTTAGTTTTTCTTTTTGATCATCCTGTTAGTACTCTTTTTGATTTTAGCGCTTCACATTCACTTATATCTGCTTCCGTAGTTGAGTCTCTGCATCTTAGTACTAGTATAGTAGAAGATCCCATAATTGTCTCAAATCCGGTTGGTTGTTCGGCTCATTTATCTATGGTTTGTAAGGATTTGAGAATATCAATATTAAGGATTGAGTTTAAGTATAATGCTTATATTTTTGGTTCCATGGGCTATGGATTGATTCTAGGTATGGGTTGGTTAGCTAGTAATTGTGAAAGGAGGGTAGTTACACTTTTTACTTGCCTCGGGAATACCCTCGAGACTTCGTGCGATCCTAAGGGGATCACTTAAGCTTAGCTACCTAGAATCACTTGATGCATTTATCGATGATTTGCGATCCGTTAGAGTAGTCCATGAGTACGCAGATGTTTTTGATTAGGTTAGGGATTTCCCCCCTAAAACTCGAGATAGACTTCCGCATATATCTAGTTGACAATGCAAAGCCAGTTATGCGATCAACAATAGTTTTGGAGCAAGATTGGTGAGGATAGCCAGAGTCGGTTAGGTGCTCAATTGTTTGGTTGTTTTGCTAGTATCTTCTCACACAGATTGTCCAAATTCGGAGGAGGCATTCCTTGGGTGCTTGTCTGATATTGGTTTAGGCCTTTGGGGCTTGTACTTGAGGGATGCCGAGTTCGACTAGGATGGTTTGCGTGAGAAATAAATGGTGGTGGCAGGCACCCTAAGTAAGACTGGCCTTAAGAGAGGTAAAAAGTACATTGCAACCTTTAGCTTTAGACCCTTAGATTTGTGACATGATGGATAAGCTAAGTAAAGGAGAGACCTCTAATCATCTTAGTATATACACTTAGTATCATGGTTAACACCTGTTTATCTTGGAAAGATAGTTCAACTACGTTGGATACCCTCTAGCATAGTAAGTGATCGAGGTCCTATCTTTACTAGTGTGTTTTGGAAATGGAGGACAAGAAGCTTCGCAATCGTAAAGTTAAATTAGTTAAGGTACAGTGGAGTGAAGCTCAAGAAGATGCGACTTAGAAGACTGAAGACTAAATACGCGCAGCCTACCCCCTTTTCTTTTTAAGGATACATCCTTGATCTCTCTTTCCTTAAGTTTATGCATGCTTGTATCTACCTTTTAAGTATATCTCCTCGATCATATTCCTTACCCTTAGGTAGAAGCCAATGGATGTAAACATGTGTTTGAAACATGTTATGATTGGTGGTTTCAAGTGGTTGCTAGTGGTTGCTTGTGGATGCATATACACACATTAGGCGCTAGATCGGCTCAGTCACTTTCATATTGCATATGCATGAGTGAATTTTTATATATATGAACTGAAATTTGATGTGTTATCATATGGGTGTTGCATTTGTATGAATGATTGTGCACATGATGGACTCATGGAACTAACATAATTCGCATTGAGGAGGTCAAGTGAATCAATAGACCACCTGATTTTGCATTAGATGAGGACATGTACACACACTATGAATATGATCATGAAAGCATTAGAAACCTTTTTTAGGACAATAGACGCCTGTGATTGAATGGTTGAGCAGATGGATGTTGGACGGTGGGGTATACATTCTTCTTGACTTGAAGATTTCGGGGATGAAATCCTTTAAGGAGGGGAGAATGTAACACCCTGAATATTCTATGTCTATTATAAGAACAAATTAAAGAATATTTAATTTTTAAAGTGAGAATTAAGGGAAACGGGTTACGACATTGCGTTCGTCTCGGAATTTTGCTTGGAATAGAGTCCAAGTTTTCTAAATCGGACTTCGTATGAGGAAGTTATGGCACTCAGAAGTTTCAGGGATTTAAATAAATTAAAACAGCTCGAATTCAAATTCGAAATTCAAATCACACACCCGGGCTAGGCGGGAAATTTCCCTCCCAGGACCCAGGTCGACCAGGGGGTCGACCAGGGGGTCGACCTGGGTCACATAGGTCGACCAGGGGGTCGACATCCCCCTATTTCCAGATCCGAGGCCCGGTTCGTTTTTCTGCATTTGGACGCCCGTTCTGACCAGATTCGTTGATCCCTATGCTATATAAAAACCCCTAAGGCTACAGTTTTCTCTACACAACTTCATTACGCTTATACTCTACCCTAGTTCATATCAAAATAAATCAAAGATGGGGTTATGCTGCTCAAGTTCTTCGTAGAATCAAGTTTAGAATTCAAGTAGAGATTCAAAGGCTAATTAAATGACTTCAACAACTATTTTCTAAAAATCAGATCTAATTAGAGAATCGATAATCTACGTCAATGGATCGCTTTTCAGTTTCAGAAATCAAATCCCAAAATTCAAGATTGTTCTGTAATTTGTAAGTTCACAATACTTTCAGAAATAAAAGTAAATTGTGATTCTGACATTGTAATAAATATGAATCTAAGATTATGCCTATTTCTATCTGTCTTTCTATATCCATTAGATCTATCTCATTGATAATATTATGTCCATTCTTTGTCTCTTCTTTCCTTCTTCCCTTTTTGTTTTATAGCCGGGCTACTGCGAGCCTGAGCCAAATCTCATAAGAGATGAACGTACGTTGGAAATAAAATTGGGCATAATATATGATTTGAACATGGCCAGCGCTAAAATTGGGCATAATATATGATTTGGACATGACTAGCGCTAAAATTGGAAAAAAGTATCAAATTATGTATAATTGGGCATAACTGATTTGTAACGTATTTGAGGACATAACACATGTTGTATTTAAAACATAAAGTGTATCAAACATATGACTTGAGATTTGAGGCATAAAGTATATTGGACATATGACTTGGGATTTGGGGCGTATATTGAACTGTAAACATGTATGGCATTGTACATGATGTGGTTTAAGACCTAAAAATTAGGGCATATTATATAAGATAGTTCATGACTTGGAAGAAGGACATTATTATGTATAGTGACTTATGGCTTAGGCATGAAAACCTATAGTAAGATAGGGATAATTGTTAAATATGAACACGCCTAAATTTGGATTTTAGGTAATTGGCCTGCACTGTAATTAAAGGTTATAATTTGGCATAGTTTATACTGTGAATCATGATTGGGGGGTTTTGGGGAATATTTTGTATGGTGCAATATGACTAAACCTTAGGGCATGTGTATATTGTGATTTTTGAGGCATGACTATTATTGCAAAGTTGGAAAATTTGGGTGTAACCTATTTTGAGTAATAACTTGAATTTGAATTTATGGGGCATAACTTGAAATCAATTTTGTTGGGGTATAAGTTGAGAATTGGAACATGACTAGTTTTGTGAATTTGGGATGATTAGCATATAAAATCTAGACTTGGACATGTACTGTAAACATGTAAATTAGGGAAGAGATGAACGTGCCTAACCCGAGGTTAGATTGAGTTGTGGTGTAAAACTGCCCGGAACCGCCCGGCACATCCAGTAACCACAACAACACCTATCTAATGTGAGAGGTTAGTGCATCATCCCCAAGAAAAACCCGTGGTTAGATTGAGTTGTAGTGTAAAACTTCCGGAACCGCCCGGCACATCCAGTAACCGCAACAACACATATCTAATGTGAGAGGTTAGAGCATTAATATGTCAATTAATGCTAATGAACAAGACATGCTAAGAAAATGACCAGGGTTAAGTTCATAAGAACACTTAACCAATATAACATGAATGACTAGGGTTAAGTTAATGAGAAACACTTAACCAATATAACAAGATGGATGACTAGGGTTAAGTTAATAGAAAACACTTAACTGGTATAACATGATAAATGGGTAAGGTTAAGTTAATAAGAAACACTTAACCAATATCTTGATTTATGGTAGGTTAAGTTAAAACAAGAGGGCAACACTTAACCAATATAACTTGATTTGTGGTAAGGTTAAGTTAAAACAAGAGGGCAACACTTAACCAATATAACTTGATTTGTGGTAAGGTTAAGTTAAAACAAGAGGGCAACACTTAACCAATATAACTTGATTTGTGGTAAGGTTAAGTTAACATGAGAGGGCAATACTTAACCAATATAACTTGATTTGTGGTAGGGTTAAGTTAACACAAGAAGGCAACACTTAACCAAAGTAACATGATAAGTAGGTGGGTTAAGTTAACTTAAATTGATTGATGACACTTAACCAATACAACATGATGAACACGTGGGGTTAAGTTAACAAGAAACACTTGACCAATATAACTTAATGGATGAACGGGGTAAAGTTGATAGGAAACACTTAACCAATACAACATGATAAGTGAGGAGGGTCAAGAAACACTTAACCAACATGACATGATGAATGAGTGGGTTAAGTTAACACGAATGGACAACACTTAACTAATATGGCATAATGTGCAGGAGGGTTAAGTACATATCAAGTTGGGTGGGTAATATTAGCAAATGTAGGCCCACAAACTTAACCTTTAAATAAACATGCTTGAATCAGTGGGAGGGTTAAGTACATATTGGGTTGGTGGGTAATATTAGTAATATAGGCCCACAAACTTAACTAGTAAGAAACCCTAGTAATGAGGACCCATTTCAGCAGTAACCCACATAGATGTATCATGGTACCCTGAACTAGGCAGGATGGGGCACGATTACTGGGCTGATTATAAGCGGTCAAAACAACGGCAGGGTGTGTGTCAGTGTAGGTTCCGACGGTTTACGGGCGTGCACGTACACCGGAGTGGAAAAAAGCAGACACTGGGTACCAGTAGTTATACACTGTGCATCTTGAATCGTGTCGGGTTGCTATCATAGGGATTGATACACCTTATGGTGGGACCAGCACTGGGTATCTATACGCAAGAGAGGGCCGATTTACATAGACACAAGGAAAAATTAATACAAGTAAGGAGATGATCGATAGGGTAGTAAGGATACATCTAACATGTTCATGGCAATTAGGCAGATTGAGGCGGAATCCTCACGATAGATGTACACCTGGAGGCTACCATAATTGCGGGGATTGGGACCACATTACAATATGATCATTTTATATAGATTACTAGTTGGGACACTAGTTAGGTGGTGCAGAGATATAAAAATCAGAATAACAAGGTAGTTGCAAAGCAGAGAAAGAGTAGAAGCGCATTCAGTTTATCTTGCCTTATTATATCTATACTAATTGCATGTTATCTTGTTATCCTTGTTCTCAGGTATTGTCTTATATTCAGTTTATTCATATTATGATGCTTTTGCCTGTTTATATGCTGAAAGTCACTGGACTTACCAGACTTATATCTAACCTAGTTTTGTTTTGCCTCTTTTCTTCCATTCCCCCTCCCCCCCGGTTCGCAGGGAGGAAATGTTACAACTTAGCTCAGTTTTCTTTCCAAGCTCGAAGAAAGTCGATGTATTGCTTTGGACTCTTTCTTCCACTGCTATGGCTGGTTTATGCTTTATTGGGGAATATCATTGTTATTTTTATGCTTCTTTTATATTTGGAAGTTTTTAAATCAAGACAGGAGTTCTATGTATCACTTTTAAGTATGATTGAGACAACTATTGTAAAAGCTTGACTGAACCACATTGTTTATAAAATGAATTTATTTTCCGCTTCTTCATTTGTCTGTCTTGTAATTTATCTGCATCTTTTACCTAAAATGCTCCATCAAAGTTAAGGCATTCCCTTTGTGAGTGACCTTAACAGAGGTGGGGTGTTTCACAGCGCCAATATTGCCATCGCTAGTCTTATCATTACGCTTACATTAATGGATAAGATTTCTGCTCTTCAGAAAATGATAAATTTATTCAGATGATTAGCGAGCGAGTTCGAAAGGGCGAAGCGTCAAGCTTCCAAGTAGACAGGAAGGGGACCCTTAGACTGCAAGGGAGAATATGTATGCCAGATATTCCTGAGCTAAAAAGTGAAGTTATGGATGAATGTCACAAATATAAACTCAGCATCCATCTAGGAGTAAGCAAGATGTATCATGATCTTAAGTGCACCTTTTGGGGGAAGGCGATGAAGAGGAACGTTTCCACATATGTTGCTAGATGTTCCACCTTCTAGCAAGTTAAAAGCGACCAACAGAAGCTCGCAGGATTGTTGCAACCGCTAGAGGTTCCAAGTTGAAAGTGGTACCAAATTTCTATGGACTTCATTGATGGCTTACCCCGAACCAGAAAAGGCAATGATAGTATATGGGTGATTGTAGATCGTTTCACAAAAACCGCCCATTTTATCCCTATCAGATCGAATAGAATAGCTCGAAGTCTGGTGCAACTTTATTTCAGAGAGATTGTCAGACTACATGGAGTTCCTAGTAGCATCGTTAGTGATCGCGATCCAATATTTTCTAGCAAATTCTGGGAAGCATTCCAAGAAGAGCTTGGGACCAAATTGAATATGAGCACCGCTTATCATCCTCAGACAAATAGCCAGACTGAGAGGGTGAATCGCATATTAGAAGACTTATTGCGAGCATGCATTCTTGATTTTGGCAGGTCTTGCGAGGATCACTTGCACTAGGTTAAGTTCTCTTATAATAACAGTTACCAAGCAAGCTTGCAGATGTCGCCATTTGAAGCGTTATATGGCAGGACATGCAGATCTCCCGCATGTTGGGTGGAACCAAGCAATCGATTAGTATTGGGTCCCGACTTGATTCATGAAGCATCAGATAAAGTTTATTTTATTAAGAAGCGTCAACTGGCCGCTCAGAGCCGACAGAAGAGCCATGCAGACTCACGAAGAAGGGATTTGGAATTCTCTATTGGTGATTATGTGTACCTGAGGGTTTCCCCACTGAGAGGTGTAATTCGATTTGGGAAGACTGGGAAGTTGGCACCGAGATTCATTGGTCCATTCCCTATTCTTGAAAGGATTGGAACTCCCGCTTATAGGGTGCAGTTGCCTGACTGGTTGCCAGGGGTGCATGATGTATTCCATGTGTCTTAACTCCGAAAGCATGTACATGACCCAGACTTGATTGTGGAGGAAGCAACACAACAAGATTTGGAGATTACCCCGAGCTTAGCAGTAAGGAGGGAGCCAGTGAAAATTGTAGGCAAAGAGACCTGAATCTTGTGGAACAAGAGGATCCACTTAGTCAAAATGCAATGGAGCGGGGATCCTAAAGACTATATATGGGAGACTGAGGAAAGCATCAAATAGGCTTATCCCAAGTGCAAAGTAGACATCTCCGAGTAACTCTTGTATTGAGGTACATTTACAATATGTTACATTTTCCGTTTTGTTTCCTACTTTACTATTGTTTCCTTTTCGGGGACGAAAAGCTTTAAAGTGGAGGAGATTGTAACAACCCGGAAAATCAGAACCAATTTAAAATTTTTATTATGGCTGTTTCAACGAATTTTGAATAGTTAAAATAATTTATTTTAAATAATAACGATTTAAAATTTATTTAAATCGAATTTAGAACGAATATATTTATTTTAATTTTAAAAGGAATTAGAAATAGCATGGTAGTTTGAAATTTTGAATCTGAACTTTGACTGAATGTACAAAATTCAAAATAAAACGGATTTTAGAGAAACCAAAAATATTTAAATCTATTTAAAATATCTTTCCAACGAATCCAAAAAATCAAAATTTCATAGCGGGAATAAAAAGTTATGGCCAGTTGAATAATCGCTATGGAATATAGTATAATTTATAGCCCGTATAAAGGGCTATTATACAAACGACCTTCATTTTCAACGAAACCACTTTTATCGGATCCAGAACGTCAAATTATTGCTAAATTTATTTTTCCATAATTTTTGGAATTAATTTATGAGTATGGTAAATTAAACTGTGATTCGATAATTTCTATTGAATTTAATCAACTATTAAAAAGGTCATTTTCAAACGGTCTCCAAATTCGATGAAATTAATTTTATTAGGACCGTACCATCAAAACAAAGCTATATTTAATTTTCGGGAATTTCGGAGTCCATATGTGACCCCGGTGAATTTAAATGTACGATCGAATTAATTAAATAAATGATTTGAACTTTTAGGGATTTATGGGCTTAAACTTTTAGGGATTTATGGGCTTAAACTGCTTATTAGTTAATTAAATAATATTTTATTATAAATATCACATTACAAACCGTAATACCCTAGTCTAAAGCCGCCGCCCTCTTTCGTATTAGTGGCCAGAAGCTTCTTCACTTCCTCCACTAATTCCCTTCAATCCTTACAATAAAACCTCCTGCTCCTTCAGACTTTATTATATAGATTTTTACAAGGTTCGAATCCATACGGAGTTTGGATTTTTTAGTGGAGTATTCGCGGAGAACCACGCACCCAAACAGCCGACGCATCAATCGTCGCCGCCCCCTCCTACAGCCATTGCACCTCGTGGCGGTGGGACCCCCAGGCACGCCTCCCCCTCCTCTATGGCGTACCACCACCCGATTGTCGTCCGACTACTTGTGGTGTTCGAAAAGTTAAACCCTAGTATTGAACGATTGAAAACCCATCGGCCTTTGTCTGTAAAGAGGAAGAAGGTGAAATCTATTTTTAATTATTTAATTAATTTAATTTAAAATGTTGTTAACGTAAAATAAATCGTATCTAACTCATATGAACTCGAAATTTAACGATTTCAGATCCGTTACGATCGTGGGTTCGAGGTCTACACTTCTGGATTGACTAGAACGAATTCTGAGCAGATCAAATTTTGGTCAAATTTCAGATCGGAATCATTCAGATTTAAACGACAATGAGATTTCTATTTTATTTCTTTTTCTTAAATAATAAAACTTAATTATGATTGTATTATCACCAATCCGTTATTGATTACTAATTATTATGATACGTGATTTGATCTGTGATTGTTGTAGATCTGTTAATTTGGTGATATTATGTTATTATGAAATTGTCACAAACATGTGGATCAATATTGTTTAAATGAAATTGCCACAAACATGTGGATAAATATTGTTTAAATGAAATTGTCACAAACATGTGGATTATTATTGTTTAAATGAAATTGTCACAAACATGTAGATTATTATGGTTTAGATAAAATTATCATAACAAAAATGAACATTTTTGTTGAAATAAAATAATCAAAACAAAAATGACATTTTGTAAAGTAGATTTGTGTCAAATCACAAATTACATGCTTGTCAAAAAAAAAATCAAAAATGAAATTTCACTTTTTGCCATTTTGATTGAATTAGAATTTTCAATCAAAAATGAAATTTCAATTTTTGCCATTTTGATTGAATTAGAATTTCGATCAAAAATGAAATATCACTTTTGTCATTTTGATTGAATTAGAATTTTCAATAAAAAATGAAATATCACTTTTGTCATTTTGATTGAATTAGAATTTTCAATCAAAAATGAAATTTCACTTTTTGTCATTTTGATTGAATTAGAATTTTCAATCAAAAATGAATTATACATGTTTTAAAATAAAAACATGATTACATTGAAAATTCACATTTCTAATGTCATGTAAGGAATTAGAGTAATGTACATGTTTTAAAATAAAAACATGATTACATTAAAACTTACATTTTTAATGTAATGTTAGAAATTAAAAAAAATGTGCGTGTTTTAAAATAAAAACATGTTTACATTAAAATTCACATTTTTAATGTAATGTAAGAAAATAGTGAAGTGTTCATGTTTTAAAATGAAAACATGTTTACATTAAAAATTCACTTTTTAATGTAATGTTAGAAATTAAGAAAAAGATTCATGTTTTAAAATAAAAACATGTTTACACTAAAAATTCACTTTTAAAAGAAATGTTAGAAATTAGACAAATATTCATGTTTTAAAATAAAAACATGTTTACATTTAAAATCCACAATTTAATGTGATACATGAAATTAGAAAGATGTACATGTTTTAAAATAAAAACAACATTAAAATTTCACATTTTGGTGCAATGTAAGCAACTAGGAAAAATGTTCATGTTAAATATAGGAACATGATAACATTAAAAACCTTATTTTTAATGAAATGAATGAATCACTAGAAAATGTACATTTCTAACAAAAACATCAAAATTTTCATTTCTATAAAAAGAATGATTCATATGAAAATTGTTCAATTTAAATAAAAGTGTTGAAACATTGAAAATCATATTTTTAATGTAAAGTTTGATTCATTAGAAATATCGACTGTTTGAATAAAAATGTTGCAACATTAAAAATTCCATTTTTAATGTAAAGGTAATTCATTAGAGAACATATGTTAAAAACCATATTTTCAACATGTTAGAAAACATATTTAGAAAATATTTGTATGTTGAAAACATTATTTTAACATGGTAGAAAGGAGGAAAATGGGACATTTTTTGGTCATTAAAAAGGATCAAACAAAATATACATTTTGTTCATTGGATAAAAATGAGACATTTTTTTGTTCATTAAAAAAGATTAAACAAAATATACATTTTGTTTATTGAATAAAACTGAGGCATTTTTGTTCATTAAACAAAAATATACATTTTTGTTCATTAAAGAGGATGAAACATTTTTGTTAATTAAAAAGGTTGAAAACAAAAATATACATTTTTGTTAATTAAAGTATACATCTTTGTTGCTTATATTAGAATTTATATACATAAATAAAATAACATTTTTATTTACAATGCATATATTAGAATTTATATGCATAGTTAATATAACATTTTTATTTACAATGCATATATTAGGATTTATATGCATAGGTAAAATATCATTTTATTGGCAATACGTATATATTTTTTGATGCAAACAATACATATATTAGAATTTGTATGAATTATTTTTATGGTAAAAACATACAATGGAAACGTTATACAAATAAAATATCCCTTTTTTATTAGTTAAAGTTAAAAATAGAATAACAAATAAAAAAATAGCTTTTTATTTGTCGTTGACTCAGGTGTTATTTAAATGAAATATATTTTGTTTGGCATGATGAATATGTAGATATGATATGCCAATAAAAACATTCTTTTATTTGGCATGTTAAACATGTTAGTGGAATCCGTCGAATGGTTTATATTTATATATAATTATATATATATATATAAATTAAAATTAAACGAATCGCGCGCGGTAGTTCGCGTTTCGGAATCATAATTTCAAACGGTTATACCGAAAGATCCGACCGTCGGATTTTCCCAAAACTGGAAGTGTTAGGACTCCTTTGGGAAGATCTTTCCAACGATATAATATTTGTTAAAATCCAATGGTTAAATTTCGAGATAAGTGTAAATCAAATTTTGATAAAAACAACGTCAGGGTTGCTTATTGACCCGAAGCGTCATTAAATATTTAGCTATTTTTATATAAATAAAAATAGCGATAAATCGTCATTAAATACTATTAACGATATGAAATGGTTTTAAATTATATATATGTGAGAATCATTTGAAAAGACCAAGTTTAATCTCATTTCAAATGATTATACGACGATTTAAATCGAAGATATTGAAGACCGACGATCTTCACATCGAATGGATAACTACTGATGCCCGCATTGGATTTCATTCCATGTAAATTAATTTCTATTTAGTATATATCTGTTGGTGGTGGAGAATTTATTCTCTAGCTTAATACCCTTCTCTGAGATGCATGAGCTCAAAGGCTATATATTGGTAGTTATCGATCGCAAGGCGTGAAATGTCAATGTGACATGCCAAGATGCAATTGATCGGGGCTTTTGTTGAAAAGCAGAGCCTTGTAGTTGATGATCAAAGCATAGCCTATTTTGGATAGCTTTGTATATAGCGTTACCTCGCGAGCCTCACACCCCGGTAAGAGTCAGAAACGGGACAAGGGAACGCAGGGAGTGCACACGTTTCTTTCTAGCTATAAGTGGTATCAGGTTTTTGCAAGCCCTGACATTTTACTTATGTGGTTGATGGATTATGAGGCGCCTCAGATTTATTGGTCGATAGTGACCAAATTATAGGTTCAATAGGACCGGGAAACGTGTTTTTAGGAATTGCCAATCCATTAAAGTATTTGTGGACCGACCCTGCAGGATCCAAGGGTTGCCCGTAGGTGTGATCCTGGGACATTGCTAGATTGTCTCGAATCGGTAAAGAGATCATCTCTAGCCTTGACTCTTGACGGAAATCCAATTTATAATACGACATTACGGTTTTGATTATAAACCTATATATGGCGACATAGTAGAATGGGGTACTATGCTGTCTAGGATTGATACCTTTACTTTGAAGTATTTTAAAACTGATTAGACACTAATAACAATATTAAAATATTATTTTCTATGCATCAGGCATGTTTGATCATTATAAGGTAAAACTCTATCTTTCGGTTTGCGTTGCATTTTGTGATGGGACTTGAATCTTATAATGATTTCATTTTTCTAAAAGCATTGCGTTGTTTTGAATAAAAATTTATTAAACTTATGCACTGGCAATCCAATGGAGTAAAACCATTACACATTAGCGGCGTGGTCCTGTGATTAGCGACATTTTTAGTTAAGTTAAGAAAGATTTCTCATACCAGTCCCATGACTGACTCGTAGTTTGTTTCACTTTGCAAACTCGGGTGCCCTCTTTTCACACGGGCAGCCAAGTGACAGGTTTTGGTATGGATACATTCTGGATTGGAGCTTGCTTAAGGGAAGAAGATGAAGAACATTTTTCTTTTTGTTTTTTTATTGCTGCCTTGAGACATTTAGACATTATTGATCTATGATGTATTTGATGGAGTTGAGACTTATTTCTTTTTTTGTTGAGACTTCTATTTGCTAAGTGTCCTGTAACTACGCACTCTGTTGTCTCTGATGTTGTGATGCGATGACATTCCTATTTCCGTTGTAATGATTTATGTGTTATGATGTTATCTGAGATCTGCTATTGTTGTAATTATGTTATGCTCCTATGATTATCCTTGCTTTCGTACTACGAAAGCTTGGGGTCGTCACAAAATCAACGTACGTAATCCTTTTAGAAATACTATGTCAGACATTCGTCCATACAAGTCATCTAGGAATAGGATAAACCGAAGGTACTCTCTTGCTACACCCAATATAAGAATCACCCCATGGATTTGTAGCGAGAAGTCCTTGCAATCCGAAGATTTCAATTACGATAGAATCACAAGTCGTTGTAACTCTGGTGGACCAGACCAGAGAAATTCAACAAGTAACTCTTTTGCTCATGAAGATCAGCGGTCTTCAATTGCTCCATCTTCAATTAGCATCTTCCACGTATTTTGTAACACCCCACCTCCGCCAGTGCCACTCTTGCAAGGACACTAGCTTTGGAGGGGCGTTAAACAAGGTAAACATGCATGCAGATATCACAAGACAGAACATATAAGTAAAACAGAGTAAATAAAGCAGCGGATAAACTAGCATTTCAAAACCAGAGTTAAGTTACAACAAAGTACTCATTATTTTCCAACAAACAAAGTCTAGAGAAAAGCATAAACTGAAAAACTGAAATACATAAAGTACTATCCCCAAAGTGAAGTGATAAACCATAGCTAGCTCAATGTCCAAAACCGTACATGAGCAAATCCAGTAAGCAAGCTATAAAGATCCAAGCTAAGCTCCAATGTTCCCACCCTGAGGACCTGAGGGGGGGGGGGAAACGGAAGAAAAGAGGCGAAAGAAAACAGGTCAGTCAAAAAGACTGGTAAGCCCTACTACTATCTGTCCATGAACTAGTAAAGTTAACTGGCATGAGAAGTTGAGATGAACATAAGGATAACAACATGCTGGCATGATGATTAACTAACAAGATAGATAAAAGGTGTCATTGCATAATCAAGGTTAAGTTTTGCACCATGGGTGTACTAGCATTCTAACATGTCAAGTAAAAACAAGAATTGATCCCTTGGCCCAAGCTTGGCCCAACATCATGAGGTGACCTAAATCAAGGTCCAACTACACGGTCTAGTCGATCGGCTCCCTATAAGCCTAACTCGTCAAGTGTCGGTGTCATACGGGCCAAACATGCAACGTAGTTAAACTGCGCTAGGTACACCCTAGGGTGTATCAAGTCCTAGGGTGTCAACCTCGGACACCAATCAAGTATGCACAGTCTAGATCTACTGGTACCCGTGCCTGATTCTCCAACTCCGGACTAAGTGCACGACCATAGTCCGCCTGGACCTACATCGGCGTACCTACTCAGCCGTCGTTTTGGTCGCTTACATGTCAGCCCAGTAATCGTGCCCCACCCTAGCCTAGTCCTAGGGTCTTATGATACTATCAAGAGGGTTACTGCTGCAAAGGACCACGCAACTAGGGTTTCTTAACGGGTTAAATGCGGTTAACCCGATCCAAACGTGGATTAAATTGGTTAAGTGTAACCAAGGTTCGTGACTTAACCCCGATTAACCCATCAAGCCCAAATTGGTTAAGTATTAAGTGGACCATGACTTAACCCTAATCAGGAGGCTTTAATTAACTTAATGTGCTTTAACCTCTCACATTAGACCTTGTTGTGGTTACTAGTTAAGCCGGGCGGGTCCGGGTAGCTTTACACCACAACTTGGTCTAACCTCGGGTTCGAGCACAACATGACCAACTTCTCACATTGGGTCCTATTGTTTGTAGCCACTAGTTAAGCCGGGCGGGTCCGGGTAGATTTATGCTACAAACTCAACCCAACCTCGAGTTGGCCACACTCATATTTTCTAAGTGTCATGTCCATTATGTTTCCAAAACATAATCATATCACGTCATGTTATAAAAACCATGTTCATGTCATAATGTTACCCAACCCCAACGTAATCCCATCGTTTACATAGTCGCAACAACGCATAAAGGATAAAATAGGGAACTTGGCATAATCATGACAAAAAGGTGTTGAAGCCACAAGTTTATCATGGTGGCATATGAAATGTACATATGTTCATATACTTGCATATTGCATTATTAGGCTTCAAAAGCATGCATAAAACCAAACTTAGCATATGAGTGATACATGGTGATAAATGACATGTAGAAGTTGCTAGAAGTTCGCATTTAGCCTCACATGCAAGTTATCATAAGGGATATGATAACTTCCATGTTGCCAAAATGCAACCTTTCATATAAAGCTTGAAGCTTTAAGCTCACAAACTCAAGTTTAACTTGCATAACATGATAACATGATCAACTCAAACTTGCATAACATGATAACATGATCAACCCAAACTTGCATAACATGATAACATGATCAACCCAAACTTGCATAACATGGCAACATGTGTCATACATAACTTGCATAATGATCAACCAAACTTGCATATAATGATCAACCAAACTTGCATCATTCATTTAACTTTAGAGTTCAAAGAAAGAAAGTAGAAAAGGGCTTACAATGCTATGAAGACACAAATGAATATTTATTATAAAGATTGAGACGAAGCCCTTATGCAATCACCAAAAAACCCAAATATGCAAGCTCCAAATGAAAAACCCTTGAGCCAAATCAATAAAAATCCTTGCTTTGTAATAGAAATGTTGCAACTTGACTTGAATGCAAACTAAGAACACTCATACAAGCTTGAAAACACTTGTATGCACTCAAAATCTCTCATATAAATAAACTTAGAAATTTTAGCATGAGAGTGGAGGCCATGAGAGGAACAAATTTGACATAGTTTAGTTGTAGGATTGAATAATGGTGATTTAGGCTAGGTTTAGGGGTCTTTTTATAGAAGATTAGGATAGTATTAGCCATAAGATTAACCCTAGATTCAATCAGAGCCATCAAATTCCGTCACTAGCCAACAAAGCAGGTCAAAACATCCAAAATGGTGCACCAGGTTGCCTGGGTCCGACCAGGCAGGTCGACCCCTAGGTCGACCCTGGGGTCGACTCCCCAGTCGACCTGGGGGGGAGGTCGACTCCCCAGTCGACCCCCAGGTCGACCCCCTGGGTCTGGCGGGAATTTTCCCGCCACTTCTGAAAATTGAAAATTTTGAATCTGTTTTGAATTTGAATTTTTCGTGAAACTTTGCGAGGCCATATCTCGGTCATACGGACTCCGATTTTCGAAAACTCGGACTCTATTTCGCGTATTTTTCCGAGACGAACGCAATGGCATAGCCCTTTTCCCTTGATTCAGATTTTATAGTTTAATTATGCCTTGATTTATGTTATAACATGTTATTCAAAAATACGGGTTGTTACATTCTCCCCTCCTTAAAGGATTTCGTCCCCGAAATCTCCAAGTTAGGAAGAACGTATCCTACCATCCGTCATCCATCTACTCAAAACATCATCCACGTGCAGTCATTGTCCTTAAAGGATTCTAAATGTTGTATGATCATATGCAAAGGTGTGTGTATATGTACTTATCTAATGCAAAAATCAGGCGGTAACTGATACAGTAAACCTCCTTAATGCAAAGCATGTTAGTGAAATGAGTCCATATGTATGCAAATTCCTAACATAATTTATAATCTCTACATGAGTGCACATATCATTCATCCATATGCAACATCCACGTGATAGCATAACAAGTTTTCATCCATGAATAAGCATAAACACTCATGCATATGCAACATGAAAGTGTGTGAGCCGATCTTAGTGCCTAACGTGTATCATGCATCCACGAGTATCCACGTGCAAACACTTGCAACCACTTGCAACCATCAAGCATAACATGTTTCAAATACATGTTTCATCCAAAGGGTTTCTACCTAAGGTCCTCATGACATGATTAACGAGATAACAAGATAAACAAGATAAACATAGATAGCAAAAGAAAGATATGCTAAGAGGTCGAGAATGTACCCTCAAAAAGGAATGGATAAAGCCCACGCATCTTCTCCTCGGTTTCCCAAGTGGCGTCCTCATCGGCTTCACTCCACTGAACTTTCACCAATTTGACTTCTCGATTCCTTAGCTTCTTGATCTCTGTTCCCAAAATACGAATCGGAGCTTTTCTCAGGGTTGCCTCTTTCTCTACCTCAATGTCTTCAAGAATGCTTGGTTCAACCACCTCAGCGGACTCATGCAGGCACTTTCGGAGATGCGAGACATGAAAGACATTATGCACTCCGGCTAGCTTCTCGGGCAATTCCACTCTATAGGCCATCTTTCCAATTCTCTCTATGATAGGGAAGGGTCCTACGAACCTTGGTGCCAGCTTCCCAACTGCTCCGAAACGTACCACATTACGCAAAGGAGAAACCTTCACGAAAACCATGTCTCCCACTTCGAATTCCAAATCTGCCCTTCGCTTGTCAGCATAGAATTTCTGTCTATCTTGGGTCGCTTTCATCCTTCTTCTCACCAATTCAACTTTCTCGGATGTCTCCCGTATCATATCGGGCCCAAGTATAAGCCTATCTGTTGTCTCCCACCAACAAGATGGTGACCTACACGGCCTCCCATACAAAGCTTCAAATGGTGCCATCCCTATGCTGGCTTGATAGCTATTATTATAAGAAAACTCTACAAGAGGAAGGTGGTCTTCCCAAGTACCACCGAAGTCGAGAACACAAAGCCTCAAGAGATCTTCTAGCACTCTATTCACCCTTTCGGTTTGGCCATCCGTCTGGGGGTGATAGGCCGTACTCAGATTCAATCGTGTACCCATCGCTTCTTGCAAACTGTTCCTGAACTGGCTAGTGAAAATAGGGTCACGATCGCTAACTATGCTAGAAGGAACTCCATGCAACCGCACTATCTCTCGAAGATAAATAGATGCCAGCCCTGACGCGGTCCTCTTGTTCTTTACTGGGATGAAGTGAGCACTCTTCGTAAGTCTGTCATCTATGACCCATATGCTCGTGTTCCCTCTCCTTGACCTAGGCAATCCATCCACAAAATCCATAGAAATACTCTCCCACTTCCATTGCGGGACCTCCAATGGATGTAATAGCCCACCTGGTTTCTTTGACTCGGCTTTCACTTGTTGGCACACCATGCACTTTGAAACATACTCTACTACATCTTTCTTCATTCCGTCCCAAAAGAAAATACGCTTCATATCTCTATACATCTTATCTCCTCCCGGATGTATAGTCATCTTTGAGTGATGTGCTTCTTCAAGAACTTTATGCACCAAGTCTCCTACTTGCGGAACGCATAGCCTTCCATCACGCCTTAGCCAACCCTTATCATCAATAGTATATCTAGCAAGGTGACTAGATGTCTCACCCCGAATCAACTTATCCATGACCTCGACTATTTGCGGATCTTCCTTCTGCGAAACCCCAACTTGATCAAGAAGTGTGGGTCTAAGCTCAAGGGATGCTAATGAACCCGTCATCGACTCAACAGCCATCGTGAAATCAAAGGTTGCCAAGAATTCTAAGTTCTTCATCTCAATGAACAAGGGGCTCAAAGTCAACCTCCTTCTGCTTAGTGCATCCGCCACAACATTACCCTTGCCAGGGGTATAAGCTATCTCGAAGTCATAAGATGCCAAGAATTCCATCCACCTTTGCTGCCTTAGGTTCAGATCTTTTTGCGAGAAGAGGTACTTGAGTGACTTGTGATCAGTATACAACTCAAACCTTTCGCCTAGAAGATAGTGGCGCCAGGATTTGAGTGCAAAGATGATCGCCGCCAATTCCAAATCATGAGTGGGATAGTTCTTCTCATGAACTTTAAGTTGCCTACCCCCATAACATATCACTCTACCCTCTTGCATTAGAACAGCGCCTAACCCCGTGCCACATGCATCGGTGTACACGGTAAACATCTTACCCCCATCGGGTAATGCCAAAACTGGAGCTGTGGTAAGGGCACCCTTGAGTCTTTGAAAAGCAAGCTCGCACTCCAAGTCCCATGCAAAGACTAAGTTCTTCTTTGTCAACTTAGTAAGAGGGGCCGAAATCTTAGCGAAGTCCCTGATGAACTTCCTATAGTAGCCTGCCAGACCGAGAAAGCTTCTTACTTCGGTTGCATTCCTCGGAGTCTTCCAGTCTTGAACCACAACCACTTTCGCGGGATCCACCGCTATGCCTTGCTTAGAAACTATATGTCCAAGAAGCCGAACTTCCCTTCTCCAGAAATGACATTTGGAGAATTTGGCTTTCAACTGATGCGCTCTAAGCGTATCCATCACTTCCTTGAGATGCCTAGCATGCTCTTCCTCATCCTTTGAGAAGATCAGAATATCATCCACGAAGACAACAACAAACTTGTTGAGAAACTCCCTGAACACCCTACTCATCAAGTCTACGAAGTAGGCGGGTGCATTAGTCAAACCGAGTGGCATGACAAGCCATTCAAAGAATCCATCCGGAGTCCTAAACGCAGTCTTATCAATACTATCCTCAGCCACTCTAAGCTGATGGAATCCAGTGGCTAGATCAAGTTGA
This sequence comes from Allium sativum, assembly GCA_030737875.1. NCBI lineage: Eukaryota > Viridiplantae > Streptophyta > Magnoliopsida > Asparagales > Amaryllidaceae > Allium > Allium sativum. The sequence continues at coordinate 242,252,282 of CM060915.1, read as the reverse complement.
GAGAAAACAGAAGCACCTACAAGCTGGTCAAAGAGATCATCAATCCTTGGTAACGGGTGCCTATTCTTTTTTGTCAGCTTGTTCAACTCTCGATAATCAACACATAGACGAAGCGAACCATGCGCCTTAGTAGCGAATACCACCGGAGCACCCCATTCAGAAATGCTTCGCCTAATAAAAATTTTCTCAAGCAACTCCTTGATTTGCTTACTAAGCTCCCTTCTTTCACGAGGGGCCATGTGCCTAACGGGCAATGATACTGGCTTGGCATTATCGACTAGATAAATGTGGAAATCTATCTCTCGTTTAGGGGGTAACCCCTTAACTTCTTCAAAGACATCAGGATAGTCTCGGACCACCCTTACAGATTGCAGATCATCGATGGACGAGTCGAGAGATTCAAGATAACATAACATGACGGGACCTCTAGGGTTACAAGAAATTTCTAGGGGATTACCGAGGCGAGTCATGAGCCTCACCACCCTATATTCACAATCGAGAATGGCTCCATAACTGGACAACCAATCCATGCCCAAGATCAACCCATATCCCGTGAACCCGAGAACATAAGCATTACACGTGAATTCTACAGTCAAGATAGAAATCTTCAAATCCACACAAATCATAGATAGATGGGCGGAACCCCCAATTGGATTTGAAACACAAACGGGATCCTCAACTAGGCTAGTACTTAGGTGCAAACTTTCAACAATGTCAGAAGAGATAAAACTATGCGATGCGCCAGAATCAAATAAGGTGCGAACAGGATAATCAGAAATATAAACAAGACTTTCTACAGAAATACTACCTCGATCCTGAGCTGGAGCTGTGTTGAGAGCATGCACTTGCCCTCCAGAAGGTCCTGCACGCTGATTCTGCCCTTGCTTCTTGGGGCAATCCTTGCTAAAATGTCCGGTCTCTCCACAATGAAAGCATCCGCCCAACTTCTTCTTCTTCTTCCTACAGTCTTTAGCTATGTGCTCAACAATCCCACAGTAGTTGCATTTTCTTGGGTCCTTTGCCTTAGCCTTGTTGCCCTGGTTGTTCTTGTTGTTCTGATTGCTCTGATTTCCTCCCCCCTTGGAGTCTGTCTTCTTGGCTTGAGTCTCACTAGCCTTGACTTCCTTCTTGTCATTCTTATTGTCTCCTTGAAGCAATGCCATGTCCACTAGGCCTTCAAAAGTGGCCCCCATGGGTATATGAGATAGGGCTAAACCTTGTAATGGCTCGTTCAACCCTCGTGCAAAGCGCAAAGCCTTCTTCTGGGGAGTATTAATCTTGTCCAAACCGAATCGGGCGAGCTTGTTAAACTCATTCACATACTCCCTCACTGTCATGTCCCCTTGCTTCAAAGATATAAACTTCTCCAATTGCAAATTCGCCTCAGCTGATGATAGAAACTTAAGCCCAAATCTTGCCCTAAAGTCGGCCCAAGTCTCAATAGGCCTCGTAGCATTGGTGACCTCCCACCAATAAGCAGCTTCTTCTTTTAATAGTCATGCTGCCAATAAAACATTTCTATGGTCTTCCACATCAAAGATAGCAAAAAGATCTTCGGTTTCTTTCAACCAATTTCGTGCCTCCACAAAAGTCTCCATCCCAATAAAGTTCTTGCCACCCATCGCCTTAAAGTCTTTGCAAATCTTAGCGAAATCTACTTGCGGATTCTGAGGAGGAGGAGGAACCTCAGTTATATTGGGGGTATTTGCTGGGCCCACATCATTGGCCCTAGCTTCCAAGTACCTCCGGAACCATCCAGGAATGGTCACTCCCTCGGGAAGGTTAAGATCAGCCATACTGAAACGAAGAAAAAGATAGATAGATTCAGAACGAAGAAACGAAGGATAGTGATATAGCTTTTGGGGAATAGCCTTTTTAAAATAACTAGACTTTTCTTGGAAAATACTTAATTGGTTTTGAAAATAGTTTTTCAAAAGGTAAGTTTCAAAAACACTATTGCTCAAATCTTGCAAACCTTATGCTCTGATACCAAATGTAACACCCCACCTCCGCCAGTGCCACTCTTGCAAGGACACTAGCTTTGGAGGGGCGTTAAACAAGGTAAACATGCATGCAGATATCACAAGACAGAACATATAAGTAAAACATAGTAAATAAAGCAGCGGATAAACTAGCATTTCAAAACCAGAGTTAAGTTACAACAAAGTACTCATTATTTTCCAACAAACAAAGTCTAGAGAAAAGCATAAACTGAAAAACTGAAATACATAAAGTACTATCCCCAAAGTGAAGTGATAAACCATAGCTAGCTCAATGTCCAAAACCGTACATGAGAAAATCCAGTAAGCAAGCTATAAAGATCCAAGCTAAGCTCCAATGTTCCCACCCTGAGGACCTGAGGGGGGGGGAACGGAAGAAAAGAGGCGAAAGAAAACAGGTCAGTCAAAAAGACTGGTAAGCCCTACTACTATCTGTCCATGAACTAGTAAAGTTAACTGGCATGAGAAGTTGAGATGAACATAAGGATAACAACATGCTGGCATGATGATTAACTAACAAGATAGATAAAAGGTGTCATCGCATAATCAAGGTTAAGTTTTGCACCACGGGTGTACTAGCATTCTAACATGTCAAGTAAAAACAAGAATTGATCCCTTGGCCCAAGCTTGGCCCAACATCATGAGGTGACCTAAATCAAGGTCCAACTACACGGTCTAGTCGATCGGCTCCCTATAAGCCTAACTCGTCAAGTGTCGGTGTCATACGGCCCAAACATGCAACGTAGTTAAACTGCGCTAGGTACACCCTAGGGTGTATCAAGTCCTAGGGTGTCAACCTCGGACACCAATCAAGTATGCACAGTCTAGATCTACTGGTACCCGTGCCTGATTCTCCAACTCCGGACTAAGTGCACGACCATAGTCCGCCTGGACCTACACCGGCGTACCTACTCAGCCGTCGTTTTGGTCGCTTACATGTCAGCCCAGTAATCGTGCCCCACCCTAGCCTAGTCCTAGGGTCTTATGATACTATCAAGAGGGTTACTGCTGCAAAGGACCACGCAACTAGGGTTTCTTAACGGGTTAAATGCGGTTAACCCGATCCAAACGTGGATTAAATTGGTTAAGTGTACCCAAGGTTCATGACTTAACCCCGATTAACCCATCAAGCCCAAATTGGTTAAGTATTAAGTGGACCATGACTTAACCCTAATCAGGAGGCTTTAATTAACTTAATGTGCTTTAACCTCTCACATTAGACCTTGTTGTGGTTACTAGTTAAGTCGGGCGGGTCCGGGTAGCTTTACACCACAACTTGGTCTAACCTCGGGTTCGAGCACAACATGACCAACTTCTCACATTGGGTCCTATTGTTTGTAGCCACTAGTTAAGCCGGGCGGGTTCGGGTAGATTTATGCTACAAACTCAACCCAACCTCGAGTTGGCCACACTCATATTTTCTAAGTGTCATGTCCATTATGTTTCCAAAACATAATCATATCACGTCATGTTATAAAAACCATGTTCATGTCATAATGTTACCCAACCCCAACGTAATCCCATCGTTTACATAGTCGCAACAACGCATAAAGGATAAAATAGGGAACTTGGCATAATCATGACAAAAAGGTGTTGAAGCCACAAGTTTATCATGGTGGCATATGAAATGTACATATGTTCATATACTTGCATATTGCATTATTAGGCTTCAAAAGCATGCATAAAACCAAACTTAGCATATGAGTGATACATGGTGATAAATGACATGTAGAAGTTGCTAGAAGTTCGCATTTAGCCTCACATGCAAGTTATCATAAGGGATATGATAACTTCCATGTTGCCAAAATGCAACCTTTCATATAAAGCTTGAAGCTTTAAGCTCACAAACTCAAGTTTAACTTGCATAACATGATAACATGATCAACTCAAACTTGCATAACATGATAACATGATCAACCCAAACTTGCATAACATGATAACATGATCAACCCAAACTTGCATAACATGGCAACATGTGTCATACATAACTTGCATAATGATCAACCAAACTTGCATATAATGATCAACCAAACTTGCATCATTCATTTAACTTTAGAGTTCAAAGAAAGAAAGTAGAAAAGGGCTTACAATGCTATGAAGACACAAATGAATATTTATTATAAAGATTGAGACGAAGCCCTTATGCAATCACCAAAAAACCCAAATATGCAAGCTCCAAATGAAAAACCCTTGAGCCAAATCAATAAAAATCCTTTCTTTGTAATAGAAATGTTGCAACTTGACTTGAATGCAAACTAAGAACACTCATACAAGATTGAAAACACTTGTATGCACTCAAAATCTCTCATATAAATAAACTTAGAAATTTTAGCATGAGAGTGGAGGCCATGAGAGGAACAAATTTGACATAGTTTAGTTGTAGGATTGAATAATGGTGATTTAGGCTAGGTTTAGGGGTCTTTTTATAGAAGATTAGGATAGTATTAGCCATAGGATTAACCCTAGATTCAATCAGAGCCATCAAATCCCTTCACTAGCCAACAAAGCAGGTCAAAACAGCCAAAATGGTGCACCAGGTTGCCTGGGTCCGACCAGGCAGGTCGACCCCCAGGTCGACCTTGGGGTCGACTCCCCAGTCGACCTGGGGGGGAGGTCGACTCCCCAGTCGACCCCCAGGTCGACCCCCTGGGTCTGGCGGGAATTTTCCCGCCACTTCTGAAAATTGAAAATTTTAAATCTGTTTTGAATTTGAATTTTTCGTGAAACTTTGCGAGGCCATATCTCGGTCATACGGACTCCGATTTTCGAAAACTCAGACTCTATTTCACGTATTTTTCCGAGACGAACGCAATGGCATAGCCAGTTTCCCTTGATTCAGATTTTACAGTTTAATTCTGCCTTGATTTATGTTATAACATGTTATTCAAAAATACGGGTCGTTACATATTTGTTGGTCAGAATGGTTTTTCGAATATGAATTCGATCCCAGTCATTCCATACCAACAAGCGTATAGGCCAGATTTGATAGTCGGTTGATAATCAATTATTTAACTATCAATTAAACTTAAGTAAACAACGAATCATCCATAAAAATAAAATTGAATTCACTAATTCAGTACCCAGCATCATTTAGCCTCTTTAATTAACCTTCTGTTTATTAAATTCTTAATATATCCCAATATTTGGATTATCACATTTACTTCTTATTATCAAATAAGAATATTCTTAACCCATTCATTCAACTCATAATTTTTCTAATATATCTTATAAAATCATTCATAGAAATCATAACTTATATTTCCCTCAACTTTTGTCGTTTATAAACTACCATCCTTGGTTAATCATGAAGTCGCTCAAGTTGGGGTATTTTATTTACCTCTCAGACCTTGATCAACAACATTCAATTCTTCAGAATAGATATAAGTTTATTAACACCTCCTTTTCCTTTTAAAAACTCTATTTAAAATCTAAACACGTTTACTTATTTGATTAAGTAAACTTTTATTTATAGCTCCCATTATTACTTTAAAATCCTTTACAGTATAATACACGAGTCTTGATTCCATTATAACTCAAATCCTTTATAAATATCTTCAATATCTCTTTAAAATATAACTTACCAACATTCGCGATGATCACTATTTATTGATTAAAATTGTATATATAATATTCTTTACAAATCTTGTATGAATCCTTTACAAATTTTAATATGCGATATCTTACATTTTATTAACCTAAATAATTAACTTAACTTCTGTATTAAACGTTACAGATTTTATTTCCAAATCTTTTTACTTCAGTTTATCAAACATTCTCACTTCATTCCCAATAACTTATTTGTTGTCCAAAAATTATATGACGATTCTTTATAAAGAACTTCAGTTTATTAGGCAAACAGTTCAACTTATCGTTTGTAACTAATGTTACAAATCCCATTTCCAAAACTTAACTTCAGTTACAATTTCCATTTGCAATTCATTAGCGATGACTTATAATTCGATTTCATTTCCCAAATCTCACATTTGATTAATATTCCGAACTTCGGATTATCACAATCCGAACTTCGGAATAAACCTCCACTCAAAAAATATTCCGAACTTTGGAATACAACATTCCAAACCTCGAAATAAAACTTACCTTAGCCATTACACATTATTTCCCAACTTTGCAATTTATGCTTCTCCAATTTTGTTATACTAGGAATTTATTTTACCACTCTCTCACATATAACTCAACTCATATTCAGATATCTATTTAAACTATATTTGGAAAATCTTGCTTTAACGATCTATTTCAGCTACGGGTTTAAATCTAGTTATAAATCTCTATTTATCATTTCAACTCAAATTCTATTTATAAACCCATATTTATATTTTTCAACTCTGATTTCATTTAAAATCCAGAAATCCCATTTCAAATCAATACACATTTCCATTTCTGTTGATTCGTTAATCTTATTCACGAAATGTTATTCAACTACATTTCGTATTTTTAAAACAATGTTTGTATAAAACAATCATTTGTTACAAAATATCACGTCTCAATCTCTTTAATATATTCTCGTAAATCCACGATTCAATAATTTCATTTCAGTAATTTGAAATCAATTTAAGTTTACTTTACGGCTGGTAAGGCCTTTACAAACCATTTACACATTCAAATAACAATTTACGATAAGTTTATATCATTACTATTCATTTAATAATATCTTATATCGCTTATTAGTTATAAATTCAAATAGTTATAAATCAAAAAAATACCTTTTATATTTATCTTTACTATCAGAATTGTATTTCAAATATATAAATATAACTTTGAAAACGTTTCACAATCGATTTAATATCGATTTGAAAATCTTTTCTTTTACTGACGGTACTAAAGAGGAAAGTGTTTACTAGAGTACCACACTGTGAAATATAAAACCAATTCAGATTTAAATAACCACAATAAATCATATTGATAAACATTATCAATATTATTGAGGAATCCTGTTGGATTCCTCCAACCTGTAATTCCCTGAAATAAAAGGGTTAGCTCAATTCAAATCATTCAGTTCAATATGGCCAATCAATATTTGTTTCCCATCTAAATAGATGACATAATTAGTTTAATAATAACAGTCGATAATAACTGTAACAGTCAATACTGGAATAAAATAGAAATTCAAGCATCCAACTATTTATTTATAACGTTTATATTATTATAAACTTAACCACTGCGATAAGTTACATCAATTGGATTTAATCGTTATAAATAACAATTTTAATTAAATTAAGTTAAACGAATGTTTAACTTAATTATTCAGTCAATATATGAATATATAAATCAACAATCATTCAATAAAAATCATCCATAACACACAAACAAATAAACCCAACTTATATAAAATATCAGTGGGGAGAACTGAGTGAGTTTAACTCACCTTGATCTGATTTGTCGCAATAGCAGTTCGGTCACCGCTAAATTAAACTATTGTTTAATTCAACTATAAATTCCAGTTCCTTCTCACTCTATCCAAAGAAATTCCATAATATTCTGTTCGTCACTACGATCCGAGCATGACTTATTCAGTTCAATTCTGTTTTACGACATAAAAGATATAACCATTTAAGTATACAATTTAAATTAGTTTTAATTAATTCTCAATTAATTATTTATATAACTAATTACTTTTAATAATAGTTAACATTGCTGATTTTCTCTAATCTCTTATTCCCTTTGTCACGCAGTTCTTGTTTCCAAAACATAGTAACAAGAGCGCTGAAGTTATTTAAGTTTTAGTATAAACAAATTAATTTAATTACCCAATTCTCTATTAAAATAATAATTACGCTAATTACTTGTTAACCAGAAATTTTGGGCTGGCAATTCCTTCGTCACCCAACTCTCAATCAAAAACTTGTTCACGGTGTTCTTTGTTCCCTCCTGTTCCACGAAATACCAAGCAAAAGTGTATAGGATTTAAGTAAAGTAATAATTTGCGGATTATATAAATGATCATTTCTAAATTAAAAATTAGTTAAATTTAATTACGTGTTAAACATATTTCGGCTGATCCTTGAAATCAACCCTGACTATTTTGTCTGTATTTAGTTCATACCTTCCGCCCAAAACAAGTTTCTTCAGTCCAAAATGATTTCATTCCTCCACGTTTTGTCATTTGCATTGCTTTTACAATTTTGTCTGATCCCTTTTGTTTTTATTCCCACTGTGTCTTCGTGTGTTTGTTTTTCTTTTGTTTTTATAAAACCGTGTCTTCTTCTTTTAGTAACCCAATTCTGCATTGCTTCCCGCTTAAAAATAGTGGACAGTCATCCCTCCTTCTAAACTTCTGTAGTAACCCATTTTTACCAAGCTCCTGTATCTTTACTTCCACGTTCAAATCCCATCAGCCTGCCACGCCCCTCAAGCCGCTCCACCATCGCGCTTCTGCTCCTTTATCTCGTGAATGTTACTGTGTTCAATCCCAATTCTTTGTTTTAGAAACAAACCCACTCACGTTGCTTTTGAACACAAGAAATCCATGCCTATACACGTATTTTCACCACATGGTTCCTCCTTTTTACGATTCCTTTATTCCTGTAGTTCACGTTCCCGCTCCAAAAATGGACGCTACCTACCACAAATCTTGACAACATGCTCCACGTTAGAACATGGTGTAACCCTTTTGATATCTTTCCTGCTGTCTTCATCGTGAAACTCCACGCTCCCTCATTCAAAACACTTCAACCCGCAAAAATGAAAACCCCCACGTTGTCCACCATCTCGAGTTGTTGCACTCCGACCCCTCCACCTAGCATTGATCAAATACTACCAGACATTGCACCCCTCTCCCTTTGGCTTTTCCAGCTACAGTTTGTCCCCTCGTAATGCCAGTCGCCGTCAAAATTACTCCGACCGCCAACGCTTCTCGACCAATTTCCGGCCATCAAAGAGATCATCATCCCATTATAGTCGTCCAATACATCGGTCTCACCTAGATCTAAGGATTTTTTTTTGAAAAGTTTGGGTAATGAGGAATGGATTGGGTGATCACGGTGGATGAAGATGGGGTCAATTATGGCCATCGTTTAGTTTAGAGAGGCGACTAATAGAACGTTGACCACAGAAGATGTTTTGACCGAAATATTAGGTTTACAGATTGTGCCAGCTATTTATAAGGGATATGGATTAATTAAATATTATATATTAAACTTCATTGTGAAGTAACAAGTAAAACTAACCGCAATCAACTTCTTGTTTCCGATAACATTGCTAATCCTAGCATAGAAAAATATTCCAAACCCGATGGGACAGGTTTCATTGAATTCCGAGGTCGTTTGTGAAAAGTCCTTTATAAATATCGATGAAAAATAAAGTGTTTAAAATTCCTATAATAACAGAAAAAATCCAATAAATCTGAGGTCTTGCCATTTTACTATACCTCTTCCTTACAGATCCAATGAATCTTGTGTCGTTAAATTTGGAGTTCGTTTGGCCAGTCGTCTATTCGTTTAAAGTTACCCCTATCTAAATTATCTAAACAATTAAATAGAAAGAAATACATTTTTGGCCACCGAAGTCACATATGACACCCGTTTTCAACGAAATTTGATTTTCTTACAATAATTTAATGATATGGTTCCAATGAAACTGATTTCATCGAAAACTGGGACCGTTTGCAAAAATAGCTATTCTTAACGCTTATATAATATAAATAAAATATTAATTAAATTTCCAAATAATCAAATAAAATAATAATAAACTATTTTTATCATATATATCCAAACAAAATATATATACAACTTCAAATATAAATTATACCACCTATCATCGTTAATTTCGGGTTAACCATTATCCAAATTATATAAAAACTGTTAAAAATTATTAAATAAACGTTATATTTTAATAGCTCTTTCCATAGCAACTATTTTAAAATTTGATTTGGACATAACTAACAATCTATAACACGAAATCTAGATTTTTCTCTTCCATATGAAAATTATAATTAACAAGATTTCAACTTTTCTTGTTTTACAGAAATCCGAGTTATATCCGATCATGTATATTCAATTGAAGTTCAAAACTCAATATTATGAACTGCCATGCCATTTGCAGCTCGATTTATATTATATATATATAAACTTAACGTTCAAACTTCATTTTAAATAAATGAATTTAATATTAAAATCTGTTAATATTCCAAATATAATATTTAAAATAATAAATTAAATTAAATATTCAGCTACAAAAAATACGGGACATTACAATATACGTTAAATGGTTTTTTGAAAACTGTTTAATGTATATACGATTTTTAGAAAACCATTTATCCTATATTTTCCAACGTTTATCTGCAAATGCTTCTACTTGTACATGTAAGTGTTTCTATGTTGTTTGAGTTTTTTTTTGTATGCTTCTACTTGCCAGCTCTGGGTTGTCACGACGTAATTCCTCATAGTGCTTCTCTTGGTATTCGATATTCCAATCAATATCTGTTCTTGGACTTGATGGCGGATGTTGTACAAAGTTTTGATCATAGTTCGAATCCACTGATGAGGGCCATGACCATGAAGGCATTTTTTTCTTGATGAAATTTTTTGTTCCAGGCAACTACAAAGTAGTAACCTTAGATATTTACAGGGGCAATACATGGATTAACATACAACGAAATTGATGGAGCATCCTTAGACTAGTCTGTTCAGGGTTAAAACAGTGTACATGTGATGACACCTTAAACTTAGGACTTATTAATCTTTCCTGATAAGGTCAGTCAGTGCAGGGTTAAAGCAGTATACATGTGATGAACCCTTAAACTAAATTACAATTTTTGTGGCTTTATTGATATGATGACTCAGTATGATAATTATGGGGCTGAAGGGATAGGACTACTCAGTATGCCCACTTCAGAAAATGTCCCCTTAGGAGCACCATTACAGTGGGCCACTGTAGTGATAGGAACACTGTACCAATGAAGCACTGTAGTAGTGTACATGTATTTAAATGCCCAAGTTTTATCAATTGTAAGCTCATAATCAATTCACTCAACAATAACAATTTGAGCTATGGACAACTATTACAATGCTTACGAGCTATCAAGGAATCATCCACAACTGAGAAGGGAAAAATTTGTGAATGCCCGTTTACGCGCAGTGGCAGCAAATCAACGACCTGGAAAAGAAATTGTACTTAAAGGGCGCATTGTCGAGCCACTGGGACCTATTGGTACTACACTTCGGGGTGGATCCTACATTTCATGTCGTTGTGGAGAAGAATCGGTCATGGTTGTTGCCAAAACCGAAAAAAATGTTGGTCGTCGATTTTTCGGTTGTAAAGCCTACGTGGACCACAAGATTTTTTCCTAATGAAATTGATTATTGTTACTTTATGTAGTGGATTGACCCTCTGATGTGTGAACGTGGACGTCAATATGAACTGGAAGTGCAAGCCGAAATAAGAAGCTTGAATAAGTTTGTTGCTGATGCAACTAGAGCTAGATTTGTCCAAACACCGTAGTAGGTGCATGTGGAAACTATCTTATTGTTTTTTTTGTACTTTGAATTTGATGTTCGTGTGTTCAGTTGTTGTAGTCGTACGATTGTAGTTTGACATTACTTAATGTTGTACTTGTCGTTGTTGTAAGCTTCTCAGTTATGTAATGAAAAATAATATAATTCCTGGTAGTACAAACATTGTCGAAAAAACCATAATTTTGATGCAAAATAAGAAAATAAATCTGTAAAACCATAGATTTGATATCACAGAATTACTTGAACTCCTTTGTGATTTTTTACGTGTATTTAAAATATTTGACTTCCTTAAGCGTTATATATTTGCTACAAAATCATTAAACATTTGTTTTACAGTTTATAAACTACTGAACTATATTATCACATAATATGGCATGAAAAACATTTTAGACTGCGTAGCAATAAATATTGAACTCAAACATAACAATACACAAAACATCAAAACATTACATTAACAAACTGTTAGATAACCAGTAATACCGAGTTAGCCCGTTACATTAATATTATAAAAAACAACAAAATATTACATTAACAAACCATTACATTAACATTGCATTAACAAACTATTACATTAATATTAGCACCTAAAAATTCATGAAACATCTCTCCGAAGTTCATTGCAAGTCCTCAATGCCTGGAATGTAAGTCCCACTTCCTTTCTTCTTTCCTTTTCCCTTAAATAGTGATTTCACCTTGCTAACTAAACCACTGCTCTTCTGCTTACCTTTGTCCAAACTCTTGCCTGAACATACATAATTACTTTGTTAATATATGTGAACTTCAATAAACTTAGAACTAAATAAATAATTATATGTGAATAAGTTATAATTGCATATGGAGTTAAATTAACAAGTACCCAGCGTGGGCGATGATGCAGTTATCTAAACCTAACACCATATTGATTAGTACGCACATTACTAGATTGAACGCCTTCATCGTTGTCGTCGTCCTCATTTTCATTGTTTGTGATTCAGTCTCTTCCTCATCATGCTCTTTATCTTCCTCGTCTTCTTCACTGTAACCATCCTCCTCTTCTTCTTGCATCTTTTCCCTCTGTACAAGTGTTTTTCTTTTTTTCCCGCCTTTTGTTCGGCCTGTCCGTTTAGTCGTCATACTCAACACTGGTTCCCTAAAAATCTCCATGATCTAAGCAAAATTGGAAAACAAACACAATATCATTATATAAAAATACCACGGATTCTATGTTCTGAGCAAAAATGAAAAACAAACATGTATCACAAAAATTAAATCGATAACTTACAAACGTGTCTGCAATTTTGTTAATCCTGTTCAATCCCTCTTCATAATACTTCGACTGTTCAAGAGCTAATTGTCGCATACCTATATTCATATCCCATAGACTATCAACGATGTAATGGGATGGAACCGGCGGTATATCCATCAAATGAGGAATGGCTAACGGCTCTTGTTTTGTCCATTGCATGTTCCATCCATGATCCTTTGCCCAATCACTTTGTTGGGGTTATTGGTAAAACTATGATGCATAATTAACCTCTGAAGACATGACGATTGGGGCTTCAAATCCTGCTTTCATAGCAGAAGGTCCGAAAAAATCCATGTTACTGATATGGACTGAGGCATCTAGTAATGGACCAACATCTCTACCAACTGACCGCCAATACGTGTTGTAGTCCACGTCTAGCTCTTTATATACATACAGTTGACAATCATCTTGGTATAAGGCTTGCTGCATCTTTGCATATGTAGAATATGTCATCTTCCGAGTCATGTGCCTGGGAGGATCAATGGGAATAGTCACCCAACCTGTAAGCTGCTGCAAACACCTCTCTGCTGAATACATATCATAAAAATGATCAGATGGAACAATCAAAGGCAACCGTTTCATCGATAGGTTGCGTGCATGGACAACCTCTGCAAAAGCGAGTGCGATTGAATTATGCCACGGATTCCAGTTTATATGGGTTGTGCGGTGATGATCAATATGATACCGTTGCTAGAGATCAAATGAGCCGAAGTACCATGCGTAATGAGCCTATTTTTTTCTCCTAGGATCTCAATCTCGAATAAGAAGATTACCTCACCTCTTCTTTGACAATATATCCACACACCGTCATATACTCAAAAAACCAGTACTGCAAAACAGAAAGATGCAATATTAAACACTAGAAAAAACCACTAAGACATTAAAAACTTTGTGCTTACTATAGCTCACCATACCTGTTGTCGCTCGATGAAACCAGTTAGATGTCCTCCCTTAGTTACAGCAACATCCAAACTCTGGTATAGGTAACCCATAATCGTCGAACCATAATCGAACTGTTCCGCTAAGCCTAAATCAAATATGGTCTCTAGATATCCCGGGTTAATAGTGTCATTTGTTGTCGTAAAAAAGAGAGTACCCATCATATACAAAACAAAAATTCGGGGAATATGACTTTTGTTATCATTGGCCTCAAGATAATCGTCATGAAAGTACTTCACAAGATGTGATAAAGCAATGTTTCCTACCCAAATGTCTTTCTCCTCAAGAAGCGGCAATAGTTGACTTGCATTTTCAAATTGCCCCCAACTCTCATCATACGGTATCGACAGATTATTCATTCCCACGGGAATGGATGTCAACATTGTAAAATCTAACGGTGTAAACCCGATCTCCATACTAGGATAAAAAGATATGCGTAGTCGGCCACCAACGCTCAACAATTGCATGTATGCATATTTTTTCAGAGTTTTATAATTCAATATCCATAAATTCCCCAAATATATTCACAGTCGGACCTCTAACTTGAGGATACACATTAACTTTCCTCCACTATTTCAATAATGTCGTAAATGCTCCATGACATCTCATGTTGTCTCGGTTCTAGTTATAAAATTAAATCATGTAAATAATCTTTTCATATCGAATAATTTTAGTTAAAACACTTTGAAACAAAAGATAAATGTACCGTAAGCTCTTTTTCGCTGTTGTAAATATATGCAACTCTGTCTTGTAGACTCGTAATCGACATTAATGGAAAGGTCGGATCAATTATTGTCACCTTCCTTACTCCATAGCTACCTTCTTCTCCTTCTATCGTTCTTCAATTTTTCCACCAAACTTTTCTCCTACGTAACCCACTCCCAGCGCTAGTGCCTTTAATAATTTTATCTTCCATCATCAACCAATTCCACTAATTTACTAACCTACAAAATTGGCAAATTTGATATTTTAAGGTGGAGAATAAATGATTTGATTGTGCTAAAGTGGTGAGAAAGAGAAGAGAATGATTTGTTTGAAATTGTAGAAAAAATCCTTTGTTTTTCAAAATATTAGTGAATTAGGATTTTGATTTTTTTGGGGATTTTGAAAACCGACTTGGAACTCGGCTTTTGTTTATAGAGAGGTATAACTCTGTAAACAAAAGCTTGCGATATATTTTTTCTTTTACTAAGTGGTTTTCTGAAAACTGTTTAGTCACTAAACGATTTTTAGAAAGCCGTTTAGTGTTTAAATTAAAAAAATACCAGCGTCTCCCCACCGATTACTGGAACGGTAGGGGGAATCCATGCTTCTAAAAGCTGATTCAGATTCAAAATGAGAGAGCTGCTGGGAATGCTCTTATTATAATTCAGAGTAAGAGCTGAGAATGCTTGTTCTTAAAATATGGATTGTAAATATCTGCAATTTATCTGTGGAACAATGCCAAAGTTATAAACTGTCGCTTATTGGTTCTTTCGATCAATTTGAAATCTGGTTATATCTAGTTGCTTCGATGATCGATTGCTTCAATTGCTCTTGCAGTCTGATTTGTCTAGATGAAATTCTTATAGACAAATTTATAAGTGATTTTTGTCCCTTTATGATTAATACTTGCTCGTCGTTTGTTGATTCAATTATTTTCCACTTTGTCGATGATGATGTTGAGTTGTATTTATAGGATTAATGTCCTATGTCCTCTGATTTATGGAAGGTTGATTTGGTCAACTTGATGAACATGAACGTTTGAGATTGAGTTGAAACTTGTGAAAGTTTGACTTGGCTTTTTTGATAATATCTTTGGCTTGATTTTCTTGATTGTTTCAACCATATTTCGAATTAAATACTTTTCATTTATTTTCTTCCCTATTTGTTCGAATAAACAAAAAAATTATTCCTTTTTGGTAACACTGATTAATTTACTAATTAGATCAAATGCTACATTTGATTTAGCCATGAAAAAAAACTTTGTTAACTGCTGTGTAACGTTCTAGATTTTCGATCATTTAAATTGAAATATGTAAATGTGTTATATATATATTATATTGGAAATATAATGGATTTTATATCGAATTTATTTATATAAAATGGAGTTCAAATATATATAATTTATAATATAATTAAAACGAGCTCGAAACGACACTGCAGTTCGTAATATTGAATTTTGAACTTCAATTGAATATACAGGATCCGATATAAATTGGATTTCAGTGAAACAAAAACCGCTTGAATCTATATGCTCATATCTTTCTAATGGAAGAGAAAAAGGGAGATTTCATATTTTAGATTGTTAGATATGTCCAATTCAAATTTTCAGAAAAATGCTATGGAATCGTTTATAAACCATAACGAAAATTTAATATAATTAAATATCGATTTCAAATTTAGGCAGGATCTCCGAGACGGAGTTGTAATTTAATTTTTAGAATTTTACTATAATTTTTAATTTGGAAAATACACCACTTTTTATTTGGAGTATTTTGCACCCTATATCAGCATTTGGGGTTGCACAATATAAGCTAAACTACCGATATTATTATATTTTTGGGATCGTGGGGCATTGCTCGTCCCAACGGTATTTTTATTTCTGTCCACGGTCTTTCGTAGATGAACGAAATTTTATGTAACGGACACCGTATTTATATAAAACAAAACAAATAAATAAATATCATTGGTCTTCACAACATATATCTTTGGTCATATCATAACAAAAATTGTTCGTCCTATTGAATTGAACTCTCTAACTCTCCACAGGATTTGCGGTGTTCTCTGAGTGAAATTTGGAATGACCATGTGCAAATTTTTGCAAATACACCTGTACATTTCAAAGCAAGATCTGCTCAACGTACACGTGCCAATCCTTTCAGAGGAAAGGGATGTCAGCACATGTCAACCATACCATATCCCTGTAAAATAAAATCTAGACTCTATATTCAAACATTGGGGGGGATTTTATGTTATAATACATAACATAAAAATAATAATCATCTTATCACCACAAATGTTGATCATTATTCTAAAAATCTTTGACATATTTATTGCATAAATCTAAAGAAAAATAGTGACCAATCCATGTTCTGCCTTCACCAAATATGTACACATCCTGAAAGGATAAGATTTGCTGCTACCAGCTTTTACTATCTCCAGCTAATAAAGGAAATATCTAACAAATTCCACATAATCTAGATAGGACCATATTTATATCTCGCAAAATATTGGAAATATTGTTTGTTGAAGATGACTGGTCATCTCATCTCAACTATAAAATAAACGAAGTCTTCCCATTCTTCGTTCAATCTGCAGTAAACATTATGAGCCATCAAAAAAATCGGTGCTTCCTAAAATTACATGAAATTAAACAAAATTTCAGCATATCATTTTGGAAACTTATGAAATTTATGAATGCCATACACTGTCTTTTTCATAATCTGGGTGAATCTATAAATGTCGTTTTCATATAAACTTTGCAAATCTTCCCATATCCGAGAAAAAATGCCATGCACTAGAAGTCTCGTAGCTATTTCCTTACCCTAGCACATGCTCACTTCTGCATGCCTAGCACATCTAAAAATAATCCTTTTCATATGCCTATACTGTCAGGTGAAAACGACATTGATTTTATCACTTTCTTCGCTCTCTCTCTATATATACCTTCACTTCATCGTTCTCTAAACAACGCAAGGAAAAATGAGAACCACATTATTAAAAACAAAAACCGTGTTCTCCTTCAGAAGCAGCTCCTGAAGCCTAGCCGCGGTATGGAACTATGCAGGGACGGCGGAGGCAGCGTCTGTCTGGGAAGAGCTCTGGCGGCCTGAGGTATGGGCAATGGTTAAATAAATGAGGGTGCTTTCCGCTAGCAGGTCACGGTATAACAATAACCTGGAGCAAACAGTATGTGTTTTAACGAAGTGGTAGGAGACCGTTGTTGAGTTGAAACAACGGTGGGGTTTTCGTGTAAATCAGTGAGGAGGCGAAGTAATACACAGTAGAAGAAAAAGAGTAGAAAGGGTATGGGCTGTTAAGTAATTAACTGTGGGCCTTGGGCCTTCGGTTTAGAGAAGAAAGAAAAGGAAATTTAAAAGAGAAGGACATGTGCATGAGGAAAAATACAGGGGAAAGGATGGAGTGCTTTGTATCATCCGGTGAAGAATACATGCTGGGACGTTTGTATGGAGATGGGCTAGCTTGCCAGGTGGAAGTTCATTGTGTTCATGGGTGAGGAACGATGCATGGTAGAAAGGGGTGCAGAAAGTTAGAGAAGTTTTGTTGACTAGAAAGACAGAAGGCGGGCGCAGGAGACGTCACTAGTTAGGGAAGGTTTCGCATTTATCTGTAGCGGTCTAGCAGTGATTAGGAACGGAGAACGTTGGTTTCACGTTGAAGGGCGCAGTTGTTAGCATGCGTGGAGAAGGGGTGTGAATGGGTCAAAGCGGCACGGTGGCGGTGTGGTATCGGTGGAAAGGCACGGTGTACTTTTTTGAAGGAGGCATCTGGTTCACGAAGAGGAAACCAAGTAATCTCGTTAACAAGGGACTGATGACGTGTTAACCACGTTTAAGGTAATTAACGGTAGAAAGTTTAATTAAACAAATTAATTAATATATGGATATACATATATATAACCATACGGTATAAATGGTGTAACTTTTGCGTACGTATACAGAATTACGTGAAAAAGGGTTCGTTGAAATCGTACTGAAAAGTACTACGTTGCCGAGCGGGTTCGGACAGGAGTGGAATCAGCAGGATTTATATTTAATTTAAACGCTAGTTTAAAATTAAACAACATGCGAATGGATCATCGAAAAACAAAGGTGAGTTAATTCTCACGATTTCTGGAATTCTATTATGTGTTAAATTCATATTAAAATATAATTCACCGTTAATGATCGCCATTGGATGATTGAACACATTGGTTGCTGATTGAATGGTTGTCGACAATTATAATTGTCATATTAGATGATTTTGATAATTATTTCATGAATTATTATCGGTGATGCAGGGATGAACAGATTGGAGGGATCCGACCGAATTCCTCAAAATATTTTATATGTTGTATATTTCTCCATATTATTCAGATATGAACTGTTCGCCCCAAACAACGTTATACCCTGTTTGAATGTTGATGGATGATTATATACTGAACGTTGAATAGAAATTCAACATCGATATGATTTTTTAATCAATAAATGATATTGATCAAGTTATTGGCAGCAAATGATCTGAAATGCTATTTTTAAAACGTCAGCTCGCTGTCAGGTGAATTGACGTAGTTTCAATTATAAAATATATTTTATAATTGAAGTAAAGATTTAAAAATTAATTTATTTTTAAAATAAAAGTTTTGAAATAATAAGATGTGTAAGGACCCGTAACTTCCCCGGTAAGGAAAGCCCGGATACTTTGAGGACAAGACACATCGGAACACAAACAGAAGAACATTTCATTGTATATTACAACAATTCCATCAGAATACAAGAATATAGAGAGTATGAATAAATATTACACAGAAAATATCAAAGATTTAAATTACATTTAAATACATCGCAGCGGAAAATAATACAAAACACAACAAGAAGAGATATACGGATACAGAGCTTTCCGGATATCATTCCAGCTGTAAACCAGGATCCTGTGAATATAAATCTGCAAAACCAAAACTACTAGCTGCCCATGTCAAAATAAGGGCACCAGAGTTTAGGTTAAAACAATAAACTCCAGGTCAGTCATGTGACTGGTGTGAGAACTAAAACAGTTATTAATCTTTATTTTAAAGTTAGGTAAATCAAGGGACCACGCCATATAACACGGAATGGGTTTCCCCCCAAGAATACCAGTGCATAAAACAACAGCGCAATGCTAAACAAAGAAAAATGAAGCTATTATAAGACCCAGGTCCCATCACACAATGCAACGCAAGCTGGAGGATAGGGTTTTTACCTTATAATATCCAAGAATGCTTGGTACGTAAAATTTCATCTTTTATTATTACTATAAGTGTATAGTGTGAAAAACAATTTCAATCGTAAGTATCAATCATAGACGGCATAAGTGCTCCATACCACTATGTCGCCATATATAGGTATACAATCAAAACTGCAAAGTCACGTATTGGAAGTTGGATTTCCATCTGTGAACCGAGGCAAGGGATCATCCTCTACCGAATTCGAGATGCTCTAGCCCGTCCCTCAGGCAAGCGCACAGGCAAGCCTTGGATCGTCAGGGTCGGTCCACCGATGTGGATTATTATGCCTGAACACTACGTTTCCCCGCCCTTTGGGGGCGTAAATGAGCCAAATGACTCAATTAGCTCCACACAGTCACCGATCTATCCGAGGCGCCACACAACAGCAACAACAACACAGGTGAAAATAATATAAATGCCAGGGTTGGTAGGTCACTGACACCACCCTAGCTATAAGGAAACGCATGCTCTCCCTGAGGTCTTCTCCCGTTTCTGGTTCACAACCGGGGTGTGAGGCTCGCGAATCAACGTTACACAAAGCTATGCCACACAGGCCATGCTTTGATCATCAACCACAAGACTTTGCTTTTCAACAGAAGCCTTGATCATTTGCCACTTAGGCATGCCACATAGGCAATTCACTCCATGCGATTGATATCCATCAATATATAACCCCTGAGCTCGTACGTCTCAGAGAAGGGCGTTAAGCAAGAGAATAAATTCTCCGCCGCCAAACAGATATATATTTAATAGAAATCAATCACACAAAATAAAATCCAATGTCAGACACACAGTCCATTTACAAGTTCGTTCTGGGTCTGAACGAAACCGGAGGCACCTTGTACCTCGCATATCCATCAATCTCCAAGTATGTCTTGACAATCACCAACTGATTCCCTCCTCTTGGGTGTACAGCCCAATCAATATCATCAGTAATCAACCAAACGATGTGAAGACCTCTGGTCTTCAATCACCGTCTTCATCCTCGACACCACGTCGAATCAGTTATTCAGAATGGGATATACCCAGTCTTTCTGAATAACTCACGTATATAATAAACAAGTGTTACAGAAACACAACATACGCCTCATTCCAATTCAGAATATTCTTTTGTTCGAATATTCTTATACTTTGGGAAAGGTTCCCATTAATTTTATCAAAGATAAATTCTTTAAATTTGTTCTTTAATCTTCTTTTGAATATCAATTCAAATTAGTCGGGATTAGTGAACCACACCGAAGTAATCATTTATTTTATTTCCCAATCCCAACCTATTCATCCTATGAAGTAAAACTGGTCATACTTCATATCTAACACCACGGTGTTATCGATAAATTCAACTACCATTTCACGTTCAGATCTAATTAAAGATTTAACTATCGCCTGGAGCAAAACTGATGATACTCCATTCTCGATCTTTTCAATCTAATTAAAGATTCATCAAAACTCCACTTGGTTTTAATCTTCCCAATAATAACTATCAATGATTATTTAACTTGGGAAATCACCTCCTGTCTTTAACTGGGTTAAAGAACCAATGTCATCTAAAACACGGTTCATGATAAACCCAAAATCACATTCCATTAATTATCTGGTTAAAGAACAAGTGTTATTTAAAACACCGTTCACGATAAACCCAAAAATCAATTCCAATTCAATTCCAATTAAATACCATTTAATTGGTACACTTCATTAAATTTAAATAAAAAGATTTAATCTTTTTCTCAACTGGGTTTAAGAACAGTGTTAATGAAGACACCATTCACAAAAACCCAAATCACATTTGATATTAAATACAAGGCTCTGAATAGAAAATGTATCGGCTTATATTCAATATCAAATTTTACGACCAACAAATATCGTATTGGAAACAACGATATAAATATATATTTCAAATTCCCATAACAATATCTGTATCATCACGAAATCCAACATCGAAATATTCGAAGGACAATTTCGATTCAAATCCATTCCAATTCAATTATTGGAAATTCTGATTACTTTTAAAACCATTTCAAATCCAATTTATTTATTTTAAAAATAAATGGATTTTAATTCTAGTTCAAAACCAGTTCATTTCGATAAAAATCTATTTTTATCTTTTCAAATTTGTAATTTTTCATCCCAATTCTGTACAAATCATTTCTTATGATTTTACACAAATTATTGATATTTTTAATAATTTTATCAAGGCCCGTACAATCGATTTCCAACAACGGCCATCGAACTGCACTTACAACGACATTTTCCAAATTTGATTTGGACATAATTCCAAATCCAACCGTTAGATTTCACATCACTAACATTCGTTAAAAAGCTCTTTTCGATACGAACCCAACGGTTTCGGTTTTAGGAGAATCCGACGGTCGGATCTCCCGCAATATCCATTCGAAGTCAATGGTCGAAATTCGCGAACTGCCGCGGTGCGGTGCGTTCTATTCAGGCCATTATATTATATATATAATATATACTTCGTCGATTTCCTTTTAAAACTGTATTTTATAACTCGTTTAAATTCGTTTTCAAAACGAATTTAACTTCATATTCAATTTCTAATCAAAATTGAATATTCCGTATCATCGATATATAAATGATAATATTTTCAAAACGTTATATTTTGAAATCACTTCCTTTTCTATAATCATTATAAAAATGAATAAAATCGATATAAATATCGTTCACGTCTAAATGGCGCATACCTAATCAACACGGCTTTTATTCAACACATGAGTGTTTATTCTATTCAACACATGAATATTTATTTTATTCAACACATGAATATTCTATTTTATTCAACACATGAATTTATACTATTCAACACATGAATTTATACTATTCAACACATGAATTTTTATTTCTATTCAACACATGAATTTATTTTCTATTCAACACATGAATTTATACTATTCAAAACATGAATTTATTTCTATAATATTCCTCATTTTCCAAATTGGAATGAGGCCCAATCAACTACCATATAATGTTAATTATATGGATTCCATACAACACATGTATATAACAGCAACGATAAATAATCAACCATCATCCAGAGTGCACTACACAACTGTATAAGCATTAAATATAAATAATTAAAGCTTACACAGTCTGTCAACCCATCGATTGACATACAACTAAACAATCGGGATTAGTGTACGTCAAATATCATCCCAATACCCGTGTGGGGTTTCAAGTCAACAAACACAGATTTTTATTTGTGTAGTTGGGCGACGTGTAAAATTTATCATCCCAATCGATATCAGTCAAATTGGTGTACATAAACAAATCGGTCGATTTATAAATGAATATTTATTTTACTTCAACACATGAATATATATTTTATTTCAACACATCACACTATCAAATTTCACTACACAGAAATCAAACAAAGAAGTCATCCATGGTCTGTGGACGACGGGTGTCAGGTGCTGCTAAGCACCGTCTACATCCTAGTATATATTTCAATTAGAAATCAAAATAAAAGCGAGGAGTTCTCACCAAGAGCTAAACCGATTCACCGCGACTCTTTATATGTAGGAAATCTTTGCCGTTCTCGCCTTTTGTCACTTTCGTTGCCCGTATTCACTACATATATAAAAATCACATATTTTTACTTCGCTTTCAAGATGATAAAAATAGCTTCTTTAACACGATGTTTTCATTATAAAGATTCTATTTTTATTCTAAACCTTTTCTACAAAAATCACATTTTTGTTCGGCTATGATATATATAAAAATCGAATTTTTATCGTTACTTCATATATATAAAAATCAAAATTCTATATTCTCTATTTTACAAAAATCATATTTTTATATCTCTACTTATATAAAAATTATATTTTTATTATTTTTAAAAATATAAAAATCATATTTTTAATACTCTTTATAACCAAAAATCTAATCTATACTTTTTCAAAAATCTGAAAATAACAATGTTGTTTACAATCAAAACTGAAAATAAAATTCATGCTACTAATATACAAAATCTGATTTTATACTGTTATATAAAATGAAAATCGGATTTAAAATAAATGTAAATAAAATAAAACTCACTTCTTTTTGGTGTATTGGAGAGAGGGGGGCTGCTGCGCTGGAGGTGGTCGGGTTGGCAGAGGCACGGGGTCTGGCAGTCGGGGGAAGGGAGCGGCAGTGGCCGCTGGTGGCTCCGGAGACTCAGGCGTGGTTTTTGTTTGGGATTGGGGTCGTGGTCTTCGAACGGATCTTGGTGGAGAGGAGAGGGAGGGGAGGAGAGGCGGAGCGGTCAACGGCGGTGGTCGAGGCCTGGCGTCACCAGATTGAGGAGCGTGATACTTTTTTTAGATCTTAAAATGAACGGTAGAAGATAAAGGTGGGGGTAAGGGAAAAGAGGGGTATTATATATATTATATTAATTTAATTTAATTTTTCTCCTTAAATTTGATTTTTATTCGAATCTCAAATCGAGCCCAACGACTGTCGTCCATAGCTAATTACCCCTATTCCGAACACAATGGAATATGTTTCGTAATCCAATTCCATCGTTTCGATCAGTTTTCATTGAATTTAAAATATAAATCTTTATATATTCAATTTAAACGCACATTTCAATTTACCGGGGCCACATACGGACTCTAAAAATTCTAGAAAAATTATTTCTAGCTTCGTATTGACGATACGGTCCTAACAAAACTAATTTCGTCAAATTTGAAGACCTTCTGAAAAATGGTCATTTTCCTGTCGATTAAAATCAACTAAAACTGGTCAAAGGCATCTTCCTTTGCCACGCTCACATATTGATTCGAAAAATTACGAATTTTGGTATCTAGCAATAACTTGACATCACGGATCCAAAAAAAGTGGTTTCGTCGAAAACTGAGGTCATTTACAAAATTTCCATTTTTAAGGGCCAGAATTCCATAGCGACTATTCTGAAATTTCAACTGGGCATAACTTTTTATCCCAGCTATGAAATTTTGATGTTTCGGATTCGTTGAAAAAATATTCTCACATAGATTCTAATATTTTTGGTTTCGCTAAAATCCGGTTTATTTTGAATTCTGTACATTCATTTGAAATCGAATTTTCGAACTACTGCGCCATTTTCAATTCCTTTTATAATTAAAATAAAATATTTATATTCTAACGACGACTAAAATAAAAATATACGTTCTAATTCTATTCAAAATAAATTTCTCGTCGTTATTATTTAAAATAATTCGTTTTAAATCTTCAAAATTCATCGAAATTGCCAAAATAAAATTTTTAAATTGGCTCGGATTTCCGGGTAATTACAATCTCCCCCACTTAAAACTTTTCGTCCCCGAAAAGGAACGAAGCCGAAAGTTGTTTTACAAATCAACTAAACTTTCAGTATTTTCGTTATGGCTTAAGTTCTTCAACTTTTCAAATTTTTCAAAAAATTGGCTAATACCCTAGATTTTTGAAAAATTTCGCCATAACCTTCCCTGCACCGGGAGCTTCGAGATATTTCAAATAGCCTCCCATGGCCCTCACCAATCCAAAAAAAAAAAAAACAGCCAATCGGCTCATAAAATCATCCAAACCCAAAGAAATACGATAAACATGAACCTATTTGTCGGGCAAACAATTTTATTCTTCTGCTTTAGCCTCCTTGCTATGACCTCTTCATTGTAAGTACATGTATATGCATGCAAATGCGACAAATTTTGAATACAACTCACTATTTGATTCAATTTGGCTAAAGGTTCAACATTTAATTAATCAACCAATAATCAAACAACACAATCAGCAATCAATTTGTTGATTATCATTTCAAATTCATAATTTTGATATATAGTCAAAAATCACATTTTTGATGCCAAGTCATAACAATATATTCTAACTATATTTTGGTTCTCACACCAGTCTAATGGAAATATATAGAGATCCCACTTTCGAAACTCGAACATAAATCCACTGATGATGCAGCTGCTATCATCAGTGTCATCTCCGGGCGACTAGAGTGTGATTCTATATCTACCCAATATATTAAAACTTCGAATACCCGTGGATCAGACGTATATGAAAAAAAATTATATATTGGATTGCCCAAATTCAATACAAATAAATATTCAAATACGTTGAATAAGGTTTTAATTTTAAAAACAAATTTCGTTTTAATTTTAAAAATATATTCTTCACACTCGTTCTAGGATACTACTAATCCAATCTCTAACGAGTCATTCCCATTGAATATTACTAATCCAATCTCTGATGAATTCTTTTGTTCGGTTCTAATATGTCTTGCTCTCGAGCTCTGTAAATCAAAGCTCTGATACCACTGTAAGAACCCGTAACTTCCCCCGTAAGGAAAGCCCGGATACTTTGAGGACAAGACACATCGGAACGCAAACAGAAGAACATTTCATTGTATATTACAACAATTCCATCAGAATACAAGAATATATAGAGTATGAATAAATATTACACAGAAAATATTAGAGATTTAAATTACATTTAAATACATCGCAGCGGAAAATAATACAAAACACAACAAGAAGAGATATACGGATACAGAGCTATCCGGATATCATTCCAGCTGTAAACCAGGATCCTGTGAATATAAATCTGCAAAACCAAAACTACTAGCTGCCCATGTCAAAATAAGGGCACCCAGAGTTTAGGTTAAAACAATAAACTCCAGGTCAGTTATGTGACTGGTGTGAGAACTGAAACAGTTACTAATCTTTATTTTAAAGTTAGGTAAATCAAGGGAACACGCCGCATAACACGGAAAGGGTTTCCTCCCAAGAATACCAGTGCATAAAACAACAGCGCAATGCTAAATAAAGAACAATGAAGTTATTATAAGACCCAGGTCCCATCACACAATGCAACGCAAGCCGGAGATTAGGGTTTTACCTTATAATAGCCAAGAATGCTTGGTACGTGAAATTTCATCTTTTATTACTACTATAAGTGTATAGTGTGAAAAACAATTTCAATCATAAGTATCAATCATAGACGGCATAAGTGCCCCATACCACTATGTCGCCATATATAGGTATACAATCAAAACCGCAAAGTCACGTATTGGAAGTTGGATTTCCATCTGTGAACCGAGGCAAGGGATCGTCCTCTACCAAATTCGAGACGCTCTAGCCCGCCCCTCAGGCAAGCACGCAGGCAAGCCTTGGATCGTCAAGGCCGGTCCACCGATGTGGATTATTATGCCTGAACACTATGTTTCCCCACCCTTTGGGTCGTAAATGAGCCAAATGACTCCATCGGCTCCACACAGTCACTGATCTATCCGATGCACCTCGCAACAGCACCAACCACACAGGTGAAAATAATATAAATGTCAGGCCTGGTAGGTCACTGACACCACCCTAGCTAGAAGGAAACGCATGCCCTCCCTGAGGTCCTTTCCCGTTTCTGGTTCACAACCGGGGTGTGAGGCTCGCTAATCAACGTTACACAAAGCTATGCCACACAGGGCATGCTTTGATCATCAACCACAAGACTTTTCTTTTCAACAAAAGCCTTGATCATTTGCCACTTAGGCATGCCACACAGGCAATTCACTCCATGCGATTGATATCCATCAATATATAACCCCTGAGCTCGTACATCTTAGAGAAGGGCGTTAAGCAAGAGAATAAATTCTCCGCCGCCAAATAGATATATATTTAATAGAAATCAATCACACAGAATAAAATCCAATGTCAGACACACGATCCATTTACAAGTTCGTTCTGGGTCTGAACGAAACCGGAGGCACCTTGTACCTCGCATATCCATCGATCTCCAAGTACGTCTGGACGATCACCAACTGATTCCCTCCTCTTGGGTGTACAACCCAATCAAGATCATCAGTAATCACGCAAACGATGTGAAGACCTCCATTCTTCAACCACCGTCTTCATCCTCGACACCACGTCGAATCAGTTATTCAGAATGGGATATACCCAGTCTTTCTGAGTAACTCACGTATATAATAAACAAGTGTTACACAAACACAATATACGCCTCATTCCAATTCAGAATATTCTTTTATTCAAATATTCTTATACTTTGGGAAAGGTTCCCATTAATTTTATCAAAGATAAATTCTTTAAATTTATTCTTTAATCTTCTTTTGAATATCAATTCAAATTAGTCGGGATTAGCAAACCACACCGAAGTAGTCATTTATTTTATTTCCCAATCCCAACCTATTCATCCCATGAAGTAAAACTGGTCATACTTCATATGTAACACCACGGTGTTATCGGTAAATTCAACTACCATTTCACGTTCAAATCTAATTAAAGATTTAACTATCGCCTGGAGTAAAACTGGTGATGCTCCATTCTCGATCTTTTCAATCTAATTAAAGATTCATCAAAACTCCACTTTGTTTTAATATTCACAATAATCACTATCAATGATTATTTAACTTGGGAAATCACCTCCTGTCTTTAACTGGGTTAAAGAACCAATGTCATCTAAAACACGGTTCACGATAAACCCAAAATCACATTCCATTAATTATCGGGTTAGAAAACAAGTGTTATTTAAAACACCATTCACGACAAACCCAAAAATCAATTCCAATTCAATTCCAATTAAATACCATTTAATTGGTACACTTCATTAAATCTAAATAAAAAGATTTAATCTTTTTCTCAACTGAGTTTAAGAACAGTGTTAATGAAGTCACCATTCACAACAAACCCAAATCACATTTGATATTAAATACAAGGCTCTGAATAGAAAATATATCGGCCTATATTCAATATCAAATTCTACGACCAACAAATATCGTATTGGAAATAACGATATAAATATATCTTTCAAATTCCTATAACAATATCTGTATCATCACGAAATCCAACATCGAAATATTCCAAAGGCAATTTCGATTCAAATCCATTCCAATTCAATTATTGAAAATTCTGGTTACTTTTAAAACCATTTCAAATCCAATTTATTTATTTTAAAAATAAACGGATTTTAATTCAAGTTCAAAACCAGTTCATTTCGATAAAAAACTATTTTTATCTTTTCAAATTTGAAATTTTTCATCCCAATTCTTCACAAATTATTTCTTATGATTTTACACAAATTATTGATATTTTTAATAATTTTATCAAGGCCCGTACAGTCGATTTCCATCAACGGCCATCGAACTGCACTTACAGCGACCTTTTCCAAATTTGATTTGGACATATTTCCAAATCCAACCATAATATTTCACATCACTAACATTCTTTAGAGAGCTCTTTTCGATACGAACCAAACGGTTTTGGTTTAAGGAGAATCCGACAGTCGGATCTCCCGCAATATCCATTCGAAGTCAATGGTCAAAATTCACGAACTGCCGAGGCGCGGCGCGTTCTATTCAGGCCATTATATTATATATATAATATGTATAATATATACTTCGTCTATTTCCTTTTAAAACCGTATTTTATAAATCGTTTTAAATTAGTTTTCAAAATGATTTCAACTTCATATTCAATTTCTAATCAAAATTGAATATTCCATATCATCGATATATAAATGATAATATTTTCAAAACGTTATATTCTGAAATCACTTTCTTTTCTATAATCGTTATAAAAATGAATAAAATCGATATAAATATCGTTCACGTCTAAATGGAGCATACCTAATCAACACGGCTTTTATTCAACACATGAATGCTTATTCTATTCAACACATGAATATTTATTTTATTCAACACATGAATATTCTATTTTATTCAACACATGAATTTATACTATTCAACACATGAATTTATACTATTCAACACATGAATTTTTATTTCTATTCAACACATGAATTTATTTCTATTCAACACATGAATTTATTTTCTATTCAACACATGAATTTATTTTCTATTCAACACATGAATTTATTTTCTATTCAACACATGAATTTATTTCTATAATATTCCTTATTTTCCAAATTGGAATGAGGCCCAATCAACTACCATATAATGTTAATTATATGGATTCCATACAACACATGTATATAACAGCAACGATAAATAATCAACCATCATCCAGAGTGCACTACACAACTGTATAAGTATTAAATATAAATAATTAACGTTTACACAGCCTGTTAACCCATCGATTGACATACAACTAAATAATCGGGATTAGTGTACGTCAAATATCATCCCAATACCCATGTGGGGTTTCAAATCATCAAACACATATTTTTATTTGTGCAGTTGGGCGATGTGTAAAATTTATCGTCCCAATCGATATCAGTCAAATCGGTGTACATAAACAAATCGGTCGATTTGTAAATGAATATTTATTTTACTTTAACAAATGAATATATATTTTATTTCAACACATCACACTATCAAATTTTACTACATAGAAATCAAACAAACAAGTCATCCATGGTCTGTGGACGACGGGAGTAAGGTGCTGCTAAGCACCGTCTGCATCCTAGTATATATTTCAACTAGAAATCAAAATAAAAGTGAGGAGTTCTCACAAAGAGCTAAACCGATTCACCGCGACTCTTCATATGTAGGAAATCTTTGTCGTTCTCGCCTTTTGTCACCTTCGTTGCCCGTATTCACTACATATATAAAAATCATTTATTTCTACTTCGCTTTCAAGATGATAAAAATAGCATCTTTAACACGATGTTTTCATTATAAAGATTATATTTTTATTCTAAACCTTTTCTATAAAAATCACATTTTTGTTCGGCTATGATATATATAAAAATCGAATTTTTATCGTTACTTCATATATATAAAAATCAAAATTCTATATTCTCTATTTTATAAAAATCATATTTTTATATCTCTACTTATATAAAAATTATATTTTATTATTTTTAAAAATATAAAAATCATATTTTTAATACTCTTTATAACCAAAAATCTAATCTTTACTTTTTCAAAAATCTGAAAATAACAATGTTGTTTACAATCAAAACTAAAAATAAAATTCATGCTACTTATATACAAAATCTGATTTTATATAGTTATATAAAATGAAAATCGGATATAAAATAAATGTAAATATAATAAAACTCACTTCTTTTTGGTGTATTGGAGAGAGGGGGGCTGTTGCGCTGTAGGTAGTCGGGTTGGCAGAGGCGCGGGGTATGGCAGTCGGGGGAAGGGAGCGGCAGTGGCCTGTGGTGGCTTCGGAGGCTCAGGCGCGGTTTTTGTAATAACCCGGAAATATGAGCCAATTTAAAATTTTTATTTTGGCACATTTGACGAATTTTGATGATTTAAAATGGATTATTTTAGATAATAACGAAGGAAAATATATTTTCGACGAAGTTAAAACGAATAAATTTATTCTAATTTTATAACGAGCCCGGAATGGCGCGGTAGTTTGAAAATTCGATTTCAAATTTCAAATGAATATACAGAATTCGTTTTACGTCGAAATTGAACGAAACCAGAAATATTTGAATCTGTTTGATCATATCTTTCTAATGAATCTAAGAAACTGAGATTTTACTTTATAGAGTGTAAGATATGTCCAGTTTAAAATTCATAAAAGTCGCTGTGGAATTTATATATATTTTAATATATATATAAAGGCCTTGAAAATAGCCATTTTGCAAACGATCTCTGTTTTCGATGAAACCACTTTTGTTGGATCTGGGATGTCAAATTATTGCTAGATTTCAAAATTCCGAAATTTTGAAATCAATACGTGAGCGTGGCAAAAGAAAACGTGTTTGAACAGTTTCAGTCAATGGGCGTTTTTTACAGGTCCCTATTAACTTTTAAAATATAAAAAAAACCCGCTGGTAAAAAATATATAAAAGACATCCCTATTTTTGAAAGTGCGCTCAAATAATTCCAATTATACCCTTACGTACTACTAAGACATACGAAACATTGATTCGGCCGCAGTTACTAATTCAAACCACTCCTTTAATCTTGCAAACCCTAAATCCACGGGTCTACAAAACCCTAGAAATAAATTTGTGAAAATCGAGCGCCGCCCGTCAACTCTTTTGATCAGAATCATCAAATTTTGCTCGAATTCGATGAAGTCTTCAACACTTTATACGATATGGCGAAGAAAAAGGTATAACTCTTATTGAATTTTTTCATTAGCCGAATATTTTATATGTAGTAATAAGAATTTTTATATGTCTGTATGATGTTATTAAGAAATAAAGCAAAACCGTATGATGTTTTTGTATGTATATATATCATCTAACTATTACGTAGAACGGGAATTTGTAAAATATTGTATGATTTCCGTTAAATAAATCTGTATGGAAGTATGTTTAGCAGGCAGGTAATCTGTCTAATTAAGTGTTTGAATGCATATATAAGTAGAAGATTCTCGCTAGAATTTAGTTATCCCTAATACATTCAGAATATTTTGCTTGTATAACAGATTGTTGCATGTATAAATGCATATTTTGTAAGAAATGCGAGTACATAGACTAACGTATTCTACAAAAATTAATATGTTGTCTAGTATATGAAGAATATTTTAAAGTTTGGTATTTTTTTAAGGAATTAAGAACTTTTTTGTTATTAAATTTAGGAAATTTGTTCGATTATGGATTAATATTAAACAGAAATGCTTTTTTGCAACCATTTAGTTTTAAACATATTATTGCAATTATGTATGTAGTTATGAAGAAAATTTTCATGCTTGTGTGCACATGTAAACTTGTTGTTGCATAAGTGTGTGCTTGTAAAATTAGTTACTAGTGAAAATTTTGAAAAAATTGTCAATGTAATAATTGTATTTATTTAGGTAAAGTATTATCAGTATTGTATGATTTAAAAAAGATAAAAATCCACTTAAGTATGCATCAATCATCATGTAATTGCTTAAGTATATGTTGTTAGAATTAAATTTTGGTAAAAACTTGTTATCTTGCATCAATTTTATAAGTGTATGCATGAAAATATATTTGTTTAAGTATAGTATGAAGTTTAGTGTAAAAGTTTCATACAAGTATGCCATAATAAACATGCAGTTGCACTATTCAATGTGTTTAAATGTTAGTGAGTAATTAAAAAGTTTAACTATCATCATTTTGGTAAGTGTATGAAGTTAAATGCATTTGTTTCACAAATTTATGCAGTTTAACTTTAGTTTTTGAGATAAATATGCAAATATAAGTAAGTGTATGAAGAGTATTATAAAGTTTGATTTTGTTTGAAGGTATTAAGCTGACATTAATTTTTAATGTATTAATTTATTCGATTGTAGAGTAATATTAACCAGAAATGTGTATTGCATTCATGCAGTTCTTAACATATACTTGCATTTATGTATGTAGTTAAGTAGAAAAATTTCATGATTATGAGCAACTGTTAACATTTTGTTGCATAAGTCTATGCAGTTAAAATTAGGTAATAGTGACAATTTGTCAAAAATTGTCAAAATAATAAGGGTTGTTGGTTACAGAATTTTTGAAACAAATGAATGGTTTAAAGCAGAGAAAAATCACTTAAATGTGCAACAGTTAGCATATAATTGCTTGAGTATTAGTTGTTTAAATTAAATGATGGTGAAAACTTGTTATCTAGCATCAGTTTTATAAAGTGTGTGCATTTAAAAATAAATGGTTTAGTAAATTATGCAGATACGTTAAAAAATTTCATTCAACTAGGGCAGTATACACATGCAGTTGCAACATATAATGCATTTAAATTTTATTGAGTGATGATAGAGCTCAAGTAGCATCATTTTGTTCAGAGTATGTTGTTAAATGTAATTCTTTCAGAAATGTATGCAGTCTAACATTAGTTTTACAGTCAAGTGTGCAAATATAGTTGTACATTTTCACATATTATGCAGGTTTTTGGAATTATTGCATTAAAATGTACAAAAATGTTTTTTCTAATTAAAATTACTATGCAGTTAGTAACAATTTTGAATGCAAATGTGAAACTGTCAATTGTGTATGTGTAAGTGAAATCATTTAAGCATTGGTAATAACAATTAATGTTGATCTTAATTCAGAGACAAGACGTTGAAGAAACTGAAGATGTAAGGGATGCTGGAAAAGCTTTAGTTACTACTGATCAACGAACAAATGCTTTACAGGTTGCGAAAAAACGGAAAACAGACGATGTCGAAAGGCCAACAAAAAAGGAAGAAGTGTATAGAAATAATTTAAAATCATTTATTGAGTTGGTGGACAAAATCAAAGAGAAAGAGTTGGTGGACAAAACCGCGACGTGAAGGAAAACAACAAAAATTAGCAAATAAAATGGTATGTAGACGGAAAACCGTTAATACGCAAGCTTTATGAGTACATTATTTTTTTGCTTTTATGAGTAATAGTTGCACAGTTTTGTGCAATATAATGAATAGCTGGACTTTTTTTTGCATATATCAACAAGATTTTCGAACGTATATACAGTTAATCAAAATACTTGCACACATGTAAGTCTGTATTCAGAATACTTGCATAATAGTATGCATATATTTAGAACTGATCGAAATCTTTAAGCAATAACTTTATACTTGTTTTTACAGAGACTACAACTGTCAAAATATATTTTCATGAATATATGCAGTTATTCATATATATTTTTGCGTACAATTACGCAATTATCGTATGATTAAAGGTTGAATATATGCATAGTTTAAGAATTCTAGCAGGCAAGTGTGAGTTTATTTTCTGATTGTTGCATGATGATATTTCAGAAACTTAATTTGTTGGATGCGACTATTTGTAATATTGTTGATTAGTACTATGTTTCACTTATCTTGTGCATGTTTATGTATATGCAGTATTAAATGTTGCATACATTTTTGCATATGTCCACTGTTTGTTTCATACCTATATGCATTTATTCATGGTTAAATTAAATATGTTACACATTGTTTTGCAGAGACCTAATTCAGAACAAAATAATCAAGTTGATAGTGGTCAGGATGAAGCATTAGTAACAACTGAAGAACCGACAACTTCTCGATGTGTTTACAAAAACAGAGAGTTGTAGAGAAACAGAAGTTGACAAAAAAGGAAGAAGTATATAGAAACAGTCCTGGGGCTGTTAATAAACAAGGAGCTGAGCTTGCACTTAAAATTCTCAACTGCATACATCATAGCTAGACTCCATTACAAATCCTGACACAGAACTTCCTACTATCAGATGCGAACAGGGGTATATAAGATGGGAAATGTTGGTGTTAAGATTTTTTTTGTAATTTTGTGAAGTGGTACTCTAGTTTTTATGTACGACCAAAGGATTATTAGTTTCTAAACTGGAGTTGTGTGAAAGTTTTTGTAATGAATTGATATCTCTGTAGTTTGCATGATATTTTGAATAGTACTTACTTCTATGCAGTTATCTAAAATGATAGCATGCTTGTGTGAAAGTATTGTTGTCAGTAACACAATTTTTTTTTAAACTTGCATAATTTTATGATTTTTTTTCCAATTTTTGCATTCATAAGTACAAGATAAATTCGAGTAATAAATAGGTTGTTGATGCGCTTGTGGTTTATTAAAACACCTACTGTACGGAAACAAAGAATATTTGCATACAATTGTAAATATTTTAAGGATAATTGCATGTAAAAACGTAAAAATTAGCACAATTGCTCCAAAAAATGATGTAACCATCGTTTATAGATTATATATTTTAAACTGAAAAATAAGTATAAAAAAGAATCAGTGTTTAAAAAATGAAACAAATAGTAAAAGTTAAAAATATTTTGCGTACATAATGAAAAATTGAACACATACATGCACATATTAACAATATTTGCACAATTCTATGCAATAATAGAGAACACTTGTTACATTA
Source organism: Allium sativum (assembly GCA_030737875.1). Lineage (NCBI taxonomy): Eukaryota > Viridiplantae > Streptophyta > Magnoliopsida > Asparagales > Amaryllidaceae > Allium > Allium sativum. Next base: position 242,216,911 of record CM060915.1, on the reverse strand, counting down.
TCCAGATATAACAGTACTTTCTTACCTGTCTATACCAAGTAGGAATGGTTTTATACAATTACTAATCAGTGCAAAAATAGTAGCAATGTTGAAACATATATTCATTAAAACTGCATACATCTACGCATATATACGTACTAATTGCATACTTCTATGCAACTGTATAGAATATTTTATTACACAAAATTTCAGAACAGAAATAATTGCTAATAAAAACAGAATTAACATTAAAATAATTAACTAAATTAAATGCAGCAAGTAATAGTTCACAACAGTGTACAATTTAAACAAATTTTATTTTGTTTTTTCAAAATAAACATCTACATCTCTACTGAAGAACACGTCCTTTTATTACGACCAGGCATTCTTCTACCTTTTGGAGGAGCTATAATTACATCTTCAACAACCACGTCTTCACCCATATAATTTATAGCAGGACCACTGCTTGAAAAATAAAAATAATAAAAATTAATCAACTTAATATGCAGTAATCAAAGAAAAGTACCAAAACAAAATCATATAATTATAACTAGATGCATACATATATGCAAATAACATAAATATGTACATACATACATGCAAAATTTTAGAACATTTGAATAGACTACATTAAAAAATAAATCCAGAAAAATAGAACTATGAATATATTAAAAATATATTCATAGAAGTATGCAACTAATCTTCAGGAAAGCAGACGAACAGAAATTCCAGTACACCTGTATGCATATATACAAAAAAATTGCATATTTGTACGCAACTTTTCTGAATACATCCAAACACACGTACTATACAAATAGTTGCATTTTTATATGCTCATATTCAAACTATATGCATATTTTTATACACGTACAGAGAACAGATTAAAAATTATGTTGACAAATTAATTTATACTTCCTTAAATCAGCAACAAAAATTTATACTTTACAAAATAATTAAACTATCCATCGATAAAATAAACAACTCCATTAATTCAGTATAAAAAATCAACAAAAATCTATCGAAGACCTGAAATCAATGTACAAATTTAAAAATAATAATACAAAAGTATATTTTAACTGAAGGAAGATTTTTCCAATTCATACAAGATAGTTCGATCAACAAAATCTGTGGAGAAAATTGCCGATCAATTCCAATTGTATACAGACAGAAATCGAAGTTCAGAACCCTAAACAGATGTTGCCGCCGCCATTATTCTCGTTGAAGTAAAAAATAAATCACGAATAAAAAAATATCGTATTAGATCCGTCAATTAAGGCATGAGACAAAATTAAATGACGAAAAACAAATATCGGACGTGATCCGTTAATTAAGTAGTGATTTAAAAGATGGGCAATTCTGGAAAAGATATGCCGATATTTCAAAAATAAGGATGAAATTTATATGTTTGCAAAGGGGAGGATGTGAGCCTAATTAAGTTTCATTTTAAGGATGTGTCCCTAATTTTCACTCAGTCAATTTCGATCGACCAGAAAATGGTCATTTTTCAAACGATCTCAGAATTTGATGAAATTAGTTTTGTTAGAACCGTATCGTCAATACGAAGCTAGAAAATATTTTTCGGGAATTTTTAGAGACTGTATGTGGCCCCGGTAAATTGAAATGTGCATTTAAATTGAATATATAGATTTAAATTTTAATTTAAACGGAAACTGATTGAAATGATCAAATCGGCTTACGGAACATATCCCATTGCGTTCGGAATAGGGGTAATTAGCTGGGGGCGACAGTCGTTGGGCTTGATTTGAGATTCGGATGGACAAACTAGTACAAGTGGAATAAAATAATAAATAAACAAAGTATAAAACCCTAACTAAAGGTCAACCCTAGGTCAAAACATCACAATGCGGTCAAGCCCTTTTGCTCCAGCCGACACCAACGAATGAACGACGGGTTTCTTCAATTCTTTCTCCTCAAATCTCTCTGAATCCGTTCAGGAATTCTGAAAACAAATCGAATGAAGATTGGAAAGAAAATCAAGAGCAACAAATCCATACCACTATGATGAATTTTCGTAGTGAAAATCTCGAGAAACCTATCTTGAAGCCACCGCATTCGCCGAGGTTTCCTGACCTCGTACGGCGTGCGAGTTGGCTGAAAATAGGGGCGTTGGGGATCTCCGGCGAAGGGCTATCACGTGGTGGTGATTGATGGTGGTTCTGACCATCGTGGCAGCGGCAAAAGGGGAAACCCTAGTTCGATGAGGTCGGGTTTCACTGTGCTGAGTGATGAAAATCACAGTGAGTTGTTTTGAATCTTCTTTTTCGTTTTGAATGTCATAACAATGAAATCGCAATGTTTTGAGAATTAAATTTGCATTTGTTTAAAAATAAAAATTAGAAAAAAATGGTAATTAGAGTTTCAATTCAATTTTTAAATTATAGAATATAGTGTTTAAATTCAGTTTTATATATAATATTGTAAGAAAAATATGAAATTTTTATATATATAGTTTTAAATGAAAAGTATGATTTATTTATATATAGTTTGAAATGAAAAGTATGATTTATTTATATATAGCTTGAAATGAAAAGTACGATTTATTTATATATAGTTTGAAATGAAAAGTATGATTTATTTATATATAGTTTGAAATGAAAAGTATGATTTATTTATATATAGTTTGAAAAGAAAAGTATGATTTATTTATATATGGTTTGAAATAAAAAATATGAAATTTTGACATATATAGTTTGAAATGAAAAATATGCATAAAGGAAAGAAAAATATAATTGTTATATAATGTAAAGAATAAAAATATGAATTTTATATAGTGAGAAGAATAAAAATGAGATTTTTATTGTGAACATCGTGAATTGGTTGAGTTGGAATGTCGGGCAAATCCAAACCGTTCAGAAATAAAGAATGACGGAGTGGAACCCCAAGGTGAGAACTCCTCACTTTTATTTTAATTTCTAGTTAAAATATATACTAGGATGCAGACGGTGCTTAACAGCACCCGACACCCGTCGTCCACAGACCATGGATGACTTGTTTGTTTGATTGCTGTGTTGTGAAATTTGATTGTGTGATGTGGAATGAAATAAAATATTTTATAGTGGAAAATATTTTATAGTTAAAAATATGATTTTTAACGTGTATATAAAATAAATATTTATAAACAAATCGGACGATTTGTTTATATACACTAATTTGACTGATATTGATTGGGACGATAAATTTTACACATCGCCCAACTGCACAAATAAAATCTGTGTTTGTTGTTTTGAAACCCCATACAGGTATTGGGATGATATTTGACGTACACTAATCCCGATTGTTTAGTTGTATGTCAATCGATGGGTTGACAGACTGTGTAAGCGTTAATTATTTATATTTAATGCTTATGCAGTTGTGTGGTGCACTCTGAATGATGGTTGATTATTTATCTTTGCTATTATATACATGTGTTGTAGAAAATCCATATAATTAACATTATACGGTAATTGATTGGGCCTCATTCCAATATAGAAAATAAATTCATGTGTTGAATTGAAAATAAATTCATGTGTTGAATTGAAAATAAATTCATGTGTTGAATAGAAAATAAATTCATGTGTTGAATAGAATAAATATTCATTTGTTGAATAGAATAACGAAGTTATTGAAATATATAAAGCCGTGTTGGTTAGATATGCGCCATTTTGACGCGAACAATATTTATATCGATTTTATTCATTTTTATAATGAATATAAAAAAAGAAGTGATTTCAAAATATAACATTATGAAAACATTATCATTTGTATGGCGATGATGTGGAATATTCAATTTTGATTCGAAATTGAATATGAAGTTGAAATCGTTTCGAAAATGAATTTAAAACGATTTATAAAATACGTTTTGAAAGGAAATCGACGTAATATACATAATATATATAGAATGGCCTGAAAAGAACGCGCCGCGGCCGTTCGCGAATTTCGAACATTGACTTCGAATTGACGTTGCGGGAGATCCGACCATCGGATTCTCCTAAAAATGGAACCGTTGGGTTCGTATTGAAAAGTGCTTTCTAACGAATATTAGAAATTAGAAATCTAACGGTTGGATTTGGAATTATGTCCAAATCAAATTTGGAAAGGTCGCTGTAAGTGCAGTTCAATTGCCGTTGATGGAAATCGACTGTACGCGCCTTGATAAAATTATTAAAAATAGTGATAATTTGTGTAAAATCATAAGAAATGATATGGGAAGAATTTGGATGAAAAACTCCAAATATGAAAAGATAAAAATAGTTTTTTATCGAAATGAACTAGTTTTGAACTAGAATTATAATTCTATTTATTTTTAAAATAAATAAAGTGGATTTGAAATGGTTTTGAAAATAACCAGAATTTCCAATAATTGAATTGGAATGGATTTGAATCGAAACTGTCATTGGAATATTTTTCGATGTTGGATTTCATGATGATACAGGCATTGTTATGGGAATTTGAAATATATATTTATATCGTTATTTCCAATACGATATTTGTTGGTCGTAGAATTTGATATTGAATATAGGCCGATATATTTTCTATTCAGAGCCTTGTATATAATATCAAATGTTATTTAGGTTTGTTGTGAATGGTGTCTTCATTAACACTGTTCTTGAGCCCAGTTGAGAAAAAGATTAAATATTTTTATTTAGATTTAATGAAGTGTACCAATTAAATGGTATTTAATTTGAATTAAATTTGAATTGATTTTTGGGTTTATCGTGAACGGTGTTTTAAATAACACTTGTTCTTTAACCCGATAATTAATGGAATATGATTTTGGGTTTATAGTGAGCCGTATTTTAAATGACATTGGTTCTTTAACCCAGTTAAAGACAGGATGTGATTTCCCAAGATAAATAATCATAAATACTGATTTTTGGGAAGATTAAAACCAAGTGGAGTTCTAATGAATCTTTAATTAGATTGAAAAGATCGAGAATGGAGTATCACCAGTTTTGCTCCAGGCGATAGTTAAATCTTTAATTAGATTTGAACGTGAAATGGTAATTGAATTTACCGATAACACCGTAGTGTTAGATATGAAGTATGAACAGTTTTACTTTATGGGATGAATAGGTTGGGATTGGAAAATAAAACAAATGATTACTTCGGTGTGGTTCGCTAATCCCGACTAGTTTGAATTGATATTCAAAGAAGCTTAAAGAATAAATTTAAAGAATTTATCTTTGATAAAATTAATGGGAACCTTTCCCAAAGTATAAGAATATTTGAATAAAAGAATATTCTGAATTGGAATGAGGCGTATGTTGTGTTTGTGTAACACTTGTTTATTATATACGCGAGTTATTCAGAAAGACCGGGTTTATCCCATTCTGAATAACTGATTCGATGTGATGTCTAGGATGAAGACGGTGGTCGAAGACCTAAGGTCTTCACATCATTTGGGTGACTACTGATGATCTTGATTGGGCTGTACACCCAAGAGGAGGGAATCAGTTGGTGATCGTCCAGACGTACTTGGAGATCGATGGATATGCGAGGTACAAGGTGCCTACGGTTTCGTTTAGAACCAGAATGAACTTGTAAATGGACTGTGTGTCTGACATTGGATTTTAGTTTGTGTGATTGATTTCTATTAAATATACATCTGTTTGGCGGCGGAGAATTTATTCTCTTGCTTAACGCCCTTCTCTGAGACGTACGAGCTCAGGGGTTATATATTGATGGATATCAATCGCATGGAGTGAATTGCCTGTGTGGCATGCCTAAGTGGCAAATGATCAAGGCTTTTGTTGAAAAGAAGAGTCTTGTGGTTGATGATCAAAGCACAGCCTGTGTGGCATAGCTTTGTGTAGCGTTGATTCGCGAGCCTCACACCCCGGTTGTAAACTAGAAACAGGAGTAGGATCCTGGGAGGGCATGCGTTTCTTTCTAGCTAGTGGTGGTTTCGGTGCTTAAACTGGCTGACATTTATATACTTTTCACCTGTGTGGTTGTTGCTATTGCGAGGCGCCTCGGATATATCGGTCGATCCGGGACTGATGGAGTCATTGGACTCATTTATGCCCCCAAAGGGCGGGGAAACGCAGTGTTCAGGCATTTTAATCCACATCGGTGGACCGGTCCTGTGGCTCCTAAGTCTTGACAGAGTACTTTCCTGAGACATGGTAGGCTAGATTGTCTCGAAACAGTTAGGACGATCCCTGGCCTCGGTTCACAGACGGAAATCCAATTTCCAAATACGTGACTTTTCGGTTTTGATTGTAGAGCCTAGTACGGCGACATGATGTATGGTACCCATGCCGTCTATGATTGATATTTATGATTGAAATTGTTTTGACACTATACACTTATTATAGTATCAAATGATTTGTTTTTAACGTACCAAGCATGCTTTGGCTATTATAAGGTAAAACCCTATCCTCCGGCTTGCGTTGCATTGTGTGATGGGACCTGGGTCTTATAATAGCTTCATTTTTCTTTATTTAGCATTGCGCTGTTTGTTTTATGCACTGGTATTCTTGGGTGGAAACCCGTTTCGTGTTATACGGCATGGTCCCTTGATTTACCTAACTTTAAAATAAAGATTAATAACTGTTTTTGTTCTCACACCAGTTCCATGACTGACCTGGGGTTTATATTTTTAACCTAAACTCTGGATGCCCTTATTTTGACATGGGCAGCTAGTAGTTTTGGTTTTGCAGATTTATATTCACAGGATCCTGATTTACAGCTGGAATGATATCCGGAAAGCTCTATATCCGTATATCTTCTTCTAGTTGTGTATTGTATTATTTTTCGCTGCTATGTATTTAAATGTAATTTAAATCTTTGATATTTTCTGTGTAATATTTATTCATACTCTGTATATTCTTGTATTCTGATGGAATTGTTATAATAAGCAATGAAATGTTCTTCTGTTTGCGTTTTGATTCGTCTTGTCCTCAGTACAATCCGTGATTTCCCGTAAGGGGGATTTCGGGTCGTAACAGCTTGGTATCAGAGCTTTGGTTTGCAGAGCTCGGAGAACAAGACACATTAGAACCGTACGAAAGAATTCATCAGAAATTGGATTAGTAATATCCAATGGGAATGACTCGTTAGAGATGGGATCAGTAGTATCCTAGAACGATTGTGAAGAGTATATTTTTAAAATGAAAACAAGTTTTGTTTTGAAAATTTAATTCAATTATTCGCATTTGAATGTTTATTTATATTGATTTGGACTAACAGATATATAGAGATTTTAATATACGTCTGATCCACGTGTATTGGAAGCTTCCAATATACTGGATAGATATAGAATAACATTCTAGACAACCGGGGATGATTCTGGTGATGTGGCCACATTATCAGTATTTATGTTCGAGTTTCAAAAGTGGGATTTCTATATATTTCCATTCCAAAATTAGATAGGGCTTACTGTTGTGATTTGGCATCAAAAATCTAATTTTTTGACTATGTATCAAAATTATGAATTTGAAAAGCTAATCAACTAATTGATTGCTGGTTGTGTTGTTTGATTATTGTTTGATTAATTAAAATGTTGAAACTTTAGCCAAATTGTATCAAATGGTGAGTGTATTGAAAATTTGTCGTATTTGCTTGCATATACATGTACTTACATTGAACAGGTCATAGCAAGGAGGTTAGAGCAGAAGAATAAAATTGTTTGCCCGACAAATAGGTAAATGTTTACGAATTTATTGGGTTTTTGATGATTTTATGAGCCGATTGGCTAGCCGCTTGGCTGTTTCTCCTTCTTTTTGGATGGATGAGGGCCATGGGAGGCTATTTGAAATATCCCGAAGTCCCCGGTGCAGGGGAGGTTATGGCGAATTTTTTCAAAAATTTAGGGTGTTAGCCAAATTTTTTAAAAATTTGAAAAGTTCTTAGAAACTGAAAAGTTGAAGAACTTAAGCCATAATGAAAGTTGAGTTGGTTTGTAAAACAACTTTCGGCGTCGCTCCTTTTCGGGGACGAAAAGTTTTAAGTGGGGGAGATGGTAATAACCCGGAAATCTGAACCAATTTAAAAAATTTATTTTGGCAATTTTGACGAATTTTGATTATTTAAAATGGATTATTTTAAATAATAACAAAGGAAAATATATTTTCGACGAAGTTAAAACGAATAAATTTATTCTAATTATATAACGAGCATGAAATGGCGCGGTAGTTTGAAAATTCGATTTCAAATTTCAAATGAATATACAGAATTCGTTTTAACTCGGAATTGAACGAAACCAGAAATATTTGAATCTGTTTGATCATACTTTCTATCGAATCAAAGAAACTGAGATTTCACTTTATAGAGTGTAAGATATGTCCAGTATAAAATTCAGAAAAGTTGTTGTGGAATTTATATATATTTTAATATATATAAAGGCCTTGAAAATAGCCATTTTGCAAACGACCTCTGTTTTCGATGAAACCACTTTTGTTGGATCCGGGATGTCAAATTATTGCTAGATTTCAAAATTCAGAAATTTTGAAATCAATACGTGAGCGTGGCAAAAGAAAACGTGTTTGAACATTTTCAGTCAATTTCGATCGAACAGAAAATGGACATTTTTCAAACGATCTCAGAATTTGACGAAATTAGTTTTGTTAGAACCGTATCGTCAATACGAAGCTAGAAAATATTTTTCGGGAATTTTTATAGAATGTATGTGGCCCCGGTAAATTGAAATGTGCATTTAAATTGAATATATAGATTTAAATTTTAATTTAAATGGAAACTGATTGAAATGATCAAATCGGCTTACGGAACATATCCCATTACGTTCGAAATAGGGGTAATTAGCTAGGGGCGACAGTCGTTGGGCTTGATTTGAGATTCGGATGGATAAGCTAGTACAAGTGGAATAAAATAATAAATAAACAAAGTATAAAACCCTAACTAAAGGCCAACCCCAGGTCAAAACATCACAACGCGATCAACCCCTTTTGCTCCAGCCGACACCAATGAATGAACGACGGGTTTCTTCAATTCTTTCTCCTCAAATCTCTCCGCATCCATTCAGCAATTCTGAAAACAAATCAAATGAAGATTGGAAAGCAAATCAAGAGCTACAAATCCATTCCACTATGATGAATTTTCATTGTGAAAATCTTGAGAAAACCTATCCTGAAGCCGCCGCATTCGCCGAGGTTTCCTAACCTCGTACGGCGTGTGATTTGGCTGAAATTGAGGGCGCTAGGGAGCTCCGGCGAAGGGCTATCACGTAGTGGCGATTGATGGTGGTTCTGACCACCGTGGCGGCGGTAAAAGGGGAAACCCTAGTTCGATGTGGTCGGGTTTCACTGTGCTGAGCAATGAAAATCACAGTGAGTTGTTTTGAATCTTCTTTTTCGTTTTGAATGTCATAACAATGAAATAGCAATGTTTTAAGAATTAAATTTGCATTTGTTTAAAAATAAAAATTAGAAAAAAAATGGTAATTAGAGTTTAAATTCAGTTTTTAAATTATAGAATATAGTGTTTAAATTCAGTTTTATATATAACATTTAAGAAAAATATGAAATTTTTATATATGTAGTTTGAAATGAAAAGTATGATTTATTTATATATAGTTTGAAATGAAAAGTATGATTTATTTATATATAGTTTGAAATGAAAAGTATGATTTATTTATATATAGTTTGAAATGAAAAGTATGATTTATTTATATATGGTTAATGAAAAATATGAAATTTTGATATATATAGTTTGAAATGAAAAATATGCATAACGGAAAGAAAAATATAATTGTTATATAATGTAGAGAATAAAAATATCAATTTTATATAGTGAGAAGAATAAAAATGTGATTTTTATTGTGAATAGCGTGAAATGGTTGAGTTGGAATGTCGGGCAAATCCAAACCGTTCAGAAATAAAGAATGATGGAGTGGAACTCCAAGGTGAGAACTCCTCACTTTTATTTTAATTTCTAGTTAAATATATACTAGGATGCAGACGGTGCTTAGCAGCACCCGACACCCGTCGTCCACAGACCATGGATGACTTGTTTGTTTGATTGCTGTGTTGTGAAATTTGATTGTGTGATGTGGAATGAAATAAAATATTTTATAGTGGAATATATTTTATAGTTAAAAATATGATTTTTAACGTGTATAAAAAATAAATATTTATAAACAAATCGGACGATTTGTTTATATACACTGATTTGACTGATATTGATTGGGACGATAAATTTTACACATCGCCCAACTGCACAAATAAAATCTGTGTTTGTTTTTTTGAAACCCCACACGGGTATTGGGATGATATTTGACGTACACTAATCCCGATTGTTTAGTTGTATGTCAATCGATGGGTTTACAGACTGTGTAAGCATTATGTAACACCCCGTAATTTGAACATAAAAATTCACAAATTAAAGTATACTTAATTAAGTGAAATGGGTTGCGCAGAGAAATATATATATATTGATATATATATATATATAATTGAAAATTTAATAAATAAATATGCAAAAATGTTCAAAACAGCGAATTGGGAGAGGGGAATAACCGAACCGGCCGATTTTTGAGGTCGACCCGAGCCCGCTGGGTCGAATAGGGGTTAATCCAGGGTGTTTGGCTGTCAACCCGTGGGCCGATTCGCTCGAATGCAGATTTTGCATTTGAATGGTTCTCATGGTTCAGCTTTAATCTAAAGGCCCTAAATGGTTCCTACATGTTACTTCTTCCCCAAGACATGCTTTAAAGGCTAGGATTGGTTCTAGGGTTTATCCTATGGCTAAAACTATCCTAGTCTTCTATAAAAAGACCCCTAACCCTCTCCTAAAACCCTCATAAATTGATCCTACAACTAAACTATGCCAAAATGATTCCTCATCATGGCCTCCACTTCAACCCATGGCCTCCATCTTCTTCTTCATGATAACTTAAGTGTTCTAAGCTAGTTTCGAAGTAAAGGAGCTTCTTTTCTTCATTCATGAGAGATTCTATGATCATTTGAGTGATTTCATGTTTGTATGAGAGTTCATAAGTTGCATTCTAGCCAAAGTTGCAACCTTTTCTTGACCAAAAAGCAAGGATCTTGCATGAGAGCTCATAAGCTTCATTCAAAGCCAAAGTTGAAACCTTTCTTCTTCAAAGCAAGGATTTTTATTGATATTTGCTCAAGGGTTTCATTTGGAGCTTGTTCTTTTGGGTTTTTTGGGTGATAGCATGAATGGCTTCGTCTCAATCTTTGTTTTATATGTTGATTTGTGCCTTCATAGCATTGTAAGCCCCCTCCTACTCTTAGATATTAACTATAAAGTTAAATGAATGTTGCAAGTTTGGGTTTGATCATTAAGTATGATACATGCTATCACGTTATGCAAGTCTATAAAGTCATTACCTTGATCTTGTGGGTAAAAGCTATAACCTTTATGTTGAAATGTTGCATTATGCAACATGAGAACCCTCATAACCTTTAGGTTAACTTGCATATGAAGTCATAACCCTTATGTGATGTTATATGCGAGTTACTTGTCATCATTTCATGTCATCTATGACCATGTATCACCTATTTGCCAAGTTTGAATGTTATGCATGTTTTTGAGGCTTGACAATGTAACATGCAAGTTTGTGAGCACATTTATGCCTCATTTCCACCATGTTTAACTTGTGGCCTTATACCCTTTTTGTCATGCCTTTGCCAAGTTCCTTCTTTAAATCCATTATGCGTTGTTGTGAATGTATATGCGAGTTTAAAAGCGTTGGGGTTAGGTTATGGGGAAACTTTAATGACATGAAACATGATTTGGGTAAGTTGGTATAAACGTGACAACATGTAACTTTGGCTATGAGCATGGGACTTGGAAACTTGACACGTATGGGTTGTAAGTGTAACAAGACACTAGACCAAACATGAAAATGGCCAACTCGAGGTTGGGTTGAGTTTGTAGCATAAATCTACCCGGACCCGCCCGGCTTAACTAGTGGCTACAAACAATAGGATCTAATGTGAGAAGTTGGTCATGTCGCGCTTAAGACCCGAGGTTAGACTAGGTTGTGGTGTAAATCTACCCGGACCCGCCCGGCTTAACTAGTAACCACAACAAAGTCTAATGTGAGAGGTTGAGAGTGCATTAATTAAATTGATGCCACATGATAAGGTTAAGTAAATTTGACTAATGACACTTAACCGATATGACACAAATGGGTAGGTTAAGTGGGACCGGGCTTGATTTCTTAATGACACTTAACCATACAAGACAGTTAGGGGATGGGGTTAAGTAATTTACGCTTAACTAATCTAAACACGGTAATTAGATGGGGTTAAGTAACTAAGACTTAACTAATCTAAACACGGTAATTAGATGGGGTTAAGTAACTAAGACTTAACTAATCTAAACACGGTAATTAGATGGGGTTAAGTAATCTATACTTAACTAATCTAAACACGGGAATTCGATGGGGTTAAGTTAAACACTTAACCAATCTAAACTTGGTTATTCAATGGGGTTAAGTAACCAATACTTAACCAATTTAACATGATAATTTAATGGGGTTAAGTAACTTATACCTAACCAATTATACGTGATGATTTGATGAGGTTAAGTAACCTATACTTAACCAATCTAATAGGGGGACCTGATAAGGGTTAAGTCACAAGACTTTTTAAGATTAGGCTTAACCATTGTAATACGATTAGTGGATGGGGTTAAGCTAACCCATACTTAACCAATCCGACTCGATAATCTGATGGGATTAAGATAATCCATGCTTAATCAATCTAACATGAAAATCTGATAGGGTTAAGGCAAATAAATACTTAACCAATTTGACTTGATAGGGTTAAGTCATGAGCTTCTTGGTACACTTAACCAACTTGTATGGCTAAGCCTTGAACTTGAATACTTAGCCAATCTTGACATGATTTGTAGGCGGGTCAAGTCACGAACTTGGATAACAACACTTAACCCATTTGACAAAACCCTAGCTCAAAGGACTAGGTTGGAAATCGTAGTTAACAAGGATAGCGGAAAGAGGGGCTAAGTGGTAAACCTTAGTTAAGGGTAACTAAGTAATAATTCTTAGCTAAGGACATGGGACTAGTTCATAAAGAGATGAGTAACCTGGTACGGTAGGTCATCGCTTAGTATACGAGGAGGAGCAAGTTATCTGACTAGGATAAAAGCTCCAGCGAACTGGGTGACGAAGTGAAAGCTTCGGGGAACGTGAGGGTACTCTTGGTATCCCTCTGTGAGGTGGCAAGTGGTCCATGAAACCCGGCCTCACAGGGGTTAAGGTCTGCGGTAGAAGAGCCAAGAGTATGCCTTGGTTGCTATGCGAGCGACCTAAAGACTGGGATGGATTAGCGTGGAGTCGACGATACTTGATTTTGCCCCGGGATAGCATGTCGCCGACTACCTACCATCTTTAGTCAATCGTGTACGTACGGAAAGGCAGGGAACTCCCAAAAGACCATATACTAGCTATCAAGTTATGGGTGAGGTTGGCTATTTGGAAGTGGGCATCGATGGGCCTTAGTGTAGTTCTCATACATGATTTTTCTTGGATTGCCTTTCAGTAGTTGAGGGAGGGGTCACGTGGGACCATAGCCACGGGTACAAAAACAGACCTTGATATATGCATCAGCAGACGACTTAAAGCTCCCGACCGAGTCCCGTATTTCTTGATTTGCCCTGGCACGGAACTCGGATGGCACATTGAGGAACATGTGCATCTAGACATGGAAAACGATTCACGATACATACGTGGGATAAAGGGCGCGGTTGACGGGTGGCATAATCCCTAGTGGCCCTAGGTGGCTGAACCCAAACCGAGACACGGAAACGTTCATTAGGTAGCATAATCCCTAGTGGTCCTAGGTGGCATAAATCCTAAGTGGACATGCGATAGTTCATGGTAAGAAAACATAACTAGATCAAGGGTAGCAGTCCAAAATAACTTCAAGGATAAGACGTTTACATGGGAAAGCCCGTACGGCCTACGGCAAAGGACTAAACTTATACATGGAAAGAAACATACGAGTTGGGAAAACCTACATATGCTATATATTAGGTTGACATGGACCATTACGTGGCGTTGGGCAAGGGACATTCATAGTTAACACATGACGCGGGTTGGGATACTAGTACGAGGGGTGCAGAGCAAATATACATGATATATACCTTAGGATGTTATACATGATAAATACCTTGGGATAGTATACTTGATAGAAACCTGACGATGTGGTACCTTGATTTATCTTGACACCGTAGTTTATCATGACACACTCGTTTATTTTGGTACCGTAGTCCATCCTGTTATTTTGGTTTAGCTTATCTATCTTGTCATCATACTTATGTTCATCTCAGTTCCTCATGCCAGTTAACTTTACTAGTTTATATACTGATAGTAGATAGGGCTTACCAGTCTTTATGACTGACCCCGTTTTGTTTCGCCTCTTTTCTTCCGTTCCCCCCCCCAGGTTACAGGGAGGAAATGCTATTGTTAGTTTGGACTTCTTCTGTTTGAAGGTCATCACGCATGGCTTGGACTTCTCTTGGCTATGGCTACTTTACTGTTTTACTTGGGGAATAATTTATGAAATGGTTTTATGCTTCTTTATTATTGCAAGACAGGTTTTGATGTATTTTGATGTAAAAGGCTTTTAGACCTTATTTTATAAGGTAATGAAATTTGTTTTACTTCCGCTGTTTTATATATATATATGTTCTGTCTTGTAATATTTCTATACATGTTTACCAATAATACCCCTCTAAAGCTAGTGCATTCCTTTGCGAGTGACCCTAGCGGAGGTGGGGTGTTACACATTAATTATTTATATTTAATGCTTATGCAGTTGTGTGGTGCACTCTGGATGATGGTTGATTATCTATCGTTGCAATTATACACATGTGTTGTAGAAAATCCATACAATTAACATTATATGGTAGTTGATTGGGCCTCATTCCAATATAGAAAATAAATTCATGTGTTGAATTGAAAATAAATTCATGTGTTGAATTGAAAATAAATTCATGTGTTGAATAGAAAATAAATTCATGTGTTGAATAGAATAAATATTCATTTGTTGAATAGAATAACGAAGTTATTGAAATATATAAAGCCGTGTTGGTTAGATATGCGCCATTTTGATGCGAACGATATTTATATCGATTTTATTCATTTTTATAATGAATATAAAAAAAGATGTGATTTCAAAATATAACGTTTTGAAAATATTATCATTTATATGGCGATGATGTGGAATATTCAATTTTGATTCAAAATTGAATATGAAGTTGAAATCGTTCCGAAAACGAATTTAAAACGATTTATAAAATACGTTTTGAAAGGAAATCGACGTAACATATATAATATATATATAATGGCCGGAATAGAACGTGTCGCGCCGCGGCCGTTCGCGAATTTCGACGATTGACTTCGAATTGACGTTGCGGGAGATCCGACCGTCGGATTCTCCTAAAACCGGAACCGGTGGGTTCGTATCGAAAAGAGCTTTCTAACGAATATTAGAAATTAGAAATCTAATGGTTGGATTTGGAATTATGTCCAAATCAAATTTGGAAAAGGTCGGTGTAAGTGCAGTTTGATGGTCGTTGATGGAAATCGACTGTACGGGCCTTGATAAAATTATTAAAAATAGTGATAATTTGTGTAAAATCGTAAGAAATGATTTGGGAAGAATTGGGATGAAAAACTCCAAATATGAAAAGATAAAAATAGTTTTTTATCGAAATGAACTAGTTTTGAACTAGAATTATAATTCTATTTATTTTTAAAATAAATAAAGTGGATATGAAATGGTTTTGAAAATAACCAGAATTTCCAATAATTGAATTGGAATGGATTTGAATCGAAACTGTCTCTGGAATATTTTTCGATGTTGTATTTCGTGATGATACAGGCATTGTTATGGGAATTTGAAAGATATATTTATATCGTTATTTCCAATACGATATTTGTTGGTCGTAGAATTTGATATTGAATATAAGCCGATATATTTTCTATTCAGAGCCTTGTATATAATATCAAATGTGATTTGGGTTTGTTGTGAATTGTGTCTTCATTAACACTGTTCTTGAGCCCAGTTGAGAAAAAGATTAAATCTTTTTATTTAGATTTAATGAAGTGTACCAATTAAATGGTATTTAATTGGAATTGAATTTGAATTGATTTTTGGGTTTATCGTGAACGGTTTTTTAAATAACACTTGTTCTTTAACACGATAATTAATGGAATATGATTTTGGGTTTATAGTGAGTCGTGTATTAAATGACATTGGTTCTTTAACCCAGTTAAAGACAGGATGTGATTTCCCAAGATAAATAATCATTAATATTGATTTTTGGGAAGATTAAAACCAAGTGGAGTTTTATTGAATCTTTAATTAGATTGAAAAGATCGAGAATGGCGTATCACCAGTTTTGCTCCAAGCGATAGTTAAATCTTTAATTAGATGAAAACGTGAAATGGTAATTGAATTTACCGATAACACCGTGGTGTTAGATATGAAGTATGACCAGTTTTACTTCATGGGATGAATAGGTTGGGACTGGGAAATAAAATAAGTGATTACTTTGGTGTGGTTCGCTAATCCCGACTAGTTTGAATTGATATTCAAAGAAGCTTAAAGAATAAATTTAAAGAATTTATCTTTGATAAAATTAATGGGAACCTTTCCCAAAGTATAAGAATATTTGAATAAAAGAATATTCTGAATTGGAATGAGGTGTATGTTGTGTTTGTGTAACACTTGTTTATTATATACGCGAGTTATTCAGAAAGACCGGGTCTATCCCATTTTGAATAACTGATTCGACGTGATGTCGAGGATGAAGACGGTGCTCGAAGACCGGAGGTCTTCACATCGTTTGGGTGATTGCTGATGATCTTGATTGGGCTGTACACCCAAGAGGAGGGAATCAGTTGGTGATCGTCCAGACGTACTTGGAGATCGATGGATATGCGAGGTACAAGGTGCCTCCGGTTACGTTCAGACCCAGAACGAACTTGTAAATGGACTGTGTGTCTGGCATTGGATTTTAGTCTGTGTGATTGATTACTATTAAATATACATCTATTTGGCGGCGAAGAATTTATTCTCTTGCTTAACTCCCTTCTCTGAGACGTACGAGCTCAGGGGTTATATATTGATGGATATCAAACGCATGGAGTGAATTGCCTGTATGGGATGCCTAAGTGGCAAATGATCAAGGCTTTTGTTGAAAAGCAGAGTCTTGTGGTTGATGATCAAAGCACGGCCTGTGTGGCATAGCTTTGTGTAGCATTGATTCGCGAGCCTCACACCCCGGTTGTGAACCAGAAACGGGAGAAGGATCCAGGGAGGGCATGCGTTTCTTTCTAGCTAGTGGTGGTGTCAGTGCTTAAACTGGCTGACATTTATATACTTTTCACTTGTATGGTTGTTGCTGTTGCGAGGAGCCTTGGATATATCGGTCGATCCGGGACCGATGGAGTCATTGGACACATTTACGCCCCAAAGGGCGGGGAAACGCAGTGTTCAGGCATTTTAATCCACATCGGTGGACCGGCCCTGTGGCTCCTAAGGCTTGACAGAGTACTTACCTAAGACATGGTAGGCTAAATTGTCTCAAAACAGTGAGGACGATCCTTGGCATTGCGCTGTTTGTTTTATGCACTGGTATTCTTGGGAGGAAACCCGTTCCGTGTTATACGGCGTGGTCCCTTGATTTACCTAACTTTAAAATAAAGATTAATAACTGTTTTAGTTCTCACACCAGTCCCATGACTGACCTGGGGTTTATTGTTTTAACCTAAACTCTGGGTGCCCTTATTTTAACACGTTGAGCTAGTAGTTTTGGTTTTGCAGATTTATATTCATAGGATCCTGATTTACAGCTGGAATGATATCCGGAAAGCTCTGTATTCGATAACTTCTTCTAGTTGTGTATTGTATTATTTTCCGCTGCTATATTTAAATGTAATTTAAATCTCTGATATTTTCTGTGTAATATTTATTCATACTCTGTATATTCTTGTATTCTGATGGAATCGTTGTAATAAGCAATGAAATGTTCTTCTGTTTGCGTTTTGATTCGTCTTGTCCTCAGTACAATCCGTGATTTCCCGTAAGGGGGATTTCGGGTCGTAACAGCTTTTGTTTGGGTTTGGGTTTGGGTTCGTGGTCTTCGAACGGAGCTTGGTGGAGAGGAGAGGGAGGGGAGGAGAGGCGGAGCGGCTGGAGCGGCGTCACCTGGTGGCGGAGTGGTCAACGGCGGTGGTCGAGGCCTGGCGTCATGAGATTGAGGAGCGCGATTTTTTTTTATTATTTTAGATCTGAAAATGAACGGTAGAAGATAAAGGTGGGGGTAAGGGAAAAGAGGGGTATTATATATATTATATTATTTTAATTTAATTTTTCTCCTTAAAGTTGATTTTTAATTCGAATCTCAAATCGAGCCCAACGACTATCATCCGTAGCTAATTACCCCTATTCCGAACACAATGGGATATGTTTCGTAAGCCAATTCCATCGTTTCGATCAGTTTTCATTGAATTTAAAATATAAATCTTTATATAATCAATTTAAATGCACATTTCAATTTACCGGGTCCACATACGGACTCTAAAAAATTCTAGAAAAATTATTTCTAGCTTCGTATTGATGATACGGTCCTAACGAAACTAATTTCGTCAAATTTGAAGACCGTTTGAAAAATGGCCATTTTCCAATCGATTAAAATCAACTAAAACTGGTCAAACGCGTCTTCCTTTGCCACGCTCACATATTGATTCGAAAAATTATGAATTTTGGAATCTAGCAAAAGTAATAACTTGACGTCACGGATCCAACAAAAGTGGTTTCATCGAAAACCGAGGTCGTTTGCAAAATTTCCATTTTTAAGGGCCAGAATTCCATAGCGACTATTCTGAAATTTCAACTAGGAATAACTTTTTATCCCCGCTATGAAATTTTGATTTTTCGGATTCGTTGAAAAGATATTCTCTCATAGATTCTAATATTTTTGGTTTTGCTAAAATCCGGTTTATTTTGAATTCTGTACATTCATCTGAAATTGAATTTTCGAACTACCGCGCCATTTTCAATTCCTTTTATAATTAAAATAAAATATTTATATTCTAACAACGATTCAAATAAAAATATACATTCTAATTCCATTCAAAATAAATTTCTCGTCGTTATTATTTAAAATAATTCATTTTAAGTCTTCAAAATTCATCAAAATTGCCAAAATAAAATTTTTAAATTGGCTTAGATTTCCGGGTTATTACAAGATGTTTATAAATGATTTTATAAAAATAGTTATGTAATATTTAAAGCAATTTTAATAAGTATTGGAACCAGAATTTAACCTATGGGTTATTGTTTTGAAAATAACTGTTTAATTTAAACAGTTAAGCAATATAATTAGATTAATATTATTAATCTAATAGGATGCGTAGTCGGATTCAGTTTGTAAATAACTGAAGTTTAAGTTGACAAAGTCAACTATTAAATTAAAGTTGATGTTAGAGATTGATCGGTTCTGATTAATCCAATGAAAATGGTTTAATGAATACTTGTTTTATTTTGTCAAATATTATTTGTCTTTTAAAGATATTTAAAAAAAACTTATCAACCAATACGTTAGTAATGGAATATTATCGTTTAATATTGCCGATAAGTGATCAACTGGTCTATTTTTAATTACTGATGAAGTACGCTACTTTTACTTCAGTTAACGACATAATTAATTATAATTTTAATTAAAAATAATTAATGTAAATTACCCTGTTAATAGGAAATTGATTTAGTAATGGAGTTTTGGAATGGAACTAACGGAATTGGGTTTAACAATGACATTAGACTAAGGTATGTAAACCAGGAATGAAGTTAACATTCCATTTTAATTAAGTATTACTTAATAATTGAGAAGTTCGAAAAGCGATTTATCGTAAGAGACTAGATAAGGAAATCCAATTATAATTGAGGGTTTATGGAAAGACGAGAAATGTAAAGATTCTAATAAGATTTGTTTTACTTAATTATTTAATTAAGTAAGTTAAATGATACATGATTTCAAAAGGGAAATGATAAAAGCGATTTCATAAGGAGATTCGAATTTCAATTAAGTAAATCAAAAAGGAGATGGGAAAGTGAGTACCAAGTTTAAATGGGTTTTTAAGTCGAAATATAACTTAGTTGAATTATATTAAGGATAAAGTTACGGAAACTAATATGACATTTCAAGCGAAGTAATTGGAAAGGTTTCCAAAACATAGGGGGTATGTCGTAAAGGAATTAAATAAGATTTTGTTCACCTAATTATTAAAAATAGTAAACGAAGGTATTTGGAAAAGGATTATCGAAGGAGGCAGATTATTGTGTTAATGAAAAAGTAAGGACTTAGTTGAATTTTATGAAAGGGACTTAGTAAATGAATTATAATATAAATCCAAATGAAAATGAGTTGGATTACAGAAATTTAAAGCAAAAGAATTTGCGTTAGTTAGTTTACTTGTATAAAAGGTAAAAGGATGTGTTTTGAAAACAAATATACCAAATGAAAGAAAAGGTTATCAAAACCAAGATACGAATAAAATGGTAAACTGGTTGGGTAGGAAATATAATGATAAGTTTAGTGTTTCAAACTTTTATTTATTCTGAGATAAGAACGTTGACGGTCAAGGTCTGAGAGGTAATTAAAATACCCCAACTTGAATGGCCTCACTATTATCAAGGAATGATATTTGTTTTGAAACGATAGGAGTGTTGAAATATGGTTATTACTTCTACAATAGAAATATTGCGACATCATTAGTAAGATTTTGAATGTCAATTAGAACTAATTGATTTTAATAAAAACAATGTATACTTAACATTGTTAAACTCAAGTTTGAATTGTGAAATTTATCGTTAACCTTGAGTTAAAAATATAAGATGATTTTCGCAAGGCGAAGAGGGAATAAAAGAGATGGGACGAATATATAGAATGTTCTTGAAATAAAGAAATGGAAGGGAGATTAGTTGTAACACCCCACGCCCGCTATGGTCACTCTCTAAGGGAATGCCATAGCATCGGTGGAGTATTTTAGTGAATATAGAACAGAAAAAAATTACAACAAGACAGATATAAATAGTACTTGAAATTTAAAACATCATCTCATAACAGCGGAAGTAAACATGTCTGGTTACATCATAAAACCACAATAAAAGTCAAGTACAATATCCATCAAAATAAAGAAGTACATAATCCCACTCTCTCATACAATAGCCAAGACAAAAGAAAAGATAACTGGGTAACTGGAGCTTTACATCTATCCAAGCTCCTAAAGACTGGAACAGCAATCCGATCAAGCTCCACTACTGCTAGGATCCACCGTAGGACCTAAGGGTTGGGAAAAAAGATAAAAACAACGGGGTCAGACATAAGTCTGAGCGAGTCCTATAACTTTAACAATACAATCATTAAAGTAACCAGAGAAGACATAAACTTGACCTACGGTAATGTCTGGGGATGAATGGCTACACTAAGCAGCTTGGTAGACTTAGGATAAACTAAGATACTGTAAAGACGTATCTACCCACCCAAGGATAATTACTAACTGCACCACACCAGTCATTCCTACTCAAAGATTGATCCCACCCAAGGACTTAAAAGAAAGATATAACTAGTAGTTTCATGTACCCCTAGCTGACCACATAGGTGCCGTCTGCCCCTATCTCCACTAGGTGTACCCCACTACTCCCCAAGCGATCGGCTCCCTACCGTAGATACCCGTGCTGGTCCCACAGTGGGGTGTATCACTCCCCTAAAGTGGCAACCCAATACTATCATCGGTGCACGGCTTATACCTACACGATGCAACAACGGCTTATCTACCAGCCCGGGCCCACACACGCATATGAAACCCGTTGGACTTGCGTTGCCACCGCTAACCCGTTTTTGCCTCTTATAGTCAAGCCCAGTACGCATGTCCCGTCCTCGACATGGGTCGAGCCCAATAAGATACATATGGGTTACTGGTTGAAATGGGCCCCCACAAGCTACCCACCTAAGCTTGTCCCTTTTTCTAGTGCATCCCACTTAACCCTTTAATCATGTTTAATTACATGTTTCCACTTTGGTTAAGTCTTCTAATCGTATTTTCTATTGCCACCCAAGGCAACCACTAGATTTCCACATGCCACCCAAGGCACCCACTTAACCCCTCATGTCCCACTACATGCTAATATGGTTAAGTGTTTCTTAACTAATTAATTAAGATCATGACCTCATAAAGACCTCTCACATTAGACCATCTTTTATGACTGCTGGATATGCCGGTTGATTCCGGGCAGTCTTACGTCATAACAGGGTCTAATCTCGTGTCTTTACTTTAATCACGTATTTAATTTATGACTAAGACCTCTCACATTGGGCCAATCATTTGTAGCCGCTGGATGGCCGGTCGGTTCCGGGCAGACTTCCGCTACAAAAGGGTCCAACCTCGTGTCTTAGTTGATTAATTACACCTAATTAATCACCCCCATATTAATTATCCCTAATTAATATCAAGTTTTTCATAACATGGGTAGACCTAACTCAATAGGTAAATTCCCATGGGGTAGACCTAACTCAATAGGTAAATTCCCACTTATGTTAATTTATTTTTATGGTATGCTTAATCATACCCAATCATACTTTTCTTAAGATATTTATTAACCCCATCGTTCCCCACGCAAATCGTTCTCATTTCATAATAAAGGGAAGATCCATCACAAATATCATGGGTTTAACCAAATCTTAACATATAACTTTGTCATGGGTTAAGAGGATGTCAACTTGCATATATGAGCATATATTAACCCAACTACATTTAAACCAAACTTGCATATTATCATACACATGACTTGCATAACATGTTGCATATGAACTTGCATATTATCATACACATATCTTGCATAACATGTTGAACTTGCATATAAGCATTCTCATAACTTGCATAACATGCATTTAAACATACACATAACTTGCATAAGCATTCACATTCTTGCATAAGCATCCACATACTTGCATAAGCATGCATAACTTGCATATCATGTTAAACTTGCATTTAAGCATACACATCACTTGCATAAGCATTCACATACTTGCATAAGCATGCATAACTTGCATATCATGTTAAACTTGCATTTAAGCATACACATCACTTGCATAAGCATTCACATACTTGCATAAGCATGCATAACTTGCATATCATGTTAAACTTGCATTTAAGCATACACATCACTTGCATAAGCACTTGCATAACTCACTTGTTAAACATGCATAAACTAACTTATTAAATATGCATAAACATAGGAAAACATAGAGTAGCATATCATTACAAATGATTCAAACTCACTAATCCGCATTTAAGACCATAAGTCTCATTACACCCAATCTACTTACTTTAGCAATTGATGTTAAAGTGATAGAAACTCACCAAAACCAAGATTAGCAAACTTATGAAGTGGAATTAGTTGCTAAATATGAAGATGGTGACGATTAGAGATTGATTAGCTTGCAACTCTCTTCATTGATTTGTGGAGGCCATGATCAAGTTTCATTTTGCCATAGTTTAGTTACAAGATCTAATTATGAATGAATTAGGGTAGGGTTGGGGTCTTATTTATAGGATTAGGTAGTGTTTTAGGCCCTTAGATTAACCCTAGATTAGATTAGGACCGTCAGATTTAGGAAATCTCTAGAACACAGCCCAAGACTCAACCAAAAACCAGATCTGGTGCACCCAGATCAACAGGGTCTACACCCTGTGTCGACACCCCTGTCGACAGGCAAGTCGACAGGGCAGTCGACACCCCTGTCGACAGCCCTGTCGACATGGCTAGGGTGGGAATTTTTCCCGCCTGGCCCCCGCTGGCTCCAATTTCGAAATCTGATTTTAAATATTAAATTCTGTTTTTATCTTAAATTTTCTGCCAACTTCATTGGGCCATAACAGGGCCATACGGACTCCGATTCTCGAAAACTCGGACTCTATTTCGCGTATTTTTCCGAGACGAACGCAATGACGCAGCCTGTTTCCCCCAATTCTCACGTCTGAGATTATTTATCTTGCAATTAGTGAATTTTAGCATTAACCGAAATTCGGGGTGTTACATTAGTAGATAAAGATATTATCATTTTCAATGTAATGAATATTGAGATCCGAGGCCAGAGAATATGAAATCGATTTCTAAGGATCGATAAAATAGTTTTAATAAATAAATCAGAACTGCCAATATACTTAACCATACTGTATGCATTGATAGTTAAAACACTGAGTATCAATGAATATATTATTGGACCTTTTGGCGTGTTGTTTCGAAGAGACCGGGGTGGGAACTGGACCCAAAACCACTTCGATCCAATGTTGCGTACGAAACTAACTGGCAGCAAATGAACATGGTGTTGTATATAACGGTGTTGTATACACAATTACATGATTTTTGTTTGATGATAACAATCAAATAAATATTATTTTAAATGTGTTTGTTATTGTACTGTTCTATATATACATCACAGACAGGAATATAATATTTATATTTTAACAGAATGCATCTATACAGAAATTTAAATATCTACACAGTATTTTGTTTAAATATAATATTTTATTTCAATATTCAACAGTACATATGTACAATTCCACTATTTGCTCAACACCGTAATTTACTAAAATAAAATTCATTCATATACATTTCACTTGTTATACAGCTCCTCACTACAACACTTGTTTATACAACTCATATATACTTTCAATTCACATTGACTCGTATACATACACTTTGACACTTATTCATTTCACTGTCACTGTTATTTTCTTCTATCTTCTGTCTTCACTTCACAGTCACTCCAGTCTTCATACCTGTCATATATAGAAACACACACATAGTATTCAGAACAGAAATAATTCCTAAATTCTAGCATGTATAATTTTTATTTTAAAAATTTTATTTGCCTTAGTTTTCTGGGGTGTTTCTCATCATTTTTTGTGACTTGATCTGATTTATATAACCATAAATCTGTGTCCAGACAGCTTGTGATATTCACAGTGATACACTGTAAATACCACAAGGCAGACAATATGTATATACAGTGCAGGGACAGGAAAATTAGTCTGATGGCTGCACATACACACATGTATAAATATACATATGTGCATTGCCTCGCCAATCAGAATACAGTGTATGCAGTTGAGGAGGAGCCACGTGGACCATCTCGACTCAGTGCAACACTCAAGCAACAAAACAAATGTCAACCAGCATAGTCAAAGTCAACACAAAATGGCCGAGCAAAGTTCAAATCAAAATGGCCAATACAATAACAAAGAAAAGCATGCACAGGATGGTGCACACATATATGGTGCATGTGTACAGTCAACATATATGGTACATGCAGTGGTGAATGAAGCAGTACAAACACTCCAGATGATCAGCTAAACAACATGGAAGATCACTCAAATATGAGTGATTTTATATGGCAAATCAGTTCAGCAATAGTGAATGGGCAAAATCAGTGAACACATGTTCATGGAAGGTAGACACAAACAACATAAATGAAGCATAGGAGAATGGCAAATCAAATCAAATCAGGAGCAGTCGAGCATAAGTTTGCAGCAATGTTAAAGAGTTCAGCAAACATGTCAACAAAATGGCAGATCATATATGAATAAGACAATGTACAAAGCAGGAGTTCTGTATGCACAGATACAAGAATGCACATGTGTCAAACAGGTTCGAGCAAATGTCAAGTATGATCTGCCAAGTATGATGCAGCAAATGTCCAGTATGGTGCAGCAAGAATGTGTTCAAGCAAAACAGGTATTGTATAAATATGTCATGCATAGTGATGCAGTATGGTCGAGCATGCTTCATGGTTCAGGTTCAAGTCACAAGTGTAACATGCAAGCAGAAATTATGTACACAGCAAGTTGAACACGCTTGCACAATCAACTGAAAATCAGAGTCAAGTTATTGCAAATTGAATTCCAGAAACCAACTTCTACAAATTGATTTAATAGGATTTTTTTGGCAATCAATTTTTTTTGGGACAACATATAAATATTTCCAAAAACCCATTTGTAGCAAATGATACACAATTACCTTGGACAGAAATCAGTTTTTGGAAGTGTTTAATACAGAAATTAATTTTGGGCAAGTTTTATTTTCAGAAATGGGCAGAAACAATTTATCTTCGGCAAGGAATCATTTTATTCAAGGCAGAAAAATCCATGCAAGGAGATTATAGGAAACAATTCAGAAATCATTAATTAATTTGTGCAAAATGGAAATACATTTATTTGTTTCCAGTTTTGGGTAACAAATCAATTCGAGTGTGCACAAATTTAGTTGTGGCAAGCATCAATTTCAAGTTTCTGTTTCCTGAAATAAAACAGTGAAGAAGTTTTTTTTTAATACTCAAGAAATCTCGATTCACTTTTGGCAAGATTTAAAATCATTTTTGGCAAGCAAAGAAAGTCACAGAAATCACATTAAATCAGCTATTCAAATGCTAAGAAAAAAATTCAAATCGAGTATGTCAAGGGCCAGATAAATTTCATCGAAGGACATGCAAAAACTCAATCACAAGGGGCAATTTGTTTCCAGATTTATTCGAGGATTTCATCAACAAGTTCAAATTAAATTCAAAGCTGAGGAAACCAAAACAGGAAACATCACGCAATCAAGCCAAGTCATCATTGGTGAAATCAGAGAAGTTTAAGGGATCTTTATCCTATATTACACCACATCATCACAGGAAATTAAAGATCGAAAATCAAACGCGAACAATTAAAAAAAATCAAGAGAATCGAATTACTCACATATATCTTTTAGGGTTTCAATCGCGACAGAAAGGGACAATCGAACTACGAAGGAGCAACATCTATTCAAGCTTCAGAGAATCGATTTAAATCATCATCGAAGATGAGATTTGGTCATCAGAGAAAAACCCTAGTTTTTCTTTTAGAGCTGCCACCATTTTTCGGAAGTAAAGAGATCGGGAAAAAGAAATAAGGGTGCAACACATTATACAAGTGGTCGGCCTATTCTTTAGTCTAAAGGGAGAATTTAAATTCTTTTTAAATTCTAGGTTTTTGTTTTTTGTATAGTTTTAATTTGATTTGTAAAACGATTCAAACAGTTCTAGTGTCTGTAAAATTGTAACGACCCGGTTTTTAGTGACTTTGGTTATCGACATAAACTCAATGACGACTAACCAAACATCGAAAAACCCGGTAGTTAATGAAAGAAATTAGAGGGTAAGGAAAGATAAGATAGAAACTTAAAATAGAAGTAGAAGAAGAACATACAACATCAGAGTAAACACGAATCTCACAACGGAACGAATAAAATATTACATAACTTTGAAATAAAAGATTGTACTTGAATATGCATATCATTATCAAGTACAGCACTCACAACACAGCGGAATATCAATAGCTATATAAAATCCTGAAGCCTCCTGCTCTAGCTCTTCAAGTATCTATAAATCCCGACTACTTGACTGCCCATACAAAATTGGGCGCCCAAGAGTTTAGGGAAAACAAAAGAAAATAAACTCTGGGTCAGTTATGGGACTGGTATGAGTAAAACAGTTTAAAACAGTTCGAACAAGTAAACGATATCTCATAAGACCACGCCATATAACAGAACAGGTTTTTCCCTTATGAGAATCCAAAATATCTTTATATTAAAAACCTTTTGATATTATAATAATGTCTATCAATCACAATATAATAATCATCTAGCAGAAACGCTTCCATCTCACATTCTATAGTATACAATCAAAACCGCAAGCACATATTTGGTAAGGATTTCCAACTATGACAAGGTATGGAACCACCTTTCGCTAGTGTACCTCTAGAGAGGAATACACTGGGTTCAACAAGAACATCTTGCAACCCGGCCACACATGACCGACCACTCATTTCGCTTGAGTGTATCGAATGTATATCACCAAAGGTTGGGATCAGCAACAGTTTCCCGAATGGGACAATATCAACAATATATTTTTAGAAGTAAATGAAACTCTAGATCAGGTGATTATACACCCTAATAGGTGCGACCTATATAACCATGCTGCCTGCCCGATTTCTGTCATTTCCCGGATGTGAGGCTAGAAGCTACGCTTATCTTTTACATGTCACATCTTCATTCACTTAGAATGTCACATCGTCATACCCGCCAAATCACAAATTGACTTATCCAA
This sequence comes from Allium sativum, assembly GCA_030737875.1. Classification (NCBI taxonomy): domain Eukaryota; kingdom Viridiplantae; phylum Streptophyta; class Magnoliopsida; order Asparagales; family Amaryllidaceae; genus Allium; species Allium sativum. Next base: position 242,188,783 of record CM060915.1, on the reverse strand, counting down.
AAATACCACGGGTATAAAGCTAAGAGAAACGAATTCCTCAGCCACCAACGTAAATACGTTTGAAACGATCAACTTACGTGATCTACCAGATATACTCTGTCAGACCTTCGTCCATACAAGTTGTCCTAGGACTGGACAAACCGAAGGCACTATTCAGTATATCCATCTTAGGCACTGTTATCTAAGATTTATACAACAGCCCTTGCACTTTACTCCGTCTTCAATTATCATTGGCATATATGATTCGCAACGCTTATGCCAATACAGAGTGGTTCTTTAGATAATAATCCAACCGGTCTCTCCATATTAACAACGTTAAAATGGTCAAAACTTCGATAGTCTGTGATTTAACCATCAAAGAAAAACACGTGTGCAAACAACGATATTATTTCCAAATGGAAATTATATTGATCAATCATCATTCAACTTTTAACCCTTTAAATTAATTTATCATTTATTTATTCCATTGGTCATTTCCTGTTTCCATATATTCAACGTTTCTTATTTTCTAAATTTAGAAAATATATGTTATTAACACTAGAAAACGTTTCCATTTCTTGTTTTCTATATTAGAAGACACTTCTGATTCTTATTTGGAAAACATTTCCAAAGCTCCTACATTGGACTTAGACGGATGTTTTAAACAAACCATCGTGATGCCAACTCAAACCATTACACTTATTAACTAAATTCATTTAACCATCCTTTACCATCAAACCTAAGCCATTCCTTAGTTAAGAAGGAAGTCAATCAAGTTGGGGTATAATTACCTCTCAGACCCTAACTGAACAACGTTTTAACTTCGGAATAGACAAAGTTTATCTTTTAAACCTTTAACAAACTTCCTTACGTAACTCTCTTTCAAATAATCTCTATTCAATAACTCCTCCCTTCGAATAACTATATTCGATAATCTTTCTTACGAATAACTAGATTCGAAAACCTTTCTTCAAATAAACTATATTCGATTAACTCTATTTAACTAACTCTTATCAATTTACTCTTACCAATTAACTCTATCGGATTAACCCTATTTGATTAACTCTATTTGATTTACTCTACTCGATTAACTCTTATTCGATTATCTCTTTCGATTAACTAAAATCGATAAACTCCTTACGAATAAATTATAATCGATAACTCCTTTTAACTCGATTCGAATAACTAATATTCGATAACTCCTTTTAACTCGATTCGAATAAGTAATATTCGATAACTCCTTTTGGTTCAAATAACTAATATTCAATAACTCCTTATGGTTCGAATAATTAATGTTCGATAACTCCTTATTCGACTAACTCTAGTCGATTTATTCTGATTCAATTAAATCTATTTAATTGCTCTACTGGTTAACTCTAACTCTAACTGGTTAACTCTAACTGATCAACTCTAGCTGGTCAATCCCTAATTGATTAACTCTAACTGGTTAACTTTAACTCTAACTGGTTAACTCTAACTGGTTAGCTCTAACTGATTAACTCTAACTGGTCAACTCTAACTGGTCAACCCAAACTGATTAAATCTAACTGGTTAAATCTAACTGATTAACTCTAATCGAATAACTAATATTCGATTAACACATTTCGATTAACTCTTTTGGATTAACTCCTTTGAATAACACCTTTGATTTATTCCTTTTGATTAATTCCTTTGAATTATCTCTTTTGATTAATTCCTTTGAATTATCTCTTTTGATTAATCCCTTTTGACTTGTTTACTTAACAAATAACTATTCCCTTTTCAATTCTATTTATTTAACAAATAAATATTTCCTTTTACCTTTCCTATTTATTTAACAAATAAATATTTCCTTTTACCTTTCCTTTTTATTTAACAAATAAATATTTCCTTTTACCTTTCCTATTTATTTAACAAATAAATATTTCCTTTTACCTTTTCTATTTGTAAATGGTTTACAGATATATCCTTTATCTTTTCTATTTGTAAATGGTTTACAAATATATCCTTTCTATTTGTTTTGCAAATATCTTCCTTTGTATTTGTTTTACAAATATATTTCCTTTATATTTGTTTTACAAATATATTCCTTTTTAGCTCTTTTGATTTTATAATTATTTCCTTATATAAAAATTCTTTTTCCTTTTATATATAAAATCCATTGATTTTATATAAATAATTTATTTTCAAAATATACTTTGAAAATCCCCTTTTTATATCCTAGTATTTTTCACGGTATTTAAAATACCAATTAACAGTGATCGATATCATTCAAACACACATAATCAACAACAGATTATATATTACATCATATATCACGATATATGAAACAGAACAGTATTATATATATATTGAGGAACCCAGTTGGGTCCCTCTAACTTATTTCCCTGCATCACAGATGTTAAAACAATATAATTAACATCGATTTCATTTCAATATGAAATATTCTGCTAAACAGAATCAACATTTGATTAACGATTTATGTATATATATCGTTATTTATTATATTCATAATTTCAACCAATACACAAGCAATTCAACCGAATAGTTAACACACAGCAAATCAACAGATGATTATCAGTTCTAAAAATACGTTATAAAAATATAACTGTTCAGAGTTGGTGAGTTTTACTCACTTTGGCAGTTCATCGTTAAAGAACGATAAACTGTTTGTTTGATTTGAATCAAACAATTTATTTTGCAATAAATTCAAACGAGCACCAATCCACCTCCAGTCAGTTCCATGGTGTAGCCACCGTCCATACGATCTTATCGGATCCAGTTTCGCAGAGGTTAGATACAGTATGACTAAGTTACGCTATCTTTAAGTTAATACATAATTAGATTTAATTAAAACATTCTTTAAACTTTAAATGGGCCTTAACCTTATTTATCAGCCCAACAGCCCATCTTCTCATATCCACCCGCACCCATTCTTTCTCCCCCAACCCACAATACCGTAAGCTCCAGTAAATCATCTCGCCCAAACTTCGATACTCATCGCCACCGCTCTCCATGATCGGAGACGACCCCCACCCCGGCGCTGACATCATAGAAACTTCCTCCTCCACCAGTGACAGTCCTGCGCCGCCCCATGAAACCACTGTCACTTCGAGGACCATCCGAAAATTACTGTGCGAGCACCAAAACAAAATATTGCCTGAACTCCTCAATCTCTGGGTACGAACTCGCCATCTCCTTCTGAATGCGATTATCACCACTGTTTTGCAGATTTAAGCCTTAAGGTTCCAAACCGTATAACCCTAGTCGAGCTGTAAGTCGTCGGATCTCTGAACATGAATTGCAGGCTTTGGATTTGGTACTGAATCGAAGAGAAAGCCTTATATATCTCGAATATATGTATCTCTTGATTTATGAGAATTTATATGAATTTTGGTGGATTTTCTTTGAATTTCTCTCGCTGCGATTTTGATTGAGGAAGTGGAATTTTCTATGTGCATTTAACTTTGTTTGTGCAGCTGTTAATCATTGAAGCGTGGCCTTCCCTTTGATCACTAAATTAATTAGGATATTTTAATTTTAAGTCTTACACTATTTGGTACTCGTTGCCTAGAACTTGGTTAATGTATGGACTGCTATCGACAGAGATAAAGGTACCGTTGTGTCGAGCAAGGTTCCCCGATTCCAGAAATATAAAAATATCGGTAGGTTAACTCATATTGTGAAACCCCAAGATATTTGATATAGGGTGCAAAACACTCAAAAATAAAAGTAGCATATTTAATTAATTAAAAATTACATTAAAATTCTAAAAATTAAATTATCGTTATGTCTCAAAAGAACCTTATCTAAATTCAAACCCGATATTCAAATATTTTTAAATAACCGTTATAGCCACGAACGAATAGACCGCTGTTTTTCTGAATATTTAATTTGGATATAACTAAAAATCTACACGACGAAATCCCGATTTTTCTCTTCCACTAGAAAAATATACTTCACCAGCTCCTAACGTTTCTTGTTTCACAGACATCCGTCTTAAAACGAATCCTGTACATTTAGTTGAAGTTCAAATCGCCAAATCGCGAACTGCCGCGCCATTTCGAGCTCGATTATAATTATATTAAAATTCTACGTTCAAACTATCGTATATATAATATATTCGTTATTCTAATTAAATTCTGAACTGAATTATTTATTTTGAATTTGCCCAATTCACACCATATCGCCATTTCATCCAATTCTGATTATTTTAAAATTAAATATATTATTTAATTATTATTTAAATTATATATTCACCATTATTTAATTCAACGACCATTAAATCCTTTTAATCATCTTTTAAATAATTAAATTAATTAATTATTATATCGCTGAAAATGTGGGTCATTACAAAAATAATAGGAGAATCAGTGAGGGTGTTGACTGACAATTGACAAAGTCTGTAAAATCTGGGTTACGTGTTACGGGTTTGTCATACGGGAAAATCTGGTCGAGGGGATATCGACCAGTCTAGGGTTTTGAGCGTAGGGTTAGTACAGGAGAAGGGAGTGCAAGATTACAGGGTTTGTAAGCGGGATCTGTTCTATCACATAGTAGAAACCTTAGGAATGCAGCAGTAGGCAGTGTTTTGCCGAAGCTGGGTATATCTATGTGTGATTTATTTTTTGCATTTCTGTTTCTGCTATATTCTGTGATCATTTTTTTATTATATATCTTGCTAGATTTTTAATTCAATTAAAAACTGTGATAAACTCTATTCACCCCCTCTAGGGTTAATCTAGATCCAACAAGTGGTATCAGAGCAGGTTATTTCATTAACTCTAGAGTCACGAGTCATCCTAGTTGTCAACCGATAGAGAGTCATTCCAGTTCATCTCCAACTATTTTCGATGGAACAGACTTTTTAAACTGGAAATCCAAAATGGAATCTTATTTAAAATCTGTTAATATTAAATGTTGGGGTGTTATTATCAATGGGTTTAATAGTATAGATATTAATTTCAATGCTCGTGCTATGAAAATTTATCTTAGTACTGAACAGTTTAATCTTATCTGTCATTGTTTATCTGCATAGGAAATCTGGGATACTCTCAATACAAAGTATGGAAGATTTGACTACCACGGTTCAAAACCCCAGAATGTCAACTCTGATTCAGATCTATGCTTGACAAGTCATAGAGATGAAAATTCAGATGGATCAGATGATGGAGAATCAACAAATGCTGAAACAGAAAATCTCTCATATGAAGATTTGGTTTACATGTGTCTTGATTTAACGAAATCTGTTGATAAACTCCAATTGAAAAATAAGTCTCCGAAATCTAAGAATTTTGAGTTGACCAGCAAAATTGATAATTTGGAATCACAACCAAAATATGTTAAAAATTCTTCAAATTCTGTTTGCAAAAATTGTTTGAAATTGAAAAGCAATCTTGTTCATCTCAATAAAAATATTCAAAAGTTTGAAAATGAAATTCTGATCTTAAATGAGAACAAGACTGAGTTATCAAGTTTGAATAACCATCTGTAAAAGGAATTTGAAAATTTTAAAACTGATATATATTCCAAATTTGAAACTGCTGAAAATGAGAATTTATTGAAATCTGATTTGATTTTTAAAGAACTTGAAAACGAACTGAAAAATCCAAGAAATTTGAGTTTGAATAACAAAAATGATTTGAATCTGAAATTTCTGAGTCCCAAGTCAGAATTGAATTACTTGAATCTAAAAATTTGGTTTTGAAACAATATGATGTTGAAAGGAAGATCACAAATGACCGCTGTTCAGATTTAATAGAAGAGAACAGTGATCTTAAATTCAAAATCCAACAACTAGAGTCAACTTTGGTTAAATTTTCTGATGGAGAAAAATCTTTAAATATGTTGTTGAAAAACCAATTTTCTGCTGGAAATAAATGTGGACTCAGATTTGAGAATACAAATGGTTTTTGAAAAACAAGATTCAAATGATTTGAAGAGTCTCTCAAATAGCTTTGGAAAGATTCGTTTTGAAAGTTTAAACTCTGAAAAATTCAAAAGTTTTTTTAAATAAAATCATGATGTGAAATCGTTTTATAATAATCCATCTAAACAGTCCTGGATCCCAGAAAGAAATAAGACAAACTTCGTTAAATTCAAACAGATCCGGGTCCCTAAAGGTACTTTGGTAAATTCTGATGGATTGTTATATAAACAAGTTTGGGTACCTAAAGCTATGAACAAAACTGTGAGTGGTTTTACAAATTTTGTTAGACCACTCGATTCTCTAAACTATTAGGTACCAGAGGTGGCCGAGGAACTGCTAAGCAAAAGAGATTTGGATTCAAGCTGCTCAATACTTCTGTAATCATTCACAGTTACTTAAGCCAAGACTGTTGAGTTAGAGATTCTGATTTACATTGGATTCTGGTATGATCTCTAAACTCACCTTTGTAAATATTTTTTTATTTTATTTCTTCTTCTACCCCTTCTATTTTTTTGTTTTTTGGTTTGTTTTTATTTGTCACTGCTATATCTTTATTTCTTATTCTATGCTTCTTAAACTTCTAGTTGCAGTAATTATTTGGAAATTTACTTTATTTGAATAAAACTCTCTTGTTTTAACCATTTCCAGAACTTGAATTTAAATCTGTAATTATTTGTAATTGTTTTGAAGTTTAAATTTTTTTTTTGAATTCTTAACAGTGCTGAAGCATTAATTTCATATCTTGAACACTGTTATTTTGAATTCTAAATTTTTTGAAGATCTGAATAATTAATGAAATTTCACACACTTATGCTGTTTTGAGTTTCTTCCAATTCATTTTGGAAACGCTTAAAATATTATACTCATTATAGTACACTGCTTCTTATCATTCGTGATAATTTCACTGATCTTCGGATTGGCTTGAAACACAATGATGCATCTTGAATTTCACCTTTATTCATGATTATTATGGTTGAAATTTGTTTGTTTGAAATCATCAGAAATTCTAGATATTTTGAATATCACACACCACTTAAATTTGAAAGTATCAATCTTGTGTGAATAATTCATCATATCTCAAAACCTGACATTGATTCAAGTGATTTCAAATAAATTATTTTCGAAATTCTCTAGATCATGAATACCTCTCAAACTTGATGTAAATGATATGAAATTTCTCTTATACGTGTCAGAAATATCTTGAAAATTTCTTTTGAAAAATGGTCTTTGAAAATCACTGTTATTTCATGATGATTTGATTTAAATATTTTGTTTGCTTAAAATCATTTGAACTTACAGATTTACTGAATCACACACATATCTTGAATGTGAAACTAATAATTTGGTGTGATCGATTCATGGAATCTAGAGTTTTTCATATTCCTCAAATGATTTCAAATAAACGATATTTCTAGTCTTGGATCATGAATGATCTTATGTGACCATCCTCTGACAAGTCGGCTGTGATATTGTTTTCTATGCTGCTCTGATACTGTTTCGAATAACTGCTTGTTCTTGTCTACAGCTTTGAAAAATGTGCAAATTTGTTAATTCTGTCTGTTTGGGCTTTGTGATTAAGATTTGTTAATAGACACTAATTGGTATCAGAAGTGCAGAATTTTTATGTATATATTTTTCTTATCCCTCTTGTCCTGTATAGCTCTTAATATCCCGCTTGTAATTGATTTTCAATTTTAAAATTATTTATTGATTATTCATTCAGAAATTGAAATCAATATCCAAATTGAACTGTATTTATAATTCGTCAAATTTATATCAGATTTTGAAATTGTGATGAATCATGACTGCAGTATATTTCACAACAAGAGGGGATTTTATTTATATTTTCATGATGCTTGAACGTTTATTATAATATCTTTGAATTGGGAATTATTTCACAACCACCTCCTTTATCTGTCATCTTTCTGCCATCCATGATAATTTAATATTAATGTGGAGAGTTTGATTTTTTTTTTTTTTTGAAAAATATCAACCTGAATAAATAGTGAAAACTTTTGTGATGGAATTGTGGCTATGTTATTATTCAGAATTAGTGATAATTGAAAATTTTCAATAATTCCGGTACAGTCGAGCATATTTCATAATATAATTAATTTAGAAATTTATTTCACACACCATTTTTGTACCTACCGCATTTCTATCATCCATTTTTGGTTTTATATACTGAGGAGTTTTTATTTTGAAATTGAAAATGATAAATATATAAGTGTGTCTCTAACCTCATTTAAAAATCCAAGCTCTGGTTATGCATGGTTATGAGACAACTTATAATTTAAGCTGTGACTGACCTCATTTAAAAATCCAAGCTTTGGTTATGCGTGGTCAGTGTGCTCTTAAATAAAATTAAAAGAAAAGGAAGAGAAAATAATTTGAATAAATAAAAATTTATATGAAATTCTCCTTGGTGTGTAAAAACAAGTCTATGAATCCATATTCTAATTTGTGAAATTTGTTGAAATCTTATGACGTATTATGATTTTCTGATTGATAGCTATTGGGATTTGAGATTATTTGATTTTGTCACTTAAAATTGAATTATTAATTATAGTCCAAACCCGTCACTATTTTTTAACTTCATTTTTGTAAAAAAATTATTGGAAAATAATTGGACAATATTCATTCTTTTATAACTCATCCCATTTGTATAATTTTCATTGTAAGTTCGTCATTATCTACAATGTGAAATATGCCACATGTTCTCAGAATATTATGATTTTTGTTTGACTGATTGAGATTTATGATGATCATTCTACCTCTTAAGCTGAAATTATATTTTTAGTCATTTTTCGTCTATATTTTAAATTCTGTATCCTTTTGATGATAACAAAAGGGGGAGAATGGGTTGAGATTTTGATTTATGAGTGAATATTTTATAACTATTTTTAATTTTGAAAATTCATTATTTTTCATTTCACTTATGCATGGTTATAGTGGGAGTCTCTGTTGTAGGGGGAGCTTTCAAATAGGGGGAGTTATGTTCTTCTCTGTCAAACACATTTATTGTATTTAAAATCTTAATATTTGGTTGTCATCATCAAAAGGGGGAGATTGTTGTATATAACGGTGTTGTATACATAATTACATGATTTTTGTTTGATGATAACAACCAAATAAATATTATTTAAATGTGTTTGTTACTGTACTATTCTATATATACATCATAGACAGGAATATAACATTTATATTTTAACAGAATGCATCTATATAGAAATTTAAATATCTACACAGTATTTTTTTTTAAATATAATATTTTATTTCAATATTCGACAGTACAGATGTACAACTCCACTATTTGCTCAACACCGTAATTTACTGAAATAAAATTCATTCATATACATTTCACTTGTTATACAGCTCCTCACTACAACACTTGTTTATACAACTCATATATACTTTCTATTCACATTGACGCGTATACAAACACTTTGACACTTATTCATTTCACTGTCTCTGTTATTTTCTTCTATCTTCTGTCTTCACTTCACAGTCAATCCAGTCTTCATACCTGTCATATATAGAAACACGCACACACAGTATCCAGAACAGAAATAATTTCTAAATTCTAACATATATAATTTTTATTTTAAAAATTTTATTTGCCTCAGTTTTCTGGTGTGTTTCTCATCATTTTTCGTGACTTGATCTGATTTATATAACCATAAATCTGTGTCCAGACAGCTTGTGATATTCACAGTGATACACTGTAAATACCACAAGGCAGACAGTATGTATATACAGTGCAGGGACAGGAAAATTAGTCTGATGGCTGCACATACACACATGCATAAATATACATATGTGCATTGCCTCGCCAATCAGAATACAGTGTATGCAGCTGAGGAGGAGCCACGTGGACCATCTCGACTTAGTGCAACACTCAAGCAACAAAACAAATGTCAACCAGCATAGTCAAAGTCAACACCAAATGGCCGAGCAAAGTTCAAATCAAAATGGCCAATACAATAACAAAGCAAAGCATGCACAGGATGGTGCACACATATATAGTTCATGTATACAGTCAATATATATGGTACATGCAGTGGTGAATGAAGCAGCACAAACACTCCAGATGATCAGCTAAACAACATGGCAGATCACTCAAATATTAGTGATTTTATATGGCAAATCAGTTCAGCAATAGTGAATGGGCAAAATCAGTGAACACATGTTCTTGGCAGGTAGACACAAACAACATAAATGAAGCATAGGAGAATGGCAAATCAAATCAAATCAGGAGCAGTCGAGCATAAGTTTGCAGCAATGTTAAAGATTTCAGCAAACATGTCAACAAAATGGCAGATCATATATGAACAAGACAATGTACAAAGCAGGAGTTCTATATGCACAGATACAAGAATGCACATGTGTCAAACAAGTTCGAGAAAATGTCAAGTATGATCTGCCAAGTACGGTGCAGCAAATGTCAAGTATGGTGCAGCAAGAATGTGTTCAAGCAAAACAGGTACTGTATAAATATGTCATGCATAGTGATGCAGCATGGTCGAGCATGCTTCGTGGTTCAGGTTCAAGTCACAAGTGTAACATGCAAGCAGAAATTATGTACACAGCAAGGTGAACACGCTTGCACAATCAACTGGAAATCAGAGTCAAGTTATTGCAAATTGAATTCCAGAAACCAACTTCTACAAATTGATTTAATGGGATTTTTTTGGCAATCAATTTTTTTTGGGACAACATATAAATATTTCCAAAAACCCATTTGTAGCAAATGATACACAATTACCTTGGACAGAAATCAGTTTTTGGAAGTGTTTAATACAGAAATCAATTTTGGGCAGGTTTAATTTTTAGAAATTGGCAGAAACAATTTATCTTCGGCAAGGAATCATTTTATTCAAGGCAGAAAAATCCATGCAAGGAGATTATAGGAAACAATTTAGAAATTATTAATTAATTTATGCAAAATGGAAATACATTTATTTGTTTCCAGTTTTGGGTAACAAATCAATTCGAATGTGCACAAATTTAGTTGTGGCAAAATCAATTTCAAGTTTCTGTTTCCTGAAATAAAACAGTGAAGAAGTTTTTTCTTAAATACTCAAGAAATCTCGATTCACTTTTGGCAAGATTTAAAATCATTTTTGGCTAGCAAAGCATGTCACAGAAATCACAACAAATCAACTATTCCAATGCCAAGAAAACAAATTCAAATCGAGTATGTCAAGGGTCAGATAAATTCCATCGAAGGCCATGAAAAAACTCAATCACAAGGGGCAATTTGTTTCCAGATTTATTCGAGGATTTCATCAACAAGTACAAATTAAATTCAAAGTCGAGGAAACCAAAACAAGAAACATCACGCAATCAAGCCAAGTCATCATAGGTTAAATCAGAGAAGTTTAAGGGATCTTTATCCTATATTACACCACATCATCACAGGCAATTAAAGATCGAAAATCAAGCGCAAACAATTAAAAAAAATCAGGAGAATCGAATTACTCACATATATCTTTTAGGGTTTCAATCACGACAAAAAGGGACAATCGAACTACGAAAGAGCAACAGCTATTCAAGCTTCAGAGAATCGATTTAAATCATCATCGAAGACGAGATTTGGTCATCAGAGAAAAACCCTAGTTTTTCTTTAAGAGCCGCCACCATTTTTCTAAAGTAAGGAGATCGGGAAAAAGAAATAAGGGTGCAACACATTATACAAGTGGCCGGCCTATTCTTTAGTCTAAAGGGAGAATTTAAATTCTTTTTAAATTCTAGGGTTTTGTTTGTTTTTTTGTATAGTTTTAATTTGATTTGTAAAACGATTCAAATAGTTCTAACATCTGTAAAATTCTAGGAGAATCAGTCAGGGTGTTGACTGACAGTTGATAGAGTCTGTAAAATGTGGGTTACGTGTTATGGGTTTGTAATACGGGAAAATCTGGTCGAGGGGATATCGACCAGTCTAGGGTTTTGAGCATAGGGTTAGTACAGGAGCAGGGAGTGCAAGTTTACAGGGTTTGTAAGCGGGATCTGTTCTATCACCTAGTAGAAACCTTAGGAATGCAGCAGTAGGCAGGGTTTTGCCAAAGCTGGGTATATCTATGTGTGATTTATTTTCTGCATTTCTGTTTCTTCTATATTCTGTGATCTGTTTATTATTATATATCTCGTTAGAATTTAAATTCAGTTAAAAACTATGATAAACCCTATTCACCCCCTCTAGGGTTAATCTAGATCCAACACATGGAGCATTAAAGACTGTAGATCTTCATGAAACGGAAGAACTACTTATAATCTCTGGGTAGCTCCCATAAAAAAGAGATACTCTGTTGTTTTGTCGTGATTGGAATTTACAAGTTGCAAGGACTACTCGTTACTGATCCTTGGGGTGATTCCTATAAGGATGCGGTAGGAGGGTGACTTCGGTTCATCATGTTCCTGGATGTCGTGTATGGACGATGTGGAGTTTAAAAGCAAATGGTGGCGAGATGTTCAAAAGATTATAACCTCAAGCCTCGCAACTGAGAAATGACAAGAATCGGGCAGGCAGCATGGCTATGTGGGTATGTGGGTCATCCCCATTAGGGTGTATTGTCACCATCTAGAGAATATTCATTTTGTTACTTCTTTTCATTTCTGTATATCCTGGGAACGGTTATGTTGCTAGCAACCGTAGGTGACAATATATTCCATATACTCAAGAGAAATGAGTGGTCGGTAATGTGTGGCCGGGTTGCAAGACGTTCTTGTTGAATCCAATGTATTCCTCTCTAGAGATACACTATCGGCAGGTGGATCCATACCTTGTCATAATCGGAATCCAATCTCCAATAAGCGCCGCGGTTCTGTTTGTATACTATATATGTAGAGCATGAGATGCAAGCGTTCTACTAGATGATTATTTATTTGTGATTTGATAGACACTATCATAATATCAAAAAAGATATTGATTTCAAAAGTGTTTTGGGTTATAGTAAGGTAAAAACCATCTGTATTTATGTGTGGACTGGTCTTACTATTATCTTTTCTTTCGAAAGGATTTTCAAAGTTAAACAAATTGTAGTGCTATGAATTTATCACTGAAAGTATTCCAGACTGATCCGGGTGTTTTTGTTTTACTTAAAAATGTGCCCGGGTCAGACCGAACATATTTTCCAGGTTAGGTTTCACTGGAAATTTTAGGAGCTAGAAGTAGGAGATTTCGCCATTAGTTATCTAGTGTTTTTTTTCGCTGTGTGATATACAATGTACTTTGATGATTGGTATGTATATATACAAATTTCTTTTTGTGTAAAGTGATTTGATCTATTATGTTTTATTCGTTTCGCTGTGAGATTCTGTTCTAATGTTCTTCTTATTCTTCTATTCTAACATTTCTTTCTTTTCTTATCTCATCCTCTAATTTTTTTCTCATAATGTTCCGGTGTTTTTGATGCTTGAATGTTGACATGGTGTTTTGTGTGTCGATTTTCGAGGTCAAAAATCCCTGGTCGTTACATGCTGCATTAGTTTGTCTTCTCTTGACCATTTCTGTTTTGTTTTGTGTCGCACTATGTTGTGTTACCAATTTTGCTGCATTATTATGCCATACGTAATTTCAGTGATGTGTATTTCCTTATTCTACCTATTTGATTGTTTGGGTTGCTAGCTTTAGTTTTTGTATGAACACGGCTTGAAAATGTTGAATTTGTGCAGTTGTGTCTTGCTGCCTTATTTCTATTCATCCACTTGGATTGTTATGAACTTGTAGCTTGATGCATGTCCTCACTTGTGACTGTTTCGTTGTTGGCTTGGCTTTTTTCCATGCCATGACATGTGCTTCATCTAGATATATTGGCCATTTATATAGTGATGTACATAGAAACCTTATCCAGTTAAGGCAGCAAATTTTAAAATATTTTATTTATAATGTAAGCAGATTCTCATGTTCATGGATACTGCATCTTCGATCCAAAATATATGTGTATAAATATCCTATGTAACCACAGAAAATAATACAAAATGACTTGTTTGTTTTCAAAAAAAACTACAAGTTTAACACAATAGGAAAAAAAGTAATAATTTTTTCAAATATTTTGTTTGAGGAATGCAATCAAGCAAGCGTTCATTATCTCATATAAGAAGAACTATTATTATGACTATAATTTCATAAATAGATGTAGTAACCATTATCCATATTAATATCAACTTAATTTAGATGACAACTTTAGATAAAGCACACTAAATAACATGATTTTTAAGCACCTTTTTTTGTAAGTTCATATTTACCACTTAGATTTCAAATGATAAAAACTGAGCATATTGAAATAATTTTTAATATTTGTAGGACATCACCAAGGAAAAAAGAGGTTAGTTTTGGTATTTCTAACCATGGAGATTTAATAGTATCTTAGTGTTCTTAATGGAAAATTTGTTCAGTGAAAAGAAAAAAAATTAAGGTTGCACATTACTATGCTTGGACAACAACAAGAATAGCAGTACAAATTTTTTGTTGCTCTATTTGTTATTTTTTTTAGGTTAGAAAATGTTGTGTTTCGAGAAGCCAATACATCAAATTATGTGATGTACATATATGCCTAGGTTTAAATACAGTTTCAAAATGCTAGTGGGGGATGAAGACCCCACTTGTAACGACCCGCCTTTTAGCTCACCTTTAATCGGTAATTAAACCGACTTTAGACTTCTCAAAGATGGATGGATTGGGGTACTTACACATTGGAATTGAACCAAATAATTTTTCCATTATCATTATAAAAAAATTTACATTAGAGTACAATATATATCAGAGTACAACAAATAGTACATGTACAACAGAAAATACACACCGAAAAAATTAAAATACTTTGGACACAGCTCCAGCTTTAAATCCAGAACTTGCTTCAAAATGACTCCAAGACTAAATCTGCAAAAACCTTTACTACCAGGCTTCCCATGTTGAAAAAATATAGGAACCAGAGTTTAAGTGGAAGAACAATAAACTCCACGTCAGTAATGGCACTGGCGTGAGAACAAAATAATCATATCTTTAGGAAGTAGGGTAATCCATAAGTCCTAACACGGAACAAGTTTTCCCCTTATGAATATCAGTGCATAAAAACTCGCAATGCTTTTCGAAAATGAAGCTACCATAAGGTCTCTCCGCGCACACACCATGCAAAGGCAAACTTGGGAGAGGTTTCTCCTTATGGTAGCCAAACATGCTTAGTACAGAAAACCATTTGGTATTACTATTAGTGTCTAAATGCGGAAATTGCTTCCATAAATAAAAGTATTAATCCTAGCCAGCATAGGTACAATATATTATGTCAACATATTGGTTTACAACTAAAACCGTAGAAACTCATAGCGGATATTGGATTTCCAACAAATGACCAGGCTAAGGTACTTCCTTACCGATGGGTACACCTCTAAAGGAATTCACCGAGGACAACCCATATCCCTGTCGCATCTTCTTGTTTTGGCCATTTCCGGGGTGTGAGGCTTGTCGAAGTCTCATTACACAAAGCTACGCTCTCTAAGTCGTGCTTTGATTATCAATAGCACATCACCCAATATGCCACACTGTCATTCCATAACACATGACTGATAGTTATTAACCATAAATCCTTTAAGCTCGTATGTCTCAAAGAAGGGTGTTAAGGTAAGAGAATAAATTCTCCGCCACCAACAGAAATACGTCTGGAAAAGACCAAATCAATATATTATAAAACATAATGTCAGACATACATCCATACAAATCCGTTTTGGGTCTGAGCAAAACCGAAGGCACCTTGTTCCTTGTCCAATAAAGGAGAGAGGCCCTTGCATATATTCGATTGGTTCAAATACATCCGGACCACTGCTATAATACCGATGCATCCATCTTAAGTAAGAAGCTACCCATGAGAGACATTTAGCGAGTAGTACTTTCAATGTGAAGGTTTCGACTTTCAACATCATCTTAAGTATCTTCGATTTGTTCCATAACGTTGTTCTATTATTTGGATTGGTTTTGTCGGACCCTAATTATGGATTTCGGTCTTTCTAAATAACACCCGTTATTTTAGAACTATATGGAAATACAAGATTCACTAAGTCTCTCTTCCATTTCGATCGGTTAATTAAAACCTTATTATTCATTTCCAAAATCCATTTTCAAACATATATTTTAAATCAAAGACAATAAATTTTTAACTTAAATTCATTAGTTCTCCAATTCCTTTCCATTTCCAAAACCAGATCATTAAGTATTTTTTTCAAATAGCATTCATAAAATCTTAATCCTCTCTAGATTCCAAATCATAACTTAATCTTTGTGGGTTAAAGAATCATGTTATTTAAGACACCATTCACAATAAATCCAAAACCAATTGGTATTAAATACAAAATTTGTATAGTAATTATATCAACTTATATCTAATATCAATTTCCATGTTCAAGAAATACTATAAGCGAGATAATGGTATAATTACCTTTCAAATTCCTTGAATAGTATAAATTCCCTTATGTGAAATTTAATATTAAATACCCTAAGGTTATTCCCATCCAAGTCCAATTTATAATTTTGGGAAACCCAATATCATTCTTAAGTAAGCTCAAATTACTTAATGTAATTTCTATTAAAATGTTTAAATCTTCTAAATAATTTAATTAATTATTTTAAAATAATTACTTAATTTATAGATGAAAACAAATAAGTTTAGAACCTTCAAATAAACCATTACTGGAAAATGTTGTAATAGCGTTACAAAAAGCTTTGCAATTAGGCTTAAATTAGCTAGTCTAGTCAAATGACTTTTATATTAACCAAAACTTTATATTATCAATTCAAATCACTTTTAAATGATTTATAATGATTTGTTTATTTTCCATATTTTTATTTATTTAAAAATAGTTGTTTACCCTTACGACCAACGAACTGCACGTATATCGACCTTTCCAAAAACCGTTTCACGCATAACTTGAAATATACATTGAATTTAAAAATTCCTTTTTAATTGGAAACTATTATTATTAGAAAGCAATCGTTTTTTGTTTTGAAGAAATCTGATTTAAATTGTTCCTATTATAAGCGTTTAAAGTTTATAGTTGAAATTCGCAGACTACTGCCGCACGACTTGTCCTATTCAGACTATATTTTAATTTAAATTTAAAACTCATCCAATTTACTTCACATATGATTATAAAACATATTTAAAAAATTTTGAAAAAAAATTCAAAATTTAACTTTAAAATTCAAATATTCATATTAAATGAATATTATATTATTATTAAAATAATGTTATTTTCAAAACCAATTTTTGTAATCCCAAACTTTCCTTAAATCCATTAAAACATATAGTAAGATAGTTTGAACAATAAACATGAGTTTTCAATATGATTTATATGTCAAATTCACTTCACTTTTTAAAGTTACTATTCACAATCGATTTCAAATTTGAACACGCCATAAATACTTGAATTTTTTTCCAGATTTAATTCCCACCTTTATGAAACTTATTTGTAATTGCTTCAATTACATTTCCAAACTATTTCGCGTACAAAATTTAAACTTTTACTTAATTGAATATGATATTCAGTTATGTTCTCAAAATGGACCGAGACTTGACCAATACTCGTATCATTCCATATATGTGTGTGTACTGAACACATTATCACTATTAACTTTTAAAACAATATTTCCATCATTATATCAACCATTCACACATAACGTGTATATACACACACACACAGAGCATATGAACATAGGTGTAAGCGTTAGCTAATCTATATTTTGAAGTGTATGCAGTGGTCTTTGACAAGGTTTTATGCCCGTTGTAAAATACGGTCTATCTATTACTACATGGCCTAATACAACGGGCGCATGCCCGTTTTCGAAACCCATATTACAACAGGCATTGCTCGTTGTAAAAAGGCTATTTTGTTGCAGTGTATAACTTCCTACGAGTGAGTTTACTAATTCAAATTGTACGTTAGAGAGGAAATTAACTGACTGAAAATACAAATTGAATGTTTGAAGAAAATTATATATTCACAATTTAAAGTGATAAAATAATGTTCGCTGCAATAAGAATGGGTCGAGTAAATAAAGTGGTAACTTACTTATATGTGAAAATTGACACAGAATTTTGGTCACAACTACTTGACAACTTAAATTCATTAATTTTGGTATTTTCTTGTACATGTAAATTAACATTTACTCTAGTATGTTGATCAAAATTTCTTTGTAGTGTTAATGTTAGGATAAACAGAAGTTCTGTATATTTGTTATTCTCTTTTTATTAAAAACTAGAATGTTAACCATACATTGGAATTTTTGCGATTTTCACCTTTAAAATATGGATTGGCCATATAAACAGGATAGCAGTACAGTAGAGCCTCTAGCTTCGCTACCATATCTTCAAAAATTTGGGTTGTAAAGCATTATTATTAACACTACCTCATAAGTTTGATTCTCACATGTACATTCTTTTATGTAGTTAGTGAAGTGATTATCTTCAATGGAAAAATAGTATGAGACATTTTATTATAGTTATTATTTCTTTACTCATTATTATCAAAAGTAATCATGGAAAAGTATGTACGTACTTTGCTTTAATTTCCAGCAATGCTTTCGGTTTTTTTTTTTGGAAGTAGCCTGCAATTTTCCTTTTTGCCTTCACTACTATGATTGGGTTGCAATATAATATATGTACACAATGATTTGCATTGCCCTATCTTTGTGCATTTTCTTTGAAATAATTAATGTTTTCCGTAAGGTGCAAGAGGAGCTTCCATTTTAGCTTGGTCTCTTTTTTGACAAATTTTACATATCATTACTTCCGTCTGATTTCTATAATTAATTTCTAATTTTTTTCTTCATGGCACTTCACAATGATAAATTTTATTATATATAATTATTAGACTTTTCATGTTACATTTTTCCAAAAAAATCCTTAAGTAGAAGTTGTTGTATAACCGCTATAGCTATAAAAAAAATCAAAACTATATTTCTTTGGATGTGTTTTATGATTATATTTCAATTCGAAAAGCAAGATAATTCAGAGTTGGGATATAAGCATAAAAATAATTAGCATTAGGAGAAGAATTAAAGTACGTTATTATGTGAACTATTTTCAGAAAAAAAAATTCTTGCTGCTTATACAAAATGGCAACTGCTATGAATTTCATTAACAATTATAAAGGCAAATGGAGTTAATTTGATAAGTTTGTTCACTAAAAGCTTAAATTATTTATATTATTTTTTGATTGTAAACACTCTTGGTGTCTTTAATTTTCAATGTTTCAAAATTCCAATTCCACCTTTAAATTAAATTTATTTAATGGAGTTTTGTGAAAATTTATTTATAGTGCCTTAATCCATAGTTGTATTATAAGGAAACATGAAGATTTCCACGGTCAACTTGAAATAACAAATATGTTATTTTAGATAAAAGGTAATTAGTTTTTAAGCACAACATATTACTTTTTCATCAACCTAATAATGCTTCCATAAATCTATATACATGCTCAATGTCTATGGATATACCATGTCTTTTGTACTTAAAGTTTTATGGGGATAAGATGCAACATATTTAACAATTAAATAGTCTTTCCCTTGATAATATTGAATCATAATAACTTTGGTGGTTAAGTAAAGAGTTTATGATTTAACCATGGTGTAAGTATACGATATCACAGATTCGGGAGAGCTGATTACCTATAGAGAATATAATATTCTATCTCATCTTAAGAGACGACAGATTGGGTAGTTCTAGGTCAAACTTATTTATCACATGAAAGGGATAGAATGATGAGAATGAGATGTTGTCTTATAATTAGGTTCATTTAATGAGCCTATGTATAGAACTTCAGTAACTTTTTGTTGTTCTAGTTAGAGTTTTTGACCTTATTTTTTCAGCTCAATTTCTCGTTATATATAGTGAAAATAATGTGACATGATGGGTTTTAGATGAAATTTGTTGTTGCTACTTAATTTTATAATTCCATTGATGTTGCTTTATTTTCCCAGATTTAGATTTCAACATCCTCTTTGTTTCATATATTTGACATTCCTTGCCTTCTACATCCAAAGATCTAACATATGTCGTTACGTAAGTAACATTGGGTTTGTTTGCTTTCTTATTTTGCTGTTGAAAATGGTTAGTAAAGGCGGTTGGCATTTGGATTAATAGTATTATGTAAATATTAAAATTGTTATATGTTTTATAGTAGATTTTCTTCACATGTAGTTTTGTTGTGCTAGCAAAGATTTTTCAGGATAAAGGACTCCACGAAGGATAAAAAGTTGATGTCTTAGAAGTTGGCAGCTTTTTGGTATACATTAGGACCATGAGCATATAAATCATGTGTAAATGTTACTTAAAAGTAGAAGTTGAATAAGATGGTTTCTAAAACCAGAATCATAAACATTTAAGTAACAGTTTTTATGAGAATTCAGGTTTTTTCATGGACCTTATTTTCATTCAAGCTTTAGCTTACACACTTCTGAAATTTACACAATTTGTAAAATAAATTATTTCTTCCAATTAGGGAGAGTGGGTTGGATTATCAAAAATATAAACATATGCAATTGGTTATTATGGTGAAACCAATAATCGACAAAGAAGCCGACTTTAGATCCTATATGCATAGTAGTTGATATAATTGATTACTTAAGTACTTTTGTTACATATATTCATTATTCACCTAACTAATTATTGTTGTTGACATGTTATTTGATCCAACGCGAGCGTAACACAAGTCCGCAATAGTTATATTAGAAAGTCAAAAAAACTAAATATGTTGGCTATTTTAAAACTATAAGATCAATTTTTTTCCCTCTCAATTCCTTACATTTTTTTTATAAATCATTCGGCTCAATTTTGCCCACAAAATTTTATAGAGAAGAACATTATTTTGTTTAAAAAATTTGAACATAATCAGCATAATAACTGTAAAATTCAATTGACTATTCGAACGAAGGTGTAAAAATATAATATATAATGACATATAAAAAAATATCTATTTATGCATTAACAAAAATAATTAGAATTATAAACACCTACCAGAAGTATGCTTACAAGTTCACTGAATTACTACTCTCATTCATGAAGAGTTTGAAATTAAATAAATGTTCCATAATTCTAAATATGCTTGACTTTATCAAATGATTCAGATTATTTATTTCGATTTCTCAAATAAAATATATGAAATTTAGAATAAATTAAAAAATAATGGGTGAACCTAAGGTAATTACGAACAGTAGAATTATGTATAAACAATTACGTTATATCAAAACACTTTTGTAGAAGGGACAATATAAAAAAGTTTGACCTACTTTTCATAAGTATCTTTATGAATTTAATCAAAGATTATAGTCTTAGTTACCATATTCCAAAATACCAGTATCTCTACATAAAAGGACATAACTAAAGGTTAATCAGATTAAATTCATATCCTATCTATCATCGAAACGAAGGTACATTTATGTCAGGTTTTTTGTGATACAACATTCCATATTTATGTTGATCTTTGATATATTTGAGTCTATATGGAATAATGACTCAAATTCATTGCCTATTTTATAGGTTTGGTAGATTTTGAAGATTGATTAATTACATCTTCTTAAGATTTGGTAGATTTTATGGAGTGATTACTTGCCTCTTTTATTGCATTAGAAAAGGTAACAAATTATCTACATGGGAAGATTTATGGAATTATTCAATGGCTTCTTGAAGAAGATATTTTGTCAACCCAATTATAAATAGGCATTACATTGTTCATTATATGTACATGGGAGAAAAGGTTTATTCTCTTTAGGTTTTAGGATTTGAGATATCTTCTCAGTTTTAGATTTTTATTGTAATCTTTTGGTGGTTTAATAAAAGTTTTATTTTGGTGGAATAATTTTGTCATTAATTTTCTTCACTTCTTATCTCTTCTAAAATCTAATTGTGTAGCGATGTTAAATTCCCTACAACTGGTATCAGAGCCTGCTATACAAATTTTTTGAAGAGAGTTTGATTATGGAGAAGATAAGTGTAGAAAAACTTAACGGTAGAAATTAGGGATTATGGAAGGCTAAAATGGAGATTTTTTATATATCAATGTTCTTCACCAACCATTGGAGAACAAAGGAGAGAAACCTACTAACGTATCTAAAGAAAAGTGGGAAACTTTAGATAAGAAGGCTGCAGCAGCTATTCGTTGTTTTCTGGAGAATAAGGTGTTTCATATTGTTGCTATGAAACATCTTCTTTTGGAATTTGGAAGAAATTAGAAGGAATATATGCAAAAAACACTACAACAAATAAGGCATTTCTAATGAGAAGATTGATAAATTTGAAGCTTAAAGAAGGTGGGTCGATTTGGGAGCATCTCAATGACTTCCAAGCAATTGTAAATCAATTGGAGGTTGTCAATTATAGTGTAGATGACGAGACACAAGCTTTAATATTGATGAATTCTTTACTAGAAAAATCGGAAACACTTGTTATTGCATTAAACAACTTGAATTTAGATGGATTTGTTTCAATGGGATTGGTGGTTAGTAGTCTTCTTAATGAGGAGTGTCGAAGGATGAATCTAATGGACGACAAAGAGAAAACTGGAAATCCAATTGGAGAGGTGCATTTTGCAAGGAGGAACAACCGACCAAACAAAGAAAGGAGCCAAAATAGACCAAATACGGAGAGGGATTTCATCTTCTATTATTATGAAAAATATGGTCATCAACTCAGATTTTGCAACAAGCTTAAGAGAAACAAAGAAAGAATGAAAGCATTGGATTATGACAAAGACAAACTTGATGAAGGCAGTGATGATGAGGTAAACTTTGTAATTAGTAATGATATTCTCTGTGTTGATGAAAGAAATGAAAATGGATGGGTGCTTGATACAGGGTGCATGTTTCCATATATGCCGCCAAAAGGGAGAAATCACTGTTTATAAGGAGAAAAATAGCAAAGTGGAAATTACTAATGGTGGAGACTTACATGGTAAGGGGATAGGTTCAGTTAGGTTGAAGGTGCATGATGGAAGGGTGATTAAGCTTACAGGAGTTAGGCATGTCCCAGAAATTACAAAGAATCTTGTTTCAGTAGGACAGTTGGAGGCTAAAGGTTGCAACTTTGCAACTCGGGGTAGAGTAACAAGAGTTTGGAAGGGTAATAAGGAGGTGCTACTTGCAAAAAGAGGAAGTAATAATGTATACAAATTTCTTGGGAAAACGATAGAAAATGAAGGAACTTCTCAAAGTGGTGGTGAAAATTCAAATTGGTCAAAATCAAGGTGGAGCCATCAACAGAAAGCTACGAAGACCACATGGAGGCCAATGTGGTATTACAAACAGTTCTGATTTATTAATGGCACGCATGTCTAATTTGGAGCATGCATATTTTTTTTGGTGATTTGAAGGTTATTCATTTTTTGGAATGGCGATATTTGTTCCCATGGTTTTATTGGATACTGTTTTGAATCTGGGTTCTAGGTGGAGCTAGAATGACATATATGGAATGCAGTATCAAGGTGGAGATTGCTAGGTTTTTTGTGATACAACACTCCATATTTATGTTGATATTTGATATATTTGAGTCTATATGGAATAATGACTCAAATTCATTGCCTACTTTGAAGGTTTGACAGATTTTGAAGATTGATTAATTGCATCTTTTAAAGATTTGGTAGATTTTATGGAGTGATTACTTGCCTCTTTTATAGCATTAGAAAAGGTAACAAATTATCTACATGGGCAGACTTATGTAATTATTTAATGGCTTCTTGAAGAAGATAATTTGTCAACCTATTATAAATAGGCACTACATTGTTCATTATATGTACATAGGAGAACATGCTTATTATCTTTAGGTTTTAGGATTTGAGATATCTTCTCAATTTTAGATTTTTATTGTAATCTTTTGGTGGTTTAATAAAAGTTTTGTTTTGGTGGAATAATTTTATCATTATTTTTCTTCACTTCTTATCTCTTCTAAAATCTAGTGTAGATCTGTTAGGATTGCCTCGCATGTTGTTGAGGAAGGAATGACAGTTTGAATAAATAGTCCCACATCATGGAATAAATTGAAGGAGTGGAGTACAAATATGAGTTGGTGGGCACGTAACATCAAGGATTCCTTTTGTTATAAGGATGGGTATTCCAACTCATATGCGTGCACCCTATGTTGGAAGGAAGGGGGCTTTATTATGACCGTCGTTGCATAACAGTGGTATCAGAGTCAAAGGTTACAGATTGGGCCAAGCAGGCAAGGCAGTGCTCTCAAAAGATACTCCTAGGATGCAAGTCAAGGAGGAGACTGTTAGGATTGTCTCGCATGTTGTTATGGTAGGAATGACGGTTTGAATAAATACTCCCACATCATGGAATAAATTGAAGGAGTGGAGTACAAATATGAGTTGGTAGGCACGTAACATCAGGGATTCCTTTTGTTATAAGAATGGGTGTGCCAACTCACATGCATGCACCCTATGTTGGAAGGAAGGGGACTTTATTCCAACCGTCGTTGCATAACAATTTCAACTGTGGTCACTATCTTAATATCATTCTATCTTGGAAAAACTGGAGAAAGTAACACCAAAATAGATATTACGTATGAGTTGAACGATACACTATATAAGTTAAAGGTTAACTAAATGTAGGAAGAAATGATAAAAGATAAACAAAATATATTATGGGATGATAATTTATCGTCGAAAAGTTTCGAGATATATTCGTAATGTTTTAAGTTCTGATCCAACCATTATTTGACAATAGTTAATGTTTAACCTTTGAGTGCCTAATCTTTGGATAATGAAAAGATCAAAGGACCTAACCTTATAAATCTGAGATAATCCTTCAAATCAACTTCATATAACTGCATAGCTCTTTAAATTTGGGAAAAAAGATCATGGTATCACATTCTTCATTTTCAAACATAATAAATTTAACAAAGAAAAAATTTCTCCATTATCATAGCCACTAAAGTCGACTATTGAAATATATTACCAACTTTAGATAGTGTCACGCTATACTAGCTTCGGTTTAACAAAAAACTATTTGAATTGAGCTTTAGTTACCTTGGAAAATAGGAAATATGTAAGAACCTGTTACTTCCCCGTGAAGGAAAGAGCGGATAGCGTTGAGAACAACACACAAATGAACGCAGACGAAAGAACATTTCATTGCTATTACAACAATTCCATCAGATACAAGAATATACAGAGTATAAATGAATAAATTACATTCGATAAATATCAAAGATTACAATAAATTACATAGCAGCGGAAAATAATACAAAGCACAACTGAAGGTGATATACGGATACAGAGCTTTCCGGATATCATTCCAGCTGTAAACCAGGATCCTGTGAATATAAATCTGCAAAACCAAAACTACTAGCTGCCCGTGCGGAAAATAGGGGCACCCAGAGTTTAGGTTAAAACAATAAACTCCAGGTCAGTCATGTGACTGGTGTGAGAACAAAAAAAACAGTTATTAATATTGGTTTTAAAGTTAGGTAAATCAAGGGACCACGCCGTATAACACGGAACGGGTTTCCTCCCAAGAATACCAGTGCATAGAATAAACAACGCAATGCTTTTTCGAAAAATGAAGCCATTATAAGACCCAGGTCCCATCACACAATGCAACGCAAGCCGGAGGATAGGGTTTTACCTTATAACAGCCAAACATGCTTGGTACGTTTAAAACAAATCATTTGATACTATAATAAGTGTATAGTGTCAAAACAATTTCAATCATAAATATAAATCATAGACGGCATAGCATCCCATGCTACTATGACGCCATACTAGGCTCTACAAATAAAGCCGAAATACACGTATTGGAAATTGGATTTCCGTCATGAGTCGAGGCAAGGGGCAAGATCCTCTCCGCGTTCGAGACACTCTAGCAAATGCCTCAGGGTTACGCACTCTGGGCAACCCCGGATGCGGCTGGGCCGGTCCTCACTTACGTTAGAGGATTAATTATGCCTGAACACACGTTTCTCGGTCCTTACAGACCTATAATCGAGGCGCCTCATTCCAACAACCACAAAGGTGAAAAGTATATAAATGTCAGGGCTGGTAAGTCACTGACACCACCAAAGCTAGAAAGAAACGTCGTGCTCTCCCAGCGGTCCGTATCCCGTTTTTAACTCATACCGAGGTGTGAGGCTCGCGAATTCACGTTATACACAAAGCTGCCACGTAGGCGTGCTTTGATCATCAACCACAAGACTTTGCTTTTCAACAGAAGCCTTGATCCATGCAACTCATTATGCCACACAGGCAATTCATGCCATGCGATTGATATCTATCGATATATAACCTCTAAGCTCGTACGTCTCAGAGAAGGGCGTTAAGCAAGAGAATAAATTCTCCGGCGCCAAACAGATATATATTTAACAGAAATCAATCAACACAGAATAAAATCCAATGTCAGACACACAATCCATTTTCAAGTTCGTTCTGGGTCTGAACGAAACCGGAGGCACTTTCTGTAATGGCTGGAAATTTTCGACTCCTCGAGAGTCGAAAATTCCGAAGACGTTAGTGAAAGAAGTTAGAGGGTGAGAATAGAAAAGATAGAACTAATAGAATAGAAGAAGAAGAAGCACTTACATCATCAGAGTAACACGAATCTCACAGCGGAACGAATAAAATATAACATAACTTTGAAATACAATCAGTACTTATACATACCATTTCAAAGTACAACACAGCGGAAACTATAATAACTAAAATCCTGAAGCCTCCTGCTCCAAGCTCTCCAAGTGTACCTGAAAAATCCCGACTACTTGACTGCCCGTACAAATTGAGCACCCAAGAGTTTAGGGAAAACAAAACAAAATAAACTCCGGGTCAGTCATGGGACTGGTGTGAATAAAACTCCAACACTTAGTTTAAATTAAGGATATCTCATAAGACCACGCCGTGAAAGCGGAACGGGTTTTTACCTTATGAAAATCAAAACAACCTTGATATTATACAATCTAGCAGAACGCTTGCATCTCACGTTCCATATACATAGTATGAAATCAAAACAATATCTTTGTGATATTATAATAATGTCTAAATACAAATAGATATCAATCTAGCAGAACGCTTGCATCTCACGTTCCACATACATAGTATACAAATAAAGCGTGAGCGCTTATTGGGATTTGATTCCTACAGACAAGGTATGGGAGCACCCTCCTATCAGTGTACTCTAGAGGAGATACACTGGGGTTCAACAAGAACATCTTGCAACCCGGCCACACATGACCGTCCACTCATTTAGCTTGAGTGTAACGAATATATTATCACCTCCACGGTTGGGATCAGCAACCGCTACCGAATGTTGCAGCAATGAAAAGAAATGAGAATATAAAATAACCAAAAAGGACTTTCTCTAGATGGTGATAATATACCCTGCTTGGGTATGACCCAACTAGCCATGCTGCCTAGCCCAACTTCTGTCACCTGGTTGTGAGGTTCTGTGGAGTCGTGGACAGATTATTTCTTCAGTTACTTTGAATGCCACATCGTCATACCCGCCAAATCATTATCGATTTCTCAAGGCATCACGGGTATAAGAGCAAAGAGAAACGAATTTCTCCGCCACCCAACGAATACGTTTGAAGAGATCAACATATATGATTCGTTAAGAATACTTTGTCAGACACTCGTCCATATACGTTGTCCTGGGACTGAACAAACCGAAGGTACTATTCAGTGAATCCATCCTACCTAGGCTTTTCACAATAGCCCTTGCACTTCACTCCGTCTTCAATTATCTTCAGCGTACTTGATTCCCAACGCTTATGCCAATACGGAGTGGTTCTTCGGATAATAATCCAACCGGCTCTCCATATTAACAACGTAAAATGGTCAAAACTTTGATAATCTGTGCTTTAACTATCAAATGAAAACATGTCGGTGTACAAACAACGATCTTATTTCTAGATAGAAATTCGATCAATCAATCATCATATATATGTATATATTCAAAAATCCTTACTTCATATATTTAGAAAATATATGTTACTAATCATTGGAAAACATTTCCATTGTTTATTTACACTTCACTATTATTTCACAATTATCAGTCCCTAACTGTAACTAGTATGGAAACAATTCTCTAAGTAACAATCCCGAAGGTCGAAAACCAACCTTAGATCGTTACTTAGAAAACCGTTCAACCTTACCCTCTCCAGTTAGATTCTGAAATTGCTCAACTCTAGTTTTTTAAATTCTTATTATGAAAACCTTTCATTTTCTATGTTCGAAAACATATCTAATTTATATTTGGAAAACGTTTCCAAAACTCATTTACGGATTTCAAATGAACGTTGTATAAATCATCGTTACGCTTTAATCCATTTATTGCTTATTACTTACCTATATTTCAAATCCACCTTTCCTATCGAACTTCCACTATTCCTTTGTCAATTCTGAAGTCAATCAAGTTGGGGTATAATTACCTCTCAGACCTTAATTGAACAACGTCCTTTACTGTGAAATAGATGAAGCTCATCACTCACTTTTCTAATCATCTGTTTACGCAAATTCTCGGATTCAAGTTACGAATCCACTTCTTATATAAAACGTTTGATTATAACTGTAACGTTATAATTCCTACTTCTAAAATATCTAACCTAAATTATAACTTTATTAACTTGAATAAATCAACAGACACCTAATTTCTTAGTCAATAACTAAAACTTGATTTTAAACCCGGAAAGTAAATGGTACTTTCCCGAATTCAATATAATCGAATTCGACATATAATTCTCTTTCGAGTAATCTCTATTCGATTTACTCTTCTTGAATAACTAAATTCGATTAACTCAAATTGAATAACTAATATTCAATTTACTCTTGTGTGTTTAACTCTATTCGAATAACTAGTTCGAATAACTTATATGTGTTCAACTCTATTCGAATAACTAGTTCGAATAACTCCTACGGGTTTAACTCTATTCGAATAACTAGTTCGAATAACTTATATGTGTTCAACTCAATTCGAATATCTAATTCGAATAAACTTAAATATTTTACTTACTCGAATAACTAATATTCGATAACTCTTCCTTTTCAAATATCTCATATTTGAAAATCTCACTTTCGAATAAACTATATTCGATAATCTCTCTTCTCGAATAAACTATATATTCGATACATCTCTTTTCAAATAACTTATATTTGAAAATCTCACTTTTCGAATAAACTATATTCGAAAATCTCTTTTCGATTAAACTATAATCGACTAACTCTTTTCGATGAAACTAACGTCGATAACTCCTTTCGATGAAACTAACATCGATAACTCCTTTCGATGAAATTAACATCGATAATTCCTTTCGATGAAACTAACATCGATTTACTCGACTTGATTAACTCGACTAACTTGGTTCGACCAATTTGATCGAATAACTAGGCTCGACCAACTTGGTCGACCCACTCGATTAACTCAACTCGATTACTTCACATGATTATCTCGACACGAAATCTTAACTTGACTATCTCAACACGATAAATCTTAACTTTATAATATAACTCTATAGCTTAACCCGATTATCTAACTCGATAATCTTAACTTGAGTCGATTAACTTACTCTAATCGATTAACTCAATTTGATTTACTCCTTTTATTTAACAATGAATATTTACTTCCAATTCTATTTATTTAACCAACAAATATTCTCTTTTCAATTTCCATTTATTTCTAATAAAATACCTCATTTACAATATTCTATTTATTTTCTCTAAATAAATATCCCATTTAATTAAATCCATTTGTAAATGTCTTTACAAATATCTCCCTTTATAATCTATTTGTAAATGGTTTTACAAATATCCCTCTTTCGATTTCATTTGTAAATGGTTTTACAAATACTCCTTTATATTATCTTTATTTATTTTCTAAATAAATATTTCCTTTTTATCCTTCTATTTATTTTTCTAAATAAATATCCCATTTAACATTTCCTATTTATTTAACAAATAAATACCTCATTTACAATATTCTATTTATTTAACAAATAAATAATCCATTAACCGTATCTTATTGATTTAACAAATAAATATCTCTGTTAATATCTCCTATTTATCTCTAAGTAAATAATCCCCATTTAATATTCTATTTATTTAACGAATAAATAATCCATGTTATATCATCCTATCTATTTATTCTAAATAAATAACTCACTTTATAAATATTCTCTTTATAAAGGGTTCCCTTCATTTAATTCCACTTAAATGTATTTTCTATTTATAAATAGTCCATTTATAAATATTTCTATTTATAAATATTTCTATTTATAAATATTCTCTTTTATAAAATCCTCTTGATTTTATAAATATTTCCTTTTTACATTAACATTGAAAATCTCCATTTATAATTATATTTATTCTCCCAATAAATATTTCCTTTTATAAAATCCTATGATTTTATAAATACTTTATTTTCAAAATATTTCCTTTTATAAAATCGGTTGATTTTATAAAATTCCTTTATTTAAATATACATTGAAATATTTCATTTGACATCCCAGGGTCTCTTATGATATTATACATATCGAAAAATGATGATCAATATCATTTCAACTATACACGATCAAACAGATCATACATATATCACATCATATATCAAAATATATGAAAACAGTACAATAAATGTTGAGGAATCCCGTTGGATTCCTCCAACCTGTTTCCCTGCATCACAGATGTTAGACCATACCAGTATAAAATATTCTGATAAACAGAATCAACATCTATATGTATATATATATATATATATATATATATATAATTTTCCACTAACTGATTAGCAGTTCAATCAATCAGCCAACACACAGTCAATCAAACAATTTTAACAGTTCTAACAATACAACATGAAATTATAAACTGTTCAGAGATGGTGAGTTTTACTCACATTGGACTATCATCGCTAAATAACGATAATTTTCTCTTGATTTGATTTTGACAATTTATTTCGCCATAAATTGTAACGAGCTCGGATTCACCCCCGGTCAGTCTCATTGTGTTGCTCCCGTCCATACGATCCCAACGCAACTTACGGTTCGTCAATCTGACTTCGTACGAACTAGTTATGACATCCAGAAGTTAATACACATTTGAATTTCAATAACAACTAAGATTTAAACTTTACTTGGGCTCATCCCTTTACCTTAAGGCCCAACCCGTTCAGCCCAACTTCCTTTCTTCCCCAAATATACAGGTGCCTCTCCTCCGTGTATTTTCAACCCATACCCGATTATTTCGACCTCCAATACCTCCTCCTTCTTCCACCTTTAAATCAAACAAAAGTTTCCATGATGATCCTCATCAAATCCTTGACACCCTGTATACCATCACGCCACACTCGAAATCACCAGTCCAGTTGCGTCTCGAGCTCGACACGGCGAGACCAGTGGAGGACAGCGACAGCTTCTAGTATGGATTCTCACTATAAAACCTCAAACGAACCTGTTTACTTCACTCAATCCAAATACGAACTCCTTTTCACTCATCTCCGACAGTAAAACTCCCAAAACCCAACCCTTGAACAACAGCGGTATACGCTGTATACGGTCGATCCCCTCCAACATGAATCGCACCTCAATCTGAAGACTCCAGCGTGAAGCTCCTCCTCCAGGGATCTCAACGGATCTGGAGTTGCAATTTCTAGTTTGGTATTTGATTTTTAAAAATTCTTGGAACCTCACGTTGTAAAGGAAATGGGTAGTTTTATAAGCCTGTGTATGGTAGGTATCATTTGTGGTTGAGAAGACATGAGGCGTGGCCCTTAAATTGGCCAAGAAAAGTTAGGATATTTTTATTTACTATTTTTCTATTTTATTTTAATGATTTTCCCTTTTGTTCTTAGTCCTTAAAAATCCCTGCGACCATATACGATATTCAAAAATCACCAGACTGGACATATAGCTAGAGTTCAACATTACGGTCCCAACAAAACTGGTTTCGTCGAATTCCGACTCCGTATGCTCACACAGCGTATTTTTAACCATCGAAATACTGACTGTTACTCACTCTAAAAATCCGTACGACCACACAGTGACTCTAAAAATCACGAAACTGGAAATCTAACAACTATTTGATATTACGAATCCAACAAAACTGGTTTCGTCGAATTCCGACTTCGTATGCTCACACAGCATATTTTTAAAGCTCTGAATGACCCATTTAAATAAATAAATATATTTTAAATATAAATAAATTAAATATTAATAAATTAATATTATCGTATATATCCATATACAATGTCGTCCGGCTCCAGAATATCACCTCAGATTTTATGACTTGATTTCCAGACTCCAGATTATCCCGATATTCAGTTCGTATCGAAAAATCGATTTATAACGTATATAAAACGTCGCAAATTATAAAGGACTTCCACAGCGACTTTTCTGAAATTTGATTTGGACATAACTCAAAAACTACACGATGAAATCCCGATTTTTCTCTTCCACTAGAAAGATATACTTCACCAGCTCCACACGTTTCTTGTTTCACAGAAATCCGGCTTAAAACGAATCCTGTACATTCAGTTGAAGTTCGAATCGCCAAATCGCGAACTGCAGCGCCATTTCAAGCTCGATTTTAATTAAAAAAAAATATAATTATACGTTCAACTATCGTTTATAAAAATATTCGTTATTTAAATAATTAAATAACTTAATTATTATACCTTACAAAATGCGCCATTACACTTTCCTCGCATATCCATCGATCTCCAAGTACGTCTGGACGACCACCAACTATTTCCATCCTCTTGGGTGTACAGCCCAATCAGGATCGTCAGTAATAATCCAAACGATGTGAAGACTTCCGGTCTTCAACCACCGTCTTCATCTTCGACATATCGTCGAATCGGTTATTCAGAATGGGTGTAAACCCGGCCTTTCCGAACAACCCGCGTATATTAAAAACAAATGTTACACAAACTCAACATACGCCTCATTCCAATTCATATTCTTAGGGGAAAGTTCCCATTAATTTTATCCAAGATAAATTCTTTAAAATTTATCCTTTAATCTTCCTTTGGATGTCGTTTCAAACCAAATTATGGTTTTCTAAATTAGTCGAGATTAGCGAACCACACCGAAGTAATTATTTATTTTATTTCCCAATCCCAACCTATTCATCCCATGAAGCAGAACTGGTAATACTCCATATCTGACACAACGGTGTTATCGGTAAAATTAATTACCATTTCACGTTCAAATCTAATTAAAGATTTGACTATCGTTCTGGAGCAAAACTGGTGATACTCCATTCTCGCTCATTTCTAAATTTGATAATTTAGATTATAGATTCACATTTCAATCTAATTGCAGATTCGTTAAAACTCCTTTTATTGGGTTAAAGAACTAATGTCATTTAAAATACAGCTCACGACAAACCCAAATCACATTCTATTTACCATCGGGTTAAAGAACTAGTGTTGTTTAAAACACAGTTCACGATAAACCCACAAATCAATTCTAGTTCAATTCAAATCAAATATATTAGGAATTCCGATTATTTAAAACCCCTTTTTAAATCTAATTTATTTATTTAAAAATAAAAACCCGGGTATTAAATTGAGTTCAAACTAGTTCATTTCGATAAAAATCTATTTTTATCTTTTCAAATATGGAGTTTTTCACCCCAATTTTTCCCAAATCATTTCTTATGATTTTAAACAAATTATTGATATTTTTAATAATTTTATCAAGGCCCGTACAGTCGATTTCCAACAATGGCCATCGAACTGCACTTACAGCGACCTTTTTCAAATTTGATTTGGACGTATCTCCAAATCCAACCGTTAGATTTCAAATTTCTAATATTCGTTAGAAAGCTCTTTTCGATACGAACCCAACGGTTCCGGTTTTAGGAGAATCCGACGGTCGGACCTCCCGTAATGTCCGTTTGAAATAATTGGTCGAAATTCGCGAACTGCCGTGATGCGGCGCGTTCTATTCAGGCCATTATATTATATATATAATATATATTTCGTCGATTTCTATTTAAAACGAATTATATAAATGGTTTTAAATTCGTTTCAAAAACAATTTCAACTTCCATTTCAATCCAAAGCAAAATTGAATTCTTTCCTTATAAATTCGTTTTAAAATTCATTTCTATTCAATTCAAGTTTCAATTCAATTTGAATTCATTTCACTTCGTTTTAAATTCAATTCGAATTCGTTTTCAATTCGATTCAATTCAAAGTGGTTTTCTATTCGGTTCAATTCAAATTGGTTTTCTATTTGATTCAAATTCGTTATATATTCAATTGAAATCAAATTCGTTTTCTATTCAAATCAAGTTCGATTGATTTTCTATTCTATTCAGATTCAATTTGGTTTTCTATTCGATTCAATTCAAATTGGTTTTCTATTCGATTCAATTCAAATTGGTTTTCTATTCGATTCAATTCAAATTGGTTTTCTATTCGATTCAATTCAAATTGGTTTTCTATTCGATTCAATTCAAATTGGTTTTCTATTCGATTCATTTCGAAATTTCATTTCAAAATATTCGATTTCGAAATCACTTTTCAATATTCATTTTAAAATGAATAAAATTGATATAAATATCGTTCCCGTCAAAATGGCGTAAATCTAATCAACACGGCTTCATATATTTCTATTTTCAAATATTCTATTTCAAATATTCCTTTTTCAAATATTTCTATTTTATCTTTGTCAACACACGACTAATCTCAACGAATGAGTATCGTCCACATGTGACTATTTTTGTTAAAATATTTCGTTCAACACATGACTAATCTCAACGAATGAGTACAGTCAACACATGAACCTTTATTTTATATTGATAAAGATGTAAATTTTATTATTAAAATATTTCGTTCAACACATGACTAATCTCAACGGATGAGTACAGTCAACACATGAACCTTTATTTTATAATATTCTTTATTTTCTAAATTGGAATGAGGCCCAATCAATTACCATATAAAGTTAATTATATGGATTCCATTCAACACATGTATATAATAGCAATGATAAATAATCAACCAACATCCAAAGTGCACTACACTGTATAAGCATCAAATATAGATATCTAACGCTTATAACAGCCTGTCAATCAATCGATCGACATATTTAATCAATCAGGATGAGTGAACTTCAAATTTCATCCCAACACCCGTGTGGGGTTTCAAACAATCAAACATAGATTTTAGTTGTGCAGTTGGGCGATGTGTAAAATTTATCGACCCAATCAATGTCCTTCAAATAGGTGTACATAAACAAACCGTCCGGTTTGTAAATGAATATTTATTTATTCACATTCACGTTAAAAATTATATTTTTAACGATTAATCATTTTATTCCAACATATGAATTTCTATTCAGTTCATTCTTTAAATAAAATGATATTTTTATTTTTCTAACATATTTTAGGAAATTTCGGCGGCATAACGGCACGATACTAGAAACGGGACAAGGCCAAGCCTTATCCCCGGTCTAGTGAAGGCCCACGCCATTCACACATCAATCAAATCAATTTCATTTCACCAAACAATTCAATCAAATAATCTAACTAATTTTTGCAATCAAACAAACAAGTCCATGGTCTGTGGACGATTGTGTCGGGTGCTACTAAACACCGTCTGCATCCTAGTATATATATATAACTAGAAAAAGAAATTGAAAGGTGAGAAATTCTCACCGATAGCTATCCAATATCACGACTCTTCATTGATAGAAATCTTCAACGCTCTCGCCTTTTTGTCACCTTCGTTGCCCGTATTCTCTACATATATAAAAATCACACATTTTTATATTGCTGTCCTTTTAAAATAAAAATCACATTTTTATTTGTTGTTCAATTTTAAAAATCATATTTTTATAATCCCTTCATATATTTAAAAATCGAATTTTTACTTTGTTGTTCAATATATAAAAATCGAATTTTTACTTTGTTATTCTCTATATAAAGGTTCCGCCTTTTCAAAAATAAAGATTTCGCCTTTTCTAAAATAAAGATTTCGCTTTTTCTAAAATAAAGATTTCGCTTTTTCTAAAATATAGTTTTGACGCTCCATTCTATATAAAAATTATATTTTTATATTTCCACTTTGTAAAAATCATATTTTTATTATTTTAAAAATATAAAAACTATATTTTTAACTTTCCTATATTATAAAAATTATATTTTTATCCTTCTACCATATGAAAGATTATATTTTTAATACTTTAAAAATATAAAAATCATATTTTTAATTTCGCTCTAATATAAAAATCAGATTTTTCTTTTCAAAAATCCGATCTTTCACCCTATAAAATTTCAACCTTCGTTTATATAAAAATCAAAGCTTTGTTCTTATTAAAAACTGATATTTATCCATATATAACTAATTACATTGAACGACTGAATATAAATATAAATAAATGAACTTACAGTTCCTATCGGAGGCGGTCATTGGTGTTCGACGGAGGGTGACTTGCGTGCTGGAGTCGGAGCTGGGGGGGCTGTCACGTCGATTGAAGAGGGGGGGGGTGGATTTCGCAGCTCTGGACGGAGGAAGGAGGAAGAGTGGCCCTGGCGAACTCGAGGAGGGGAAGAGCGGTGGGTCCTGGCATTGGCGACGGAGGAGGGTCTTTAAGGGGGCTAGGGTTTCGTCGATTGATCGGATGAGGAGGTGGAGCGGAAGGGGAGAACGGAGGAGCAGGCGATCGGAGGTCTTGGGGAGGGGGCGGTGGCGTGCGTCGATGGGGCGGCGCATTGGGGAAGCGAGGCAGTGGCGACTTCTTCTTTCTCTCTCTTTTTTTTAATAGATAACGGGTTTTACCCGATAAAGAGAAAGGGGGGAAGGGTTTAAACGAAGATATAAAGGGTATATATTTTATTTTATTTTTTTAATTGAATTGTTTAATTTCAAAAAGCAACTTTCATTTTCGAACTCGAAATCAAGTCCACCGCCTGTCGTCCATAGCATATTACCCCCATTCTGAACACAATGGGATATGTAACGTAAGCTGATTCGATCGTCACGATCAGTTTTCGTTGCATTTACATTTAAATCATTATATTGAATTTTAAACGTACATTTCAAATTACCGGGGTCACATACTAACTAGAAAAATTCCAGAAAAATATTTTCTAGCTTCGTATTGACGATACGGTCCTAATAAAACTAGTTTCATTGAATTCTGAGACCGTTGGAAAAATGGCCATTTTCCAATCGATTAAAATCAACTGAAACTGGTCAAACGCGTTTTCCTTTGCCACGCTCACATATTGATTCGAAAAATTATGAAATTTGAAACCTAGCAATAACTTTACATCACGGACCCAACAAAAGCGGTTTCGTCGAAATCCGAGGTCGTTTGCAAAATGTCCATTTTTAAGGGCCTGAATTCCATAACGACTATTCAGAATTTTCAACTGGACATATCTTTTGATTCCCGCTATGAAATTTCGATTTTTCAGATTCGTTGGAAAGATATCATCAATTAGATCCTAATGTTTTTGGTTTCAATAAAATCCGGATTGTTTTGCACCCGGTACATTCAATTGAAGTTTGAAATCGAATTATCGAACTACCGCGCCATTTTCAATTCTATTTATAATTATATATAATTATTTATATTCTAACGACGACGTATATAATATATACGTTCGATTCTAAATCCAAAATAAATTTCTCGTCGATATTATTTAAAATAATCTATTTTAAATATTCAGAATTCGCTAAAATTGCCAAAACAAAAATTTTAAACTGGTTCAGAATTTCCGGGTTATTACAATCTCCCCCACTTAAAACTTTTCGTCCCCGAAAAGGAAAAAAGTCGAAAGTGGTTTGATTAATCAGCTCTACGTTCGATCTGGCTTCCATTCTCCAACTTTTCAGTTTCTGAGAATTTTCAAATTTTCAAAAATTTGGCTAACACCCTAAATTTTCGAAAAATTTCGCCATAACCTCCCCTGCACCGGGAGCCACGGGAAAATCCCGAAATTGCCATATAGGCCTTCTGATCTCAAAAAGAAAAAGAAAAAGCCAAGCAGCTAGCCAATAGGCTCATAAAATCATCATCACCCAAACAAAACAGTAAATTATAGTAAACATGTACCTATTTGTCGCGCAAACAAATTTTATTCTCTGCTCTAGCCTCCTTGCTAT
Source organism: Allium sativum (assembly GCA_030737875.1). NCBI lineage: Eukaryota > Viridiplantae > Streptophyta > Magnoliopsida > Asparagales > Amaryllidaceae > Allium > Allium sativum. The sequence goes on along the minus strand of CM060915.1, from coordinate 242,150,816 downwards.
GACCTGTTCAATGTAAGCACATGCATATGCAAGCAAATGCAACCAATTTCAATACAGTTCAAAATTCGGTTCAATTAGGCGTAATGGTTCAAAATTGTCAAACAAATAAACAAACAACACAAACATCAATCAATTAGTGAATTTAACGTTTCAAATTCATAATTTTGATATATATATAAAAATCATGTTTTTGATGCCAATTCACAACAATGTGTTCTAGCTATATTGGTTTTGGTTCTCACACCAGTCCAATGGAAATATATAGATATCACACCTTCGAAACACGAAAATAATTACTGATGATGACGCGTCAATCATCAGAATCAGGTCCGTGCGACTAGTGTGTGATTCTATATCTATCTAATATATTAAAACTTCGAATATACGTTCATGACGCGTATATGCAAAATCTTTATATATTGGATTGTCCAAATTCAATATAAATAAATATTCAAATACGTATAATTGGATTTAATTTTCAAAACAAATCGTTTTCATTTGAAAAATATACTCTTCACACTCGTTCTAGGATACTACTGATCCTATCTCTAACGAGTCATTCTAATTGGATATTACTAATCCAATATCTGATGAATTCTTTCGTATGGTTCTAATGTGTCTTGTTCTCGAGCTCTGTAAACCAAAGCTCTGATACCACTGTAAGAACCCGTTACTTCCCCGTGAAGGAAAGAGCGGATAGCGTTGAGAACAACACACAAATGAACGCAGACGGAAGAACATTTCATTGCTATTACAACAATTCCATCAGATACAAGAATATACAGAGTATAAATGAATAAATTACATTCGATAAATATCAGAGATTACAATAAATTACATAGCAGCGGAAAATAATACAAAGCACAACTGAAGTTGATTACAGAGCTTCCCGGATATCATTCCAGCTGTAAACCAGGATCCTGTGAATATAAATCTGCAAAACCAAAACTACTAGCTGCCCGTGCGGAAAATAGGGGCACCCAGAGTTTAGGTTAAAACAATAAACTCCAGGTCAGTCATGTGACTGGTGTGAGAACAAAAAAAACAGTTATTAATATTGGTTTTAAAGTTAGGTAAATCAAGGGACCACGCCGTATAACATGGAACGGGTTTCCTCCCAAGAATACCAGTGCATAGAATAAACAACGCAATGCTTTTTCGAAAAATGAAGCCATTATAAGACCCAGGTCCCATCACACAATGCAACGCAAGCCGGAGGATAGGGTTTTACCTTATAACAGCCAAACATGCTTGGTACGTTTAAAACAAATCATTTGATACTATAATAAGTGTATAGTGTCAAAACAATTTCAATCATAAATATAAATCATAGACGGCATAGCATCCCATGCTACTATGTCGCCATACTAGGCTCTACAAATAAAGCCGAAATACACGTATTGGAAATTGGATTTCCGTCATGAGTCGAGGCAAGGGGCAAGATCCTCTCCGCGTTCGAGACACTCTAGCAAATGCCTCAGGGTTACGCACTCTGGGCAACCCCGGATGCGGCTGGGTCGGTCCTCACTTACGTTAGAGGATTAATTATGCCTGAACACACGTTTCTCGGTCCTTACAGACCTATAATCGAGGCGCCTCATTCCAACAACCACAAAGGTGAAAAGTATATAAATGTCAGGGCTGGTAAGTCACTGACACCACCAAAGCTAGAAAGAAACGTCGTGCTCTCCCAGCGGTCCGTATCCCGTTTTTAACTCATACCGAGGTGTGAGGCTCGCGAATTCACGTTATACACAAAGCTGCCACGTAGGCGTGCTTTGATCATCAACCACAAGACTTTGCTTTTCAACAGAAGCCTTGATCCATGCAACTCAGTATGCCACACAGGCAATTCATGCCATGCGATTGATATCTATCGATATATAACCTCTAAGCTAGTACGTCTCAGAGAAGGGCGTTAAGCAAGAGAATAAATTCTCCGCCGCCAAACAGATATATATTTAACAGAAATCAATCAACACAGAATAAAATCCAATGTCAGACACACAATCCATTTTCAAGTTCGTTCTGGGTCTGAACGAAACCGGAGGCACTTTCCTCGCATATCCATCGATCTCCAAGTACGTCTGGACGACCACCAACTATTTCCATCCTCTTGGGTGTACAGCCCAATCAGGATCGTTAGTAATAATCCAAACGATGTGAAGACTTCCGGTCTTCAACCACCGTCTTCATCTTCGACATATCGTCGAATCGGTTATTCAGAATGGGTGTAAACCCGGCCTTTCCGAACAACCCGCGTATATTAAAAACAAATGTTACACAAACTCAACATACGCCTCATTCCAATTCATATTCTTAGGGGAAAGTTCCCATTAATTTTATCCAAGATAAATTCTTTAAAATTTATCCTTTAATCTTCCTTTGGATGTCGTTTCAAACCAAATTATGGTTTTCTAAATTAGTCGAGATTAGCGAACCTGTAACACCCCGTAATTTGAACATAAAAATTCACAAATTAAAGTATACTTAATTAAATGAAATGGGTTGCGCAGAGAAATATATATATATTGATATATATATATATATAATTGAAAATTTAATAAATAAATATGCAAAAATGTTCAAAACAGCGAATTGGGAGAGGGGAATAACCGAACCGGCCGATTTTTGAGGTCGACCCGAGCTCGCTGGGTCGACTAGGGGTTAATCCAGGGTGTTTGGCTGTCAACCCGTGGGCCGATTCGCTCGAATGCAGATTTTGCATTTGAATGGTTCTCATGGTTCAGCTTTAATCTAAAGGCCCTAAATGGTTCCTACATGTGACTTCTTCCCCAAGACATGCTTTAAAGGCTAGGATTGGTTCTAGGGTTTATCCTATGGCTAAAACTATCCTAGTCTTCTATAAAAAGACCCCTAACCCTCTCCTAAAACCCTCATAAATTGATCCTACAACTAAACTATGCCAAAATGATTCCTCATCATGGCCTCCACTTCAACCCATGGCCTCCATCTTCTTCTTCATGATAGCTTAAGTGTTCTAAGCTAGTTTCAAAGTAAAGGAGCCTCTTTTCTTCATTCATGAGAGATTCTATGATCATTTGAGTGATTTCATGTTTGTATGAGAGTTCATAAGTTGCATTCTAGCCAAAGTTGCAACCTTTTCTTGACCAAAAAGCAAGGATCTTGCATGAGAGCTCATAAGCTTCATTCAAAGCCAAAGTTGAAACCTTTCTTCTTCAAAGCAACGATTTTTATTGATATTTGCTCAAGGGTTTCATTTGGAGCTTGTTCTTTTGGGGTTTTTGGGTGATAGCATGAATAGCTTCGTCTCAATCTTTGTTTTATATGTTGATTTGTGCCTTCATAGCATTGTAAGCTCTCTTCCTACTCTTAGATATTAACTTTAAACTTAATGTGACATGTTGTAAGTTGGGTTTGAACATTAAGTATGTTGCATGCTATCATGTTATGTATCCTATCATGACTAAAAAGTCATTATCTTGATCTTGTGGGCTTAAAGATATAAACTTTATGTTGAATGTTGCATTTTGGCAACATGAGAACTATCATGTCCCTTATGATAGCTTACATGTAATGCCATATGCGAACTTCTAGTCATCTTTCTATGTCATTTATCACCATGATTCACCTATGTGCTAAGTTTGAGGTTGTGCATATTTTTGAGGCCTAATAATGTAATATGCAAGTTAATGAACACGTTTATACCTCATTTGCCACCATGTTTAACTTGTGGCCTTATACCCCTTTTTGTCATGCCTTTGCCAAGTTCCTTCTTTTAATCCATTATGCGTTGTTGCGAATGTATATGTGAGTTTAAAAGCGTTGGGTTACGTTATGGGTAAAACTTTAATGACGTGAAACATGATTTGGGTAAATGGGTATAAACATGACAACATGTAACTTTGGCTATGAGCATGGGACTTGAAAACTTGACACGTATGGGTTGTAAGTGTAATAAGACACTAGACCAAACTTGAAAATGGACAACTCGAGGTTGGGTTGAGTTTGTAGCATAAATCTACCCGGACCCGCCCGGCTTAACTAGTGGCTACAAACAATAGGATCCAATGTGAGAAGTTAGTCATGACGCGCTTAAGACCCGAGGTTAGACTAGGTTGTGGTGTAAAACTACCCGGACCCGCCCGACTTAACTAGTAACCACAACAAAGTCTAATGTGAGAGGTTGAGAGTGCATTAATTAAATTAATGCCACATGATAAGGTTAAGTAAGTTTGACTAATGACACTTAACCATACAAGACAATTAGGGGATGGGGTTAAGTAATTTACGCTTAACTAACCCGACTTGGTAATTAGATGGGGTTAAGTAACCTTCACTTAACTAATCTAAACACGGTAATTAGATGGGGTTAAGTAACCTTCACTTAACTAATCTAAACACGGTAATTCGATGGGGTTAAGTTAAACACTTAACCAATCTAAACGTGGTAATTCAATGAGGTTAAGTAACCAGTACTTAACCAACTTAACACGGTAATTTAATGGGGTTAAGTAACCAGTACTTAACCAACTTAACACGGTAATTTAATGGGGTTAAGTAACTTATACTTGACTAATTATACATGATGATTTGATGAGGTTAAGTAACCTATACTTAACCAATCTAATAGGTGGACCTGATAGGGTCAAGTCATAAGGCCTTTCAAAATTAGGCTTAACCATTGTAATACGATTAGTGGATGGGGTTAAGCTAACCCATACTTAACCAATCCGACTCGATAATCTGATGGGATTAAGATAATCTATGCTTAATCAATCTAACATGATAATCTGATAGGGTTAAGACAAATAAATACTTAACCAATTGGACTTGATAGGGTTAAGTCACGAGCTTCTTGGTACACTTAACCAACTTGTAGGGCTAAGCCTTGAACTTGAGTACTTAGCCAATCTTGACATGATTCGTAGGCGGGTTAAGTCATGAACTTGGATAACAACACTTAACCCATTTGACAAAACCCTAGCTCAGGGGACTTGGTTGGAAATCGTAGTTAACAAGGATAGCGGAAAGAGGGGCTAAGTAGTAAACCTTAGTTAAGGGTAACTAAGTAATAATTCTTAGCTAAGGACATGGGACTAGTTCATAAAGAGATGAGTAACCTGGTACGGTAGGTCATCGCTTAGTATACGAGGAGGAGCAAGTTATCTGACTTGGATAAAAGCTCCAGCGAACTGGGTAACAAAGCAGAAGCTTCGGGGAACGTGAGGGTACTCTTGGTATCCCTCTGTGAGGTGGCATGTGGTCCATGAAACCCGGCCTCACAGAGGTTAAGGTCTGCGGTAGAAGAGCCAAGAGTATGCCTTGGTTGCTATACGAGCGACCTAAAGACTAGGATGGGTTAGCGTGGAGTCGACGATACTTGATTTTGCCCCGGGATAGCAGGTCACCGACTACCTACCATCTTTAGTCAAGCGTGTACGTACGGAAAGGCAGGGAACTCCCAAAAGACCATATACTAGCTATCAAGTTATGGGTGAGGTTGGCTATCTGGAAGTGGGCATTGATGGGCCTTAGTGTAGTTCTCATACATGATTTTTCTTGGATTGCCTTTCAGTAGTTGAGGGAGGGGTCACGTGGGACCATAGCCACGGGTACAAAAACAGACCTTGATATCTGCATCAGCAGACGACTTAAAGCTCCCGACCGAGTTCTGTATTTCTTGTTTTGCCCTGGCACGGAACTCGGATGGCACATTGAGGAACATGCGCATCTAGACATGGAAAACGATTCACGATACATACATGGGATAAAGGGCGTGGTTGACGGGTGGCATAATCCCTAGTGGCCCTAGGTGGCTGAACCCAAACCGAGACACGGAAACGTTCATTAGGTAGCATAATCCCTAGTGGTCCTAGGTGGCATAAATCCTAAGTGGACACGCGATAGTTCATGGTAAGAAAACATAACTAGATCAAGGGTAGCAGTCCAAAATAACCTCAAGGATAAAATGTTCACATGGGAAAGCCCGTATGGCCTACGGCAAAGGACTGAACTTATACATGGAAAGAAACATACGAGTTAGGAAAACCTACATATGCTATATATTAGGTTGACATGGACCATTACATGACATTGGGCAAGGGACATTCATAGTTAACACATGACGCGGGTTGGGATATTAGTACGAAAGGTGCAGAGCAAATATACATGTTAGAACTAGGGGAAATATACATGATAGATACCGTGGGATGTTATACAGGATAGATACCTTGGGATAGTATACTTGATAGAAACCTGACAATGTGATACCTTGATTTATCTTGACACCGTAGTTTATCATGACACACTCGTGTATCTTGGTACAGTAGTGCATCCTGTTATTTTGGTTTAGCTTATCTATCTTGTCATCATACTTATGTTCATCTCAGTTCCTCATGCCAGTAAACTTTACTAGTTTATATACCGATAGTAGACAGGGCTTACCAGTCTTTATGATTGACCCCGTTTTGTTTCGCCTCTTGTCTTACGTTTCCCCCCCCCCCAGGTTACAGGGAGGAAATGCTATTGTTAGTTTGGACTTCTTCTGTTTGAAGGTCATCACGCATGGCTTGGACTTTTCTTGGCTATGGCTACTTTACTGGTTTACTTGGGGAATAATTTATGAAATGGTTTTATGCTTCTTTATTATTGCAAGACAGGTTTTGATGTATTCTGATGTAAAAGGCTTTAGACCTTATTTTATAAGGTAATAAAATTTGTTTTACTTCCGCTGTTTTATATATATATATATATATGTTCTGTCTTGTAATATTTCTGTGCATGTTTACCTCGATAATGCTTTACCAAACCTAGTGCATTCCCTTTGTGAGTGACCCTTGCGGAGGTGGGGTGTTACATTTGGTATCAGAGCAGAAGGTTACCAGACTGGGCAAAAGTTTTTAAAAACCTTCTGAAAACTATTTGAGAAATCGTTTACAAAGAAGCATTTTTCAAGAAAAGTTTTTAAAGTCTATTCCCCAAAAGCCATTAGCACTATCCTTTGTTCCCTTGATCGAATCTCTTTTCCCTTTCTTTCCTCCATCTGGAGTCACAGTAGTTTTAACTGCGACTAATCCTTGTCTAGCTACGTAAGTGTTTTCCCGTGCGATGGAGGAAGTTCTCGAGAGACCGGTTACCGAAGTTATAAGAAGGGATAATAAGAACAAGGATAAAGGACGCGAGCTTAAGGATAAGCTACTGTTGCTATGGCTTAGTCCATCAAGGAGGACAAGGACAAGATCATCGGAGAGGGCAGTTGTACGCTCCCATTTCTAGGGTACCTAAAAGAAATGGTACCGTTTCTGGTAAAGGTTTAGTCGTTCTTTTCTATCATCCCGTCCAGACTTTGTCTTGATCATCGTATCATTTAAGTCTGCTTGGATAGTTGAGTCTCTGCACCTTAGTACTAGCATGGTAGAGGATCCCAGTTTTTGTCCCAAAATCTGGTTGGAGAGTCGGTCCATTTATTCATGACTTGTTGGATTTGAGAACGTCTATGCCAAGTGTTGAGATTAGAAGCAATACTTATATTGTTGAGCTATGGATGGATTCTAGGGGTAAAGTGGTTATCCAGTAAGGGATACCATTCTCGGTTTTGAAAAGAGGGCAGTCAGACTCTTGGGTTGCTTTGGTAATACCTTCGAAGTCTCGTGTAACCTTTTTGGTTCTATCATGGTTAGTTACCTAGAATCTCTTGATGCATTTATCAGAAATCTCGGATCCAATCGAGTAACGTCCGCCAATAAGACGGATGGTTCATTCCGCTTAAGCATGGGTTATAGGAATCACCCTAGTAAGTCCACGTGGTAACATAAATTGGCATTGGTAAACGAGATCCAGAATTCACTAGTGAATTTTGGAGAGCTTGCATGAGTACGTAGATATGGTTGAGCCAAGTATACTAGGGAAAGAATAAATGAAAGTGGAACGAGAGGCGATAGTGAAAAGAGTTCCGACTCATACCTTGGAAATAGGAATCAAGGAGCTACGAAACCATGAAGTCAAAAGGCGGTCAAGGCATAATGGAATTAAGTTCGTGGAAATGCGGCTCAGACGCGCGCATCATGTCTCTTTTTAAGAGTGTATCTTTGATCCTTGGTTCACCTGTAGAGCTTACTTGCATGCTATCGCTTGGTGGATATCCTCTCGGTCCTATTTCTGTTACAAACCCCGTAAGGAGTTTGTCTTGTTTATCTCCTCGATCTTATCTTGGGAACCTTAGATAGAACTCTATGGATGTAAACATGTATTTGAAACATGTTATGATTGATATGGTTGCAAATGGTTGCAAGTGGTTGCTCGTGGATGCACGAATACACATTAGATACTAGATTGACGCGGTCACGTTTCATGTTGCATATGCACGAGTATTTATACTTGTTTATGGATGAAATTGAATGTGTTATCATGCGGATGTTGCATATGAATGAATGTTTGTGCACGCATATAGTACTTATATGACTAGGACTATTCGCATACATGTTGGACTCATAGCACTAAACATATTTTGCATTAGAAAGATCATTCAGGCCTGATCATTAGCATTAGCTAAGGAGCATATACACACACGTTCTGCATATGTTCATATGGCATTAGAAATCGTCTAAGGACAATGATGCCAGTGTTTGATGGTTTGAGAAGATGGTTGTTTGGTTGGTAGGATACGTTCTTCTTGACTTAGAGATTTCGGGGACGAAATCCTTTAAGGAGGGGAGAATGTAACACCCCGTAATTTGAACATAAAAATTCACAAATTAAAGTATACTTAATTAAATGAAATGGGTTGCGCAGAGAAATATATATATATTGATATATATATATATAATTGAAAATTAAATAAATAAATATGCAAAAATGTTCAAAACAGCGAATTGGGAGAGGGGAATAACCGAACCAGCCAATTTTTGAGGTCGACCCGAGCCCGCTGGGTCGACTAGGGGTTAATCCAGGGTGTTTGGCTGTCAACCCGTGGGCCGATTCGCTCGAATGCAGATTTTGCATTTGAATGGTTCTCATGGTTCAGCTTTAATCTAAAGGCCCTAAATGGTTCCTACATGCGACTTCTTCCCCAAGACATGCTTTAAAGGCTAGGATTGGTTCTAGGGTTTATCCTATGGCTAAAACTATCCTAGTCTTCTATAAAAAGACTCCTAACCCTCTCCTAAAACCCTCATAAATTGATCCTACAACTAAACTATGCCAAAATGATTCCTCATCATGGCCTCCACTTCAACCCATGGCCTCCATCTTCTTCTTCATGATAGCTTAAGTGTTCTAAGCTAGTTTCAAAGTAAAGGAGCCTCTTTTCTTCATTCATGAGAGATTCTATGATCATTTGAGTGATTTCATGTTTGTATGAGAGTTCATAAGTTGCATTCTAGCCAAAGTTGCAACCTTTTCTTGACCAAAAAGCAAGGATCTTGCATGAGAGCTCATAAGCTTCATTCAAAGCCAAAGTTGAAACCTTTCTTCTTCAAAGCAAGGATTTTTATTGATATTTTCTCAAGGGTTTCATTTGGAGCTTGTTCTTTTGGGGTTTTTGGGTGATAGCATGAATGGCTTCGTCTCAATCTTTGTTTTATATGTTGATTTGTGCCTTCATAGCATTGTAAGCCCTCTTCCTACTCTTAGATATTAACTTTAAACTTAATGTGACATGTTGTAAGTTGGGTTTGAACATTAAGTATGTTGCATGCTATCATGTTATGTATCCTATCATGACTAAAAAGTCATTATCTTGATCTTGTGGGCTTAAAGATATAAACTTTATGTTGAATGTTGCATTTTGGCAACATGAGAACTATCATGTCCCTTATGATAGCTTACATGTAATGCCATATGCGAACTTCTAGTCATCTTTCTATGTCATTTATCACCATGATTCACCTATGTGCTAATTTTGAGGTTGTGCATGTTTTTGAGGCCTAATAATGTAATATGCAAGTTAATGAACACGTTTATACCTCATTTGCCACCATGTTTAACTTGTGGCCTTATACCCCTTTTTGTCATGCCTTTGCCAAGTTCCTTCTTTTAATCCATTATGCGTTGTTGCGAATGTATATGTGAGTTTAAAAGCGTTGGGTTACGTTATGGGTAAAACTTTAATGACGTGAAACATGATTTGGGTAAATGGGTATAAACATGACAACATGTAACTTTGGCTATGAGCATGGGACTTGAAAACTTGACACGTATGGGTTGTAAGTGTAATAAGACACTAGACCAAACATGAAAATGGCCAATTCGAGGTTGGGTTGAGTTTGTAGCATAAATCTACCCGGACCCGCCCGGCTTAACTAGTGGCTACAAACAATAGGATCCAATGTGAGAAGTTAGTCATGACGCGCTTAAGACCCGAGGTTAGACTAGGTTGTGGTGTAAAACTACCTGGACCCGCCCGGCTTAACTAGTAACCACAACAAAGTCTAATGTGAGAGGTTGAGAGTGCATTAATTAAATTAATGCCACATGATAAGGTTAAGTAAGTTTGACTAATGACACTTAACCATACAAGACAATTAGGGGATGGGGTTAAGTAATTTACGCTTAACTAATCCGACTTGGTAATTAGATGGGGTTAAGTAACCTTCACTTAACTAATCTAAACACGGTAATTAGATGGGGTTAAGTAACCTTCACTTAACTAATCTAAACACGGTAATTCGATGGGGTTAAGTTAAACACTTAACCAATCTAAACGTGGTAATTCAATGAGGTTAAGTAACCAGTACTTAACCAACTTAACACGGTAATTTAATGTGGTTAAGTAACCAGTACTTAACCAACTTAACACGGTAATTTAATGGGGTTAAGTAACTTATACTTGACCAATTATACATGATGATTTGATGAGGTTAAGTAACCTATACTTAACCAATCTAATAGGTGGACCTGATAGGGTCAAGTCACAAGGCCTTTCAAAATTAGGCTTAACCAATGTAATACGATTAGTGGATGGGGTTAAGCTAACCCATACTTAACCAATCCGACTCGATAATCTGATGGGATTAAGATAATCTATGCTTAATCAATCTAACATGATAATCTGATAGGGTTAAGACAAATAAATACTTAACCAATTTGACTTGATAGGGTTAAGTCACGAGCTTCTTGGTACACTTAACCAACTTGTAGGGCTAAGCCTTGAACTTGAGTACTTAGCCAATCTTGACATGATTCGTAGGCGGGTTAAGTCATGAACTTGGATAACAACACTTAACCCATTTGACAAAACCCTAGCTCAGGGGACTAGGTTGGAAATCGTAGTTAACAAGGATAGCGGAAAGAGGGGCTAAGTGGTAAACCTTAGTTAAGGGTTACTAAGTAATAATTCTTAGCTAAGGACATGGGACTAGTTCATAAAGAGATGAGTAACCTGGTACGTTAGGTCATCGCTTAGTATACGAGGAGGAGCAAGTTATCTGACTTGGATAAAAGCTCCAGCGAACTGGGTAACGAAGCGGAAGCTTCGGGGAACGTAAGGGTACTCTTGGTATCCCTCTGTGAGGTGGCGTGTGGTCCATGAAACCCGGCCTCACAGAGGTTAAGGTCTGCGGTAGAAGAGCCAAGAGTATGCCTTGTTTGCTATGCGAGCGACCTAAAGACTAGGATGGGTTAGCGTGGAGTCGACGATACTTGATTTTGCCCCGGGATAGCAGGTCGTCGACTACCTACCATCTTTAGTCAAGCGTGTACGTACGGAAAGGCAGGGAACTCCCAAAAGACCATATACTAGCTATCAAGTTATGGGTGAGGTTGGCTGTCTGGAAGTGGGCATCGATGGGCCTTAGTGTAGTTCTCATACATGATTTTTCTTGGATTGCCTTTCAGTAGTTGAGGGAGGGGTCACGTGGGACCATAACCACGGGTACAAAAACAGACCTTGATATCTGCATCAGCAGACGAATTAAAGCTCCCGACCGAGTTCCGTATTTCTTGTTTTGCCCTGGCACGGAACTCAGATGGCACATTGAGGAACATGTGCATCTAGACATGGAAAACGATTCACGATACATACGTGGGATAAAGGGCGCGGTTGACGGGTGGCATAATCCCTAGTGGCCCTAGGTGGCTGAACCCAAACCGAGACACGGAAACGTTCATTAGGTAGCATAATCCCTAGTGGTCCTAGGTGGCATAAATCCTAAGTGGACACGCGATAGTTCATGGTAAGAAAACATAACTTGATCAAGGGTAGCAGTCCAAAATAACCTCAAGGATAAAATGTTCACATGGGAAAGCCCGTATGGCCTACGGCAAAGGACTGAACTTATACATGGAAAGAAACATACGAGTTAGGAAAACCTACATATGCTATATATTAGGTTGACATGGACCATTACATGACATTGGGCAAGGGACATTCATAGTTAACACATGACGCGGGTTGGGATATTAGTACGAAAGGTGCAGAGCAAATATACATGTTAGAACTAGGGGAAATATACATGATAGATACCGTGGGATGTTATACAGGATAGATACCTTGGGATAGTATACTTGATAGAAACCTGACAATGTGATACCTTGATTTATCTTGACACCGTAGTTTATCATGACACACTCGTGTATCTTGGTACAATAGTGCATCCTGTTATTTTGGTTTAGCTTATCTATCTTGTCATCATACTTATGTTCATCTCAGTTCCTCATGCCAGTTAACTTTACTAGTTTATATACTGATAGTAGATAGGGCTTACCAGTCTTTATGACTGACCCCGTTTTGTTTCGCCTCTTGTCTTCCATTTCCCCCCCCCCCCAGGTTACAGGGAGGAAATGCTATTGTTAGTTTGGACTTCTTCTGTTTGAAGGTCATCACGCATGGCTTGGACTTTTCTTGGCTATGGCTACTTTACTGGTATACTTGGGGAATAATTTATGAAATGGTTTTATGCTTCTTTATTATTGCAAGACAGGTTTTGATGTATTCTGATGTAAAAGGCTTTAGACCTTATTTTATAAGGTAATAAAATTTGTTTTACTTCCGCTGTTTTATATATATATGTTCTGTCTTGTAATATTTCTGTGCATGTTTACCTCGATAATGCTTCACCAAACCTAGTGCATTCCCTTTGTGAGTGACCCTATCGGAGGTGGGGTGTTACAGAACCACACCGAAGTAATTATTTATTTTATTTCCCAATCCCAACCTATTCATCCCATGAAGAAAAACTGGTAATACTCCATATCTAACACCACGGTGTTATCGGTAAAATTAATAACCATTTCACGTTCAAATCTAATTAAAGATTTGACTATCGTTCTGGAGCAAAACTGGTGATACTCCATTCACGCTCATTTCTAAATTTGATAATTTAGATTATAGATTCACATTTCAATCTAATTGCAGATTCGTTAAAACTCCTTTTATTGGGTTAAAGAACTAATGTCATTTAAAACACAGCTCACGACAAACCCAAATCACATTCTATTTACCATCGGGTTAAAGAACTAGTGTTGTTTAAAACACAGTTCACGATAAACCCACAAATCAATTCTAGTTCAATTCAAATCAAATATATTAGGAATTTCGATTATTTAAAACCCCTTTTTAAATCTAATTTATTTATTTAAAAATAAAAACCCGGGTTTTAAATTGAGTTCAAACTAGTTCATTTCGATAAAAATCTATTTTTATCTTTTCAAATATGGAGTTTTTCACCCCAATTTTTTCCAAATCATTTCTTATGATTTTACACAAATTATTGATATTTTTAATAATTTTATCAAGGCCCGTACAGTCGATTTCCAACAATGGCCATCGAACTGCACTTACAGCGACCTTTTTCAAATTTGATTTGGACGTATCTCCAAATCCAACCGTTAGATTTCAAATTTCTAATATTCGTTAGAAAGCTCTTTTCGATACGAACCCAACGGTTCCGGTTTTAGGAGAATCCGACGGTCGGACCTCCCGTAATGTCCGTTTGAAATAAATGGTCGAAATTCGCGAACTGCCGTGACGCGGCGCGTTCTATTCAGGCCATTATATTATATATATAATATATATAATATATATTTCGTCGAATTCTATTTAAAACGAATTATATAAATGGTTTTAAATTCGTTTCAAAAACAATTTCAACTTCCATTTCAATCCAAAGCAAAATTGAATTCTTTCCTTACAAATTCGTTTTAAAATTCATTTCTATTCAATTCAAGTTTCAATTCAATTTGAATTCATTTCACTTCGTTTTAAATTCAATTCGAATTCGTTTTCAATTCGATTCAATTCAAAGTGGTTTTCTATTCGATTCAATTCAAATTGGTTTTCTATTTGATTCAAATTCGTTATATATTCAATTGAAATCAAATTCGTTTTCTATTCAAATCAAATTCGATTGATTTTCTATTCTATTCAGATTCAATTTGGTTTTCTATTCGATTCAATTCAAATTGGTTTTCTATTCGATTCAATTCAAATTGGTTTTCTATTCGATTCAATTCAAATTGGTTTTCTATTCGATTCAATTCAAATTGGTTTTCTATTCGATTCAATTCAAACTGGTTTTCTATTCGATTCAATTCAAACTGGTTTTCTATTCGATTCAATTCAAATTGGTTTTCTATTCGATTCATTTCGAAATTTCATTTCAAAATATTCGATTTCGAAATCACTTTTCAATATTCATTTTAAAATGAATAAAATCGATATAAATATCGTTCCCGTCAAAATGGCGTAAATCTAATCAACACGGCTTCATATATTTCTATTTTCAAATATTCTATTTCAAATATTCCTTTTTCAAATATTTCTATTTTATCTTTGTCAACACACGACTAATCTCAACGAATGAGTACCGTCCACGTGTGACAATTTTTGTTAAAATATTTCGTTCAACACATGACTAATCTCAACGAATGAGTACAGTCAACACATGAACCTTTATTTTATATTGATAAAGATGTAAATTTTATTATTAAAATATTTCGTTCAACACATGACTAATCTCAACGGATGAGTACAGTCAACACATGAACCTTTATTTTATAATATTCTTTATTTTCTAAATTGGAATGAGGCCCAATCGATTACCATATAAAGTTAATTATATGGATTCCATTCAACACATGTATATAATAGCAATGATAAATAATCAACCAACATCCAAAGTGCACTACACTGTATAAGCATCAAATATAGATATCTAACGCTTATACCAGCCTGTCAATCAATCGATCGACATATTTAATCAATCAGGATGAGTGAACTTCAAATTTCATCCCAACACCCGTGTGGGGTTTCAAACAATCAAACACAGATTTTAGTTGTGCAGTTGGGCGATGTGTAAAATTTATCGACCCAATCAATGTCCTTCAAATAGATGTACATAAACAAACCGTCCAGTTTGTAAATGAATATTTATTTATTCACATTCACGTTAAAAATTATATTTTTAACGATTAAACATTTTATTCCAACATATGAATTTCTATTCAGTTCATTCTTTAAATAAAATGATATTTTTATTTTTCTAACATATTTTAGGAAATTTCGGCGGCATAACGGCACGATACTAGAAACGGGACAAGGCCTAGCCTTATCCCCGGTCTAGTGAAGGCCCACGCCATTCACACATCAATCAAATCAATTTCATTTCACCAAACAATTCAATCAAATAATCTAACTAATTTTTGCAATCAAACTAACAAGTCCATGGTCTGTGGACGATTGTGTCGGGTGCTACTAAACACCGTCTGCATCCTAGTATATATATATATAACTAGAAAAAGAAATTGAAAGGTGAGAAATTCTCACCGATAGCTATCCAATATCACGACTCTTCATTGATAGAAATCTTCAACGCTCTCGCCTTTTTGTCACCTTCGTTGCCCGTATTCTCTACATATATAAAAATCACACATTTTTATATTGCTGTCCTTTTAAAATAAAAATCACATTTTTATTTGTTTACTTTCAATTTTAAAAATCATATTTTTATAATCCCTTCATATATTTAAAAATCGAATTTTTACTTTGTTGTTCAATATATAAAAATCGAATTTTTACTTTGTTATTCTCTATATAAAGGTTCCGTCTTTTCAAAAATAAAGATTTCGCCTTTTCTAAAATAAAGATTTCGCTTTTTCTAAAATAAAGATTTCGCTTTTTCTAAAATATAGTTTTGACGCTCCATTCTATATAAAAATTATATTTTTATATTTCCACTTTGTAAAAATCATATTTTTATTATTTTAAAAATATAAAAACTATATTTTTAACTTTCCTATATTATAAAAATTATATTTTTATCCTTCTACCATATGAAAGATTATATTTTTAATACTTTAAAAATATAAAAATCATATTTTTAATTTCGCTCTAATATAAAAATCAGATTTTTCTTTTCAAAAATCCGATCTTTCACCCTATAAAATTTCAACCTTCGTTTATATAAAAATCAAAGCTTTGTTCTTATTAAAAACTGATATTTATCCATATATAACTAATTACATTGTACGACTGAATATAAATATAAATAAATGAACTTACAGTTCCTATCGGAGGCGGTCATTGGTGTTCGACGGAGGGTGACTTGTTTGCTGGAGTCGGAGCTGGGGGGGCTGTCACGTTGATTGAAGAGGGGGGGGGTGGATTTCGCAGCTCTGGACGGAGGGAGGTGGAAGAGTGGCCCTGGCGAACTTGAGGAGGGGAGGAGCGGTGGGTCCTGGCATTGGCGACGGAGGAGGGTCTTTAAGGGGGCTAGGGTTTCGTCGATTGATCGGATGAGGAGGTGGAGCGGAAGGGGAGAACGGAGGAGCAGGCGATCGGAGGTCTTGGGGAGGGGGCGGTGGCAGGCGTCGATGGGGCGGCGCGTTGGGGAAGCGAGGCAGCGGCGACTTCTTCTTTCTCTCTCTCTCTTTTTTTTAATAGATAACGGGTTTTACCCGATAAAGAGAAAGGGGGGGAAGGGTTTAAACGAAGATATAAAGGGTATATATTATTTTATTTTATTTTTAATTGAATTGTTTAATTTCAAAAAGCAACTTTCATTTTCGAACTCGAAATCAAGTCCACCGCCTGTCGTCCATAGCATATTACCTCCATTCCGAACACAATGGGATATGTATCGTAAGCTGATTCGATCGTCACGATCAGTTTTCGTTGCATTTACATTTAAATCATTATATTGAATTTTAAACGTACATTTCAAATTACCGGGGTCACATACTAACTAGAAAAATTCCAGAAAAATATTTTCTAGCTTCGTATTGACGATACGGTCCTAATAAAACTAGTTTCATTGAATTCTGAGACCGTTGGAAAAATGGCCATTTTCCAGTCGATTAAAATCAACTGAAACTGGTCAAACGCGTTTTCCTTTGCCAGGCTCACATATTGATTCGAAAAATTATGAAATTTGAAACCTAGCAATAACTTTACATCACGGACCCAACAAAAGTGGTTTCGTTGAAATCCGAGGTCGTTTGCAAAATGTCCATTTTTAAGGGCCTGAATTCCATAGCGACTATTCAGAATTTTCAACTGGACATATCTTTTGATTCCCGCTATGAAATTTCGATTTTTCGGATTCGTTGGAAAGATATCATCAATTAGATCCTAATGTTTTTGGTTTCACTAAAATCCGGATTGTTTTGCACCCGGTACATTCAATTGAAGTTTGAAATCGAATTATCGAACTACCGCGCCATTTTCAATTCTATTTATAATTATATATAATTATTTATATTCTAACGACGACGTATATAATATATACGTTCGATTCTATATCCAAAATAAATTTCTCGTCGATATTATTTAAAATAATCTATTTTAAATATTCAGAATTCGCTAAAATTGCCAAAACAAAAATTTTAAACTGGTTCAGAATTTCCGGGTTATTACAAAATATATACTTGAACGGTAAATAAAATGTTACAAAAATGTATATTATATTAATAATTTAATCAAAATTTTAAAATGGATTTTAATTTTGATATACACATTGTATTCACTTAAATTATGGCATTAAATAATTTTACATTTATGTGCAGTAAATTATGGATAATGATCGATGCAGCAGTGATTTTTCAAACCATCAAATTCTTTAAGTGCTTGCATGTACATTACATGTCAGATTTCATTCACGGATCCATCTACCAAAAAGATTTATTAACGTTGTATGTTTCTATGGGATACTCCCGTTGATACTTTTTTTTTTAAATCCTCTCACTTTTTCTAAAAGTAAGAATCCGATCATTCTTACTCCAACGGTCGTCATCCCTCGTATTATGTCCTTGTTATAATTTTCCTTTTCCATTTGATTTTCTTACCCCATGCTCTTTGTCTTCCCCATTCATTCTACCTTCAATTATTTACATATGAAATTCCATAATATCAATGAAAATACATAAATTAAAAAGATGTCCATTTATCATCTTTTAGTAATTTATCATATCTGAAACTTGGATAATTGAAATAGGGTACTGGAAACGAATAATATGGAAAAATAAACCTATGTAATGAAAAAATTACTTAGAAGAGATTAATGGAAGGAGAAGTGATTAGATAATTATAAATCAATGATTTCATAACAATTTAAAATGGTAAGAAGGATCAACCATTTGATTTCCCTTTAATAAATAAACATATTTAGTAAATTAGAAACTTTTTTTTCTCATTCCCAAGGGCCTGATAGTAGAGTAGTTTCTTTATTAGTAATCCTGCAAGAATAATGCATTAATTATATATTCTAGAATAACAATAATATTTTAAATAATTATTTTTTGTTACGATTAGAATACCTTTTCTATTGCAAGCACTAAAACATCTCCATACATGATAATCCCTCAAACATGACTTCAACATAATAAACAACATATGTTGCATCACTTATAACATACTAGGGGTCAAGAAAAAACTTTAAAGATGTAACCTTTCAAGATATCATATAACATCCTAATAGAGAAAATAATTATATCATTTTAACCTTATAAGCATGGATTCTTCTTTGTTGTATATTTCTTCAATTTTCTCCCATAAAGACAGATCATATGAACAACAACTGCATACCACAAAATGGACATTTATAGGAGGATCCTTTTTGAACTGAACCTTGAGCTTTCCCGGTAGTAGGGATGGACACATTTTTCCTGTTATATCTACTTAAAAGATGAGTTTGTGGGTCACTTGATTTAAGTTTGGCAAAAACTGAGTAGTCTATGACTTGAGCTTTTTCAGCTGGAATTGTAAGAAATTCATTTTCTCTTGACAAAGGCATGTTTGGCTGCTCTAATGAGAAGGAATGAAATTCTGGATCATCTAGGAAACAATTGATATCAGAATCGCCCATTGATATAGTTTAAGAAATTGATCGTATAATGGTAGCAAAAGATGCAATACAACTTATAAGCCTACTATTTTAAGCTTTTTTTTCAATGACCTATTAATTTAATAGTAACAACAAATTTATTTTTAGTCGGTTTATGCTAGAGCTACACCTTAGTTCCTCATCGGTTACTTTGTACCCAAAATTGTGATTTCTATCCTTATCAAGTATATCCCATTCATCTAGAATGTGATATTTCTAATTTATTTTATTATAAATAATAAATTATTAAAATTCGATTTTATTGGGTACATGAAATTTATTAGATGGGTCAGGCCTTTAACTTTCTATTTCTCTAAATTTAAATTTTAGCTAGCATATAAGGTACTCATGCTTTGTTCGTTGAACTATATGTCAATTTTGTATTAGTTATATTTGCAATACGAGCAAGTGACATTAAACCAAAAAGATTTAGGTTTTAGTTTGAAAGATTACTGCTGAACTTGAGTAAAGTCTGGCTTATGCTTGAGTCTAAACTTGGAGTTTGTTGAATTAGAGATTCCAAATAAAGTTTCGATTAAGAAGATTCAATAAGAGTTAATTATGGACATAAGTCTTTTGTGAATGTTTAATTTAATATTAGCCATTATAATTAATAACCTTTACTTGTCATTAATTATTTAGCAACACATATTGAAATATATGAGTACTAATCCATTGTAACAAATCGATAATTTCAATGTTTATAGAATACAAAGTTAATTAAAATTATAAAGTTAAATGAATTTTATAATTAAAATTTAAGTCAAAAAAATTGAAACTTTAATTGAAAGTCTGAATTTGAATTCTAATTTAAACTTGGGAAAAAAGAATACATAAATTATTGGAAATATAAAATCTAAAAACGATCGGTTAATTACTAGAACTTTTTTAATTGAAAACAAATGAGAAAATGATAATTTGAAAAACTTTGATTCTTACAATTGAATTTTATTACTTGTAGCAATCGAAATAATTATATATATCGAAGATGTCTAAGTTCACTCACTCTATTTAAATCGATTTATGCGATGGATTAGAGATAGCAACAAACAGTATTAAAATTAAAGTTAAATTACAAAAGTTGAATTTAATTTGAAATTTATGTTTTGAGGTACGTGTAATTAGACATAGAGAATGAATAAATTCCACAATAAAATCTGAAGATTTGTTCCGTTGGTGTTAATTTAGTAAAACTTGTGCTAAATCATCAAAGATTTAACAGTGTCAGAATTTGGGAGAATTGTAACTAATAATACCAGGCAATGTTATAAAAATGATGATGTTTTTGTTTTAAGAAATTTGAGCATTTATTGCTCCGAATAAGTATTTTCTTCTCCACTCCTATTTGATCGAGCAGAAAATGGAAGGCAAATTCTATTCAAACTCACGAAATTGCTGAGTTGACCCCTTTCAATCAAAAATTTCGCTGATGAAATTACCCTTTTAGCGTTATATTTTTTCATGTCCTCAGGTTACCTCGTAGTCCAACTGCGTGGTTTCTTCATGTACCACGCAGTATGACTACGTGGTACCCTAACTAACCTCGTAGAGGGTCTACTTAGGGTACCACGTAGCCGCACTGCGTGGTACTATGAAGAAACCACGCAGTTGAACTGCGAGGGAGGGCATTTTCGACTTTTTTTAATAAAAAAGGGGGGAAACTCAGCAAAACCGCGGTTTTTTAATTTTTTTTCACATTTAGGGGGGTAACTCAGCAAATATGGCAGTTTGAATAGAATTTGCCAAAAAGGAATCCTCCTCCCCAATTTAATTAGCAACGGACGACCACCCTTGACCCTACATCTCCCTTCTTCCTAAATCGCGCGTCTTTTCCCTCTCGCTACTTCGCCATCGCCCTCCAGTCACGACATCCTCTCTCCATTGCGAGACCATTTCCTCCTCCAAAATCCAACTGCTGGCCAAAAATCGCAACCGACAATCACTGATGAGGCCTCCGCCTATTACTAGCTGCCTCTGTCGACTTCCTTTCACTTCCGACCTAACTCCTGCTCCATAACCAAAATACCTCACCTTGGAAAGAAAACCAACACCATCCCTTCAAACAACAACAGCCATATCCTTCTCCCCTCCGACACCGCCCGTCGATGACTACCTTTACATGCCTTGACTACCTGAAGCTTTCTTTGAACAATCCCTAAGTTTCCTTGCAACCAAACTCATCCTTCCATCCTTCTAACACCTAACAACTACCTTCTCTCACCTGCAATTCCTTCACCAACTTGGAGAAGTCCAAAAACTGCTTAACAAACCGGAGGTACACCCCCATTTGTTTTTTATAGGAAAACATATGTTTAATTCAGCTTATGTTTGGTTTAGGATTATAGTTGATTTAGAATTTATCGATATCGTTTAGGAATTTTAGTTATTTGGTCTGTTGTAATGTCTTTGGGTTCGTTGTCATATTTGATCAAGTAGTGGAATTGTGCTCAATTTTTTTTATTTATATGTGTGCATATTACACACACATGTGTGTGTATATGTGCATAAAACTGATTGATCGTGTGTAGTTGTGCTCGATATATCTCGATTGTAAGAATCTATATCAGTTTCTCTAATCAATTCCTTCATTCGAACAACTTCAAAAGGTGAGTTTCCCTCACTCATGACTTATTTATCATTGAGTGAATTAAATATCTTAAATGTTAAATGAAATGTTAGGATTGCACTAGAAAATCTATATTTGTTTGTTATGTGATTTGTACACATGTGACACGCTCACTATCAATATGGGATACAATATGTATGCAATATATATATATATGTGTGTGTGTGTGTGTATGTGTGTGTGTGTGATGTTTTATGCTTTCTTACATAAAATCAAGAAAAATACTATGGGTTGAAATAATACATACCCGAATGACTATATAGATTTAGGAAATAAGACTGAATTGAATTGGGATTTGGGTTGAAATGATATATACTCTGTTCACTTGACCATATGATAGAAAATTATATACAGACACCGTTGGAAATAAAAAAATTCAAAATCGATATAATTACATATCGATTTTATTGAAATTTGATTTTGAAATGAAATTTACACATTGAGTTAAATAGTGTTTGAAATAATTTTAACTTGAATTTATAGATTTAAGTAAATTTTGATTTATTACAATAATGTTTTTAAAATATAATTTATAAAGTTTATTTTTTTAAATTACGTTTGATTTAAATCAAATTTTATTGTATTTTTGATTTAATTTAATATAAATTAATTTTCATTTAATTTTGATTTAAAAGGATATATCATTAATATAGAGGATTAATTAGTTTTAAAGATTATTTTAAAGTTAAAGAAATTTATTTTAATTTTTAGGATACATCTATAAATAACTTTAGTAAATTTATTAATGTAAGAACTAGATGTTAAAGATTTAATTTGTGTAAAATAAAGCAAATGGAAAGATTTGATGTTTATTAAGTTTTAAAATCAAGACAAGTTTTTAAGTTGTCAAAGTACTAAATTTTGAAATTTTGAAATGTGGTTTGGGAGATTTACTTAATAAGTAAACAATGAAGGATCTTTGAATTATAATGTATTTTAACCAATTATAGGTAATGGTTCCAAAATTAAGTTCTATTTGAAAAATAAACGATTGGAAGTTGTATAAGCTAAAGTGTATGTTGATCTGAAGGAGAATTTGAAATTCGAAAATTAAGATGGAAAAGAAACTGAATTACGAAATATGAATAGTGAGTTCGAATTGGATTAGTATACATATTTTTAAAAACTATTTGGATTACTATTATTGGTATAATAATACTTCACATAAACCAAATTTCATTTACTATCGTTATCTAAACTATGTTAAAACTATGTAACTTACTACTTTATTTATTAAACTTTATAACTATTTTCATAAATCTATTTCAACTAAACTACTTTATATCGCATTTCAATTATATGTATATTTACTATTTAAAGTTAATTATTTTATACTTAATTTTTACTATCAAATGTAAATCTATTTCCAATTCAAACAGATCAGTTTGAAATGCTTTTTAACGGAGATTTCAAGTAATAATGACATTTAAGAAATTGAAATCTAGATCTAAATTTGAATTGAAAAGAATAGTCTAAAATATGTAAGATTTGAAATTTGAACTTGAAACTAATGAAAAATTACCTTGAGTAAATTGATTTCTAAATCAATAATTGAAGTAAATCGATGTTTGATATGAAAATATGATTTCAAAGTTAATGACCTCTGTAACAACCCGAATTTTGATAGACCTAATTTTTTTCTCAACAGTCCTAGTCTATTGAAGCTCGAGTTGGCTTGTCTGGTATCTTGTAGAAAAGACAGAGATAACAAATATATCAGAGCTTGATAAAACATCTCACAGCAGAATGGATAAAATATAATAATCAAATATAGCCTTACAGAAAGAATGACACTACCTAAAAGTGTTCAAAGGCAACCAAAATATCTGCCAAAAGTTTAACATGCGAGTATGTTATGAAGAGGGGGTCAGAACACAAGTTTTGGTGAGAGGGAAAATCATGCATTCTGAAATAACCGTATATATACCGTTGAGTTATAATTTCTTAATTATTAGGTTATTCGGGTTAACATCACTCTAGGCTCTACACTCACGTCGTGTCCATTTACTCCCTAGTAGATTAAACCTAATATAATATAGTTATGCCCAACATCTCAAGGTACTCCCCATATTAGCCTCCTTCTACAGTCTCCACTGTTACACCACAGAATCATGCACAACCTCCATCACACATCGGACCGCATGTAGAAATCTTCATCATTATGCCACGTAATCTCATAGAACCACATAACTATGCAACGTAAGTGTTAGATCAAAAAATGGCATCTAGAAAGTCATGTTTAGAGCATGAAACATGAAGAAATAACTGAAACAAGCAAGAAATAGCAAGATAAAAACATTTTTATAGTGGTTCGGCGTTAACGAGCCTACATTCACTTTATAATTCCTTAATTCACTAAGAAATACAATTACAATGAGTATAATTTTCAAATACTCACGATACAACACTCAAACTCTTGATTTATGATAATTTACTTTAAGAATGGCTCAGATAGATATTGTTGATTGCTAGCTATGGCATACGTGAGTTGAGAGAGAGCCAAGAGTCCCCTGCAATTTATCATCATTTCATGTGTATATAGGCACTATTTGGGTCAGGTTGAATCTCCAAATGGCGAGCATCCAGTGCATCTCGAAGTTGGAGTGAAGAAAGTGGGGAAAACCTCCCTTGATCGTGCATTGCTAAGTGTGTGCTGATCCAACATAATAGGCGAGTGGACCACGCAAGAAGCCACAAAATTAGGCCCACATTATGGCTCGGTAACTGCTTCAGGTGTGGTCGGGTTGAGTTCGACCCAGAGGCCAACCCCAGAGTCTCGACCCGAATTGTTGGACCCAGACTGTTGGACCCGGAATGTTGGACCCAGATGGTAGCTTCATTCAAGCTGAGGTAAGTAGGAAGGATCTCCTTCGATCCGAGACTCCGTGTACCCCTCTTCTTCGACCCCAATATGCTCTTGATGTTGCTGGGCTTAGGCGAGCCCAAAAACGATCGAACTGGGGGTTGGACCAGCGATGTCCAAGCTTGTCCAGACCAATGCTCGAGACTTGATAAGATCTATCAATGGCAGCTCGTAGGGTGACGGCCTTGCCAAAAGGCTGGACAACATTTTGCCCCCCAAAGCACGTCGCGTGTCAAATGGGATGTACATTGAATAAGTCGAGCTGCATCTTTTTGGAACGACATTCATCCTTGAGAACGCATTATCGAATTTTTGTGTCTTCTTGAGTAGTTTCCGTCACTTGGACTTTTCCCTGCATAAATAACTTGTCATGTGTCGCACTGCTTTCATTGGTGCTTATCGGGCCAAAGCCTATGGCCAGTGTAGTCAAGATGATCAAGTAGTCATTTAAGCCTCGTCGAATCAAGAGATCAAATTCCTTCACTATAAGTCATGTTGGATCGTTGGCTCTCGAGTGTGACTGTACATGCATAGGTCTTTGCCAAACGAGGTCGTCTTCCCGTGCAAGTCAAGCATATCGTCGAGTAGACCTTCTTTCATATACAAATTCGTATAAAAAGTAGTTATCTATGTCATGGGTAGTATAAGAATCTTCAGGCTCTGAGCTAGCATCTGGATTGTCGGGATAGAGGACATTATAGCTGGTATATGATTTGACATTTGCACTTGGCTTCGGACTATCCCGATATCAGGATATTAATATAAGAATCCATGATCGCATCGACTCACAATAATAAGAAGTTGAAAAACTACGATTGCTCAAAATCGTATTAATAGAGAACCATAAATCCATGGTCGCATCAGACCATATTTAAAGAAATCCACGATCGCTACATATCGCTTCATAGTCCAATGATCTCATAAAAATCAGTACGAGATATTGTTGAAATCATGTGAGCCAATGTATGGTATGATCATCAAAATCATAAGGCAGTAGAGAAGTCTATCTCACTTTCCATTCAATGTAGTTGCGATTCATATCTTTAAAATCACGCTTGACCCATGAGTTGGCATGCTTGAATGGGCAAGACAAATCATATCATAGTTCGAAAATATAGTGTATATGCTTTGAATCATGCACTAATTCAGGGTCGTGTTCCAAGTCAGTTTGTGAGTCGATGCTTGTGTTTTCAACACCAGTGGAGAACAAGATTAGTCAGTGCTTATGCGCCAGCGTCGGTAGGGGTTGAGCTAAGTCAATCAGACATCCAGACCATAAGCCTTTATACTTTCCGTCATGGTATCGGGTTAGAGCTGCGGGTTTAGCAATCTTAG
This sequence comes from Allium sativum, assembly GCA_030737875.1. NCBI lineage: Eukaryota > Viridiplantae > Streptophyta > Magnoliopsida > Asparagales > Amaryllidaceae > Allium > Allium sativum. The sequence goes on along the minus strand of CM060915.1, from coordinate 242,124,694 downwards.
CTGACCTAAATCATTTCATACCCTCTCTCGGGTCAGCGAGAGTTAGAGTTTAATATGTAAATGGTTGAATCACATTCGTTTTGGCTTCGCCCCTTCATTTTAGTCAAAAATTGGGGATTTCCTCATCGAGTGTCAGCAAACTTGGTTGCTCTCATTGGATCACTCACGGATTTGAGTAACTTCATCAAAATGTAAGCAAATCAACATCATTGGGGAGTTAGTCGAGCCCCTCCGTTCATGCTTTATCATAGTCCGAAATAGTCATCACAGTCTTGTTGAGTCTATTTCGCATTCTCGGTTCCATTGAGCTTTTGTAGACTTGATCACTAAAATTGGTCCTTTCTGGAATCGCACATTCCTGTCATTCTCTTTCGGCGATTTCCCTCACCCTTATCATTTTTAAAGTTGGATGGTCCTCCATCATTTGTCATGAAAAAAATCAAGGTCGTCCTTGTTGACATTATTATTCTCTTGTCAAGGAAATCTATCTTCCTCCTAAAGTAGAATTCACTAAGATCTCTAGGCGAATCTCGTTGTAGAGAGGTTTCGAAGCCCATTTTGTCCAAGATACTGTACACAACGGCCATAAGTACTATGGATGGTTTTGATCGATCCACCGATGCCACTGCCGGATATAACCTTTCTAGAGAAGTACATAAGGTCTCCTCGGACCGCTGGTAGTAGAAGTTAAGCACACGACACTTTTTGGGCCAAGTTATGTGGACCATGAATTGTTCACTGAAGCGAATGACCAACACGTTCCAGCAGTTGATTGACTTGGATTCTAGCTGCTGAAACCACGTAGTAGTGACGATAGTCAATAATAGAGGGAAGCACTTAGTTATGATGTTGTCCGATGCCGATTGCACTTCCGCATGGCGCATAAAGTGCACCAGATGCACGATAAGATCGTTCTTTACCATCGTAAGCCTCTTAAGATGGTAACTTAAAGTCCAGGGGATTGCGTAAATTCCTGATGTCCCATGCGAAAGGGCTATGATTGACGTTACCTATGTCGTATTGGGGTGTGCCGCCTGTGATGAAGCATCGAATAATGTTGGAAATATGACTTTCATTTTCGAAGAATTATTTCTAGTTGTCCAATGCATTGCAGATTCCCTCAGCGTGAAGTCCTGAAGTGGGTGAAAGCCGGCCTCGGGGATCTTGGTTTTGCATATGCAATACCCATCAATCAGGCTTTTGGGTGACACGTTTTTCAATCAATTTACTTGCGGTTCATCACTTGTTATTCAATTTTGGATGATGACATGTTGCTCAAATGTATGCATATTAATTTTGAGGAGTCATCCTTTTGGTTGCAGTCTGGGATCCTATGAAACTTTGAGGAGTTAGAAATGTGCATTGAGTAGTCAGGTAGTCTAATCATGATTTTCCTAGCTCACATTCTTCATCCTTAGTCATTGGGGCTTGGCTGAGTAGTGGACTTCAAATTCGTGTCTTCTTGAATTCATACTTCCTCATCTAGTCCTGAGTTTGAGTTGGATGCAAAGTGATTTGTTGGTACTCAGCCCATACGAATCTGTAGTCTCCCATCCAAGCTTTGAGGATCAGAGTCAGGTGGCGAAAGGTCAGATTGTAGTCATCTTAAATGCTCCCATTTTCCCCCTTCTTAAGGGTAAAAATCGAGGACTAAGTGGTTGCGTCACATCCAATAAATGTATGAGATAGGATAGCTAATCATGTCTGATCTTATGTGCGCCTTCCAATAGGGAAGTCATTTGAAACTAGCAAATTGACGTTCACTTTACATCCTTTTTGTGGTCCTCAAGCGGCCTTTCATGATCAAAGCTTAAGTTAGATACAGACAAATAAGTTATGCCATTTGTAAATACTTTCAATAGTTATCCCCCTAGTTTGGGGATAACAGCAAAAGACAGATGGTCGGATCACACCCCGTTCGAATTTAGACATATATACTTGAAAAAGAGACATTGCTTTCAAAACTTAAGTGATTGTGTTATCCAAGTGCTTGAGCCATTGCATTTTCCATTCAATATACTTGTAACGTGATACTCGTCGTTGTACTTGGGCTATAGTCAGTCACACATAGGTATGTATGTCAATTTGAGATATCACTCTCAAGGCCTCTTTCGGTCATTGCCTTAAGTCGCGTGATATGTTATTGAACATCTCACTCTCAAGAACTCCTTTCGGTCATTATCCTAAGTCATGCGGGAAGTTTAGCATTAAGCGTTAATGCCAGCCCTCCGAGTCTCTATACTCCAGCGTCAATGCCCGACACACGTTCGAAGTTAGCTTAAAAATCTATGCACATGCTCCCAGCGTCAGTGGAAACCAAGCTAAGCCATTTGGATGTCCGGTCCATAAGTCCTTTATATTCCTATCCTTAGCAAGTGGGTGATGTAGTTTATGTGGACGTCGTAATATCGTCCTTTATACTCTCTCCAAAGTCATTTGAGTTAGAGTCGTGGAAATCGTGGTTCATCCTTTATACTCTCCCTTTGTCATTCGAGGTTAAAGCTAGGTATTGAGTGGTTGTAAATCTTCGTGCACCTATCACACTCGTCCTGGTTTATACTCTTGTCCAGGCTCTAAGGATTAGAGCTAGTCGGGGAAACAAGCGGGTCATATTTGCCTTGATGTCGTTCCCTTTACCTGGACGTCAAAGGAAAAGATCAGTCACATCTATGTTCAGTTTATACTCCTCCCGTCGAAAACATGGGAAAGCGTTAAATACGTCATTGGGAGAGTGGTTGAGTCATATTCATCCTCATCTTAACATTTCTCTTTTGCCCCCATGTTGAAGGCAAAAGTTGTCAGGTAGACGGTCATGTCATATATATTCGAACTGAATTCTACCCGTCGTCTCAAGAGCATGAGCGTTTCTCTAACGATGGTCGGCTCAAATTCATCCTAAAGTTATTTTCTTTCCCGCACTTCGGGGGAAAAAGGTCATTATGCAGTTCATAGGATTGCTCCCCTATCACCATTGCGCTCTTCCCGTCGGATCCAGGAATGGAGTTATCGATCAGCTGGGTGGTCATGTCACACTTGAACACATCTCTATGTCTTGTCTGGAAAATCGAAGGCCAGAGGATGAGGAGGACTCATTTGTATGCTCATGCATAGATAGCACAAGTCGAATTTATGTGTATTTATTCTCTTGCCCCTTGCGTCAAGGGAAAAAAGTCAGTATATGAATGGTCGAACTCAATTTATGTCAAATTATTGGCATTAGGCCAAAATTAAGAAGATGAATAGTCGAATCATGTTCGCCAAAGCTTTACGTTCCTCCGATCCAACCATGGGAGGTTTGGTTGGCACCAAACTTTGGGTACCTACATCATTTATATACAAATTCGCATGAGTTAGTCATGTCAATAACTCAAAAAGCATGTAAAGGTAAAATGCAAAGTAAGTATGTTGATGGGCGGTGCCGTTTCCCCTATTTGGATTTATGTAATCCAATGGCGTCAAGATCTAGCCATATGGATGGTCGAATCGTGTTCATCTAGAGTCAGATTCCGACTTTGAAATGCAAAGATCGATGCACAATTATCTTGAGGTCTTCCATGCATGAGCCAAGGAGCGGATAGTCATATCAGAGCCACCTCGATCTATACAATTTTCCTCAGACGGAGGGCATGGTTTTGGGAACGAGAGGTTCAGTTGGGCTCGTTATCGCAGTGCTCCATAATTCTGCATGCACATGTTAGAAGTCTGATCGGTACCAGACTTTGGGTAGCTACACCATTCACACATAAATTCATATGAGCAAGCCACACCAATAACTCATAAAGCATGCAAAGATAAGAGACATAGTTAAAAAATAATCTTGTCAAAGGAATGAATATCATGCTGAGCAAAAATGGCATCGCATGTTCTTCCCAGATCCATTTTGCTTCATCCTGTCTCTACCAGAGATGAATGGAAAAGTCTTTAGTGGATGAAGGATATCTTTTCAAATTACTGTGGGGCGGCAGTCCCAAGAAGGAGTAGACCTTGCTCGGGGCATGAAATGACAATGGCAGTTGGGCGGACCTTGCGAGAAAATGATGAGATAGTATATCCTTTGAATTTCCTTCTTGCTCCTCATCTATCCGTCGCTGTCTTTGATCCCCCGTTAAGAATAAGAGCTGACGCATATACAATCAATTAGCATTCAGGCTTAAGTGTTTCAAACCTTTAACTTGCTAAGCTTTGGGAAAGATTGGAGTAGTCGACCACATTTCGAATACAAATACGGTCATGTAAGGTAATGATGCATCAGCTTTGGATTAGATAATGGAATTATGAGCAATTCAAGCTAAGATTTCTGAGTTGCCCCCATGTCTGGGGCACGAGTCAATGGACAGACGATCAATGAAGGGAGTCAAATTGTGGATCTTCACATTCCATTATCAAAGCATTAGTCGTTAGACGTCCCTTTCGTGTACGTCTTCCATCAAGCGGGAAGTTGATTAGAGCTTTTGTCGAATTATTTAGGAAAATGAATTTAGCAATGAGATTCGTTGATGTCTTTCCGGAATGACCTTCCAAGGGAAATAAGTAGTATCGAATTAGTCAAATTCAATGTACCATTTAAATTGTCTTCCAGATGCCTTATGTCATTGCTAGATAGATCGTAGCAGCCGGTTGGCCTAAACTTTGACTTGGTAAGTCTAAATACGGTAGCATGGCTTGCTAGGCTTTGAGTGATGTCTGTATGTTATGCCATAACAAGAGTCTGAAGTAGAGTGCGGTTGGCTTAGGATCAGTCAAGTTGTTATCATCTTGATAAGGATTCATAGGCCTGATCATGGCCAATGGAGGTTTAATTGGTGCCTAACTCTAGGCACTTAAGTATGTTACTTTAGCACTTATTAGGTTGAAACCAATTATAATCAGTGCGGTTGATAGCATATGGTCAATGCAAAGGTTAGCTAAGTTCCTTGGGTAGTGAGCCGCAAGACATGTGTCCTTCATCATGTCATGTGAGTGTAGGGTAGCTTTTTAATGTTGGGATCCTTGGTCGCTTTCTAGCATCCCATCATTGAAAATTATTGTCATTAAGGTCATCTGAGTTATCTTCGGAACAGGGTCTAGACTGCACCATACTGATGTCATTTGATTAGTCAGCTGGGTAGGTTCATGTCGTGTAAACCAAATGGTCACCACTTATTCAAAAATAGCATCAATTGCATTGGTGAGGCCTATACACCATCATAACCCTTGAGAAGGGGGTTGTCGGAAGCGGTCTTTCGCATACATGCTATCATGGTTAGCGTATTGAACTTGCATAGAAGCTCTCATGTTGAATAACATTAGTAAATAGGGGTCATGGCTCTGGAAGAGTACCAACCATTGCCATTTTGTTGTTGATATTCTCGGACTAACGGCTGAGTTTTAGTTGTTAACCCTTGGCAATTAATGTCGGCCATTGTGTTGTGGCGTGGGTTCGGGGAGTTTCCCCAAAAAGAAAAAAATTAGGCCTTTTTCTCAAAATTCAGGTCGTACTTGATTCTTTTTTCTTCAGAAATGACCCTGTCTCGGGTCGATGTAAGGGAGTTCATAAATGGCTAGTAGTTCGGGTCGGTATAAGTTGGGCTGGTCGAGTCGAGTTTGACCTGGGCTTGTCCGAACCAGAGGCATATTCGATCCAACCAGTAAGCATATTCGATCCGGAGGCACATTCGACCCACTTGTTCGATTCGACCTGAAGGCTTTTCTGGACTTCACTTCTATTTTGTGTTGGTTGCTGAAAGACGTGGAGGTGGCTTCACGTCTGTGATCTCCGCGATTGTAAGGTCAACGGAAGCAGAGAATTTGCAGGATTTCCTCTTCAGACTTGGCAACCCGACAGGTAGACTGGAAAATCCTTAAATGTTGAGAATCTTCTTCTCTCAGTGAAAGTACTAGAATGTTAGACCAAAAAAGGGCAGTAACACCCAAAAAATTGTGTTTAGGGCATGAAATATGAAGAAATAACTGAAAAAAGCAAGAAACAGCAAGACAACAACATTTTTAAAGTGGTTTGGCGTTAATGAGCCTACGTCCACTTCATGATTCCTTAATTCATCAAGCAATTACAGTTACAACGAGTATTCAAATACTCATGATACAACACTCAATGTTTCGATTTATGATGATTTATTTTAAGAATGGCTTAGATAGATATTGTTGATTGTTAGCCATTGCATACGTGAGTAGAGAGAGCAAGAGACAAAAGTCCCCTGCAATTTGACATCGTTTCATGTATATAGGCAGTATTCGGGTTGGGTAGAATCTCCACGTGGCGAGCATCCAGTGCATCTCGGAGCTGGAGTGGAGAAAGTAGGGAAAACCTCCCCTGATTGTGCATTTCCAAGTGTGTGCTGATCAGCCATAATAGGTGAGTGGACCAAGTAAGCAGCCACAATGTTTTGGTTTGGTAACTGCTTCAGGTGGGGTGAGGTCGAGTTCGACCTAGAGGCCTTCGACCCTAGAGTCTCGACCCGGATTAATAGAACTGGAGTGTTGGACCCAGAATATTGGACCTGGATCGTTCGACCCGAAATGTTGGACCAGGATGGTAGCTTCACTCAAGTTGAGGTAACTTGGAAGGATCTCCTTCGATCTAGGATTTCGTGTACCCTTTTCTTCGACCACGGTATGCCCTTGATGTTGCTGGGCTTAGACGTGCCCAAAGATGATCAAACTAGGGGTTGAACCAGCGATGTCCAAGCTTATCCAGATCAATGCTCGAGCCTTGATTGGATCTATCAGTGGTAGCTCGTAGTGTGATGACCTTCACAAAAGGATGGTCAACAGTAAGCGTATAAATCCTCGTATCCGAACTCCTCGGTATAATCTCGTCTCGACACGAAGTGTCTATAATACACCACCCAGTGCATGTATCTAGGAAATCACACGAATGAACTGTCTACTATAACCCAAGTTCCGTAATAGGGCTGCATCCAATGCATAGAACTCAGTTAGAAGATTTAGGTATCTATAAAGGACAACTTCGTTAGGCCTGCAATACATATATCCACATACGGTCTGTCTCTTTTCACGGTGGCTATGGCCTCACCCTGACCCCTCCCTCAACCAGTGAAAGACAATATCAAGAGCTAAAATGACGTTCTATTATCAACCAAGCTAACATCTAATTTGGCATGTCCCTCAACCAACATTTCGATAGTGGAAGATCATTGGTCTGTTGGTTTAGCTCTTAGTCTTTCTACATCCCATTAACTGCCGATGACCAGTATCCAACGATTACTATACTTGATTTGGTCCTGGCCACCTCCCACCAAAGCGAGGCAACCCTCCAATCACCCAACACCATATGTCACAGCCTTCTAACTGCCACTCCTTGGTTACAGTCAAAGTATACCCTAGATGGTGCAACAGACCTGCCTCCAAGCAATGACTTCATCCAGTTGTTCCTCGAGGGCCATCTTAGAGTACCCTACCATATCACGCAGAAGTTTCATGCTTCCCTCCAGTACCAAAGAATAATCCGTTGGACGTGCTCTTATCATGTCTCCATACACCGCGATGGTCTACTATAACACCCCAAAATTTTAATAAACAACAATTAAATAAAGAATAATAATAAAGTAAATATAAACTAAAATAATATCCAGAATTGGGCAAAAAGGATTTCACTATTGTGTCCGTTATGAAATTCTGATTCAGATAGAATTTTAGTTTGCGTAAATTGAATGAAAAATGAATAAGATATGATCAGTAAAAGTTTGAAATTTAAATTAGAAAATATAATAAATAATCAAAATTAATCAGTGGTGAAATGGATAACCCAACCCATAACTGGGTCGACTCCAATGATGACCCAGGGCCCATGTGGGTCGACCCATGTGTCGACCCACATAGGAGGTGGGTTGACCCATAACCAGCCAGGCACAATGTCGTGCCTGGCAAGATGTCAAGCCTAGTGTTGAACGTTTATGGAGTCTTCTTTGCTGATGTGTCTTAAGGGCTGAGATTAAAAAACTAAATTCCTAAGGTATGAATTATCCTTCCACAACTGTTAATTGACTGTTACTCCTTACTTTTCTCCCACACCTCTCCTTCTTCATTTTCTTAGCCTCTACTCTATTATGCTCTAAAATGAGATAAAATTGGAGAATAAGTTAGAGTGCTGTCAAATTGTAGATCTGAAAAGATTATTCTTCTTTTTCTTCCAAGGCCTTTTTCTAGATTTGAAATCTTTCTCTGTAAGTTATATGTGATTTTTAGATAAACATTTTATATAAGAAGGATTGAGACAGTAAAATAGTTTAGATCTGTAAGTTTTATTTACAGTGTTTATAAGTTTGTCTTCTACAAGTTATTATTCAATTATTTACTATTTATTGTTTGTTTCTTTTTAGATGTTTATTTATTTATAAGAAATTCTTCTTCTTTATCCCCTTTCTCTGTTATTAATTTATTTGCAGTCTTGCAATGCCCTGTTTTATTTATTTTTTTCATTTTTGAGTCTAGGACTTACGAGTAGCCTAGACCAATTTCTCATTTTTATTTATTTTAGCACTGAGCCTAGGCCAACGAGAGATTAGGCCTTTATCGTTTAAATTGCGTAAAAATGGAATAATATTGAAAGTGTGCCTGTGGATGTCAAAAGTTGGTCACTAGTGACAGTCAACCCCCAGTTGTGTGATGAGCACATGAATAACAATCACAAAGTGCAATAAAGTAAAGAAAATAGGGAACACGCAAGACTTTTTATAGTGGTTCGACAAGAGATTGTACCTACGTCCACTTTATATGTATATTGATTTTCTTTTGATTACAAGTACAATGCTTTTTCTGTTTTGAGAAAGAAGAAAGTTGACTATTTGGGAGTTAGCCATGTGGAGAGCTTAGAATCGGGAATCTTGGAAGAGAGAGTCAAAATCCAAGAGAAGTCCCTTTTCCATTTTCAGCATGGATGTATTTATACGTGAAGAAGTGGGTTGAGCGGGCCACCACGTGGCTTTCCTCTTTTTCGGAGCTTGGACACGTAAAGCTCGATCATTGGAAGAAGTTGCGGCGGGGGACCCAGTCTATTGCTGATTAATAGTATCCTCGAAAATGGTGGCATATGTGGTGCTCAGGATGAGGTGTACCAAAAGTAGAGCTTTGCCCATAGGTGGTTGACCCTTTATTGCCTTGAGAGTCGTGCCGAGTATTGAATGACTCAGTTGGATATTTCTAGGTGAATCTGAAATATTTGGTCGATCCGATTTTAATGGAAACGACGAACTCGGTCAGTAGAGATGTGCGATTCTTCCGGGCTCGATGAGTCATTGCTTGAAGGAGACGAGTTCTAGTCGGCCTAGGTTCAGGTCGTTTCTGAAAGAGATCGACTTGGGCCGAACTGTGCCTGGGCTTTCTGGAGTGTAGGTCATTTTATCGGTCGATCAATCGATGTTGGGAGTGAACTTTCTAACATTGGGCTTCGATCTATTGAACCGCGACAGCTTTAGCAAAAATGTTAGTCAACCCTTTGCCCCTCAGAATACATCTTTCTTGGTAGGGGAGGTGTGTTTTGATCCCGACATCGAAGTTCAATGTGCGAGCAGCGATTGTTATGCCGAACCATATTAAGGCCAGAAGTCCGATGATCCTAGTGGTTGTATTAAGACTAGAAAACCGACGAACGAAGTAGATCCTATTAAGGTCAGAAAACCAACAACCATCGAGGACCGTATTAAGGCCGTGAAAGTGATTGTTAACTTCGGTCGTGAAATACAACACCTGCAGAGATCGTATTTTCCACTCTTGGTCTAGAGAAGGCTTCTGTCTTGATTGGGTAAGTATTAACCATACTTGGGTTGAAGGTATGAGCGAGCAGCAGTCACACTTGGCTTTGAAGGATGGCGAGTATTATCCATACCCGGCTCACAGAGATGACGAGTATCATCTATACTCGGCTTTTAGTGGTGGCGAGTATTAACCATACTTATCTTACAGAGATGGCGAGTACTAACCATACTCGGCTTAAAGAGATGGCGAGTATCATCCATACTCGGCTTATGACAGGTGTTAATTATGCTTGACTTATTTAAGATTATTTGTGAAGTTTTAGCAAGTGGGGTGTGCACTTGGTTTAGAGAAGGTGAGAGTATAATCCATACTCGTCTTACGAAAGTTCTGCCATACTCGGCTTAAGGAGTAGGTTTAGCAATGGTGGCAGGCTATGATCGTGCGCTATGGACGATGGCTCAGCACTGACCATATTCGGGTTAGTGGGCGTCAGTCATGCTCGACTTAAAAGATTCAAACATAATCCATGTTCGCAAAAGAAATATCATTATCGCTAAAGAACTATTAGAAGGAAGTGTAAATAAATTCTAAAATGGTGAACGTTGATTCCAGAGCATGCCTAGGAGCTAAATACTAACCTCGTACATGTGTACATCAACATATTCGTTTTATTGAAAGAAATAACAATATATTGAAAATAAGAAATCTAGATCTTATTAGTTGATGATGATGTCGTAAGTGTTGGGCTCAGGGTCCTTTCCGTGCTAGGAGCTCGAGGACCGACCTGAGGAGCTTGGGCAGAAGATTGAGGCTGCAAGGTCGGTGTGTTTTTTCTGACATACTCGGGAAGTTCTCCTCGCCTGATCCTATCCTCATTGAGATCGTGCAGGTGCCTACATTCATTGGTGCTATAACCAGCTATGTTGTGGAACATGCAGTGCTTGCCAAAATCGAGCCCTTTTTGGGTGGGCTCTCGCTGAGGAGGTTTTGGTAAAGGTACGGATCCTCGTACATCAAGGTAGATGTCGAGTAGAGAAGAATTGAGCTTGGTATACTGATCGTACTGGTTCTCTCTCTGAGGTCGTACGTTGCGTTCATTCTTTTCTGAGGCCTTTCCTCTTTCTTTGTTCTGGCCATTGGCATTGGACGGACCTCCTTGTTTGGTGGCAAGGACCTCGAGGCTCTCCATCTCAATGTCGGCATCTTTGATTAGCATAGAAATATGTTATTTTATGCACCTATATTTTATCTTATTGTAAATAAATAAATTTTACATTGGGTATTTTCGTATGTTTTCACAGGCTGTTCATCAATCCTCATGCACCCCTTAAAGAAAAGATATTACACAAGAAAAGATCAATTTTGAAGATTTTATCCTATGTTGCCTTTGGAGTCTAATAAGCGTCCTCGTTTGGAGGAATTAATCACATGTAATCTGACCACCAATCAGTTAGCCACATGGAAGATATTCACCATGATATGCTCAGATATCTTTAAAGATTATTTCCAAACAAGCTTGGTCAAGAAAGGCATGAGATATGATAATAACCCTTGGGAAAAGAGGCCGATTTATTCATAGATCTGATTAGGGTTTGGCCTATCTCACCTATAAATATACTTTGTAACCATTGTAAACATATGCCATTATTCTGTATTCTCTTTTATTCTAAATAAAGTTTTCTTCATTCTAGTTTTATTGTTCTTTTCTTTCATAACAATTTGTGTGTCTACTCAATTAGTTTTGGTAGAACACATATTGTTATTTTTCTTTTATTATTGCATGTTAGCTATTGACCGTTTGACTAGGTTCAATGGCAATCCTATTTTTAATTTTCTGCTATTGTTCTAGTTGTTATTTTCTTTTTTTCTAGTAATTGGTTCATTTCTTTTTAATTGTTGAATTTGATATTGATCTGATTAGATTCAGACCCATAGTAAATTCAATAGCATCAATTCAAAACCATCTCCAAATTTTGTCTAACTCGCCCAAGAAATATATAAGTAATAAAATTTAAAATTCCTCCTTGTGATTCGACCTACATATTACACGATCTGTACGCTTGCAGAATTTAATTTAAATTTTGCGCTTTTCTATTCCTAAGAAAAGCGACGATCAAGTGTTTGGCGTTGTTGCCGGGGAGGCAAAACTTAAATTTTATTATTTGTTTAATATCTGATTCGTGTTTGTTTTATTTTTATTTTATTTTTCCCTTTTGTGTTCTTGTATATATAGAAAAAAAAATCTTGAATAGATGGTTTGGCCTTAAACATTGATACCATAATCTTCTAAATCAAGAGAAAAAAATACTTGTCATTTCTTTCCCGATTTCTCTTCAATTATTCCTTTTTTTTTACAAAATCTTTCCTTCCTACGTTCTCTAAAGTTTTCTTCTAAAAAAAAGAAGAAGAGGATTTCCTTTTCCAATTTTTCCCCTCCTTTTTAATTGCCTTGCTACTTGTTTTCAAGATCTGTTACTACCTCAAATATCCACACTACCTCATCATGCTCGTCTACCAGTTTCACTGCTAAAGTTCCACCATTACTTCCCATCCACGCAATCATTCCACATCCACAGTAAAAAAAACCATCAATCATCCACCTTCTCCAATTCCTTACGTCAATAGGAACGCAAACTCGTAGTTCATATTCACAACACCACGTTTATCATTCACAACCACATCCCTTGTAGAAACCACGTTCACATCCTCCCCCTTCACTACCGATTAGCCTCATCGAAATCGCCCCAGAAGTTCACCAAAGCCTTCCACCCCCCGCCAAAAAGTTATCACTGCAACCATCCTCCTCATAACACCCATAAACCCGATTCGAATTCTGAAACCCTAAATACACCAATTCACCTCCTTGACCGTTAACACCGACCAGCCCCTTGCCAACACCACATCAAGCTTCCATACACCCATACAAATCATCCAACCGAACTGCCCACAGCATCCACTCACAAACCTTACGCTTACTCGCAGATCACCACGCGGAGAACACCCAAACCTAATTCGCAGATTCCAAAACCCAAAACGAAACTCAAATCCTCCAATCGAAAAGCCTCAATCACTACAGCTGCAAACTGTCTTCAGCAACTACAATACCCCATTGCCATCAGCACCTTGAACATGATCTAATCCCCTAATACACCATCGCCCTCACGAACTCCTGTCAATCACTAGTCATGCGACCTCCCTCCCCAAACTAAATCCGCAACAGATACGAACACCCTCCTAAATCACCAACCTCTTCCACCCAACGCATAAACTAACCCACATGAAATTCCTCGAGATCAACCACCAATTTCGAATCACAGAAACCGTCTTAACCCGATTAAATTTCCGATCAGTGATTAGAAATTAAATCGAATTAAAAAAAGTACAAGGAAGCATTTTATTTGCAGAGAGCTGGTGATATTTAAAAAGATTTGTTTCCAATTTCTATTGGGAATGATTTGTTTTGGATAAAAAACAGAAAGGGGGCGTGCTTTTATTCGTTATTGATTGTTGTTTGAATGTGGAAAAAAAATCTGTGGGTGGTTTTAATTTTGACTGTGTGCTTGTGCTTGGTTTTATTCTTAGGAAACAGGGTTAGGGTGTTTTTTTTTGTCTACTTAGCTTTCTATATTTTGTTTGAGTCAGTTGCTTAGCCTAGTTTATTTTTCATTTTTTTCTTTCTTTTTTCCAGCTTAGTTTAAGTTTTAGCCCATCGTAATTTTGTCGAGTCTTAGTTTACTTTTGTTTTCGTCGTCCTTTGAATTAAGTTTTTTTTTAGTTGGTTTTATTTGTTTTATTTTCTTTCTTTTCACAATAAAAAAACCACACAAAACAAATCAAAGGCCAAAGTGAAAGACCAGATTCAAGCGAAAGAACAGGATTCAGAGGTCAAGAAATTTGCAATTAGCGGAATTTGAATTGTTAGTGCTATTCAACCACTCTGGATAGACAGCAATACCCCAGTGTAATATTTTCTGAACTCTACAGATGCTCTGCTGCGAATATATATATATAGACATTGCTTGTAAAAAAATTCTACAGGGGTAGCGGCTTGCTCGTACAATTTTCAATTTCTGCAATTATTTTTGTGTGATTGTTGTTTTAGCTGCATTCTGAAATAAATCTAGTTACTAGCAAAGCCCTAACAAACATAAGGTGAGGAAGTCATTACCTTTGCTTGGCTCCAAAACAATTAAATTATGTCATTTACATACTCCTTGGACTTAAATAAAAAGTCATTACCTTTGCTTGGCTCCAAAACAATTAAATTCTGTCATTTGCATACTCCTTGGACTTAAATAAAAACTAATTAGACGTTGGCCTTGGGAGCAAAACTCAAGCTCAATAAGACAAAAAAATTGGGTTAAATATCTTAGATTTGGAAATTTATTTTGCTATGTGGAATTCGTTTTATTCCTTTTGTAAAGGACAGTGATACGTATTACATCAGGAATCCTTTGACAATCTAGCTACCTTTCTAATCTACTTATTTAATTTGATTTGCAAAATATTTAACTACAAGAGTGTATTTTGTGAAATTGATTCTCTCAACGGTTTGATTGCGGATATATATTAGTTCAATTTATTGAACTTCTAGCAAAAGAGGTTACATCGTAAAACATTGGTCGTATCCCTTAGTATTTATACTATACGTGAATGGCCATAAGACCCTCTTCCCCCTTCAAATCGAGAGTATTAACTAATAAGATACACTTGTGTTCGTTATTTATTTTGATTAGGAGCTTCTTGTGTCAACCTTAAGTCTAGGATTTTCTTTGTTTGCATTTAACAACAATGAGTGAAGAAAGTATTAGCCAACATAATTCTCCTAGGGGTTCTCGAATAAACCAGAACTTTCCAAATGAGTTGGATCAAAATCAAATAAACCAAAACTTTCCAAACGAGTGGGATCAAAATCGAGTAAATCAAATTTTCAAAATCTCAATATCGAAATGGATAGACCCTTATCTCTTCGTGATCGATGTTATCCAACTAGGACTATTCAACCCTCTGTCATCATGTTCCCACCGGCTGAAGGAAACAATTTTGAGCTTAATCATTCTTTTATTCAAGGGGTTCCAAAATTTACTGGGTCTGAAAATGCTTATGAATTTCTAAGTGAATTTGAATTGTATGCGTCCACAGCAAAAATGCAGAAATTATCTAATGAATCAATCATGCTGAGGCAAATTCCATTTGCATTACTTGAAAGCGCTAAAAGATGGCTAAATTCTCTTCCAAAACATTCCATAAGAAGTTGGGATGAATTTGACACTATATTCTTGGAAAAGTTTTTCCCTTTCCATAAAACTCTAAAAATCCAAACCGAGATAAATCGATTTTGTCAAAATGTGGGGGAAACTTTTTCAAAATACTTTGAGAGATTCAAACAACTATTATATAGTTGTCCTCATCTTGCATTTCTCAAAGATCACTTATGTCAAATTGCATATGAAGGCTAAACTATCAGACTAGAACTCAACTAGAATCAATGTGTGGAGGAGACTTTATGTCTAAGATGGCCGATAAAGCTTGGAAATTCTTAGAAAATTATTCTGAAAAGGACATGCAATGGGAGTCAATTCATGTTCCCACTCGTACTTCTACTAGAGGAGTGCACGTCGTGGAGTCAAATTTCCTTAGAAAATCAAACTCCTCAAGCCGGAGAAGGGCTACCACACTATTACTCTCAAGACCAAGCTAATGCTATAGCTCAAAATAGTCCTTACTCATCCACGTACAACCCTAGTTGCAGGAACCACCCAAATTTTTCATGGTCAAATCCTAATAATTTGGCAAACCCATCTCACATGCAACCCTTTATTCTGAATCCGAATTACCAAGCTCCGTCTCCCAATTCTCAAACCTCTCAATCTGGACCTCAATCCAAATAACCTTATAGGCACCACAACTTTCAATCATCAAACCAATCCTCTCAGTCTTCTCAACTGTCGTAAGATATTGTTCGACTAGAAAAAAAAATCAAGATGTTAAACTTGAACAAATGATGAATATGATAAAGGAACTCGTGAAAAGCAACGAGAAGGGTAAGTTGCCTAGTCAACCCGAGGTGAATCCAAAATATAACTCTCATACAGTAAACCCTTGTGATGACAAAAGCCATAATCCAGCAATGATGTTACAACCCTTCGATCTGGAAAGAGGATTGATATTAATGTAGGCAACCCTGGCGAACCTTCAAACTCGACCCTAATGCCAAATCTTGACGATCACCCATTGGCTACGAATGCCAATTCTTCTGATCCTCCAATCTTCTTGAATGTTGGCAATCCCAACAATTCTTATCCTAGTGTCGGCAAACCCGATTCACATTCAAAAATCAATGTTGGCAATACCAACATTTCATCTTCTACACCCGTACCACCTTCTTCCTCGAATGATGAAACTGGTCATAGAGTTGAAAAACCAATAGCTTCATTTCCCCATAGACTCAATAACAAGAAGAAAGAGGCAAATTTCCATAAAATTTTGGAAATTTTCAAGCAAGTTCGTGTGAAAATTCCTCTTTTAGACACCACTGAACAAATTCCTCGATATGCTAATTGTCTTAAGGAATTGTGTACACAAAAACGTGTGACTAACATCCTAAAAACCGTCTTTCTAACTGTGAATACAAGCTCTATTCTTTTGAATCTTGCCCCAGTCAAGTACAAAAACCCTGGCTGCCCTACGGTTGATTGCAAATACGAAACACTCACATCTCTGTGTCCTACTTGATCTTGGTGCCAGTGTCAATCTTCTTCCTTATACTGTTTATCGTCAACCTGGATTAGGGGAGATTAAACCAACAAACATCACTCTTCTACTAGCTGACCGATCTGCCAAAAAGCCATTGTGAGTCATCGAAGACATCTTCATACAGATCAAACGGTTTTACTTCCCTGTCGATTTCACAGTTCTAGAAACTGAGCCTATCTCAAATCCTAATGTTCAAATACTGTTGATATTAGGACTCCCTTTCTTAGCAACCTCAAATGTTGTCATTAATTGTAGGAACAGTCAACTTCGACTTTCCTTCGAGCACCTAACCATTGAGCTAAAAATCTTTAATCTCAACAAAAAACCTAGGGATTTAGAGATCGAAGAAATTGACATGATTCAAACCACAGTTGACGAAACCTCTAATGACACTTCTAAAGCCTTGAAAATGTGTCTTGACCATTTTGACTCAGATTTCGATGAACTCGAATATATTTCTGAACTGAATGAATTTCTTGACTCCAATCCTTCGTCACATGAATCTAACCAAGGAATGTTGACCAATGTTAACACACAAGAACATCCTAAGTTAGACCTCAAACCCTTGCCACAAGACCTTAAGTATGCATACTTAGACTCCTCAGAAACTTTTCCCGTAATCTTGGCCTTTGATCTTACCGAGGACCAAGAAGAAAAACTCTTGGAAATTTTGTGGGAAAATAAAGATGCTTTGGGGTGGGAACTGAGCAATATAAAAGGAATTAGCCCATCAATTGTGGAACATTGCATACATTTAGTTGATGAGGCTAAACCCACCCGTGAGGCTCAAAGGCGATTAAACCCAAACATGAGAGAAGTGGTCAAGGAGGAGATAATCAAATGTCTAGAAAATAACATCATCTATCCCATCACTAATTGTACTTGGGTGGGTCCGGTATAAGTTGTACCAAAGAAGTCGGGAGTCACAGTGATCAAAAATGAAAGTAATGAGCTCGTCCTAACAAAAATCAAAACAAAATGGCGTGTGTGTATCGACTATCGAAAGCTCAACTCAGCCACACGAAAAGACCATTTTCCTTTGCTTTTATTGACCAAATGCTCGAACGCTTGGCAGGACATGGGTACTATTGTTTTCTCGATGGATACTCTGGCTATAACCAAATTCATGTTGCTTTAGAAGATCAACATAAGACCACCTTTACTTGTCCCTTTGGAACCTTTGCTTATCATCGCATGCCTTTTGGTCTTTGCAATGCCCCGCGACTTTCCAAAGGTGTATGATGAGTATTTTCTCTGATATAGTGGAAGAACTCTTGGAATTATTTATGGATGATTTTTCAATCTATGGATCATCTTTTTTCCAATGTATCACTCATTTAGAACTCGTCCTAAAATGTTGAAAGGAGAAATCACTCATGCTTAATTGGGAAAAATGTCACTTCATGGTAAAAAGGGGGATAGTTCTAGGCCATGTCATCTCAAAAGATGGCCTTGAAGTCGATAAATCCAAAATCGGTTTGATTTCTAATCTACCTCCTCCTAAGTCTATTAAGGATTTTCGTTCATTTCTTGGCCATGCGGGATTCTATAGAAGATTCATTAAGGATTTCTTGAAAATTTCAAAACCTCTCTCGAACTTACTTGCCAAAGACGTCGGGTTTGAATTTTCCAATGATTGCAAAACATCTTTCGATACTCTTAAGTCAATCTTGACCACAATTCCCATCATTCAACCCTTTAATTGGACTCAACCCTTCGAACTTATGTGTGACGCTTCTGATTTTACAATTCGAGCCATCTTGGGTCAGCGAACCGATAAACTCTCGCGAGTCATTTATTATGCTAGCAAAACCTTAAATGAGGCCTAACTGAATTACTCAACTACTGAAAAGGAATTTTTGGCAGTTGTCTTCGCTCTTAAGAAATTCAGACCATATCTCATAGGATTCAAAAGTCAAAGTTTACACTGACCATGCTGCCTTACAATATTTTCTTTCTAAAAAGGATGCCAAGGACCGATTGATTCGTTGGGTCCTTCTTCTTCAAGAATTTGACATAGAAATACGAGATAAAAAGGGTTCTGAGAATGTTATAGTGGATCATCTCTCTTGAATTATGCACGAAAATGTTGTTGACACCCAAATCGATGACTATTTTCCCAATGAACAAATCCTTTCGATCTCTAACACCCCTTGGTACGCCAACATTGTGAATTATCTTGTCACGCAGCAAACACCCGTTGAATATTCGAAACAAGATAAGCAAAAATTTCTCTCTAAGGTCTGAAACTTCTATTCGGATGACCCATATCTTTTCAAATATTTCCAGACCAAATCATTCGAAGGTATGTACCCGATCATGAACACCAAAGTATTCTCTCTTTCTCACATGACCATGCTTGTGGCGGTCATTTTGGAGCAAGAAAAACTACCGCAAAAGTGATGCAAAGCGGTTTTTATTGGCCCACACTCTTTCGTGATGCTTTCGAATTTTGCTCTAAATGTGATTGATGTTAAAGAACAGTTCGAATAACTAAGTGAAACATGATGCCTCTCAACCCCATTTTAGTGATTGAGTTATTCGATGTTTGGGGCATCGATTTCATGGGACCATTCCCTAACTCATTCGGAAATCTTTACATCTTGCTTGCAGTAGACTATGTCTCAAAATGGGTTGAGGCCATTCCAACCAAAACCAATGATAACAAGGTTGCTATCAAATTCCTCAAAGAAAACATCTTTTCACGCTTTGGCATACCTCGATCTGTCATTAGTGATAATGGCACTCACTTCTGTAATCGTGCATTTGAGTCCTTGCTCAAGAAATACTCAATCACACATAAGTTGTCGACCCCTTACCATCCACAAACTAGTAGGAAAGTAGAAGTTTCCAAT
The DNA here is from genome assembly GCA_030737875.1 of Allium sativum. NCBI lineage: Eukaryota > Viridiplantae > Streptophyta > Magnoliopsida > Asparagales > Amaryllidaceae > Allium > Allium sativum. Next base: position 242,105,369 of record CM060915.1, on the reverse strand, counting down.
AGACAAATCAAACAAATCCTTGAGAAAACCGTGAATTCCAATAGAAAAGATTGGTCCATAAAACTAACTGATGCACTTTGGGCATTTCGCACTGCTTACAAAACCAATCTACGGATGTCACCATATCGATTAATCTTTGGAAAAGCCTGTCACTTACCTCTTGAGTTGGAGCACCGTGCTCTTTGGGCAATTAAACTTTTGAATTTTGACTTAGAGGAGACTGGGTCATATAGGAAGTTACAGATTTCAGAATTAGAGGAATTAAGAAATGTAGCATATGAAAACGTGAAAATCTATAAACAAAGAACCAAAGTCCAACACGACAAGAGCATACTTCGTAAGGACTTCAACGTAGGCCAAAAAGTTCTTTTATATGACTCTAGACTTCACTTGTTTCCAGGAAAACTCAGATCTCGATGGACTGGACCTTATGTTGTGAAAACAGTATATCCTCATGGAGCAGTTGAAATTGAAAATCCTAAGGATGGGAAAGTCTTCAAAGTCGACTGAAACCATTTCTGGAATTCGGGCAATACGAAGACGATGACCTTATCGATCTTCGTGAGCCTGATCATCCACCGTAAAATCAGGTGGTACACGTTCCTTTTCTTTTATTTTTATTATTTTTTCCCTTCCATTTTGGTTTGCATACCCTAGACAGTTAGGACACTACCTCAGTCTAGTGTGGGGGAGTCTGGTCTGCATCACATGTCAAATTTTTTCACCACATGTTTTTTCCTTCCATTCTCAAAAAAAAGCATACACATATGCGCAGACACGACTCGTTTTAGATTGATACCCTGAAATAAGTTTACAATTTTTAGTCAGTTGATAGTATTTTTTTCTCTCAACTTTGAACAAATAAGAAAAATAATGAGAAGTTGAATTTTGAGGGATAATAGTGTCACTGGTACATAGGGAGATTCTTAGGTGATGGCCATGAAATCTGTTCTATATTGTATTCTTTGTTTAAATGAGTGGAGGACTTAAAAAACTTATATTGGCTTTTCGAATATTTAAAACTAAGTTGTGTTAAGCTGAATTCGCATAACTCTCTCTTGTTCTTGTATTTTCAATAATAATAATAGCAATCCAAGGGTATCCAACATTGCTTGTTTATCTAGCGTTGGTGTGCAAACCCGACAAGCTCTATCTGACATGTTGTTGACAAAGTCAGCGTCAGAATATCTTGATCTCATCTTATAAGTTGTATACCTAAGGATTACTGACATGTTGTTGACAAAGTCAGCGTCGGTTTGCACAATCCGCCAAGCTCTGCCCTAATCTCCGTCAGTCCGCAAGGTAGTGTATGGGTGGTATACCTTGGTCTTTTAAGTTAGGTGTATGTAGTTAATCATAAATTTTAACTTTTATAGAGAAAGAGAATAAGCAATGATGCCCAAACATTTCCTGACCTTATTGATTTGACTAACCATACTCAAGGAAATTATAATACCACTTTACAAACTGTGACAAGCAAACTAGGAATTTATTTCATGGGTGTACTATGTTATAGACTGAACCAACTGGCCAAACTGGAATTTAACACTTGAAAACTTGAATTATATTGAAAATTTGTGACAAGTTGAGGTATCTAAAATAAAATCAACTAACTAGAAATTGTTAACTTAATATGTTGTACCACTTTTCTGAAACAAGTCGTATTGTCATTTTTTTGGTATATATCCATTGCATTCATGTAGTTACATTAGATCCACACATATTGCATTTGGATTTTGTGGGTAGTATCCGCTGAAAACCACCACGAGACACCACTCGTCCTACTAGGGACAACTAGCGATTTAACAGCTTGTTGCATATGCTCAATGCAATCGTGTTTCCTATGAAAGTGTGACCTATCTAGTTTAGCTTTTCATTTTTTTATTTTTCTTTCTTTTTACTCGAGGATGAGTAAAAGATAAGTGTGGGGATATTTGATTATCATAGAAATATGTTATTTTATGCACCTATATTTTATCTTATTGTAAATAAATAAATTTTACATTGGGTATTTTCGTATGTTCTCATAGGCTGTTCATCAGTCCCCATGCACCCCATAAAGAAAAGATATTACACAAGAAGTTCAATCTTAAAGATTTTATCCTTTGTTGCCTTTGGAGTCTAATAAGCATCCTTGTTTGGAAGAATTAATCACATGGAATCTGATCACCAATCAATTAGCCAAATGGAAGACATGGAAGATTTGGAAGATATTCACCATGATATGCTCAGATATCTTTAATAATTATTTCAAAACAAGATTGGACAAAAAAGGCATGAGATATGATAATAACTCTTGGGAAAAGAGGCCCATTTATTCATAGATCTGATTAGGATTTGCCTACCTCACCTATAAATATACATTGTAACCATTGTAAACCTATGCCATTATTCTGTATTCTCTTTTATTCTAAATAAAGTTTTCTTCATTCTAGTTTTATTATTATTTTCTTTCATAACAATTTTTGTGTCTACTCAATTAGTTTTGGTAGAACACATATTGTTACTTTTCTTTTATTATTGCATGTTAGAGATTGACCATTTGATTAGGTTCAACGGCAATCCTACTTTTAATTTTCTGTTATTGTTCTGGTTGTTATTTTCTTTTTTCTAGTAATTGATTCATTTCTTTTTAATTGTTGAATTTGATATTGATCTGGTTAGATTCGGATCCATAGTACATTCAACAGCATCAATTCAAAACCATCTCCAAATTTTGTCTAACTCGCCCAAAAAATATATAAGTAATAAAAAAAAATTCCTCCTTATGATTCGACCTGCATTTTACATGATCTGTGTGCTTGCATAATTTAATTTAAATTTTGCACTTTTCTATTCCTTAGAAAAGCGACGATCAATCTTATTGTCGGAGGAACTGGCCGGCCTCTGCATAGAAGTTTTCGATATCCTTGAGGGGGTCTCTGGTCAAAGAGATTGAGAATTCGGACCGGTTCTAGATGCTTGCAATGGCGGCCATAAGCACCATCGATAGCTCTGCTCGATCAACTTGTGTCACGGCCGCGTTGAATCTTTCGAGGAAAGATGATGGAGGTCAGGAACATGACACTCTTCGATCGGGAGATGTAAACTCTGAATTGTTCGATGAAGTGGGTGACCAGCGTATTCCAATTGTCAGTCAACTCCGTTGTTAGCTGACGAAGCCACATTCCGGCTATATCTGTGAGAAAGAGGGAAACACTTGGCCATAACATTAGTCGATGCTCTAAGCACTTCCATATGACGTATGTATCGCATGAGGTGGATGGACGGGTTGGTCCGACCATTGTAGGGTTCAATGGCTGGGAAATTGAAGTCTGGAGGATTGCGGGAGTTTCTGATTTCCATGGTGAAGTGACCCCGATAAAGTGTCGGATGATGTTTGCAAGTTGGCCTCCATCTCCGAAGAGTCACTGCCATGAATCCAACTCTGTGTCGGGGAGGACTCCAGTTCGAGGATCCGACAAAAGTATGCTCGGAAGGGTGGCCATTGGTCGGGCTCAACCTCCGAGAGTTGAGTGAAGATGAGGGTGAGGATGATCCTCGGTTGGTGGTTCTGGGAAGAATGGCCCCTCTTGAACCTGATGAGAATTGGATCGGGCCATACACATGATGGAAGATTCAAGCTGATCCAACATAGCATGTGATGTTCGGGGTTCGGCGTTGCTCCTGGTCGGGGTGATGTTAGAAGGGTTTACGATAGAGTTTTCTTCCGCCATGGTGAGAACCAGTATGGTAGAGTGGTCTCCCTGGTTCGAAGGGAAAGCTCTACTAGCTCTTTGTTGAAGGAGAAGAGTCCTTAGTCTAGTCAGCAGTAAGATACCGGGTTGTAATGGGAATGGCATTGTCTCTGATGGGCCCGGCAGTTGTTCGATTGATCCGAGGGGTCAAGCTAGTCCCTAGAGTGGAGGAAGTATGGTTGAACGACCTAGATCTTGATCACGGACCTCCTACGAATCTGCAGTTGTGGCTGCGCTGGTTGCTGGAAGCGATACTCCTCGCTGTGATTAGTCGGGAGATGGAGCCGAGCCAGGAGGAAGCAAAGGTGGGATCTGATCAGTGGTCTGATTCTGTGCATACTAAAGATTAGTTGCTGCCCCAGTCCCGATCGTTGGAGGAATTGACGTTGAAGCGTTAAATCCCATCTCCATCCGGCCGAGAAGGTGATCCATCAACTGCTGTTGTCGTTCGAGGAGTTTACCCTGGATATCATATGGTCTCTGAATTCGACCAGAATGTTATCCATGTCATCCCTAGTAAGATATTGGTACACGTCTTCGTGAGAGGAAGCTTCCAGACTTGCTTCTGCAGAGGTTGTCTCGACTGCATCAGCATTTGCGAGGCGAGAAGATGTTGCATATTTCTTCCTCTTGTTCGCCATGAATCGGAACTTGCTAAAGGTCGCAGGTTATGTCGGTGCGTGCCCTCCTACCTGGCATGCCAAAGTGTTCATGTCAAAAGTTGGTCACTAGTGACAGTCAACCCCCAATCGTGTGAAGAGCACACTAATAACAATTACAAAGTGCAATAAAGTAAACAAAATAGTGAACACGCAAGATTTTTTATAGTGGTTCGGCAAGAGATTGTGCCTACATCCACTTTATATGTATACTGATTTTCTTTTGATTACATGTACAATGCTTTTTCTGGTTTGAGAAAGAAGAAGAGTTGGCTATTCGGGAGTTAGCCGTGTGAAGAGCTTAAAATCAGAAATCTTGGAAGAATGAGTCACAATCCAAGAGAAGTCCCTTTTCCATTTTCAGCATGGATGTATTTATAAGTGAAGAAGTGGGCTGAGCGGGCCGCCACGTGGCTTTCCTCTTTTTCGGAACTTGGACACGTGGAGCTCGATAATTGGAAGAAGTTGCGGCGGTAGGACCCGGTCTACTGCTGATTAATAGTATCGTCAAAAATGGTGGCTCACATGATGCTTGAGATGAGGTGTATCAAAAGTAGAGCTTTGTCCGGAGGTGGTTGACCGCTTTATTGCCTTGAGAGTCGGGCCTAGTATTGAATGACTCAGCTGGATATTTCTAGGTAAATCCGAAATATTTGGTCGATACGATTTTAATGGAAATGGCAAACTCAGTCAGTTGAGATGTGCGATTCTTCCGGTCTCGATGAGCCGTTGCTTGAAGGAGACCAGTTCGGGTTGGCCTAGGTTCGGGCCGTTTCTGAAAGAGACCGGCTTAGGCTGAAACATACCTAGGGTTTCTGGAGTGTAGGTCGTTCTATCGGTCGATCAACCGATGCTGGGAGTGAACTTTCTGACATTGGGCTTCGATCCGTTGAACTGCGACAGCTTTTGCCAAAAAGTTGGTCAATAGTGCCAAAAAAGGGATTTTAGGCATGTTGAGAATTGGTGAATATTATATTCAATTAATGGATCGACTGTAAATTGGGATAAATATTAATTGAAGAATACTCAGATTTATGAATTGGAATAAATTGCACTTAATTGGACATTAAGTAACATGTAAGTGAAAAATATGTAAATTGGGATAGACTGGACTTAACATGACAATAAGTGACATGGGGAAGGGTTGTATAAAAAGATTACATTTAAGTAGAAATGTTAATTACAACCTACGAATATAGTATGTGGTTATATTTGACTTATTAATGAACTTGAACGTGTTAAGTTAAAACTGTGAGATTAATAAGCTAAAAGGGGTATGTTCCAGTGGGATATAAAGGGATCATATGGTCCATTTTAGTAAGGATATAAGGGGCTCATAAAAATCCTAGTTATAAATTGGAGATCAAGTCTAGGGTTGACGTGTGTCAAGTGCACTTTGTGTGGAAACCCACATCAGTCAGTATACTTTTGTTATCACAAAGTCTCTCACTAGGTAGAGGCTAGGGCACTCTTTACTGAACTGGATAGTAAGTTGCTCAAACGAGTCGGGTATTGGCGCATTCCGGTGGAGCAATGAGCATGCATTGTTCCGATTGGGGAAGATTAGATATTGTAATGTCTATGATTAAGATGTGTCCTTTTAGTTTATGGATTTCGGATTGATAACCCCGAAATTTCGTAGTTGGCACAGGTTATTCACATTTGGGTAAAGAAGCCGATCGATGGATTGAAATTAGGTAAAGCCTAATTAGGATATTTTAAATAGTTGGTGCAGCAAATTTCTTATATGAATGATAATCTTATCCTATTTCATGTTTTCTACTTTATTGTACTTTCATGTCCTTTACTATTCATCTGTCTAAATACTTCCTTATCTTATACTCATGCTAGAAATTACTAGAATTCACCCGACTTATGTTTGACCTAGTTTGATTTCTCATTCTCCCTTCCTTCCGCCTGATTCTCAGGGTGAAGGAACGCAGTGGTGATCTTTTGGCTCAGCTCAGATTCAGACTATTTCTAGTTTCATATATTGCCACAGTACTTGCTTTCTGACTATTGTAATGACTTATGAGAGGGATGACTTTTGTGGTTTTACTATTGTACTTTGATATTTTTTCATGAGATAGTTTGTTTATTTTACGATGATTCCATGGTATTTTGAATTGAAATCAATGTTGTGACTAGATTTCTCAGTTTAAGAATAAGTGTTTTTAAAAGTTTCCACTGTGTTTTACAATTTTGTCTTGTGAATTTTCTCTGTATTGTTACTTTATACCTACATGCTTCACAAAACTTAACACAACCTTATATGGGTGATGTTAAGGGATGTAGGGTTTCACATTTGATATCAGAGCCTAAGGTTACAAAATCAGTTTTTTTTTTTTTTTTTTTTGAAAAAGATTTTTCAAAAGAAAATAATTTTCAAGAAAACCTACTTTTGAAAAAATATATCTCCTCAAGTCAATATAATATTACTTTGATATCTTTTTGAATTCATGTCTCTTCTATTTTCAACATGTATGTGGCTCCCAATTTACCAGAGGGCATTCCCATTCTGACATGGTTCTATAGATATGTAGAGGCTACAGTGCCTGCCGAAGCGCAAGGAAATGCCCCTCCCCCATCTGCAGTCGTGGTAGTACTACCCAATCCAGTAAGTATCTTCTTTAAGCTCTGTAAGGATTTTTGTGCTATGGGCGACAAACCATTTCTTAGATTGGAGAGTTACGTGGAGGCTCGAAATTGGCTTAGGGAGGCAAATCATGTGTTTGGGTTGTGGGAGCTAGATGACAGGAGGAGGATTCAGTTGGTCGCTTGGCAACTGAAAAGGGAAGCATCTTATTGGTCGGAGATAGCTCAAGCAAACGGGCAGTGGAGACATAGGATGAGTTCAAGAATAAATTTGAGAAGAAGTTCTTATCACAAGCTGAAGAAGGAATGCAGTTGGAAAAGTTCTTGAGTTTGAGGCAGGGTAATATGTCAGTGAAAGAGTATGTGAATAGCTTTCATGAGTTGGCAAGTTTTAGCTTGGATATAGTTAACACTGCACACAAGAAGGCTTTGAGGTTTGTGAGGGGGCTGAACCAATCCCTCCGAGGACTAGCGATGACATATATACCTATGGGAGATACATTTGAGAGGCTAATGGATATGGATCTGATGCATGAAGATGGGAAAGCGAGTAAGAAAGAGAATAACACTGAGGAGGCCAAGAGAAATACTGAAAAGAAAAAGTAGTGGCCTAAGAAGGGTGTAGTAAAGAAGGGAGAGAAACCTGAGAATGCACGAATCAAGAAGGAAGTTAAGTGCCTTGGCTATGGAATGATCGGGCACCGCACTACAACAAAAATAACCTATTACAACGTCCATTTTACAACGGTCATTGGCTGCCCGTCATAATAGAATGCTATTACAACGGTCATTTCTGTACCGTTGTAACAGATGTCCTTTACAACACTTTTTTTACAACGGCAGGTACAACCCGTTGTAATAGAATGATATTACAGCGGTCGTTACTATCCATTGTAATAGATGTCAATTTTACAACGTTCATAAGATCCCCGTTGTAATATATATCTATTTTACAATAGTCAAAAATGCCCGTTGTAAGACATGCCAATATTACAATGGGTAATGCCCGTTGTAATAGGTTCCAGTTTTATAATGGCCATAAAATGCATGTTTTAACCGATGTTAATTTTACAATGATTATAAAATGCTTATTGTAATAAATATTTATTACCAATTTTCGATAGTTAATAATTACAATACTTTCTTAAAATTAACATTGGTTATTTTTTATTATCTAACAATTAAGTGTTAGTATATTATATTAGTCATATTTCACTAATTGTTAACTATAATATTATAATATTTAATAATTAATCATTTATAATTTATAATAATTATTAATAAATAATTACTAACTAATATATATAATCAGTATTTCAATAATCTTTATTTTACTTTCCAATCATTAATTATTATAAATTCTTATCCTTAAGAACTAATTGTCAATATCTATAGCACCAAAAAATGAACAATAAACATATTGGAAAACATACTTATTTTTGGTAACTCTTCTTTTGTCAGGTGTTATGGAAGCCTATTACAACACTTTTTTTCAGTTGTGAATTTTTTAATTTTGATAATTACTTTTTTTTACTTTTTAAACTAATTTTTTTATAAATATTCATAAAATTCACAATAAAAAAAATTTGTGTCAACTAATTTTCTATTATAATCTTTCACTTACCACTCGTAATAGATGCCAATTTTTAATTGTTTTTTTTTTATCATTAAATTTAACATTCATAAAATTTAGAAATTATTCAAAATTACACGAAATTAAAAAATATTGAGGAAATAAATAAAATTTGAATGAAATAGTCATATGTTGTTAATCATTAATTTTTTATGTCTTTAAATGTTTACTTTGTAACTAATTTCGTTGACATGTATAAATAAGATTTCTTTTGGCTCTTTGCTGAGAAAACTGTTTAACTCTATAGGCTTGAAAATTCGGATCCAAACCCTGAAATTTTTGGCTCCATCTCACGAAACCCAGCTCTATACCAAAATTTTGGCTCTTCCCATTTTTATCATTCAGGTTAACAGAGAACATGAAGTATGTTTAGACTCTCCAAGCAAAAAGCTTTAGGGAAACAATCCATTTTATTTTTCTTATTCTTTTTCTTCACCAATTCAATAAAGAAGCTGCCACAATTTCTCTACCGATCTTTGACCTACAACCGCAAAAACCCTTTTCATATTTAATAATTACAGTGCTTTCTTAAAACTAATACTTATTATTTATTAATTATTTCATAATTATTCTATAATAATACTGCATTAATCATATGTTTCTAATTACTAATTATAATACTACATTGTTAATTACTAATTATAATATTAGATTACTAATAATCATTAATAATATTATATTATTTATTAATATTTAATAATTAATCATTGATAATATTATATTAATCATTTATAACTTATAATTATTAATGATTATTGATAAATAATCACTAATTACTAATTATTATATATAATCAATATTCCAATAGGTACATTGTTAAAATTCAGTCCAACCCTTTTAACTTACCCATGTCAACCCGCTTATAATCCGTTTAAAGAAGGGTTATAGATTAATTCATTTACTTTGTTACATTCGTTCAGTACCTGGTTAGCCGTCAAATTCAACTGGTAACCCGCTAACGCGAAAACCCTAAATTCCACATGTTTCTTCAAAATGGCGACATCGACATCTCTCAAGCCCTAAATTCACGATTCGCTATTTTTTTTAAACTCTCGATCTCGCCCTCACTCATAATTGCGTCAAATCTGCCTCTTGTGTTTCTTTGATATCTCGCCTGAGTCGAACTTCAAAGTTGAAGCTCTTTAATTAATTAAGGTATGATTTTTCTATTTGAAAATTTTAATTTTGCTTGTTAATTGAATAGATCGGTCGATAAAATTTTATATCTATTCCATTTACAGTGTCTGGTCCTTGCTTTGTTTACAGCTAGAAACTAACTGGTGGGTGTTAGTTACCGTCTATCCACTTTGCAATTCTCTCGGCTCAACGGCTGCTTATGCTGTATGCCTCAGGTTTGTGTAGTTTGTAATGCTATATTGGGAAATTTGGATGAACTTGCTTTTATTATCGTGTTCTGCCATGGGGATTGTATATTTGTTCGAATCCAGCATCTACCCACTTTCTTCTATGGATGGTTTGGTGACTTTGCACTGGTACTGTTAGCTTAAGTCATATGTGTGTGTTTATGGGTGTCATGAGTCTATTTTTGTTATTTTTGTTTGTATTTTGGTCTTTGCTATTCGATGTGCTTGTAATATTTGGTCTACATGTGTTGGGTCAAAGTTATTTGTCTAAATCGGATAAGTTATTGGTCTGCATGCTTTTGGAACTAAAATTATCAATCTCCCTCCTTTGTCAATTGCATTACAGCACGGATTGTTGGGGAATACATGATTTCAAACTGAGCTCTAATTGCAGAGAACCAAAACTTCCACAATTTCAATTATTTTCAGCATCTATAAGCTCTTATGAGAAAACCAAGTGGAAATCTTTTATGAACTGTCTCTCAAGCAGAAAAAAGGTGCATCTAAAACTTTGCATCACTTAAAAATTCAAAATATTATGGTTAGTGAAATAACTTTGTTGTTTTTGTAATTATGTACAGGCTATACCTTATCCAAAAGTTACGATCTGAGAATGAAGAGTTGCACCTCTTCTTACCTACTTTCACCAGCTGAATGCCAAAAGTTCACACATGTTAACATTTTATACAAGCTAAAGAAGCAATTGCAGTATATGGACCTTGAATTATAAGTAAAGGCTTGATTTAGATGCTTGCTAATTTTGTACTAATGGTACACTTCGTTATAATTTTGGTTTTCCAAATGTGCCTTTTGTGTTTATTTTCACTATTACATTGCTTTGTTTTGGTGCGTGGACTCCTTAGGTTACTTCACAAATCTTGGTAATTATTAGATAACCTTGCTTGTGATTTCTTTTGCACAATTTATACTGAGAATATTGCTATGAGAATTTTTCTCTTAGCTGGGTAACTAGTTTTTGATTTATCGTTATTGTGGGTTACATTAATAGAGATATATTACTAAAAGATTTTTCCTCTAGAATTATCTAAAAGCAATCAATCTGCCTCATATTTTTCATCTAAAGCAGCTGCTAAACATCAGGTTGCTTCTAGAACTTGTCAGCCATGGTTATTGTCTTGAACTGGCCAGCAAATCCTGGTTTAAATAATAGCAGATGACAACTTCTATCTTATGGAAGGGACAACATAGATTTGGGGAGGTTGTAACGATTTTTTTTCCAAATTTTTATGTCAATTACTTTAATTTCTATCACTATTATTTAATTTATTGTAGAATCATAAATCTTGATTGCTTAAATTTCTTTAACAGGTTCTGAATTTGGAGTGGGAATTAGTGGTCGACTCTTTGAAATGTCTTTCATGGGCGGACTTCAAACTTAGTGTATCATTTGCAGACATGATTTTATTTCACAATGTTGGTTTTACAGAAACATGTCAAGTGATGCAATTTTTGTACTGACCAGTCCAAGTCAACTAAATGTAAATAACCTTTATTGCCTAGACGGAGGACCCGACAAATTTGATCATGAATAGAACACCCTTTACTGTCAGCATCTTCATTTCGTAAGCACTTCTACCATGGTGGCTAAACAATATTTTGTTAATGGGATATTATGTGCTTTTTGTGCGGGTATTAGTTACAACCAAGTAAAGTCTTAATTAATTTGTATGGGATATTGTAAGTACTTAAATATATTTGTTGTTTATAGTTACATCTTCAATTATGCTATTTAGTTATTGTAACACCACACCTCTATTAAGGTCACTCGCAAAGGGAATGCCTTAATTTTGGTGGAGCATTTTTAGTAGACAGAAATGAAATTTACAAGACAGATAAAGTAGTACTTGAAAATTTTATAACTTTATTTACAACAGAAACAGAAATAATTTTGGTTACATCTTTCAAAATCACCATATCGGAATTCAAGTACATAAACATCGGTCTCGTACAAAAGCCTTCAAAATGCATAGTTTTTAAAGCCATAATCCCCAATATAAACTGCCATGGAAAGACAGAGCCAAAGCCAAGCAATACTTCAAACACTTCCAGCAGAGAGAATCAGAATCAAGCTCCTATATTTCCATCCTGAAAACCTGAGGGGGGGAACGGTAAGAAAAGAGGCGAAACAAACTAGGTCAGACATAAGTCTGGTGAGTCCAGTGACTTTCAGCATATAAACAGATAATAGTAACATGATATGTAAATAAAACTGGATGAGATATAACCGTAACAGAAATAGCAGGTTAACAGAAGGAACAGAATGATATAGGCTAAGCTAAGCTTCTTACTTAGTTTTCACTTCTCTGCACTAATACTAGTGTAACAGGATTAGGTGTTACCCTAATGTCTAAACTGAAACAGAAACGGAAATAGAATAATCTTTACAGAAACAGAATGCTAGTAATGGGCCTTTACCACCCGAATAGAGGCAGACGGTATAGAAACAAAATGCTAATAATGGGCTTCTACCACACCAACAAACAGAAGGTACGGAAACAGAATACAAATAATGGGCCTTTACCACCCAAACAGACAGAAGGTATGGAAACAGAATCAGAAACAGAATCCGAGACGAAAACAGAATGTTAGAATTAGGTGTACACTAGTAATGGGCCTTTACCACCCGAACAGACGGTACCATGCAGAAACAGACAGGTGTTACCACCCAACATAAACAGACGGTACCTACAGAAACAGACAGAACTAAGTGTACCCTAAGTCCTAACCCCAAGCGATTAGCTCCCTAATACATAAATACCATGTGTCGGCCCCACCGTAGGGTGTATCACTCCCAAAAGTGGCAACCTATTGGCACAGACCTATTTACAGATGTCACGGTGTCTTACATCCTCAGAGCAGACCGGATCCATGCACACACATGACCCGGTTGGAACGCGCCATCAACACCCCTCGCCATTATTAGAATGAACCACTTATAATTAGTTCAGTAGGTGTGCCCGGATCCCTACATAGCGTGGGGTCAAAGTTTTGATACCAGAAAGGGTTACTGACTAATATGGGTTCCACACAACAGATGACACAAGTAATTCCCCTCCTAACCTTGTGTCCCCAAACTAACAGATTTCAGATTAACTTGTTTACAGATTTCAGACAGAGTTCAGATTACTAGTTCACAGATCAGACAATCAAGTTAACAAGTTTTCAGATTAACAGATCAGATGTACGGACTTAAAGACTTACAGATTGTCTAACTTTGTATTGGGCCTACAGATTCACGAAACGGGATTATTAAATTCATCAGTCCAGTTGGTTTAACCCTATCCACCCAACACGTTTTTAGACACTACATTTCTCTTATATTTGCATTAATTAAATATTAATGAATAGACCTCCCACATTAGGTCGGTAGCTTGTGGCCGCTGGATGTGCCGGGCGGTTCCGGGTAGACTTCTACCACAAGCCAGACCTAACCTCATGTCTAAGCATATTTTAGTTATGCCTACGACCTCTCACATTAGACTGACAGTTTGCGGTTGCTGGTTAAGCCGGCTGGTTCCGGGCAGGCTTCTACCGCAAACAGAGTCTAACCTCGTGTCATAGCTAATTTATTCCAATACAGATTATACAGATATCAGACTAATTATGTCCATTTATCAGATTAAACTTGGTTACAGTAGATTAATCAAATTTCCATATTTTTACTCAATCTTAGATCGAGCCTACGGATTTTTCATACCCAAATTACAATTATTTAGCTTTCAACAGATTAGGCAATTCAATAGATAACAGATCTAGCAGATTAGGCGATTCAACAGATTAAGCAATTCAATAGATAACAGATCTAGCAGATTAGGCGATTCAACAGATTAGCAGATTAGGCAATTCAACAGATTTAGCAGATAACAAATTTAGCAGATAACAGATTTAGCAGATTAGGCAATTCAACATATTTAGCAGATAACAGATTTAGCATATTATATATTTCCAAAATTCTATTTACATATCTTGCCTAATAATAAATTAAGCCTAAACTTTCATGCCTAAATCATGGTCATAATTCATAATACAACATATGCCCAAATTTTTAGTTAAACTTTGCACAATACATAATATTCTCTAGAAAGCCCCAAATCATGATATACTCTATGAATTATGCCAAGTTATAGCCAGTAATGCCAATTATCCAAAAATCCACTTTTAGGCGTATTCACATTGATAGTTATCCTAGTATAATATGGGTCTCTACGCCTAAGTTACCTATTCTTTTTTTTTCAAAATCATGAATCGTTACATAAAAAAATATGCCCAAAAATCTAGATCTTTAAATTATAACATCTCAAAATCAGATCTCAATTTTAAACATGCGTTATGTCCCCAAGTTTCAAGTCACATGTTATCATACAATGATTCCTCTTCTTCTAAATTATAGAGTATACACAGATCTAGATCTAATTTACAACATATGTCCATTTCTCAAATCAGTCTAAGATCAGTCATGTCCAATTATGCATTGTCCATTATTTGTCCCAAAATTTAGCGTTTGTGCGTTAATCTCTTATGAGATTTGGCACAGGCTCGTGGTAGCCTGGCTATAAACAAAAAGGAAGAAAAGAGGGAATAAATAAAGAACAGACACAATCAAGATAGACCCACAGAAAAGTATGCATAACCTCAGATCCAGATTCACAAAAATTCAAGATAATTATTAAATTTCATATCTGAAAATAACTGTACTCACGATTGAAAAGGTAAATCTTGATTTCTGGGATCTATATTCTGACACTGAATAGCGCTCCTTTGGCGTAGACTATCGATTAGATTAGAAAATAGTTCTTCTCTTTTAACTCTATTCAGATTGGAAGAAGATGCACTGGTTCTAGTTTTGATTCTAGCAGAGTAGCGACGCCATTTTTATTTTTAATTAGAATAGAGGCAGAATGAAATTGTGTGGAGAGAAAGCTAGGTTTGGGGGTGTTTAAATAGGTTAGAGCTCACGGATCCAGTCAGAAAGGCATCCTGGTGCAGAAAAATGGATCTGTCTCCAGATCTGGAAAAGGGGGGAGGTCGACCCCCAGGTCGACCCTAAGGTCGACCCTAGTGTCGACCTGGAGCCCTGGGCGGGAATTTTCCCACCCAGCCCGGGTGTCTGTTTTGAATTTCGAAATCTGATTTTTGAATTTCAGGTTGGTTTTTACTGAAACTTCTGAAGGCCATATCTTCTTCATACGGAGTCCGATTTCAAGGAGAACGCAATGACATAACCCATTTCCCTTAATTATTCTGTTACAATTTAATTATTCTCTGATTTTTCATTCTTATGTTCACAGAAAATACAGGGTTCATTCTCCCCTCCTTAAAGGATTTCGTCCTCGAAATCTTCAAGTTAAGAAGAATGTGTCCTACCATCTAATCACCCATCTACTCAACCATCATCCACAAGCATCCATTGTCCGTAGAAAACTTCTAATGTTGTATGAACATATGCAAAAGTGTGTGTATATGTTCCTTATATAATGCAAAGACCAGGCGGTCCACTGATTCAGTTGACCTCCTTAAGCGAATTATGTCAGTGCCATGAGTCCAACATGTATGCAATTTTCTTATTTGATACATATCATTTCTATATGAGTGCACAACCGTTCATTCATAGGAAACATCCATATGCTGAGTCAACCATTTTGCATCTATAAATTTTTTTAAAATGCACACACATCCATATGCAGTATGAGAGTGTTTTTGAGCCGATCTAGTGCCTAGTGTGTGTATATCCATCCACGAGAAACCACTAGCAACCACTTGCATCCACTTGCAACCATCAAACATAACATGTCTCAAACACATGTTTACACCCATTAGTTTCTACCTAAAGGTCGAAGATTCGATCAATATGATACAACTGAGAGACAGAAGCAAGTACGATTAAAACAAAAGCTTAGTTCCCATTAGACATCGGTTTAAGAGAATAACCCCCTAAGTATCAACCCCGAAGACCAAAATCAACATCAGATTGACACTCAGAGAATCACTCCCATTAAACAAATGTCCAACTGGAAATCTACTTCACGCTTTGAACAAAAACCCCTATCCTTTTCAGAAATATTCAGACACTTACAAACTACTGGTATAGATCAGAGGATTCTCAGAAAACTAAGCATGATAAATTCCCACCATATCCCACAAAACACCAGAATGTATGCATCACAGTCAACTTTAACGCCTAACACAGATACCCTCAAACCCCAACTTATCACAAACAGATGAGTCATAACCCTTATGGGTCTGAGTCTACAGCGGGATCAGAAACAAGACTAGTATTAAAGTGCAGAGTTTCAATAACAGAATCAAAATGCCAGAATCAAAAAGAGTTAAAACTCCACAATCAGATAAAGAAATTAGACCTTCTATAGGAAGTTTTCCTATTTCTATCCTATCCGCCAGCCTCGAGGGTATTCGCCTGCCCTCCAGAAGTAGGACCTATCCTTTGCCGTTGCCCTCGTTTCTTCGGGGAGTCCCTAGTGAAGTGTCCCATCTCACCATAGTTAAAGCAGGTGCCCTTCCTCTTTCTGCAATCCTTGTTCAGATGGGTCGAGCTTCCACAAGTAAAGCACTTCTTCTCCTTCTTGTCTTCAGACTTCTCATCCTTCTTTTGTGTTTCCTTTTTGGGCCCCGCCTTCTTGTTCTGTGGTCCTTCAAGCTTTTCTTCTTTCTTCTCACTTTTGGTTTCCTCTTCATGCATCAATGCCATGTCAACTAATTTCTCGAAGGTAGCCCCCATAGGAATGTGGGACATTGCCAATCCGTGTAGCGGCTCGTTCAAACCTTTAGCAAACGTTAGTGCCTTCTTATGCGGTGTATTTACCAAATCTAAGCCGAATCTCGCCAACTGATTAAACTTGTTGACGTACTCTCTCACTGATAAATTCCCCTGCTTCAACGCCAAGAACCTCTCTACGTATAGACTCTCTTCCACTCGTGAGAGAAATTTCATCTCGAACCTATGCCTGAAATCCATCCATGCCCCTACCGGACGCTCTCCATTTGTGACCTCCCACCAAAAAGAAGCTTCGTCCTTAAGCAACCATACCGCCAACTGTATCTTCTGCCTATTGTCCACCTCGAAGATAACGAACAAATCAGTTCCATTAAAGTTCTTCCCACCCATGGCTCGAAAGTCTATACATATCTCCGGGAAAGTATTCACGTGCGGAGGAGGAGAAGGAACCACTGCAACTGGGGGAGGAGGGATGTTTGCTGGGCCCGCATCATCAGCCAGGTATCGATACGTCCTCCAGAAGGTTAAGATCCCCAGACATGCTGAAACGAAAGAAAAGGACAGATTCAAAACAAAGGATAGAAAGATAGGCATATGGCTTTGGGGATTATGTTTTTCAAAATAAACTCTACTTTTGAAAATACTTCCTTTTTTGTAACACCCCGCCTCCGCCAGGGTGACTCTTGCAAGCACTCTGACTTTGGAGGGACGTTTGAATCGGGTAAACATGCATAATGATATATCAAGGCAGAACAAGAACATATGTATATATGTAAACAGAGTAAATAACATAGATAAAACAGCGGAAGATTTCAAACCATTTCAAAACAAGTCTGGTACAACATAATGTCAACTTTCCAAATACACAAGTCTAGATAAAACAACAATACTGAAAAACTGAAATACATAAGTACTATCCCCAAAATAAGTGATAACCATAGCTAGCTTCATGTCAAGACCGTACATGAGCTAAAATCCCACAAGCAAGCGGTCAGAAATCCAAGCTAAGCTCCAATATTCCCTCCCTGAGAACCTGGGGGGGAAACGGAAGAAAAGAGGCGAAAGAAAACAGGTCAGTCAAAAAGACTGAGTAAGCCCTACTACAATCAATGTAAACTGATAAAGTTAACTGGCATGAGAAGCAGGGATGAACATAAGGATAATTACATACTAGCATGGTGAATATCTAACAGATAGTTCAAAGGAGTCGTCACATAATCAAGGTGAAGTTTTTCACCACAGGTGTACCAGCATTCTAACATGTCATGTATAAACAAGAATTTATCCCTTGGCCTAAACTTGGCCCAATATCAGGTGTTGACCTAAGTCAAGATCCAACTTCTTAGTACCAATACTAGTATAACAGGATTAGGTGTTACCCTAATGTCTATATCGAAACAGGACGGAACAGAATGGTCCATACAGAGATAGAGTTTGGAAAAAAAAGGGGCTTTTACCACCCTAACAGATAAAGTACAGAAACGGAATGCTAACAATAATGGGCCTTTACCACCCTAACAGAACAGAGTACAGAAACGGAATACTACAATTAGGTGTACACTACTAGTGGGCCTTTACCACCCTAACAGACGGTACCACGCAGAAATAGACGGGTGTTACCACCCAACAAAACAGACGGTACCAACAGAATCAGACAGAGCTAAGTGTACCCTAAATCCTACCCAAACGATCGGCTCCCTAATACATAAATACCCTATGTCGGCCCCACGATAGGGTGTATCACTCCCTAAAGTGGCAACCAATTGGCACATGCGTATTTACAGATGTCATGGCGTCTTACATCCTCAGAGGCAGACCGGGATCCATGCACGCACATGACCCGGTTGGAACGCACCATCAACACCCATCGCCATTATCAAAATGAACCACTTATAATTAGTTCAGTAAGCGTGCCCGGACCCTACCTACAGTTGGGTCAAAGTTTTGATACCAGAAAGGGTTACTGACTAATATGGGTCCCAAACAACAGATGACACAAGTATTCCCCCTTGTGTCCCCAGACTATCAGATTCAGATTAACTTATTAACAGAGTTCAGACATACCAGGTTCAGACGATCAGTTTTCAGACTAACGGATCAGATAACAGATTTACAAACTTGCCTAACTTGGTGTGGGTCCTACAGATCCGCAAAACAGGTTCGTTTAATTTATCAATCAAGTTAGTTTATCCAGACCAGGTATCCAATCGGTTCTCAGCCTTATCAAATTACTGAGTTGGATTGGCTAAGTATAGATCAACTTAACCCCGTTAAATTACCGAGTTCAGATTGGTTAAGTGTAGGTTAACTTAACCCTAACAACTAGTCGTATTTTTCGGTTAAGTGTCATTAAGAAATCAAGCCCGGTTTCACTTAACCTACCCATTCATGTCAAATTGGTTAAGTGTCATAAATCAAATTTACTTAACCTTATCATGTAACATTAATTAATTTAATGCACCTTAACCTCTCACATTAGACCTCGTTGTGGTTACTAGTTAAGCCGGGCGGGTCCGGGTAGCTTTACACCACAACTTGGTCTAACCTCGGGTTCAAGGTACAACATGACCAACTTCTCACATTGGGTCCTATTGTTTGTAGCAACTAGTTAAGCCGGTCGGTTCCGGGTAGGTTTACGCTACAACTCAACCCAACCTCGAGTTGGTTACACTTATCTTTTCTAAGTGTCATGTCCATCATGTTTCCAAAACATGTTACAAGTTTTCAAGCATTTGGGTAGACCTAACTTAATAGGTAAATTCCCAAAGGGTAGACCTAACTTAATAGGTAAATTCCCAAGCTTATGTTTTTATGTCTTTTAAGTTTACTCAACCCCAAACGCAATCCCATCGCTTACATATCGCAATAGCGCATAAAGGATAGAAAGAGGGAACTTGGCATAATCATGACATAAAGGTGTTGAAGCCACAAGTTCAACATGGTGGCATATGAAGTGTACATGTGTTCATATACTTGCATATTACATTTTTAGGCCTCAAAAGCATGCATAAAACCAAACTTAGCATATTGGTGATACATGGTGATAAATGACATGTAGAAATGGCCATAAGTTCGCATTTAGCCTCACATGCAAGTTATCATAAGAGATATGATAACTTACATGTTGCCAAAATGCAACCTTTAGCATAAAGCTTGGAGCTTTAAGCTCATAAACCCAAGACAAGCTTGCATAACATGATAACATGAACAAAAGGATCAACCCAAACTTGCATAACATAACTTGCATATCATATGACAAACTTGCATATCAAACTTGCATAAAATAACTTGCATATCATATGACAAACTTGCATATCAAACTTGCATAACATAACTTGATGAACTTGCATAACACATCATAGTAAACTTGCATAACACATCATAGTAAACTTGCATAACACATCATAGTAAACTTGCATATCATGGCAAACTTGCATATCATACATTTAACTTTAGAGTTTAAGTATGAAAGTAGAATAGGGCTTACCATACTTATGAAGGCACAAAAGATATGACAAAGCCCTTATGCAATCAAATAGACCCAAAATGCAAGCTCTAACATAAAAACCCTTGAGCCAAAATGATCAAAACTCTTTCTTTATGATGCAAATATAGAAACTTGACTTGAATGCAAGCTAATGATGCTCATACAAGTTTGAAAACACTTGTATGCATGGAAAATCACTTAGAAATTTATTTAGGAATTTTATGAAGAGAGTGGAGGCCATGAGAGGATTGATTTTGCTATAGTTTAGTTACTAGAATGAATAATGATGATTTAGGGTTAGGTTAGGGGCTTATTTATAGAGATTAGGATTAGTTCTAGCCTTAGGATTAAACCCTAGTTCTAATCTCAGCCCTCAAAATCGAATCTGGCCCCCAAACTCAACACAATCCCAAAATGGTGCACCAGGCAGAACTGCCCGGCTGGACCAAGTCGACAGCCAAGTCGACAGGGCTGTCGACTTGGGTCCAACCAAGTCGACTCCCAAGTCGACAGGGCTGTCGACTTGGGTGCTCTGGCGGGAATTTTCCCGCCTGGCCCAAACTGGCCCAAATTTCCAAATTCAAACTTGAATTTGAAATCTGTTTTTACTTTGAAATTTTCTGAAAACTTCGTTGGGCCTTAATCGGGTCATACGGACTCCGATTTTCGAAAAATCGGACTCTATTTCGTGTATTTTTCCGAGACGAACGCAATGGCATAGCCCGTTTCCCTTGATTCAGATTTATAAATTAAATTCTGCCTCGATTTACGTTATAACAGGTTATTGAAAATACGGGTTGTTACATTCTCCCCTCCTTAAAGGATTTCGTCCCCGAAATCTTCAAGTTAGGAAGAACGTATCCTACCATCCAATCATCCATCTACTCAAAACATCATCCACGAGCAATCATTGTCCTTACAAGATTCTAGATGTTGTATGAACATATGCAAAGGTGTGTGTATATGTCCTTATCTAATGCAAATATCATCAATGCAAAGTATGTTAGTGAAATGAATCCATTATGTATGCAAATAGTCCTAACCATATAATACTATATGTGTGCACAAACATTCATCCATATGCAACATCCATGTGCCGAATTAACCATCTTGCAACCATAAGAATTGAAAATGTACACACGTCCATATGAATTATGAGAGTGTATTTCAAGCCGATCTAGTGCCTAGTGTGTGTTTATGCATCCACGAGCAACCACTAGCAACCACTTGCATCCACTTGCAACCATCAAACATAACATGTCTCAAACACATGTTTACATCCATAGGATTCCTATCTCAACAAGATACAGTCGAGTGATGGAAGCGAGTACAGATAAAACAAAAACTTGGTACATATACTTACAGACTACTAGTACAGATCAGATTTTTCCCAAATGATTCTTAGGAAACTAAGCATGGTAGAAACCCAGAATGTATTCGTCATAGTCACCCTCATGCCCAACACAGATACTCTCAAACCCCAATTTATCACAAACAGATGAGTTATAACTCTCAGGGAGTTTGAGACTATTACCAGATCAGAAGCAAGACTAGCATTAAAGTACCGAGTTTCCATTACAGAATCAAAATACCAGAAAAAGAGTTTCAAACTGAATATCAGAAAAGGAAAATTAAACATCCTACAGACAAATTATTCTAGCCCTAATCTATTCACTCGCCATGCGAGTATTCACCGTTCCTTCCGATGTAGTCCCTTTCTTCTTCGGGCAGTCCCTAGTGAAGTGTCCCATCTCTCCACAGTTAAAGCAAGTGCCCTTCCTCTTTCTGCAATCCTTGTTTAGATGAGTTGAGCTTCCACAAGTAAAGCACTTCTTTTCCTTCTTATCTTCAGACTTCTCCTCCTTCTTTTGCATTTCCTTTTTGGGCCCCGTTTTCTTGTTTTGAGACTCACTCACCTTGACCTCCTTCTTTGCACTCTTGTTCTCTTCATTGAGTAGGGCCATATCTACCAAACTCTCAAACGTGGCCCCCATGGGCACATGAGACATAGCTAACTCCTGTAACGGCTCATTCAATCCTCTAGCAAAACGAAGAGCCTTCTTCTGAGTAGTACTCACCATATCCAAGCCAAAACGAGCTAACTGATTGAACTTGTTCACATATTCTTTGACAGACATGTCTCCTTGCTTCAAAGTAATAAACCTCTCCATTTGCAAATTCTCTTCAGCAGAAGACAGAAACTTAAGCCCGAATCTTGTCCTGAAATCGGCCCAAGTCTCAACGGGCCTAGTCGCGGTGGTGATCTCCCACCAATAAGCGGCTTCATCCTTCATAAGCCAAACCGCCAACAGGATCTTTCTCTGATCATCTAATCCAAAGATAGCGAATAAATCCTCGGTCTCTTTCAACCAATTCCGGGCCTCTACAAAAGTCTCGGTACCTAGAAAGTTCTTGCCACCCATTGCTTTGAAGTCCTTGCAAATCTTCGTGAACTCTACTGGAGGATGCTGAGGGAGAGGAGGAGGAGGAACCTCAGCGACAGGAGGAGGAGGACCATTAACCACCGGAGGAGGAGTAACATTTGCGGGGCCGGCTTCGGTCGCCCTAGCCTCCATAAGTCTCCTATACCAAACAGGAACTTGCACTCCCTCTGGGATAACAAAGTTATCTATCATACTGAAACGAAGGAAAAGATAGATTCAGAACGAGGAAACTAAGAATAGATCACTAAGGATTGTGCTAATGGCTTTTTGGGGAATAGCCTTTTAAAATAAACTAGACTTTTCTTTGGAAAATACTTTATACTTGATTTTGAAAATAGTTTTCCAAAAGTTTTCTAAAAACCTTTTTGTTCCTTCTCGTAAACCATATGCTCTGATACCAAATGTAACACCCCGCCTCCGCCAGGGTGACTCTTGCAAGCACTCTGACTTTGGAGAGACGTTTGAATCGGGTAAACATGCATAATGATATATCAAGGCAGAACAAGAACATATGTATATATGTAAACAGAGTAAATAACATAGATAAAACAGCGGAAGATTTCAAACCATTTCAAAACAAGTCTGGTACAACATAATGTCAACTTTCCAAATACACAAGTCTAGATAAAACAACAATACTGAAAAACTGAAATACATAAGTACTATCCCCAAAATAAGTGATAACCATAGCTAGCTTCATGTCAAGACCGTACATGAGCTAAAATCCCACAAGAAAGCGGTCAGAAATCCAAGCTAAGCTCCAATATTCCCTCCCTGAGAACCTGGGGGGGAAACGGAAGAAAAGAGGCGAAAGAAAACAGGTCAGTCAAAAAGACTGAGTAAGCCCTACTACAATCAATGTAAACTGATAAAGTTAACTAGCATGAGAAGCAGGGATGAACATAAGGATAATTACATACTAGCATGGTGAATATCTAACAGATAGTTCAAAGGAGTCGTCACATAATCAAGGTGAAGTTTTTCACCACAGGTGTACCAGCATTCTAACATGTCATGTATAAACAAGAATTTATCCCTTGGCCTAAACTTGGCCCAATATCAGGTGTTGACCTAAGTCAAGATCCAACTTCTTAGTACCAATACTAGTATAACAGGATTAGGTGTTACCCTAATGTCTATATCGAAACAGGACGGAACAGAATGGTCCATACAGAGATAGAGTTTGGGAAAAAAAGGGCTTTTACCACCCTAACAGATAAAGTACAGAAACAGAATGCTAACAATAATGGGCCTTTACCACCCTAACAGAACAGAGTACAGAAACGGAATACTACAATTAGGTGTACACTACTAGTGGGCCTTTACCACCCTAACAGATGGTACCACGCAGAAATAGACGGGTGTTACCACCCAACAAAACAGACGGTACCAACAGAATCAGACAGAGCTAAGTGTACCCTAAATCCTACCCAAACGATCGGCTCCCTAATACATAAATACCCTATGTCGGCCCCACGATAGGGTGTATCACTCCCTAAAGTGGCAACCAATTGGCACAGGCGTATTTACAGATGTCACGGCGTCTTACATCCTCAGAGGCAGACCGGGATCCATGCACGCACATGACCCGGTTGGAACGCACCATCAACACCCATCGCCATTATCAGAATGAACCACTTATAATTAGTTCAGTAAGCGTGCCCGGACCCTACCTACAGTTGGGTCAAAGTTTTGATACCAGAAAGGGTTACTGACTAATATGGGTCCCAAACAACAGATGACACAAGTATTCCCCCTTGTGTCCCCAGACTATCAGATTCAGATTAACTTATTAACAGAGTTCAGACATACCAGGTTCAGACGATCAGTTTTCAGACTAACGGATCAGATAACAGATTTACAAACTTGCCTAACTTGGTGTGGGTCCTACAGATCCGCAAAACAGGTTCGTTTAATTTATCAATCAAGTTAGTTTATCCAGACCAGGTATCCAATCGGTTCTCAGCCTTATCAAATTACTGAGTTGGATTGGCTAAGTATAGATCAACTTAACCCCGTTAAATTACCGAGTTCAGATTGGTTAAGTGTAGGTTAACTTAACCCTAACAACTAGTCGTATTTTTCGGTTAAGTGTCATTAAGAAATCAAGCCCGGTTTCACTTAACCTACCCATACATGTCAAATTGGTTAAGTGTCATAAATCAAATTTACTTAACCTTATCATGTAACATTAATTAATTTAATGCACCTTAACCTCTCACATTAGACCTCGTTGTGGTTACTAGTTAAGCCGGGCGGGTCCGGGTAGCTTTACACCACAACTTGGTCTAACCTCGGGTTCAAGGTACAACATGACCAACTTCTCACATTGGGTCCTATTGTTTGTAGCAACTAGTTAAGTCGGTCGGTTCCGGGTAGGTTTACGCTACAACTCAACCCAACCTCGAGTTGGTCACACTTATCTTTTCTAAGTGTCATGTCCATCATGTTTCCAAAACATGTTACAAGTTTTCAAGCATTTGGGTAGACCTAACTTAATAAGTAAATTCCCAAAGGGTAGACCTAACTTAATAGGTAAATTCCCAAGCTTATGTTTTTATGTCTTTTAAGTTTACTCAACCCCAAACGCAATCCCATCGCTTACATATCGCAATATCGCATAAAGGATAGAAAGAGGGAACTTGGCATAATCATGACATAAAGGTGTTGAAGCCACAAGTTCAACATGGTGGCATATGAAGTGTACATGTGTTCATATACTTGCATATTACATTTTTAGGCCTCAAAAGCATGCATAAAACCAAACTTAGCATATTGGTGATACATGGTGATAAATGACATGTAGAAATGGCCATAAGTTCGCATTTAGCCTCACATGCAAGTTATCATAAGAGATATGATAACTTACATGTTGCCAAAATGCAACCTTTAGCATAAAGCTTGGAGCTTTAAGCTCATAAACCCAAGACAAGCTTGCATAACATGATAACATGAACAAAAGGATCAACCCAAACTTGCATAACATAACTTGCATATCATATGACAAACTTGCATATCAAACTTGCATAACATAACTTGCATATCATATGACAAACTTGCATATCAAACTTGCATAACATAACTTGATGAACTTGCATAACACATCATAGTAAACTTGCATAACATAACTTGATGAACTTGCATAACACATCATAGTAAACTTGCATAACACATCATAGTAAACTTGCATAACACATCATAGTAAACTTGCATATAATGGCAAACTTGCATATCATACATTTAACTTTAGAGTTTAAGTATGAAAGTAGAATAGGGCTTACCATACTTATGAAGGCACAAAAGATATGACAAAGCCCTTATGCAATCAAATAGACCCAAAATGCAAGCTCTAACATAAAAACCCTTGAGCCAAAATGATCAAAACTCTTTCTTTATGATGCAAATATAGAAACTTGACTTGAATGCAAGCTAATGATGCTCATACAAGTTTGAAAACACTTGTATGCATGGAAAATCACTTAGAAATTTATTTAGGAATTTTATGAAGAGAGTGGAGGCCATGAGAGGATTGATTTTGCCATAGTTTAGTTACTAGAATGAATAATGATGATTTAGGGTTAGGTTAGGGGCTTATTTATAGAGATTAGGATTAGTTCTAGCCTTAGGATTAAACCCTAGTTCTAATCTCAGCCCTCAAAATCGAATCTGGCCCCCAAACTCACCACAATCCCAAAATGGTGCACCAGGCAGAACTGCCCGGCTGGACCAAGTCGACAGCCAAGTCGACAGTGCTGTCGACTAGGGTCCAACCAAGTCGACTCCCAAGTCGACAGGGCTGTCGACTTGGGTGCTCTGGCGGGAATTTTCCCGCCTGGCCCAAACTGGCCCAAATTTCCAAATTCAAACTTGAATTTGAAATCTGTTTTTACTTTGAAATTTTCTGAAAACTTCATTGGGCCTTAATCGGGTCATACGGACTCCGATTTTCGAAAACTCGGACTCTATTTCGCGTATTTTTCCGAGACGAACGCAATGGAATAGCCCGTTTCCCTTGATTCAGATTTATAAATTAAATTCTGCCTCGATTTACGTTATAACAGGTTATTGAAAATACGGGTTGTTACATTTTTAAACCTTTTTGAAAACATTTTTCAAAAACTTTTTATCAAATCTGGTAACCTTCAGCTCTGATACCAAGTGTAACACCACACCTCCATTAAGGTCACTCGCAAAGGGAATGCCTTAATTTTGGTGAAGCGTTTATAGTAGACAGAATAGAAATTTACAAGACAGATAAAGTAGTACTTGAAAATTTTATAACTTTATTAACAACAGAAACAGAAATAAGTTTGGTTACATCTTTCAAAATCACCATATCGGAATTCAAGTACATAAATATCGGTCTCGTACAAAAGCCTTCAGGATGCATAGTTTTTAAAGCCATAATCCCCAATATAAACTGCCATGGAAAAATAGAGCCAAAGCCAAGCAATACTTCAAACACTTCCAGCAGAGAGAATCAGAATCAAGCTCCTATGTTTCCACCCTGAAAACCTGGGGGGGAGGGAACGGAAACAAAAGAGGCGAAACAAACTAGGTCAGACATAAGTCTGGTGAGTCCAGTGACTTTCAGCATATAAACAGATAATAGTATCATGACATGTAAATAAAACTGAATGAGAGATAACCATAATAGAAATAGCAGGTTAACATAAGGAATGGAATGATATAGGCTAAGCTAAGCTTCTTACTTAGTTTTCACCTCTCTGCACTAGTACCAGTGTAACAGGATTAGGTGTTACCCAAATGTCTAAACTGAAACAGAAATGGAAACAGAATAATCTTTACAGAAACAGAATGCTAGTAATGGGCCTTTACCACCCGAACAGAGGCAGACGGTATAGAAACAAAATGCTAATAATGGGCTTTTACCACACCAACAGACAGAAGGTACGGAAACAGAATACTAATAATGCGCCTTTACCACCCAAATAGACAGAAGGTACGGAAACAGAATCAGAAACGGAATCCGAGACGGAAATAGAATAATCCCTATGAAAACAGAATGTTAGAATTAGGTGTACACTAGTAATGGGCCTTTACCACCCGAACAAACGGTACCACGCAGGAACAGACAGGTGTTATACCACCTAACAGAAACAGATGGTACACATAGAAACAGACATAACTAAGTGTACCCCAAGTCCTACCCCCAAGCGATCGGCTCCCTAATACATAAATACCCTGTGTCGGCCCCATAGTAGGGTGTATCACTCCCTAAAGTGGCAACCTATTGTCATAGACCTATTTACAGATATCACGGTGTCTTACATCCTCAGAGCAGACCAGTTCCATGCACACACATGACCCGGTTGGAACGCGCCATCAACACCCCTCGCCACTATCAGAATGAACCGCTTATAATTAGTTCAGTAAGCGTGCCCGGACCCCTACATAGCGTGGGGTCAAAGTTTTGATACCAGAAAGGGTTACTGACTAATATGGGTTCCACACAACAGATGACACAAGTAATTCCCCTCCTAACCTTGTGTCCTCAAACTAACAGATTTCAGATTAACTTGTTTACAGATTTTAGACAGAGTTCAGATTACTAGTTCACAGATCAGACAATCAAGTTAACAAGTTTTCAGATTAACAGATTAGATGTACAGACTTAACAGACTTACAGATTGTATAACTTTGTATAGGGCTAACAGATTCATGAAACGGGTTTATTAGATTCATCAGTCCAGTTGGTTTAACCCTATCCACCCAACACGTTTTTAGACACCACATTTCTCTTAAATTTGCATTAATTAAATATTAATGCATAAACCTCTCACATTAGGTCGGTAGCTTGTGGCCGCTGGATGTGTCGGGCGGTTCCGGGCAGACTTCTGCCATAAGCCAGACCTAACCTCGTGTCTAAGCATATTTTAGTTATGCCTACGACCTCTCACATTAGACTGACAGTTTGTGGTTGCTGGTTAAGCCGGCTGGTTCCGGGCAGGCATCTACCGCAAACAGAGTCTAACCTCATGTCATAGCCAATTTATTCCAATACAGATTATACAGATATCAGATTAATTATGTCCATTTATCATATTTAACTTTGTTACAGCAGATTAATCAAATTTCCATTTTTTTACTCAATCTTAGATCGAGCCTACGGATTTTTCATACCCAAATTACAATTATTTAGCTTTCAACAGATTAGGAAATTCAATAGATAATAGATCTAACAGATTAGGCGATTCAACAGATTAGCAGATTAGGAAATTCAACAGATAACAGATCTAGCAGATTAGGCGATTCAACATATTAGCAGATTAGGCAATTCAACAGATTTAGCAGATAACATATTTAGCAGATTAGGCAATTCAACAGATTTAGCAGATAACAGATTTAGCAGATTATATATTTCCAAAATTCTATTTACATATCTTGCCTAATAATAAATTAAGCCTAAACTTTCATGCCTAAATCATGGTCATAATTCATAATACAATATATGCCCAAATTTTTAGTTAAACTTTGCACAGTACAGAATATTCTCTAAAAAGCCCCAAATCATGATATGCTCTATGAATTATGTCATGTTATAGCCTTTAATGCCAATTATCCAAAAATCCACTTTTAGGCATGTTCACATTGATAGTTATCCTAGTATAATATGGGTCTCTACGCCTAAGTAACATATTCTTTTTTTTTTCAAATAATGAATCGTTACATAAAAAAATATGCCCAAAAATCTAGATCTTTAAATTATAACATCTCAAAATCAGATCTTAATTTTAAAAATGCGTTATGTTCCCAAGTTTTAAGTCACATGTTATCATACAATGATTTGTCTTCTTCCAAATTACAGAGTATACACAGATCTAGATTTAATTTACAACATATGTCCATTTCTCAAATCAGTCAAAGATCAGTCATGTCCAATTATGCATTATCCATTATTTATCCCAAAATTTAGCATTCATGCGTTAATCTCTTATGAGATTTGGCTCAGGCTCATGGTAGCTTGGCTATAAACAAAAAGGAAGAAAAGAGGGAATATATATAGAACAGTCACAATCAAGATAGATCCACAGAAAAGTATGCATAACCTCAGATCTAGATTCACAAAAATGTCAAGATAATTATTAAATTTCATATCTGAAAATAACTGTACTCACGATTGAAAAGGTAAATCTTGATTTCTGGGATCTGTACTCTGACACTGAATAGCGCTCCTTTGGCGTAAATTATCGATTAGATTAGAAAATAGTTGTTCTCTTTTAACTCTATTCAGATTGGAAGAAGATGCACTAGTTCTAGTTTTGATTCTAGCAGAGTAGCGACGCCATTTTTATTTTTAATTAGAATAGAGGAAGAATATAGGCAAAATGAAATTGTGTGGAGAGAAAGCTAGGTTTGGGGGTGTTTAAATAGGTTAGAGCTCACGGATCCAGTCAGAAAGGCGTCCAGGTGCAGAAAAATGGATCTGTCTCGAGATCTGGAATGGGGGGTCGACCCTAAGGTCGACCCTAGTATCGACCTGTTCCCCCAAGTCGACCCCCAGGTCGACCCTAGTGTCGACCTGGACCCCTGCAAAGGAATTTTCCCGCCCAGCCCGGGTGTCTGTTTTGAATTTCGAAATCTGATTTTTGAATTTCGGGCTGGTTTTTACTGAAACTTCTGAAGGCCATATCTTCTTCATGCGGAGTCCGATTTACACAAACTTGGACTCTATTTCAAGTAGAATTTCGAGACGAACGCAATCGCGTAACCCGTTTCCCTTAATTATTCTATTACAATTTAATTATTCTCTGATTTGTCATTCTTATGTTCACAGAAAATACGGGGTGTTACAGTTATACACACCCTTTGGGTTTTTGGTCTTAATTTTTAGTTAGCTACAACATATTTTTGTAATTTGTGTGTTGTTGATTATGTAGGCTTTAACATATAAAAGTTGGAAAAACATCAAAAGCTAGCAAAAGATGAGGATTTAGCCTGGTGGCCAAACAACAGATATTATTATTTATCGAGGAGTATGTTCTTTGTTATTTTTGTAAATGTGTGGCAATATATATAAAAGGAATTAAATGTGTGACTTCACAAATGCTGTGAATATAGTCAGTGTTAGTTTTTAGCAATTGTGAGTACAATTTGCATATATGTTGCATCAATGGTTTTTTATTTATAATTTTGTATATTTTTAACAACGGGAAAAAAATAGTTGTAATAAACGTCTTACAACGGTCAATACCTATTGCAAAAAATATTATAGCGGGCTGCTATTCTATTAAAGGAACATACAACAACATAAGGCCGTTGTAAAAAGTCTATTACAACTGTATGTTACCACATTCACTGCTCGTTGTAAAAGAGGACATATTACAACATGGCCTAATACAGCGGGCAGACTGACCGTTGTAATGCCCGTTGTAATAGATCTGTTTTGTTGTAGTGACCTTGTCAAAGACTGTAGGAAGACTAAGGGAGGAGCTCGGTTTCACTACAGGAAGATGGGACATTATAGCAAGCAATGCCCTCAGAAGTAGGGAGAGGAGGCAGGATCATCCGAAGCATAGGTTCACGCGCTTAAGGCGACTCGAACTGGTAGTGGAAGTCAGGACCAAGGTAGGAAAGTCACTATAGAAGGTTTGATTTCTCTTGTTAGGACTTTTTTTTATTTCAGTGCTTCTCATTCTTTCATATCCAGTTTTGTTGTTGATAGTCTGCATCTAGATACTTCTATAGTTTCTGATCCAGTAGTTGTCTCAAACCTATAGGAGGTACGTCTCACTTATCTATGATGTGTAGGGGTTTGAGGATTTTTATACTTGGCGTCGAGTTTGAGTGTGACGCGTATGTACTGGGTTTTATTGGTTACAAGATTATTCTAGGGATGGATTGGCTGGCCATGTTTGGTGTCATCCTTGATTATGAGAGGAGAGTTTTTATGGTTTTGACATGTCATGGTATGACTCTTGAGATTTCTTACGACCCACGAGGGTCAATTATACTTGGTTTCTTTGATTCCTTAGATGTTTCCGTTGACGATCTTAGATTGGTACCCATAGTTGGATACTTTTCAGATGTATTCGAGCAGGTAAGGGGGTTTACCTCCCAAGCATGAGATAGATTTTCGGGTATACTTGATGGAGAATGTTAAGCCTGTTATTTTTCCCTGTGCGCCACATGGCTCCAAGAGAGAGGATAAAGCTTAGTAAGCAAGTGTGTGAGTTATTCGAAAAAGATTTATTAGATGGAGCATTTCTGAGTAGGGAGCTTCGGTCCTCTTTGCGACCAAGGCCGACGGCTTTCTCCGTCTATGCGTAGACTGTAGGGAGTTAAATAAGCTCACCAAGAAGAATAAACACCCACTCCCACGGATAAATAACTTGTTTGATAAGTTATTGGGTGCTTCGATTTTCTCGCAGTTGGATTTAGCCACAGGTTTTCATCATCTTAGGATAGCAGATGAAAGCATAGACAAGACTGCTTTTAGGACTCTCGATGGATTCTTTGAGTGTTGGGCTAACAAATGCATCGACGTACTATGTGGATTTGATGAGACGGGTATTTAGGGAGTACTTGAACAAGTTTGTAGTGGTATTTGTTGATGATATTTCATGCACTTAGGAGAGGTTCTCCGTACTCTCCGAGCACATCAGCTGAAGGGGAAGTTTTCTAAGTGTCATTTCTTACGGAATAAAGTAAGGTTCTTAGATCATGTTGTCTCTAGAGACGATATAGCGGTGAACCTCGCTAGGTTGTCGCAGTTCAGGATTGGAAAGCCCCTAAGAATGTGACAGAGGTTAGGAGTTTCTCGGGAATGATGGGTTATTACCGGAAGTTCATTAAGGATCTTGCTCGGATCTCAGCTCCTCTTACCCGTCTAAGAAAGAAGAACCTTGTTTTTGCTTGTGATGTGGATTGCGAGGATGCCTTCTTCAGATTTAAGAAGGCTCTTACGTCAGCTCCAGTTTTGACTCTTTCTGATTGTAGGAAGATGTTTATCGTTTACAGGGATGCATACAACACAGGTTTAGGTGCAGTGCTGATGCATGAAGGTACGGTTGTCTGCTATGGGAGTAGGCAGTTGATGGTACATGAGAAGAGCTACCCTACCCATGATTTAGAGCTAGCGACGATAGTGTTTGCGCTCAAGTCTTGGAGACATTATCTACTAGGTGAGAAATTCGAGCTTTATACAGATCATAAGTCGCTCAAGTACTTGTTGCAAAAAGATCTCAATTTACGACAACAATATTGGACGGAGTTCCTTGCATCTTACGATTTCGAGATAGCATATACCCCGGGGAAGGGAATTGTTGTAGCAAACGCAAATATATTAGGCAGAGAATTACTTTGAGTCCACTGTTCGTAGAGTGGCTGAGCTTGGAGTTTATCCCATCATTCGATTTTAGATCACCTACAGATTTTGCACCCGAATTATTGGCATTGATGGAGGTGCGACTTACTCTTTTAGAGCGCATTGGATCCAATCAGCGCGAGGATCATAAGTTAGTGGATATCATGGACTAACTCAGTGGAGGAGAGACCTCTAGTCACCTTGCTAGGTATTCTATGGATGAGAGTGGGTGGCTACATCGAGATGAGAGACTGTGCGTTCCTAGAGTTGCTGATTTGCTGAGATCGGTTTTAGCGAAGGATCATCATTCTTGGATGATTATCCATCCGGACGGTGATAAAATGTATAGAGACATGAGGAGGGTTTTTCATTGGTTGGAATGAAAAAGGACGTGGTAGAGTATGTAGCTTGATGTTTGACTTGCCAGCGAGTAAATGCTGAACAGAGGAAACTTGATGGATTGCTTCAGCCTTTAGACATAACGCAGTGGAAGTGAGAGAGTGTATCTATGAACTTTATAGATGGGTTGCCTAGGTTGAGGAGGGGCAACACCAGTATTTGGGTTATAGTTGATAAGATTGAATAAGAGCGCTCACTTTACCCTGGGCAAGAGCAAGAGGACAACAACTTGGTTGGTATCGATATCATGGAGTACCATCTAGTATCCTAAGTGACCGAGACCCTATCTTTACGAGGGAGTTTTGGAGAAGCATGCATGAGGGATTGGCGACACAACTACTGCTGAGTACCGCCTGTCACCTTCAGACAGATGGACAGACAGAAAAGGTTAATATGATTTATTGAGGTTGTGCATCCTAGATTTCAGAGAGACTTGGGAGGAGCATCTTCTGTTGGTAGAGTTCGCATACAATAATAGTTATCAAACGAGTATTGATATGGCTTCCTTCGAGGCGCTTTATGGATGATCCTGCATATCACCTACAATGTGAATTTGTACATTATTGATGATGGTCTAACAAAGTTTCGATTGCTTTTCAAGTATGATATTTTCAAATATTGACCATATATATTACTGTTGGCATTCGGAAAATTGCTTATGGCCATAATGCACTTTTAATATGTGGCAATCTATTTTAAATGCCATTTAACATCATATTTGATTTTTTTTTCATTCAATCTTAAACAACCGTGCTCTTTGAATTCCAACGACGATGGTTCACAACTATACATTGATAAATAACCGTGTTTTTTATTTATTTTTGACGGTCGTTCGTTATCGTATGGTGATAAACAACCGAACATTATTTAGATATCTATTTGATATAATAAAATAAGTGGATATTTGTTTCAAGAACACATTATAGAAAAGAATTAGATCTAAGGACAATCAACTTTTAATGCTACGTAAATCAAGAGCAACTTTCATATTTTAATTGGAAAAAGTTCAAACATTTTAAATAAGGATACACAATGATATTTCACAAATAATAACAATTAAAACAAAAATGTTTTTTTGTGATTATAAGATTAAAAATTAATGAAAATTAATTACGAAATGTTTCTACTTTTGTAAATATAAGCAAAAAGAATATTAGAAAACTCAAGAGGGAAAGGTAAATGCACATAGCTTCGTTTTTTTACATATAGATTTTTTCGAGTATAAATTTGCCTTAAAATGACTTACTTTTGTGTTTAGGTGATATGATATAACACTATATTTTTAAGTTATAAAGCTATATTCAATCAGCTTTCCGAACTGATTATTTTTCATATGTTTATAACAACATCAATCGAGTACGATAATTTTGAAATCGCTTTTTTTCTTTCAATTTTGAAAATTGTTTTTTATTTTTTAACTAATTTAGTAATGATGAGAATTTAAAGAGAAGTTCAAGCTGATATAATACTATTTGGTCTTCATCTTTGATCTAATTATCAAATTTAATCGTCCTTGAATCTAATTTTCTGTTGAAATGTCCTTAAAACTAAATATCCTATAAAATAATGTATGAGTTCAACAAACATATAAGAAGAGTTTGCATGGTAACCGTTAGTTACGAGAGGCGGAGCGATTTCCTAAATGCGTACGGCAATGCACCATTAACCCGAAACAGTTAGAAAAGAAAGGTACAATGAACTTTGCTAGAACAACCAAAAATAAATTCATATTGGTGACGTGGAAAGAAATCAAATGGTAGATATTAGAGGATGGGAACTATAATTCAGAAGAAAAAATAAGGAGGATCCACTTTCTATGTCTACACCTGTGTTTTTCACCGTTTTTGTTTTTGTTGCCGATTGAAATAACATTTTCGCGAAAAATACTGTAATTTAGTATGGATTTCTAAAAAGACCGACCGGTGGACATGGGAAAAAGGACCAGAAATAGAACTGACAGTGGAAGAACATGAATGGATGGGCCCAGAACCTTTATTTTTTTTTCTCCCTTTTCATCATTCTAACCTCAAAATCACATAAAGCGTGCTTCATCCGAGTGCTACCTGGAATCAGAACAAAAACAAAAAAAAATCGAAGTATCAAAATCAATCGAGGAAATCAGATCTCCCAATCGCTCGATCAATCTACCAGGATGGACGTACCATCGAATTTCGACATGAATTTTCACAGTCAGAATTTTATTCCGTTTCAGTCGTCGGTTTCTTCATATTCCTCACCTTCGATCAATAGCCGGTCTGCGTTTTTGGGAAAAATTGCGATGGAGCCACCTCCTGGGTTGAAACATGATACTGGATTGGCTGTATATTGGTCTGCAGATGAACAGGCTACGTTGATTGCTGCGCTTAACAAGTAAGCGTCTTCTATTGTTCTTGTTAGAATATAGTTTAATGTATGATTTTGCTTGATTTAAAAAATGTATTTTTGTGAATTTAGTGAATTATAGCGCAGCTAACTGATTTTGAAGCGTGTTTTCTTTTTAGGTTTAGAGACGAAGCGGGGGTTATGAAGTATGTTAAAATTTCAGGGTTACTGCCGCAGAAGAATGTCAGAGACGTGGCATTAAGATGTCAATGGATGGCTGTAAGTTTATTTTTTTGCACTATTTCTGTAGAGTGTGAAGTGCGAACTATATAGCTATAGCTTTTGTAACGTACATGTTAATTCTTGGATAATGCGAATTCATAGTTTCTTACTCTAGTCATCTCTAATTTTGTGAATAGATACTGTAATTGGATATTTCTGACAACTGCATTTTTTTTCTTCATTATTTATGCTTGCATACTAATTTTTCCTTCTTAAAAAAGGTATGCACATGAATTTGATTTTATAATTTGGTACCTTTTTTAGAGGAAGGAGAGGATAAATATGCGTAAAACAGAACAATTTGGAAGATGGAAGAATCAGAGCAGAGTGGTAAGTTGCTTGTTGTCTTTATGCTCGAGTTCAGGTAGTCCATTTATAGCGTGTTCATGGATATATTTTATTGTACCTTTAAAAAAATACACTAAAATATAAAGGAATCACATCACATTACATCACATGACATATCCTTCAAAATAAATGATTTTTTTATGCTATTGTGCTTCGTTTTTATTGTACCTTTTTTTTGAAAATTGGTTTTTTCATTCGGAACCTTTTTTTATTTTATTTTTAGAAATGCACTAGAAGACATTCAGTGAAGTACAAGAAACAAAACGGGAATAAGAATACGAAGGCACAAAAACAATACTAGGTATTTGAGCGGTGAAAATTGGTGAACGAAGAATGCATTTACGGCTACAAATATAGCATTTGAGTGGGGGAATTTAAGTTGTGATTTTTAATTTAATTGATTTATAATTAACTAGTTAATTTTTTTAACAAATAATATGTGTCAATAATTTACATAATTTAATATATAAATAAATAAATTGCTCGGATTCAGTTCCAACCAACTTCATATTAGAACACGCTGATACAATCGACATATAAAAAAACCACATTTTAAACAGATTTCATTTGCACAAGCTATTAATTTTTTTTTTTTTTTTTTTTTTGATATAAGTTAAATATAATTATTTAAAGCATTATAACATCTGTTTGTTATCGAACACTGCATTTCTGTGCATTCAGCAAGCATGCCTTTTTGTGAGCCAACCTCCGTTGGCGGCGCCGGACACCAGCAATTTTTTTACTCCATCCAGTTTCTGGCGAGTGGCCTCTAAGCCTCTTAAGCGTTATCAAACTAATGTAAAATTTGAATTTTTTAGTTAGGAATTTATGGAGTACGTAGAAGTTACATGAGATTTAAGCACATAACCAAATGCCTATAAATTTGATACAAATTTTCCCCCCTGATTTATAAAAATGAAGAGTCAACGTAAATAAGAAAAGAATAAGAGTGTGACGCTGGAAAGAAATGAATTGTATTTTAGTGTCACAATGAAATTGAGGTGAAATGTAACATAATAGTAAATGTTAGCCGACATTTAGTGCATAAATAGGCTTTAGGATTCAGATGTTGAACCCCAAGATCGTTGCTTTACCCAATTTCATTAAAGCCATTTAAACTAATGTATGATTAGTGCTAAATCTTTGTGTGTTTCACCACAAATGATATGATGATGTGCTACTGGTTGAAGCATAAAAGGAAGAGCAATCCAGCATAAAATGAATGCTGGGTAATTTTTAACTTCCTCTCCACAAGAGGAACTTCATTGGGTATATATGTAGTGTTAAGATGCATAAATCTGTACGCATGTTATTAAGATAATCAAGGTGGTAGTGCTGTTATAAGTCAATGGGCTAAACTAGGTATGGCTGAACTATAATTTCGGTTATAGTCAAGCTTTAATTTATCATTTCTTCTAATTTAATTGGATGAATCAAAGTCGCATCTATGCCACATCTTAGATCAATTTTGATCTGGTAATGTAATTAAATAAAAAACTTGTCCTGGTTAAGCCCCAATAATTTTTGAAATTTACAATAATAGTTCTATCCATGCCATATAAGAATGCTGTTTGATAACCTGCTACGATCTGTGTTAGTTAATTAGAGTTTGGAGAGGTTGAGGAAGGTTTAAATCTTTCAAAATCCGTTTTTAGGCGGTGAAGATTTAAAGGGATTCCTATCATCCATGTTTCATCAGTTAGGATTGTGAATGAAAAGCGTATGATGTATGTCATTAATATTCAAGGTTATAATGAGTTTCAGTTTATGTGGATGCTTCCATGAGGAATTAAGACATTCCTTTGGATATTTAAAACTCCTGGGAAAAACCACTAAAACCTATGATATCCATTGAAATATGTTTGAAATTCTCAGTGCATTAAAATTGAATAAAATCTATCAAAATGCCAATTGACAAACACCCTTTAACATTACTTCAATGAAACATGTTTTCTTTTTTTAGGAAATAGAGTTTGAACCGTTCACCAAACACTTTTTTGTAGTACTAAATTTTATGTACTGACAATGGTTGCTTCTTCGCTTTCAAGAATGATATTGCTACCACAAGTTATCAACTGGTTCCAAGGGACAGCTTGGCAGTGTATTCTTCCATGTCATACCCTGTACATAGGCACAGTCAGTTACCAGGTAACGGTTGGTTGCTCAAACTCTCATATTGTTACTGCTACTTTACTCCATTTCTATGTACAATAAACTGAAATGAACGTCTTACTTTGCATCATGTACTATTGATGTGTTAGTTTAAATTTCAAAAAGAGCTCAAGCCTCATGTAAATCATGATTAGGATATACATGGCATTTATATGACAGAGACTTTCACACATCATAGTAGCAACCATAAATAATTGCGGTCATTAACTTCTGCTGGAAGTTGTTAAAGCATACATGTGCACATTTTTCTATCCCTTTGTTGGGTGCATAATTGCAGATTGACAATTATATACATTCATTTGAGAACCTACTCATCCAATTTCATATGAATAAATGTACTTATTTACGTTCATTTGCATGAATAGGGCTCGTGGCTGACGTTACGACTCAGCTTGAGCACCTAGCTGACATTAACAGTCAAGTACTAAACCAGATTTCTGAAAATCTTACTGCGTTAAAGGTGAAAATTTGTACTATCTTTTAAATATCGTTGTATACAGTTGGGTTGTCACAAAATGTACGTCATTCACGATTCTCAACCAATTTTGGTTTGCAGTTGCAAGATAACCGGGAACTCTTGTCAAGGGCGAGAAAAAACTTTGCAATGATCGAAAGCAGGTTAAGTTTTATATTTGTGAATGAACTAGATAATCATTCAGCTGCTATTATATGCTACATCAGTTACCTGCTAATTTTCTTCTTCTTTTCTTTTAACAGAATGAATCAAATGCCCGGGATCATGAGTCGGATGACACCGTTGCCTGAAGAGATCGATGATAAGCTATTCAATTCTATTATCTTGTGTATGAACATGGTACGCATAAATTTTATGAAACTGCTTTGTTTTTCATTGTTCGTTAATATATATATATATATATATATATATATATATATATATATATATATATATATATATATATATATATATATATAGTGTTACTGGTAGAGTAATACAAAAACTTTATGTAATTTTGCAAGCATTGAGTATAGCAATGTAATTTAGTTAATTTTTGTACTATGAAAATTTCGACACTAACTTATACACACACACACACACACATATATATATATATATATATATATATATATATATATATATATATATATATATATATATATATGCATAGCCGACCGGTTTTAAGGTGACCGCAAACATCTTTTTATTATATAACCAATACAGTATAGTACAATCACCAATCAACTAAACTGACTATATATTTCATTTGCTTTTATGCATATGGAATGAAGTTTGAGAATGATGGCCTCTTTTCAGTTCCTGATTCTCAAAAAGATGAAAGCATCCACTTCAGAGGTTCTTAGGAAGACAAATTTGAGCAATGATGTGCATGCTTATATTTAGTATTCTCAGTTTCGGCTCTGTCATCTATATATGTAGATAATTAGATTGCCATGTCTATGTTTCGCAAGAGAACTTAGATGTATATTGAGCTAGCTGGTATATAAATTAAAACGTCCTCCAACTTCCGAAGTTTTGTTGTAATTATGAAGCAGACTTTATGACATTAGCTTTTACTAGCCATTCAGTCCTGCCTATGCTAATAGAAAACTGTTGTTTGAAGATCTTGTTTAGGGACAAAAACGGTTTTTGAGCTTATTTTTAATGAAAGAAATACATCCATACTAGAGAATGAGGAATGCGGTCGACATTTTATTGTTTTATTTCGCTTATTACACAGTGGGTTTTGGGCCTAAATATTCTCAGCCCATCACTACACCGCTTGCTTATATGTATGTATGTGCATCATCGATATAATTCCATATTACGACTTTGTGCTTCTCTTTCATTCTTTCTCTGCTTTCATTCTTTCTCTGCTTTCATATTTCATATTACAAATTCTACAATTCTTAACTTGGTATCAGAGCAGATTATTTCGCTTAACGGCTATATCATTTTGTCGATCCTGAGATTGTCCTTTCACCACCATTATCATTAGTGCGTGAAAGATTTCTTCTCCTCGGTAAGTTTTCATCATCGGAGAAGATTGCAGAGCCATTCATTTGTGCCTTACCAAACCCTGCACACGACCGCATCTCAGTGTCGTGCCTGTGTACAAGGTGGTTGCATCCGTCATATCTGCCGCTGCTTTGTATCAATCTTGAAAGAAACATCAAGAAAAGCAATCAAGAAAAGCAAGAAAACCACCAGGATACATTCAATTATCTTCCACTGACCCAATCAGTCATCAGCATCATTTTGGATCAACTTGTTGCAGTCGAAAGTCCTTGCTAATTCTCTTGTTAGATTTGTATCGTCTTCTTGATCTCTTTCCCCTCATTTTTCCTTTATCCTCGGCTGTCTTGTAGCTTGTCATCATGACCAATAATGTAACATCAGCCTCATCAGATCCATCTACTGGTTCAACCAATGTGAACACTACTACGGACAATTTGATAAAAACAGTAGTTAGCCCTCAGTCGCAATTGATAACAATGCAACTCGATGATAATGATTACCTCTTATGGAAACTACAAATCGAAACAGCAATACAAGGTAATGGCTTTGAAGGATTCATCATGAGGACCAATACTGTTCCACCTAAATTCATTGTAGATCAGGCCAGTAATATTGTTCCTAATGGAGAATACAATAAGTCCCATATGCAAGATCGACTAATCAGTGCCTGACTCTTATCTTCCATTGGTGAAAAATTACTACCACAAGTTATAGGGTGTAAGACAGCCAATGAAATATGGAAGACCATAGAAAAATCCTTCAACAATCAATCCTATGCTAAAGTGATGTTTTACAAAAGGCAACTTCAAAAGGTCAAGAAAGACAACATAACTATGAGGGAATATGTAAGCAAGATAATATCAATTTGCGATATGTTAGATGCTGCAGGGCAAAAACTACCCGAATCTGAGCAGGTACTTGTTATTTTATGTGGTCTAAGTGAAGAATATGAGGTTGTCGAGGCCATAATTGCTTCACAAAAGGAATTTGCATCGGTAGATGATGTTCATGCAATTCTTCTATCTCATGAAGTCAGACTTGAAAGTAAAAGGGCTCAAGAAAGTGATTTTAATGTCAACCATGCTGCCAACAGTAACATGAATTAAAACCAGAATAATAAAAATGATCAAACCTTTGAAAGAGCTGGAAAACCATCCAGGGGCAGACGTAGAGGCAGATGGAACAACAACAACAAACCAAAGTGTCAAATTTGTGAGAAGGTTGGACATACTGCACCCAGATGTTTTTACAGGTTCAATACAAACTTTGATATGGTGAATTCTGGAATAGACGGCGAGTCAGCAAAACATTTAATTATGGCTGTGTT
This sequence comes from Allium sativum, assembly GCA_030737875.1. Taxonomy (NCBI): domain Eukaryota; kingdom Viridiplantae; phylum Streptophyta; class Magnoliopsida; order Asparagales; family Amaryllidaceae; genus Allium; species Allium sativum. The sequence goes on along the minus strand of CM060915.1, from coordinate 242,063,544 downwards.
TATCTTGCTGTGCCACGTCACAATGACGAGTCAGGAAAACATTTAATTATGGCTATGTTTATCCTGTTGTGCCACGTCACAATGACACAGCCATATTTCACTTACCCAGCATAATGTATTTTACCGTTACATTTACTAGTATATATAACTGGTCTTTCTGTTCTATCCTGTATCAATAAAAAAAAAAAAATCTTATTGAATAAAATGACAAGCTTTATGTGACAGCCGGTAATTTCGCTCGATCCGAATCAGTCGTTAAACCGATCTAGACCGTTCGAAACCCCTAATCGTTTGAGAACAGGACAAATCAGAACACAAACAGAAGAACATTTCATTGTTATTATTACAACAATGCATCAGATTACAAGAATATACAGAGTATAAACAAATAAATATTACACAGAAATATCAGAGATTTAAATTACATTTAAATACATCGCAGCGGAAAATAATACAATACACAACTAGAAGGAGATATACGGATACAAAGCTTTCCGGATATCGTTCCAGTTGTAAACCAGGATCCTGTGAATATAAATCTGCAAAACCAAAACTACTAGCTGCTCGTGTCAAAATAAGGGCACCCAGAGTTTAGGTTAAAACAATAAACTCCAGGTCAGTCATGTGACTGGTGTGAGAACTAAAACAGTTATTAATCTTTATTTTTAAAGTTAGGCAAATCAAGGGACCACGCCGTATAACACGGAACGGGTTTCCTCCCAAGAATACCAGTGCATAAAACAACAGCGCAATGCTAAATAAAGAAAAATGAAGCTGTTATAAGACCCAGGTCCCATCACACAATGCAACGCAGCCGAGGATAGGGTTTTCCCTTATAACAGCCAAAGAATGCTTGATACGTTTAAAACAAATCGTTTGATACTATTATAAGTGCATAGTGTATAAAACAACTTCAAATCATAAGTATCAATCGTAGGCGGCATGAATGCCCCATAACACTATGTCGCCATATATAAGTTTACAATCAAAACCGCAAGACGTCGTATTGAAAGTTGGGTTATCATTTATGGTATGAACCGAGGCTAGGGGCAAGATCCTCTACCGATTTGTGACTCTCTAGCCCGAGCCACAGGGTCAGAGCGCATCGACCCTTTAGATCGTCAGGGCCGGTCCACCGATGTGGATTATTATGCCTGAACACTACGTTTCCCCGCCCTTTGGGGCATAAATCTGGCCCGTCAGCCGACCAGAAGCATCGGCCGAAACCGATATCACGAGGCGCCTCGCTTTTCAGCAAGTAATAATAAGTAACATCCACAGGAGTCAAACTCGTCAGCCAGTTCAAGCACTGACGCCACTCCTAACTAGAAAGAAACGCATGTCCTCCCTGAGGTCCGTCTCCCGTTTTTGATTCATACCGGGTGTGATACTCGCGAATCAACGTTACACAAAGATACGCCACAAAGGCCGTGCTTCGATCATCAACCACAAGACTTTGCTTTTCAACAGAAGCCTTGATCATTTGCCACTTAGGCATGCCACACAGGCAATTCACTCCATGCGATTGATATCCATCAATATATAACCCCTGAGCTCGTACGTCTCAGAGAAGGGCGTTAAGCAAGAGAATAAATTTTCCGCCGCCAAACAGATATATATTTAATAGAGATCAATCGAACGGACTAAAATCCAATGTCAGACACACACAGTCCATTTACAAGTCCGTTCTGGGTCTGAACGAAACCGGGGGCACCTAGTACCCCGCATATCCATCGATCTCCAAGTACGTCTGGACGATCACCAACTGTTTCCATCTTCTTGGGTGTACAGCCCAATCAAGATCATCAGTAATCACCCAAACGACGTGAAGACTTCTGTAACAACCCGGAAAATCTGGGCCAGTTTAAAATTTTTATTTTGGTAATTTTGGCGAATTTTAATTATTTAAAATGAATTATTTTAAATAATATCGACGAGAAATTTATTTTGAATATAATTCGAACGTATATATTATACGCGTCGTCGTTAGAATATAAATAATTATATATAATTATAAATAGAATTGAAAATGGCGCGGTAGTTCGATAATTCGATTTCAAACTTCAATTGAATGTACCGGGTGCAAAACAATCCGGATTTTAGTGAAACCAAAAATAATGGAATCTAATAGTGAATGTCTCTCCAACGAATCCGAAAAATCAAAAGTTCGTAGCGGGAATCAAAAGATATGTCCAGTTGAAAATTCTGAATAGTCGCTATGGAATTCAGGCCCCTAAAAATGGACATTTTGCAAACGACCTCGGATTTCGACGAAACCAGTTTTGTTGGATCCGCAGTGTCAAGTTATTGCTAAGTTTCAAATTTCATAATTTTTCGAATCAATATGTGAGCGTGGCAAAGGAAAACGTGTTTTGACCATTTCAGTTGATTTTAATCGACTGGAAATTGGCCATTTTTCTAACGGTCTCAGAATTCGACGAAACTAGTTTTGTTAGGACCGTATCGTCAATACGAAGCTAGAAAATATTTTTCTGCAATTTATAGAGTTAGTATGTGACCCCGGTAATTTGAAATGTACGTTTAAAATTCAATATAGTGATTTAAATGTTGATTTTGACGAAAACTGATTCAAACGATCGAATCAGCTTACGATACATGTCCCATTGTGTTCGGAATGGGGGTAGATAGCTAGGGGCGACAGTCGTTGAGTTTCGTTTGGTGTTCGAATGAAAAAGAATATATATGGGAATTAATTAATAAATAAATATAATATAAATTAGTTTTCAATAAACCCCCCCCCCCCCCCCGTTACTTTTCTCCTTCAAAATAAATCGAGCCCCCTGTTTACAGAAAACCCCTCCCCCGTTGACCCTCCTACCTCCCCCGAATCGATCGTCGATGGTGGCGCTCCACTGCCCCACGCCTCCGCGTCCTCAGCTCCGCCCCCTCCTCCAGGTCTTGAAGCTCCTCCCCCTCCATCGGAAATTAACGACAAGCAGCTCCCTCTCTCGAACGCGAGGGACCCCACAACCTTAAATCAAGGCGGCCAGCACCCTTGGGCCCACGCACCCATCCTGCCGCGACCGCTGACCCTCCTCCATCTCCAGAGCTCGCGCGAAGACCGCGAGACCCCCCCCTTCAACGGTCGATGTAAGTTTATTTTAATTATTTCTTTATTGTATTTATATGATAAACCTGATTTGTTTTTTTAAAGTATAAAAACCTGATTTGTGTTTTTAAAGTATAAAAACTAATTTTAGAAAAAGATTAAAAACAGACTTTTAAAAATGATTAAAGACGAGATTTTTAAGATTAAAAACTGAATTTTTTTAAGAAGATTTTAAAACTGTTTTTAAAAGGATGCAAAACTGATTTGAAAAGGAATTTTAAAAACTGAGTTTTAGGATAATAAAAACTGAATTTTATAAAAAGAATAAAACTGATTTTTAAAATGTCGAAAAACTGATTTGAAAAGGAATTTTAAAAACTGAGTTTTAGGATAATAAAAACTGAATTTTATAAAAAGAATAAAACTGATTTTTAAAATGTCGAAAAACTGATTTTTTAAAGGAAAAGAAAACTGATTTTATTTTAAGGTTTAAAATAGAAAAATAGTTTAAACTTTGAAATAGAAAAAGGTTTAATCTTTTAATAGAAAAAGATTTGAACTTGCAAAGATAAAAATATAATCTTTGAACTAAAAATTCGATTTTTATATATTGAACTTTGAACTAAAAATTCGATTTTTATATATTGAATAGCGAACTAAAAATTCGATTTTTATATATTGAATAGCGAACTAAAAATTCGTTTTTTATATATTGAATAACGAACTAAAAATTCGATTTTTATATATTGAATAGCGAACTAAAAATTCGATTTTTATATATTGAATAGCGAACTAAAAATTCGATTTTTATATATTGAATAACGAACTAAAAATTCGATTTTTATATATTTAACTTTGAAATAAAAATTCGTTTTTTTATATATTGAATAGCGAAGTAAAAATGTGATTTTTACGTATGTAGTGAAAGCAGCAACGAAGGTGACAAAAAGGCGAGACGACGAAGACTTCTGCAAAAGGAGAGCCGTGGAGCTAGGATAGCTATATGTGAGAATTTCTCACCTTTCAATTTAATTTTTCTAGTTATATATATATATACTAGGATGCAGACGGTGCTTAGTAGCACCCGACACAATCGTCCACAGACCATGGACTTGTTTGTTTGGCTGTTTGGTTATTGATTGCGATATTGGTTTGAATGTGGTTTGTGGTGTGAAAAATCGAATCGATAAATTGGTTAGGATTAGACGTGCGCCGTTATAAGGCGAAGGAGTAAGGCTAGGTTAGACTCTTACTCCAAATTTTGTGGTTTGCATAATGAAATTGATTTGATTGATGTGTGAATGGCGTGGGCCTTCACTAGACCGGGGATAAGGCTAGGCCTTGTCCCGTTTCTAGTATCGTGCCGTTATGCCGCCGAAATTTTCTAAAATATGTTAGAAAAATAAAAATGTCATTTATTGAATAAATGAACTGAAAAGAAAATTCATGTGTTGGAATAAATATTTTATCGTTAAAAATATAGTTTTTAACGTGAATGGGAATAAAATAAAATATTCATTTACAAACCGGACGGTTTGTTTATGTACACCTATTTGAATGACGTTGATTGGGTCGATAAATTTTACACATCGCCCAACTGCACAAATAAAGTATGTGTTTGATTGTTTGAAACCCCACACGGGTGTTGGGATGAAATTTGAAGTTCACTCATCCTGATTGATTGAATATGTCGATCGATTGATTGACAGGCTGTTATAAGCGTTAGATATCTATATTTGATGCTTATACAGTATAGTGCACTTTGGTTGATGGTTGATTATTTTTCAATGCTATTATATACATGTGTTGTATGAAAATCCATATAATTAACTTTATATGGTAATTGATTGGGCCTTATTCCAGTTTTAAAATAGAAATATTTAAAATAGAAATATTTGAAATAGAATATTTGAAAATAGAAATTTATGAAGCCGTGTTGATTAGATTGACGCCATTTTGACGTGAACGATATTTATATCGATTTTATTCATTTTAAAATGAATATTAAAAAGTGAATTGAATTGAAAGTGATTTCGAAATGAATTGAATTGAAAACGAATTCAAAGTGAATTGAATTGAAAGTGATTTCGAAGTGAATTGAATTGAAAACGAATTCAAAGTGAATTGAATTGAAAACGAATTCGAAGTGAATTGAATTGAAAACGAATTCAAAGTGAATTGAATTGAAAACGAATTCAAAGTGAATTGAATTGAAAACGATTTCGAAATGAATTGAATTGAAAACGAATTCAAAATGAATTGAAAGCAAATTGAAATGAATTCAAATTGAATTGAAATTTGAATTGAATAGAAATGAATTTTAAAACGAATTTATAGAGAAGAATTCAATTTTGCTTTGAATTGAGATGGAAGTTGAAATAGATTTTGAAACGAATTTTAAAACTATTTATATAATTCGTTTTAAATAGAAATCGACGAAGTATATATTATATATATATATATAATATAATGGCCTGAATAGAACGCGCCGCGCCGCAGCAGTTCGCGAATTTCGACCATTGATTTCAAATGGACGTTACGGGAGATCCGACCGTCGGATTCTCCTAAAACCGGAACCGTTGGGTTCGTATCGAAAAGAGCTTTCTAGCGAGTGTTAGAAATTTGAAATCTAACGGTTGGATTTGGAATTATGTCCAAATCAAATTGGAAAAAGGTCGCTATACGTGCAGTTCGATGGCCATTGGTGGAAATCGACTGTACGGGCCTTGATAAAATTATTAAAAATAGTAATAATTTGTGTAAAATCATAAGAAATGATTTGTGAAGATTTGGGATGAAAAACTCCATATTTGAAAAGATAAAAATAGATTTGTATCAAAATGAACTAGTTTTGAACTAGAATTATAATTCTATTTATTTTTAAATAAATAAATTGAATTTGAAAAGGGTTTTGAAAATAACCAAAATTTCCAATGATTGCATTGGAGTGGATTTGAATCGAAATTGTCTTCGGAATATTTCGATGTTGGAATTCGTGATTATACAGGTGTTGTTATGGAAATTTGAAAGATATATATTTGTATCGTTATTTCCAATACGACATTTGTTAGTCGTAGAATTTGATATTGAATATAAGCCGATATATTTTCTATTCAGAGCCTTGTATTGAATATCGAATGTGATTTGGGTTTGTCGTGAATGGTGTCTTCACTAACACTGTTCTTGAACCCAGTTGAGAAAAGATTAAATCTTTTTAGTTAGATTTAATGAAGTGTACCAATTGAATGATATTTAATTGGAATGAAGTGATATTGATTTTTGGGTTTATCGTGAACCGTGTTTTAAATAACACTCGTTCTTTAACTCGATAATTAATGGAATGTGATTTTGGGTTTATCGTGAACCGTGTTTCAAATGACACTGATTTTTTAACCCAGCCGAAGATTAAAACTAAGTGGAGTTTTAATGAATCTTTAATTAGATTGAAAAGATCGAGAATGGAGTATCACCAGTTTTACTCCAGGCGATAGTTAAATCTTTAATTAGATTTGAACGTGAAATGGTAATTGAATTACCGATAACACTGTGGTGTTAGATATGAAGTACTACCAGTTTTACTTCATGGGATGAATAGGTTGGGATTGGGAAATAAAATAAATGATTACTTCGGTGTGGTTCGCTAATCCCGACTAGTTTGAATTGATATTCAAAGAAGATTAAAGAATAAATTCAAAGAATTTATCTTGGATAAAATTAATGGGAACTTTTCCCAAAATATAGGAATATTTGAATAAAAGAATATTCTGAATTGGAATGAGGCGTATGTTGTGTTTGTGTAACACTTTTATAATATATACGCGAGTTATTCAGAAAGACCGGGTTTATCCCATTCTGAATAACTGATTCGACGTGGTGTCGAAGATGAAGACGATGGTCGAAGACCGGAAGTCTTCACGTCGTTTGGGTGATTACTGATGATCTTGATTGGGCTGTACACCCAAGAAGATGGAAACAGTTTGTGATCGTCCAGACGTACTTGGAGATCGATGGATATGCGAGGTACTAGGTGCCTCCGGTTTCGTTCAGACCCAGAACGGACTTGTAAATGGACTGTGTGTCTGACATTGGATTTTAGTCTGTGTGATTGATCTCTATTAAATATATATCTGTTTGGCGGCAGAGAATTTATTCTCTTGCTTAACGCCCTTCTCTGAGACGTACGAGCTCAGGGGTTATATATTGATGGATATCAAACGCATGGAGTGAATTGCCTGTGTGGCATGCCTAAGTGGCAATTGATCGAGGCTTCTGTTGAAAAGCAAAGTCTTGTGGTGATGATCAAAGCACAGCCTGTGTGGCACAGCTTTGTGTAACGTGAATTCGCGAGTCTCGCACCCCGGTTGTGAACCAAAAACGGGAGAGGACGTCAGGGAGGGCATGCGTTTCTTTCTAGCTAGAAGTGGCGTCAGTGGTTTTACACGCTCTGACGAGTTTGACTTATGTGGTTGTTGCTGTTGCGAGGCGCCTCGGTTATATCGGTTTCGGCCGATGCATTCTGGTCGGCAGACGGACCAGACTTACACCCCATAGGGTGGGGAAATGCATGTCCAGGGTTTAAGTTTAATCCACATCGGTGGACTGGCCCTGAGGATCCAAGGGCCCACCTGAGTCTGGGTCCTGAGGGGCGGGCTAGAGCGTCTCGAATCGGTTGAGGACTATCTTTTGCCTCGGTTCATAGACGGAAATCCAATTTCCAAATACGTGACATTTGCGGTTTTAATTGTAGAACCTAGTATGGTGACATAGTGGGATGGGGCATTCATGCCGCCTATGATTGATACTTATGATTTGAAGTTATTTATACACTATGCACTTATAATAGTATCAAACGATTTGTTTTAAACGTATCAAGCATTCTTTGGCTGTTATAAGGGAAAACCCTATCCTCGGCTGCGTTGCATTGTGTGATGGGACCTGGGTCTTATAACAGCTTCATTCTTCTTTATTTAGCATTGCGCTGTTGTTTTATGCACTGGTATTCTTGGGAGGAAACCCGTTCCGTGTTATACGGCGTGGTCCCTTGATTTACCTAACTTTAAAATAAAGATTTATAACTGTTTTAGTTCTCACACCAGTCCCATGACTGACCTGGAGTTTATTGTTTTAACCTAAACTCTGGGTGCCCCTATTTTGACACGGGCAGCTAGTAGTTTTGGTTTTGCAGATTTATATTCACAGGATCCTGGTTTACAACTGGAACGATATCCGGAAAGCTTTGTATCCGTATATCTCATTCTAGTTGTGTATTGTATTATTTTCCGCTGCTATGTATTTAAATGTAATTTAAATCTCTGATATTTCTGTGTAATATTCTTTTATACTCTGTATATTCTTGTAATCTGATGCATTGTTGTAATATACAGTGAAATGTTCTCATGTATGCGTTCTGTTTTGTCCTGTTCTCAAACGATAGGGCGTTTCGAACGGTCTGGATCGGTTTAGCGACTGGTTCGGACCGAGCGAAATTCCTTGCTCGTCACAACTTCCGGTCTTCGACCATCGTCTTCATCTTCGACTTATCGTCGTATCAGTTATTCAGAATGGGATAAACCCGGTCTTTTCGAATAACTCGCGTATACTTTAAATAAGTGTTACACAAACACAACATACGCCTCATTCCAATTCATTAGTCACTAACCGTAAATTAATCAAGAGAATAATTCCCCAAATATTAACCCCGAAGGCCGAAACCAACATCAGATCAATATTCAGAAAACCATTCTGCTTGGCTAACCGACAATTAGTTTCTAAATTTCACATTCATAGGGAAAGGTTCCCATTAATTTAATCCAAGATAAATTCCTTGAATTTATTCTTTATTCTATTTTTGAATCTCAATTCAAACTAGTCGGGATTAACGAACCTTACCGAAGTAATCATTTGTTTTAATTTCCCAATCCCAACCTATTTATCCCATGAAGTAAAACTGGTTATACCTCATATCTAACACCACGGTGTTATCGGTAAATTCAATTACCATTTCACGTTTAAATCTAATTAAAGATTTAACTAACGCCCGGAGCAAAACTGGTGATACTCCATTTCGATTCTTTCAATCGAATTAAAGATTCATTAAAACTCCACTTAGTTTTAATCGTTAACTGGGCTAAAGAATCCGTGTCCTTTAAAACACGGTTAACGATAAACCCAAAGTCACATTCGATTGATTATCGGGTTAAAGAACGAGTGTTATTTAAAACACCGTTCACGATAAACCCAAAGTCACATTCGATTGATTATCGGGTTAAAGAACGAGTGTTGTTTAAAACACTGTTCACGATAAACCCAAAAATCATTCCATTAATTATCGGGTTAAAGAACAAATGTTATTTAAAACACTGTTCACGATAAACCCAATATCAATATCAATTCAATTCCAATTAAATATTATTGAATTGGTACACTTCATTAAATCTAAATAAAAAGATTTAATCTTTTCTCAACTGGGTTCAAGAACAGTGTTAATGAAGACACCATTCACGACAAACCCAAATCACATTTGATATTCAATACAAGACTCTGAATAGAAAATATACCGGCTTATATTCAATATCAAATTCTACGACTAACAAATATCGCATTGGAAATAACGATATATATATATATATCTTTCAAATTCCCATAACAATATCTGTATCATCACGAAATCCAACATCGAAATATTCCGAAGGCAATTTCGATTCAAATCCATTCCAATGCAATCATTGGAAATTCTGGTTATTTTCAAAACCATTTCAAATTCAATTTATTTATTTAAAAATAAATAGAATTGTAATTCTAGTTCAAAACTAGTTCATTTCGATAAAAATCTATTTTTATCTTTTTCAAATATGGAGTTTTTCATCCCAATTCTTTCTAAATCATTTCTTATGATTTTACACAAATTATTACTATTTTTAATAATTTTATCAAGGCCTGTACAGTCGATTTCCATCAACGGCCATCGAACTGCACTTACAGCGACCTTTTTCAAATTTGATTTGGACATAATTCCAAATCCAACCGTTAGATTTCTAATTTCTAATATTCGTTAGAAAGCTCTTTTCTATACGAACCCAACGGTTCTGGTTTTAGGAGAATCCGACGGTCGGATCTCCCGTAATGTTCGTTTGAAATAAATGGTCGAAATTCACGAACTGCCGCGGCGCGGCGCGTTCTATTCAGGCCATTATATTATATATATAATATATATAATATATATTTCGTCGATTTCTATTTAAAACGAATTATATAAATAGTTTTAAAATTCGTTTCAAAAGCAATTTCAACTCCCATTTCAATTCAAATCAAAATTGAATTCTTCTTTATAAATTCGTTTTAAAATTCATTTCTATTCAATTCAAATTTCAATTCAATTTGAATTCATTTCAATTCGCTTTCAATTCCATTTGAATTCGTTTTCAATTCAATTCATTTCGAAGTCGTTTTCAATTCAATTCATTTCGAAATCGTTTTCAATTCAATTCATTTCGAAATCGTTTTCAATTCAATTCATTTCGAAATCGTTTTCAATTCAATTCATTTCGAAATCGTTTTCAATTCAATTCATTTCGAAATCGTTTTCAATTCAATTCATTTCGAAATCGTTTTCAATTCAATTCATTTCGAAATCGTTTTCAATTCAATTCATTTCGAAATCGTTTTCAATTCAATTCATTTCGAAATCGTTTTATATTCAATTCATCTCGAAATCGTTTTCAATTCAATTCATTTCGAAATCGTTTTCAATTCAATTCATTTCGAAATCGTTTTCAATTCAATTCATTTCGAAATCGTTTTATATTCAATTCATCTCGAAATCGTTTTATATTCAATTCATTTCAAAATGAATAAAATCGATATCAATATCGTTTACGTCAAAATGGCGTCAATCTAATCAACACGGCTTCATAAATTTCTATTTTCAAATATTCTATTTCAAATATTTCTTTTTCAAATATTTGTTATTATCAAAATATTTCGTTCAACACATGACCAATCTCAATGGATGAGTACTGTCAACACATGAACCTTTATTTTATATTGATAAAGATGTAAATTTTATTACTAAAATATTTCGTTCAACACATGACCAATCTCAATGGATGAGTACTGTCAACACATGAACTTTTATTTTATATTGATAAAGATGTAAATTTTATTACTAAAATATTTCGTTCAACACATGACCAATCTCAATGGATGAGTACTGTCAACACATGAACCTTTATTTTGTATTGATAAAGATGTAAATTTTATTACTAAAATATTTCGTTCAACACATGACCAATCTCAATGGATGAGTACTGTCAACACATGAACCTTTATTTTATATTATTCTTTATTTTCTAAATTGGAATGAGGCCCAATCAATCACCATATAATGTTAATTATATGGATTTTCATACATCACACGTATATAATAGCATTGAAAAATAATCAACCATCAACCAAAGTGCACTACACTACATAAGCATCAAATATAGATATCTAACGCTTATAACAGTCTGTCAATCAATCGATCGACATATTTAATCAATCAGGATGAGTGAACTTCAAATTTCATCCCAACACCCGTGTGGGGTTTTCAAACAATCAAACACATATTTTATTTGTGCAGTTGGGCGATGTGTAAAATTTATCGTCCCAATCAATGTCATTCAAATAGGTGTACATAAACAAACCGTCCGGTTTGTAAATGAATATTTTATTTTATTCACTTCACTATATTCTTACTTACGTTAAAAAATTATATTTTTAACGATAAAACATTTTATTTTAACATATGAATTTCTATTCAGTTCATTCTTCTAAATAAAATGGTATTTTTATTTTCTAACTTATTTTAGAAAATTTCGGCGGTATAACGGCACGATACTAGAAACGGGACAAGGCCTAGCCTTATCCCCGGTCTAGTGAAGGCCCACGCCATTCACACATCAATCAATCCATTCCATTTCACCAAACAACTCAATTTCAATCAAATAGTCTAACCAATTTTTGCAATCAAACAAACAAGTCCATGGTCTGTGGACGATTGTGTCGGGTGCTACTAAGCACCGTCTGCATCCTAGTATATATATATATAACTAGAAAATGAAATTGAAAGGTGAGAAATTCTCACAGATAGCTATCCTAGCTCCACGGCACTTCATTGATAGAAATCTTCATCGCTATCGCATCTTCGTCATCTTCGTTGCCCGTAGCCACTACATATATAAAAATCACACAATTTTTATATTTTGATGTCCTTAAAATAAAAATCACATTTTTATTTATTCACTTTCAATTTAAAAATCATATTTTTATAATCGCTTCCTACATTTAAAAATCGAATTTTTATTCCGTTATTCAATATATAAAAATCGAATTTTTACTACTATGTTATATAGATAAAAATTATATTTTTATCACGCTATTTTCCATATAAAAATTTCGCCTTTTCTAAAATAAAGATTTCACCTTTTAAAAAATCTCATTTTTATTTTTCTACACATATGAAGATGATATTTTTAGTATTCCTATCATGTAAAAATTATATTTTTAATTCTCTACCTAACCAAAAATCATATTTTTACATCTTCTACTTAATAAAGATTATATTTTTAATACTTTAAAAAATATAAAAAGCATATTCTTAATTTGCTACCTATATGATAAAAATCCCGTTTTTATTCGCTACTTCATACAAGGAAAATTTTATTCCTATACACCTAAAAATCATATTCTTAAACACTTAAAAATCACAACTTTTATCGCTATAAAGACATGAACTTTACCTTAGCATAAAGATCGTAACTTTCCATAAGTAAAAATCGCAACTTTAATTACCTATACATCCCTATTTCAATTACATGAATAATTAAAATTAAAAATTAAAATTAAAACTCACTTTTCTTTGACGGAGGAGGGGTTCAGTCCGAACCGGGGCTGTTGGTGGCGGGTAGGGCGGCGCAGGGGGTGCTGGAAGGTCGTAGGGTGGTGCGGTGGTCGGAGTGTTGGCTGTGGTGGCGTCGGTCTTCGATTAGGGGTTCCATTGAGTGCTAGGGCGCGGTTTTCTTCGATGGATGTGGAGAGAGGGGACGGGGAGGCGGAGGTGGTGGTGCAGAAGGTGGAGCAGGCGATGTCGGGGCCCACAAGAGCTGGCGGCGTCGGGTTTTTAGGGATTCGAGGGGTTTGAGGTTTGCTCACGTCGGAGGGAAAGGAGGAGATGGGGAAGAGGTCACCGCGGCGCATTGAGGAGGGGGAAAGCCTCCGGTGGTGGCGCGTCCTGTCGGAGGGCGATGGTGGATCACCGACGTCGTCGGGTTTTTTTTTTCTTTTTATTTTTTTTTCCGATCTGGAGTGAAAAGGGGAGGGAGAGAGAAGGTAGAGGGGGTGAGGGAGTTATATAATTATTTATTAATTTATTTTTAATTTTCGAATTCCATAAAATACCCTTTCCATTCGAACTCTAAATCGAACCCGCCGACTATCGTCCCTAGCGTATTACCCCCATTCCGAACACAATGGGATATGTATCGCAAGCCAATTCGACTGTTTGAATCAGTTTCCGTTGAATTTAAAATATAAATCAGTATATTGAATTTTAAACGTACATTTCAAATTACCGGGGTCGCATACGAACTCTATAAATTGCAGAAAAATGTTTTCTAGCTTCGTATTGACGATACGGTCCTAACAAAACTAGTTTCGTCAAATTCTGAGACCGTTTGAAAAATGGCCAATTTCCAGTCGATTAAAATCCACTGAAAATGGTCAAACGCATTTTCCTTTGCCACGCTCACATATTGATTCGAAAAATTATGAAATTTGAAATCTAGCAATAATTTAACACTGCGGACCCAACAAAAGTGGTTTTGTCGAAATCCGAGGTCATTTGCAAAACTTCCATTTTTAAGGGCCTGAATTCCATAGCGACTATTTAGAATTTTCAACTGGACATATCTTTTGATTTCCGCTATGAAATTTCGATTGGTCGGATTCGTTGGAAAGATATTATCAATTAGATCCTAATGTTTTTGGTTTCACTAAAATCCGGATTGTTTTGCACCCGGTACATTCAATTGAAGTTTGAAATCGAATTATCGAACTACCGCGCCATTTTCAATTCCTTTTATAACTATATATAATTATTTATATTCTAACGACGACGTATATAATATATACGTCGAATTCTATTCAAAATAAATTCCTCGTCGATATTATTTAAAATAATTCATTTTAAATAATCAAAATTCGCTAAAATTGCCGAAATAAAAAATTTAAACTGGCCCAGATTTTCCGGGTTGTTACAATCTCCTCCACTTAAAACTTTTCGTCCCCGAAAAGGAACAAAGTCGAAAGTGGTTTGATCATTCAACTCTACGCTCGATCTGGCTTCCATCCTCCAACTTTTCAGTTTCTGAGAATTTTCAAAAATTTCAAAAATTTGGCTAACACCCTAAATTTTTGAAAAATTTCGCCATAACCTCCCCTGCACCGGGAGCATCGGGGAATTTCAAATAGCTTCCCCGGTCCTTCAGTTCTCAAAAAGAAAAAGAAAAAGCCAAGCGGCTAGCCAATAGGCTCATAAAATCATCATCACCCAAACAAAACAGTAAATTATGTAGTAAACATGTACCTATTTGTCGGGCAAACAAATTTTATTCTTCGGCTCTAGCCTCCTTGCTATGACCTGTTCAATGTAAGTATATGTATATGCAAGCAAATGCGACCAATTTTCAATATAATTCAATATTTGGTGCTATTAGGCTTAATGGTTCAAAATTAGCTAACAATTAAACAAACAACACAAACATCAATCAATTAGTTGATTAGCTTTTCAAATTGATAACTTTGATACATAGTCAAAAATCAGATTTTTGACGCCAAATCACAACAATAGGCCCTATCTAATTTTGGTTCTCACACCAGTCAATAGGAAATATATAGATATCACACCTTCGAAACACAAATACCAATTCTGATGATGTTCGAACTATCATCAGAATCATCTCCGGGCGACTAGAGTGTGATTCTATATCTATCCAGTATATTAAAATTTCAAATACACGTTTGCAAGGCGTATATGCGAAATCTTTATATACTGGACTGTCCTACTCAATATAAATAGATAATCAAATACGAATAATTGATTTAAATTTTCAAAACAAAATTGGTTTTCATTTTAAAAATATACTCTTCACACTCGTTCTAGGATACTACTGATCCCATCTCTAACGAGTCATTCTAATTGGATATTACTAATCCAATATCTGATGAATTCTTTCGTATGGTTCTAATGTGCCTTGTTCTCTGAGCTTTGTTAACCAAAGCTCTGATACCAAATGTGACGGCCGGTAATTTCGCTCGATCCGAATCAGTCGTTAAACCGATCTAGACCGTTTGAAACCCCTGATCGTTTGAGAACAGGACAAATCAGAACACAAACAGAAGAACATTTCATTGTTATTATTACAACAATGCATCAGATTACAAGAATATACAGAGTATAAACAAATAAATATTACACAGAAATATCAGAGATTTAAATTACATTTAAATACATCGCAGCGGAAAATAATACAATACACAACTAGAAGGAGATATACCGATACAAAGCTTTCCGGATATCGTTCCAGCTGTAAACCAGGATCCTGTGAATATAAATCTGCAAAACCAAAACTACTAGCTGTCCGTGTCAAAATAAGGGCACCCAGAGTTTAGGTTAAAACAATAAACTCCAGGTCAGTCATGTGACTGGTGTGAGAACTAAAACAGTTATTAATCTTTATTTTTAAAGTTAGGCAAATCAAGGGACCACGCCGTATAACACGGAACGGGTTTCCTCCCAAGAATACCAGTACATAAAACAACAGCGCAATGCTAAATAAAGAAAAATGAAGCTGTTATAAGACCCAGGTCCCATCACACAATGCAACGCAGCCGAGGATAGGGTTTTCCCTTATAACAGCCAAAGAATGCTTGATACGTTTAAAACAAATCGTTTGATACTATTATAAGTGCATAGTGTATAAAACAACTTCAAATCATAAGTATCAATCATAGGCGGCATGAATGCCCCATAACACTATGTCGCCATATATAAGTTTACAATCAAAACCGCAAGACGTCGTATTGGAAGTTGGGTTATCATTTATGGTATGAACCGAGGCTAGGGGCAAGATCCTCTACCGAATTGTGACTCTCTAGCCCGAGCCACAGGGTCAGAGCGCATCGACCCTTTAGATCGTCAGGGTCGGTCCACCGATGTGGATTATTATGCCTGAACACTACGTTTCCCCGCCCTTTGGGGCGTAAATCTGGCCCGTCAGCCGACCAGAAGCATCGGCCGAAACCGATATCACGAGGCGCCTCGCTTTTCAGCAAGTAATAATAAGTAACATCCACAGGAGTCAAACTCGTCAGCCAGTTCAAGCACTGACGCCACTCCTAACTAGAAAGAAACGCATGTCCTCCCTGAGGTCCGTCTCCCGTTTTTGATTCATACCGGGTGTGATACTCGCGAATCAACGTTACACAAAGCTACGCCACAAAGGCCGTGCTTCGATCATCAACCACAAGACTTTGCTTTTCAACAGAAGCCTTGATCATTTGCCACTTAGGCATGCCACACAGGCAATTCACTCCATGCGATTGATATCCATCAATATATAACCCCTGAGCTCGTACGTCTCAGAGAAGGGCGTTAAGCAAGAGAATAAATTCTCCGCCGCCAAACAGATATATATTTAATAGAGATCAATCGAACGGACTAAAATCCAATGTCAGACACACACAGTCCATTTACAAGTCCGTTCTGGGTCTGAACGAAACCGGGGGCACCTAGTACCCCGCATATCCATCGATCTCCAAGTACGTCTGGACGATCACCAACTGTTTCCATCTTCTTGGGTGTACAGCCCAATCAAGATCATCAGTAATCACCCAAACGACGTGAGGACTTCCGGTCTTCGACCATCGTCTTCATCTTCGACTTATCGTCGTATCAGTTATTCAGAATGGGATAAACCCGGTCTTTCCGAATAACTCGCGTATACTTTAAATAAGTGTTACACAAACACAACATACGCCTCATTCCAATTCATTAGTCACTAACCGTAAATTAATCAAGAGAATAATTCCCCAAATATTAACCTCGAAGGCCGAAACCAACATCAGATCAATATTCAGAAAACCATTCTGCTTGGCTAACCGACAGTTAGTTTCTAAATTTCACATTCATAGGGAAAGGTTCCCATTAATTTAATCCAAGATAAATTCCTTGAATTTATTCTTTATTCTATTTTTGAATCTCAATTCAAACTAGTCGGGATTAACGAACCTTACCGAAGTAATCATTTGTTTTAATTTCCCAATCCCAACCTATTTATCCCATGAAGTAAAACTGGTTATACCTCATATCTAACACCACAGTGTTATCGGTAAATTCAATTACCATTTCACGTTTAAATCTAATTAAAGATTTAACTAACGCCCGGAGCAAAACTGGTGATACTCCATTTCGATTCTTTCAATCTAATTAAAGATTCATTAAAACACCACTTAGTTTTAATCGTTAACTGGGCTAAAGAATCCGTGTCCTTTAAAACACGGTTCACGATAAACCCAAAGTCACATTCGATTGATTATCGGGTTAAAGAACGAGTGTTATTTAAAACACCGTTCACGATAAACCCAAAGTCACATTCGATTGATTATCGGGTTAAAGAACGAGTGTTGTTTAAAACACTGTTCACGATAAACCCAAAAATCATTCCATTAATTATCGGGTTAAAGAACAAATGTTATTTAAAACACTGTTCACGATAAACCCAATATCAATATCAATTCAATTCCAATTAAATATTATTGAATTGGTACACTTCATTAAATCTAAATAAAAAGATTTAATCTTTTCTCAACTGGGTTCAAGAACAGTGTTAATGAAGACACCATTCACGACAAACCCAAATCACATTTGATATTCAATACAAGACTCTGAATAGAAAATATACCGGCTTATATTCAATATCAAATTCTACGACTAACAAATATCGCATTGGAAATAACGATATATATATATATATATCTTTCAAATTCCCATAACAATATCTGTATCATCACGAAATCCAACATCGAAATATTCCGAAGGCAATTTCGATTCAAATCCATTCCAATGCAATCATTGGAAATTCTGGTTATTTTCAAAACCATTTCAAATTCAATTTATTTATTTAAAAATAAATAGAATTGTAATTCTAGTTCAAAACTAGTTCATTTCGATAAAAATCTATTTTTATCTTTTTCAAATATGGAGTTTTTCATCCCAATTCTTTCTAAATCATTTCTTATGATTTTACACAAATTATTACTATTTTTAATAATTTTATCAAGGCCTGTACAGTCGATTTCCATCAACGGCCATCGAACTGCACTTACAGCGACCTTTTTCAAATTTGATTTGGACATAATTCCAAATCCAACCGTTAGATTTCTAATTTCTAATATTCGTTAGAAAGCTCTTTTCTATACGAACCCAACGGTTCTGGTTTTAGGAGAATCCGACGGTCGGATCTCCCGTAATGTCCGTTTGAAATAAATGGTCGAAATTCACGAACTGCCGCGGCGCGTTCTATTCAGGCCATTATATTATATATATAATATATATAATATATATTTCGTCGATTTCTATTTAAAACGAATTATATAAATAGTTTTAAAATTCGTTTCAAAAGAAATTTCAACTCCCATTTCAATTCAAATCAAAATTGAATTCTTCTTTATAAATTCGTTTTAAAATTCATTTCTATTCAATTCAAATTTCAATTCAATTTGAATTCATTTCAATTCCATTTGAATTCGTTTTCAATTCAATTCATTTCGAAATCGTTTTCAATTCAATTCATTTCGAAATCGTTTTCAATTCAATTCATTTCGAAATCGTTTTCAATTCAATTCATTTCGAAATCGTTTTCAATTCAATTCATTTCGAAATCGTTTTATATTCAATTCATCTCGAAATCGTTTTCAATTCAATTCATTTCGAAATCGTTTTCAATTCAATTCATTTCGAAATCGTTTTCAATTCAATTCATTTCGAAATCGTTTTATATTCAATTCATCTCGAAATCATTTTATATTCAATTCATTTCAAAATGAATAAAATCGATATCAATATCGTTTACGTCAAAATGGCGTCAATCTAATCAACACGGCTTCATAAATTTCTATTTTCAAATATTCTATTTCAAATATTTCTTTTTCAAATATTTGTTATTATCAAAATATTTCGTTCAACACATGACCAATCTCAATGGATGAGTACTGTCAACACATGAACCTTTATTTTATATTGATAAAGATGTAAATTTTATTACTAAAATATTTCGTTCAACACATGACCAATCTCAATGGATGAGTACTGTCAACACATGAACTTTTATTTTATATTGATAAAGATGTAAATTTTATTACTAAAATATTTCGTTCAACACATGACCAATCTCAATGGATGAGTACTGTCAACACATGAACCTTTATTTTATATTGATAAAGATGTAAATTTTATTACTAAAATATTTCGTTCAACACATGACCAATCTCAATGGATGAGTACTGTCAACACATGAACCTTTATTTTATATTATTCTTTATTTTCTAAATTGGAATGAGGCCCAATCAATCACCATATAATGTTAATTATATGGATTTTCATACATCACACGTATATAATAGCATTGAAAAATAATCAACCATCAACCAAAGTGCACTACACTGCATAAGCATCAAATATAGATATCTAACGCTTATAACAGCCTGTCAATCAATCGATCGACATATTTAATCAATCAGGATGAGTGAACTTCAAATTTCATCCCAACACCCGTGTGGGGTTTTCAAACAATCAAACACATATTTTATTTGTGCAGTTGGGCGATGTGTAAAATTTATCGTCCCAATCAATGTCATTCAAATAGGTGTACATAAACAAACCGTCCGGTTTGTAAATGAATATTTTATTTTATTCACTTCACTATATTCTTACTTACGTTAAAAAATTATATTTTTAACGATAAAACATTTTATTTTAACATATGAATTTCTATTCAGTTCATTCTTTTAAATAAAATGGTATTTTTATTTTCTAACTTATTTTAGAAAATTTCGGCGGCATAACGGCACGATACTAGAAACGGGACAAGGCCTAGCCTTATCCCCGGTCTAGTGAAGGCCCACGCCATTCACACATCAATCAATCCATTCCATTTCACCAAACAACTCAATTTCAATCAAATAGTCTAACCAATTTTTGCAATCAAACAAACAAGTCCATGGTCTGTGGACGATTGTGTCGGGTGCTACTAAGCACCGTCTGCATCCTAGTATATATATATAACTAGAAAATGAAATTGAAAGGTGAGAAATTCTCACAGATAGCTATCCTAGCTCCACGGCACTTCATTGATAGAAATCTTCATCGCTATCGCATCTTCGTCATCTTCGTTGCCCGTAGCCACTACATATATAAAAATCACACAATTTTTATATTTTGATGTCCTTAAAATAAAAATCACATTTTTATTTATTCACTTTCAATTTAAAAATCATATTTTTATAATCGCTTCCTACATTTAAAAATCGAATTTTTATTCCGTTATTCAATATATAAAAATCGAATTTTTACTACTATGTTATATAGATAAAAATTATATTTTTATCACGCTATTTTCCATATAAAAATTTCGCCTTTTCTAAAATAAAGATTTCACCTTTTAAAAAATCTCATTTTTATTTTTCTACACATATAAAGATGATATTTTTAGTATTCCTATCATGTAAAAATTATATTTTTAATTCTCTACCTAACCAAAAATCATATTTTTACATCTTCTACTTAATAAAGATTATATTTTTAATACTTTAAAAAATATAAAAATCATATTTTTAATTTGCTACCTATATGATAAAAATCCCGTTTTTATTCGCTACTTCATACAAGGAAAATTTTATTCCTATACACCTAAAAATCATATTCTTAAACACTTAAAAATCACAACTTTTATCGCTATAAAGACATGAACTTTACCTTAGCATAAAGATCGTAACTTTCCATAAGTAAAAATCGCAACTTTAATTACCTGTACATCCCTATTTCAATTACATGAATAATTAAAATTAAAAATTAAAACTCACTTTTCTTTGACGGAGGAGGGGTTCAGTCCGAACCGGGGCTGTTGGTGGCGGGTAGGGCGGCGCAGGGGGTGCTGGAAGGTCGTAGGGTGGTGCGGTGGTCGGAGTGTTGGCTGTGGTGGCGTCGGTCTTCGATTAGGGGTTCCATTGAGTGCTAGGGCGCGGTTTTCTTCGATGGACGTGGAGAGTGGGGACGGGGAGGCGGAGGTGGTGGTGCAGAAGGTGGAGCAGGCGATGTCGGGGCCCACAAGAGCTGGCGGCGTCGGGTTTTTAGGGATTCGAGGGGTTTGAGGTTTGCTCACGTCGGAGGGAAAGGAGGAGATGGGGAAGAGGTCACCGCGGCGCGTTGAGGAGGGGGAAAGCCTCCGGTGGTGGCGCGTCCTGTCGGAGGGCGATGGTGGATCACCGACGTCGTCGGATTTTTTTTTCTTTTTATTTTTTTTTCCGATCTGGAGTGAAAAGGGGAGGGAGAGAGAAGGTAGAGGGGGTGAGGGAGTTATATAATTATTTATTAATTTATTTTTAATTTTCGAATTCCATAAAATACCCTTTCCATTCGAACTCTAAATCGAACCCGCCGACTATCGTCCCTAGCGTATTACCCCCATTCCGAACACAATGGGATATGTATCGCAAGCCAATTCGACTGTTTGAATCAGTTTCCGTTGAATTTAAAATATAAATCAGTATATTGAATTTTAAACGTACATTTCAAATTACCAGGGTCGCATACGAACTCTATAAATTGCAGAAAAATGTTTTCTAGCTTCGTATTGACGATACGGTCCTAACAAAACTAGTTTCGTCAAATTCTGAGACCGTTTGAAAAATGGCCAATTTCCAGTCGATTAAAATCCACTGAAAATGGTCAAACGCATTTTCCTTTGCCACGCTCACATATTGATTCGAAAAATTATGAAATTTGAAATCTAGCAATAATTTAACACTGCGGACCCAACAAAAGTGGTTTCGTCGAAATCCGAGGACATTTGCAAAACTTCCATTTTTAAGGGCCTGAATTCCATAGCGACTATTTAGAATTTTCAACTGGACATATCTTTTGATTTCCGCTATGAAATTTCGATTGGTCGGATTCGTTGGAAAGATATTATCAATTAGATCCTAATGTTTTTGGTTTCACTAAAATCCGGATTGTTTTGCACCCGGTACATTCAATTGAAGTTTGAAATCGAATTATCGAACTACCGCGCCATTTTCAATTCCTTTTATAACTATATATAATTATTTATATTCTAACGACGACGTATATAATATATACGTCGAATTCTATTCAAAATAAATTCCTCGTCGATATTATTTAAAATAATTCATTTTAAATAATCAAAATTCGCTAAAATTGCCGAAATAAAAAAAATTAAACTGGCCCAGATTTTCCGGGTTGTTACACTTTATAATTCTTCCAACTGTAGTTCCTCCTTCCCATCTGAATCTTCAACTTTGTTAACTCAGTGAATCAGAGTTCAAACAACTAAGGGGGGCCAGACCCCGGTGCCAATGGCATAAGCTCAGAGTGATGTTGTTCCATCTGAATCATCAGGAAATCAGAGTGAAAGTGCTAGAATAGATAACATTAATAATGATAGCTAGTATCCATATTCTGGAGCAACCAACCTACCAATAATCTTGAAAATATTAATCTTGGCAATAAAGAATCAAAGGCAACAACTCTATTTGCACGGGGAATGGTAAACATATTAATAGATCTCATGTAGTTAAATGCAGTATACATGGTAAATGACAATTATTCTTGCATAACTTATCAAGGATACCTGAAATCATGAAGAATTTAATCATCGAATCTCAGTTTGCTAGAGATAATAATGTGTATTTCGAATTCTTTCCTAACCATTGTCTAGTTAGAGATGTATTGACTAAACCATTCTTTTGCAGGGTGATGCAGTAAAAGGATTATACAAGTTTAATTCAGTTAATTGCAATAAGTCTGCAAACACTGCATCATGTTGCAATTTATCTGTAGTCAATAGTGTAAATGATAGGAAGTTTGTTTTTGATTCTTAGCACTATAAACTTGGTCATCCTAATGTCAATACTGTAAAGAAAATTCTTCTTGATAACAAGATACTCTTTGATAATGTCAAGTTACCCTACATTTGTGAGTATTGCCAAATGGGCAAGAACCACAAACTGCCTTTCATAGACTTTATAACACAACATACAAAACCTCTTGATCTGATTGCCACAGATCTATGGGGACCAGTCCATGTTAATTCAAACTTTGGATTCAAATACTACATTTCATTTATTGATGCTTATTCTAGGTATACATGACTATATTTTCTTACATCCAAGTCTTATACCTCTAGGGCTATCACAAACTTTATTAAGATGGCTGAAAACCAATTTAGTAGCACTGTTAAAATTCTACAGTCTGATGAGGGAACTAAGTTCAAACCACTCAGTAAAAAAATTCCAGGATAAAGGGATTATTCATAGAATAACATGTCCATACACATCTGAACAAAATGGTTTAACTGAAAGGAAACACATGCATATAATTGAAACTGGATTAACACTATTAGCTCAAGCCGCTTTACCCTTAAAGTTTTGGCCTGAGTCATTCGACTCAAATGTGTTTTTTATTAACAAAATGCCAACCAAAACTTTAAGTGGTATGAGTCCTTTGGAAAAACTCTACAGTGTTAAACCAGATTATAATAGCCTAAAAACCTTTGGGTGCTTGTGCTATCCACATCTAAGGCCGTATAATACCAATAAACTTGATTTTAGATCAAGGCCTTGTACGTTTATTGCATATTGCACTAATCAAAAAGGATATAAGTGCATAGATTCTAAAGGGAAAAAATTTATAAGAAGGCATGTTATCTTTGATGAGAGTATTTTTCCCTACAAACGATATAATATAAAAACTTCTATGAAAATCTATAATTCAAAGGTAGCATTACCTGAACCTCCCACACTCAAGGAAGTTTGAGAGAAGACTAGAATTACTGAGGCTGCTGATACTCAGTATGATCAACAAAATCCTATTGAGGGCCACACTGAGCCACTCAACCCCACCTATCAGCAACCTGATTCAAGCAGCAATGTCAGAGATCATGCGAGCAATGAACAAGCAATATAAGAAACTTACAATAGTGATGAAAACATCACAAGCAAATGAAACTACTCAAGCTGAACAGCAATAATTACCCGTCGATCCTTTTCAAAATCCACCTAGTCATCATATGGTAACCATCACTATGCCATAGATGGCCTTCTGCAACAGATTTGTAAGGTGTTGCCAGCTACAATCTAACGATAGCTGTGCTGCTTTTTGTCTATTGCAACATTCGCTTCAAGTTATTAGCATAGATATCGACAATACTTTGCATTAGCTATAAATATATTCAAATTAATAAAACTTTACATCTCAGTGATCCGTACCATCATTTAAAACAAAATCACAACCATCAGTCCATATGGACAACCCAGACATTAGCTATTTTTACTTCTATTTCCCGCTTTTATTTTCATTAAACCGCTGAATCTATCAAACCCTAAATCTTCCAACTTCCCATAATCGATTCTTTCGGTGGTTCGAAGTTGTAATAAATCGCGATTTTTTACTTTGTCTACAAAGTTCGGTGGGGTTCTTCGATGAATTTCACTACTACCTGTACCTCCTCATCCTCTTCTTCCCCCCGTTCTCTCCTTTCCCCTCCTCATTTTTTTTCCAATTCATGTTTCTATCTCCAAACCAAATCACGAAATCATGGCCTCCTCCGAAAAAAAGAGAAAGAAAACCGACCACACCAATTTTCCCATCGCGTCTATCATCGTAGACCACTTGAACGCAGCGACTGACGCTTAAACCATGGCCGCTTTAGGCAATTCAAGGGGAGGTGCAATGATCTGATGCATGCGATAGTGGAGCAAAAATTCGATCTACCTAGGGTTAACGTAGAAGGAGTTGGATGTTCGGAGTTTTTATTTTGGGTTTTGAGATGCTGATCGAATTTGTGCTTCAGGTTTATGAATGAATACGGATCTTGAGGGTATACAAGTCCTTATTCAATCGCGTAATTATACGGTATATTTGTTTCCATGCTTTTGGATTTATGCTTATTTTCTTTTATAATAATAACACTAAAGTATATTGGATTTATAATTGTTATCTGGCTTACATGAAATTTATCAGTAGTGTTCCCAGATCTTGCCTAGTTGTAACCAGTTTATCAATTTTACAGCTGACTTATGGCATTGATGAATCCTACAAATTGTTAATTCCTTTTCTTGGAAAGCATCCCTTGCACGCATACATTGAGGTTAGTATATTGCTATACAGACTCCAATCTTTTTCTTGATATATAGTTTATGTATTGATTATTAGTCTGTGATATTTGATTCGATCAAATTCCATATTGTAGGCACAAACAATGTATGGAGCACTTCATGCATTATAGGTAATCTAATACCTTCAATCTATATAGAGCAATTTGACGGTGTCTTGACAGGAGTACTTTCTTAGTCATGACACAAATTAAGACATCTATTTGAAATTCAAGGGTGTTTATGAGGATTTATGTTATCATCATTCACTTCATACAGTGACAATAATCAATCCGTAAAACTTATTTTCAGGCGTTTAGTCAGTTATGCGAACTTAATCTTCTGAGGACTATTGAACTAGATCATGCTCCTTGCAACATCACTGACGGGCCAAGGTTGTCTTCTCATTGGTGAGTTGAAGCCGAATGCAGTACCCAAACCATGGTCGCTGCTATTCAGTAAAATGAAAATTTAAAATTAATGAAAATAAATGCTTAGGCTGCTATTCAACCTAATGATGCTATTCAGTCATTGTTTGAGCTTAAAACCATGCATTCAAACTGGTGAAGGTTACTGTTATTCAGTCAAAGCATTTTCTTTTAAGTTTTCAACCTGATGATGCTATTCAGGTTCGAGTGTTGTAGTAATGATGTTTAGGCTGCTACGTTGATGAAGGAAAATTCAGGTTATGGAAATGAGTTTAGACAGTGTTTGGAGGGGAGTTTGGATTACCCTTCACGAAGTAGTCTGTGGAAAAAGATTGTCGCTTTTCCTATTCTTTTGCAAAGGATCAAGCTTCGAACTGATCAATGAACATATTCACATTTAGGTCACTACTTCCATTCAACTAAAATTGGTAAGCACTGCAACTGTTACAAAGTATTAGATTTGGGGGATTATGTTTTTGTTAGCCATAGAGTTTCAACTATATATTTCCTAGGTCCTAAGTTTATTATTGCTTGTATTTAAATTTATTTTTATTTCAGTTTACTGTGTATGTTTCTATGACTGTTTTACAAATGATTGGACTGGATTAGAGCACAAGAAGACTTAGTGTGTCAGTGTCAGTGAATGTTTATGTAATTGAGTATGTATAACTGAGTAAATCGAGTGGAATGAGTGAGGAACATCTGTATATGTGATTGACTATGTTATTAACAGTGAATTGCGAATAGTGGAGTTAGAAATAAAACATTTATTTGAATAAAAATACTGTTTGAATATTTAATTCTGTGTAGTAGCATTTAATTCTCCTTTTTGTTATATATATATATATATATATATATATATATATATATATATATATATTAATATAAATATCTATAGCAAACTTTTTTGGAATGTTGCTATAGACACATATGGATGTTGCTATAGACCCAAATAGGGTTCTATTGCAACAATATTTCCTATATTGCCTTAGATAGTCATAAAATTTCCTTTCAGGTCTAAGGCAACGGTGAAAATTGCATCAGAGAAAAAGTGTTGCCAAAGACCTATGACAACATTTTTTGGGCTTGAGCCAACATCTTTTTGTATTGCATAAGGTAGTTTATGGCATGGTGCATCTACAATCAGGCTAATTCTTAATGTAGCTTTAAATAATAATTGGAATATTAAACATCTAGATGTGAATAATGCCTTTCTGAATGGTTATTTGCAGGAAGAAACCTATATGCAACAACCACCAGGATTCACACAAAATCAAAACCAAAGTCTGCAAATTAAAGAAAGCAATTTATGGGCTTAATCAAGTACCAATGGTGTGGATTGATAGACTCAAAGCCACACTCAACAAAATGGGATACTGTCCTACAAAATCTGACTCGTCACTATTTATAAAAATCAACAATTCATCTACAGTATACATATTGATATATGTAGATGATCTAATTATTATAGTTAGCAACAATGAAGAAGTCAGAAGATTAACTGAATACCTAATTAAGCAGTTTTCAACCAAGGATTTAGGCAACATTTCGTACTTCCTAGATATAGAGCTTAAAAAGCACTCAGCAACAGAAATGTACCTTTGTCAAAGAAAATACATTTCAGAATTACTTACTAAAGCCAATATGAGTGAAGTTAAACCACAACCTACACCTATAATATTGAATCAACACTATTGTAAAAACAGGGGAGAAGCCATTGATAATATATAACAATATAGAAGTGTTGCAGGAGCATTAAAATAAGCTACTATAACACGACTTGATATTGCTTTCTATGTTAACAAAGTATCTCAATTTTTGCAAAATACTCTGGATGAACATTGGAAAGTTGTTAAAAGGATTCCGCGATATCTACAGGGAACTATCAACTATGGTCTGACCCTCAAAGCCAGCAACAACGCTGATTGGGCTACTGATAGTGATGACAGAAGATCTGTAGCAGGCTACTGTGTTTACATATGGGACAACTTAATCTCATGGTGTTCCAAGAAACAAACAACCATTTCCAGATCAAGCACAGAGGCGGAATACAGAACTGTAGCCAGCACCACAATAGAGATACTACGGTTACAATCTCTACTAAAGGATCTAAAAATATCATCAGACATGGAACCCATTCTATGGTGTGACAATCAACGCACCATATACATGACTGCTGACCCAGTACAACACGCACGAACCAAACATATAGAGATAAACATATATTTTGTGTGTGAACAAGTGCAAAGAAATATTATACAAGTTAACTACATTCCAATTTATCATCAGGAAGCAAATATCTTCACTAAAGCTCTATCAGTAAAGATTTTTTCCAAGACTCAGAAATGAACTAAGGATAGTGGAGCAATGCAACCTATCAGATGGTCTAAGAGATAAGGAGATCTCACAGAAGTCAGATATGTTGATGATTCTTCAGATCTGCCACTTAAATCTCTTATCGCTATTGCTTCTTACTGATTTTTGAGTGAATTCAGTTCGACCTTCATCCGTCTCCTGTACAATATCATTACTGATGGTGGTTGTTTTTCTCAAGATCGCCACTTCAAATTAGGATTCGTTTAGAAAACCCTAACCCTAGTTTAAGAGGGGCAATAAAAGAAATATATCGATACTAGAGTATTAGGAATGTTGCCGACATTTTATTGTTTTATTCCATTTACTACACAATGGGTTGTGGGCATAGATATTCTCAGCCCATCACAATGCTGCTTGCTTATATATATGTCTATACACAGTACTGTATGATTATCGATTCAATTTAATAAATATTTGTGCTTCTCTTTCATTCTTTCTCTGCTTTCACATATCATATCACAAATTATATAATTCCTAATTATTTTGGTCATTAAACCAAAACATCCATTATTATTATAACGTCAAGAAGCGCTAGCTCAACTAGTTATTAATATTATACTCATTCTTCTTTAAGAGGTCATGTATTCGAACCCTTGAGACATTAAAATGAATTCTCTGCTAAATTAGGTATCACTTTTATTATTAAGATAGTAAATAGAAATTATCCCATGTCTCTCTTTAGATACATCTAAAGAAGGTGCTTTCCATATAAGTGTGTAAGTTGTTTATGCTAGTGACATCTTAATCATGACTAGGAACTCTTCGTTTCTCCATTGATCCTTATTGTCTTTCAACGTTGATTTTGTTGGTGTTGTTACCAATTTGACAAAGATGATGGTTTTATTATGTGGTTTCCCCATTGATCTAGGAATTTATCTAGCAGGACTTCTCTTCTGACCTCATGGTGGAGTGCAAAATTGGAATAACCAAAACACTCGGATCATGTTGACATGCTACACAATCTCGAGCCTATAATATGAAACAAAAGTTGTAGGCATTCAATGATGTTCAGGCGAGTTATCCTCCTTCACGTTCGTAGAAATAAATTATTATAGGCATTTAAATACTGATTTTTTTTTTTTTACTTTTGCCTTTTTATCCTACGTATGATTTTCAAAATATAAGATGTTCGGATAAGGATATAAGCAGGAAACAACGAATAATTCCCTTTTGATCTATATTAGTTTTAAGCCATATTTTTCAAAAAAAATAAAGCCTATATCTTAGGGTTTGGAAACCCAAATGAGATCAAATTTATGCCAAAGTGAATGGGTACTTTGTCATCATATTTGACAAAAAAAGGATTATGCCAAAATTTTGGGCCTTACTTTTATGTATGATGTCGTAGTTGATTCTAAGGCTTAAGTTAACTAAGAAATGCTTGCAAATTATACTAAGTAGGATACGATTTTAACTATTAGTCATCGGAGTCAAAGGAGGGCATAAGTTCCATAGCTTAAACTTTTAGGTAACCTGATCAAAACGGAAAAGTACATAAAAGGACATAATAAATATTTCTTATGCAAGAGCATTGGTACGAAATTGATAATAATTCTAGATTTCTAAAAGTTGCGATGGTACCTAATGATGACAATTCTACCAAATGAGAAGTTGTGCACTACGAATGAACCCCTTTCATGTGTCTCAACTGTAATTGTTTTAGGCACTCAGAAAAATGTATATTTAAGAAAGTAGGGCACTGGACTCAAAGTTAGGGTAGTAGCATATGCTAGTATACATCTAAAAGACATATAATAAAGAATCGTCCAAATAATGATATTGAGTTAGCTGATATTGCAAACATCGCAAATCTCTCAAATATTTATTTTACTTAGAAGGATTAGAATTTTGAGTAGTAAAGATGGATAAAGTTCTTAGTTTCATACGATTTTTATATTTCATACACCCTAGGAAATGGAAATATGGTGGCTAATGCTTTGAGTAGGATGCATGTTATATTGAGTTCCATGTTATGAAGTGGAAGCATTTAGAGTTCCTTTATGGTTTTGACTTCAAACCATCGTCGAAGTTAGTATTCGGTATGTTGGTTGCTTTCGAGTTAATCCGATACTTTTAGATTATATTAGTTCGGGTTAGATAAGTGATAAGCTACTAGTAGGCAACATATAGCAGTTAGGGAACAACGATAAGTCTTCTCACTCGAACATGTATTTTATTCATTCAAGATGACATTTGAGGTGTGATTGGAGGATATATGTATCGTAAGTTCAAGAGCCTGCTGATGATGTTTGTTAGAGTCTCACCATTCTTGGATGGCTGTTCATCCTGGTTGAGGCAAAATATTCATGGATATGAAAATAGTAGTCTATTGGCCTAAGATGAAGAATCTGGTGGCATGGTCTGTTGCAAGAAGCTAGAATTGTCAAAGAGTGAAGGCTAAGCTAAAAAACCTAAGTGGAAAATTACTTCCATTTTATGTTCCTTGCTGTAAATGAGACATATATCGATGGATTTTGAAATGGATCACCTATAAGCAGAAGAGAAAACAAGCTTATTTGAGTTATAGTTTATTGTTTAACTAAACACACGCATTTCCTTTTAGTACGGATTACGTGGAAAACAACATTTTTAGCTGCATTGCATGTGATAGAGGTTATTATCTTATATGGAGTTATAGTGAGCATAATTAGCGGTAGAAATCCATTTTTCACTAGTGGATTTTGGAAGAGCCTATATAATTGAATCTCAACACAACTCTTCATCCATAAATAGATGAACGCACCAAGAGGTGAATAGAGTAGTGGAAGATATGTTGAGTGCATGCATTCTGGATTTTGGAGGAGCCTGGAAGTTCATCTTCCATTAGTAAATTTTACTTTTAATGATATCTACCAGTAGCATCGGCATGCTGTGAAGACCCGTAACTTCCCCGTAGAGGAAAGCGTCGGATAGTTCGAGAACAAGCCACAACAGAACGCATACAGAAGAACATTTCATTGTATATAACAACAATGCATCAGATTACAAGAATATACAGAGTATAAATGAATAAATATTACACAGAAATAACAGAGATTTAAATTACATTTAAATACATCGCAGCGGAAAATAATACAATACACAACTAGAAGGAGATATACGGATACAAAGCTTTCCGGATATCGTTCCAGCTGTAAACCAGGATCCTGTGAATATAAATCTGCAAAACCGAAACTACTAGCTGCCCGTGTCAAAATAAGGGCACCCAGAGTTTAGGTTAAAACAATAAACTCCAGGTCAGTCATGTGACTGGTGTGAGAACTAAAACAGTTATTAATCTTTATTTTAAATCATTAGGTAAATCAAGGGACCACGCCGTATAACACGGAACGGGTTTCCTCCCAAGAATACCAGTGCATAAAACAAACAGCGCAATGCTAAATAAAGAAAAATGAAGCTGTTATAAGACCCAGTTCCTATCACACAATGCAACGCAAGCCGGGGGATAGGGTTTTCCCTTATAACAGCCAAGGAATGCTTGATACGTTTAAAACAAATCATTTGATACTATAATAGGTGCATAGTGTATAAAACATCTTCAAATCATAAGTATCAATCATAGGCGGCATAAGCGCCCCATCCCACTATGTCGCCATATATAGGTTTACAAATAAAACCGCAAATGTCACGTATTTGGAAATTGGGTTTCCATCTATGAACCGAGGCTATGGGCAAGATCCTCAACCGATTCGAGACGCTCTAGCCCGCCCCTCAGGCACAGCCGCAACCGTACCTTGGATCGTCAGGGCCGGTCCACACGAAGTGGATTATAATGCCTGAACAATGCGTTTCTCCGCCCTTTGGGGCGTAAATGAGCCAACTAAATGACTCCATCGGTTCGAGAACGACCGATCAATCCGAGGCGCCTCACAACAGCAACAACCACATAAGTCAAACTCGTCAGGGCGTGTAAAACCACTGACGCCACTTCTAGCTAGAAAGAAAACGCATGTCCCCCCTGAGGTCCGTCTCCCGTTTTTGATTCATACCGGGTGTGAAACTCGCGAATCAAACGTTACACAAAGCTACGCCACAAAGGCCTTGCTTTGATCATCACCACAAGACTTTGCTTTTCAACAGAAGCCTTGATCATTTGCATCTTAGCATGCCACACAGGCAAACCATCCTATGCAACCGATATCAGTCACACAGAATGAAATCCGATGTCAGACACACAGTCCATTTACAAGTCCGTTCTGGGTCTGAACGAAACCGGAGGCACCTAGTACCCCGCATATCCATCGATCTCCAAGTACGTCTGGACGATCACTAACTGCTTCCATCTTCTTGGGTGTACAGCCCAATCAAGATCATCAGTTATCCCCCAAACGACGTGAAGACCTCCGGTCTTCGACCATCGTCTTCATCTTCGACTTATCGTCGCATCAGTTATTCAGAATGGGATAAACCCGGTCTTTCCGAATAACTCGCGTATATATTATAAAAGTGTTACACAAACACAACATACGCCTCATTCCAACTCATTAGTCATTAACCGTAAATTAATCAAGAGAATAATTCCCCAAATATTAACCCCGAAGGCCGAAACCAACATCAGATCAATATCCAGAAAACCATTCTACTTAGCTAACCGACAGTTAGTTTCTAAATTTCACGTTCAAATCTAATTAAAGATTCATTAAAACTCCACTTAGTTTTAATCTGTGACTGGGTTAAAGAATCAGTGTCATTTAAAACACGGTTCACGATAAACCCAAAGTCACATCCCATTAATTATCGGGTTAAAGAACAAGTGTTATTTAAAACACTGTTCACGATAAACCCAAAAATCAATATCAATTCAATTCCAATTAAATATTATTTAATTGGTACACTTCATTAAATCTAAATAAAAAGATTTAATCTTTTCTCAACTGGGTTCAAGAACGGTGTTAGTGAAGGCACCATTCACGACAAACCCAAATCACATTCATTAATTATCGGGTTAAAGAACAAGTGTTATTTAAAACACTGTTCACGATAAACCCAAAAATCAATATCAATTCAATTCCAATTAAATATTATTTAATTGGTACACTTCATTAAATCTAAATAAAAAGATTTAATCTTTTCTCAACTGGGTTCAAGAACGGTGTTAGTGAAGACACCATTCACGACAAACCCAAATCACATTCATTAATTATCGGGTTAAAGAACAAGTGTTATTTAAAACACTGTTCACGATAAACCCAAAAATCAATATCAATTCAATTCCAATTAAATATTATTTAATTGGTACACTTCATTAAATCTAAATAAAAAGATTTAATCTTTTCTCAACTGGGTTCAAGAACGGTGTTAGTGAAGACACCATTCACGACAAACCCAAATCACATTCGATATTCAATACAAGGCTCTGAATAGAAAATATATCGGCTTATATTCAATATCAAATTCTACGACTAACAAATGTCGTATTGGAAATAACGATATAAATATATATCTTTCAAATTTCCATAACCACATCTGTATAATCACGAATTCCAACATCGAAATATTCCGAAGACAATTTCGATTCAAATCCACTCCAATGCAATCATTGGAAATTTTGGTTATTTTTAAAACCCTTTTCAAATTCAATTTATTTATTTAAAAATAAATAGAATTATAATTCTAGTTCAAAACTAGTTCATTTCGATAAAAATCTATTTTTATCTTTTCAAATATGGAGTTTTTCATCCCAATTCTTCACAAATCATTTCTTATGATTTAACACAAATTATGACTATTTTTAATAATTTTATCAAGGCCCGTACAGTCGATTTCCATTAACGGCCATCGAACTGCACTTACAGCGACCTTTTTCGAATTTGATTTGGACGTATCTCCAAATCCAACCGTTAGATTTCAAATTTCTAACTTTCATTAGAAAGCTCTTTTCGATACGAACCCAACGGTTCCGGTTTTAGGAGAATCCGACGGTCGGATCTCCCGCAATGTCCGTTTGAAATAAATGGTCGAAATTCACGAACTGCCGCGGCGCGGCGCGTTCTATTCAGGCCATTATATTATATATATAATATATATAATATATACTTCGTCGATTTCTATTTAAAACGAATTATATAAATAGTTTTAAAATCGTTTCAAAACCTATTTCAACTTCCATTTCAATTCAAAGCAAAATTGAATTCTTCTTTATAAATTCGTTTCAAAATTCATTTCTATTCAATTCGAATTTCAATTCAATTTGAATTCATTTCAATTCGCTTTCAATTCCATTTGAATTCGTTTTCAATTCAATTCATTTCGAAATCGTTTTCAATTCAATTCATTTCGAAATCGTTTTCAATTCATTTTGAATTCGTTTTCAATTCAATTCATTTCGAAATCGTTTTCAATTCATTTTGAATTCGTTTTCAATTCAATTCATTTCGAAATCGTTTTCAATTCAATTCATTTCGAAATCGTTTTCAATTCAATTCATTTCGAAATCGTTTTCAATTTATTTTGAATTCGTTTTCAATTCAATTCATTTCGAAATCGTTTTCAAATCGATATAAATATCGTTCACGTCAAAATGGCGTCCATACACGGCTTCATGAATTTCTATTTTCAAATATTCTATTTCAAATATTTCTTTTTCAAAATAGTTGTTATTATCAAAATATTTCGTTCAACACATGACCAATCTCAATGAATGAGTACTGTCAACACATGAACTTTTATTTTATAATATTCTTTATTTTTCAAATTGGAATGAGGCCCAATCAATTACCATATGAAGTTAATTATATGGATTTTCATACAACACATGTATATCATAGCATTGAAAAATAATCAACCATCAACCAAAGTGCACTACACTGTATAAGCATCAAATATAGACATTTAACGCTTATAGCAGCTTGTCAATCAATCGATCGACATATTTAATCAATCAGGATGAGTGAACTTCAAGTTTCATCCCAACACCCGTGTGGGGTTTCAAACAATCAAACACAGATTTTATTTGTGCAGTTGGGCGATGTGTGAAATTTATCGACCCAATCAATATCATTCAAATAAGTGTACATAAACAAACCATCTGGTTTGTAAATGAATATTTATTTATTCACTTCACTATTTTCATATTCACGTTAAAAATTATATTTTTAACGATAAAACATTTTATTTCAACCTATGAATTTCTATTCAATTCATTTATTCAATAAAATGATATTTTTATTTTTCTAACATGTTTTAGAAAATTTCGGCGGCATAACGGCACGATACTAGAAACGGGACGAGGCCTAGCCTTATCCCCGGTCTAGTGAAGGCCCACGCCATTCACATATCAATCAAATCCATTCATCTCACCAAACAATTCAATTCAAACAAATAATTCAACTAATCTATGCAACCAAACAAACAAGTCCATGGTCTGTGGACGGGTGTCGGGTGCTACTAAGCACCGTCTGCATCCTAGTATATATATATAACTAGAAAAATTAAATTGAAAGGTGAGAAATTCTCACAGATTAGCTATCCTAGCTCCACGATACTTCAAAAGTAGAAATCTTCATCGTCATCGCATCTTCGTTGCTGTAGCCACTACATATGTAAAAATCGAATTTTTACTTCGTTATTCAATATATAAAAATATGATTTTTACCTTTGCTTTTAACATATAAAAATATGATTTTTACTTTTGCTTTTAACATATAAAAATATGATTTTTACTTTTGCTTTTAACATATAAAAATATGATTTTTACTTTTGCTTTTAACATATAAAAATATGATTTTTACTTTTGCTTTTAAAATCAGTTTTTCTTATTTTTATCTTTAAAAACAAAATCAGTTTTTATCTTGCTTTTAAAATCGGTTTTATACTAAAATAAAATTCAGTTTTCTATTAAAATAAAATTCAGTTTTCTATTAAAATAAAATTCAGTTTTCTATTAAAATAAAATTCAGTTTTCTATTAAAATAAAATTCAGTTTTCTATTAAAATAAAATTCAGTTTTCTATTATATATAAAAAAAAAAAAACAGTTTTCGAATAATAATAAAAAAACATACAGAAAAAAATAAAAACGTACTAATTTCAGTGAAAGGGGGGGCATCGACTTCATCGGCGGCAGCTTCTGGGGGGGCATCGACTTCATCGGCGGCAGGTGGTTGGGGCCCCACCGATGGCGTCGCGACCTCGATTTGGTTGCGGAGGGGGGGGTTTCGATAACTGGAAGGACGAGGGGGGGGGGGGGAGGAAGCTTCGTCGAGGGGGGGGGGCTGAGCGGCGCGCGATTGGGGGAGGGAGCGGAAATCGCCTGGCGGCGGTGGTTCTGAGGTAAGGCGGCGGCTTCGATTAGGTTAGGGCAGCATTTTTTTTATTATTATTTTATCTTTGTTTCGTTTTGAAAAATGACGGGGGGGGGCCAGAGTAGTAAAGGGGGAGATAATATTTTTTTTTTATTATTAATTAATTAATAAATTTTATCCTAAAGAGTTGACTTTCACATTCGACCTCGAAACGAGGCCCACCGCCTGTCATCCATAGCGTTTCACCCCCATTCCGAACTCAATGGGATATGTACCGCAAGCTGATTCGATCGTTTCAATCAGTTTCTTTTAAATTTATATTTAAATCATTATATTGAATTTTAAACGTACATTTCAAATTACCTGGGTCACATACTAACTCTATAAATTGCAGAAAAATATTTTCTAGCTTCGTATTGACGATACGGTCCTAACAAAACTGATTTCGTCGAATTCTGAGACCATTTGAAAAATGGCCAATTTCCAGTCGATTAAATTCAACTGAAACTGGTCAAACGCGTTTTCCTTTGCCACGCTCACATATTGATTCGAAAAATTTTGAAATTTGGAATCTAGCAATAACTTAACATCACGGACCCAACAAAACTGGTTTCGTCGAAATCCGAGGTCGTTTGCAAAATTGCTATTTTTAAGGGCCTTATATATATAAAAATATATATAAATTCCACAGCGACTATTTCTAATTTTAAACTGGACATATCTTATCATTTCTAAGATGAAATCTCAGTTTGCTAACTTCGTTACAAAGATATAGTTATACAGATTCAAATATTTCTTGTTTCGTTCAATTCTGACTTATATTGAATTCTGTATATTCATTTGAAATTAGAAATCGAATTTTCGAACTACCGCGCCATTTTCTATTCCTTTTATAATTATATATAATTATTATATATTCTAACGAC
Source organism: Allium sativum (assembly GCA_030737875.1). Taxonomy (NCBI): domain Eukaryota; kingdom Viridiplantae; phylum Streptophyta; class Magnoliopsida; order Asparagales; family Amaryllidaceae; genus Allium; species Allium sativum. The sequence goes on along the minus strand of CM060915.1, from coordinate 242,026,017 downwards.
GACGTATATAATATATATGTCGAATTCTATTCAAAATAAATTTTCTCGTCGATATTATTTAAAATAATTCATTTTAAATAATCAAAATTCGCTAAAATGGCCAAAATAAAAATTTTAAACTGGCCCAGATTTTCCGGGTTGTTACAATCTCCCCCACTTAAAACTTTTCGTCCCCGAAAAGGAACAAAGTCGAAAGTGGTTTGATTATTCAGCCCTACGTTCGATCAGGCTTCCATTCTCTAACTTTTCAGTTTCTGAGAATTTTCAAAACTTCAAAAATTTGGCTAACACCCTAAATTTTTGAAAAATTTCGCCATAACCTCCCCTGCACCGGGAGCATCGGGGAATTTCAAATAGCTTCCCCGGTCCTTCAGATCTCAAAAAGAAAAAGAAAAAGCCAAGCGGCTAGCCAATAGGCTCACAAAATCATCATCACCCAAACAAAACAGGAAATTATGTAATAAACATGTACCTATTTGTCGGGCAAACAAATTTTATTCTCTGGCTCTAGCCTCCTTGCTATGACCTGTTCAATGATATACATGTATATGCAAGCAAATGCAACCAATTTTCAATATAACTCAATATTTGATGCTATTAGGCATAATGGTTCAAAATTAGCAAACAAATAAACAAACAACACAAACATCAATCAATTAGTGAATTTAACGTTTCAAATTCATAATTTTGATACATATACAAAAATCATGTTTTTGATGCCAATTCACAACAAAGTGTTCTAGCTATATAAGATTTGGTTCTCACACCAGTCTAATGGAAATATATAGATATCACACCTTCGAAACAAGAATATAAATACTGATGATGTGGCCACATCATCAGAATTATCCCCGGGTGTCTAGAATGTGACTCTATATCTATCCAGTATATTAAAATTTCGAATACACGCGGATCAGACGTATACGCAAAATCTATATATACTGGACTGTCCAACTCAATATAAATAGATAATCAAATACGAATAATTGATTTAAATTTTCAGAACAAAAATTGTTTTCATTTGAAAAATATACTATTCACACTCGTTCTAGGATACTACTGATCCTATCTCTAACGAGTCATTCCATTGGATATTGCTAATCCAATATCTGATGAATTCTTTCGTATGGTTCTAGTGTGCCTTGTTCTCTGAGCTTTGTAAACCAAAGCTCTGATACCAACTGTGAAGACCCGTAACTTCCCCGTAGAGGAAAGCGTCGGATAGTTCGAGAACAAGCCACAACAGAACGCATACAGAAGAACATTTCATTGTATATAACAACAATGCATCAGATTACAAGAATATACAGAGTATAAATGAATAAATATTACACAGAAATAACAGAGATTTAAATTACATTTAAATACATCGCAGCGGAAAATAATACAATACACAACTAGAAGGAGATATACGGATACAAAGCTTTCCGGATATCGTTCCAGCTGTAAACCAGGATCCTGTGAATATAAATCTGCAAAACCGAAACTACTAGCTGCCCGTGTCAAAATAAGGGCACCCAGAGTTTAGGTTAAAACAATAAACTCCAGGTCAGTCATGTGACTGGTGTGAGAACTAAAACAGTTATTAATCTTTATTTTAAATCATTAGGTAAATCAAGGGACCACGCCGTATAACACGGAACGGGTTTCCTCCCAAGAATACCAGTGCATAAAACAAACAGCGCAATGCTAAATAAAGAAAAATGAAGCTGTTATAAGACCCAGTTCCTATCACACAATGCAACGCAAGCCGGGGGATAGGGTTTTCCCTTATAACAGCCAAGGAATGCTTGATACGTTTAAAACAAATCATTTGATACTATAATAGGTGCATAGTGTATAAAACATCTTCAAATCATAAGTATCAATCATAGGCGGCATAAGCGCCCCATCCCACTATGTCGCCATATATAGGTTTACAAATAAAACCGCAAATGTCACGTATTTGGAAATTGGGTTTCCATCTATGAACCGAGGCTAGGGGCAAGATCCTCAACCGATTCGAGACGCTCTAGCCCGCCCCTCAGGCACAGCCGCAACCGTACCTTGGATCGTCAGGGCCGGTCCACACGAAGTGGATTATAATGCCTGAACAATGCGTTTCTCCGCCCTTTGGGGCGTAAATGAGCCAACTAAATGACTCCATCGGTTCGAGAACGACCGATCAATCCGAGGCGCCTCACAACAGCAACAACCACATAAGTCAAACTCGTCAGGGCGTGTAAAACCACTGACGCCACTTCTAGCTAGAAAGAAAACGCATGTCCCCCCTGAGGTCCGTCTCCCGTTTTTGATTCATACCGGGTGTGAAACTCGCGAATCAAACGTTACACAAAGCTACGCCACAAAGGCCTTGCTTTGATCATCACCACAAGACTTTGCTTTTCAACAGAAGCCTTGATCATTTGCATCTTAGCATGCCACACAGGCAAACCATCCTATGCAACCGATATCAGTCACACAGAATGAAATCCGATGTCAGACACACAGTCCATTTACAAGTCCGTTCTGGGTCTGAACGAAACCGGAGGCACCTAGTACCCCGCATATCCATCGATCTCCAAGTACGTCTGGACGATCACTAACTGCTTCCATCTTCTTGGGTGTACAGCCCAATCAAGATCATCAGTTATCCCCCAAACGACGTGAAGACCTCCGGTCTTCGACCATCGTCTTCATCTTCGACTTATCGTCGCATCAGTTATTCAGAATGGGATAAACCCGGTCTTTCCGAATAACTCGCGTATATATTATAAAAGTGTTACACAAACACAACATACGCCTCATTCCAACTCATTAGTCATTAACCGTAAATTAATCAAGAGAATAATTCCCCAAATATTAACCCCGAAGGCCGAAACCAACATCAGATCAATATCCAGAAAACCATTCTACTTAGCTAACCGACAGTTAGTTTCTAAATTTCACGTTCAAATCTAATTAAAGATTCATTAAAACTCCACTTAGTTTTAATCTGTGACTGGGTTAAAGAATCAGTGTCATTTAAAACACGGTTCACGATAAACCCAAAGTCACATCCCATTAATTATCGGGTTAAAGAACAAGTGTTATTTAAAACACTGTTCACGATAAACCCAAAAATCAATATCAATTCAATTCCAATTAAATATTATTTAATTGGTACACTTCATTAAATCTAAATAAAAAGATTTAATCTTTTCTCAACTGGGTTCAAGAACGGTGTTAGTGAAGACACCATTCACGACAAACCCAAATCACATTCATTAATTATCGGGTTAAAGAACAAGTGTTATTTAAAACACTGTTCACGATAAACCCAAAAATCAATATCAATTCAATTCCAATTAAATATTATTTAATTGGTACACTTCATTAAATCTAAATAAAAAGATTTAATCTTTTCTCAACTGGGTTCAAGAACGGTGTTAGTGAAGACACCATTCACGACAAACCCAAATCACATTCATTAATTATCGGGTTAAAGAACAAGTGTTATTTAAAACACTGTTCACGATAAACCCAAAAATCAATATCAATTCAATTCCAATTAAATATTATTTAATTGGTACACTTCATTAAATCTAAATAAAAAGATTTAATCTTTTCTCAACTGGGTTCAAGAACGGTGTTAGTGAAGACACCATTCACGACAAACCCAAATCACATTCGATATTCAATACAAGGCTCTGAATAGAAAATATATCGGCTTATATTCAATATCAAATTCTACGACTAACAAATGTCGTATTGGAAATAACGATATAAATATATATCTTTCAAATTTCCATAACCACATCTGTATAATCACGAATTCCAACATCGAAATATTCCGAAGACAATTTCGATTCAAATCCACTCCAATGCAATCATTGGAAATTTTGGTTATTTTTAAAACCCTTTTCAAATTCAATTTATTTATTTAAAAATAAATAGAATTATAATTCTAGTTCAAAACTAGTTCATTTCGATAAAAATCTATTTTTATCTTTTCAAATATGGAGTTTTTCATCCCAATTCTTCACAAATCATTTCTTATGATTTAACACAAATTATGACTATTTTTAATAATTTTATCAAGGCCCGTACAGTCGATTTCCATTAACGGCCATCGAACTGCACTTACAGCGACCTTTTTCGAATTTGATTTGGACGTATCTCCAAATCCAACCGTTAGATTTCAAATTTCTAACTTTCATTAGAAAGCTCTTTTCGATACGAACCCAACGGTTCCGGTTTTAGGAGAATCCGACGGTCGGATCTCCCGCAATGTCCGTTTGAAATAAATGGTCGAAATTCACGAACTGCCGCGGCGCGGCGCGTTCTATTCAGGCCATTATATTATATATATAATATATATAATATATACTTCGTCGATTTCTATTTAAAACGAATTATATAAATAGTTTTAAAATCGTTTCAAAACCTATTTCAACTTCCATTTCAATTCAAAGCAAAATTGAATTCTTCTTTATAAATTCGTTTCAAAATTCATTTCTATTCAATTCGAATTTCAATTCAATTTGAATTCATTTCAATTCGCTTTCAATTCCATTTGAATTCGTTTTAAATTCAATTCATTTCGAAATCGTTTTCAATTCAATTCATTTCGAAATCGTTTTCAATTCATTTTGAATTCGTTTTCAATTCAATTCATTTCGAAATCGTTTTCAATTCATTTTGAATTCGTTTTCAATTCAATTCATTTCGAAATCGTTTTCAATTCAATTCATTTCGAAATCGTTTTCAATTCAATTCATTTCGAAATCGTTTTCAATTTATTTTGAATTCGTTTTCAATTCAATTCATTTCGAAATCGTTTTCAAATCGATATAAATATCGTTCACGTCAAAATGGCGTCCATACACGGCTTCATGAATTTCTATTTTCAAATATTCTATTTCAAATATTTCTTTTTCAAAATAGTTGTTATTATCAAAATATTTCGTTCAACACATGACCAATCTCAATGAATGAGTACTGTCAACACATGAACTTTTATTTTATAATATTCTTTATTTTTCAAATTGGAATGAGGCCCAATCAATTACCATATGAAGTTAATTATATGGATTTTCATACAACACATGTATATCATAGCATTGAAAAATAATCAACCATCAACCAAAGTGCACTACACTGTATAAGCATCAAATATAGACATTTAACGCTTATAGCAGCTTGTCAATCAATCGATCGACATATTTAATCAATCAGGATGAGTGAACTTCAAGTTTCATCCCAACACCCGTGTGGGGTTTCAAACAATCAAACACAGATTTTATTTGTGCAGTTGGGCGATGTGTGAAATTTATCGACCCAATCAATATCATTCAAATAAGTGTACATAAACAAACCATCTGGTTTGTAAATGAATATTTATTTATTCACTTCACTATTTTCATATTCACGTTAAAAATTATATTTTTAACGATAAAACATTTTATTTCAACCTATGAATTTCTATTCAATTCATTTATTCAATAAAATGATATTTTTATTTTTCTAACATGTTTTAGAAAATTTCGGCGGCATAACGGCACGATACTAGAAACGGGACGAGGCCTAGCCTTATCCCCGGTCTAGTGAAGGCCCACGCCATTCACATATCAATCAAATCCATTCATCTCACCAAACAATTCAATTCAAACAAATAATTCAACTAATCTATGCAACCAAACAAACAAGTCCATGGTCTGTGGACGGGTGTCGGGTGCTACTAAGCACCGTCTGCATCCTAGTATATATATATATAACTAGAAAAATTAAATTGAAAGGTGAGAAATTCTCACAGATTAGCTATCCTAGCTCCACGATACTTCAAAAGTAGAAATCTTCATCGTCATCGCATCTTCGTTGCTGTAGCCACTACATATGTAAAAATCGAATTTTTACTTCGTTATTCAATATATAAAAATATGATTTTTACCTTTGCTTTTAACATATAAAAATATGATTTTTACTTTTGCTTTTAACATATAAAAATATGATTTTTACTTTTGCTTTTAACATATAAAAATATGATTTTTACTTTTGCTTTTAACACATAAAAATATGATTTTTACTTTTGCTTTTAAAATCAGTTTTTCTTATTTTTATCTTTAAAAACAAAATCAGTTTTTATCTTGCTTTTAAAATCGGTTTTATACTAAAATAAAATTCAGTTTTCTATTAAAATAAAATTCAGTTTTCTATTAAAATAAAATTCAGTTTTCTATTAAAATAAAATTCAGTTTTCTATTAAAATAAAATTCAGTTTTCTATTAAAATAAAATTCAGTTTTCTATTAAAATAAAATTCAGTTTTCTATTAAAATAAAATTCAGTTTTCTATTATATATATAAAAAAAAAAAACAGTTTTCGAATAATAAAAAAAAAAACATACAGAAAAAAATAAAAACGTACTAATTTCAGTGAAAGGGGGGCATCGACTTCATCGGCGGCAGCTTCTGGGGGGGCATCGACTTCATCGGCGGCAGGTGGTTGGGGCCCCACCGATGGCGTCGCGACCTCGATTTGGTTGCGGAGGGGGGGGGGGGTTTCGATAACTGGAAGGACGAGGGGGGTGGAGGAAGCTTCGTCGAGGGGGGGGGCTGAGCGGCGCGCGATTGGGGGAGGGAGCGGAAATCGCCTGGCGGCGGTGGTTCTGAGGTAAGGCGGCGGCTTCGATTAGGTTAGGGCAGCATTTTTTTTTTTATTATTTTATCTTTGTTTCGTTTTGAAAAATGACGGGGGGGGGCCAGAGTAGTAAAGGGGGAGATAATATTTTTTTTTTATTAATTAATTAATAAATTTTATCCTAAAGAGTTGACTTTCACATTCGACCTCGAAACGAGGCCCACCGCCTGTCATCCATAGCGTTTCACCCCCATTCCGAACTCAATGGGATATGTACCGCAAGCTGATTCGATCGTTTCAATCAGTTTCTTTTAAATTTATATTTAAATCATTATATTGAATTTTAAACGTACATTTCAAATTACCTGGGTCACATACTAACTCTATAAATTGCAGAAAAATATTTTCTAGCTTCGTATTGACGATACGGTCCTAACAAAACTGATTTCGTCGAATTCTGAGACCATTTGAAAAATGGCCAATTTCCAGTCGATTAAATTCAACTGAAACTGGTCAAACGCGTTTTCCTTTGCCACGCTCACATATTGATTCGAAAAATTATGAAATTTGGAATCTAGCAATAACTTAACATCACGGACCCAACAAAACTGGTTTCGTCGAAATCCGAGGTCGTTTGCAAAATTGCTATTTTTAAGGGCCTTATATATATAAAAATATATATAAATTCCACAGCGACTATTTCTAATTTTAAACTGGACATATCTTATCATTTCTAAGATGAAATCTCAGTTTGCTAACTTCGTTACAAAGATATAGTTATACAGATTCAAATATTTCTTGTTTCGTTCAATTCTGACTTATATTGAATTCTGTATATTCATTTGAAATTAGAAATCGAATTTTCGAACTACCGCGCCATTTTCTATTCCTTTTATAATTATATATAATTATTATATATTCTAACGACGACGTATATAATATATACGTCGAATTCTATTCAAAATAAATTTTCTCGTCGATATTATTTAAAATAATTCATTTTAAATAATCAAAATTCGCTAAAATGGCCAAAATAAAAATTTTAAACTGGCCCAGATTTTCCGGGTTGTTACACATGCACTATTAAAAGCCTTGTATGGTCACGACTATGCAAATCCCAATCTTGTTGGCAAAAGGCAGTTGATAGAATTGTACTTTTACTGTGTAACGAACCGACCAATTCCCGATCATGATTATTGTAACGACCCGGATTTTTAGCTATCTAATATTGAATATTTAAATAGTTTTAAATATTAATTTGGATTGATAAACGAATCTTCATATTGTATCGATTGAATAATCAATATACGATTTAATATCAAATATGTTGAATAATCGAATACGAGAATGAAAACAATTTAATTCACAGTTAAAAACTGAATTGAAATGATTCAGTTAGTCAATGTAAATTTTATTTGGGGTTTATAACGATAAATTTAATTATTTGAAATCAATTTATATTTTAAATTGAATTTAATTTAAATCGATGATTTCTAAACGATATATTTTTCAAAGTGATCGAATGGGGTTTTGAAACTTGTTTCGTTGAGTTCAAATTAGTGGTAAAATCCTAGAGACGTCGGTCGTTACGCTCAGATAGGAGTTCGTTACCGCGAAATATTTTCAAATAAAAATATAAACAAAATCAAAGCAAATAAACAAATTGTACCACTTTCAGCCAACCTAAGTTCAAAGCCGACCTCCTGTTCTTTAAATAACGCAGACCTATTTTATAGCACGTCTACTTCTTCATCGAGCAGAAAAAATTGTCTCCCATGTTCGAGATCAACAAAACATCAAATTAATGGCCAAATTAAATGCCGCAGACATTCTGTCTGTTTTTGCTTCTATATATTAGCGTATCCACTTCATACTCTTCTCAATATACCGTTCAATCCTTTTTTTCCCCTTTTTGTTCTATCTCCCAGAAATCGAATCCAGAGAAAAGAAAAAAAAAAAAAAAAAAAGGGAAATTCGAATCACGTTCTGAAGTCCCAAGCGGATCGGGAGTTTCCTGAAGCTCGCTCAACACCACCACTCGCGATTTAGGGTGCGACAGGGGTTATCGAGCGTGGTTGCTCAGGGATTTCGCGGAAAGGGGTCGCGATGAATTGGGTGCGATGTGGTGATTGGTGGACGGTTGCGGTGAGTGGAGGGAGGATTTGCGATGCCAGGGAGGTCGATAGGTGGAGTTCGAATTGTGATGTCGAGTTCGTTGAGGGGTTATCTGAATTGGTAGTGGAGGGCTGGAGTTCGAACGGATGTTCAGTGAAGGAGTTCGATCCTTCTAGTGACAAACTGGGGTTCGGTATTGGGATTAGGAGTTCGACAGTGAAAAGTTTGTGGAGTTCAAGCAGTTCGACTGTGGGTAAAAGGGTGGCAGCGCGGTCTGATATTTTGAACAGGGAAGAGACGACATCAAGCTGTTTGATGAAATGCCGTAATGAGGCAGATTGCAGTTTGGGGCTGATGCAGTTTTGGAGATGTTCGAGGATTTGCTCTGTGGATTAGTCGAATGGTTGGAGTAGCTTTAAGGTATACGTTTTATTTAGTTTTAAATTTCATAAAATTTATTTATTTAAATTGTTAGGATTAGTTTAAATTATAAATCATTTAATTAAATAATCATAGGATAGTTATTCTATTTTAGCAATTTATATAAATTTAACAAATGGTTAATCGATAACAAACTTAAATTATCATAGGGGCGACTAGATTTGGTTAAAGACGATTCATAGTCGCAGCAATATGGAGATTAACTGGATATTCAGAAAAAGGAAATATCGCGGTGAGTAAATCTCACTCACCTTTAGAATTATTTTTATTTCATTAAAAATAATTGTCTGTTGCTTATGTGAATGCTTTATGGTTGATTTATATATATTAGTTATTTAGGCTATTATATATATATATTGGGTTGATTGATTGGTTGGATTCCCGCAGTCTCATTAGCGGATGCCCGCGGTTTCATAGCGGATGATTACCCTATACGCCCCACGCTATGATTAGTGGATGACCTTCTATACCGCGATATTCTGCCACGAAGCAGAATTGGTATTATTTATGTGCTAACATCTGTGGATGCAGGAAAACAGGTTGGAGGAATCCAACTGGATTCCTCAAAAATATATTATCTGTTTGTTTATTTGTTTGCATATATATTGTTATATATGATGTGTTAGAAAAATAAATAATTCGTTGCTTTGTGTGTTTAAATATCACTGGGCTTAAGTAATGATATTTAAAAATATCGTGGAAGGATATTTGAGATTTAAAAAGGGGAAAATTCTATTTTTAAATAGAATTTGAATTTAAATGGAAATGAAAATATAAACTTGTTTTTGAAAAATAAAACAAGTAGTTCTTTATAAACGAAGTTTATAAATAGTTCTTTTATAACGAAGTTATAAATGGAGTGAAAAGAATTATCGTTTGATAATTCAAAAATAGAAATACAAGTGTTTTGGAAATATGATTAAAAAGGGAATTTAAATATAGAATTTGAATAATAGAAAAGAAAATGGAAATTTGAATTCAAATAGAAAAGGAAATGGAAATTTGAATTTAGAATTCAAATAGGAAATCCAAAGTGGATTTGTATATAGAACTTTCAAATGGTGTTTGAATATAGAGAATTTGAAATAGAATTTCCAAATAGAATTTGAAATAGGATTTCAAAACAGAATTTTCAAAAGAGAATTTGAAATAGACTTTGAAAATAGAATTTCAAAAATAGTATTGCAATGAAATTTGAATTCAAATATAATTGAAAGAGAATTTGACTATAGAAATTCAAAAGGGATTCAAATATAGAACTTGAATTTAAAGGAATTTAAATATGGGATTTGAATTCAAGAGAATTGAAATAGGATTTGAATTCAAAGGAATTCAAATGGGATTGGGATAAAGGAAATTCAAAAACGGAATTTCAAATAAAAGAAATGTAATTTGAAATATTAAGAATTTCAAAGAAGGGAAAGTGGAATTTGAAACATTTAGAATTTCAAATAGAATTTAAAGGGAGTTTGAATATTTGAATTTCAAATAGAATTCAAATATGGGTCTGAATATAACAATTCAAATAGAATTTGAATAAATGAATTTGAATATAGAATTGCAAGGTAGAATTGAAAGGAAATTTGAAATATCGAATTTAAGAGAATTGAATATGGATTTGGATTTTGAATTCAAAGAAGAATTGAATATAAGCTTCAAATATAATCGAAATAGAGTTTGAATACATAACTCAAAAAGAATTGAATATGAAGTTCAAATAGAGATTGGAAATAGAAATTCAAGTACTGAATTTGAATATCAAAGAAATTGGGATTTGAAAATAGAATTCAAAAGTGAGATTGGAATTTGAATCAAGAAATTCAAATAAAGGAAAATGGAGTTTGAATATTAGAAATTCGAATGGAGTTAAAATGGAGTTTGATTCATTTTAACGAAAGTTTAAAGGCTTATATATATAAATATAATTAAAACGAACTCGCCGCAGCGCTGCAGTTCGTAAAATAGCGATTCGAACTTCAATTGAGTATACAGGACTCAATTGAAGTCGGATTTCTTTGAAACAAGAAACGTCCGGACCAATTTGATAATAGTTTTCTGATAGAAGAGAAAAATCTGAATTTCATCGTATAGATTTTGAGTTATGTCAAAATCAAATTTTTAGAAAAGCAGCGCCATAAACCATTATAAACCATAATGGATTTTATATATAAATATTGGGATTTTTAAGCAAATAAAAATCCGGATTTCCATTTAAAAATCTAGACTTGAGTTAGAAAATAAATATGGACTCAAGTGAAGTAAAGAAGATGATTTTTGAAACAATAATCATATTTTTGATTATTGAATAGAATTAACTAAAGAAGAATTAGTTAATCGAGTTTGAACTAAAATCGAACTTTGAAAAGTGAAATTTGGGATTGTAAATATATATTCGAAATCGAATATAGAACTTAAATTGAAATTTGAATTCAATTGATTGATAAGTAAGTGGAAATATATTCGAAACGTGTTATATTCAAATATACAAGCGAGATAGGCCGAGAGTTAGTTAAAGAATTACTTTAACGAATTGAGTCAAACGAGTGTACGAAGTTGAAATAAATGGGACAGGTATAGACATACAGGAGACAGGTATGGGGCAAGGATAATGCAGGTATATAAATTATGTGCTCGACAAAAGGTACATGTTTAATTCATATATGAGATTTATGCGCCGTATCGGCAAGCCGCTTGGCTTTTCCTTTTTCTTTTTGATTGAGGAAGATACCGGGAAGCTATTTGAAATTTCCCGATGCTCCCGATACAGGGGAGGTTATGGCGAATTTTTCCGGAAATTTAAGGAGTTAGAATATTTTTAAGATATTTTGATAATTTGAAATCATTGTATCGACGTATTGAATTCGATAGTAAAGTGAATATAAAAATCGAATGTTGTAAACAAAAGGGGATAGAGATAAATGATTGAAAGTGTTTTCAATTGCAAATAGAGATTTTTCTAATATATAGAAAATAAAAGAAGTTGATATTTGGAAACGTTTTCCAAATAGCATAAAAGGCCAATATGGTTATTGAAATATTTGGTTAACAAATATTGATAAGGAAATGGAGAAGAGATTTAATTAATGAAATATTAATTAAAGAGCCCAGTGATTTGTTTGATACGTTGGATGAACACTTGTTTTATTCGATAGTTAAATCACAGACTATCGAAGTTTTGACCCTCGTTGTCAATATGGAGAGACCGGTTGGATTTTTATCCGAAAAACCACTCCGTATCGGCATAAGCGTTGCGAACCAAGTATGCTGGATATATTGAAGACGGAGTGAAGTGCAAGGGCTTTTCTATTTATAGAAATAGTGCCTTCGGTTTCGTTCAATCCCAGAACGAACGTAAATGGACGAATGTCTGACAAAGTATTTCCAATGATCAAATGGGTTGGTCTGTATGAATATATATGGTTGCAACGGATTTATCCCTTAGCATAATATCCAGAATATTTGTGCAAACTCAACTAGTGATTAACGGATCTGACAATGTGGCATTCAAAGTGATTGTGTTATCAAGGAATGGTAAGTAATCGTAGCCTCAGGCCTCAACAACCGGGGAAGGACAAAAATCGGGCAGGCAGCATGGCTATGTGGGTCGCACCCATTAGGGTGTATAATCACCTATCTAGAGAAATTCCTTTTGTTTCTAAATCTATCGATTCTGCCCATTCGGGAAACGGTGGTTTGAGTCCAACCGTTGGTGATATACATTCGATACACTCAAGCGAAATGAGTGGTCGGTCATGTGTGGGCCGGGTTACAAGACGTTCTTGTTGAACCCAGGTGTATTTGCCTCTAGAGATACATCATCGGAAGGTGGTCCCATACCTTGTCATGTTGGAAATCCAATCTCCAATAAGCGCCATGCGGGTTTTGATTTTATACTATATATGTGGAGCGTGAGATGCAAGCGTTCTGCTATTTGGTTATTTATTTGAGGTAGACATTATTATAATATCACTGGATTTGATATCAAAGTGTTTTGGGTTATAGTAAGGTAAAAACCGTCCATGGTTATGTGTGGGCTGGTCTTACTATTATCTTTCTTTTGAAAGGATTTTTGAAAGTTAAACAAGTGGTTGGAGTTTACTCACACCAGTCCCATGACTGACCCAGAGTTTATTTTGTTTTGTTTTCCTAAACTCTTGGGTGCCCAAATTTGTACGGGCAGTCAAGTGTTTCAGGCTTTTACAGATACACTTGGAGGGGCTTGAAGAAGGAGGCTTCAACGTTAGTTATTTAGAGTTACTTCCGCTGAATCAAATGTTATGTGTACTCTGATGATGGTATGTGTATATGTACAAAACAGATTTGTATTTCAAAGCTTATGTTATAGAATATATTTTATTCGTTCCGCTGTGAGTTGTGATCTTCGTTTTTCTTCTATTCTAATATTTCTTTCTTTCTATTTCTCATCCTCTAACTTCTTTCTAATAATGAGTCGTATTTCTGTGCAATTTGAGTTAGACGTGTGGTGTTTTTAGCCAACTCAGATAGCACGGATTTGCGGGTCTTTACAGTGGTATCAGAGCTTAGGTTGAGCGAACACCTAGGCTTGTGTGGCATGTGCTCATTAGAGATAGGGTCAGTAGTACCCTAGAATGAGTTGAGTGTATAGATACGAGAGAGCGTATTTGTAAATTTATATAAAAGCTGTTTTATATTGTGTTGACTAGTCTGTAGAGTGGTTTATGAATTCTGGTCGAATCGTGGGACGCCACGATGTCGATAGAAGTTTCTAAATACTTGAACAGAAGATTGAACACGATATAGTTTTAAAATGGGTAGATGAAACAATTTTACCCAAAATTCTATTTTGATATATAACTAATAATTTTCTGAAATTATTATATGGATGTGTTGATTGTTAAGATTATAATCAAACGAGATTATAAAATTAGAATGGTTATTTATAACCAAAATAGAATTTGTATAGGAATTAAATATACAAATGAGATGAATTAGAATTAAATTCAAACCAGAATTAAGAATTCAAAATCCTGGAAAGTTTGAAATATTTCTGGAAATATATTAGAACAATATGGCTTGTTTTAAAAGGATTTAAAATGGATTTTGAAATTGTTAAGCACTGAACTCACTTCGGTGGCTGGGAAATAATTCTGATGATGATTGCAACATCATCAGTGTTCATTTCCGAGTTTCTAAGTGATGAATTGCTACCTTAGAAAATTTTTGATGGAAATTTGTTTGAAAGAAAACAAATTGGTTTGAATATTCAAATGTTTTGAATTTGAGATGAAAATAAATATATGTATATTTTTGTGTGATTTCAAAAGGATTTGGAATAGAAAACCCTGGAATTTGGATTCCGGAATTAAAATTTAACTGAAGCAAGTTAAATGGTTCTAGGTGAATAAATTGACTAGAATCAATTTGAAATAAATTGAAAGGAATATGAATTAGAATGCATATGAATGGAAACCAAAAGCTTTGGTTAAAAGTAAAGTCATAGAAATATGAGGAGTTGAATTTCAACATAAGTGAGAGGTTGAAAAGTAATAGATTTGTACCATTTTTCCTATCCTAGCAATTTCGGGGACGAAATTATTCTAAGGGGGGAAGAATGTAACGACCCGGATTTTTAGCTATCTAATATTGAATATTTAAATAGTTTTAAATATTAATTTGGATTGATAAACGAATCTTCATATTGTATCGATTGAATAATCAGTATACGATTTAATATCAAATATGTTGAATAATCGAATACGAGAATGAAAACAATTTAATTCACAGTTAAAAACTGAATTGAAATGATTCAGTTAGTCAATGTAAATTTTATTTGGGGTTTATAACGATAAATTTAATTATTTGAAATCAATTTATATTTTAAATTGAATTTAATTTAAATCGATGATTTCTAAACGATATATTTTTCAAAGTGATCGAATGGGGTTTTGAAACTTGTTTCGTTGAGTTCAAATTAGTGGTAAAATCCTAGAGACGTCGGTCGTTACGCTCAGATAGGAGTTCGTTACCGCGAAATATTTTCAAATAAAAATATAAACAAAATCAAAGCAAATAAACAAATTGTACCACTTTCAGCCAACCTAAGTTCAAAGCCGACCTCCTGTTCTTTAAATAACGCAGACCTATTTTATAGCACGTCTACTTCTTCATCGAGCAGAAAAAATTGTCTCCCATGTTCGAGATCAACAAAACATCAAATTAATGGCCAAATTAAATGCCGCAGACATTCTGTCTGTTTTTGCTTCTATATATTAGCGTATCCACTTCATACTCTTCTCAATATACCGTTCAATCCTTTTTTCCCCCTTTTTGTTCTATCTCCCAGAAATCGAATCCAGAGAAAAGAAAAAAAAAAAAAAAAAAAAGGGAAATTCGAATCACGTTCTGAAGTCCCAAGCGGATCGGGAGTTTCCTGAAGCTCGCTCAACACCACCACTCGCGATTTAGGGTGCGACAGGGGTTATCGAGCGTGGTTGCTCAGGGATTTCGCGGAAAGGGGTCGCGATGAATTGGGTGCGATGTGGTGATTGGTGGACGGTTGCGGTGAGTGGAGGGAGGATTTGCGATGCCAGGGAGGTCGATAGGTGGAGTTCGAATTGTGATGTCGAGTTCGTTGAGGGGTTATCTGAATTGGTAGTGGAGGGCTGGAGTTCGAACGGATGTTCAGTGAAGGAGTTCGATCCTTCTAGTGACAAACTGGGGTTCGGTATTGGGATTAGGAGTTCGACAGTGAAAAGTTTGTGGAGTTCAAGCAGTTCGACTGTGGGTAAAAGGGTGGCAGCGCGGTCTGATATTTTGAACAGGGAAGAGACGACATCAAGCTGTTTGATGAAATGCCGTAATGAGGCAGATTGCAGTTTGGGGCTGATGCAGTTTTGGAGATGTTCGAGGATTTGCTCTGTGGATTAGTCGAATGGTTGGAGTAGCTTTAAGGTATACGTTTTATTTAGTTTTAAATTTCATAAAATTTATTTATTTAAATTGTTAGGATTAGTTTAAATTATAAATCATTTAATTAAATAATCATAGGATAGTTATTCTATTTTAGCAATTTATATAAATTTAACAAATGGTTAATCGATAACAAACTTAAATTATCATAGGGGCGACTAGATTTGGTTAAAGACGATTCATAGTCGCAGCAATATGGAGATTAACTGGATATTCAGAAAAAGGAAATATCGCGGTGAGTAAATCTCACTCACCTTTAGAATTATTTTTATTTCATTAAAAATAATTGTCTGTTGCTTGTGTGAATGCTTTATGGTTGATTTATATATATTAGTTATTTAGGCTATTATATATATATATTGGGTTGATTGATTGGTTGGATTCCCGCAGTCTCATTAGCGGATGCCCGCGGTTTCATAGCGGATGATTACCCTATACGCCCCACGCTATGATTAGTGGATGACCTTCTATACCGCGATATTCTGCCACGAAGCAGAATTGGTATTATTTATGTGCTAACATCTGTGGATGCAGGAAAACAGGTTGGAGGAATCCAACTGGATTCCTCAAAAATATATTATCTGTTTGTTTATTTGTTTGCATATATATTGTTATATATGATGTGTTAGAAAAATAAATAATTCGTTGCTTTGTGTGTTTAAATATCACTGGGCTTAAGTAATGATATTTAAAAATATCGTGGAAGGATATTTGAGATTTAAAAAGGGGAAAATTCTATTTTTAAATAGAATTTGAATTTAAATGGAAATGAAAATATAAACTTGTTTTTGAAAAATAAAACAAGTAGTTCTTTATAAACGAAGTTTATAAATAGTTCTTTTATAACGAAGTTATAAATGGAGTGAAAAGAATTATCGTTTGATAATTCAAAAATAGAAATACAAGTGTTTTGGAAATATGATTAAAAAGGGAATTTAAATATAGAATTTGAATAATAGAAAAGAAAATGGAAATTTGAATTCAAATAGAAAAGGAAATGGAAATTTGAATTTAGAATTCAAATAGGAAATCCAAAGTGGATTTGTATATAGAACTTTCAAATGGTGTTTGAATATAGAGAATTTGAAATAGAATTTCCAAATAGAATTTGAAATAGGATTTCAAAACAGAATTTTCAAAAGAGAATTTGAAATAGACTTTGAAAATAGAATTTCAAAAATAGTATTGCAATGAAATTTGAATTCAAATATAATTGAAAGAGAATTTGACTATAGAAATTCAAAAGGGATTCAAATATAGAACTTGAATTTAAAGGAATTTAAATATGGGATTTGAATTCAAGAGAATTGAAATAGGATTTGAATTCAAAGGAATTCAAATGGGATTGGGATAAAGGAAATTCAAAAATGGAATTTCAAATAAAAGAAATGTAATTTGAAATATTAAGAATTTCAAAGAAGGGAAAGTGGAATTTGAAACATTTAGAATTTCAAATAGAATTTAAAGGGAGTTTGAATATTTGAATTTCAAATAGAATTCAAATATGGGTCTGAATATAACAATTCAAATAGAATTTGAATAAATGAATTTGAATATAGAATTGCAAGGTAGAATTGAAAGGAAATTTGAAATATCGAATTTAAGAGAATTGAATATGGATTTGGATTTTAAATTCAAAGAAGAATTGAATATAAGCTTCAAATATAATCGAAATAGAGTTTGAATACATAACTCAAAAAGAATTGAATATGAAGTTCAAATAGAGATTGGAAATAGAAATTCAAGTACTGAATTTGAATATCAAAGAAATTGGGATTTGAAAATAGAATTCAAAAGTGAGATTGGAATTTGAATCAAGAAATTCAAATAAAGGAAAATGGAGTTTGAATATTAGAAATTCGAATGGAGTTAAAATGGAGTTTGATTCATTTTAACGAAAGTTTAAAGGCTTATATATATAAATATAATTAAAACGAACTCGCCGCAGCGCTGCAGTTCGTAAAATAGCGATTCGAACTTCAATTGAGTATACAGGACTCAATTGAAGTCGGATTTCTTTGAAACAAGAAACGTCCGGACCAATTTGATAATAGTTTTCTGATAGAAGAGAAAAATCTGAATTTCATCGTATAGATTTTGAGTTATGTCAAAATCAAATTTTTAGAAAAGCAGCGCCATAAACCATTATAAACCATAATGGATTTTATATATAAATATTGGGATTTTTAAGCAAATAAAAATCCGGATTTCCATTTAAAAATCTAGACTTGAGTTAGAAAATAAATATGGACTCAAGTGAAGTAAAGAAGATGATTTTTGAAACAATAATCATATTTTTGATTATTGAATAGAATTAACTAAAGAAGAATTAGTTAATCGAGTTTGAACTAAAATCGAACTTTGAAAAGTGAAATTTGGGATTGTAAATATATATTCGAAATCGAATATAGAACTTAAATTGAAATTTGAATTCAATTGATTGATAAGTAAGTGGAAATATATTCGAAACGTGTTATATTCAAATATACAAGCGAGATAGGCCGAGAGTTAGTTAAAGAATTACTTTAACGAATTGAGTCAAACGAGTGTACGAAGTTGAAATAAATGGGACATGTATAGACATACAGGAGACAGGTATGGGGCAAGGATAATGCAGGTATATAAATTATGTGCTCGACAAAAGGTACATGTTTAATTCATATATGAGATTTATGCGCCGTATCGGCAAGCCGCTTGGCTTTTCCTTTTTCTTTTTGATTGAGGAAGATACCGGGAAGCTATTTGAAATTTCCCGATGCTCCCGATACAGGGGAGGTTATGGCGAATTTTTCCGGAAATTTAAGGAGTTAGAATATTTTTAAGATATTTTGATAATTTGAAATCATTGTATCGACGTATTGAATTCGATAGTAAAGTGAATATAAAAATCGAATGTTGTAAACAAAAGGGGATAGAGATAAATGATTGAAAGTGTTTTCAATTGCAAATAGAGATTTTTCTAATATATAGAAAATAAAAGAAGTTGATATTTGGAAACGTTTTCCAAATAGCATAAAAGGCCAATATGGTTATTGAAATATTTGGTTAACAAATATTGATAAGGAAATGGAGAAGAGATTTAATTAATGAAATATTAATTAAAGAGCCCAGTGATTTGTTTGATACGTTGGATGAACACTTGTTTTATTCGATAGTTAAATCACAGACTATCGAAGTTTTGACCCTCGTTGTCAATATGGAGAGACCGGTTGGATTATTATCCGAAAAACCACTCCGTATCGGCATAAGCGTTGCGAACCAAGTATGCTGGATATATTGAAGACGGAGTGAAGTGCAAGGGCTTTTCTATTTATAGAAATAGTGCCTTCGGTTTCGTTCAATCCCAGAACGAACGTAAATGGACGAATGTCTGACAAAGTATTTCCAATGATCAAATGGGTTGGTCTGTATGAATATATATGGTTGCAACGGATTTATCCCTTAGCATAATATCCAGAATATTTGTGCAAACTCAACTAGTGATTAACGGATCTGACAATGTGGCATTCAAAGTGATTGTGTTATCAAGGAATGGTAAGTAATCGTAGCCTCAGGCCTCAACAACCGGGGAAGGACAAAAATCGGGCAGGCAGCATGGCTATGTGGGTCGCACCCATTAGGGTGTATAATCACCTATCTAGAGAAATTCCTTTTGTTTCTAAATCTATCGATTCTGCCCATTCGGGAAACGGTGGTTTGAGTCCAACCGTTGGTGATATACATTCGATACACTCAAGCGAAATGAGTGGTCGGTCATGTGTGGGCCGGGTTACAAGACGTTCTTGTTGAACCCAGGTGTATTTGCCTCTAGAGATACATCATCGGAAGGTGGTCCCATACCTTGTCATGTTGGAAATCCAATCTCCAATAAGCGCCATGCGGGTTTTGATTTTATACTATATATGTGGAGCGTGAGATGCAAGCGTTCTGCTATTTGGTTATTTATTTGAGGTAGACATTATTATAATATCACTGGATTTGATATCAAAGTGTTTTGGGTTATAGTAAGGTAAAAACCGTCCATGGTTATGTGTGGGCTGGTCTTACTATTATCTTTCTTTTGAAAGGATTTTTGAAAGTTAAACAAGTGGTTGGAGTTTACTCACACCAGTCCCATGACTGACCCAGAGTTTATTTTGTTTTGTTTTCCTAAACTCTTGGGTGCCCAAATTTGTACGGGCAGTCAAGTGTTTCAGGCTTTTACAGATACACTTGGAGGGGCTTGAAGAAGGAGGCTTCAACGTTAGTTATTTAGAGTTACTTCCGCTGAATCAAATGTTATGTGTACTCTGATGATGGTATGTGTATATGTACAAAACAGATTTGTATTTCAAAGCTTATGTTATAGAATATATTTTATTCGTTCCGCTGTGAGTTGTGATCTTCGTTTTTCTTCTATTCTAATATTTCTTTCTTTCTATTTCTCATCCTCTAACTTCTTTCTAATAATGAGTCGTATTTCTGTGCAATTTGAGTTAGACGTGTGGTGTTTTTAGCCAACTCAGATAGCACGGATTTGCGGGTCTTTACAATTATTGACGAAAATACCAAGTCAACTAACCAAGCACCGGAGATTACCGTATCATTAATAGAAAGAAGTTAGAGGGTGAGAAATAGAAAGAAAGAAAAGTTAGAATAGAAGAAAGCAAAGAACACAAATCTATTAGGGAACGAATAAAATATATTAGATAACATAGCTTTTGAAATACAAATTTGTTTTGTGTACACATACCATCATTAGAGTACAACACAACACATCACAGCGAAAATAAATAGTAGGCATCTAACGCGGAAGCCTCTTGCTCCAAACTCTTCCAAGTGCATATGAAAAATCCCGATTATTTGACTGCCTGTACAAATTTGGACACCAAAGAGTTTAGGGTAAAACAAAACAAAATAAAACTTTGGGTCAGTCATGAGACTGGTGTGAGTAGATTCCAACCATTTGTTTAACTTTCAAAATTCCTTTTTTTAAAAGAAAAGATAATCGTAAGATCAATCCACACATAAACACAGATGTTTTTTGCCTAACCCAAAATATTCATTGTATCAAACTATTTTGATATTATAATAGTGTCTAAATCAAATAAATAAAAATCTAGTGGAACGCTTGCATCTCACACTCCACCTGCATAGCATATAATCAAAAACCGCATGGCGCTTATTGGAGAATGAATTTCCAACTATGACAAGGTATGGGACCACCTTCCGATAGTGTTTCTCTAGAGAGGAATACACTAGTTTCAACAAGAAC
Source organism: Allium sativum (assembly GCA_030737875.1). NCBI lineage: Eukaryota > Viridiplantae > Streptophyta > Magnoliopsida > Asparagales > Amaryllidaceae > Allium > Allium sativum. The sequence goes on along the minus strand of CM060915.1, from coordinate 242,004,659 downwards.
ATCTTGTATCCCGACCACTCATTCAACTTGAGTATATCGATTGTATATCATCAACGGTTGTGATCGGCAACCATTACCGAAAGCATACAACAGCGATAGAATAAGAAGCAACTGGTTTTTTTCTAGATCAGGTGATAATACATCCTAATGGGAACGACTGACATAGCCATGCTGCTTGCATGATTTTTGTCATTTCCCAGCTGATGAGTCTTGAGGTCGCGATTACATTTTATAACATCTTGCCACCATTTACTTTGAATGCCACATCATTAGATCCGTCAAATTACTAGGTGACATCCTAAAAAATACATTGGGTGTTAAGCTAAGAGAAGTTTCTGTCTCTGTCATCAACTATGATACGTTTGACGTAATCAATGTACACGACCATCTAGAAATACTCTGTTAGACATTGGTCCATACACATTGTCCTGGGACTGGACAAATCGAAGGCACCATCCCATCAATTCATCTTAGGCAATTTCTATCTAGGGTTAATAGAATAACCCTTGCACTTTACTCCATCTTCAGTTATCTTCGGCATAATTTGATTCGCAATGCTTATGCATATACGGAATGAGTTTCAAATAATAAACCTAACTCAGTCTCTCCGTATTGACAACGGAAATATAAAATCGGTCAAAACTTTGATAGTTGGTTACTTAACTATCAAAAGAAGCATTCATATGATCAATGATCCTATTTCCAAATGGAAATTTTACTAATCAAGCATCAAGCAACACTGGGTCCCTTTTTAAATTAATCTCTTATTAATTTATTATTCCCAATTCCTTTTAATATCTTTTACATAGATGTTCTTCAAAACCCATTTATCCTCTCACGATTCTTGGAAAACATTTCAAATTATTATAAACTCTTTATTTTCTATATTCCGGAATATATATGATATTAATGTCGGATAACATTTACGTCTCTTCACATTTCTTATTTTCTATATTTAGAAAATATACATTATTAACATTTGAAAACACTCTAAATTTCCATTTCTTAACTTTTTATTAACAAATCATTTCATTTTCTATACTTAGAAAACATTTCTGATTATATTTGAAAACGTTTTTAAAACTCATTCACTTGGATTTAAACAAACGTTGTATAAAACATCGTTACGACAACTCATCCCATATATCTCTCATTAACTAACCGTATTTCTAATCCATCTTCGCCAATGAACTCCAACCATTCCTTAGTCAAAAATGAACTCAATCGAGTTGGGATATAATTATCTCTTAGACCTTAACTGAATAACATTCTTAACTTCGAAATAGACAGATCTCACAACTTCAAAAACCAACAAAATATCGCTTACGTGACTGTCAGATTCAATTTAAGAATCCACTTCTTTTACAGAAAACATTGTCTATAAAGATAACATTATAATCCCCACTTCCGAAATATTTTATTTAAAAATATAACTTTTATTCGTTAATTTGTATAAATAAAAAATGCTTAAATAATTAAATATTGATTAAAACAGAAAGTAGAAATGCACTTTCCTGAATTTGATATAGTTGAATTTCAATAAATAACTTTTTTTCGAATAATCTATATTCGATTAATATTCCAAACTTCGGAATAAACCTACCATTTTAGGCTAGCTCAAATTCCACTTCATTCTAAATTCACTTTTTGAATTGATCACTTCCAAATTCTTATCAATTTCCCTTATAACTATTTCGGTCTGCAAAACGTTTTCTTTAAACCCATTATCCACTTTAAAATGTGAATATTATTTCTTTTATATAAATCAGGACTCGTTATGTCAAACCAAATTTTGATTTTTATTTGTAAAAACTATTACTGGTTCAATTCCACTCATCGAGTCACTTTATAAATTTACATCATATTACACTTTATTCGTAAACTCCGTTTGTAAAACCTCTACTTAATTAAACTTTTCTGTTTATTTTAAAACCAGCCAACCTTTCTTTTGAATGAATTTACGAGCTATACATTCCATAACTTACAAAATGAACTTTATTTGATTTCTACAGAATCTCTTCTCATTTAATAATATTAAACTATTTCAAACATAGAATTTAATTTCCATGACTATTGGTATTGAAATGTTGACTTCTTAACCTATTTCATTTAAATTATAATTTCATACTAAATAAAATTTAGTATCCTTTCTAAAAATAACAATTATAATAAAATTTGATATCGTCTAATTCTAATTATAAATCCCTTGGATTTATCTCAATTCAATTTAGATTTCGAACCTCGAAATAGCATTCATCGTTTCTCTTTTGAATCGATTCCCAATTTCCATTTTAAATTCACATTTGAATTTAAATTTCTCAATTATCAAATGATAGTTGTTTTACTTCATTTATAAACATCGTTTATAATCAACTTCCTTTTTTATCCATTTAAACATGTTTCTATTTCCATGTCCTTTTGAAATTTAATTTCTATCTTAGAAATAAATTTCCTTTTTAAATCTCAAATTCCTTTTCTACATTCGAATATATTTTATGGTTTAAGTACCAAATTTCTAGGGCCAGTGTTATTCAATATCCCAAACACACGATATTCAACCAACATGTTTACCTGCATCCACATATATTAATCAACATCAACAATATCAATTTCACATCAACGTGAAATATCATAGTAAATAGAATCAATATTCAACCAACAACTTCTAGATATATCTATATCAGTAATTTGAACCAATTTATCAAGAATTCATCCAAGAAACCATCACAGAACATTCAACCATTATTTAATAATTCTAAAATACATTTATTAAATTGTAACCGTACAGAGTTAGTGAGTTTCCTCACATTGGTCGTTAATCGTTGAATAACGATTAGCTATCGATAGGTTCAATCAGTCGTTCTATTTCACCATAAATTTAAACGAGCTCCAAATCGCTCAAACCAAGTGTCATTGCGTAGCCTGCGCCCATACGGTCCCAAAGGTTCCTATTTCGTTGAATTCGGTTAACATATGAGAAAGTTATGAATTTTTACAAATTTGTATGTATAAAAGGATTATTAACCTAATAAATTGATTTATAAAAGCATTAATTATTCCTTTATTTGCCTAATCCTACGTTTAATCTCAACAGGCCGCTCCTTATCTCTTCTCTTCCTCACGCTCTGCATGTTTCACCATTTTTGTTGTATGCTCTTAATCTCCCCTTCCGCTCTTACACACTTAACGATTTTAATAACCGAAACCACTTTCTAACTCCCTATCACCTGCTCTATCCACCAAATGTCAACTCTCCAAGCTTGAGATCCCCCATCACCTTATGTCCACTAAAAAAACACTGAACCATTTATGTATGCAATCACACCAAAATTTGCATGCAAGTGCTAACAACCACCATGAAGTGAACCTTATTTTTAGAAATAATCAATGCTACGCAATTTAACTATTGTCACGGGTTCCTATGGTCAGTGTCCTCGCATCACTAACCTACGAAGTCTAATTCTAACTTTTATTTATTAGTTCTAGATTAACTAGTAAAAAATAAGGAAGGTTATATCCTTTCTATTCTAGGATATTTAATTAATTGCTTCCTTATTGGACTTATTATTTAAAACGACAGTCACTGCCCATTAATCCCCTTTTTATTTCTATTTAATTGTGTTACTGCCATTTATAACCATAACAGTCATATCTTCCTAGGGCTCTAATCAATCCTTTAATTATCATTTACTACCATTGATTATAATTAATGTCACTTATGAACCTAACAGTCATAATTCCACTAAGACATTAATTATCCTTAATCACCTGTCCTAAAATATTTATTTGTTGTACCCTAACATACATTGATAATTTATTTTACTTATTAATTTATTGTTCGTTGTATATATATATGTATATATATTTATGCACCAGGCCTCTCACAGTAAGCCGACCACTTGTGGATGCTAAATGTAACGAACCAAGATTTTTTTTAATGTTTAAAATATGATAATTTAGATATGTATTTGAAATTATTAAAAATATACTGTTGTGAAGTGAAGAATTTTGTTTAAGACGTAAAACATGAGTTTTACTTATTTTTGGTTAAATTTTGAAATTTAATCTATTTTAATTCGGCTTTATATGTGTAAATTTAAATTTTTTTATATTTGAACCTAGATAATTTTGTTAAATGACACATTATTAGTATTTTAAACTAGTTGTTTTGGTATTGTAAACCTTAATTTTAATTTAATTTGACAAATTTTAACCTAATTTATTTTATTTGTTTCAAATTATATTTTCTTCTTTTAACTTGAGAATCTTTAATTGAATTAAATAAATTTGTTCAGTTTGGTTGTAAATTTAAATTATAAATGTGTATTGAATTGGATAAATACCCTAGTATTATGTATATTCATTGTATTTTATATAGTATATACTCTTTAATTTGATTGTTTTTGCATTCAGCCACTTGTTAAGCGTGTTGAAAATATTTTACACTTGTCCCCTTTTATCTAAAAACCATTACGCGTGTTAAAATGGTCCTGAATGGTTGTGATCGTGTCCTAATTTCTTTGTTTTCACCATTCTCTTCTTAGCGTCTCTTTTCCTCCTATTTTATTTGGGCTCCTTCCCTGTTCATTTTATTTTCTCCCAGACGAAAATCCCCAAAACGAGCTTCACTGGAATTGATCGAAGCCTCCATCACCTTCCACTGTTCGCCATCACTCCTTTCCCAAATCAAGCCCCGCTTCCATATTGCCGAATCGCCACATTCGCTTCTTGAGTCCGCATATCAGCCTGCAAAAGCTCTTCTAGCTGTATCGCCTCGTGATCACGCTCCAACCGTTGCTCTGATCCTCAAATTCACCACCTTTCTAGCTTCGCATCCATGCCACGCGAGACTGAAGTCCCCTCCTTTCTCTTGTAATCAGACTGGGCTCCTCCTCTTGGAAGCTGCCGCAAGAAATACCACGTCACCTTGGTTCGCTGTGCTGAAATCACCTACTACTGCTTTTTTTCCTCACAACTGGTCCACCGCGTCGAGCTCTTCCGTTGTCCATTGTCTCAAAAAAAAGTAAGTTTTGCTTACGATTGAAATTATTTCAAGTCGCGCTACTTCGAGTTTTACTAAGTATAAATTTGTTTGGGGTTTCTTTGCTATTGTTGATGTCTTATTGTGTATGAACACATATGTGCGGAAATTAGTATGGTTACCTTGCTGTATAAATTTGTTAACACAATGTTTATGCTACCTTTTATTTTCAAAACCCGGTACCCTACTAATATGACCAATGGTTGTCATAGGAAGTTTGTTTAACCATTTGTCCTTAGTCATATTCACATACATGCGTATTCCCCTTTGACATGTGTGTACTATGCTTTAGTATTACCATTTTAATGATCTTTCAAAGAAAGTCAAATTAATTAGTCCCTTATACCTCTTGGAAATACAAATTCGGTCATAGATGGAAATTTAAGATGGAAGTCAAAACCTGCATGATACGTAATTGCTTATAGTTAATGATTAAATGCTCTTTTAGTGTGACATAATTGATATGCCATCATCATCCACATTTTTCCTTATTGTTTGCACATCTTTTTAGCTATTTTTCCTTGTCTTCAAATATGTTCCTCCTATTCGTCAATAAAGGTTTGAAATTTTTAGTGCAATTGCCTTCAGTTAGTTGTCCTGTCTTTGCATTTGTATGTTGGCATCTTACTTTGTTTTGTATGTTAGCATCATCATCCACGTTTTTTTAATATGGTTTGACTGTGCATGTTGTACTAATTTATAAAATTTTGTATAACTGATAATTGGGTTTAAACAAGGTATTTATGTTTCTTGCACTTTGTAATAGCATGTATTATATGCCAACCGAGCACATACCTGAAGTGCAAAGACCCCGTCTTGTATATGAATTATTTATCTTCAAGCATTTGTGGTTAAAACCCAGTTTGCCCCTCTATGTTTTAGTATTGTTGCATATCACACCATGCATTCCCTAAACCCTTAATGACATGTTCTATATGGGGAATTCTTAACCCCTAATGTTATGTGATCCTCGGTATTATTTGGGCAATAGACCCAACCACGCATGTGTTGATTTTCCTTGGTCATACAAGTCTGCTAGAATGTTATATCTTAGTGTTTCTCTCTCTCATGAAATGGATGTTTCCGCGTATAATTTGTCTTGCTAGCCTTCTGATATTCCAGTTTGGCCGGTATATTTTGGCAGCTTTTCACAGTTTACTATACTCGAATTATTTAAATAATCTGTTGGGATTAAACTGAATTATATTGATATGATTTAATTGAAGTTTTCTAACTTGAAATAAGTTTAATCCCGACTCGAGTGTTTTTTGTTTTGCGTAGAACGCTCGGGTTAGCTCCTAAGTGTTCCAGGCTTAAAGTATTCAGCTCGCAAAACTGGAGAGGAACGCGAAGAAGCAAGACGCTTACGCACGCGCAAGGCCCAACCAAAGTGTAAACTTTTATTCAGTTAAAAATTATGTACATATTTTTTTTATTTTTTCGCTGTACAAATTCTTGTATAAAATCTGATATTATTTATATAAAATTTATTCCGCTGAAAATATTGTGTATTGTGATTCTGTGTTTATTCTGTTTAAACCCTGTAAGCTAATATCGATTTGTCATTTGAGCATTCCGAGTTGGTATAATTTTCGATACGAGACATTAAAAACAGCGAGTCGTTACAGTTGGTATCAGGGCGAGGTTCATACAAACTTGGCATATTCGGTTTGAAAACTCATTAGAGATAGGATAGCGATATCCTAGAATGAGTGGAATTGACACAAAAATTGCTGTAGAGGGAGCGTATTTTGAAAATAAAATTATTTTGAAATTTGATAGATCGTTTTGAAAGCGTATTTATTTTTGAAATATAAATTATGGTAAGAGTTTGAGTATTTATTGACGTCATGGTTGGACAGTCGAGTATGTACAGATTTTGAATATATGCTTAGCTAACGTATATACGAAATCTATTATATACTAGATGGATATAGAATCACATTCCAGTCGCTTGAAGATGGTTTTGTTGATGAGTGTAGCATCATCAGTAATTATTTTTGAGTTTCGAAAGTGGGATGACTATATAGTTCCGATTTAAACGTGAAGAAATACTTGAAACCATTAGATAAATATCTGAAAATGTTTGCATAAATTTTAATAAAACGTTTGATAAATTAATGTAAACTAAAATAGATAAGCGAAATTTAAATGAAATACATCTTCATTGTTTGAAAGATATAAATTAAATTCGCAGATGAATTATGATAAGATAGGCGATAAATTGAAAATTTAAATAGAACGAATGTGTTGAAAATATAGTTTTGCCTTTTTGCTCGTTGTGGTGATTGTTTGCCTTGATGTGTCATCATCTTTTGCTTATCATTATCGATTCGAACTGTTCATGCATGAATTTTTGAAATTCTCCAATCTTGATTCCATTTGAAATCCATCTGTAGGTTGTCGCTGCTTGTCGAAAATATGAGTGAAATTTAAGTGAATTAATAAAATTATAAAACTAGTCATTTTTGAATTGAATTTGATTCAAGTGTTTTAGGTGTAAGAACAAATAATTGTTAAAAATTGGGAAGTGTTAGGCAGTAAGGTATGTACGATGAACGAATGAATAAACTTAAAATGTCGAACCATTAAAATGAAAATAAGAAGTGTATTCCAATTAAAGATAAATTATGGAACAAAACGAATTTAGTCATTACAAAGGATATCATTTCGACTAAAATTTGAGAATTTGATTTCGGAAAATTTTGATATTGATTTCTAAGGTTTTAAGAGAAAAAAAACTAGTGGCATATACTAGTATTTTCGAAAAAAAATTGAAGTAACTTTTTGAAATACTTTCAAAAAGGAAAATACGAATGGAGAACCCACTTTTGTCGCTAGGAAATAATTTCAATGATAATTTTTCGCCATTGAAACTTATTTTCGAGTCTCAAAGTGGGGGAGACCACTCTGGTAGCTTTGTTCAAACAAAGTTTGATATGTGAAACATGATGTGATATGTAAATGTGTATTGAATAATCAAAAGAAAAACCTGGAATAGAATCTCGAGTATGAGTTAAACGATATACATCATATTATATTAGGATAATATAGTATGTACACCTCAAATGAATATCTCGAAGAAAACTACCAACCTAAATTTCCAATGAATTGTGTAGAAGTTCGATTTTTCGACGTTGAATAAATTTGATAATTTTAAGTGAGATTTGAATTTGAGTTATGTTCTTATAAGCTCAAAGGAATTTGATTGTAAGTTTGAACAATTAATTCAATTTGGAGTATACTTGAAATTGAGATTTGAGTTTTGAACTTGACTGAAATTGAAAACGCAAATGGAGACCCAAGTATTGAGCTAATTTGAACCTTAGGTTTGACTAGAAATGTAAATGAATTGAATTTGAGGTTGAATTGAGTGTAATCTCGAAATTGGAACCGATAATAGTTAAAATTTTGAATTTTGGATAATTGATTCGAATTGGATTATTTTTGAAAGTAGTATCCATTATAGAACTATTTTAGTTGAAATTACGGTATTAGATTTATTTCTATTATTTAAATTATTTCGTTAAAAGCCTAATTTTCTTTGTTTTCAAACAAAATTTTCAAACTTACTTCTCCAAAACCTATTTATTTTATTTATTTCAAACCATTTGTAAAACCTATATGATCATTTAACTGATTTTCCAAAGCTATCTATTTATTTAAATCTAATGTATACCAAGCTAGTTATTTTATGAAGCATATCTATTTATTTCAAACCCATTTTAAAAAATCTATCTGTTTCACTACAAGAAAACACTGATTTAGCGTTGGATATTTAGAAGTGGAAATTTCCGTTGCTAATTTGCGACGGATTTCCATGTGATCTGCGAGGGATAGTTTTTTGTTTTTCAGCTTTTTTTTCTTTTATTTATTACCGTCATCTTCTGTCATCCCTTACTAAGCCATTGCAAGTTGCGTCAAATTACCGAAAGAAAATTTCTACCGCTATTTTTCGCTGCTAATCCATGCAGAATGCCGACGAATATTTATCGAAGCTATTTTGCAGCAGAATTCCAACAGATTTGCAAGAGATGTTTATATTACTTTTCTAAGATATACTTTAGTATTATTTTTGAATAATTGTTAACATGTTCAATAATTAATGATTTATAAGTAATAATAAATAATAATTTACGTTCTATAATAAATAACGTATAATCATTAATTGCTTATTTAGAATCAACAAAATAATATTTTCTCATAGGCAATGTAATTACTAAATTCTTAATTAAGTCCTCTGCTTTCATCACAAAATTCAGTCAGTATGCCAGTATATTTTACGCTAAATCCCAAAATTTTAAATTGTTCTTTTATAATTTTTCCCCTAATTAAATAATGAAAAAATCTATTTATTATAACAATTATTTATTAATTAATAATAAAATTTAATACTTATGAAATGATATCTAGTATTCGATAATTAATCTTAAATAATTGTATTTAATAATTACAGTTGATAATTATAGTTGATAATTATATTTTATATAACTATAGTTGATAATTATATTTTATATTTCTAAAAATTTGAAATCATCTTGAATAAATTTGAATAACAAAGTTTACAAAACCAATTATTGTTTGAAACGAAATAACTAAAACTTCTAAACTTTAAAATATTTAAAAAGTTCATTTAATAGTTTAATTTAAAAATCTGCATTGCTCAATATATACTCACGAACCCGAAATGAAAATACCCGCACCGCACCAGTAAAAAACCCTATATCCCACAAAATAATCTAACTCGCAGCCATTTTTATCTCTTTCAAAATAAAACGAAAAAACTCGTAGCCATTTATTCGAAAAAAACGCTAAAACCACGAAGATTCGAAGCCGCCGCCTTTGTGACGACCCCAAAACCCCATGACACGGTGTTAAGGATAATCATTGGAATATAACACATTAATCATCATTAGCAGATCACAGATAATAACATAAACAGAAAATAGAATAATTTACACACATATGACAGCGGAATCATATAGATATCATCACATCAGAGAAGCACAGTACAGGATACAACTTAGTGCATAATGATACATAATCAGTCACCATCGCCAGAGGCGGAATCATACATAAAGAGTACTCAAAATAAATATCAGTCTACATCGCCAATGGCGGAATCATAATATAGATACAATAATGGCGGAGAAAATCCAAGTCAGCACGGTGTAGTCAAGCCTCGCCATGAGCCAAAAGGTGCGTCAGAAACCTGTAACTAGGCTGCCCGTGTGAAAATGAGGGCACCCGAGTTTGCAAGGTGAAACAAACTACGAGTCAGTCATGGGACTGGTATGAGAAATCTACTCAACTTATTAACAACAATAATAAGGCAAATCAAAGGACCACGCCACTTTCGCGGAACGGGTTTACTCCAATGAGTGCTAGTGCATGAAATAAAGTAAATGATTAAATCATCGCAATGCTTTTTATAAAATGAAGCCATTATAAGACTCAGGTCCCATCACACAATGCAACGCAAGCCGGAGGATAGAGTTTTCCCTTATAATGGCCAAAAATGCTTCATACGAATAAAACAAAAGTGCTTGATATTATTACTAGTGCATATATGTTTCAAAAGCAAATTCAATCATAAATATCAATCCTAGACGGCATGGGTACCATATATCATGTCGCCATACTAGTAATACAATCACATCCGCATTTTTCGTATTGGAAATTGGATTCCTTCATGAGTCGAGGCAAGGGGCAAGCTCCTCTCCGATTCGAGACACTCTAGCAAATGTCCCAGGACCCCACTATGATCCTTGGATCTTCAGGGCCGGTCCTCTCTTACTTTTAAGGATTGGCAATTCCTGAACACACGTTTCCCGGTCCTTACAGACGCTATATCGAGGCGCCTCGCATTCCAACAACCACACAGGTGAAAAGTATATATAATGTCAGGGCTGGTAGGTCACTGACACCACCTTAGCTAGAAAGAAACGTCGTGCTCTCCTTGCAGTCACTCTCCCGTTTTTGACTCATACCGATGTGTGAGGATCGCGAATTCACGTTATACACAAAGCTACGTCACACAGACCATACTTTGATCATCAACCACAAGACTTTGCTTTGCAACAGAAGCCTTGATCATATGCCACTTAGGCGTGCCACACAGGCAATCCACTCCATGCGACTGATTTCTGTCAATACATAACCTCTGAGCTCGTACGTCTCAGAGAAGGGCGTTAAGCAAGAGAATAAATTCTCCGCCGCCAAACAGATATATATTTAACAGAGATCAATCAACACAGAACAAAATCCAATGTCAGACACACAGTCCATTTACAAGTCCGTTCTGGGTCTGAACGAAACCGGAGGCACCAATTCCTCGCATATCCGTACAATCAACAGTATGTTTGGACGGCTACTACTTCAATTCCTTTATGGTAGCTACTCCAATCACGAGCATCAGTAGCGCCCATCCATCCAATGTGGAGATCGTCGGTCTTCAGTCGTCTTCGACTCTTCGACTTCTCAACGTCGATCGATTATTTGAAATGAGATAAACTCGGCCTTTTCAAATAACCCACGTATATTTAGATTTTCAAATCAATTAATCACATGGTTGGACCATTTAACATTCACTTTTCAGTTATTTAGGTATAATTTTCATGTCAAATACATTCAACCATCACATATCAAGCAAACACAACAAGATTGGTTTATTTCCACTCTATATCGTCTATAGTATTTTATAATGATATATCGCCATTTTTATTTGATTTAAAACGGCCATATTTAATTAAACGACGTTTCCGGTCGTGTCGATACACTGGCGCTGCTTTTCACTAATTTTGTTTTACACATATATGAAAATCTAACCGTTGGATCTTCACACATTTTACATCATTAGGAAGGTCATTTCAAAACGAGTCCAACGGTTTCAGTTTTGGGAAAATCCGACGGTCGGATCTTCCACACTAACCATTTGAAGTTACGATTTCAATTTACGAACTGCAGCGTCGTTATTCGATTTAATTTAATTATATTTATATATATATATAAATATAATCGTTTCTGGCGCTGTTTTTCTTCAGTTTTGAATTAAACATTCCAGACAATCCAACCGTCGGATCTTCACAAAGTTGGTGCCGTTGGAAAGATATTTCCAAGGCGAACCCAACGGTTGAGTTTTCGGGAAAATCCAATGGTCGGATTTCCCGCACTAGTCGTTTGAAATCACGGTTTCAAAACATGAACTGCACGACCACGTTTCGTTTTTATTCTATTTATATTTATATATTTATATAAATATAGTTCATTCAAAAATTCCTATATCGTTTCCACTTCAATTATTTCACTAACGCCTTTAAATTTTGGAAAATTTCGCCATAACCTCCTATGTACGGGAGGGTCTGGGAAAATTCCCAAATAGCCACACGGGCGTCTCATATCAAAAAGAAAAAGAAAAAGCCAAGCGGCTAGCCAACAGGCTCATAAAATCATCACCCAAACAAAGCGGTAAATGTGTACCTATTTGTCGGGCACAAAATTCTATTTCTCTTCTCTAGCCCCTTTTTGCTGTAACCTGTTCAATAGATATGCATGTACATATATACAATTTCTAACATTTATCATTTTCCATTCAATTTCATATTTGATTTGCTTTGGTTTAAAAACACCATTCATTCTAATGTTGCATGCATAGGCTAAAATCATATCATTAGCTAGTTAATGTATATTTCAACTCATGCACGTTTATTTGAACAAGTGGCTATTTTTAACACTTCACATTTCAAAGATGATAATTTTGGCGAACTAAAATAGATTTCAACACATGACTATTTTATTTAGTTCCTATGCATATTAAAATTAATATTTCTATCACAAATATTTATTTCAACGTCCGCATATCTTTAGCATATCACCCATATGATAAAAATGATATTTTTATCACTTAACATATTTATTCGACAAATAGATGTTTAAACACTTCATAGTTTCAATAAAAATGTAATTTTTATCGTTCGATCTTTTTATTCAACACATGAACGTTTCCACTACACACACTTCTCAACAAATGAGCATTTCCACACATGGACATTTTATTTATGTTGTTCATATTAGAAAGATGGGATTTTTATTGTTGAAACTATTTATATAAGGCGAATATTTTTCCTACTTCATATATATATAAAAATGTGATTTTTATTGTTTAAACACTTCATTCATTCACAGACGAATTTAATTTTCACACAACACTTTTCAACACATGAACATCTTCCACACATGGATATAGTTTCAACATATGGCTATAATTTCTACGCATGAAAATTATTTCAACATATGAAAATAATTCTAACACACAAAGATTATTCAAAATTTCGGCAGCATAACGGCAGGGTAGTTAAAACCGGCACCGTCCCTAGTACTGCTCCTCGCTCTACCTTAAAACCTCGCGGTTTTTGACAATGGGGATTCATGCATCTAATTCGCACGCAGGCGGCATGTTTATTTTTATTTCCACAAATATTTCCAATTCATTTCAATCACCAATGGGTATTTTTCAACCACAACCAAACAATATCAACCACAAACTATTATTCAACCATTCGTATTTTTCATCCAATGTTTCACACCAATTTACCACAATAAATATCGTCCATGGTTTTTGGACGAGGGGAGTATATATATATATATAATATAATATATATTTGCTATATTTCACTAGCATTTCAACACATATATCAATTATTCTATGCATGTAAAATTCATACTTCGCTTATATAGCTTACACTACGCATGTACATGAGGTATACAACACGTATGTAATTTATATTTCGCTTATATAAATTATACACGACATTTTCCATTCCATTTCACGTTAATTTAGATTTCTCACATTGGTTTTCTGAGCGCTAAAAATCGATACGATGTCAGAAAAATCCGCAGCTTCTTCTATTGGGTAGAGAGCTTCCTTGCGGTCTCGATGTTTCCTGTTTCATCGAATTTCGTCAACACACCAAAAAGATATGATTTTTCAAAGTGTAAAGATCAAAGAAAAACTCACTTTCACGAAGCTTCAAAACTAGGTTTGCGGTTTTCGCGAGAACCGGGACACGAGGGGACGATCAGGGAGTTGGACGTGGAAGAGCTTCGAGAGGGCTACAGGCGCGCGGCGGTTTGGTGGCGTTCGGTGGTCCAGATCGGCGGCGGCGGCGGTTTAAAGGTCGGAACTTTGGAAGGGGATATCTCGACGTAGAAGCAACGATAGGGGGAGCTCCTTATATGGATTTGAAGAGGGGAAGGAGAACTACAAAAAGTTGAACTGGGGGAGGAGCTAATTCGGGCTGTGGCGATCGGAAATCGCCAGGGAAGGGGGGAAAAGCTTTCCGTCGTCGATGTCGGGGTCGGGGGGGGGGGGGGTTCTGATATTTTATTTATTTATTTATGAATGGAGAAATATGATTGGCCGAGGACTATATTAAATTTTTAAATAGTGTTTTCTCAAACGAACTCCTTTTTAAACCCAACGACTGTCGCCCCTAGCTAAATACCCCCATTCCGGACACAATGGGATATGTTTCGTAGGCCAATTCGACTGTTATAGTCAGTTATTTTTCAAATTAAAGTATAAAACATTTAATTATTAACTCTGAACGCACATTTCAATTTGCCAGGGCCACAAACTGATTCGAAAAATTCCAGAAAAATAAATCTAGCTATGTTTTGACGCTACGGTCCCAACAAAACTAGTTTCGTCGAATTCTGAGGTCGTTTGAAAAATGGCCATTTTCTGGTCGATCCAATTTACAAAAATCGACCAAACACATTTTCTTTTGCCACGCTCACATACTAGCTTCAAAAATTATGAAATTTGAAACCTAGCAATAGTTTGACATCCCAGACCCAACAAAAGTGGTTTCGTCGAATTCCGAGGTCGTATGCAAAATATCAATTTTCCAGGGCTATATATTCTATATACCGACTCTTCTGAAAATTCATTCGGTCATAACTTTTGATTCCCGTTATGAAACTTCGATTTTTCAGATTCGTTAGAAAGGTATTGACTAACAGATTTAAATATTTTTGGTTTCGCAAAAATCCGTTATATTTTCCACCCTGCACAGTCAGTCAAAGTTCGAATCCAAATTTTCAAACTGACTCACTATTTATAATTCACTATTTCATTGAAATATTCTATTTCAATTGTTCAAATTCCTTTGAAATCACCAATTTAAAATTTTTAAATTGGCTCGTATTTTCCGGGTTATTACAGCCTTCCACCCAGTCAGATCGCCTCCTCTCCGATCAATTGTCGTTAAAAATTGATTATTAAATACCTAATAATTAATAGTTAGGCATAATATTTGATTATTAAATAATTAATAATTATTACTATCAAAATAATAATAATCAATGATTAGCTCAAAATATGAATTAATTACCATTATAAATGAAGTTAATAATTGCTACTAAATAACTAATATACTAATTAATAAGTAATAACTATTACATATTAACTATTTAACAATTAATAATTAATAATTTGCAATTATTATTAAAAAATTGATAAAATAACCGGTAATTAATATTCAACACTTAATATATATTATTTTGTATTTGATAATTACTATTAAATAATTAAGAAATAGTAATCAACAGTTAAGACTAGTTTTAAGTATTTAGTAGTTACATTCAAAATTTCGTAAAATTCCAAAATGTTAAAAAAACTTCAAAAAAAAAAAAAAAAAAAAAAAAAAAAAAAAAACAAACAACCAATAAGCTGCAGATTATCGCTTTATATATATCTGAAAGAATTCACTTTCCTATAAATTATGTTTTCACATCAGTTTGACAAAAGTATGTTTTCCCGCCAGGTTGAATTGTTTGGCTCCAATTCTAAAATATTTTCCCTCCGTCATTTCAGTCCACATGACCGCTTTTCTATTTTCATTCCCCAACAAAACCCGAATCCATCTTCTCGACCAAAACCAAATAACTCCTCAACAAATTCTAATTCTGCATCTAGATCCAATTCATCTCAACACAATTCTTTCACCATAGTTTTATATATTGAATCGCAATCCCATATTGATGGGGTTAATTACTCAAAAACCAATATCGGACCTAATTGAGCTTTGGTGGATTTCTACTCCAATTGTTGTCGTGCGTCATAGGGAAGCTCACTAGTTGGAGCTGATGTCGCAGTAACTCTAACAGCCATCTCTTCCGCTTCCGAATGCCGCTGCACCAGCGCCGAAGTTCGATCAGGGGTCGGAATCGTCGTGACGCATTTTAGCAGCTAGAAGGTACAAAAGCTACGGTGGGACGAGGAGGGACAGAAACCCCTGTTCCAAAAGAGGCGCGTCGTACTACAACTGCTGTCTTGGTGCTTATGCCCATCCCTACAGCAGAGGATGCTTGCGAATCACACTTCGGAAAAGCTGAGGTTTTACTCTTTCGCCTACTGCCTTGCTGTTGATGAATACTTTTATTCGTGATTATTACTTTTCAATTAATACTTGTATGTTTATTATTATTGCTCTGATGGGGTTTGCGGTTTTGGATGAGACTTAATCTTGTTATGTAATTTAATTACATCAATTTAATAGTTATTCTGTACAAATATTTATAACAATTAGTACTATTTCATGATTATTTTATGCTGGTTGCTGCCACATGCTTGCTAGTGATGAGAGTACTTGGATAAATAATAATGTCTGCAATTCTGCATGTTACTTCCGTGGATTAAATTATCTTGCATGAATCATTGCGATAGAATAGCTTAGGATTCTTGAATTCCATTTTGGTCTTTATTGTTAAAACGTTAATGGCATTTTACAGCTTTCTTTTTAGGTTCCATCTTGATTCCCCTCTACCACCTCCTCTATCCGCTCATAGGAGCCAGATCATTTGTGCATGCAGATGATCATAGGAGGGCAAAATTGGGTTGTAGGCGAGTTCAAAGTTTGAAATCATTTGAGTGAGGTGTTATGTATCTGTAGGCTCATATTCAACTTCGATTTGAATTATGGATTCTAGGGATGATTCTAACTTCATCTCTTGGTCCTGTTTGTATTTTGTTTCTGTACTTTGCGGTCATCTCTTCGGACTTACCTTTACAACATTGAAGTTTATTTGGTTAAGCCCTCATGGATATGACATGATTAAAAGGTTGGTTAAGAATTTATGCTTAAAAAAAATACTGCTGCTTACAATTACAAATGACAGGTCCTTGTAAAACAGCAAGTTTGTTCAGTCCATTCGTTTGGCTCGTAACATAGTGCCTAGCAGATGCTTCCAAATGTCATTCAAACAGCACCAAAATCTGGTCGGTGAGCGTGGTCAGTGCATGATTCCATGGATAGTGTTGATATGTACGTTGGTAGTATGAACAGTTTTGCAAAAAAAAAAAAAGAAAAAAAAAAAAGAAAAACAGTACAAAGTGTGAAAAGTTGTTAGCTTTTTGGCACCATTTGCGCTGATCACTTGCCATTCTTAGTCAATTTCGATGCATTAAATCAACATTCTCTTCCTTTCTGCATTCACACTCCCTCCGCTCTGCATTCTCTCCCTCAGGCAAAGCTGACCTTTTGCTGAAGCCGGAAAGTGATGGTTTTGGGCTGCAAAATTATTGGGCACCGCTGAGCTATGTATCGTAGCGGAGTAGTTGGACTTTTTAAGGTATGTAGCTTGATTTGGAGAGCTATGAGCGATGTATCGCATCTAAGCTATTGGTGATGGCTTTGGAAAGCCTAATGATTTGGAAGGTAAGTTATCAGTTTACTGGTTTTTTAAGGTGTATAACTTGATCATTGTTTAACTTACTAAAGTTTAATACTCTTTGTTCTGAAAATTAACATTGAACATAATTGCATGTACTGTGTATATTCCGAAACAGAGTTTACTTCAGCTGATAACACGATTAAGTGTTCTTTCAGTTTCACATGTTCAACTTATTTCTGTTGGTATAAATTAAATGCTTGTTGATCTTATTTCTGTTGAGCTTATTTCTGTTTATTTCTATTGGTATAAATTAAAAATTGTGCTTATTTCTGTTGAGCATATTTCAGTTTCAGATGTTGAGCTGATAACACGCTTGTTTATGGAGTCTATCAACTTTGGCATTGGAAATTATCTTTTTAGTGAATTGGAGGAAAAATCGGCTTTGAAACCTAAAATTGTTGCTCTGTAAGTTTATTCTTCCTAAAATTTTCGTTGAATTTACTATTTCACGTTGTTATTATAGAATCTATCATAAGTGAAAAGAAATGAAGTTCTTGATTTTTTACTTGTAGAAAGCTCAAACATCATGATTCTAAAAACACGCTCCAAAATGAAATCAAGTAGAAGCCATCTGCTTGTGTAATGCATTAGTGATTGGGAGGAGCTAGTTATTATATTATATGAGTTAACCATAGAAGGATTGAATTTTATGAATCGAGACTGTATTATCTGACTGATGCTATGAGTTATATGGTTTTTGTGATTGTGTTTGCATAATTTTCTATATGTAATTTTCCTGCTTTTACTAGATTGCCTGTTACAGTCTCTTGTTTCAATTATTCCACTTTCATTTATAATGTTATTAGCGAGATGGAAAATATTCTATCAGAAAAAATGTTATGATGAATGTTGATTATGAGATGAGTGATTAATATAATATATTGATTATGAGATGTGTAGGTTGATATTAATTGTGCTATATTTACATTAGGATTGTGTGTTGAATGACACACAAATTATGTGTGATGAGCATGTATGTATATGAATATCTATGTCACTATGTATGTATATGTGTTTGTGTGTGTGTGTATATGTGTGTGTGTGCGCGCATGCCAATCAGAAGGGGAATAACAGCGGATTACCAACAAAAAAAGGAGGTTAAGTTTGTCTCAATTTAATTTTCATCGCTAATCCTTTGGCAATTAGTAAGGATTTACCAACGTATTTTATAAATAATAATTTATTATAAATTAATTATCCGCGGTAAATAGTCGGTATATAAATTAAAATAAAATTAATAAACAAAATTTTATTTTTATTACATAATTAGTAAAATGATGGAAAACTATCGGAAAATTCATGCTAAATTCCGTTGCAAAAATCGGACACAGATACCGTCATGGTTTTTACCAACCACAACATTATGCAAGAAATCTATCGCTAAGGCCTATTTAGCGACGGATTAGAAGCGGATACTGCCGTTGCTATATGCTGTTTTTCTTGTAGTGTTTATTCAAGTTAATTTTACATTATGCTGTTATTTTTCCAAAATTACTTTATGTAACTTAGTTATTTTGATAAACGTGTATATCCAATCCGAACAAATTAAGGTCCAAAATGATTGAATGAAAAGACTCAATTGAATATTGATAATAGTAATATGAAATCCATATTGAGTATGAATGTTGATTATGTAACAGCCTGCATTTTACGTATTGGAAGATGGTAGTATATTTTTATTTTATTCCTTGAGGGTTGGATTATTCTCATATTTTAATATGTTGCTTATGGGGATGTGAGACATGTCCATAATTTTTACCAATTTTGTTTGTGACCATCATGCCCCTTTAGTCTTGTACAAGGGATAACTTTTGACTCAGGTCGAATCAGTGGATGAGGCTTGTGCCATCGGAAAGGAAATGACGATTACCTTTCCGTAGAGTGGTTACATTAAAGATTTGGCTCCGCGGTTTGGGAGAAATCAATGTTTTAAGGTTTTTCAGTTTGCTGTTCAGGTTTTGCAAGCCTAAATGGGCTTATTTGTATAGGCCCATTAGTGGGTTGGTGGAATGCTATAAATAAGGGGCAGAAGGTATAGAGAATAGTTTACTTCCTCATTCTCTCATTTGGTGGCCTATGTTCCTCCTTCCTCTAACACCTTTCCACCATTAAAATCGAGATCTAAGCATAGAAAATCGAAGATCTACACCATTTGAGGCTAGATCTACACCGTTGCATAGGAGAGTTCATCGAATCAAGGAGTTTGGATCAAGTTCCTTGTTGTTTGAAATCTTAATTCATTCTTTTTGGATTGATTTGGAGAATTGATGAGTGATTAGCATCTCTCAAATGGATTCAATGAAGTATATGGATGTTTGATCATGTTTTTCATCTAATTCAAGCATTTTTCTCATAGATATACATAATGGTAAGTCCTATTTCATATGAATCACCTTAGGATCTGATTCAGTAAGTTAAAACTGGTAACTACTACGCTATTTCATGCGTTTATGCAAGTTAGATCTATCATTTTTGTTCATATGATCATTTATCATGATTTGGGAGTGGTTTGCATAATTTTGGTGAAAATTGTCGTATTCATGTTGATAGTGGTTTCATAACATGTTTTTTGTTGTAATTGATGAATTGGATGAATAGATTTCATCGAGATTGTAACACCCCGTAATTTTGTTAATATTAAAGAGGATAAATTAAATAATAATTAATTTAATATTCAGAATTAAGGGAAACAGACTATGCCATCGCATCCGTCTCGAAATTCTGGTCAAGATAGACATTTGGTTTGTGTAAAACGGACAACGTATGAAGAAGTTATAAGGGTTTTAAGTTTGAATACGCGCAGAAAGAACATATATACACATATGAGTCATGTATGAGTCAGATATGAGTCAGACCCTATCTAGAACAGTTTGAAAATCAAAAATTCGTCAAGGCGGCAAATTTCCCTCTCTAGAGGGTCGACCTCCCTAGAGGGGTGTCGACACCGGGGTCGTCCCCCTTAAGGGGTGTCGACCTATGGGTCGACCCACCCACAGGGTGTCGACACCCCTAGGGATGATGTGACACTCAGTTTCAGGGGGCCTGACAACTATATATTTGTGTCCAATTCTCATATTTTCTTCATTGAAAATCATGGAAGAAAGATGCTCCCGGTGTGCGAACTGAGACGAATCTGTTTTCTTCAAACAACATTCAACTTTGCAAATAAAATCTAGAAATTCAAGATCCATTCTTTCTCTATTCTCTAAACCTAACGCTGTGAGTTTCTAGTTGCTTATATGTTTAAATGAATAGAAGTGAATTATGAAAGACCGTGATTTGGATATGATGTAAACTATGAATCCATGCTATTGTTAAATCTTATACTATGTCATGGTAGATCTACAACTTTAGATCCAATGCAATTGTGGTTATTCTATTATATTGCCTATGTTGATCTTGACTTGTAACTATATTGTGGTATATGTAAATCTGTTAATTTGGATAGTTGCAACATTGGTTAGATCTAATTCTTTATGTAAATCACCTTTCACCTGTCATATTGCGATCAACTTATATATGTTGTATATTGGACATGTGAACCCATATTTAGATCTAAACATGCTATTATGTTATCCTAATGGTGTTAGATCTATTTTAACCTTTGGATCTGAATTATGTGATCTAATTTATCACCTTGTGTTTATCATGTTAGATCTAAACCAATTGGACGTCTAAACTGCTTATTTAAATCTCACTATGCTTATTGAGACATCGTAGTTATGTTAAAATCAATTGTCTGCCATAAGATCACCAGTCTTATGTCCATCTTGTTATGATGTTAATTACACGTCCATGCCAGTATGTATATTCACCTTATTACCATGATAGTATATGCCTATGCCAAGTTGAACAATCACTTTTGTTACACTCCTACTATTTTTCCCTTTTTATCATTTATCGCCAGGCTATTATCTAGCCTAGGCATGCTGCCAATTTTGCGAGGACGCTAGTTAAGGAACGGGGGAAAAAGGGTTAATAATGGCATAATTCGAATATGAACATTTTTGGACATATAATTCAAACTACTGGGTAGAATGGACATTAACACCTATAAAGGGAAAGGTTTAATTGATTGATTAATTAATTAATAATGGAATGTCTAGTAATAACAATTAGGAATTGTAATTGTACTTATGACACGAGGTTAGGTTGCATTAGTGGTGGAAGTCTGCCCGGACCCGACCGGCATATACAGCAGCCACTAATGTTGAACCTAATGTGGGAGGTCTAAGTACGCAAATACAAATCGGGCTAAGATATGAGGTTAGGCCCAATTGTAGAATAAGACTGCCCGGACCTGACCGGCATATCGAGCATCCACACGTTGTAGGCCTAATGTGAGAGGTCTAGCCCATTATAAACCATAAATGGACATGGTAATGAATTAGACTACTTAACCAAATCTAATCCATAGATATTGTATGATTGTGAACTAAGGTTAGGGTTAATTAAATTGATTGGATAGTGGATGGGTTAAGCAAAATCTGAAGGGGGTGGGTAATATCTACATATAGACCCACAAACTTAACCCGATAAGGTTATGTAATTAAAGATACCTAGTAGTATACATAACCAGAGGAAATAATAGAGTCATGTCATCAAAGACACCTTTTAGGGTAAGCATAACTGGTATAGGGCTATGTAATTAAAGACACCTATGGTATACATAGGCAGTGAAAACCTAGTGGGGGATACAAGACAAAGGGGAGAGCTTGTATCATATTATGTGGGACCTATTTCAGTCAGTAACCCGGAGTAGGTATCAAATAAAAGTACTCCATACTAGGCGGAGAGGGGACACGCTTACTGACTGATTGTAAGAGATCCAAACGTGGAGGACGGTGTGGGCGGCGCAAACCGACCGGGCCATGTGCATGCATGAGCTGGGCAGAGGGGGATAAGACGACCGTTACACCGATAGATATGGTTGTGCACATCTTGGGAAATGAAGGATTGGCACTTTAGGAAATGATACCTCCTACTGTGGGGCCAGCACAGGGTATCTACGGAATAGGGAGCCGATCGATTAGGGTAGTGGTTAGGGTACATTTGGACGAGTGCCCTAAGTCTACCGCCTTATAGTAGAAGGGATCATCTCATTCTGGTTGTACTAGTAATAGTGCAGAGTAATCATTAGAGAAGCATATACACTTTATCCTGTCTACCTTGTCACACCTCCCGTTTATGTAGTGATCTCTCTTATCCACTTTATATGCCTGTCATGTTATTTTTATTTATTTACTTGCTAAAAGTCAGTAGGCTCTCGCCAGACTTTATGTCTAACCCTCTTGTTTCTCCTTCTTTCTTCCGTTCCCCCCCCCAAGGTTCTCAGGGAGGAATCACTCAGGCTTAGTCAGGACTCAGATATCATCTTGCTAGAGCTGCTTCCGAAGTATGGCTCAAGTTTTTATCTCTACTATGGCTTTGTCTCTTTTATTTGGGGAATTATGTTTTCTTTTAAGTATTTTTGTACTCTAATGTTGAAAGACATAAGTTATGTTGTTGTAATGGTTTTTTAGACTCATGGTATTTTGAACCACGCTGTATGATTTGTGTTTGAAATAAAAATTTAAATTTTTGCTGCTATCTTATTTATGTCTATCTTGTAAAATTCTGTGTCTATTTACCTATAACACTTCACGAAACTTAATGCATTCCCTTTGTGAGTGACATTAATGGACGTGGGGTATCACACTTGGTATCAGAGCTGAAGGTTGCCAGATTGGATAAAGTTTTGAAAATTATTTTCAAAAAGATTTTAAAAGAAATCGTTTTCAAAAAGAAAAGTCTATTTTGAAAAACATTCCCTGAAAAGCCATACGTAATATTCTTTGGTCTTTTGTCTAAATCTCTTCCTTTTTCCTTTTCGGAATGTCTGGGGAACAAAACATTCCTAATATCCCAAAGGGTGTTACAATACCGGGGTGGTTCCGTAGGTATTTGGAGGCCACGACGCCTGCCAAAGGCTAAGGAAATGTTCCTCCCCCAGCTGCACCAGTCATTCCTCCTCCTCCCCTCCAAGTGCAGATAACTTCGCCAAGATCTATAAAGACTTCCGCGCTATGGGGGGAAGCCATTCGATGGGAATGAGACATTCGTAGAAGCTCGGAATTGGCTCAAGGAGACCGAGGACTTGTTCGTAATCTTTGAAGTAGTGGATAAAAAGAATGTTCAGTTAGCCGCCTGGCTACTGAAGGATGAAGCCTCATTTTGGTGGGAAGTCACCCAAGCTGGATGTCCAGTAGAAATTTACGAAGATTTTAGACAGAGGTTCGAAACGAAATTTCTTTCCCAAGCCTAAAGAAGCCTGCAGATGGAGATATTCTTAGCACTCAAACAAGGAAACTTTTCGGTAAAGGAGTATGTGAATAAATTCATCCAGCTAGCAAGGTTTGGTTTAGAGTTGGTGGATACACCGCACAAATGGGCTTTGCGGTTTGCTAAAGGGCTGAATGAGCCTTTGTATGGGTTAGACATGTCCCATATTCCAATAGGGGCCACTTTCGAAAAGCTTGTAGATATGGCCCTAATGCATGAGGAATACAAGGGAGAAAAGAAGGAAGCAAAGGCCGAGGAGACATCGCAAAATAGGAAGGTATGGCCCAAGAAGGGGCCAATCAACAACAGCAACAATAGCAGAAGAAAGGAGGGAAAAATGATAAAGGCAAAGATAAGAGAAAATGTCACAATTGTGGGAAGGAAGGTCACCTGATTAAAGACTGTAAGCGAAGGAAGAACTCTTGCTACCACTGTGGAGAGGTTGGACATTTTATTAGAGAGTGCCCGAAGAAACAGGGATCACAGGGATAGAGTCAAAGGACATGGACTTCTAGAGGGCAGGTGCATGCTCTTGCGATCAGTGCTTCTGTTAGAGGTAGAAAAATTTCTGTGGAAGGTTTAATTTCTCTTTCAAACCACCTTATTAGAACACTTTTTGATTCTGGTGCCTCACATTCATTTATATCAAGTTTTGTAGTTGAATCTCTACACTTAATTACTAATTGGTAGTGGATCCTGTAGTTGTTTCAAACCCCATTGGTGGTTGGGCTCATTTATCTATGATTTGTTGGGGTTTGAAAATATTTGTGTTAGGCATCGAGTTTGAATGTGACACATATATGCTTGGGTTTATGGGCTATGGATTGATTCTAGGAATGGATTGGCTTACCACGTATGGTGCCATTCTGGATCATGAGAAGAGGGTTGTTAGGCTTCTGACTTGTCATGGGAGGACCCTCGAGATTTCTCGTGACCCGCAAGGGTCGATTATGCTTTGTTTGCTAGTATCTCTTGATGCATCTATCGATGATATGCAATCTGTTCCGGTAGTCCGAGATTATTCCGATGTTTTTGATGAGGTTCGGGGTTTACCTCCAAGGGGCGAAATCGACTTTTGTAAATATTTGGTGGACAATGCAAAGCCAGTTGCATTGCCAGTGCGCCACATAGCTCTAAGGGAAAGGAGGGAGCTGAGTAAGCAAGTAGGGGAGCTACTTGAGAAGGGGTTTATCAGATGAAGTATATCTGAATGTGGTGCCCAAGTATTATTCGCGACTAAGGCAGATGGTTCGCTTCGTTTGTGTGTTGACTATAGAGAGTTGAATAAACTCACTAAGAAGAATAGACAACTGCTTCCGAGGATTGATGATTTGTTTGATCAGCTTGTTGATGCCTCGGTATTTTCCCAATTAGACTTGGCCATGGGTTCCATTAGTTGAGGGTGGCTGAGGACAACATAAATAAGACTGCTTTTAGGACTCCAGACGGTTTCTTTGAATGGCTAGTTATGCCTTTTGGGCTGACGAATGCACAGAGACATAAAGGATGGCCTCGAGTCCTCTGTTTGTGGAAAGAAAGAGCTTGGAGTTCATATCAGCTTTTAACTTTAGACCATCCATCAAGATTTTGCCTGATTTGTTTGCATCCTTGGAGATACGACCAACTTTTATGGACCAGATGGGAGCTTCTCAACAAGGTGACCCTCAGATTTTAGACATCATGGATAAGCTCAGAAGAGGGGAGACTTCTAGTCACCTCAGTAGATATACCATAGATGAAAAAGGGTAGTTGCGACGAGATGGAAGGCTTTGTGTTCCTCAAAATGGAAGCTTGATAAAGGCAGTCCTAGAAGAAGCCCACCATTCTAAGATGGCCATTCATTCAGGTGGTGATAAGATGTACAAAGACATAAAGAGGGTTTTCTTTTGGGCTGGGATGAAGAAAGATGTGGCTGAATTTGTTTCTCAATGTTTAGTTTGCCAGCAAGTCAAAGCTGAGAAAAAGAAGCCTGGTGGATTTCTTCATCCGTTGGAGGTTCCACAGTGGAAATGGGAGAGCGTCTCTATGGATTTCATAGATGGTTTGCCTAGATCAAAGAAGGGCAACACCAGTATCTGGATTATGGTAGATAGACTCACTAAGAGCGCTCACTTTATTCCAATTAAGAGTAAGAGGATGGCATCATGGTTAGCAGCAATTTATGTGTGTGAGATAGTTTGTCTTCACGGAGTATCTTCCAGTTTCGTGAGCGATCATGACCCCATCTTTACCAGCGAATTTTGGAGGAGCTTGCAAGAAGCATTAGGTACACAGTTGTGTTTGAGCACCGCTTATCATCCTCAGACCGATGGACAGACGGAGAGAGTGAACAGGACTATTGAAGATCTTTTGAGGCTGTGTATCCTAGACTTCAGAGGGACTTGGGAAGAGCATCATCCTTTAGTAGAGTTTACCTATAATAACAGTTATCAAGCTAGCATCGGCATGACACCCTTCGAAGCATTGTACGGGCAACCATGTAGATCACTAACTTGTTGGTGGGAATCTACAAAAAGATTATTACTTGGACCATATATGGTTAGGGAAACGTCCGAAAAGATTGACCTTATTCGACGGTGGATGAAGACAGCTCAAGATAGGCAGAAATCCTATGTAGAGTAGAGAAGGACTGACATCGAATTTGAAGTGGGAGACTTAGTTTTTATCAAAGTGTCACCTCTGCGGAATGTGGTTCGCTTCGAATCGTTAGGGAAGTTGGCACCTAGGTTTGTGGGACCATTTCCCATAACCGAGAGGATTAGCTGCAGAATAAAGCTCCTAGAAAATCTATCTGACATTCATGATGTTTTCCATGTTTCTCATCTGCGGAAGTTCCTGCATGACACCACAGTAATCGTTGAGCCGAGTGTGTTGGAAAAAATAGAAGTGGAACGGGTGGCGACAGTCAGACAAGTTCCTTCTCGTATTCTTGGATCAGAAGTTAGGAAGCTACGCAATAAAGAGATCAAGTTGCTAAAGGTTCAATGGGGAGATAACCCAGAGGATGCGACTTGGGAAACCGAAGACAAGATTCGTGCTTCATACCCTTTTCTTTTCGAGGGTATGTTCTTAACTCCTTTTTTTAGTTTTATTAGTGCTTGTTTCTACCATTTGAGTATATCTTATCCATAGTATTTTTTGACCTTTAGATAGGAATCCTATGGATGTAAACATGTGTTTGAGACATGTTATGCTGGATGCAAGTGGATGCAAGTGTTTGCTAGTGGTTGCCTGCGGACGCATATACACACACACATTAGGCACTAAGATCGGCTCAATCACTTTCATACTGCATATGGATGTGTGTGCATTTTCTTTTCTTTTATGGATGGAAATGGATGAATTAAAATATGGATGTTGCATTTGGACGAATGATTGTGCACACAAATAGAGCACATAGGATATAATAGGTTTATTTGCTTACATATTGGGTTCACGGCACTAACATACATTGCATTAAGGAGGACAACTGAATCAGTAGACTGTCTGATTTTTCGCATTAGTGTTAGGACATATACACATACCGTTGCATACATTCATATAAGCATTAGAAGTCTTTAAGGATAGTGGATGCTAGTGATTGATGGATGAGTAGATGGATGATGGATGGTAGGATATGCATTCTTCTCAACTTGGAGATTTCAGGGACGAAATCCTTTAAGTAGAGGGAATGTAACACCCCGTAATTTTGTAAATATTAAAGAGGATAAATTAAATAATAATTAATTTAATATTCATATTTAAGGGAAATGGACTGCGCCGTTGCGTCCGTTTCGAAATTCTGGTAAGACATTTGGTTTGCGTAAAACAGACACCGTATGAAGAAGTTATGAGGTTTTTAAGTTTGTATACACGCAAAAAGAACATATATACTCATATGAGTCACGTATGAGTCAGACCCTATCCATAACAGTTCGAAAATCAAAAATTCGTCAAGGCGTCAAATTTCCCGCACTAGGGGGTCGACCCCCCTAGAGGGGTGTCAACACCGAGGTCGACAACCCCCCTTAATGGGTGTCGACCTATGGGTCGACCCACCCACAGGGGTTTTGACAGCCCTAGGGCTGATGTGGCACTCGGTTTTAAGGGGCCTGACAGCTATATACATATGTCCAATTCTTCTATTTTCTTCAATGGAAATAATGGAAGCCAGATGCTGCCGATGTGCGAACCGAGCTGAATCTGTTTTCTTCAGACAACATTCAACTTTGCAAATCAAATCCAGAAATTCAAGATCCATTCTTTCTCTATTCTCTAAACCTAATGCTGTGAGTTTCTAGTTGCTATTAGGTTTAAATGAATAAAAGTGAATTATGAAAGAATGTGAATTGGATATGATGTAAACTATGAATCAATGCTATTGTTAAATCTTATACTATGTCACGATAGATCTACATCTTTAGGTCTAATGCAATTGTGGTTATTCTATTATATTGCCTATGTGGATCTTGACTTGTAACTATATTTCGGTGAATGTAAATCGTTTAACTTGGACAGTTGCAACATTGGTTAGATCTAATTCTTTATGTAAATCACCTTTCACCTGTCATATTGTGATCAACTTAGATATGTTGTATATTGGACATGTGAACCCATATTTAGATCTAAACATGCTATTATGTCATCCTAATTGTGTTAGATATATTTTAATCTTTGGATCTGAATTATGCAATCTAATTTATCACCTTGTGTTTATCATGTTAAATCTAAACCAATTGGACTTATAAACTGCTAATTTAAATCTCACTATGCTTATTGAGACATCGTAGTTATGTTAGAATCAATTGTCTGCCACAAGATCACCAGTCTTATGTCAATTTTGTTATGATGTTAATTACATGTCCACGCCGGTATGTATATTGACTTATCACCATGATAGTATATGCCTATGCCAAGTTGAACAATCACTTCTATTACATTCCTACCATTTTTCCTTTTTTATCATTTATGGCTAGGCTACTATCTAGCCTAGGCATGCTGCCAATTTTGTGAGGACGCTAGTTAAGGAACATGGGAAAAAGGGTTAATAATGGCATAATTTGAATATGAACATTTTTGGACATATAATTCAAACTATTGGGTAGAATGGACATTAACACCCATAAAGGGAAAGGTTTAATTAATTGATTAATTGATTAATAATGGAATGTCTAGTAATTACAATTAGGAATTGTAATTGTACTTATGACACGAGGTTAGGTTGCATTAGTGGTGGAAGTCTGACCAGACCCGACCGGCATATCCAGCAGCCACTAATGTTGAACCTAATGTGGGAGGTTTAAGTACGCAAATACAAATCGGTCTAAGATTCGAGGTTAGGCCCAACCATGGAATAAGACTGCTTGGACCCGACCGGCATATCCAGCATCCACACGTTGTAGGCCTAATGTGAGAGGTCTAGCCATTATAAACCATAAATGGACATGGTAATGAATTGGACTACTTAACCAAATCTAATCCATAGGGATTGTATGATTATGAACTAAGGTTAGGGTTAAGTAAATTGATTGGAGAGTGGATGGGTTAAGCAAAATTTGGAGGTGGTGGGTAATATCTACATATAGACCCACAAACATAACCCGATAAGGTTATGTAATTAAAGACACCTAGTGGTATACATAACCGGAGGAAATAATAGAGTTATGTAATTAAAGACACCTTTTAGGGTAAGCATAACTGGTATAGGGCTATGTAATTAAAGACACCTAATGGTATACATAGCCAATGAAAACCTAGTGGGGGATACAAGACAAAGGGGAGAGCTTGTATCATATTCTGTGGGACCCATTTCATTCAGTAACCCGGAGTAGGTATCAAATAAAAGTACTCCGTACTGAGCGGGGAGGGGACACGCTTACTGACTGATTGTAAGAGATCTAAACGTGGAGGACAGTGTGGGTGGTGCAAACCAACCGGGCCATGTGCGTGCATAATCCAGGCAGAGAGGGATAAGACGATCGTGACACCAATAGATATGGTTGTGCATATCTTGGGAAATGAAGGGTTGCCACTTTAGGAAATGATACCTCCTACTATGGGGCCAGCACAGGGTATCTACGGAATAGGGAGCCGATCGATTAGGGTAGTGGTTAGGGTACATTTGGACGTGTGCCCTAAGTGTACCGCCTTATAGTAGAAGGTATCATCTCATTCTGGTTATACTAGTAATAGTGCAGAGTAATCATTAGAGAAGCGTATACACTTTATCCTGTCTATCTTGTTACACCTGCCATTTATGTAGTGATCTCTCTTATCCACTATATATGTCTGTCATGTTATTTTTATTTATTTACTTGCTAAAAGTCATCAGGCTCGCTAGACTTTATGTCTGACCCTCTTGTTTCTCCTTCTTTCTTCCGTCCCCCCAGGTTCTCAAGGAGGAAACACTCAGGCTTAGTCAGGACTCAGAAATCATCTTGTTAGAGCTTCTTCCGAAGTATGGCTCAAATTTTTATCTCCACTATGGCTTTGTATCTTTTATTTGGGGAATTATGTTTTCTTTTAAGTATTTATGTACTCTGATGTTGAAAGACAGAAGTTATGTTGTTGTAATGGTTTTTGGGACTCATGGTATTTTGAACCACGCTGTATGATTTGTGTTTGAAATAAAAATTTAAATTTTCGCTTCTATCTTATTTATGTCTATCTTGAAAAATTCTGTGTCTGTTTACCTATAACGCTTCACGAAACTTAATTCATTCCCTTTGTAAATGACATTAACAGATGTGGGGTTTCACAGAGATAGTAAATTGGTGAAGTTTTGGTCGAAATTGGGCTTAAATTGGAGCTGTGCAGGTTTCTGGTCGTTTGTATAGGCCACGGGTCGAGCCTGTACGAGTGTAGTATAATGTAGTTCAATTTGTGGTCTAGTCATGCATGTCTGGTTGTGCGTGTGTGGTCATGCATGTTTGATTGTGCATGTTTGGTCATGCAGTACAATGTAGTACAATTTGTGGTCTGGTCATGCATGTCTGGTCGTGCATGTCTGGTCATGCAATATAATGTAGTACAATTTGTGGTCTGGTCATGCATGTCTGGTCGTGCATGTCTGCAAATGCATGTTTGGTCATGCATGTCTGGTCATGCAGTACAATGTAGTACAATTTGTGGTCTGGTCATGCATGTCTGGTCGTGCATGTCTGGTCATGCAGTATGATGTAGTACAATTTGTGTTCTGGTCATGCATGTCTGGTCGTTCATGACTGGAAATGCATGTCTGGTCATGTATGTCTGGTAATGCAGTACAATGTAGTACAATTTGTGGTCTGGTCATGCATGTCTGGTCATGCATGTCTGGTCGTGCATGTCTGGTCATGCAGTACAATGTAGTACAATTTGTTTTCTGGTCGTGCATGTTCGGTCGTGCATGTCTGGAAATGCATGTCTGGTCATGCAGTACGATGTAGTACAATTTGTGGTCTGGTCATGCATGTCTGGTCGTGCATGTCTAGTCATGCAGTATATTGTAGTACAATTTGTGTTCATTCATGCATGTCTGGTCGTGCATGTCTAGTCATGCCTGCCTGGTAAAGAAGGGATCGGTCCAGTGAGGGATCGGTCTAGTGAGGGATCGGTCCAGTGAGGGATGGGTCTACCGAGGGATCAGTCGAGCGAGGGATCGGTCATGTGAGGGAGGGATCGGTCCAGTGAGGGATGAGTCTACCGAGGGATCGGTCGAGCGAGTGATTAGTCTAGTGAGCGATCGGTCTAGTGAGGGATGGATTGGTTGTGTGAGGGATCGGTCGAGCGAGGGATCGGTCGAGCGAGGGATCATTCCAGTGAGGGATCGGTCTAATGAGGGATCAGTTAGAGAAGGATTGGTTGGGGGGATCGGTCTGGGCCAAGGAGCTCCGGGTCGGCTGTGACGTAGTAGTTTCCATAGCTACGTGATGAATTCTACGAATTGATGATGAACCTTATGTTGATTTTTTTCTCTGGTTCGAGAGTGATGACGACTTCGAAGTGAATGGGGAAGGTCGAAGTGATAGGATGGATTCGTTGATCATGGAGATGCAACGAACATAAAGGGCACTCAATTTGGACTTGAACACGTAAATAATGGTTGATCGTTGATCTTGGAGATGCAACGAGTGGGGAGATAACTTAAGTTGGGCTTGAATTTGTGGATAGTGGATACTCAGGACTGGGGTTTGAGTTTGTGGATGGTCGTCAGTGATGTCGGCTAGAGTTATGAAGGGATTATTGTTGTCGTAAGTTCTAACATACTCAAAGCAAGGGTATAATAGAGGCACCTAAAAGGCTACTTGGACTAGTCGAGTACCTTGGACCCATTGGATGGGCCTAGTTATCTTTGGGAGGAAAATGTACGTTGGACGTACAGTAGTCTGGTTATAACTTTGGTTACATTAGCCCCTGATGGATGGCAGTATGGGTCAGTCATACGATTATGATGGTTTCGAAGCAGGGTTGACGGTGATACTCATAGTCAGTCGTGGATATTTGACTGTTAGGTTTAAATGAGATATATAATTTGGATGCCATGAGTGATTTGCCATGATTGAATGGGTGTTTTAGATTCCACAGATGAACGGTTGAATTGTTTGACGTAAAGGCTATCACTGTCGGATGTGGGGAAGACGGGTGTAAGTTCTCCTCTGTTATTGGGTAATGGTTGATAAACCTACCTATCTTCATATACTTTGTTGATGATATTTGTTAGCTGTTTTATCGCTCACTAAGATTATTTTCTGACTCAAGGTTTTATGTTTCCCTCTTATTACCTTGGATTGTTCATCCGTTTTTGGATGGGCAGACTAGGTGGCAAGTGACAGGTGATTGCTTAGTGTAGACGATATAGCGGTTCGGAGGCCAGTTGGAGGCTGGCGTACTATCTCTCTTACTATATAGTATTTGGATTTCCGTTGTTTGTTATTCTACTCTGAGTGTTGTAGTGAGGCAAATTTGTTTAGACATACGTTGTAATCCTAGTGAAAGGATATACTTTCTTGTTGTTTTGAAAATTTGACATTTCTGCCAAATATGCTTCATTAATATTACCTATTGCATATATTCTATTATATTTTATCCTTGCGCTATCATATTTACGTTAGGTTCCGCTTGAGTTTACCTACTCTGATGATTGTCCATGGCTGCCTGGCACATCTTTCAGCGCACTTCTCCTACCCTGATGATTGTCCTTGCGCTACGATTTTAGCCAAAGTTTGAGGATGTAATTACGTATGAGAGACGTATTTGTAGGTTTCAGTTGGATGTATACTATATAACACTATAGTATAGTAGCGTTTTCACTTCTTTAGCAGATTTTCTTGCAAGTGGCTAATCATTCTAATTTCCAGATTTAGAATGAGTCGACGAACTACAAGATGCAGTGCTAGGGAAGGGGCTGTGCATGGAGGGGGAAATAGTGGTACGCAAGACTACCCAACCATGTTAGAGGCCATGATGGAAGCATTCATGCAAATGGTACCCGCTCCAGTGCCAGCTATGGTAGAAGTAGGAGTGCAGGTTCCTAGGGTTGTGGATTTTGCAAAGCTATGCAAGGACTTCGCATCTCTTGGATGGAAGCCATTCAAAGTAATGGAGCCAGCTGAAGAGGTTCAAAGGTGGATAGACTCTTGTGTCCGTATCATTAGAGACTTGGAGTTGGATGATGCAACTAAGAGAAAGCTTGCAGCAAGGCAGTTGCAAGGCAGGGCCATGAAGTGGTGGAATTCGGTTACACTTGAGACTCTGGAAGAGGAGATTTTATGGGAGCAATTCCGAGCTAAATTTGAGATAAAGTTTATCTCCACTGCTCAGAAGTCAGCCTTGTTTAAGAAATTTGTGAAGTTGAAATAGAATGGTAGGTCGGTGCTTGAATATGTTTCTGATTTTGAGGCATTATCCAGATACGCCCGTTCCTATATTGATACGCCCTATCATAAGAATGAGAAGTTTGTTATGGGTTTGGATACCTATATTGGGAGACCATTGGTGGAACACCTAGATGATTCGTTTGAGAAGCTTATGGAAAAAGATGTGAGACATGAAAGATTGTTTCCTAAATAAGAAAATGTTGTCGCTATGACCAAGGAAGCTACGAAACCACAACAGGTTGGAGATGACAAAAAGAGAAAGCAACAACAACATGAAAGAAAAGATGGCTAGAAAAAGCAAAAGAGCGATGCAATATGCGTTAACTGCCAGAAGAAGGGCCACTATTCTAGGGATCAAGGATTCTAAAGGAGTAAAGAAGTGCTTCAACTGTGGGATGCCTGGTCATAATAAGAAGGATTGTCCAGAACCGGCCAAGGGTAAACAGGTTGAGAAGGCATATGCTGTGGAAGCTATGCCATATTCTTCGAGAGCTCTTACGGCGGAGGAAGAAGGGAAGGGTGTTGTTATTCAAGGTAATATTCCCGATTAGGGATGTTTCGGTTCGTAAGTTGTTAGGTACTGGAGCATCACATTCATTTATTTGGAATAAGTTGTTTGTTGCTTGGGTTTGGAACCCGGGGGTGGTAATAGACCATTGATCGCGAATAATCCAGTTGAGGGTTCATCTAGTTGTGTACTCTTTTTTATGGTCTAGTATAGCTGAGTTATGGTTGTTCATTTGTGTGTGGTTGCTTTGTTTTGAACTTCGCTGAGTTTGAAACCATACTGGGTATGGATTGGCTCGAGTGGTATGTAGTAGAAGTGGATTGCGAGAAGTTAAGAGTGACAGTCAGAAATGTGGATGGGCGAATGATTGTAATTAGGGGTAAGCAAGAGGACTGGGTCTTCGCAAGCTATTTATATTCAGTTGGGATTCCACCGTGGGGCATGTCATTGATGCCAATCGCTAATGAGTTTGGAGATGTCTTTGACGATGTCAAAAGGGTTGTAGCTGCATCACGAGATTGACTATGAAATCAATTTGGTCGACAGCGTTAGACCTATCGTTATATCACTTAGGTGGATGGCGCCTAAGAAACATCGGGAGTTAGAGGTGCGAGTATGTGACCTTTTGGGAAAAAGATACATTCAGAGAAGTATATACGAATGGGGTGCACCAATTGTGTTTGTAACCAAGACTGATGGATATTTAGAAATTGTTTTATTGACGTGCGAAAGCATGAGCTGAGAGCAAAGTTTTCGAAGCATCACTTCCAGAAGAGCGAAGTAGGGACCTTAGGCCATGTTGTTCTGGAAAGGGAGTAGCGATTGGTTCCATTAATGTGGTTGCAATCCAGAACTTGAATAGGCCTAAGAATGCAATGGATTGAGGAATGAGGTTCCAAGGGGATGTCATCACTCAAAATTGATGAAGTATTCTGGTGGTTGTAGTTTAGTGGTAAGAACTCCATGTTATGGTTGCATTCGGTTGTTGGAATTTCAGGGGTGAAATTTCTAAAGGGGGGTAGGAGGGGGAGAGAATGTAACAACCCACATTTTACGTATTGAAAGATGGTAAAATAGTTTTATTTTATTACCTGAGGGTTGGATCATTCTCATATTTTAATATGTTGCTTATGGGGATGTGATACATGTTAGTAATTTTTACCAATTTTGTTTTTGACCATTTTGCCCCTATCAGTCTTGTATAGGGCATAACTTTTGACTCATGTCAAATCAGAGGGTGAGACCCATGCCATGGGAAAAGAAATGATAATTGCCTTTCTGTAGAGTGGTTAAATTAAAGATTTGGCTCAGCGGTTTAGGAGGAATCGTTGTTTTAAGGTTTTTCGGTTTGGTGTTCAGGTTTTGGGAGCCTTAATGGGCTGATTTGTAGAGACCCATTAGTGGGCTGGTGGAATGCTATAAATAGGGGGTGGGAGGTATGGAGAATAGTTTACTTCCTCCATTCTCTCATTTATTGGCCTATGTTCCTCCTTTCTCTAACACCTTTCCACCATTAAAATCGAGAACTAAGCTTAGGAAATCGAAGATCTACACCATTTGAGGCTAGATCTACACCGTTGCATAAGAGAGTTCATCGAATCAAGGAGTTTGGATCAAGTTCCTTCCTGTCCGGAATCTTAATTCATTGTTTTTACATTGATTTGGAGAATTGGTGAGTGATTTGCATCTCTCACATGGATACAATGAAGTATATCGATGTTTGATCATGTTTTTCATCAAATTCAAGCATTTTTCTCATATATCTACATCATGGTAAGTGTAACACCACACGTCCATTAATGTCTCTCTCAAAGGGAATGCATTAACTTTCATGAAGTATTATTAGTGTATAGAACAAAATATAACAAGACAAATACATATATTGGTACTTGAAAATTTTAAAACAACTTTTATTGCAGGGGAGAAATAGTTTGATTACAACAACTTCATAAACCAAGTACACTTAATATCCATCTTGACAAATTGTTTTCATAGTACGTAAAGTAAAAAAGCACAACCCCAACATAAGTAGCCATAAAAGAGATGAGATGAACTTTACTTTCAGCAATCCAAGCACTTCCAAAAGAGAGAGAAAGAGATCCAAATCAAGCTCCACTAGTACTAGTCCCACCTTGAGAACCTGAGGGGGGGGGGGAGGAAGAAAAGAGGCGAAAACAAGGGGGTCAGACATAAAGTCTGGCGAGTACAATAACTTTAACAATATAATTATTAAAGTAATTAGGATAAGGCATAAACTGGTAAAACAAGGAATGAGTGTGAAACAAGTGGGCAAGTCAAAACAAACAAGAAGAATATTCTGGCGTTAATCTCGTTCCTAATCGCTATAAGATAATTACTATACTGCACCAATGCTAATTACACCACACAATTACTAGTCCCATACTGGAAGTTGATACCTCTTACTAATCATAATTATAATAATAGTAGTTTCGTGTACTCCTAGCCGCTGTCGTAGGTGTCGCCTACTCCTACCTCCACTAGTTGTACCCACTACCCTCCCCAGTTTAGTTACAATATTTATTCATAATATGGTAGTTTCTTGTACTCCTAGCTGCTGTCATAGGTGCCGCCTGCCCATATCTCCGCTAGTCGTACCCACTACCTTCCCCATTGGATCGGCTCCCTAACTCATAGATACCCGTGCTGGTCCCACAGTAGAGTGTATCACTTCCCAAAGTGGCAACCCGATACCACTAAAGATGCACGGCTTATACCTACACGATGCAACAACGTCTTACCTACCAGCCCGGGCTCACGCACGCACATTACCCTGTTGGACTTGCGTTGCCACCGCTAACCCGTTTTGACCTCTTACAATCAAACCCAGTAAGCGTGTCCCGTCCTCGATCTAGATCGAGCTCACTTAGATACTAAATGGGTTACTGGTTGAAAAGGGTCCCCACGCTTGACACAAGCTTTCCACCTATGCTTGGTCCCCACTAGGATTTCCCACTTAACCCCCCACTTATTTATGTCTTCTTATATGTTTCAACTTGGTTAAGTGTTTATAATTATTTCCCACATGTCACCCATGTTACCCCCTTATCAAATCAACATGTGTTATTGGTTAAGCTTGTCTTAACCTTATCTACTTATCAGATCAATATATATATATATATATGTATATGTATATGTATATATATATATGGTTAAGTTGGTCTTAACCCTATACAGTTATATTATTGGTTAAGTTGGTCTTAACCCTGTTCGGTTATTAAATCAATACATATTATTGGTTAAGTTTGTCTTAACCCTATCAGATCAATACATATTATTAGTTAAGTTTGTCTTAACCCTATCCACTTATTGGTTAAGCTGGTCTTAACCCTATCCACTTATCATGTTTTACTTAATTTATGATTAAGTGCATCTAAGTTCACTGATACATTGGTTGAGAGAATAACTCCCTAAGTATCAACCCCGAAGACCAAAATCAACATCAGATCGGTACTCAGTGAATTACTCACTTAACCAAACTTCTGTTTGTCATTCACATTTGTATTCGATCAGCATTAATTAATTATTAATGCACAGACCTCTCACATTAAGTCGATTGCTTGTGGCTGCTGGATATGTCGGGCGGTTCTTGGTAGACTTCTACCACAAGCCAGAATTAACTTCGTGTCTAAGAATCATTTAATTTATGCCTTTGACCTCTCACATTAGACTACCGTCTGTGGTTGCTGGATTTGTCGGGCGGGTCTGGGCAGTCTTATACAACAAACGAGTCTAACCTCATGTCTTAGGCCTTTTTTACTCATTTAATTTATGCCTTTGACCTCTCACATTAGACTACTGTTTGTGGTTGCTGGATTTATCGGGCGGGTCTGGGAAGTCTTACACCACAAACGAATCTAACCTCGTGTCTTAGGCATTTATTATGCATTATTACTATTCAACCCCAATTTGAATTAATATCCCTATTTCAAATTGCCAATAACTTCCAATTTTAATCCATGTCCATAATTGTCACCTAAATTATGTCCATACTTTTTAGGTATATAAACTATACCAATTAATGTCTCAATTTAATTATATGCCTCTAAAGCCATTTCATGCCAATTCACAATTTTTCAAAATTAATATTTTCCCATTGTTCCCACGCTATTCGTTCGTTTTAATACGATATATGTTAGACTCGAAAATAGTCTAACTTATAAAAAGAAAAGCAACATCAAAACATGCATAAGACATAAAATGGATCATAACATAAGTTTGCATAGCCAAGAACTTGCATAGGAAATGGATATATATATATATATAACATAAATTTGCATAAACTATCATGGATCTAAATATAGATCTAGACATGTAATCATGAACTTGCATATATGGATATGGTTTTCCTATAGCTTGCACATGAATTTCATGCAAACTTACATTCAAACTAGCATATGATTCACATACAAAACTAGCATATGATTCACATACAAAACTAGCAGAGGCAATGAGCATATAGAACATAAATTTGCATAACTATGTATTGCCGTGGATCTAAATATAGATCTAGACATAAAAATGTGAATTTGCATATGGATCTAAACATGTAAATTAATGTCACATGTGTTGCATATAAACTAGCAAATGTATATGCTTGATTCACATATGAACTTGTGTATAATCCATCTACAGACTTGCATAAGATTCATATATAATTTAACATCCCAAACTTACATAAGATTCGCATATGCTTTAACATCCTAAACTTGCATAAGATTCGCATATGTTTTAACATCCAAACTTGCATAAGATTCATAAACTAGCATATGATTTAACATCCCTAGTCTTGCATAAGATTCATATACAACTAGCGTATGATTTAACATCCCAAACTTGAATAGGATTCATATACAAATTAGCATATGTAGAAACAAACTTGCATAAGATTCACATATGTTTTAACATTCCAAACTTACATAAGATTCGTGTATGATTTAGATCTACAAACATAAGTTAACAAAACAATCATATATTCACAAACAAAATCAAGTAACGTCACATGATTCAACAGACATGTTCTCATAATCCAAGTCATGACCTGTCATAATTAATTTATTAATTATTCTGTGAAAGAAATTATACTCACAAACAAAAGAACAGTCTTGTTTTTTCTGGGATCTGTATTCTAAAATTGAATTAATCGCCTTTGATGTAGACTAATTGTTATTCTAATTTAGATTAGATTTGATTTTGTTTCTTGCTACTATCTTGCTTTTTAGTTGAAAGAGAACGACAGCTACTCTAGGTTCACCATTGACAGCATGATGGCTCTTGGTATGAATTAGTGTGATTTTAGGTTGAGGGTTAGGTTGCTTATATAGAATTTTAATTAATTAAGAGCCGTCAGATTAAACTAGAAGAAATCAAGACCATCCAGACAAGATAAAATAACCACCTCAGCCCTAATGACTCAGCATTGAGTCAAAACATCGTCACATTTCAGATCTTCCAGGGGGGAGGGTAGGTCGACCCCCAGGTCGACCTATATATAGGGAGGTCGACCCCCTGGTCGACCTGGCCTAGGGTAGGTCGACCTGGCCTAGGGTAGGTCGACCTGCCTTGGTATTTAATTTTTTGAATTGTTTTATATAAATTTCTAAAAGTTCTGAGGGCCATAACTTCTTCATATGAAGTCCAATTCACGCAAACTCGGACTCTATCTCAAGCAGAATTCCGAGACGAACGCAATGGCGTAACCCATTTCCCTTAATTCTCAAATTTATAATTAATTATTCTTTAATTTGTTAACTTTAATATTTAAAATCATGGGGTGTTACATTCTCCCCTCCTTAAAGGGATTTCTCCCCAGAAATCTCCAAGTTAAGGAGAATGTATATCCTAACATCCAATCATCCATCTAGTCAACCATCAAACACATGCATCCATTGTCCTTACAAGATTTCTAATGCCGTATGAACATATGCAAAAAGTGTGTGTATATGTTCCTTATCTAATGCAAAATCAGGCGGTCTACTGATTCAGTTGACCTCCTTAATGCAAATCACGACAGTGTCATGCATCCATTATGATGCAAAAGAATCCTAACGATACATATTATTTCTACATATGTGCACAACCATTCATCAAAATGCAACATCCATATGATAACACAACCATTATACATCCATTAAATATGCACACATATTTATATGCAATATGAAAGTGACTGAGACGATCTAGTGCCTAATGTGTGTGTACAAGCATCCTCGAGCAACCACTAGCAACCACCTGCATCCATTTGCATCCACCAAACATAACATGTCTCAAACACATGTTTACAACCATAGGGGTTTTCCTAACTAGAGATCGAATATATAATCGTGGAGATAGGACAAGTGTCGACAAAGCGGTAAAAAAAGGGAAGTTAAAAATCATACCCTCAAAAAGGAAAGGGTATAGCGTACGCATCTTGTCTTCCGTTTCCCAAGTCGCTTTTCCTTGATCATCTCCCCATTGCACTTTGACCAACTTGACCTCTTTGTTGTGTAGCTTTTATACCTCCGACCAAAGGATGCATGTAGCAGCTCGTATAATCGTGGCATCTCACTCTACTTCCACTTCTCTAAGCATGTTCGCTCCACTACTTCCACGATATCTTGTAACACTTCCGCAAATGTGATACGTGAAACACATCGTGAACACCACTAAGCTCGTTGCCTCTTCTCATGTCCCTCCAAAATCTAGGATACATAACCTCAAAAGATCTTCAAGGATTCTATTCACCCCTTTCTGTCCGTCCATCCATCTGTGGATGATAAGCAATGCTCG
Source organism: Allium sativum (assembly GCA_030737875.1). NCBI lineage: Eukaryota > Viridiplantae > Streptophyta > Magnoliopsida > Asparagales > Amaryllidaceae > Allium > Allium sativum. The sequence continues at coordinate 241,963,429 of CM060915.1, read as the reverse complement.
TACTTGCCGCCTTTTGCATATCACCTTTTCCTCTTGCATCGAAAACTTCTCCAAGCCCTGTCCCGCAAGCACCGGTATACACTATGAATGGCTTACTTCTGTCTGGCAAAACTAAAACTGGAGTTGCCATCAATGTCCCCTTCAAATGCTGGAAATCATCGTCATAGTCAACATCCCAAGCAAAAGTCACTTCGTTAATCGAGTAAGTGGGGCCGATATCTTTACGAAGTCCTTAATGAACTTCCTATAATAACCAGCTAGCCTTAAAAAGCTTCTTACTTCTATTGCGTTCTTAGGAATTTTTCAATCTTGGATTGCCACTACCTTTGCGGGATCCACAACTATCCCTTCCTTAGAGACCACGTGTCCTTAGAACCTCACTTCTTTTCACCAAAAATAGCACTTGGAGAACTTAGCTTTGAGTTGATGCGCTCGTAAGGTCTCTAAGACTTCCCTAAGATATAGGGCATGCTCTTCCTCGCTTCTAGAGAAAACCAAGATATCGTCTACAAAAACTTCCACAAACTTGTTTAGAAACTCCCTAAACACCCTACTCATTAAGTCAACGAAGTAGGCGGGTGCATTCGCCAAACCAAAAGGCATGACGAGCCACTCGAAGAAACCATCAGGAGTTCTAAATGTAGTCTTATCTATGCTGTCTTCAGCCACCCTTAGATGATGCAATCATGTAGCCAAATCCAGTTGCGAGAAAACCGAAGCACCGACCAACTGATCGAATAAATCATCTATCCTCGGCAATGGGTGTCTATTCTTCTTGGTGAGCTTATTCAGTTCTCTATAGTCCACGCATAGTCTAAGTGAACCATCAGCCTTCGTAGCAAAAACAACTACAGCACCCCATTCCGAAATATTTCCTCTTATGAACCCCTTCTCAAGCAACTCCTTTGCTTACTGAGTTCTCTTTTCTTTCTCGGAGCCATGTGGCGCACCGGTAATGCAACTGGCTTTGCATTATTTACAAGGTATATACGAAAGTCTATCTCGTGCCTTGGGGTAAACCTCGAACTTCATTGAAGACGCCACCATATTCACGAACCACACGAACAAATTCCAAATCACCGTTGGACACGTCAAGAGATTCTAGGTAGCTAAGCATCATCGGACCTCTAAGGTCACAAGAAATATCAAGGGTCTTTCCACAATGAGTCATAAGTCTAACCACTTTCTTTTCACAATCGAGGACGGCACCATTACTGGATAACCAATCCAAGCCTAGAATCAATCCATAGCCTGTGAAGCCAAGAACGAAGGCGTTGCATTTAAACTCAACGCTCAAGATAGATACTCTCAAATCCCGATAAATTATCGAAAGATGAGTTGAACCATCAATAGGATTTGAGACTACTATGGGATTCGTAACTAGACTAGTATTTATGTGCAGTGTTTTCAATTGAGAATGCAGATACAAACGAGTGTGAAGCGCCAGAATTCAAACAAGTTTCGAATAGGATGATAAAAAAAGAAGAAAAACCAAACTTCCGACCAAGATATTTCTACCTCTATCAGGTATGCCAGCCGTGAGGGAACGCGTTTGCCCTCCAGAAGATCCTGTACTTTGCCCTTACCTTTGCCTTTTGCTTCTTTGGACGATCCTAATAAGATATCTCTATTTCTCCGTAACGATAACAACTAGTATTCTTCTTCTTTCTAACGTTTTTATTTAAGTAGTCATGTATTTCACAAGTGTGGCCCTTCCTTTTCTCTTGGCCCCTTGCTATCCTTACTGCCTTTCTTTGGATCTACTTTCTTATCATGTGTAGTGTCCATGTCTCTCCTGCACATTCTCCATTCGTGACCTCCTACCAAAATGAGGTTTTGTCCTTCATTAACTAAGCAGCTAATTGAACCTTCCACCCGTCGCCTATCTTAAAGGTAACAACAAGTCCTCCGCTTCCTTCTAGCTTTGACAAACATACCAGTCCCATGAAGCGGGTTTCCGCCCACCGTACGGAAGTTCTTACATATATTAGAAAAAGCGTCTATACGTGGAGGAAGAAATTCAAAGAGGAAAGAGGAAGAGATTCAAAACGGAGAATCGAAGGAAAGATATATGGCTCTTGGGGTTATGATTTTAAAACAAACTTTTCTCTTGAAAATAGTTTCCTTAAAACATATTTTTGAAAGTATTTCTTTATAAAAACGCTTTTTGAAAAATAGTTTTTTTTCAAAATCCCATATCTGTTCTGTTAACCTTCAGCTCTGATACCACGTGTAACATCCCACGCCCAATAATGTCACTCTCAAAGGGAATGCATTAACTTTCATGGTGTATTATTAGTGTATAGAACAGAATATAACAAGACATATACATATATTGGTACGTGAAAATTTTAGAACAACTTTTATTGCAGCGGAGAAATAGTTTGATTACAACAACTTCATAAACCAAGTACACTTAATATCCATCTTGACAAATTGTTTTCAGAGTACATAAATTAAAAAAGCACAACCCCAACATAAGTAACCATAAAAGATATGAGCTGATCTTTACTTTTAGCAATCCAAGCACTTCCAAAAGAGAGAGAAAGAGATCCAAATCAAGCTCCACTAGTACTAGTCCCACCTTGAGAACCTTGGGGGGGGGGAGGGGAGGAAAAAAAGAGGCGAAAACAAGGGGGTCAGCCATAAAGTCTGGCGAGTACAATAACTTTAACAATATAATTATTAAAGTAATCAGGATAAGGCATAAACTGGTAAAACAAGGAATGACTGTGAAACAAGTGGGCAAGTCAAAACAAACAAGAGGAATATTCTGGCGTTAATCTCATTCCTAATCGCTATAGGATAATTACTATACTGCACCAATGCTAATTACACTGCACCATTACTAGTCCATACTGGAAGTTGATCCCTCTTACTAATCATAATTATAATAATAGTAGTTTCGTTTACTCCTAGCAGCTATCGTAGGTGCCTCCTGCTCCTACCTCCACTAGTTGTACCCACTACCCTCCCCATTCTAGTTACAACATTTATCCATAACATGGTAGTTTCTTGTACTCCTAGCTGCTGTCATAGGTACCGCCTGCCCCTATCTCCGCTAGTCGTATCCACTACCTTCCCATTCGATCGGCTCCCTAACTCGTAGATACCCATGCCGGTCCCATAGTGGGGTGTATCACTTCCCAAAGTGGCAACCCGATACCACTAAAGATGCACGACTTATACCTACACAATGCAACAACGTCTTACCTACCAGCTTGGGCCCACGCATGCACATGATCCCGTTGGACTTGCGTTGCCACCGCTAACCCGTTTTGACCTCTTACAATCAAACCCAGTAAGCGTGTCCCATCTTCGATCTAGATCGAGCTCACTTAGATACTAAAGGGGTTACTGGTTTAAAAGGGACCTCACGCTTGACACAAGCTTTCCACCTATGCTTGGTCTCCACTAGGATTTCCCACTTAACCCACTCTTATTCATGTCTTCTTGCATGTTTCAACTTGGTTAAGTGTTTATAATTATTTCCGACATGTCACCCATGTTACCCCCTTATTAAATCAACATGCGTTATTGGTTAGGCTTGTCTTAACCTTATCTGCTTATCAGATCAATATATATATTTGGTTAAGCTGGTCTTAACCCTATCCACTTATATTATTGGTTAAGTTGGTCTTAACCCTGTCCCCTTATCAAATCAATATATCTTATTGGTTAAGTTTGTCTTAACTCTATCAGATCAATACATATTATTGGTTAAGTTTGTCTTAACTCTATCAGATCAATACATATTATTGGTTAAGTTTGTCTTAACCCTATCCGCTTATTGGTTAAGCTGGTCTTAACCCTATCCGCTTATCATGTTTCACTTAATTTATGATTAAGTACATCTAAGTTCACTGATACATTGGTTAAGAGAATAACTCCCTAAGTATCAACCCCGAAGACCAAAATCAACATCAGATTGGTACTCAGAGAATTATTCACTCAACCAAACTTCTATTTGTCATTCATATTCGTCTTTGATCAGCATTAATTAAATATTAATGCACAGACCTCTCACATTAAGTCGATTGCTTTTGGCTGCTGGATATGTCGGGCGGTTCCGGGAAGACTTCTACCACAAGCCAGACTTAACCTCGTGTCTAAGCATCATTTAATTTATGCCTTTGACCTCTCACATTAGACTACCGTCTGTGGTTGCTGGATTTGCCTGGCGGGTCCGGGCAGTCTTATACCACAAACGAGTCTAACCTCTTGTCTTAGGCCTTTATTACTCATTTAATTTATGCCTTTGACCTCTCACATTAGACTACCGTTTGTGGTTGCTGGATTTTCCAGGCGGGTCTGGGCAGTCTTACACCACAAATGAGTCTAACCTCATGTCTTAGGCATTTATTATGCATTATTATTATTATTCAACCCCAATTTGAATTAATATCCCTATTTCAAATTGCCAATAACTTCCAATTTTAATCCATGTCCATAATTGTCACCTAAATTATGTCCATACTTTTTAGGTATATAAACTATACCAATTAATGTCTCAATTTAATTATATGCCTCTAAAGCCATTTTATGCCAATTCACAATTTTGCAAAATTAATATTTTCCCATTGTCCCCACGATATTCGTTCGTTTTAACACGATATATGTTAGACTCGAAAATAGTCTAACTTATAAAAAGAAAAGCAACATCACAACTTGCATAAGACATAAAATAGATTATAACATAAGTTTGCATAGCCAAGAACTTGCATAGGAAAAGGATATATATATATATATATATATATAACATATATTTGCATAAACTATCATGGATCTAAATATAGATCTAAACATGTAATCGTGAACTTGCATATATGGATATGGTTTTCCTATAGCTTGCACATGAATTTCACACAAACTTTCATTCAAACTAGCATATGATTCACATACAAAACTAGCATATGATTCACATACAAAACTAGCATACGATTCACATACAAAACTAGCATATGGTTCACATACAAAACTAGCAGAGGCAATGGGCATATAGAACATAAATTTGCATAACTATGTACTTCCATGGATCTAAATATAGATCTAAACATAAAAATGTGAACTTGCATATGGATCTAAGCATGTAAATTAATGTCACATGTTTTGCATATAAACTAGCATATGTATATACTTGATTCACATATGAACTGGTGTATAATCCACCTACAGACTTGCACAAGATTCATATATAATTTAACATCCCAAACTTACATAAGATTCGCATATGCTTTAACATCCTAAACTTGCATAAGGTTCACATATGTTTTAACATCCAAACTTGCATAAGATTCATAAACTAGCATATGATTTAACATCCCCAATCTTGCATAAGATTCATATACAACTAACGTATGAATTAACATCCCAAACTTGCATAGGATGCATATACAAATAAGCATATATAGAAACAAACTTGTATAAGATTCACATATGTTTTAACATCCCAAACTTACATAAGATTCGTGTATGATTTAGATCTACAAACATAAGTTATCAAAACAATCATATATTCATAAACAAAATCAAGTAACGTCACATGATTCAACAGACATGTTCTCATAATCCAAGTCATGACCCATCATAATTTATTTATTTATTATTTGTGAAAGAAATTATACTCACAAACAAAAGAACAGTCTTGTTTTTTTTGGGATCTGTATTCTGAAACTGAATTGCTCGCCTTTGATGTAGCTAATTGTTATTCTAATTTAGATTAGATTTGATTTTGATTCTTGCTTCTATCTTGCTTTTGAGTTGAAAGAGAACGGCGACTACTCTAGGTTAACCATTAACAACATGATGGCCCTTGGTATGAATTAGTGTGATTTTAGGTTGATGGCTAGGTTGCTTATATAGAATTTTAATTAATTAAGAGCCGTTAGATTAACCTAGAAGAAATCCAGACCATCCAGACAAGATAGAATAACCACCTCAGCCCTAATGACTCAGCAGTGAGTCAAAACATCGTCACATTTCAGATCTGCCCGGGTGGGTAGGTCAACCCCTAGGTCGACCTATATATAGGGAGGTCGACCCCCTGGTAGACCTGGCCCGGGGTAGGTCGACCCCCAGGTCGACCTGCCTTGGTATTTAATTTTATGAATTGTTTTATATGAATTTCTTAAAGTTTTGAGGGCCATAACTTCTTCATACAGAGTCCAATTCTCGCAAACTCGGACTCTATCTCAAGCAGAATTCCGAGACGAACGCAATGGCGTAAACTGTTTCCCTTAATTCTCACATTTAAAATTAAGTATTCTTTAATTTGTTAATTTTAATATTTAAAATTACGGGGTGTTAAAATAAGTCCTATTTCATATAAATCACCTTAGGATCTAATTTAGTAAGTTAAAATCGGTAATTCCTATGCTATTTCATGCGTTTGTGAAAGTTAGATCTATCATTTTTGTTCATATGATCATTTATCATGATTTGGGAGTGGTTCGCTTACTTTGGGTAAAAATCATCATATTCATGTTGATAGTGGTTTCATAACATGCATTTGGTTGTAATTGATGAATTGGATGAATATATTTCATCGAGATAGTCGATTGGTGAGGTATTGATCAAAATTGGGCTTGAATTTGAGTTGTGCAGGTTTCTGATCGAGCGTACAGGCCACGGGTCGAGCGCAGTAGAAGTGTAGTACAATGTAGTACAATTTATGGTCTGGTCATGCATGTCTGGTCGTGCATGTCTGGTTACATAGTACAATGTAGTACAATTTGTGATCTGGTCATGCATGTCTGATCGTGCAAGTCTGATCGTGCATGTCTGGTCATGCAGTACAATGTAGTACAATTTGTGGTCTAGTCATGCATGTTTGGTCATGCATGTCTAGTCATGCAGTACAATGTAGTACAATTTGTGGTCTGATCATGCATGTCTGGTCATGCAGTACAATGTAGTACAATTTATGGTCTGGACATTCATGTTTGGTCGTGCATGTTCGATCATGCATGTCTTGTCATGCATGCCTGGTCATGCATGTCTGGTCAAGAAGGGATCGATCCAGTGAGGGATCGGTCGAGCGAGGGATCGGTATAGTGAGGGATTGGTCCAGTGAGGGATCGGTCGAGCGAAGGATCGGTCTAGTGAGGGATTGGTCTAGTGAGGGATGGATCGGTCCAGCGAGGGATCGGTCAAGCGAGGGATCGGCCGAGTGAGGGAGAGGTCCAGTGAGGGTTCGATCTAGCGAGGGATCGGTCAGAGAAGGATTGGTTAGGGAGGATCAGTCCGGGCCAAGGAGTTCCGAGTCGCCTGTGACGTAGTAGTTTTTGTAGGTACGCGATGAATTCTACGAATTGATGATGAGCCTTATGTTGATGTTTTTCTCTTGTTCGAGAGTGATGACGACTTCGAAGTGAATGAGGAATGTTGAAGTGATAGGATGGGTTCGTTGATCATGGAGATGCAACGAAGATAAAGGCGATTCAAGTTGGACTTGAACTCGTAAATAATGGTTGATCGTTGATCTTAGAGATGCAACGAATAGGGAGGCAACTTAAGTTGGGCTTGAGTTTGTGGATAGTGGATACTCGGGACTGGGGTCTGAGTTTGTGGATGGTTGCCAGTGATGCCGGCTAGAGTTATGAAGGGATTATCGTTGTCGTAAGTTCTAGCTGACTTGAAGCGAGGGTATAATAGGGGCACCTAAAAGGCTAGTTGGACTAGCCGGGTACCTAGGACCCATTGAATGGACCTAGTTGTCTCTGGAAGGAAAATGTATGTTGGACGTATAGTAGTCTGGTTATAACTGGGGTTACCATTAGCTTTTGATGGATAGCAGTATGGGTCAGTCATACGATTACGATGGTTTCGAAGCAGGGGTGGCGGTGATAGCCAGGGTCAGTCATGGATGTCTGATTGTTTGGTTTAAATGAGATGTATAATTTGGATGCCATGAGTGCTTTGCCATGATTGAGTGGGTGTTCTGGATTCCATGGATGAATGGTTGAATTGTTTGATGGAAAGGCTATCACTATCGGACGTGGGGAAGATGGGTGTAAGTTCACCTCTGTTATTGGATAGTGGTTGGTAAACCTACCTATCTTCATGTACTTTGTTGATGATATTTGTTAGCTGTTTTATTGCTCATTAAGACTTTTGTCTGACTCAAGGTTTTATGTTTCCCTCTTATTACCTTGGGTTGTTTATCCATTTTTGGATGGGCTGACTAGATGGTAGGTGACATGTGATTGCTTAGTGTAGACGATGTTGCAGTTCGGAGGCAAGCAAGAGGCTAGCGTACTACCTCTCTTACTATATAGTATTTGGATTTACGATGTTTGTTATTCTACTCTGAGTGCTATAGTGAGGTAAATTTGTTCAGACATATGTTGCAATCCTAGTAAAAGGATATGCTTTCTTGTTGTTTTGAAAATTTGAGATTTCTGCTCAAATATGCTTCATTAATATTACCTGTTGTATATATTCTATTATATTGTATCCTTGCGTTATGAGATTTACGACAGATTCCGCTTGAGTTTACCTACTCTGATATATAGAAATACATAAGTATGAGATTCGAAAATTATTGATTTGGAATGAAATCGTATATATGGAAATATGAGAATGGTATGTTTGAAAACAAGATTTGAAAATATTATGAAAATTGATAGTGATATAAGTGCGATGTATCGAAACGTGAAATGGAGTACTATATGTATATAGTATCATATGTTTTCAAAACCAAGATATGAGAAATACCTTCCATCGAAAGCCGCGAAGGCACTGGAACCCCACAGGAGTTTCCATTTGAAAGTCGCGAAGGCGCCGGAGCTCCGTGGTAGTGTCCATTGAAAACCGCTGCTGTGTTGGAGCCCAATGTTTTGAACCTTCATCGAAATCGGTGCCCGTGCGATGAGGACATGTATTATATATTATGATTAATTTTCTAGCGTAATTTGAGAGGCAAGATGCCTGCAGTTACAAGGGATTCCACTGGGATTTGGGCTGTCAATTGATACCCGAAAAATCCAAAATTCGCCCGCATTCGCATCCGAAAAGCGGATAAATATCAATATCCGGAAAAGCAGATGCGGATGCAGGTATAGGCATATCCACATCCAAAAATTATCCGTCCGGTTTTTTATGATTATAGCTTAAATTATGTGTATTTTAACATAATTAAATATATTAATTTATTATTTTGCAAAATTGAATGTCTACTAAACGCATGCTAATTGCTAAAAATTATACATTATCATCATATTTATTTATTTTTAGCACTATAGTAAACAATTACGTTCAAAAAGCTAAATATTAAGCTAAAAAAATTCATTTATGTTCATTGATTTAACATCCATTGGCGGAGCGGATAATTATCCGATATCTTCCCGTATCCCCAGATGTAGATATATGATATCTGAAATTGGTTTCGGATGTGGATATGGTACTATCCGTATCCAAGAGTATCCGTTGACAACCCTAACTGGAATATGGCATAACCGCTGCGTGACTGCGATCTAGACGCCATAGCGAAATTCGATGGGGCGAGATGCCTACATCTACAAGCGTTTCTACTGGAATTGTAACATAACCACCACGTAACTGCGATCTATGGCAACAACCATGGCGAAATTCAAGGGGGGTGGTACCCACGGGGCACAAGCGGTTCTACTGGGATAGTAGCGTAACCGCCGCTTGTCTGCGATCCATCGGGGAAGTGAAGTACTTTCCATATCTATTTTAAAAAGGAGTTTTAGTATTTTCACCGGAAGTTGAAACAAGTATATGTTTAGTATTTGGAGATTTTAGTCATGCGTCGGTACTACGTATGCCTAAATTTCTGTAAGAACAAGGGTAAACTTGTTAAATTTCGGGTTATCAAATATTTTCATACTTCAAATAACAAATCAATAAACTGAAATTAAAATTTTATAACCCAACCAAATAAACTAAAAAAAGAGGGGTTTTAAAGGTTTTACAAGTTCACAACTTTGAAATATAATAAAATGCCCTTTTCTAAATTTCCAATATGAAAATTTTAAGCTAAAATTTAAGCTATGTAAGCTAAAAATTTTTATAACATTTTTATAACCAAAAGAGTTTGATATTTAATAAAATTTCGGGAAGACTTAAAATTTTGAGAAGACTTAATAAAGTTGGTAGTAAATGAGTGTTGTAAACGTTATATAACCAAAAGAACATGAAAAAAAAAAACGATTTTCTAATGAATTCAGCATTGAATAGAAAATATGAATTATGGATTGAAACCATTATAAATGAAATTGAATGAGATCATTCCAAACAAAATAAATTGAATTTAAGTAATAATGGATATGATAATTCGATATGAATTCGATGAATATAAACTTGGTAAATGACCAAAATGTAAAGCGTAAGATTGAACTCGACTGACAAAACTTATGAAACAAGTAAATTTATGAAAATTTGAAAATGCGTGGCGATTAAATATGTTGATGTAAGTCAACAGGTAAGCTTATGAATCAATCAACAAATAAGTGGAAATCCATTTAACACAATCAAATATGAACGATGAGAATATAAAATGATAATGTTAGAAATGGAAAAGTGGGTGCAATTGGAATAAATAAGTTATATGGATATTGTGTTAATATTATCGGCGTAAATAGATTTTGCTTCATGTACATCAGCATTTATATGTTATACTTGCTTGTGCTTTATATATTGAAATTTTGTACCTATGATTCTCATTATTTGTCAAGTGTTTTAGTAGGAAGCCATGGCATGTGCTTTGCATAAGGGCTCGCTTTTGTGCTAAATGTTTAGAATTTTAGCAAACATGCTTACAAACGCTAAAATAAGGTATGCATATCGATTTAATATCATACTTGGTTTTTTTTGTTTCCCCTGTTTAGGGATGCCTCATCACATAGATGAGATGTATATTTTGTGTTTTGTTGTTTTGTGTACGGGAAAATTTTACCCAATCGAACCATGTAGGGGAGGTGCTGCCGAAATTTTCTGTAAATCCGGGCATTAGAAAAAAAAATACTAAAATTCCATAACTTATTTTGTTCTAATAAGTTGTAGTAAAGAATAATTTTAATATAATTTGAATAGAAATGAATATTTTGGAAATATAATATTGTCCCATCGCTTGTTGACGCATTTAGTTTTTACCTTATCCTATTGTCACCTATCTCTTATCATTCGATATATTCGTGCTTGAATTGTTAATTGTCCAGTTCGTATTCTTGAACCATTCCTTTTGCCTTACATCTATTAATCTGAGGGAAAGTTGTATTAATAATTTGAAATTGATGGAAACTCGATATGACTTGGAAATTTAAATGGTTTATAAAGTGATTTATAAATATAGAAAGTTCAACAACTTGAGTCCTGAAATTTTGAAGTGTTTGAAATGCTTGAAAAACAAAGTAATAGTTGATTTGGAAATTAATATTTCAAAATGATTTATAACTTCGGGATATGAAATGATTTGCTACCGAGATTCAAGTAACCCGTGATTAAAGAAAGGTATATACTTTGTGCTATGTATTCGGTGTCCGACTGCCAAAAAATTTCATAAATTTGGGCATTAGAAAAAGTTCAAATACTAAAATTCCATATCTTATTTTGTTCAAATAAGTTGTAGTAAGGAATAATTTGAATATAATTTGAATAGGAATGAATATTTTGGAAATATAATATTGTCCCTTTCTTGTTGATGCGTTTAGTTTTTCCCTTGACCTGCCGTCACCTATCGCTTATCATTCAATCTATTCGTGCTTGAATTGTTAATTGTCCAGTTTGTATTCTTGAATTGTTCCTTTTGCCTTACATCAATCAATCTGAGGGAAAGTTGTATTAATAATTTGAAATTGATCGAAACTCGATATGACTCGGAAATTTAAATGGTTTATAAAGTGATATATAAATATAGAAAGTTCGATGACTTGAATCCTGAGATTTTGAAGTGTTTGAGATGCTTGAAAAACAAAGTAATAGTTGATTCGGAAATTAATATTTTGAAATGATTTATAACTTCGGGATATGAAATGAAATGATTTGTTACTGAGATTCGAGTAACCCGTGACTAAAGAAAGGTATATACTTCGTACTATGTATTCGTTGTCTGAGTCCGGATGTTAACCAGGAGATACTTAGCTTGTGTTTGTGAATAAAGTATATACGGTGTCCGATGTTTGGATGAAAACCAGGATATATACTTTGCGCTATGTATTCGATGTCCGAATCTGGATGTTAGCCAAGATATACTTAATGTTATATCGATATGTACGTAGGATGTACCTCGTGGCCTTGTCATTAGGAGAAACCTCTCGATTTGGGACATAAATATTTATGTCTTTATTGTAAAATATTTGTAATTTTCAAAATGATTTTTGGTCTTAAAATCCCGAAGCGAGTATAATTTGATACGGAAAGAAAATGAACGTATTTCAAGTGATTTGAAAATGGAATGGGATTTTAAGTCAAAGAAAATATCATGCTTTGATTTTCAAATTTTGAATTCTATTTTTTATTTAATTTTAAATTAAATCTAGTACTGGAAGATATCTTGTTATACATATATATATATACATACATATACATATATATATATATATATAGTTTAACAATCTCTCCTTTTCGAGTACAAAAAGTTTTAAGGGGGGAGATTGTAATGAACCAATACTTTTTTAATGTTTAAAATACGAATTTATTTAGATATGTATTTGAAATTATTGAAAATATATTGTTGTGAAGTGAAAAAATTTGTTTAAGAATAAAAATATGAGTTTTATTAATTTTTGGCTAAAATTTGAAATAAGTCTATTTTAATTCGGTTTTATATATGTAAATTTAAAAAAATTGAACCTAGATAATTTTGTTAAATGAAACATTATAGTATTTTAAACTAGTTGTTTTGGTATTGTAAACCTTAATTTTAATTTAATTTGACAAATTTTAACCTATTTTATTTTATTTGCTTCGAATTAGATTTTTTTTCTTTTAACTTGAGAATCTTTAATTGAAATAAATAAATTTGTTCAGTTTGGTTGTAAATTTAAATTATAAATGTTTATTGAATTGGATAATACCCTAGTATTGTGTATATACATAGTATTTTATATAGTATATATACTCTTTAATTTGATTGTTTATGCATTTAGCCACTTGTTAAGTGTGCTGAAAATATTTTACGCTTGTCCCCTTTTTATCTAAGAACCATTACGTGTGTTAAAATGGTTCTGAATGGTTGTGATCGTGTCCTCGTTTCTTTGTTTTCACCATTCGTTTCTTGGCGTCTCTTTTCCTTCTATTGTATTTGGGCTCCTTCCCTATTCATTTTATTTTCTCCTAGATAAAAATCCCCAAATCGAGCTTCACTGGAATTGGCTGAAGCCTCCATGACCTTCCACTGTTCACCATCACTTCTTTCCCAAATCAAGCCGCGCCTCCATCTCGCCGAACTGCCGCAGTCGCTTCTTGAGTCCGCATGTCAACCTACAAAACCACTTCCAGTTGTGTCGCCTCGTGACCGTGCTCCAACCGTTGCTCTTTGATATGTGTGTGCTATGCTTTAGTATTACCAGTTTAATGATCTTTCAAAAAAAAAAGGTCCAATTAATTAGTCTCTTATACCTCTTGGAAATACAAATTCAGTCATAGACAGAAATTTAAGATGGAAGTCAAAACCTCCATGATACATAATTGCTTATAGTTAATGATTAAACGCTCTTTTAATGTGACATAATTAATATGCCATCATCATCATCCATGATTTTCCTTATGGTTTGCACATCTTTTAGCTATTTTTCCTTGTCATCAAATATGTTCCTCATGTTCGTCAATAAAGGTTTGAAATTTTTAGTGCAAGTGCCTTCAGTTAGTTGTCCTATCTTTGCATTTGTATGTTGGCATCTTACTTTGTGAATTTTGTATGTTGGCATCATTATCCACATTTTTTCATATGGTTTGACTGTGCATGTTGTACTAATTTATAAAGTTTTATGTAACTGATAATTGATTTTAAAAAGGTATTTATGTTTCTTGCACTTTGTAATAGCACATATTGTATGCAAACCAAGCACATACCTGAAGTGCAAAAAGACCACGTCTTGTATATGAATTATTTATCTTCAAGCATTTGTGGTTAAAAACCCAGTTCGCCCCTTTATGTTTTAGTATTGCTGCATATCACACCATGCATTTCCTAAACCCTTAACGACCTGTTCTGTATGGTGAATTCTTAACCCTTAATGTTATGTGATCCTCGTTATTATTTGGGCATTAAACCCAACCATGCATTTGTTGATTTTTCGTCTTCATATAAGTCTGCTAGAACGTTATATTTTAGTGTTTCTCTCTCATGAAATGGGTGTTTCCACGTTTAATTTGTCTTGCTTGCCTCCTGATATTTCGGTTTGGCTAGAACATTTTGGCAGCTTTTCATAGTTTACTATACTCAATTATTTAAATAATCTGTTGGGATTAAACTGAATTATAATGATGTGATTTAATCGACGTTTGCTGACTTGAAATAGGTTTAATCCTGACTCGAGTGTTTTGTGTTTTGCATGGAACGCTGGGGTCAGGTCCTAAGTGTTGCAGGCTTAGTATTCAGCTCGCAAAACTGGAGTGGAACGCAAAGACGTAAGAAGCTTATGCGCGCGCAAGGCCCGACCAAAGTGTAAACTTTTATTCAGTTAAAAATTATGTACATATTTTATTTATTTTTCCGTTATACAAATTCTTGTATAAAATCTGATATTATTTATATAAAATTTATTCCGCTGCAAATATTGTGTTTATTCTGTTTAAACCCAATAAGCTAATATTGATTCACCGTTTGAGCGTTTCGAGTTGGTTTAGTTACCGATTTGACACGCTAAAAGCAGCGACTCGTTACACTAGATTTGCTGGGTAGTTTCGAACATACTTCTACCACAAGTTGAGCTTAACCTTGTGTCTTAGTGTGGTTTTAGTTCAATTTCCTAATTGGAGTTTACAACATTAATCCTAAACAATTTGGAAATTGTAACCATTTACTAACTTATTCGTTTTCCCCAAATCGATGGTGGCTGCAACATTCATTTATTTTATTTAGGACTTATTCATAGCTAATATATTTTTCATTTAATATGTATTACATTTTCATATATAATTCCATAAAATGAAAACCATTCAAACACACAAACATTAATTATAATATGTATATTACGTTGTTTACGTAGATTTGGATGGATAATGTATATATTTATATTTATTTTTTCGCGCAATTAATGTAGCTATTATTCTTATGTTATAATTAGTATTGAATTAAATATTTTGGTTCAAACAAATAGCCAAACATTCCTTTTTACATTCAATTCTGAAATAAGATTCTAAATCTTACAAAAAGACTGTCAACTATAATTATTTTGAATTATGCTTGAATATTTAAAAGAGGAATAAATATATTTCAAACCGCAAGAAAAATATGGTATTCATATTTTGGAATAGTTGATGTAAACTACGCACAAATATATATGTATTTATATTTATATGTGAACTCAAACAACCTTTCCCTTTTCAATTTTGGACATATTTCTTACTGGTTTCAAATAATGACTTTTTATTTAAAAGGGGAAATAGGCATATTTACAATAACCAAGTTAGAACCCCAAACAAAACTATACACAAACAGGCTTATATCTTTTTAACCAAAATTACATAATTTACCGTTAACACGAAAACTACAGATCTGGAATAAAACTACATCTTAACAGTGTTTTATGGGACTGATTTCCAAATCTACAGTGTTTTCATTGGCCATAATACTTTCAAACACAATTATAGGCAATAATATAAAAAAAATCAAGTAAGCCTAGAAATTATAATATTGTTCAATTCACAATATTCTTTAAGATTTTGACAATATTCACAAACGAATCTAATAAACAATATTCCAAATTTAATAATATTATAAACATATCTGGTAAATGTTTAGGCATTCGATTAAGATCTAATACAAACGAAATAACTTAGTTTTTATATACTTTGTACGTAAATTTCCCACTCACCTGAAAGCATCCAAATATGGAATCTGGATAATCTTTTTGGCCTACAATCCTTAAATTCTTACAGATCTACAGTTATTCTGAAAATGGATACTTTTAGATTTGAAAGAAAATAGGAAAAGATGGGAGAAATATGATGAATAAGAGCTTAGACATCAATCCATATCCTTTTCCACTTGAGTCTGATTACCCCTCCCAAATTGTATTGTTTATATTTGATTTTGATAGCATATGAACCTATCTTTGTTTTAAAATTTGTTTGAAGAGAAAGCGAAATGACAGAGCTTCGCTGCTGCCTACAGATTTGTGTAGAAAAGAATGGAGCCTTACACTTTAATTATAGGAGTTGAAATGGCCACGAGACGTTAAATTAGATTAAATAAACATCCGTCTGTGTATATAATAATATACAAAAAACTATACCTTTTAACCTAGCCGTCACTGGGTTGATTTGGCTCGAAGCGATCGACCGCTTATACAAGGGTGCCGACCACCCTTGATCCATTTAACCTAGTTAAGGTAGGTTAAAAAAGGAAATAAATTATATTTATTATGTTTTATTATTTTCGACCATTTTTCGTATTTTGATCGTAACTTTTTCATACGGACTCCTTTCGTGAAACTCCAAAAATGAAGATTGACTAGAATTCCGAGATGAAAGCAAAGGTTAAAGTTTCATTGTCAAATTCCATCGTTTTCAGAAATTCCCATTTTTTAAATCTAATTAAATAACTAATTTACTTATTGTCAAAAGTCTGGGTTATTACATTCTTCCCTCCTTAAAAGGATTTCATCTCGAAATTCTAATACCTACTGGCCCTACCTTATATAACCAATTTGTGTATGTCTACTTTGCAACCATGTGCACATGTGCATGGTGTACATAATGCATTTCAACTAGAGTTGGAAATTTAATCAGCGGGGATGGGTACCCATAGAGACCTGCCTCTAATCCGACGAGGGTTCCCGGACTTAGTGGTTAATGGGACGGTGGCAGAGGATGATTTCAGTACCCAAAATGGATATCGGACGGGTACGGAGGTGATACCATTCGCCCCATATCCGACCCAGTACATATAGTTTTTTTGCAAGGTGTATATAATATATATAGTTTCTTTTATATTTATAATGTGTATATACATACTAAGAAAAAATATTAATTGGTGTATTAAGTATTGATTTCGTTGACCATTCATCTTCCTTTATTGCGTTCGATTAGAAAATACAACTAATATTATTGATGTGTTGGGTATTTCTTTGCTGAATATTGATTATGAAGTATAATTTATATTTGTTTAATTTAAATTTAAATTTGTTGTTTTATCTTTTTTTTCATCATGCCTTAATGGGTGTCCAATGGATTTCACATAACTGATGGGTATTCCCTTAATCCGAATCCGTTTGGTATTAAACGAGGATGGGACGGGGATGGAGGCCATAAATGGGTAGCAGGGACGGAGGCGGAGGATGCGTTTCTTGCATATTACCCGCCCTATTTCCGTCCCTAATTTCAGCCATAAAACATGTATGCACAATGATTCTAAATCGGATCCACCTATATGTATGCATTAAATTTGTTCAAAACACTCTTGAAAACATGATGCAAAACATCCTAAATATACCGGTAGTTCTATATGGATGCAAACTTCGAGCATTCTTTTCCATCCATAACCCTCACATGACTACGAATAGAAGTGTGAAGCAAAAAAATTTGCAACCAAACCCTACCAGCCAAACGTCAATGCATCTAATCGCTTCTTATTAAATTTCTCCTAAACTAGAAAAAGGAAATCAAAGAAAAGAATTTTTAATGTTTCCTTCACTTATAAATATTCCATTTCCAGTCCTATAGTGGAAACTTTACCTAAGTTCCTCAAAATACTTCAAAAATTCCCACCTAGAGATTGTAAAGTAGGCTTAAAACAAACTTTAAATCGTAAAATGAGTTAATTAACAATTCGCGCGCATGTTGACAAGTTATGGAAACAATGTTTCCAAGGATAAAACAACATTTTTCTTATCATTTTTATCGTTTTTACTGCAACGTCGGTCCTACTGCACTGCTAATATGTGCATAAAAACAATCCAAATATCTTCTTTACGCCTTTCATGTGACTAAAAATCAAAATTTTTCACAAAAGTATATTTCTGCTTTGAAACTCTTTATATAAATTTTGAAAAATTATTTTCAATAGCATTTCACTTTCCATATGAGATTCACACGAAAACTAAAATTTTGGTAACATGATCTTTGCGCCATTCAAATCATCTATTTAACGTAAAACAATTGTTTAAACATGCGCAGACGGTCGTTTCCAAATTCTGCGTTTTTGCGCAAATCGAAACAAAGTAAATTAGTAAAAATGTATAAAAAAATGATAAATACTTTTTTTCAAATAACATTTGCAAAATGTTTCAAAAATGTATTTTGCGGAAACTTAAACGATTTAAGTCACATGTTGGCAAAAAAGGAAGTCAATCACGCAAAAATGCAAAAACTGAAATTACACACAAAAGAACGCAATAAATTTTAGCTTAACAAGGAACATGTGATTGATTGTACCCGTGACGAAAAACAATGCAAAACCCGTCCTTCGCTAAAATTTGTCCAACACAGAATTCTATTCTTTCCAGCTCTAGGATAACTATTAGTTAAATAAGAAAATGAGATTTCATTCAAACGAAAATGTGCAAATGAGATAAATATTTCCAAACATGGAAATCTCATTAACAGAAGTCGTGCGATTTAAATAGTACAAAGACAAGAATCAAATGCACCGAAACTCCCAAAACAATGCCTATAAACAATGAGATGTCTTTCTCCATGACCGAAGCTCAAACTATTTTTTATGACCTTTGACTAATCATATCATGATAGTAAAACACTCAATCTCATGTTGAAAACACTACTGGTCTTGTTGGAGGTTTCCACATCAACATCCCTTACAAAAGAGATTTAGTGATTGAAAAAGAAACCTATCACAAAACAGATTCACATGGAAATCCATCTAATATTGTCTAAAGACAAAAATGGATATGCGAAATTACAGAAAGTAACTCCATGAGACAACACACAAGAACAACAAGCTGAATCAAATATGATGTAGCACTAAATGAAGGTTACACCATCTATTATGCAAAAGACTGATTTTCGCATCATGCGATAAATCTAGTTATGATCTCCTACTATCAAAATAATGTGTTAAATATTGCAGATTACAGACCGATTGCTTGTTGCAACGTCCTGTACAAAATTCCGAGCAAAGTCTTGTGTAATAGAATGAAAAAAGTGTTACCAGATCTGATAGCTGAATGTCAAAGCGCATTCATTAAAGGGCGGAGCATTTCGGAGAATTCGCTGCTAGCACATGAGTTGATAAGAAACTTTAGTAAGAAGGGGGCTGATAAATTTTGCTTAAAAGTTGACCTCCACAAAGCATATGATAAAATCAACCAAAGTTTCATTATTCACATGCTTGATGCTATGGGGTTCCCAAAGAAATTCACGAGAATCGTTGAAGAATGTATAAACTCACCCACTTTTTCTATCCTAATTAATGGAATTCCTAAAGGTTTCATTACTAGCAATAGTGGTATCAGGCAACGTGATCCTCTATCTCCATATTTGTTTGCAGAAGCGACGGAATATTTTACTCTATAGATGGATATTGCGCATTTTGAGAAAGCTATTCAGCCTATTCACAATTTTCAGCCTTATATAAGTCATCTACTTTACGCAGATGATCTGATAATATGTATCAAAGCTGGGGAAGAAGCTGCTCAAAAAATAATAGAAAATTTTCAAAATTTAGAGTGTAATGTGGGTTTGAAGATGAATGAATTGAAGACCAAATGCTATTTTAATAAACATTGTACTAAGAAGAATGTCATTCTTGACATTTTGAAAGTGAGAGAGGGAAATTTGCCGGTCAAATATCTTGGGGTTCCATTGTCATCGAATAAAATAACAGATAGTGAATGTGCTTCCCTAATTACTAGCATCAGAGAAAGATTGCAAGGCTGGAGCTCTCGCCTTCTCTCAGCAGCGGGAAGAATTGAACTTGTTCATACAGTAATTTAATCCAAAGTTAACTTCTGGCTTCAGACTTTCCAATTTCATGATGCGACGATTGGGAAAATTGAGAAAGTTTGCGCTGATTTCATTTGGCTGGGGGGGGGGGGGTTACACAAAATCAAATACAGTGACTTATGTAAACCAAAAGCTGAAGGTGGAGTTGGCTTGAGAAACTTAAGAGACATGAGGGAAGCATTTACTTTGAAACATGCATGGAAAATCATATCAGAAAATGGGTTATGGCAAGATGGATGCGAAATCGATATATGAAAGAGAATTTCTGGACTTTGCCTATGGACTCTAATGCTTCTTCGACATGGAAAGAAATTCTGAAAATAAGGGATAAACTGGCAAAACATATTGAACATGAATTTGCTGATGGTTCAAATACCGATCTTTGGAAAGATCCATGGATTAACCACAAATCATTGATCGACCATCTTGGTTGGGACACATATTTAGCCTATGGTTTCCCAACTTCATTTGTAAGTGAAATTGTGGATAACGAACAATGGAACTGCAACAGATTGCCTTGCTCATCTGATCTTAAGAGAATAATTGAATTTCTACCTCTATATTTTGGGAGAGATGACGATAAATGGAAATGGGATGGAGCAAATGTTTAACATCAAATCTGCGTGGAATTTATCGCGTCAACACAACAATGAAGTGAATTGGGGTAAAATTATTTGGGACAAACTAATTCTACCCAAAATGTCATTTACAGCCTATAAAGCGATAAAAAGATGACTTCCGATCAAGGACAGACTAATGCTTGGGGTATAATCAATGAGACTGTGTGTAATTTGTGTGAAAAGGAAGTGGAAAATCATGACCATATCTTTTTCCAGTGTGAATTTTCGACGAAACTACTAACTATCGTATGCCCAGAGATGTTTGCGCTCAACCCAAACAAAAAATGGAAAATTGGTGAAGTTGTTGAGTACCTGTGCGGAGGAGGGAGCAGAATACACCCGATAAGTAAAGTAAGCAGCATTTCCATCGTAACTATGCTTTGGAGGACATAGAAAGAACGAAATTGCAGACAATTCCAAAGGAAGAAGAAATCAGTTGAAGAGATAGCAAAATTGGTTCAAATCGACATTAACGTAATTAAAAGAATGAGAGGTAGAAGAATTACTGGACATGGGGGAGGACAACAACTTGATGCTTTTGATCCTGAGGTGACGCGGGCAGAGAGTAGCGATACTCGAACCCTAAACCCGCCATGATTTGCTCCGACAGTGCCATTTGTGGAAAGTTAGAGTTAAAGATGATTATATGATGTGTTGTCGAATTTTGACTGGTATGTTTATAACTAATGGTTGTAATCAGTTAAGCCTATTAGGCTTCCTTTTGGGCTGAAATAGCCTCAATAGAAGATATACCCAGTTTCAAAAAAAAAAAAAAAACGTGTTAAATGAGTCACACATCATCATGGGTAGTTTTCCAAAGACGGTCAAACAAAAGACCATTCAAGTTCACGTACAACAGGATGCCTCTAAAATATCATCGAGATTCTCTCCAGAAAATGCATTCAAAGATAGTTTAATCTTCATCTCCGAAATGACGATCGCCTTCATCAGAATCTATTCCAACAAGTTATGGTAAAGGCGGATGCAGCATAAACAACAATTCTATCCTAAGACCTCGAACCTAAGGGCCAGTGCAAGTCCAACTACCACGACTAATTTTCGTAGCCCTAAAGCGGTGAGACCTTTTTGCTTATTTCGACCCAACCAAATGATCTTTATCCCTAAGGAGGAGACTTAAATGTCACGAGCAAGATCGGATAGCACAATCACGTATTATGGACTAAGAAATGATCGGAGAGAGGAAATTGGATTTAGATCTTGGAGTACTAGTGGGGCAAGATCTAATGCTCAAACTAGAGCGGAAAAGGAGGAGGTGAGGGAACGACAATGAAAGAGAAAAAAAAGATAAGAATATGGTTCGGCTAAATGTGGAAGGAAGGACAAAAGAAAGAAGTTAAGGGGAGAGATTTGGACGCAACTTTTACGGTTGAAAACCTATATTCAAATTGCACTAAAAACTACCAGCTAGTTGACCACTCTAGGTATAACGCTAAATGACCAAAGGTCAAATGGTCTTTGGGTAAAGGTTGAACCTTGACTTTATTAGGCTGGATTAAAATATTAATCGTCCCGCGTCATCTTTTAAGATTTGACGCGACCTGGAAAACAATTATCCTCATCGCGATAGTATTAAAGGTTGTAGTCGAATTCCGAACCATCTCCAAAGATTCAAAGTAGTCTCAACAAAAGGTTGCGACCACACATCGAACAAATTCCAAAATAATCCAGCTAGGAATCCGTAATTAAATTAAAGTGGATTTTCCTTTTACGCAGCTGATAAAAAATCGAACGATTCATGCAATCAAATACGCCGAATCATAATGAAAAATCTTCCTTAGCCTTCTCGAAGGAAAATTTAAAACTTTTCAAAAATGGAATTGTTATAAACTAAAGTTTTCATATTATATCTCCAATTTATTACTATCATTATTACTATTCATATTCCAATTTATATTACTACCCGAGAAACCTTTTTGCGTTTCAAAAAGTCGGAATCCAAAAATCTCAAAGATTAATCGTGATAATTTCGATAAATCATCCAATATATAAAAAGAGGGATACTAAAAATCACAACGAATGGGTGAAAATTATTTTTTTAGTTTCAAGGCATATCCCTTGTCATTTCTAATTCTCTTCTTTCTACCAATTGGATTATTTATTAAAATTATACAAAGCACTTACAATTTTTAAACATAGATAGATTTTTAAAATTTTAAAATTATTTTCCGATACCATAATTTCAAAAACTTTTTGAAATCCATTTTTATTTCTCCTAAAATAGTTTTAAAAATAAAATTTTCTCGAATATAAGGCCAAGAACTCAAATGAATATTTTCAACAATAGAATATCCGAAATTTTAATGAAGTATCGAATAAATATACCTCGTAATTATATTTCTGAATGGATACGATGTATTAACATGGATTTCCTGTTTCAGACTAAGAAAAGGTCTTTGACTAGAACCATTGAACGAAACCAAAAACCGGAAACTGTCACCGTCTCGGTCGTAGCTAGATTTTTGTCCAGTCTCCAAATTCGAATCCACGAAATCCACCATATTCTGCTCTCATGCTTTTCACAATGAAATCACCAACGTACTATGGGGGTAAGACAGAATTGGCTAGAAACCAGAACTCAACATATTTCTACTCTTAGTCGCTTAAGACCTATTTTATATAATTAGGTCCACGACTAATTCATCATCGAAATATTTTAAAGTCGAGTAAGAAAGGCGAAGAAAAATAGAAAAGAAAATCGAATACGTTCTCTTACGAGTCCTAATTTAACTAGTTCCTCTGATCGTCTAACCTATGCTCTGATACCGAATGTAACACCCCACACTTTTCTAAGTCCAAATTTCAACAAAAATCGAAACTCAAACCTATCCAAGCATGGAGCGTGTAAATCTGGTACCTAGAGATAAACAAGCATGAGCATAATCAAAGTACGATAAAATAACTCACAATTGAAACAAAATAGGATAGACTAATATTAACTCAAGTAACTACCTTATAAAAGTGAGTCACCATGTCAATACTGAGCATGAGAGAGAACGAGAAACTAAAACCAACTTAAACACCTGTGAAAACCATACCCTCTCGAGGAAACCGGGAGATTGTAATGAGGAGGGCATCAGAACAACAAGATCTGGTGAACAGGAAGAGCATAACACAGTTTACAATACATAAATGCACCCCATTTGGTTCAACAAAAAACATATGCCTACCAAGGCTATTAATTCTAACCTAACCTTGTAAACATTTATGCACGACTTTAACTACTATACCCTGTTGGATCTAGATTAACCCTAAAGGGGGGGGGGGAATAGGGTTTATCACAATTCTTCGCTGAATTAAAAAATCTGACGAGATATTAAATAATAAACAGATCATAGATTGCAGCAGAAATAAAAAGTGGAAAGGAAATAACACACATAGATACCCAGCTTCGGCAAAACCCTGCCTACTGCTGCATTCCTAAGGTTTCTACTAGGTGATAGAACAGATCCCGCTTACAAGACCATGTAAACTCGCGAACCCTCGCTCCTATTCTAACCCTACTCTCAAAACCGTAGACATATCTAATCCCCTAGATCAGATTTCCCCTAATTACAACCCTGTAACCAGTAACCCTAGTTTTTACAGACTCTAGTAAACTGCCAGTTAGTACCATAATTGGTTCCCCCTAGATTTTACAGACTCTAGAACTATTCATTTGTTTTACAACTCATAAAACAATAAAAAATAAAATCAAAACAATAAAAACCCTAGTTTTAAATGAAATTTAAAACTCCTCCTTTAAAACTTTAGACTTGGCTTAGCCAAGCTAAGTAGGCCGGCCCGTTTGAATCCCTTTGCAAAACCTTTTGCCGATGGTTATCTTCCTATGAGAAAAGAATAGCGGCCGACCCTTAAACCAAAATAGGATATTTTTTTGTCCCCAAATCGAAGTCAATTGCTTCTGGAATCTGGTTCTCTAGAGCTTGAATTTGCCTTTGCTTTCTGATGCTTCGATTTGGAATTTGCTCGATCGAAAAAAAATGAAAATTTGTGAGTTTTCTTTGAGTTTTACTTTTCGATTATGCTCTGGTTTTCGATAAGTTATGCCAGTGATGTAGAGGTGTTTATATAGGGTATTCGAACCCTAACAATTCTCTGATTTCCATCGTAATTGAATTTATCTGATTTGAATTTGTTTATTTTTTGATAAATTACCTCGGCATTGATTTTGCATGATAAATCCTTGATGAATCTAGACATGATTTCGACCCTTGTGAATTCTGAATTGATTCATTCTTGATATAATTTTCTGGATGAATACATTCCTGAAACGTTTGTGGTCCCTTGAATATTGATATGTAGATTTCCTGGAAATAAAACTAAATTGTTTTTCTTGCGAATACGTTCTTGCCAATCTGAAAATATGATTTTAGGAAATTATTGAACTCTTGCCATATTTGTACATTGAGAAAACTGGAAACATATATTCATGGTCCCTTGAATTTCTTGATCAAAAATGGAAACAAACATGTGTTTTCTTGCCATAGAAAGTAATTTAACCCACCAAAACAAATTTGCTAAATTTCTAGAACCATAATATCTTGAAAAAAAAAACATTTCTTACCGTAACAAATCCTTGAATGAAAACTGGAAACAAATTTTTCCATTCACGTATGTTAGCTCCATCGTGTTGGTACTTTGGCTTGACTAAAAACTAATGAGAACAGATTGCTTGCTCTCATGCCATAAAACATGTTTGACCAGATGTTATGCTGATAAGAATAGGTGCTACTAACAGTTCACCATTTTTACATTGCCACTTTTTACACTTGCTGATTTGAACCATGATTTTGGTCAATTTGCATTTGAATTCTTGCCTTACGAACTATATGAGATTGATGGCTTAAATGCTTTAATTCATGACACATGCATGAGTTCCATACTGCCTTGACTTATGTGTATTTACCTTGCATACACGAACACATGCAACTGCCTCTTGCATGTTGAACTTGAACATGACATTAATTTCACCTGTTTGTGCTCGACTGCTACACCAAGCTTGTGCACCCATTTTGACTTGTCACTTTACTGCTTTAAAAATGTTGTTGTATTTCATTTGTGCCATGCTTGTGTGGATTGTAGTTGAACTGCTTCATATATGAAATGCTACTTCGACTAGTACTATGCATGCTCGATCACATTGATCACATGAATTTGCTGCTTCCTTTGAGTTACACTGACCTGCCTTAACTTGAAGCATGTAAACATGCTGCTTAGCCTTGATTAAGTCTTCTTGTTGTTTCCATTCTTTACGATGCTTGTTGAATACATAGAGCACTATATACCATTATCCTGTTGCATTTGTTTTTGACGTTGCTACCATGTTGCACCATTACTGAACCATGAACCTTGTTGTTGCTTCTTTAGTTCATTTGATCTCTGGATCCACCATGTTTTGCTTTGCACACATGAAAACATGCTACTTGAAATTTTTACTTGAGCTAAAACATGTATTTCACTTGTGCCATGTAAACTATGCATTCTTGAAACCATACCATGCTGTTTTGATGGTGAATTGGCTATGCATTTCACAATTGTGTTTTAATGCCTGACCACATTATCTTGTATTCATTTGCTCCATTTCACTGCTATGCTTGTGTACTTGAGCCACTCTGGCTTGAAGTTTTGTATTGCTGCATATATGCTCGGCCATTCCTTGTTGTTGGTTTGTCCATATTTGTATTTGACATTTTGCTTTGAAAGGCTCGACTACATTGATATGTGTTACACTGAGTTGAGATGGTTCATATGGCTACTCCTCATTTGCTTGCTGATTGGCGAGGCAGTGCACACATGTATATATATATACACGTGTGTATATGCGGCCATCAGAAAAAATTTCTTGTCCCTGCACTGAAATATTTTATATATACATTAACTGC